>CM068382.1:88989191-90301691 GCA_034770075.1 Aralia elata | reverse complement strand
ATAATTCATTCTCCATCGACAAGTTTAAAGAGCGTTGGGAAATGCTGATGAGGGATTATGATTTGTATCAAATGAATGACTCATTAGTTTGTATGATGTGAATGAGAAATGGATATCTGCATACACAAAGAGGTATTTTGCCGCGGGAATGACAACCACCGGAAGAAGTGAAAATATAAATCATTTTTTTGATAAATATGCGCATGCTTCAACAGGCATGAAATAATTTGTAGTCAAGAGTCAGAAGGCTATTGAGAAATAATTCATGAGAGAGAGAAAGGTCGACTACGTAATAAAACATCGAAAGCGTAGTTTGTTATTCGGATCATCTTTGGAAGTACATGCTACAGAATGTTATACAAAAGATATGTTCAGATGTTTTCAAAGAGAGCTAGTGAATTCTCCAAAGTACAACATCAATAAAGTCAGTGAGCTGTACTTTATTGATACAAAGGTTTATGTAGTGTACAAGGCAGATGCAATGGAAGATAGTCAGAGATATTGGTAAGTTATTAACAATCATCAACTAGGATCGATAACATGTACTTGCCAAATATTTTCACATTCCGGTTAGATTTGCAAGCACATTCTGAGATTTTTGAGCTTCGAGAGTATTTCAAAAATGCCTGATGACATGATCGTTCCTCGGTGGACAAGAGATGCTAAAAGGAGTAATGATGAAGAAGTAATAGTTTCTCCAATGAGTGCTGACTTTGATAAAAATCAATGCGATACAATCATTTGATGAGTGATTATCAAGAGGTAGCTACTAAAACTGCTTTCTCAGTCCGAGGTTACAAGACTATACTAGAACTAAATGCACGAGGAAAAGCCCTGGTTGATCAATATCACCCGGATGAGAATATTACTGACGTACCAGACGATGATATTGACCACGCGGACATATATGCACCTTAGGAGATGGAATTGGAGGATGATGATGAAGAACAAAAGGGAGAAAAGGAAGAACAAGAGTTTTTGCCACCAATTGTGTGACGAACGAGAATTTTTGTAACCTATTTTAAATATTTATTGAATTAAATAAATATTTTCGATGATTTGATTGTTGAATTAATTGATTAATCGATGAATTTGTGGTAGATTAATTTAATTATATGTGTTACATTAATTAGATTAATGTGAAGAATTTTTATATTTAAAGTATGTGTTTAATTGAATTTATTTGATTAAATACATTATTTAAATAAGTATAATGTTTATTTCTAATTAATTTAATTATTAATTAGAGATTTAATAATTTGTCATTATTAATAAATGAGAATTTTTATTTATATGACTATGTGATTTAATGAAGAATTATTCTATTTTATTTTATTTGATTTTTTAGTGAGATTATTTAGTTGATTAAAGTGTGACGTGAAACTATATAATAAGTTATTTATTAACAATAAACTAGAAGGAAGAATAAAAAAGCTAAGCCAAACGAGGCCTTAATGGGGGTTGATGTCAGTTTTAAACCATTATGGGATTAACTGACACCACTCGTCAGATTTTAAACTCACGTATTTCCATAATCAGTATTTCTAATTATCAAGCCAGAGAGAGAACTAGAGAGAAAAGGGAGAGAATTTGGAGAATTGAAGAAATCCTTCCATCATCTTGCATAATTTAAAGCATCTAATTGAAGGTAATCCTTAAATTCAAGTCTCTGATTATGTTTTCTTAATTTTCTCCATGAATGCATATTTTAAGTTCTCTGTAAAGTAAATTCTATGGCTAAACTTTCAATAAATTGATATTAGATGATTATAAGCATGCATTGATGTGTTTTGTATGGTTTATATATGATTAAGAGTAATTAAATTCATGAAAGCATGCTTTAATTACAAGTTATGAAGTTACAGAGTAGTTACATATGAACATGGTTTAAATGTACGAAATTGGTACTTGATTTACATGTTAATTGGTTAAATTGATTACCAATTATGTTTATGCTTGTAAAAACGAAAAGAATGATTCTTAAACGGACTAATTTGGTTAAGAAACGAATTTACTGTGATTGATTTCGTTAACTGTATCAATATGTAAATACAGAGCATGAACAGTGAATTTTAACTTTTGATTTGGTTGTATAAGTTGTTAAAATCATGCTAGAAGGCTTGGGTAACGATTATATTTAATTTATGGTGTCTGGGTGTGTTTAATTCCACATAAGAATAACAAGATTGGGAAATTTTGGCCTGTTTCTGCGTTTTTCGCGAACTGTAGAAACTGGAATTCGTAATTCTCGCCACGGCGAGAATTTTGTGAAGGGATTTCTCGCCCCGGCGAGAATTTTGTGAAGCAATTCCTCGCCCCGGCGAGAATTTTGTAAAGCAATTCCTCGCCCCGGCGAGAATTTTGTGAAGAGTTTTCCCGCCCCGACGGGAATTTAAAAAAAAAGAAAAAAAAAGAGTAAAAAGACGAGAGTAAAAATTTTCTTCTTTCTTTGAGATCATGTTATGATATCGTAGGCATACCTAAAGTTTAGGCTAATGTATAAAATGAATGTTAAAGTGCTGCGAAAGGTGGTAACATAAGCCCATTGATTGTTCGGTGTCAACTGAGCTATTAAAATGAAATTAGATGAGAATGAGTTCTGAAGTGTTTATAATACTGCAACTAATTATTGTTACTGTTTTATAAACGGAATGTATAGGTTGATTAGAGAACGTGAGTCTTAAATTTATAGTCTACGCACGAGGCAAGTATCTTATCCTTACTTTTACGTTTACGCAAGTTTCTAAATTTCATTATCATAGAATACAAGCTTCATAATGCTATTACTTCTTGAGCAAGTTATTATTTCTATTCCATTCAATTTCATGGATTCAATGAGACGTTTTTAATTTCCTCTTTGTAATGCTTCAGTTATATAGAACGTATTCAATTATACCTTTTGTGAGATTTAGTTTGATTCTCGAATTATACCTTTTGAACCTTGATTGACTAGCGAACCCTTATTGATTCGACTAGTCCATAGTTGATGAGCGTTCTAAATTCTAGAAACGTTATTGAAGTAAATCCAAACCAAACTTCCTTTGGTGCGGATTCCGATGTCAAACTGAGATGAACAACCCTTATACAAGGGATTTTATTTACGCGTTAGCATTAAGATATTGTGCACATACATGGTACAAAGGGCTGATCCCCCTGAGTACGAGAAGCAAGGTCCATATAGTCTTACGACTGTTAAAGGTTTAAAGTAGAAATACTTGATAACCTGGGACATAGTTCGTGGTCTTAAGACCCTCAGACGTTCTTTTGAATCTTGTTTTACATTCTTGACTCAAAAGCTAAATCCTCAATTATTCGATATCCGTTGATTATTTCGCATGTTATTATTGTCGTTGTTATTATACTTGCTGGGCAATCATTGCTCACTCTTGCATAATAACATTGCAGCTAAAGTTGAAAGAAATGATGAGCCGTCCACTAGTAAGGGCAAAGGCAAAGCAAACAAGTGATGAAGAATTGCTATATGTGTTAAAGTGATGATTATGTAATAGACTTATTTTATGTTTTCCGCACTGATGTTTATTTAAGGTTAAATGACTTGGGATTTGTTTATGAATGATGTTGTAACCCTCTAATGGGAAATTTCTATTTCTATTCAAGTATTTTCATTTATATTTGAATGGGTAGTTAGATGTGATGTGATGTTTTTGGATTGTGAACACCAAATCCTGAGTAAATGAAGTACCCGGATTTGGGGGTGTCACAGGTTGGTATCAGAGCTGTAGGTTATGAACCTTAGGTGGGGAAGCCTTAGGGTAGTAGCCTTTTTAGAGTCAGAAAATATAGTGGTGATAAACTCTCATCGAGTTCTAGGAAATGAATTAAGAAAATTCATTAAAGATAATAAAAGACCTTATATGCTATGTGCTTATGTGTTAACAACCTATGTCCTGTGACTAGTACCGAGTATTAATTAAAACTTAAACTTTGTTGTCAGGATGTCGGATATTGGATGATTTGACGCCTAGGGAGATTGTGCCCCGAGTGGCTGGAGAGGAGGAGCCCCGCGATATTCATGTTATCGGGGAGCAGTTGGTGCATAGAGAGCCATCTCCATTGATCACGGTTGAGGGTCAGGAGCATGAGGCTGAGTCAGATCCCGAGGAGGATCCTGAGGAGGTTGAGGAGGAGGAAGAAGACCCTGAGGAGATACCACTATCTTCCATAGGTTTTCAGATGTTTGAGCAGGTGTATGATCGCAACATAGAGTTGCAGGATCGAGTGGAGGAGTTAGAGGGACATGTGGCTGAGCGTCAGGCTGTTCTAGAGCGGAAGGATGAGGAAATTGAGGACCTGGATATACGTCTGGGAGATGTAGAATGAAAGTTGGTTCAGTTAGAGAGTCAAAAAGAAGACTTGCTAGCTGAGAATGAAAAGATGAAACTAGAGATTCAGAAGTTAAAGGATGATTTGAGTGAGGAATCTGCAGAATGTGCTAGAGCAGAGGATGCTTGGATGCGTAACGCTCGACGTGTAGAGATTTCCGAAGAAGGTGAACGGGCAAAGCGGGCTAAGATTGAGGAGACGGACTACACGTTTCAGACAGGGATTGATAGAGCCCAGGATCGAGTTTTCCACTATCCGATTCAGTTCGAGAAATTACCATGGTACATGCTGGATCGCAGGACGATGTGCCGTATCATGGAGGAAGAACGTAGACAGGCAGTTCGACGCCTTAGTAGGCCATGATAGGAGAAGTTTTTGAATTATGTGTAAATATTTATAGTAGTTAATGATGTAAATTCCAGCGTGATTATACACAATGGAATATGACTATTTAATCCTAAAGATTGTTTGATCTTGGGATAGTTGATGTAAATAGCAATAGTGCTACCTTTCTATGTTTAAGACTTTTGGATGAATGAAATATTAGCTTTATTTGAAGAAATTATGTGTTAAATGTTTAACATGAATTGTTTGAGTTAAATGTTGAACACTTGAGAAAATTGAGTGTTAATCTAATAAGCGCATATTCTTGAACAGAATTATGCCGCCAAGAAGAGCTGGACGACCCCGTCAACAACCACCCCCTGAGGGGTCCACTAACAACAATAACAATAATCCACCCGATGTTAACCCAGTTCAACAACTAGTGAATCTTTTGACTGGAGCTTTTGCCAATCAACCGCAAGCTCACGTTACGACCTTTAAGGACTTTAAGGCCGTTGGTCCCCCTGAGTTTAAGGGAGCGATGAATCCGATAGAAGCCCAAACCTGGGTAATGGAAATGGAGAAAGTTTTCGATATCGCTAGGGTTGGGAATGACCAGAAGACTGCCTTTGCGACTTTCATGTTAAAGTCGGAAGCCAGTTACTGGTGGCAAGCCAATAAGACGAGAGCAGGAGAGGGAGTCATATCGTGGGATCGGTTTAAGGAAATGTTCTTCGAGATGTATTTTCCGGCTAGTTCACAGAATCAGATGGAGGTTCAGTTTCTCGAACTTAAACAGGGAACGATGTCAGTGCCAGAATATTCGGCAAAATTCAACAAATTAGCGAGGTTTGCACCATACCAGGTTAACACGGATGAGAGGAAGGCTAGACGGTTTGAGCAAGGATTGAAGCCTTGGCTTTACAGTAAGGTTTCTATGTTTCAACTCAACACATTTGCGGCAGTGTTAGAGAAAGCGATAATAGCTGAGGGAGGAAGTGAAGCGATGACCAGGTACAACTAGGAACAGAAAAAGAAAAAGAATGAGACTGATAATAAGTCAAGTGGTGGTAACAGTGGTGGTCACAACAACAAGAGGAAGTGGAATGATAACGGATCTGCTGGAAGTCAACAGGGAGGTCAGAAGAAGAAGATAGAAGCATGTGTTACATGTGGGAAGAATCACATAGGTATTTGCCTGAAAGGGAAGAGGGTGTGCTATAATTGCAACCAGGAGGGCCACATAGCTCCGAATTGTCTGAATCCGAAGAAGGGCGCTTGTTTCACATGTGAATCGAAGGATCATTTGGCTAGGGATTGCCCCAGGAAAGCAGCAACAGGAACAGGATCGGGAGGAAATAAGGGAAACAGTGGTGGTAGTACGTTGGCTAAAACCGGATCAGCACCAACAAACCGACCTACTGCAAGGACTTTCAACATGACCGTGCAAGATGCCGTCCAGTCTCGCGATGTGGTGTCAGGTATCATTCCGATCAATAATATAGATGCTTATGTATTGTTTGATTCGGGTGCTACTTGTTCATTTATATCCGATGACTTTGCTAAAAACTTAGATTTGCCTAAGGAGGAATTAGACTACCCTTTGAACATAGAAATTGCAAATAGGGAGGTAATTCCTATTAGGTACGTACACAAGAACTGTAGAGTGAATATTAAGGGAAACGTGATGACAGTAGATCTGATCCCAATCAAACTTGGGGAATTTGACGTTATTTTGGGTATGGACTGGCTATTCAATTATGGAGCGATAATTGATTGCCAGAAGAGTATTAACCTTATGACTCCGTCAAAGGTAGTATTTTACGGCAGCAAATCGCCTAGACAAACGAGTTGTCTGACGATGATGCAGGCCAGGAAGTTGTTAAGACAAGGCTGTGTGGGATACTTAGCCTACATAGTTGATACTCGAAAGGAGAGTCCGAAATTAGAAGAAATACCTGTCGTAAGGGACTTTGTAGACGTCTTTCCAGACGATTTGCCAGGACTTCCGCCAGATAGGGAAGTTGAGTTTGTAATCGATTTAGTGCTAGGAACTGCCCCGATATCGAAAGCTCCGTACCGTATGGCCCCAGTAGAGATGAAAGAATTGATGGTCTAGGTACAAGAACTTTTAGATAAGAAGTATATTCAGCCGAGCGTATCGCCGTGGGGAGCGCCGGTGTTGTTTGTTAAGAAGAAGGACGGATCGATGCGACTTTGCATTGATTACAGGGAATTGAACAAGGTCACGATTAAAAATAAATACCCGTTGCCAAGAATCGACGACTTGTTTGATCAATTTAAAGGAGCTAGGTATTTCTCAAAGATAGATTTGAGGAGTGGTTATCATCAGTTGAAGGTGAGGAAGGAAGATGTGCCGAAGACAGCGTTCAGGACTCGTTACGGTCACTACGAATTTCTGGTGATGTCATTTGGTCTAACGAATGCTCCTACAACATTCATGGACTTAATGAACAGGGTGTTTAAGCCGTTTTTGGACAAGTTTGTAGTAGTATTCATTGACGATATTCTAATTTATTCCAAGTCCAAGGAAGAGCATGCAGAACATTTGAAGTTGACATTGGAAACGTTAAGAAGAGAGAAGTTGTACGCTAAATTTTCTAAGTGTGAATTCTGGATAGAACGAGTGCAATTTCTTGGACATGTGATTGACAAGGATGTGATTTCGGTGGATCCGTCAAAGGTTGAAGCAGTGCTTAACTGGGATCAGCCGAGAACACCATCGGAAGTGAGGAGTTTCCTCGGATTAGCGGGTTACTATAGGAGATTCATTCAGGATTTTTCCAAAATCGCGACTCCATTAACGAATTTGACTAGAAAGACGGTGAAGTTCATTTGGACGAAGAAGTGTGAGGAAAGTTTTCAAGAATTAAAGAAGATGTTGAGTACGGCGCCTGTGTTGTCTCTACCGGATAGCACGGGAAATTTTGTGGTGTACAGTGATGCGTCGCATAAAGGACTAGGCTGTGTGCTTATGCAGAACGGTAAGGTCATTGCGTATGCGTGACGACAATTAAAGGACTATGAGAAGGGGTATCCTACCCATGATTTGGAGTTGGTCGCGGTGGTGTTTGCTTTGTAGATATGGAGGCACTATCTTTACGGGGAGAAGTGTGAAATATATTTTTACACAGAAGGATCTGAATATGCGTCAGAGGAGATGGTTGGAATTGATAAAGGATTACGACTGCGAAATTTTATACCATCCGGGTAAAGCGAATGTAGTGGCCGATGCCTTAAGCAGAAAGGGACGGGAGAAACTATTTGGTTTAACCGCTCAGGAGGAGTTAGTTACAGCAATGGCAAAATTGGAATTGGAGGTGAAATATTCGGGGGAGTGTGACGAAAAATTATTTCAATTGAGAATCGGTTCAACTTTGGTGGATAAGGTTAAGGAAGCACAAATGCAGGACAAGGAATGTAAGAAAATCAAGAAAAGAATATCTGGAGGTGATGAAGTGAAATTCAAAGTGGATAATGAAGGAGTATTGAGATTCGAGGGAAGGATTTGGGTTCCGCCAGTACAAGAAGTTAAGGAGGAAATTCTGAGCGAGGCTCATAATTCGAGATATTCGATTCATCCAGGTAGTACGAAGATGTACCAAGATCTCCGACAGCATTTTTGGTGGCCGAATATGAAGAGAGACGTTGCCGATTGTGTAGCCAAGTGTTTGACATGTCAGAAAGTTAAAGTAGAACATCAGAGACCAAGTGGGCTATTACAACCGTTAGAAATTCCAGAATGGAAATGAGAGCACATCACCATGGATTTCGTAGTAGGTCTTCCGACGACTCAGAAAGGTTTTGACGCAGTATGGGTTATCGTGGATCGACTGACGAAATCAGCACATTTTCTACCGATCAAGATCAGATTCAACCTAGATCAGTTGGCGAAGTTGTATGTCAAGGAGATAGTTTCGAGGCACGGTGTTCCAATATCTATTGTCTCAGATAGGGATCCGCGCTTCACATCAAACTTTTGGAAACGACTACATGAATGCTTGGGAACACAGTTACGTATGAGTACGGCATATCATCCACAGACCGACGGACAGAGCGAAAGAACGATCCAGACATTGGAAGATATGTTACGAGCTTGCATTATGGACTTCAAAGGAAATTGGGGCGATCATCTACCGTTGGTGGAATTTGCTTATAATAACAGTTACCACGCAAGTATTAGCATGCCACCTTACGAAGCGTTGTATGGCAGAAAGTGTAGAACTCCATTATGTTGGGATGAAGTTGACGAACGACAATTGCTTGGACCAGAACTGGTACAACAGACCGCACACATCGTTAAAGTGATCAGGGCAAGATTGATAGCAGCTCAGGATAGACAGAAGAAGTACGCCGATCAACATCGTAAGAATCGAGAGTTTGAGTCTGGTAGCTATGTTTTCTTGAAAGTATCTCCTTGGAAAGGGAAGATTCGTTTTGGTAAGAAAGAAAAACTGAGCCCGAGGTTCATTGGACCCTTTGAAGTATTAAGGAGAGTTGGTGAGGTCGCATATGAGATAGCTTTACCTTCAGCGCTGGAACACATCCATAATGTCTTTCATGTCTCGGTGTTACGGCCATACAAGCCCGATTACAAGCATGTCATAGAGTATGAACCCCTGCAAGTTGAGAAAGATTTGTCTTACGAAGAAGAGCCTGTTCAGATAGTTGACAGGAAAGAGCAACTGCTAAGAAATAAAATTATACCTTCTGTTAAGGTGATCTGGAGGAACCACAACGCTGAAGAAGCTATGTGGGAACTCGAAGATCAAATGATGAGAAATTATCACCAGTTATTTGCTTAATCTATGTGTAGCGATTCTGGAGACAGAATCTTTGTAAGGGGGGAGAATGTAACGGGACGAGTTAATTGAGTCGTGATTCTGGGGACAGAATCCTTTTTAAGGGGGGAAAGATGTGACGAACGAGAATTTTTGTAACCTATTTTAAATATTTATGGAATTAAATAAATATTTTCGATGATTTGATTGTTGAATTAATTGATTAATCGATGAATTTGTGGTAGATTAATTTAATTATATGTGTTACATTAATTAGATTAATGTGAAGAATTTTTATATTTAAAGTATGTGTTTAATTGAATTTATTTGATTAAATATATTATTTAAATAAGTATAATGTTATTTCTAATTAATTTAATTATTAATTAGAGATTTAATAATTTGTCATTATTAATAAATGAGAATTTTATTTATATGACTATGTGATTTAATGAAGAATTATTCTATTTTATTTTATTTGATTTTAGTGAGATTATTTAGTTGATTAAAGTGTGACGTGAAACTATATAATAAGTTATTTATTAAAATAAACTAGAAGGAAGAATAAAAAAGCTAGCCAAACGAGGCCTTAATGGGGGTTGATGTCAGTTAAACCATTATGGGATTAACTGACACCACTCGTCAGATTTTAAACTCACGTATTTCCATAATCAGTATTTCTAATTATCAAGCCAGAGAGAGAACTAGAGAGAAAAGGGAGAGAATTTGGAGAATTGAAGAAATCCTTCCATCATCTTGCATAATTTAAAGCATCTAATTGAAGGTAATCCTTAAATTCAAGTCTCTGATTATGTTTTCTTAATTTTCTCCATGAATGCATATTTTAAGTTCTCTGTAAAGTAAATTCTATGGCTAAACTTTCAATAAATTGATATTAGATGATTATAAGCATGCATTGATGTGTTTTGTATGGTTTATATATGATTAAGAGTAATTAAATTCATGAAAGCATGCTTTAATTACAAGTTCTGAAGTTACAGAGTAGTTACATGTGAACATGGTTTAAATGTACGAAATTGGTACTTGATTTACATGTTAATTGGTTAAATTGATTACCAATTATGTTTATGCTTGTAAAAACGAAAAGAATGATTCTTAAACGGACTAATTTGGTTAAGAAACGAATTTACTGTGATTGATTTCGTTAACTGTATTAATATGTAAATACAGAGCATGAACAATGAATTTTAACCTTTGATTTGGTTGTATAAGTTGTTAAAATCATGCTAGAAGGCTTGGGTAACGATTATATTTAATTTATGGTGTCTGGGTGTGTTTAATTCCACATAAGAATAACAAGATTGGGAAATTTTGGCCTGTTTCTGCGTTCTTCGCGAACTGCAGAAACTGGAATTCGTAATTCTCGCCCCGGCGAGAATTTTGTGAAGGGATTTCTCGCCCCGGCGGGGAGCTCGCCCCGGCGAAAATTTTGTGAAGCAATTCCTCGCCCCGGCGAGAATTTTGTGAAGAGTTTTCCCGCCCCGGCGGGAATTTAAAAAAAAAAAGAGTAAAAAGACGAGAGTAAAAATTTTCTTCTTTCTTTAAGATCATGTTATGATATCGTAGGCATACCTAAAGTTTAGGCTAATGTATAAAATGAATGTTTAAGTGCTGCAAAAGGTGGTAACATAAGCCCATTGATTGTTCGGTGTCAACTGAGCTATTAAAATGAAATTAGATGAGAATGAGTTCTGAAGTGTTTATAATACTGTAACTAATTATTGTTACTGTTTTATAAACGGAATGTATAGGTTGATTAGAGAACGTGAGTCTTAAATTTATAGTCTACGCACGAGGCAAGTATCTTATCCTTACTTTTACGTTTACGCAAGTTTCTAAATTTCATTATCATAGAATACAAGCTTCATAATGCTATTACTTCTTGAGCAAGTTATTATTTCTATTCCATTCAATTTCATGGATTCAATGAGACGTTTTTAATTTCCTCTTTGTAATGCTTCATTTATATAGAACGTATTCAATTATACCTTTTGTGAGATTTAGTTTTGATTCTCGAATTATACCTTTTGAACCTTGATTGACTAGCGAACCCTTATTGATTCGACTAGTCCATAGTTGATGAGCGTTCTAAATTCTAGAAACGTTATTGAAGTAAATCCAAACCAAACTTCCTTTGGTACGGATTCCGATGTCAAACTGAGATGAACAACCCTTATACAGGGGATTTTATTTACGCGTTAGCGTTAAGATGTTGTGCACATACATGGTACAAAGGGCTGATCCCCCTGAGTACGAGAAGCAAGGTCCATATAGTCTTACGACTGTTAAAGGTTTAAAGTAGAAATACTTGATAACCTGGGACATAGTTCGTGGTCTTAAGACCTTCAGACGTTCTTTTGAATCTTGTTTTACATTCTTGACTCAAAAGCTAAATCCTCAATTATTCGATATCCGTTGATTATTTCGCATGTTATTATTGTCGTTGTTATTATACTTGCTGGGCAATCATTGCTCACTCTTGCATAATAACATTGCAGCTAAAGTTGAAAGAAATGATGAGCCGTCCACTAGTAAGGGCAAAGGCAAAGCAAACAAGTGATGAAGAATTGCTATATGTGTTAAAGTGATGATTATGTAATAGACTTATTTTATGTTTTCCGTAATGATGTTTATTTAAGGTTAGATGACCTGGGATTTGTTTATGAATGATGTTGTAACCCTCTAATGGGAGATTTCTATTTCTATTCAAGTATTTTCATTTATATTTGAATGGGTAGTTAGATGTGATGTGATGTTTTTGGATTGTGAACACCAAATCCTGAGTAAATGAAGTACCCGGATTTGGGGGTGTCACAAATTGCTTCTTAAACAAAGGGTTGAAAAAAATAATCGATATCCAAAAGTGCTATTAAAAAAAATAGTGGGTAGTAAGACTCACCGAAAATGTGCTATATGTGGATTCGAAACCAACCATAACAAGTGCAATCATTATAGAGTGTTAGGAATTCCCGAACCTAAACCATGACGACCCTATTGTATTGTCAAGTCTAATAAAAGTGTTTATTGTTTCGAATTTTATATCATGAATTTTGTTAGTGTACTAGGTCCTTGCTAAGCAAGAGGTCTAAGGTTCAACCCTTCCCCCATTAAAAGAGATTTTTTTTTAAAATTTTGTTAGTGTACTAGGTCCTTGCTAAGTAAGAGGTCTAAGGTTCAACCCCTCCCCCATTAAAAGAGAATTATTTTTTTTGAATTTTGTTAGTGTGCTAGGCCCTTGTTAAGTAAAAGGTCCTATATTTAACCCCTCCTCCATTAAAAGAGAAAATTCTATTTTTTTTAATTTTGTTAGTGTACTAGGCCCTTGCTAAGCAAGAGGTCCTAGGTTCAATCCTTACCCCATTAAAATAGGAATTTTTTTTGTCCTTGATAAGCAAGAGGTCATAGGTCCAACCCCTCCTCTATTAAAAGAGGAAATTTTGTTTTTTTGAATTTTGTTAGTGTACTAGGCACTTGCTAAGCAAGAGGTTCTAGGTTCAACCTCTCCCCCATTAAAAGAGGATTTTTTTTTTGAATTTTGTTAGTGTATTAGGCCCTTGCTAAGCAAGAGGTCCTAGGTTCAACCCCTCCCCCATTAAAAGAGAATTTTTTTTTTAAAATTTTGTTAGTGTACTTGGCCCTTACTGAGCAAGAAGTTTTAGGTTCAACCCTTCCCCCATTAAAAGAGGAATTGTTTTTTAATTTTGTTAGTGTATTAGGCCCTTGCTAAGTAAGAGGTCCTAGGTTCAACCCTTCCCCCGTTAAAAGAGGATTTTTTTTTTGAATTTTGTTAGTGTACTTGGCCCTTCCTAAGTAAGAGGTCCTAGGTTCAACCTCTCTCCCATTAAAAGAGGATTTCTTTTTGAATTTTGTTAGTGTATTAGGCCCTTGCTAAGCAAGAGGTCCTAGGTTCAACCCCTCCCCCATTAAAAGAGGAATTTTTTTTTGAATGTTGTTAGTGTACTTGACCCTTACTGAGCAAGAAGTTTTAGGTTCAACCCTTTCCCCATTAAAAGAGGAATTATTTTTTTAATTTTGTTAGTGTATTAGGCCCTTGCTAAGTAAGAGGTCCTAGGTTCAACCCTTCCCCCGTTAAAAGAGGAATTTTTTTTTTGAATTTTGTTAGTGTACTTGGCCCTTCCTAAGTAAGAGGTCCTAGGTTCAACCCCTCCCTCATTAAAAGAGGAATTTTTTTTTTGAATTTTGTTAGTGTACTAGGCTCATGTTAAGCAAGGGGTCTTAGATTCAACCCCTCCCCCATTAAAAAAGGAAAAAAGAATTTAGTCTACAGGGCATATGGGGATCAGGCCTAACCGCAGGTCCTACATGCGGCTAAAATATAGGGAGTTGGCCTTACCCCATATTGTTCAATACAACCTATACCTATTCAATACTAAAGTTTTAAACAATAATACTAACAATATCCCAACATCAACAAGCTTTGAATAAACCAATAATAACAACATCACCAAGCTCATAACATAAATTATACCATCATCTATTGAGATTAAAATAACATACATTGAATTGAAATAACTGGCTTTGATTGAAATTATAATACCATCCTTTATAATTAAAAAGTAATTGGTTTACATTGACCATACGTATGAACATCTAAATGATTTATGCCCTAGGAATATCTCTAGCCTTACATTTGAACAAGTCATATGTTATCCTATTCCTAAACACGGATACATCCTCAACTGACCATGTTAAAGACGTAGGTCAAAGTTGTCCCGTACGAGGTAGTCGACGTATTTGCAAACGAAGACGCCGCAATCATATGTATTCTCCTACATGGACCAACCCTTTGCTACATGGACCTTCGGGGGAGTACGACGCCAACCACCCAATGGGTTACCCATTCGCAAAATCAACGGTATCAATTGTACCTAAAATAAAAGGAACCTCATAAGTACATAAATATGAAATGATGCATTGAATTGAAAAACAATAAATAACACGTACCGCGACATTGACGTACTCTTTATATATATCAGTCAGCTTCATGTACAATGTGTCATTGTAGAAGGGGTCGAGGATAGAAATTTTCCAATTGACAACGTCAAAGACTAACAATATGAAATAATTCTTGGTGGGTGAACATAGAGGCATAAAGACGTAATTGCACTCATGCAATTGCGGTCCCACTGGAGGTTCAACATATGATTAGCAGAATTGGGCTCTATGATTTGGGCCCTGTTTAGACAACGCTCATTTCTCCAAATGCATGAAATAGGAGGGCATGAAGCCAAACTTGGCCCACCTTTGTATCACCTCTCCCCGATATTTTTCTTCGCGATCCCGCAGAAGACACATATACCTATCCATTGCATGCTCATATATCCACATTCTAGGTTGCAAAGACTTAATATCTCGTTGATCATTAAGATCTTCTGCTCACGGAGTCTCTTTAGTATAGACCCTTTCGATCCATATTCAATCTGTAAGGGGACTACTAGAACCTCATCCCAAAGAAAGATTGAGATGCATCCTCGCATGTAAGTTGAGGCAATTCGGATTGCATGCTGGGGACATAGATGTCCGGCATGGCTGAAGAGGTAGGCATCTCTGTCTCTCGACCCCTCCATATACTTCTCCCCCATATACTCCCCCTCCCCTCACCCATTACATCCGCGTCGTACATTGCATATAGGTAGTCCTAGCTATCTTTTATGAGTTTGTATTTTGGAGGAAAGTCTTGCTTGAATTTGAAGACTTTGTCCAGAAGGGATTTGGCGCTTTCAATCTATAAAAAAAACATAAAAATAAGAAGACAAAAACTAAACACATTAGCATCAAAGAATACAATAGATTATATCAATTGAAGAATTTGTAAAAATTTAAGTTTACTTACCATGCTAACTATACGATGTTGATTGTATACAGATTGAGGGTCGTAGGAAGTGTTTTGATCTTCTTCGCGTCGAGGGCGGTACAGATGTCTTCGAGTAATCTTATTGTACCATGTGAAAGTACGTATCCATGGGGATAGTTTATGCAACCTCCATTGTTTGTCCCTCGAATTCGTCCATATACAACTCCCACTGCCCAATGTATTCCCTTCTCAATTCCATGTAATCCTCCGGCTTGAATTTTTACTTTGTGGGTTGTTTAAGAAAATCATGTCTTTCGGCCGGGGACAGAATACCTTGGACATGTCCGTTTTGCCTCATGACCCGGTCAGGCATTTGATATTCTACAACATCAAAATGAATCAATGGGTCCCGACCGAATCCTGCCATTCTAGCTTCATAGTTATAACTACTCCAATCATTATCCCATCGCTGGTACGATCGCCATACTACCTCCCACTTAGGTTGTATATCAAATTTGCCCCGGTAGAAAGACAGATGGTGATGGGAATTCTCCCGCCTATCAAGATATTTATGTGTGGCGGAGTGTGCCTAGGTTGTTGCCCTAGGGAGCTAAAATGAAGAATTTAGCCTAGGGTTAGACCTTCCAACCAAAAAACATTTGTATGACCAAATTTATAACAAGGTCACACAACTATTGACATATTTAGTCCTTCTAGAAGCTGAGTACAAACCCCGGTATAAATATGCCAAACATGCAACACCCCATAGATACGTGACGATCTAATTTGAATCAAATACAAAATACATAAGCCTAGGGTGTACAACATTTCTTGACTTAATAGGAAATAAAATCACCCCGCATATCCAAAGGAGGTATGCCTTTGTATGACGCCCAATCACATCCCTACTTGCATTTTTTGGGCACTTAGAAAAAGTTTTGCGCAACCAAACTAGGGAAATACCACGTCTTTTTTTAACATTTTTCCATTCCCCAACCATGTCATCCCCAAAATATTATGTAAAATATCTCAATGGGGCATTAAATGTCGGACAAGTTAAGGGTTTTTCTAATACCAAAAATCGAAAAATAAAATATCCAATGTTATTATTATTTCCCCACACTTCATATGAAATGTATTTGTCTCCGGACGCCATCTCTCAATTATGGCCAATACAAGAGTGGCATTCGTTTTAGTAATTACTGCCGGATAACTAAATACCCCAAACCCCTACAACTTTAATAGTTTTATTTATTTATTTTTGGTTAGTTCTCATTTATCATATATAATTGAAGTCGTTTGGGAATGAGAGTGTACCCCTATCAACCCCATTCTATACATCCTCTGAAACATGTTGTTCTTGGTCATAAAAGACACTGGGGTCAATGAGTCTAGGCATCCAACTATCCATTTTTACCTAACAATACCAATACCAATAGCAATATAAATATCTCAATAACAACATGTACAATTCTACTAGTACATACTACCCATATTATTATTTCATACATGTAATTTTACTAATATTTTATGAATTAACAAAATTTCTTATAAAATAATACCAATAACAACAATAAAATTAATATCTGATGTCTAAAAATATTTCATTATTATACAATTTCTACCCAATTTGTATATATAAATACTACCCAAGAAATATTTCATACATATAATTCTACCACTAATTTATGAATTTAAAAAAATTAGTAAAAACAATTTGGTAAGAATATTCTTACTAGTATTTGAAGTAGATTAATCAGAGAGAAAATGATTTTTGATGTGCTAGTAGTGCTTCTGTAGCGACCAGTCAAGCTTTATCTTTTCTTTCTTTCTAATTCTACAACAGGAAACGTTAGATATGATGGAAAGATATCAGATCTGAATATAACTTGACTGGCCGCACCTCCTACCTGCGGCCAGTTAAAACGACGTCGTTTTGGTTGATTTTAAATTCTTTTCACCTTAGCTGCACCTCTTACCTGCGGCTAGTCAAAACAGCGTCGTTTTGGTTGATTTTAAATCTTTTTTACCCTGGTCGTACCTCCTTCCTGTAGGCAGCCAGTTAAAACGACAACGTTTAACTGGCCGCGAGAAGGAGGTGCAGCCAGGGTAAAAATGATTTAAAATCCAGGGGCAGTTGGTCATTATAGTGGTCGCAGGAAGTAATTGCACTAGTCGTAGGTAGGAGGTGCGGTCGGGCCCCGACCAATTTAAATCTCAGCCATTCATTCATTACATGGACGACGTAAGATCTGTTAGCTGGAATAGTGACCCCAACTAATGTCAGATGTGGAACGACACCTATATTTATACACACACACACACACACACATTCCTTCGTGGCTCCGTCTCCAAAAGGATGATGGAAGTATAATTTTCACACAAATTAAGATAGTGAAAAAATTAAGAGAGAGTATATATATTTTTTTCAATCTACCCTTATCCCCGAGTAGTGTGATGAGTTGATATTTGTATGAGTCAAAATATTTAGAGAATTGATATTTTTACAAGGAAAATTTATATTTTCACAAGGAAAATTTATATTTTCACAAGTTTCTCCTTACATAAATATATAGTAAGTGGGACCCACATTCATGTGAGTGAGACCTTGTGAAAATATCATTTTTTTCATTGTGAAAATAATAATTTCTTATATTTAATTGGTTTTGGGTAGAGAGAGAATTAGTGGTGTAAATGATTGAGTATGGACGTAAGTAAAATATGATAGTATGTCAAGCGTAATTTTGTTCAAGTAAAAATTTATGTAGTACTTTTGTCATTCTTTTGAGGACAAGATTTTTTACCACTTAAGCCATCCTTTTAGGGACGAAGGGAGTATATACTAAAAAAAAGAAGAAGCCATTAACGACTGACCTCTGTGACAGATCCAGTAGCTGAGAAATCTGCGATGAAAATCCGCTAAAAGTCATCATGCATAAATTGGTGGGTAAGTCTATTTTAGCGACAAACATCAACGACCACATGACGGAACAACGACGGATCTCGTCGCTGTTCTGAGTCACCAGGCTTTTAGCTGACTTGTCGTTAACGTGGCGTCTGACGTGGAAATAACGACGACTGGTTAGCGACGAAAATCCATTGCTAATAATACTTTTAAATAAAAAAGAGTTTTGTCGCCAAAAGTAAATAGCGACAGAATTGATCATTGCTAATAGTATTTTTTTTTGATTTTTTAAAAATGTCTGCCGTCGCCAAAGTTAAATAGCGACAGAATCCGTCGTTAAAAGTAAAAAAATTAAAATGCTTGTTTTGTTTTTCCTTATTCCTTTATTTTTTGTACTTGTTACAATCCCAACAGCACAACAGTTATATCAAACTATCGAGACCAAAAAAATGTCTCGCAACCAAACAAATCAAACCAAAACTATCTAGAAGTAATCCGTATAAACTAAAAACATCTAAACTACGTTAAACATAATCGAAACCAAGTATATATCTACAATCATCCAAATATCTAAAATGCATACATCTAAACAAATTCTAAATCAAGTATAGAATATGTACAATCAGTTTAAACCAAATAGCTACATCCAAATTAAAGCATGAACAATAAAAAAGGAAAATGAAAGGTATCGTCGATCATGCATCCTGGTTGAAGTTTTCCTATAACAAAGCAAAATTAACATATTCGCTAATGGGCACTTTCTTTTGTAGTATATATATTAAGAGTAAACAACAAAACAAAAAAGATCATACAACCGTCACAAGTCCTTAATGCTCCAAACTCCAAGAACATCGATCCACACACACACACACACATATATATAGAGCCGTTCAAATGCGGACCACCCGCATGCGGGTTTGTCACATGGCACATGCGGGTTGGTCGGTCAACAAGTCATACGTATTTGACTTATTAACCGACCAACCCGCATGCGGGTGGTCCGCATTTGAAAGTTTCTATATATATATATATATATAAATACATAAAGGCAATTATATTTATACACATATCTTTGTGTCATTGATTTGTAAGGAGAAATTAATGTTTTTATCAGAAATAAGGAATATAAAATTTGTATGATTATTAATTTACAAGTACGTAGGTATGTAACTTTATCATTACAGTTGCTATATATGTATTAATATTCTCTTCATCAATTATCACACCAGCTAGAATCACTACATAATAAATATATATGTAACCTCTATAAGCTCTAACATTTTCTTGTAAAACTAATCTAGCCTCTATCCATTTTCTCAACACTCTTACCAGCTAAATAACATGGGAGATCCTATGTAACCTTTTTCTCCACCTCCAAATACCAACTTGCCTATGATATATTCCGGCCTGTTAATCGTCGGAACGCCGATAATAAGCCTAGCAATTTGCAACCTCGCCATTATAAGATGGTGTGCTAAGAATCGTTAATGTCGATTTCTCGAAATGAATCAAACCCTAGAAGCAATTGCAATATCAAGTAGGAGGAGTTATAATCATAACCCTCGTGTGAACTTGGGATCAAGTACTTTTAAGTACAAGCAAGAGGGAAAGGATTTGGGGTGTAATTATAATTACGAATGCTCGGTTTGCTTATCGGTTTTCGAAGGAGAAGAAGTGAGGCAGTTGCCAAGGTGCGAGCACACTTTTAATGCTCCATGCATAGATATATATGTAGCTCTACTCTCACTTGGGTTTGCCCCCTTTGGCCTTTGTCGTGCTCCAGTACTTGAACCACCGGTGTTTCCTGCTGGTCATACGGTCATGACTCTATCATCGGAGCAGTCTGATGGAAGTCTTTATAGTTTGATGAACTTGGATTGGGTAAAGTTGATATAGAGCAAGTTGTATAGAAAGAGTTTTTTCTTTTCTCTCTAGTTAAGAATCATAACTTTGATGTGTTATTGGCCAAGCCTAATCCAAATTTTAAAGCTACCACAAGTGAACCAAACTTGTTCATGATGAAATCTAATTCAAAAAATTAGTTTAGTATTGATTATCAAATTACTTTGACTTAATGTGTCCTTCTTGCAAAGAAATAACAATATATATATATATATATATATATATATATATATATATATATATATATTATATCAGTCCGCTTTTCCAGCGAACCGCTGAGAGCGAACTAAAAACGAACCGGGCTATAGCGACGGTTCTGTTCGTCGCTATAGCCATGCGTCACTTAACAAACCTATAGCGATGGGCAGAACCGTCGCCGAACCGTCGCTATAGGTCTGTTAAGTGACGCATGGCTATAGCGACGGACAGAACCATCACTATAATCCGGTTCGTTTTTGGTTCGCTCTCCAGCGGTTCGTTGGAGAAGCTGACCCCTATATATATATATATATATATATATATATATATATATAATAAAACAAAATCATCGTTCAACTTTAAATTTTAAGAGTGACCCTTCAATAATAAAATTTAGTAATAAATTAACTATATATATAAATAAAATCTATATATATAATAAATAACACAAAATAGTCTTTTAGCCCTAAAACTTGGGAATGGTTTTACAACCCTAAAAATATTGGAATAGAAACTTAAACTTTAATAAAAGAAACTATTTTTTTTCATTTGTTATTTAATATCAAAATCATTTCATCTACATTCTTACTTTCATAATTATCCACTTACCACTATCTCTTATTATTATACATTTTCTAATTTAGTTAGTGTTCTTTAAAATTTATAGTATTGATAACAATAATATTTTATTATATAATAATTTATTATTATTAAATTATATAAGTATAATTATTTGAGTTTAATTAAAATTTTATTATTACATAAATAGATGAACATGGGCATATAGAAAACAAATAAATCATTTTAAAGAGGAATACTATCATTTATATTATATAAGTAGAAGAATTATTATTGTAGGTTTTTAAATTTATTTAATTTTTTATCAATAATTAGTTATACATTATAGTTAAATAAGATATTTCAAAATAAAATATTTTTTTATATAAAAATTATTGTACACAATATTAATCTATTATTAGTAGAACTAATATACTAGTATAATATAATATAAAAAATATAAATAATAAAATAATTTTATAACAAAATAAAATCCGTACTTCGTACGGGATCGATCATGAGCCAGGAATCATGAGACAGTAAGTTACAGTCGATGCATAATCCAACTTAGAGGTATAACATTTGTTTTATGCCCATATAATTTGATTAAAGAAAGCGCATTATAATAATTAATTAATTGTCAATATGGCTGGTGTTTACTGTTTAGCGATTTTTTTTAAAAAAAATAACTGAAGACAAATAAAAAGCTTTAAGTACCAAAAATTAATAAATATAGAATATAATTTTCAAACTTATAATAAAAAGAGTATTCTTAAATTATATACTATATCCAAAAACAACTAAATAAACCTACAAAACATAATTACAAAAGTAATCCAACAAAAAAATGGTGGAAAAAAGAAGAAGAAAAGACACACATTTAATCAATATAATTAATTGTCAATATGACCGGTGTTTACTGTTAAGTAATTTTTTTAAATATAAATATAGATACACTTCTACATAAGAATCTTTAAGTAACAACAATAAATATAAAATATATTTCCAAATTAGTAAGAAAAGAACGTTTTTAAATCATATCATACTACAGTAGAACCTCTATAAATTAATATTCGATAAATTAATAATTTTTTTAAAATAATATTTTTTTTCTAGTCCCAACTTGCGCTAATGGGATAAATTAATAATTTCGATAAAATAATAAAATAATAATTTTTAAAAAGACCCTTATATAAATTTGGTCCTATCAAAATCATAAATTAATAATTCTTTTAAATTACAAATATATCTAGGGTAATCTTGTAAAATATGATTCTATTCTCGTTTGTTTTGTCTTGAAATTCAAATCTAATTGAATTTCATCTTTAATTTTTTTCATCGGGTCCAAAAGTTCAGCTGTTCCTTGCGTATTTGATCTGTCATGGTGGATTTATGGACACCTTTTAGATGAGAAGCCATTGTTGAGTATGGTTTGAAGAATTTTTGTTGATGTTTATATAGTAGCTCTCTTTATCATCATACATGGAATGTATTAAATTCTAGTACAATGAACTTATATATACAAATTAATTAAACTTAAAGTGAATATAATTTTTTTTTGAAATAAAATGTGAATGTAATTTGAAAAGTGGATACAATGAACATTATTTAATTATTAAAAATAATTAATATCACTTACAATGAATTCTATTATTAAATTAATTTAATAAGTATGATACATTGCATCAAAAAAAGTATGATATAAACATCAATAAAATGCAATAATTTTAATGTAATTAAATTTATGTTCACCGAATAGAAAAAGACGCTTTAAATTAATATCACTTACAATGAATTCTATTATTAAATCAATTTAATAAGTATGATACATTGCATCAAAAAAAGTATGATATAAACATCAATAATATGCAATAATTTTAATGTAAATAAAATTATGTTCACCGAATAGAAAAACACTCTTTAAATTAATTAATTTGTCGATTAAATAATAACTCTCTAAATTAATAAAAAAATTCAGTCCCAACAGTATTAATTTATAGAGGTTCTACTGTATGTCCAATGACAAATGAATTTTACAAAACTACAAAACATTATCACCCAATGAATCCTACTAACAAAAAAACACACACACACACACGTTTAATCAAGTTTAACTAAAGAGTCATGTTACGTATTGTTATAAATTTACGTCGAATTATAATTATAAAACTTCCTAATACATGGGATGAGATTGATACGAATTATAGAAAAGTCTCACTCAATGCACTTCTCTCCCAAAAGACTATTACTAATATTTATCAACGTAACAATCAAAAGTCGACGTAAATATATTTTATCCCCTTAAATCTACTGGCTCTAAGTCTGATTCGAAGGCAAAAATTTCATCAGCACGCATGAGATTATCTAACTTGGCTACGTTAATACTCGAATCACGAAAATTATAGAACATAGCATAATCATGCCCCTTCATAAGTGCAGTTCCAGAATTATATAGAGCAGCTGGAGAAGGAAGACAGTAGGGCTCTTTCTCTCTAATAGGATCACTTCTAATCTCCTCAATTTTTTTCCATGCATGATTTTTGCAATTCTCCATTATCCAAACTTCAAAATGTCCTGCGGGCACTTCCCAAATAAATCCGAGTTGTCCCTTATATTTCACCAGCTGCTTGTCCCTCGTGTTATACTCATTTTTATATTCCAATTCTGGTAATGAGACTGTTGTGTAAGTCTCTTTGTTTACATCAAATGCTAAGATTTGATTATTGCTTGTGAGCCAATGAACTGCACCGTTTGCGAAAATTGTAGTGTTGTATAAGAAAACCGAATATGGCAACAATATTTCCTTTGATTCCTTCCATGTCCAGGTTTTTGAATGAAATATCTCGCACCGATAAATATTGTAATTTGTTGACAATCTACGAGAACTGGCACAAAAAAATAAAATTCGAATTAAAAAATAATAATCCCATTCGTTGGAATCGACGACATGCATTTGTTATTATACTTATATCTAAAGGAGAAATTTATTTTTTTAATATATTTTTAGTAACATAATTGTCCTGTTAGCATGTATTTTAAGGGAAACAAAAACAATTACAATTTTCTCATTTGATTGTGATGCACACATAATAATAATAATAATAATAATAATAATAATAATAATAATAATAATAAAATATTATGAGAAAATTGTATTTCCAGTTCCCTGTATTTAACTATGTACGCAGTAAAGACTTTTTTATAATGGTCATCACCATTTTATAAAACAATGATACAAATTGATACTTGAACTTCAATCTGTTTTTTCGATGAATAAGAAGGATTCGAATCAAGACGAAGGCTCCAATCCGAATAAGAAATTAAAGATAACAAATCTGTACCAGAGTTGGAAAATTGGATCTGAATTTTGGTTTCTTGGTGGAATTTAGCTTTTCTCGTCTACCATGGGTTTGGTATTAATAAGTTTGATGATCGGATTGGATTTGCAGAAGGTTTCGGATTACGATTTTGATTAATCATCGTTTATAGGAGGGTGCTTGATGGTGCGTACAAGACGAATGGCAAGATTAAACAATACAAACTAAAGGAAACAGGGGAAAAGATGGGATGTTTTGTCAATTAGAAGTCGCCTTGGATTTTAAGTTAGAATTGTCATCATCTACAAAATAATTGATATCGTTTGATCCCTCAATTCAATTAATAGAAGCTAAGTATTTAATAGAACCTGAGTAATTAAGCACATGTTTTATATATATATATATATATATATATATATATATATATATATATATATAAATACATATAGAGGCCGGATCAGGTCCGGACCTGATAAAATCCGGACCCCAATTTTTATTTTATTTTTTCGTTTTTTTTTCAAAACAACTAATAAAAAATGTATAATTATTTTTGATACTGAAAAAATTTGTTAATGTAATGTTTTGGGTATGATTTGGATACATATAACAAACAATGTTATACAGTCGGTACAACACTTTTTATTATATGTATCCAAATCATACCCAAAACATTGCATTAACAAATTTTTTCAGTACCAAAAATAACTATACATTTTTTATTAGTTGTTTTGAAAAAAAAAACGAAAAAAAAAAATAGGGTCCGGATTTTGACTATATATATATATATGGAACAATGAAATTAGAATTGAGAGTTTAAGTAATTAGTGAACATACTTGTTTTTGGGACATGATAATCTGATGATTTTGTAACGTAAAGGGTTTGATTGTAGCACCACCAAGGCCACTTTTTCTGTCATGTATCGCAATTTCGGGTTGGGCAGCACTTGAACTTGTCCAGTACTAGGTTTGCACACGTAAAACTTATACTTTTTGTACCTTGTACTCATACAACAAAGAATTCCCTGAGCCGAAGACGCTAAAATTTTCGAATCGACAGGTAAACAATCCAAAGAGAGTCCAGAACGCAGACAATAATTTGACTCCTTGTCGTCAATTGATATAAATTTGCACAAATTCTTACATTCAGACATGCTTTGAATGTAGTAACCGGATATAGTATTTGTGTTGTGCATGTGAAGTTGCATGAAACTTGGCTCGTACGTAATTTCATTCCAATCTTTGCACACTAATTTGGACCTGCCTAGGGCTTCCATTGAAGCTCGGCTTAAGATCTCGAAGACCATATTAGAATGAAGAAACCCAGATTCTGAAGAATTATAATCCATAGTCACAAATAATTTTGATGAATTTTAATTTGTACATAGAGAACACAAGGCTTAGGTATTTATAGACAAGGATAATAGGAATATTGTTTCCCAATCTGAATGGTAAAACTATGTACTTTTCCGTGTCGAACAAGGATAATAGGAATATTGTTTCCTAATCTGAATGGTAAAACTATATATTTATATTTGTACTTATATGTTAATAATTTTTATAGTTTAATGTTGAGATAATTAATCCTTATAAGAAAATAAATTTATACTAAAATTATATTATATAAGTAATTATAAAATTTTATTTATTCTTAAAATATAATTATACTTATATAATATCATAACAAATTCAAGTTAAATAAAATAATTTTATAAAATTATATTACTAATTCTTATTTCTTGCTCAATTGAATCATATAACCAATTTTTCAACGGTTAATCATGATAATAAAGAGCTGAGATCAGTGGTAATTTTATCGGGATGTAGCGGCACGGCAGATGACCACAATATCCTCAATGGCTGCTTATACTGCCGCAGCTAGGGGAATTTTAAAAACACTCCAAACCTTCCATTCCCATTCAATCAGAGATGAAGAAGATGTCGGGAGTTACCAACCAGACGCGGGCAGCGACGGAGGAAGACAAGAAGCCCGGCGCCGATTAGTCTACCCATATAAATCTCAAGGTTTAGGGCCAGGTATTTATCATCTGGGCCTCTTCTTTTTTTGGTCTCATATTATACACAAATTTGTGTTTAAAACATTCGTTCATACATTTAACCATATATATTTCTATGTATATGTATATTTATGTACGTATGTGCGTATATGCTGATCAGGGTTTGTTCTAGAATAGCGATTTTCCTAGGGTTTTGATTTGATTGCAATGTTCTGTAGAGTTTTAGGGGTTTCTAATCGTTGATGTTTATTTAATTACTTTCTATAAGAATTTTTTTTCATCAGTCAGTATGTAGAGCAACCTACGGAAAAAATACGACTCAGATTCCAATTATTGTTTATTGGGATAAAAGTTTTACCATTTTATAATACGTGCATACTGCATACCAATACACCAGAATTATGTTCTAGTGGTTTCTATTGACTCTGTTTCTTCTTCTTAGCAATAGGTTTTTTTTCCCAAAATGATTTGAATAGTAAAATAGATTACAAAAGTTATTGTCTTTATTTTTGTTAATTAACTTTGAATTGTGGATTATTAGTATGAGATTGTATGCACCATTTTAAATAATGGTTTGGATTTGTTTCATTTTTTGTTGGTTGAAATGGGATGAAAATTGTCTCTTGTTTGGTGAAGGTATTTTTGGTAAGCGAAATATTGAGAATAGTGTTATCTCATATTGCTTATCTAGCTAGTCCTATTTAGTTTTGCTCCTTGATCTTAACTATGCGTGAATCTGTGTCTGCTAACAATAATTTTGAGAGAATACACCCAATTTATTGTGAAGTAAGCTGTTCTTTCCAGTTATTGGTTAGAGTAACTGGCTTTTAAAAAGTTGCAATTTTTCAATAGATAGCCTAATAATTTTCTGTAGAGATAACTCATGAGGAACCTATAAATTTTTGGCTCTGGTGTAAACAGATAATGAGGCTATTATGTTATGGCTGTTATAGTTAATTGACTTGGGTTTTCTACAGGATGGGAATGAAGTATTCTTCAGGATTAAAAGATGTACTCAACTTAAAAATAATCCTAATAAATGCATACTGTGACCGTCAATCTGTGGAGATGAACTCAATTGCCTTCCTCTTTGATGGTCGTTGTCTCCAAGGGGAGCAAACTCCGGATGAGGTTCACCTTCTTCCTCTTCCTCTTTCTCGCTCTCACACATATTTTTGCTGGTTCATCTTTTAACTCTATCTTGTGCTTCTTCAGCTTGAGATGGAAGACGGTAATGAGATCAATGCTATGTTGCTCCAAACTGGCGGCGCAACCGTATGAGTATTGTTCTGTTGGTTTTTGTGGACATAGTTTTCAGTTCTTTTAAGTTAGTGAACTCAATGTTAGGTTGTGCAAGATTAGGCTTTTAGAGTTTTAATGAACAACATTTTGCTCGACTCGGGTAAGCATTAGTACTCTTGAATGTTGAGCAGCACTGCATCTGGAATACAGTAGTATGACTTATTTCAAATATGCATGTATTTTTTATGCTTTTTCCCCTAGTTATATTGGATAGTGTTTAATGGGCTATGCTAGGAAGGAAGTTTCAACTTTCAAGTACGATGGATCCTTGCATTACCATCTCTATCAATCTATGGCTGCTGGTATAAATGTTGAGAAATTACACCTCCCTTCTTTTACAACTTTACAACCAAGAGGAAGTACTATACATATTCGGTATTTCCTAACATTGGATTTACTTCCCTTCCTTTCAGTTATTTCTTTGACAACCAACAAAATGGCTGATGTTTCTTGGGTTTTATACAGCTATTAATCGACTCAACAAAATACTAATCCATCTGTTTCGCTAAAAGATTCGAGTCGTATTTGCAAAATTTATTAACATTAAGGATATATATACCCCTAAAGGCAGTTTGCTATTTTAGTGGTGGTGTACGATAATTCTAAGTCAATTTGAGGACATTATATCTTTTCATACTACTCACTAAAAAATTTACTCTTTTTTATGATACAATCTTTTTAAGACTAAGACATTATATCTTTTCATACTACTTGCTAAAAAAAATTACTCTTTTTTATGATAATTTTTTTTTGATACACATCTAATCAAATTCTAACCTTTAAAGAGTGTTGCTATGTATTGTTATAAAGAATTATTGAAAAGTTTCACTCACTGCACTTCTCTCCTAAAAGGTCTACGTAAATTTTCTCCCCTTAAATCTATTGGTTCTAAGTCTGATTCGAAGGCAAAAATTTCACCAACACACATGAGATTATCTACCTTGACTACGTTAATATTCGAATCACGAAAATTATAGAACATAGCATAATAGTAGGACTCTTTCTCTCTAATAGGATCACTTTTAATCTCTTCAATTTTATTTTCCATGCATGATTTTTGTAATTCTCCATTATCCAAACTTCAAAATGTCCTGCGGGTGCTTCCCAAATAAATTCGAGTTGTTCCTTGTATTTCACTAGCTACTTGTCCCTCGAGTTATGCTCATTTTTATATTCCAATTCTAGTAATGAGAATGTTGTGTAAGTCTCTTTGTTTACATAAAATGCTAAGATTTGATTATTGCTTGTGAGTCGATGAACTGCACCGTTTGCACATTGTTATGTTATGTTAAAGCTTTGTACTGATTTACAATTCTTTTGTACATTAATATATAAGGGGTTGGATAAAATTATACGGCTGATACATCATATTACATATTTAATTAAAAAGTTATTATTAATAATTATTCACGTAATTATTAAAACAAACGATGAAAAGATAAATTATTTTTTTAAAAACATTAATAAGCACACTATGTACACAAAAATCAACTTTTCTGTAAAATTTAATCATATTATATATAAATGAATATAACAGCTACTGTAGATACTCCATGAAATAAAATGGAGGACAAATTTGGTGTGGAATTTGATTATGTTATTGACCATATATTATCCCACACTCTTTTCACTACATAATAATTTCTCAAATCACTCAAAAAAATAAAAACTAAATTTAATTTAACAAGAAAACAATGAAAAAGGAAAATAAATATAAAAATTTAACTCCTACCAGAAACAAGAAGAAGGCCAAGAAAGGCTATTTGATCTGTAACAGTTGTTATTTTGGAGGCAAATAAACTCTCTCTTCCTAGTAGAGTAAAAATATTGTGTAATGAGAATGTTGTGTAAGTCTCAATTTGGTGAAGGATGATGTGTTAAGATGAAATATTTTAATTAAAAATTAAGAAAATATTTAATTACAAATTATAAAAATATTTTTATAAAAAGAAAATATAAAATTATACAAAAATGTGTGATATAGACTATTAATTTTTCAATAATTATTTATACTTCAGTCAAAAATACTTGAGTCAAAAGAATTAAATTTGTCTTTTTTCACATAAGTACTTTTTAACCAAAATTCTATTCATCAAACACACTTTCGTATCTTAATTTAATTATATTATTATAGTCTCAGTTTGTGTACCTTCCAGTTTTTATGGGCTTGAAGGGAATAATAGAAAAGAGTGGACATGGACTTCGATTAATTTTTGAATGATTTGTTATTGAAGAGAAATTGTTGGGCCTACATTTTAGCCCACCTACTATTCGATAGATTTTGCTATATTCCTTGCTTTTGTTTATTTACCACTCCCATTACTTTCACAAAAATAGTATCATTTTTTTACAACAACAACAAACAACAACAACAATAATAATAATAATTTTAAAGTATACATTTTTTATTTACTATTTAATTGTGATGATATGATCATAAAATTGTGATGATAAATTTAAAATATTTTATTAATTATTATTATAGATTTTTAAATTTATTTAATTTTTCATCAATAATTAGTTATACATTATTAGTTAAATAATATATTTCAAAAGAAAATATTTTTTATATAAAAATTAGTGTACACAATATTAATCTATTATTAATAAAACTAATATATTAGTATAATATAATATAAAAAATATAAATAATAAAATAATTTTATAACAAAACAAAATCCGTACTTCGTACGGGATCCATCATAAGTAAATCTCGCAAATTAGGCCCGCGGGGGCAGGGCCGTAAAAATTGGGCTACGGGCTTAAGATTTGTAGCCCATGAAAACCTAGGCCGTTTTGGCGCGATCCGGCTTTAACCCGGTCCATGGTGACCCCGCCCGCAGGTGGCCCCGCCCGCCCGCATGTTATTTATTTAAAAAAACTAATACCAATGTTTCCATGAAGAATCAAACCTAAGACCTCTCAAATTACTAAATAAATGTTTTGACCAAATGAGCTACAACAATTTTATACCTTAACTACAATCTTATTAATGTATATACATTATTGTTACATATACATGTATATATATAAAAACAATATTTGTTATTATTTATTTTTTTCCCTCTAAATTACCTTTTCCTTTCCTAAGATTTCTAAAAGTTTTACAAAAATTGTTATATATATATATATATATATATATATATATATATATATATATATATACGACAAGGATCGAGTCCGGGATTCCGGACGGTGCTAAATTCCGGACTTTTTTTTTTTTTTTTTTTTGCTTTTTTTTTTTGAAACAACTAAAAAAAAAATAATAATTATGGAACTGAAATTATTACATAATACAATATTTTGGGCGTGATTTGGATACATATAACAAAACATGTATGTACAGTCTGCGCAGACTGTACATACATGTTTTGTTATATGTATCCAAATCACGCCCAAAACATTGTATTATTTAAAAATTTCAGTTCCATAATTATTATTATTTTTTTTTTCGTTGTTTCAAAAAAAAAAAAGGTCCGTATTTTTACAAAGTCCGGGATCCCGGACTGGATCCGGACTCTATATATATATATATATATATTGACGTGTATATATTAATAATATTTGTTATTATTTATTTTTCTCTCTAAGTTACCTTTTCCTTTTCTAAGATTTTCAAAAGTTTTACAAAAATTGTTATAAATATATTAATATATATATATGTTGTTGTTATATTATATATATATATATATATATATATATTTATATATATTATTGACGTATATATATAACAATATTTGATATTATTTATTTTCCTCTTTCTAAGTTACCTTTTCCTTTCCCAAAATTTTCAAAAGTTTTACAAAATTTGTTACATATATATATATATATATATAATATTTGTTATTATTTAATTTCCTCTCTCTAAGTTACTTTTTCCTTTCCCAATATTTTCAAAAGTTTTATAAAAATTGTTATGTATTTATATATATATATAACAATATTTGTTATTATTTATTTTTTTTTTTTTCTCTAAGTTACCTTTTCCTTTTCTAAGATTTCCAAAAGTTTTATAAAAATTGTTATATATATATATATATATATATACGTTATTGTTATATATATATATATATATATTATGTATTAGTAACGTGTATATATATATATAATTATATATATTATTAACGTTATATATATATAACAATATATATTAACGTGTATATATATATATATTATTAACGTATATAATGCAACAAAGTTCTTCTAGCTTAATTGATAAGAGCTCTTGTTCAATTATAGGAGGTCATAAGTTCAAATACATTATTTTTATAAAAAAAACAGAAAGCCCGCGAGCTGGCTTGGCCCGGATCACAGGCCTATAAATTTTAACCCACAGATAGTTGGGCCTTTTTGGCCTGGACCGTTATTAGCCCGACTCGTCTCTAACCCAGCCCATTTACTAGGTCTAATCATAAGCCAGGGATCATGAGATAGTAAGTTAGAATTGGTGCATAATACAACTGCGAGGTATAACATTTGTTTTACGCCCATATAATTTGATTAAAGAAAGCGCGTTGTAATAATTAATTAGTTGTAAATATGGCTGGTGTTTACGGTTTAACAATTTTTTTAAAAATAACTAAAGACAAATAAAAAGCTTTAAGTACCAAAAATTAATAAATATAGAATATAATTTTAAAACTTATAATAAAAAGAATATTCTTAAATTATATACTATGTCCAACAATAACTGAATAAACCTACAAAACATAACTACAAAATTAATCCAACAAAAAAATGGTGGAAAAAAGAAGAAAAGACACACATTTAATCAATACGGTGTTTACTGTTAAGTAATTTTTTAAATATAAATATAGATACACTTATCCATAAGAATCTTTAAGTAACAACAATAAATATAAAATATATTTGCAAACCGGTAAGAGGAGAATGTTTTTAAATTATATCATACTATGTCCAACAACAAATGAATTTTATAAAACTTACAAAACATTACCGCCCAATGAATCCTATTAACAAAAAACACACACACCTGTAATCAAGTTCTAACTCTTAAAGCATTATGTTGTTACGCATTACTATAAATTAACGTCGAATTATAATTACTACTAATATTTATTCACGTAACAATTAAAAAGTTGAAGTAAATATATTTTATCCTCTTAAATCTATTGGTTCTAAGTTAGATTCGAAGGCAAAAATTTCATCAGCACGCATGAGATTATCTAACTTGGCTACATTAATACTCGAATCACTAAAATTATAGAACATAGCATAATCATGCCCCTTCATAAGTGCAGTTCCAGAATTATATAGAGCAGCTGAAGAAGGAAGACAATATGGCTCTTTGCCTCTTTCTCTCTAATAGGATCACTTCTAATCTCCTCAGTTTTTTTCCATGCATGATTTTTGTAATTCTCCATTATCCAAACTTCTAAATGTCCTGCAGGCGCTTCCCAAATAAATTCGAGTTGTCCCTTGTATTTCACCAGCTGCTTGTCCCTCATGTTATGCTCATTTTTATATTCCAATTCTAGTAATGAGAATGTTGTGTAAGTCTCTTTGTTTACATCAAATGCTAAGATTTGATTATTGCTTGTGAGCCAATGAACTGCACCGTTTGTGAAAATTTTAGGGTTGTATAAGAAAACCGAATATGGCAACAAGATTTCCTTTGATTCCTTCCATGCCCAAGTTTTTGAATGAAATATCTCGCAGTCATAGATATTATAATTCGTTGACAACCTATGATAACTGGCACAAAAAAATAAAATTCGAATTAGAAAATTATCGCATAACATGAAATTGACATACTAGATAGGCCTAGGGAAAAAGATAAGAAGACGATTATTTATGTTGATAAAGCAAATATACATGGATCTAATAACAATTTTATAGTAAAAAAGAATTAAAAAAGAACATGACATTGGTGCAATTGATAGCTTTCGAATACACAAAGAATCAAGCATGAAAAACAGATAACATGAATAAATTAATGGAAGTTAATTATAGATCATGAACATATAAAGATTTTGCCACTAATTAACCAATTAATTAATTATATATAGCCAGCCTACATAGGAGTAATTAAGCACATGTTATATATATGAAGCAATGAAATTAGAAGATAGAGTTTAAGTAATTAGTGAACATACTAGTTTTTGGGGCATGGTAATTTGATGATTTTGTAACGTAAAGGGTTTGACTGTAGCACTAGCAAGGTCACTTTTTCTGTCATGTATCGCAATTTCGGGTTGGGCAACGCTTGAACTTGTCTAGTACTAGGCTTGCACACGTAAAACCTATACTTTCTGTACCTTGTACTTATAAAGCAAAAAATCCCCTTAGCCGAAGACGCTAAAATTTTCGAATTGACAGGTAATAATCCAAAGAGTGAGTTACAATAATTTGACTCCTCGTTGTCAATTGATATAAATTTGCACAAATTCTTGCAGTTAGACATGCTTTGAATGTAGTAACCGGATATAGTATTTCTGTTGTGTAGGTGAAGTTACATGAAACTTGTCTCGTATGTAATTTCGTTTCAATCTTTGCATACTAATTTGGACCTGCCTAGGGCTTCCATTGAAGCTCGGCTTAAGATCTCGAAGACGAAACTAGAATGAAGAAACCAAGATTCTGAAGAATTATAATCCATAGTCACAAATAATTTTGATGAATTTTAATTTGCACGTAGAGGACCCAAGACTTAGGTATTTATAGACAAGGATAAAAGGAATATTGTTTCCCAATCCGAATGGTAAAACTATCTACTTCTCCTTGTTCTAGAGGAGATAGGAATTAATGCATGTGTCCCAATCTAATTAAATATTATAGCTGACACTTTTCCTACCTAATTAAAATGATTCTAAGGCTTCTTATTTTGTGGGGACAAGCGTATGCGTTTAAAGATTTTTCCAAGTTTTAATGCGAAATTCCACCCCTTATAATATTATTAGAAATACATTTTCCCCTTTAATCTCCTTTTTGTCGCAAAAGCATGTATCTTAATATTATTTATTGTTTATTTTATTTTTATAAATATATTATTGATTGGAGTAACTACTTTTTATTTTTTGATTTAATAATTGAATCACATGCACGGTTGAACAATGTATTTATATTTGTACTTATATGTTAATAATTTTCACAGTTTAATATTGAGATAATTAATCCTCATAAGAAAATAAATTTATACTAAAATTATATTATTTAAGTAATTATAAAATTCTATTTATCTTGAAATATAATTGTACTTATATAATATAGTAACAAATTGAAGTTAAATAAAATAATTTTATATTTTTTTTTATAAAACTATATTACTAATTCTTATTTCTGACTCAACTGAATCATACGAATCAATTATACTTTTAAAGATAGTATATATGTGACGCCTCCCAAATTCGAGCCTATACTACTCATTTTGAGTCGTCAAAATATATACAACAAACACTAATTCTCCAATTTAAAGTTATTACAATATCGTGTATAATACGATAGTATTCACATTCAAACTTCACTACAATTATTGTCACATTATTTTACAACATGGTGAAGATTACTAAAGCTATAAACCCAGATCATCACTCCATTCTCCTGCTCTCCCCGCTAGCCCTAGCCACACCTCTTATTTCATGATAAGAATTATAAAACAAAAGAGTGAGCTCAAATAGCCCAGTAAAGAATATCTTCTCCATTTTAAAAACTCACTAGCAATATTTTATCAATTGTAACATCAAGGGTCATGATTATGCCAATCAACAGTTTCTCTTTGCACTCAGGCCAAAAAAAAAATTTCACTACATATCCTTGCCACACAAGCACCAAGTATCCTTACCACATAAGCAACACATATCATTGCCACACAGGCATCACGTATCTTTGTCATACATGCATCATGTATCATTGCCATACAAGCACCACGTATCTTTGCCACACATGCATCACATATCCTTGTCACACATGTATTATGTATCGTAGCCACACAGGCTAAAGACACTCAACAATCATATTGTCTTTGCACCCAGGCCAAAGACAGTCAACTGTAACACCAATGGTCATGATCATAATCATGTCAATCAAGAGTTCTTCTTTGCACCTAGACCAAAAGGAACTTTCACCACAATTTAAGTTTGATGATTATAACAATGATATAAAAGATGAATAGAAACAATAAGAACAATAAAATTAAGAATAATCATTAGAGATTTGGGATTTAATTTGTCTAGAGTCCAATAATGTCCATATTGTCAACACGATACCCAAAAAATTGATTAGAGTTTAAGAATAGAATATAAGGTTCACAATTCAAATATAATGGTTAAAATTCAATAAGAAAATTCAGGTAAAAAGATATTAGATGAAGCACCAACTGTTAAGGAAATTCTAATCATTTTAGAAATTTTCACTGTTTAATGATAAAACTGTAGAAACAAATGATAATTTTTTATCATAATTTAGGAGTATGAAAGAAAATGATATCTCTTACCTTAACACGTGATTAGATACTGCTTTGATCAACCTATATGTATATTTATAATTTAATTAGTAACTACCACATATAATTTTCATGGTGTATATTAACTCGTATTCTATGAAATTGTCAAAATGAACTTAATAGTATAATTTGTGTAGTGTACAAAACAGAATACTTCAAAATAATTTTTGAAAGAATAAAATAATCTTCTAGAGGAAGCTTTTCAAAATAAATTTTCTAAAGGAAGAGCTGTAAAAATTGTGTGATGCGTGTGTAGCAACTTTTATAGAAAAACTCACCTGAACAATCATTGCACCAAAACTTAAGACAACTTTAGCACTGTAGACACCCAAATTTTGCACTTCGTATACTAACCCTGACAGGAGGGCAAAATCGTCAATGAACCCAGCCTACGAGAACGAAAGGTGGACATAAGTACGAACACTCAGAGCCACCGCAACGACGTGCGATCAAAGCCGATACGACAACGATCAAAGTAGAATGATACGACACGTTTCCCAGCGGTTCCCGAACTGCAAAATACAAGTCCTTCAGAAAAAAACCAACGGTATAACACGAGAATCAAGGTGCGGCTTGAAAATCGAAAAAATCAGCCTGCTCAGCCGCGGATTGATCTGCGGCCAACGATTAAAATAATTGAAGTGCGCAGCGGGCGGCTGAAGTGCGCGATGGGCGGGGAGAAACCAAGGTCAGCCGCAAATCAATCTGCGGCCAGCCGGAGATCAATCTGCGACTGCCCTTGGCCAGCCTATTTCAGCTCATCCCTTCATTCAGCATACAGAGGGTTGGACAGCAGCGGAAGAAGAAGAAGAAATAGGAAGAAATCAGCAGCAAAGAGCAGCGAGAGAAGAGAGAAAAGAGAGAAAAAAAGTGAGGATTTATACCCCTATTGTTAGATTGTATCATATACTTTCTCTACTCTAATTAATATACGAGTTTATACGAATCGTGGTGTCATTTGCAAGGTGAAAAGTCCTCTTTTATAGCATTTTTTGCTATATCATTTTGTTAAGCTTTTGGTCATTTGGGTTATATTAAATGTAGTTTCCATTGTATATTATTGAGGATACAAGGATTGAGGATTATTAGTGAGGGTTCCCACGGAACAAAATTCTTCCTAATGACCCGATAATATCCGTTTGGTGATTTTTAATTCGTTATAGTGATGTATTAGGCGTAGTGTATTTAGATTGCTATTTTCGGATATTGTGGTGTGTGAGGTAACCCGGTATTGTTCATTTGTGTATTATCCATTTTGTGGGTGTGTAGCAATTTTGGATGTGAGCCTAGGAACGCGACCCCGCGGTCCAAATCCGATTATGGACATTTTTTGGGTGTATGTATTAGGGGCGATGTACCCTTGATTGTAAATATGTAATCGTCGGGCCTTAAAACGATACCAAGTTAAAAATCGGGTTTAAGGCCCCGAAATAGTGAAATATTGATTGTGGGCGTTTGGGGTTATTTTGATGGCTTACATGCCCATGAATAGCCCCAATGCATTTTAATGCTTGATTTAATTTACGACACAAAATTGATTTCAAAGCTAAACGATGAAGATTTTTGTAAAATCAATCAAGTTAGGTTATTAGCATCACGAGACTTAAAATTGGAAATGCTAAGGAATGTCGATTCCGGTTTAAACGAGAAGGCTAAAGAGCAAATCGTTTTCAAACATCACAAAAAATGATTTTGTAAAATAAGTGACGTTTTATTAAACCATTGTGCATAGGGTTAAAGAGATCCTAGAAGTTGCCCGTCGTTTTATTTACGAAAGCAACGTATAGGTCTCGATTTCTATTTTGACGAAGGTTTAAAAACTCTTGTTTTGCCAAAATGACACCTAATGAAAAATACCACGGCTTTTGACAATTAAAATCAAACCTTTCTCAAGGCTTTCCCGTATAAGCCGAAGGACATTCTAAAGCAGTTTCTAAACAAAACACGACTTTTCATAAAAAAACCCAAATGGTTTCTTCATGCAAACTCACCACAACATTCACATAAATACGCACGCGCGCACACACACATTTTGAGAATTAAAAGGATAGGAAAAGCATCAAGATTGCGGTAACCGTATTTCACGGAAGTCGGGGGGTGCCTAACACCTTCCCCTCACTTAAGCAAGCCCCCGAACTCTATGAATCTCGGTTTGCAGACCAATTAATTCGGAGTCACATATGAGCCAGCGATTTACGATAAAACGAAACTCGGATGAGTTGGTACATCCATTTCAAATATACCAACTGGCGACTCTGGTCAATTGGCTCATCATAAAAAACGATCTTTTAAAACCCCGTCGACATTCATGCCGACCTTTTCCAAAAAATCATCTAATAAAAAGGCAGAAATTGGAAAGCGTAACAATCACCACTGAAGCGATTCTTCCCGGCGTCGACAACTGGCGACTCTGCTGGGGACATTAGAGGGCTTAAGCCGCGTTCAAATCTTGATGTTGTCCTATCCTTTAAAATTTATGAATGTGTATGTGCGTGCGACATTTTGACCTGTTTTACTTATTGTTGTGTGAATGTGTGTTTTTGTCCAATGAATGAATGATTGAATGGAATTGCTTTACTTCAAAGTAATCATATGCATACGGTGAGGATGATGAATGTGAATGTATGTTGAGAGTGTACCTCCTCTTGAGGCGAACCCGTCGGTTGCTTATTACTGGACTCGAAGGGGCTGCTCCCCGGAGATGGCTCAGGAAACGCACCACCCAGATCCGCTCCAATCGAAAGGATTCAGACGAGTAGATTGCGAATATTTGGGGACCTTCATGCCGAAAAACCCGCGAGAGTAACCCTAGGGTAGGTCAGCCTCTGATAAACCTAACGAAAGGGAAGTTTCTTCATGCCCTTTTATCGTTCAGTCAAATAAATAAATGTCATGTAAATGGTATACAACTGTCATACCGTCATCATCGTAATAAATATGTCCTGTATCATGTGATTACATCACCTGCACATATAAAGAGAATACTGACATGGTTTTGCAGGAAGACAATCCATACCACGTACCAAGGTTTTCTAAAACTTCTAAATACTATCCTGTCATCAAACACTGACCTTGTTTTGCTAGATAAGATTAGAGAACCTAAAAAAAAATATTAATAATAATAATAATAATAATAATCATGCATCAGTGTTGACATGCGCCAACTTGTAACTGGCACAGTACTAAACTACGGCCCTTGTTTGTTTTGCGAGATTGCCCCTAGGACCCAACTAAGAGGCCGTAAAGTCCATACTCCATCCATCCAGGTAGCCATGAAATTACAGTTCTGCCACTCCAATAATATGGCCGAATACGAGGGATGCATCCTAGGACTGAGATTAGCCCTGGGAATGGGAATCAAAAGGATGATAGTAGTTGGAGACTCCGAATTGGTCATCCGGCAGGCCATGGGAATATACAGCACCAAAGGGCTTCGGCTATTGCCCTACCATCGCCTCATCATCAAACTTGCCAAACAATTCGAAGATATTGCCTTTCGGCACGTTCCTAGAAATCAAAATGACTTCGCGGATAATCTAGCCACACTGGCTTCCCTGATTCACACATCACGGTACGAGACGAGCTTTAAGGGGAAAATTGCGGTACAGACTTGTCTGGCCTATGAGGATCAGATCGGAGAGATCTCCCATAGTGACGCCCCTCCTAAATGGGCTTGGTATCAAAATATTAAAGAGTTCCTTCGAGACAGCTCCTCTCCCGAAAATGCAGATCTAACCGAGGAAAGAGAATCCAAAGATGGGCAGTGAAATTCTTCCTAAGCGGAGACGATTTGCATAAATGGGACCTAGTTACGGGACTGCTGAGATATCTGGAAGCCGAAAAAGCCCACAGATTAATGAACGAAGTACATGGCGATGTGTGTGGAGCCCATATGAGCAGAACATTTTTGGCAAAGAAAATCATGTGAACGGGTCACTACTGGCTAACCACGAAAACTGATTGCGATACTCATGTCGAGAAATGCCATCAATGCCAGATCCATGCCAATGCGATCCATGCACCTCCTAATGAGCTCCATTGCTTGACCTCACCATGGCCAGTTGGACCGTGCAGCAGGTGATATCCAGGAAGGGGTAAATCCAGGAGTATGGCAGTGAATCTCGGCCAGTAGAAGATCAATGGGTTTTAAAATTCTGAGTTTTATTTCAAATCCCTGCACGCTCATGTTATTTTGTCATGTTATCCAAAAAGAAGATCATGTGCTGAAATGTTTTATATATATGACAAGCATTTTTATTTTATGTCAGGTACCTCGATTTGAGGCATTCTAGCCTGACAAGCAATAGGCCAAATTTGAAGGAGGATCACGATTTTGGTATAGAGCTAGATTTCGATCTGATGGGGATTGAGCAGGATGAGACAGATATCGACAATACGCCTGACGAGATCAAAGGATGGGTCGAAGATAAACCCAAACCCGACTTAGACCAAACCATCACCATCAAACATCAGAACCCCTAACGATCACAAAGAACCCGGAGTAGGGGCAAATCCGACCACAAAAAAAAATCTCAAAAATCAAAAATCCCCCAAACCTTTCAACAAGTCAAAGGACCGGATCTTTTGTTAGCCCAGTGAGATACCGATGCAACTAGTACGAGGGAGATCACAAGAAAAGCAACTTAACACTGGGGCATTTATCAACTACCCAGGAAATGATGACGTGCAAATTGGCACCCATACAACAATCCCATCAACATGCACCATCATCATCAAATGCTACCTCATGTCAATTCAATATTCAACGATATGATCATATGGCATTTGTCAAGCATAGTTTTTCCGGGATACGATGACTCGCGTGAAAGGGGATTTTATTTGACTTGATAGGAATCGGATTAATTCTGATAAGCAACCGTGGAGCACGATCGTGAGTATGATTAGACGAAGAAAGCTATTCAACCTTTTGATCGGGTACAAAGCCTTAATTCAAAGTAACGTTTGCGACAGAATCGACCTCATGTGCCAGTCTTCACTTTGCATTTGCACGAACTTTCAGTTATGGGGTATAAAACTATGACGACGTTGATGGCAATTAACACGTAGTCAGGCAGCCAATAATTATCAAGCTAATGTCTCGAATCATGACCTAGGTTATTCGAGTAATTAAGCCCGAGGGGTGTCTCTACACCTGGTGCCCTAAAGCCATCTGGTTTGGGAGTCGCTAGCCCAACACTCGTTACATGGGTAACTCAGAGCCTAAGAAAACGAGCATTACAGTAAAGGAGGCCCGAGCAGATTCGAATCGTGGCATGGGCTACTCGAGTAATTAAGCCTAAGGGGTGTCTCTGCATCTGGTGCCCTAAAGCCGTCTGGTTTGGGAGTCACCGGCCTAACACTCGCTACATGGGTAACTCAAGCCTAAGAAAACGAATCTTGCGCAAGGTCAAGCAAAGAATGAATGGTGCAGACCACCAACTTGTCTCGAACTGTGGCCTTTGTTACTCGAGTAAATAAACCCGAAGGGGTGTCTGTACACCTAATGCCCCAAAACCGTCTAGTTTGGGAGTCATTGGTCCAAAACTCGTTAAATGGGTAACTTTGAATAGCCTAAGAAAATGAGACAAGTGAAGTGGGATAATAAAGAGAAAAGATAATACGAAAAACTCTCGGCCTTAAACAAGAAGTCATGGAAGAGAAACCCCTACTGAATGCTGCATCGCACAGTGCATTTGTCATATGACGTCAATCCTGCTAAGAACGTTGTCGAGAATGGAGACAGGATACCTTTGACGAGGGTAGGTAGTTCTTTTGAATTCGACCTTACTCACGTACAATGACCATGAATGCTTGAAGGAGTTCTTACGATTTCATAACTCGTTAAATAGAAAATCATCAACTCACGAGGGATTGAAAATAACTTCCAATCTAGTACATTCACGGTTCACAACTCGCTAGATTGTGCGATCAACAGATATACAATTTCATGTGCTTTAACTGCATTTACTCTTTTGTCGAGATTATAATATCTTTGTGTTAAACTAACACCAACGGCCCGAGCCTTCAAGTTTTGGCATTTGTTAGTTGTCTGATATGCAGGATCTTGTAGAGCTGTGGATAACTCAGCACGGTCAACATCGCGAGTTTTCGATAGAAATTCTTGTTAACAACACGCGCCAAGGCAGGGGCAGTTAAGAATCGTGAAATGGAAGGAAGCTGAGGCTGCACAGAACTTCTCGTCATTAGGCCTCTCCCCAATCCTGACTATCACTGCCTCGAGATCCAAATGATCCACGTGCATGAGCATATACAAGGATGATATAATGCGGGACAACAGCATATCGGCCAGCAGAATTGATCAAAAGGCCAAGGAGCCCAACATAGCTGTCGATCATCACAGAGAGCGAAACAAACTGCCTCAACTCGATGAAATGAAGACGACCAAGAACAGGCAGAGTACCAAACCAATGTTGAAGTCTAGAAACTACACTTCACGACGAGGCGTGATCCAATCAAATGTTGGCAAACAACGACGACTGTCGAATCGTATCATTTGACTGAACAGGGGTCATTTCTATCTAAACATATGTTGTGCACATGCATCTGTCCATAACATATCTGCCAGATCATGCATAACATCTTTTGCATGCATACATGTACGATCAAAATGAAAATCTTCAGGGAAAAGTACAAGCACGTCGCTTTCAACCTCACAAATGATCAGACCGTGATGGCTTTTGCGGCATGGTACGTGGACGATGTTGATGGGAGATCCAGGACAGAAGCCGATCACACATCCCACTTCAATCAAATCGAGCGACCCCTGGGAAGGGCTGGTATCCAAACAATCAATGACCCTGGGAAGGGCTGGTATCCAAGCAAGATGTGACCCTGGGAAGGCATTCAAGCAAACCACAACAAGGTGGTGAGTTAACTTGGGAAGGCATCCAAGCAAATCACAATAAGGTGGTGAGCACCCTGGGAAGACATCCAAGCAAACCACAACAAGGTGATGAGTGAACCTGGGAAGGCATTCAAGCAAATCACAATAAGGTGGTGTGAGAACCTGGGAAGGCATCCAAGCGAACCACAACAAGGTGGTGAACAACCCCTGGGAAGGGCCGATATCCAAAAAAGTGAGCGATCCCTGGGAAGGGCTGAGATCCAAGCAAACCACGACAAATGATGACATTTGTAGAACAGTATCAAAAGACTGTACATGGGTCATTTTTCATCAATTTACATTTTAAATGTTGTGTCACATGCATGAATAGATGATAATTCTGTACGTGATCCATGAAATGAAAAAAAAAAAATCGAGCAGGTTAGGTGTCAAGGTCCTAGCCTATCAGAGTCAAAAGCGACGGCTGCCAAGAACGATGTACGACGACGAACTCCAAGGATGCCTTTCAAGCTAGTCAGGAAAATAACTTCCTTTGATGACAATGCGATGGAATAAGGTGATTACGAGACGATCATTCGGATATAAGACCCAGTGATCACGAGACGCGCGACCGGATACAAGACCCGGCGCAGACAAGACGATCATCCGGATACGAGACCCGGTGATTATGAGACGAGCGACCGGATACGAGACCCGGCGCAGACTAGACGATCATCCGGATAGAGACCCGGTGATCACGAGACAAGCGACCGGATACGAGACCCGGCGCAGACAGGACGATCAACCGGATACGAGACCCGGTGAATACGAGACGAGCGACCGGATACGAGACCCGACGCAGACCGGACGATCAACCGGATACGAGACCCGGTGATCACGAGACGAGCGACCGGATACGAGACCCAGCGCAGACCAGACGATCATCCGAATACGAGACCCGACGCAGACAAGACGATTATCCGGATACGAGACCCGGTGATCACGAGACGAGCGACCGGATACGAGACCCGGCACAGACAAGACGATCATCCGGATACGAGACCCGGTGATTACGAAACGAGCGACCGGATACGAGACCCGACGCAGATAAGACGATCATCCGGATACGAGACCCGGTGATCACGAGAGGAGCGACCGGATACGAGACCAGGCGCAGACAGGACGATCAACCGGATACGAGACCTGGTGATTACGAGACGAGCGACCGGATACGAGACCCGGCGTAGACCAGACGATCATCCGGATACGAGACTCGATGATCACGAAACGAGCGACCTGATACGAGACCCGGCGCAGACAAGACGATCATCCAGATACGAGACCCGGTGATCACGAGACGAGCGACCGGATACGAGACCCGGCGTAGACAAGACGATCATCCGGATACGAGACCCGGTGATCACGAAACGAGCGACCGGATACCAGACCAGGCGCAGACAGGACGATCAACCGGATACGAGACCCGGTGATTACGAGACGAGCGACCGGATACGAGACCCGGTGTAGACCAGACGATCATCCAGATACGAGACCCGGTGATCACGAAACGAGCGACCGGATACGAGACCGGGCGCAGATAAGACGATCATCTGGATACGAGACCCGGTGTCACGAGACGAGCGAACGGATACGAGACCCGGCGCAGACAAGACAATCATCCGGATACGAGACCCGGTGATCATGAGACGAGCGACTGGATACGAGACCCGGCGCAGACCAGACGATCATCCGGATACGAGACCTGGTGATTACGAGACGAGCAACCGGATACGAGATCCGGTGCAGACGAAACGACTGATCGGATACGAGACCCGACGGTTGTGAGACGACGATGATTATAGCAGCGATTGAGTGAAAATGTTGAGATCAATGCTCACAATAAATTTACGGTTGCATGATGCATTGACACATTTACGAACGTTTGCATGCCTTACAGTTTATGTTGCACCATAAGCTATATGTGTTGCATCGTGTATGTACTGTCATTCTTATGCACTGTCATTCATGCATCGGATGTCTACTTCTTGATCATGTTCATCTCATTTAAACATTTCATAAACATGATAAAGAGGGGCAGCTGTAGACACCCAAATTTTGCACTTCGTATACTAACCTTGACAGGAGGGAAAAATCATCAATGAACCCAGCCTACGAGAACGAAAGGTGGACATAAGTACGAACACTCAGAGCCACCGCAACGACGTGCGATCAAAGCCGATACGACAACGATCAAAGCAGAATGATACGGCACGTTTCCGGACTGCAAAATACAAGTCCTTCAGGAAAAAGCCAACGGTATGACACGAGAATCAAGGTGCGGCTTAAAAATCGAAAAAATCAGCCTACCCAGCCGCGGATTGAACTGCGGCCAACGATTAAAATAATTGAAGTGCGCGGCGGGCGGCTGAAGTGCGCGATGGGCGCGGAGAAACCAAGGTCAGCCGCAGATCAATCTGCGGCTGCCCTTTGCCAGCCTTTTTCAGCTCATCCCTTCATTCAGCATACAGAGGGTTGGACATTAGCGGAAGAAGAAGAAGAAATAGGAAGAAATCAGCAGCAAAGAGCAGCGAGAGAAGAGAGAAAAGAGAGAAAAAAAGTGAGGATTTATACTCCTATTGTTAGATTGTATCATATACTTTCTCTACTCTAATTAATATACGAGTTTATACGAATCGTGGTGTCATTTGCAAGGTGAAAAGCCCTCTTTTATAGCATTTTTTGTTATATCATTTTGTTAAGCTTTTGGTCATTTGGGTTATATTAAATGTAGTTTCCATTGTATATTATTGAGGATACAAGGATTGAGGATTATTAGTGAGGGTTCCCACGGAACAAAATTCTTCCTAATGACCCGATGATATCCGTTTGGTGATTTTTAATTCGTTATAGTGATGTATTAGGCGTAGTGTATTTAGATTGCTATTTTCGGATATTGTGGTGTGTGAGGTAACCCGGTATTGTTCATTTGTGTATTATCCATTTTGTGGGTGTGTAGCAATTTTGGATGTGAGCCTAGGAACGTGACCCCGCGGTCCAAATCTGATGATGGACATTTTTTGGGGGTATGTATTAGGGGCGATGTACCCTTGATTGTAAATATGTAAACGTCGGGCCTTAAAACGATACCAAGTTAAAAATCGGGTTTAAGGCCCCGAAATAGTGAAATATTGATTGTGGACGTTTGGGGTTATTTTGATGGCTTACATGCCCATGAATAGCCCCAATGCATTTTAATGCTTGATTTGATTTACGACACAAAATTGATTTCAAAGCTAAACGATGAAGATTTTTGTAAAATCAATCAAGTTAGGTTATTAGCATCACGAGACTTAAAATTGGAAATGCTAAGGAATGTCGATTCCGGTTTAAACGAGAAGGCTAAAGAGCAAATCGTTTTTCAAACATCACAAAAAATGGTTTTGTAAAATAAGTGACGTTTTATTAAACCGTTGTGCATAGGGTTAAAGAGATCCTAGAAGTTGCCCGTCGTTTTATTTACGAAAGCAACGTATAGGTCTCGATTCCTATTTTGACGAAGGTTTAAAAACTCTTGTTTTGCCAAAACGACACCTAATGAAAAATACCACGGCTTTTGACAATTAAAATCAAACCTTTCTCAAGGCTTTCCCATATAAGCCAAAGGACATTCTAAAGCAGTTTCTAAATAAAACACGACTTTTCATAAAAAAACCCAAATAGTTTCTTCATGCAAACTCACCACAACATTCACATAAACACGCACGCGCGCACACACACATTTTGAGAATTAAAAGGATAGGAAAAGCATCAAGATTGCGGTAACCGTATTTCACGGAAGTCGGGGGGTGCCTAACACCTTCCCCTCACTTAAGCAAGCCCCCGAACTCTATGAATCTCGGTTTGCAGACCAATTAATTCGGAGTCACATATGAGCCAGCGATTTACGATAAAACGAAACTCGGATGAGTTGGTACATCCATTTCAAATATACCAACTGGCGACTCTGGTCAATTGGCTCATCATAAAAAACGATCTTTTAAAACCCCGTCGACATTCATGCCGACCTTTTCCAAAAAATCATCTAATAAAAAGGCAGAAATTGGAAAGCGTAACAATTACCACTGAAGCGATTCTTCCCGGCGTCGACAACTGGCGACTCTGCTGGGGACATTAGAGGGCTTAAGCCGCGTTCAAATCTTGATGCTGTCCTATCCTTTAAAATTTATGAATGTGTATGTGCGTGCGATATTTTGACCTGTTTTACTTATTATGCGTGCACTGTTTTGACCACTTAACAAGTGCAATAAATTCTGGACTTTTTACCACTGAAAATATAAGAAGTTATGTAGCTCCTTGCCAAAAATCACCGCATTCCGACGAAAACGACTAAAATTAAAGTTCTGTAACTCCGATGGCCACAAAATTTTAACTGGAACCTCGTGTTAATATGTATAAGAATTTATCAAAAATTTAGAGACATTCGAATTGTGCAAGATAGTGATCATTTTTCTTAGTTTTGAAAGTTAAAACGAACGTTTGAAAAATGTCAAAGGAAAATGAAAACTTTCATAAAGAAAGTATTTTTGTGTATGGAATATATGTACATATGTGTGGCAAGATTTGAAGAAAATAAAAATCAATTTTTAAAAGAGGTTAAGTCATTTTGAGAATGCAGTTTCCAATTCGGTTTGCTGTATTCATATTGGGTTTAATATTTTAGCATTCGGTTTGCTGTATTAGCATTCGATGTGTTGTAATACTATTTGGTTTGATGAATTGGAAATTTGATATGTTAAAAAGGGATTACAGTTTGAATCTAACTTGCTGGATTATGGTATTCGACTTGCTGGATTGTGGTATTCGACTTGCTGAATTGATGAATATAGTTTGCTGAATTGACGAATATAGTTTACTGAATTAATGAATATGGTTTGCTAAATTAGTGAATCTAGCTTACTGAATTGTAGGTTAGTTTGAATCCAATGTGCTGGATTAAAAAACAGTTTGTTGAATTAGTGAATCCAAGTTGCTGGATTGTAGGATAGTTTGAATCTAGGTTACTGGATTGGATGTCAGTTAGAATCCAGTTTGCTGCATTGGTATGTTTGAATAATCCAACTTGTTGGATTAGGTATTCAGGCTTAATGGATTATAAAGAAGAACTTATAAAATGAAAGACTTAGTGTTAAGTCATATGGTTTACGATACTGTAGTAGTACAGTCGTGTTCTTTAATAGTTGATGTATAGTAGCTGGGCTAAACAATTCCTTCAGGGAGCGGAGGTATATACGAACTAGCAACCGATCTAACTAATTGTGAAAACAGTGTAGACGAGACAGAAACTAGTTTGTTGGTTGTTTGTGGGAAACCACTCAACATACTATATTGAACACTGCTAAAGACTCGATGTGTGCTAGCTTTAGAATTATGAATGCATATGGTGCTAAAGTGTTATCTAATATTTAGTTATGTGGTTAAATATTAGATAATTTATTGATAAAGAAGTGATATTATAAGGTGATATATGTGATGCTAATTGAAAGATCAATTTTATAACTGATAGGTCTTTCATAAGAGATTAAGTTAAATTGCGTAGCAGTAATCAACGGTACAAGCAAGTTTCCTATTCTTGTGCAAGTTCCATCTTACTCAACTTTTATATTGAACAAGTTCCCTAACTCACACTCGAGTTATTATCTTTCAAGCATGTTAGTAGATAATTATTGATGATTATTCCACAACTATAATTATTGATTCGCACTTAGTGCATATTGCATATGTTCATCAGGTATGAAGGTTGATCACCTTCATTATCATAAGGTTTAGTTAAATTGTTCACGGTCATTATTAACACCTTATATTATTGAATTCAGTCATTCAATTATTGAAATTCTGATTCATGCTCTTTCACAATTATTATATTGTTGAAAAGTTCTAAAGCGTATTCATTCTTTCAATCATGATATATCTTTATTGTATTTAAACTTGCTGAGCAAAGTAGTTGCTCACCCTTGCTATATCATGATAACAAATTTCAGATTAATACGAATGCTCTAGGAAATACAGAGACAGGAGCAAAGGACAAGATTATAGTGTTATGCATATATAATAACCAAATTGGTTATTTGATGTAAGTTAATTGTGTAAACCATTTGTAAATCTAAAGGTAAATATGTATTAAAATAAAGGTTATAGACCTTGGGATATGTAGTAGAGATTATTGTATAAATAATTTATGTTTATATCTTCCGCAATAGTTATAAATATGATGTATCGTGACGCACCAGGTCCGTAGTTCAAGGGACCCGGGTTTGGGGGCCTCACAAGTTGGTATCAGAGCTGTAGGTTATAAACCTTAGGTATGAGTACCTTAGGCTATAACCGCAGAGATAAGGATAAGGAATAAACTCAAATAGAGTTTAAGCGTTAAAAGATGAATTTTTGGAAATTCATTATTAAGTAAAGGAAAAGATAAATAAGATTCAAAGAAGAATCTTGAAAAGTTATAAAGATAAGAATCTGGAATTACCTGACTCTAGTAGTAAAGATGAAAAGCTTAAATAAAATCATATAACATGATTAAAGGGAAAGTTAAGAAGATCGTAAAACAAAACGATCATAAGATAGAAAAGAATCAAAATATAATACGATTATAAGAAAGATCACAACGTGGTCTGATTAAGACATGGAATGATAGATGATCAATCGAATGATTGAAAATGTTATAGCAGAATTGTTGTACGAAAGTTGTACTGTGAAATTGTATTATGTAAACTCATGAAAGAGTGATTAATGTTGATATACGAATTAAATGAAATTCGTATTGAGAAAAGGGAAAGTTAAGATTATGTGAGATTTCAATTGAGGACTCATGTTAGTGGCTGAGTTGTACGATTCCTGGTATGGGACGGGAATTTGTGCTTGGTTTGAAGACCGCTTAGCTTCCTATATTAATATAGTGGTTGAGTTGAACAAGTCCTGGTATGGGACGGGATTTGTCCATGGTTTAACAACCGCTCAGCTTCCTATATTGATTAGTGGTCGAGTTGGTTCGACAACCACTTAGCTTCCTATATTGATAATCATTGAAATATTGGTGTCGCGCTATCGATATACGTATGACAAGAAGGTGATTTTTTTCTCATATTTATATTTGATAGTTAGAGAATATTAAGATTAGGTGCGAGTTCTTTAAATTCATACGTATGGTAAGTTCGTGACTCATAATCGTATGGTGGAACCCCTCAACGAATGGACGATTTTGGTCTGACTAGGATAAGTTCCTAAACTCATATGATTGTGGTAAGTTTCTGAACTCATAACGTGTGGCATGTTTGATGAACTGTACTAGAGTATAGAAAGGTTGTGGATGAAGAATTAAGGATTATAGTATAGTAAGTTTTAAGGATGATAGAAATAGATAGAATTATTAGGCAGTGGATCATTAGAAGAATTGAAGTTGATGGTGGAAGCATAGGTATTACAAATCTTCTAGCTATGCTAGACTTCGAAATTTTTGACATCAAGCTAAATTCGCACTAATGTGCCTTTAAAAATGAAAATGAAATTTTTGTTATCCTCAAAACAAAATGACGAGTGTGTAGAAGTGGGCTTCGAACCACTAACGCATCATTACCTGTTACGGCATGATAACACCACAAATGATTTTTTTGGTTTTGAACTGTTTAAAGAAGAGTCTATGCTATTTGTTTCGGCTAGACAAAAATAATTTAAATATATCAAAATGTATTTTTAAAAATAGTCATCAATGCATCATGTAACCTGGTGTAGAATGACAGATGATGGAGTCATCAATGCAGATTAACCTAGTGTTGGATGTGATCTACGGATCGTCAGCCCACTATGGTATGATGTAGTATGACAAAGTCACAAAATGACGGAATCCTCAACGGACTGTAAATACAGTGCGGTATCATGACGTCATAAAATGATTTTCAGAATTTTGAACCAATTAAAGAAAAGTCAATGCCAATTTAAGTGGCTAGACAAATGTTTCGATTGATGTTCGAATTATTGGTATATGTCTAAGCTAATTGATTCAGCTAGATAAATATTTATGAAAATTCAAGTAATCTCTTTGAGAATTTATCCTGAACCAAATTGTTTTGGTGCGGAGTCTTATGCTAAGTCTGAGGTGAACAACCCTAAAAAAGAGGGATATACCGGTTGGATAATATATTCCAATCATTGAAAGCATATAATCGTTCTGAGAACTAAGGTACAATAGATTAAACACCTAACGTACCCGACTAGGTAGTTTACCTTCTTTGTGATTGTAAACATACCTGGTAAATTACCGTTTTGCGGTGTGACTACCGTTAAAACTATGTGTTCATGGTCTATATGACCCCTCAGCATGATATGAAAGGTTATTTTAACTCCTTAAAGAGAGGTTATGGTAACTAGTGATGATGGAAAAGATCCTCATAGAAGGAAATAGTATGTACTCATTAAATTGAGAATGCAATCAGATGTGATCAGATAAAGGTTAAATTGAAAACCTAGTTGCGATGAATATACTTTTAGTATAATAGTGATTCCGGGGACGGAATCTTTATAAGGGGGAAAGAATGCGACGACCCGAGAATTTATAAGATTTATTAATAAAATCTTGGATGATTATTAAAGGTTAAAAAAATAAAACCTACATGGAAATTTGTGGATTTATTTAAAATTTATAAGAAAAACCTATATGGTTTACTCTTTGAAAGAGAATAAAGAAAATATGGGTTACAAAATTCCAAAACCCTATAAATGAATTTATATGTACTGGAAAGAATATTAAGGATAAGGTATTACGATACCTATAAATTTGATGTCAACAAAAAAAGGGTTATTTTCATTTAGTGGTCTTAGTATTTTAATTATATACTAGTGACCAAATTTTAGAGATTTATTTTATTATCTCAACGTATTAAATGATTTTTTTGGTGAATATATGTGATTGTATTATGTAATAATATTTATCAAAGATGATAAATATGTTAGGACATATGTGGAATATGTGAAGTATTGAATAAATGGATATATTATAAATGTGTATATATATTTGTTTATTGTACAAAGAAAAATTAGCAAGAAAGCTACATAACCTAATTATATATTAGGTATGGTAATTAACTAACCTAAGGATTATATTATTATAGAATTCTAGTATTGAAAATATATATGCTAATGTAAGGGATTTATTTTATAAACTCAAGTTATTATTTATTTTGAAACCTAATTATAGCGAGTCTAATTGGGTTATGTAAGTTAATTGATATTATTGTTATATGAGAAATGTGTTTATATTAATAATAATATATAAGAGTCCAAATGATAATTTATTTAATGGACTAAGGAGAATAAATAATTTAAACAAACCCATTAGTTTAATTAAGCATTGGACTTGTAGATAATTTAATTAAGGGTAACTAAATTATTAGCTAGCCCAATATTAAATTATCAAGTATGATAATATCCCAAATAAATAAATTAAGGGAGTCCAAGTTTATTTTAATTAGTAGGCCAAACTAATTAAATTGCAAGCCCAAGCAAATTAATTTGGAAGCCCAAGAGAATTAAATGAGAGTCCAATCTTTAACCCAATTAAGGAAGGGCATTAAGGTCATTTGTGGAGCTTAATAAAGCAAGTATAATAAATCACAAGTGGACATATTTGCCCTCATTTGGCCGGCTAGGAAGAGAAAGAAGGATTAAATTAACATGTGCTATAATCATTACTTCCCCACACAAGCCATGTGTCACCATTTTAGTGGGTCACCAAGATTACAAGCTAGATAAAAAAGATAAGATAGAGAGAGAAGGTAGAAGATATTGGAAGATGAGAATAGATATACCACTTATATCTATACATATTTACTTCATTTTCATCTCTCTCATCTCCAAACCCAAATAGCCAAAAAGAAAAACAAAATAGAAAGAAGAGAAAGGGGGAGAGAATCTGTGGGGTTGGAAAGGAAGAAGAGGATGGGGAGAGCTCATTCTACTAAGCTCACTAACCATATTGGAAGAAAGAGAATAGCACAAAGGAAAAGGTATAAAACTTCTAAAAAAAACCTTAAACCCTAACTATTTATTTTTATTTTGATTTGATTTTGATAGTATGAAGTTATGATCTTAGGGTATAAAACCCTTAATCTATATGTTAGATGATGTGTTATGCTTGGTTGTTCTCAACTTGTATATTGATGTATTTGGATGATTAAAAAAAGAAAACTTAGTTCGTTTTAGAATAAGTTAGAAAACCTTAACTTTTGGTCACTTTAATTAGTTACCATTTGAAATCTATGCACTCTTTTTGCGATCTGTTAAAGCGTGGTGTTAGATATATGAGTTAAGTATTAAAACCAAGTAGTAGAAGTCAAAAATAATGTGTACAAAATTTGTAGGGACTGTTTTTACCAAAACAGTCCAGGTGGTTCAAGGGGAAAAAGGGGCTGCTACAGGGCAGTCCCATCCAGGGGCATTTTCGTTTAATTTTTTGCTCTAAAAATTCCAAAAAACTTTGGAGTGATAATATGATAAGTTATATGATTTGTGTAAAAATTTGAGAATTTTTGGCCTTGTAGAATAAAAGTTATGGATTTTATGGCGAATGACCTCAAGTTGGAAAACGGAATAAAACCCGTTGACCCACCCTTGCTTGTGTGCACTGTTTTGACTACTTAACAAGTGCAATAAATTCAGGGCTTTTTACCACTGAAAATATAAGAAGTTATGTAGCTCCTGGCCAAAAATCACCGTATTCCGACTTGTAACGAATAATCTACGGCTAAAATAAAAACGTAGAGTTTTTCGACGAAAACGGCTAAAATTAGAGTTCTGTAACTCCGATGACCACGAACTTTTAACTGAAACCTCGTGTTAATATGTAGAAGATTCTATCAAAAATTTGGAGGCATCGGAGTTGTGAAAGATAGTGATCATTTTTCTTAGTCTTGAAAGTTAAAACGGACGTTTGAAAAATGTTAAAGAAAATGAAAACTTTCATAAATAAAGTATTTTTGTGTATGGAATATATGTACATATGTGTGGCAAGATTTGAAGAAAATAAAAATCGATTTTTAAAAGAGGTTAAGTCATTTTGAAAATGCAGTTTCCAATTCGGTTTGCTGTATTCATATTGGGTTTAATGTTTTAGCATTCGGTTTGCTGTATTAGCATTCGATGTGTTGTAGTATTATTTAGTTTGATGAATTGGAAACTTGATATGTTAAAAAGGGATTACAGTTTGAATTCAACTTGCTGGATTATGGTATTCGGCTTGCTGGATTGTGGTATTCGACTTGCTGAATTGATGAATATAGTTTGCTGAATTGACGAATATAGTTTGCTGAATTGACGAATATAGTTTGCTGAATTAATGAATATGGTTTGCTAAATTAGTGAATCTAGCTTACTGAATTGTAGGTTAGTTTGAATCCAATGTGCTGGATTAGAAAACAGTTTGTTGAATTAGTGAATCCAAGTTGCTAGATTGTAGGATAGTTTGAATCCAGGTTACTGGATTGGATGTCAGTTAGAATCCAGTTTGCTGCATTGATATGTTTGAATAATCCAACTTGTTGGATTAGGTATTCAGGCTTAATGGATTATAAAGAAGAACTTATAAAATGAAAGACATAGTGTTAAGTCATATGGCTTACGATAAAGTAGTAGTACAGTCATGTTCTTTAATAGTTGATGTATAGTAGCTGGGCTAAACAATTCCTTCAGGGAGCGAAGGTATATACGAACTTGCAACCGATCTAACTCACTGTGAAAACAGTGTAGACGAGACATAAACTAGTTTGTTGGTTGTTTGTGGAAACCACTCAGCATACTATATTGAACATTGTTAAAGACTCGATGTGTGCTAGCTTTAGAATTATGAATGCATATTGAAATTGTCAAATCGAAATAGAGAATAAAGAAATCAAATCGTCAATGTATCGAGACTTCACTAATAGTCAATATACAATTACTATTGTATATTATATTAATTATTAACTATATAATTAAAAGTGCAAACTTGATTTCATAAATTTTTGAATTTTTTAGTGTTACAGACTTATGGTATATATGTCAGAATGAGAGAGAACGATGGACTAACTTTGATTCATGCAATTAAGTAATCATATTTAGTGTAAAAAATAGTGTTTAATATCTAATTAAATAATTAAATAATATGTCACGACATCATTTGCATGAAATTAAAATGAGTTATTAATTTAAATTAAAACAAACAAAAAAAATTTAAAAAAATGAAACGAAGTCTCTTAATGGCTTTGAGCCTTTGATCTCGTAGTTAATTTATTTAATTTTAACTTTTAAACAATATAATTATGAAAATTATAAATTTTTTATAAAGTAATTCTCAAGATTTATTATATTCAAAAGTTAATTATCAGTTTATCACATTCCTTATGAATTAAAAATATTTCCTATCGATTTTAAAAATTCATACTCAAATATTTGAAAAACTTTTTGGATATTAATATTTGATTTTTGATATTTGTAAATTAAGAATTTATAAGTATTTGTTAACTTCTAACTTCTTTTAAGTAATCATTTTTTTATTTTGGATAAATATTGATTAAAATATTTGACCTAATTTTTGCTTCGGTTCGTTGATTCAATCATTCAAAATTTTAAATATTCATGATGATGTTCACGAACATGGTTATGTTTGCGAATAAGCGAACATAACTATGTTCGATTATGTTCGTGAACATGACCATCTTCGATTATGTTCGTGAATATGGTCATGTTCGCGAACATGACCATGTTCGACTGCATTCGCGAACATGACCATGTTCGACTGTGTTCGCGAACATGATCGTGTTCGACAATGTTCGCGAACATCTATCGATCCGAACTCGCATATGCGTGTTGGTTCGATTATGTTAATCGAACATGTTCGAATTCTACTCATAGTGTTCAAGTTCGACTCATAGTGTTCGAGTTCAACTCGAGTTCGACAAACTTCGATGCGGTTCGGATCGTTTGCAGTCCTAGTCTAAATTAACTTGTGTGGTTTGATTTTGAGTTAGTTCCATTCAGCGGCTCGATGACCTTGTACACCCATAATCCAATTTCTTAAGAATATCTTGTGGTTTTGGATTTCACAATTTAATATTGAGATAATTAATTCTCATAAGAAAATAAATTTCTACTAATATTATATCCAGCCGCTGAATGCAACCAACTCAAATCAAACCACAAGTTATTATCCTCATCTTGGATAATGCATTTTAGAACATATTTTTCCTTCAAAGAAAACAGGCCTAAGATTCCTAAAATATTGAAATAATAACAAATTGGATTGCAAACATGTAAATCTCTTCCAAAAGAATTATTATATGGGTGACATAGAAACTATTAGGGAAAAGTTGAAAAGGACACCCCAACATATATACATGTGGACAAATTAATGAATTGAAAGATAATTAAGATATTTGGTTCAGATAGGTATTGGGTCTTGGGAGTATTTGAATTTGCAATCTGATTCACTTAACACTTAATAAAGGATTTGTATTGGAATACATCATCCTCCATCCCTACCTTAGCTTAGCACCAAAGAATTAACTGAGGAAAAAATAAATAGAAGAAATTAATATTCAAAGCTCTCTGCCTTTTTCTTCAAACTCAATAATATAAGCCCCCCAAATCAAGTAGTATGATAATATACTTAAGCCAATAATGCTGTAACAGCCTAACAGGTTGGTTGTACGCTTGTACTTGCGGCATACAAAGATATATATACAAAGATATATATATATATATATATATATATATATATATATATATATACACACACACACTCAAATGAGAAAGTACTTTATTCTTCAATTTAGAATTAAAATAATGGCTTGCTATGAACTTTTTATCACTTTATATTATAAATGCAAATTTAATTTTAGAATAGACTATAAAAAATAATTTATCTCTTCTTTTGGAACCGAGGGACTACATTTTAGTCTATTAAATACAAAATAAATGTTAGGCCTGATTTTTATTTTTATGTTAAAGTTTTGGCAATAGACACATGTAAACCTTTTCAACTTTTTTTCTGAATTAATAATTACTCCTCCATCTCATTTTCTCAGGATAAATGTCTTCTTACAGTCATATTGATTTTTTTTTAAATCAATAAATTATTTAATTCTTTTAGATACATGTAAAGAGATCGTGATCAGAAAACTATATACAAAATTAATACTAATCTCAAAAATTAGGATATTGAAAAATCTAAATCCATATGCTTAATTGTTAAATTTGAAAATGATCTTAAAAGAAAATTAAAAAGAAGAAAAAATTTGATTGGCATTACAAATTCTCATTAAAAAAAATAAAGATACAAATTTCTTTGATAAATATAGGAAAGAACTTGTATTTCACGCAAAAAAAATAATTAAAAAAAACGGTTATATTTTTTATTTTACCATTCATTTACTTTCCTTTTCCGGCATTCAAATACTATACACCCTTATTTTGAGGAGCAAGGAAAAGAATTCTAAGTTATATTTTGTCGTAACAAATGGATATGGGTAGAAAAGTACAACTTGAATCACTGGGAACATTACAATAATTAGAGAATTGGTCAGAATTTAGTTTTTCTACGTTTTGTAGGCAATCATTAACACTACAATAATTTAAAGAGATTTAATTTTCCTATTATTAAGCCGTTGACATTAGGGATGTGATATTAACGGGACAAAAAATATGAGAATTACATGATTATTTTTATTTGAATAAGTATAGTTTTACCAACTTATGTAGTGATTTTTTATTTAAATTACTAATAAAACACATTTTTTCAAAAGAAATAATTATGTTCTTCTCTTACGTGTGGATATATCAACTCCTTTAACTTTATTTCCTTTAACTTTATTAGAAAGATAACATGCGTTTGTCATTATTAAATTAAATAATATGTCAATTCTATGCAAGAAAATCAACACTAATCTCTACCAAAAAACAATTATAAATGTGTATTTATATCAATAATTACAAATTACATATCATAAGATATTTTATTTGTATGATTGAGCTTGAAACTAAAATGAATCACGTGAGGATTGAAAAACGGGGGTTGTCCGTCGGCCGGTGGACGATAGTTGGTAGGGAAACTTAGAGGACAATTCGTGGGGAAAGGTTGTCATTTTCCAAGCTGTCTATTCCCTTATTTTTCTACAAGAAAGTTACACCTTACTTCAAGTAGTTGCAATAATCTTAATTTTAATCTTCTATTCAATCTATGTTTAATTACGCGTGTCAATATCTCAAGTAAGTCTAAAAGTAAGCAAATGTATGATTGATTTTTATGTTACAACGGGGCGTGAATATACCAGCAATAATGTATCGAATTTTATCTAAAGTTCAACAAGATTCAAAAATAATAATTATTATGTTACACAAAAAATGTTACATTTGTAAATCTTGCGAATATTCATAAGAATAATAAGTTTTTGGTTTAGTATGATAATGAAATTATGATGATAAACTTATAAATAGTGTTATTTCATATTATTATTACTGAAAGATGGACTCTTTTTGTAATTTTTTTTAATAAATGAGATTTTTTTTATAAAATTGATTAATATATTAATGTGTGATCAAATAAAGTCATGATTTTGCACCTTGGTATTTTGCCCTTTTTCTAAAAGAAAATCTAGTTTATTACTCCACAAGTCATTATATTTTGCACAAAAAGTGACAACGTTTGTTAAGGTGTAATCCCAACTCACAACTAATGGGACCTTTAATTAATAAATTGTGTTAACAGCAACTTCAATTCATATCTTAAGCGGAAAATGCTGCCTTTTATCAGCCACAATTTTGAGGATCAACAACTGTTATACACAATGCACATTTTTATTTGGAGATTTTGAATTTTGGAGTGTCCATTTCAAGTCGGTCCAATTTGTTACTATTTCATCACCTACTTAATTGTAGTAGGTCCTTTAAATTGAGTGGCTTGGCCCAACTTCATATCAAGTGTAACTATCTATTTTTCTTTTATTTTTTAATAATAATTTTATTTTAAGGAAAACGACAAAGCTAGGCGCTCATAATGCTCCACTAATTCAAAAAGTATATAAGTTTTATTTCACAAAAAAAATAAATGCAATAACTTAAAGTGTAGTTTTGCAAGAAATAAGTTGCTACTTAGTTTTGTTGTGCATTCTTTATATATCAATAGCATGCAATAGTTTTGATAAGTGGAGGTGCATGACAATTCATATAAAGAGGCATTAAACTTCCACCCACTATAAAGGTTCCATTAAATTTAAATTATATTATTCAACTAATTAAGCAAATTACTCCTTCCGTCCCAAATTAATTGCTCAGTTTTGACTTTTTAAGTCAAATTGACTATTTTTAGAATTAATAATTAAGCATATATAAATATATTTCTAAAATTATAAAAATTGGGGTTAGTAATAAATTGTATATACTTTCTTTTGGTTATAATCTCTTCACCTATATTTTAGCAAAAATAGTAAAAAGATTAATTTTAAAAATGGTCAATTTGACTTTAAAAAGTCAAAACTAAGCAATTAATTTGGAACGGGGAAGTAATTTGGTAGGATTATGTGGAGTAGAGAGTAAAAATTGATATGAGATTATGTGCTCCCTAGTATGATTGTCACTTTTATAAAAGTGAACCAAAATTAGTGTAAAATGATGATATTTTTTGAAGTTTTTTACTGCAAACCAAATTGGATATCTATATTGGAGTACCAACTATAGCATTTTTACCTTTAATCAAGTAATTTTTACCATCACAATAAAAAAGTAATCATAGTCGTTTACTTAGAGATGGCCAAATAACTCAACCTACCACTACCATTATACTTTTATCCCTACTTTTACCATGTCAATGTTGAAAATAATTTTTAAGGGATTAGGTTATATAAATAGCGGTTTACAATAAAATATTTGAAATTATTAATTGCACACCTTTTTAGGTCGTCAATAATAATAATCGTCCCTCACAATAATTACAAATCTATTTTTTTATTGGACTATTTATCTTTGACTAGAGTGTTTAGGTCACCAATAATAATAATTATACTTAATAATTAGTGTAAATTAATCATATTTTTTTTAACAAAATCACATAGAACTAGGAAAAAGAAAACAAGACACAAATGAACGAAGTAAATACTATAGTAAAGGCGATCCTTTTATTTCTTTAGACAAAGTGATGATTTAAAGGTATGTTTTTCCGATATTTGATTTAAAGAGTTGGATTCCAATCATTACAACCACGCTCCAATGATACTAAAAAATGTACTGTCTGGAGACGAAGCTAGCTAGCCATAGGTGGTACATTTTGGTTAGGTACTTTTATATCACAAAAACATACAGCTAGTGTTGAGTTTGCATCCACCAAAAAGGTTCAAGACTAGTGTAATTTATTAATGCAATACCATATTGGCAATGACCCCATAAATTATTCCTTACTTCTCTAAAAATAACACCTTTTTTTCCGTAATAAACATATTAGTTTGATTTTAACGGTCAAAGTAATTATTTTTAAAATTAATATTTAAAAATATTTGTATAAATTTTTTAAATGATGAAACTTGATATTAGTAGTAAATTATATATATGTAGTTTATTATAATCATAATCTCTCGATGTATGTTTTAAAAATAATTAACTTGATCATGAAAATTAAATTAAGATCATTATTATGGTACGGAAGGAATATACAAACTATACATTACATATGAAAATGTATATTTTAATATTGAAGAAAAGTTCAACCGGTGGTGGTGTTATAAAATTACAAAGTAAAATAACACTCTTACTTGTAAGAACAACCAATTAATGTTTGAATTTCAATCTTTAGACATATAATTCCTCGATCTTAATATATATATATATATAAACTCTTGCATGTAAAGAGGAATATATGTCAACAAAGTCCTCATTTAAAAACATGCTCACTGCATAAATTTATCATGGGATTAAATTTTGGTGTTAATATTTGTACGCTCTATAATAGTAACATATTAAAATATGTTAAAGCGTCATGATCCCTTTGATTGCTTATTTGGCTATCCAAGCAAGATGAGACTTTGCAAGAGTTTTCGGATGAACAGAAGGCAAGGATATACGTATTATATTATTAAAAGCTACATACGTACTAAATTGAGTAAACTACCCAAAGTTCAAATAGTGAATGTTTAATCATTTTTTTTTTTGCTTGTTGAACAGAATTTAAATAGTGAATATTTAATTTCAATACATTCTTATGTCCGTCTTAGAGTAATTTTTTTATCATTGAATCACGAGGGAACTTGACGTGAATGTTTAATCTTGATTGAGGCGAGGATAAAAGTTTCAAATCATACCAAACTTAAACTTGATATTAGTGCTTTAATTTATTACAAGTTCAAAAGATAATAAGTACAAGTTTAAAATTTTTAGTAGGGTAATTTTATTATTACAGATGTTGAAAAGAAAATAAAAGTATCTATGCACCACATGTAATATGATAATCACATGCTTTAAAGTTTAACCTTTGTCCAAAAAAAAAAAACCAAAAAACCAGGTGCACAAGCACAACCAAAAAATCAACCCAATAGAAGTACAGTTCTTTATGTATGACGGACGAAGTGCTTCCGTACCTTATACTAGTAATGACATTTAAATGCCCACCGATGTTTTTCATTTCATTTCATTTCACTCTCCCTCTCCCTCTCCCTCTCTCTCTCTCTCTCTTCCTCCCTTGCCCAAAAGCCAAACCTCCCAAAAAGTTCAAACAAATACTCCCTCTTTCTCCCCTTTTAAGTCTTGCTCCAAAAGCAAAATAAGAAAAAGCTCACCAAATATGGACAATGATGGAGACTCACCACCCTTCTGGTTCCAACCTCCGGTCACCACTCTGGTCCGGCAACGTCGCCGATCGTCTTCTCCGATTCTCAACCCGGTGGCTCTTATCATACTAGTACCGATTCTTGCATTACTTGTCATATTTTTCTTAATCCCACCTTTTCTCTCTCATACATCTCAAATTCTCCGGCCCAATTCTGTCAAAAAAGGATGGGACTCTCTCAATGTTGTACTGGTACTGTTCGCCATTCTTTGTGGAGTACTCGGAAGGAAAAACGATGACGAATCGCCTACCGACGGTGATTCCGCAAATAATCCGACGGTTTCGAATATTTCGCCAAATATCTCGTTTGGTGAGAAAATGATGAATGATCAGTCAGTTTCGAGTCAATGGTTTGATGAGCTTTCTGATCGGAAGGCGTATGATAATTATCCGGGTCGGGTCCTGGAAAACGGTGCTGGCAGGCTGAGAAGGAGTAGCAGCTCGTATCCGGATCTAAGACAAGAGTCTTTATGGGAAACCGGGAACAACCGGTTTCGGTCTTATGACGATTTTGACCTGAATATCAATCGGTCACCGGTGCCTGGTTATATGCACGGCCGAGCACGGCGGAGTGAAGTGGAGAGAGACGATTCTGGCGTCAAGGTAATTCCGGTGGATACTTATGTAATTCGTCAGCCTCCGCCATCGCCTCCACCACCGGAGTCGTCGGAACCACCACTTCCGCAATCTCCACCACGTCCACAACCGGTTCCGCCAGCTCCACCTCAAGTGAAATTGAAGCGGAGACGATCACTTAGGAGCGTCGCACACAAGGAGAAGGTGAAAAGGCGAAGTGAAAGTGAATACACTGAATTTGATAAGAGCAGATCACCTCCTCCTGCTCCTCCACCACCGCCGCCACCGCCGCCGCCACCGCCGCCGCCACCTCCTCCGCCGCCAGCGGCGACGATACATCGGCATCAGCTAAAGAACGAAAAAATTGAACGGAAAAAAAGTGGTGCAACAAAAGAGATTGCGACGGCTATAGCTTCATTGTATAACCACACGAAGAAAAGGAAGAAGCAAAAGGCCAGGTACATTTACGAAAATGTCACTACCTCTCCGCCTTCTACACACTTGATACCACCGCCACCTCCACCACCACCTCCTCCACCTCCTTCAGTGTTCCATAATATGTTCAGGAAAGGAACCAAAAGCAAACGAATTCACTCAGTATCTCCTTCGGTACAACCTCCACCACCGCCGCCTCCTCCTCCTCCGAACTCAATCTTCAATAACATATTCAAAAATGGCGGCAAAAGCAAGCGATTCAATTCCTCCTCCACCCCTCCGCCGCCGCCGCCACCACCTCCATCTTCAATGCTCAACAATTTATTCAAAACTGGAACCACAAGCAAGCGATTCTATTCCTCCTCATCCTCACGGTCACCGCCATCGCCGCCTCCGCCACCACAATCACACTCAGACCGGCGTTCAATTAGCAAAGGAAAACCGCCATTACCGTCGAAGGTGAGCAGCTACTATTATGAAAGGGAAGAGAATGTGAATATTGGTTCACAATCGCCGCTGATTCCAATTCCTCCACCGCCTCCGCCGCCGCCGTTCAAGATGCGGGAGGTGAAGTTTGAGGCTCGTGGCGATTTTGTAAGGATACGGAGCGCTCATAGCTCTCGATGTAGCTCGCCGGAGCTGGAAGACGTTGAGCTTCCGTCAACGAGGGAGTCACCAAGCGCAATGGATGGAGGCAATTCGGGCGGGTCGGTATTTTGCCCGAGCCCAGATGTGAATATGAAGGCTGATACATTCATTGCTAGGCTCAGAGACGAATGGAGATTGGAAAAAATGAATTCTATCAGAGAAAAGCACTAGATGGGTCAAGGCCCATGGTCACAATCAAGTACTCCATCAAGTATAAATTTCTTTACTTTTCATAAGAAGCCCAATTGAATTACATTTATATATATAGAGAGAGAAAGGTATATATAAATTTGGCTCTGATTGTGTTTTTTGTTCACTATTAGAGCCTCTCTTTTACTGATAGAGAATGTGAGTAGAATTTTATTTTTTGAATAGTGTTATGTCAAGTCGACATACAGTTGACTAGAAACAGATGACCAGTATTATGTCAAGTCGACATATAGTTAAGTAGAAACAGATGACCAGTGATTATTCTCATCATCAATTTCAGAAGTTGTGTGTAATGCGTTAAGTGGTTATATGCCTACTTGGCATATATAAAGCATCTATTTTTTTGGAGTACGCATGAGTTTAAGTAATGGAAGAGTTTAGCAGGTTGCTAAAAATTTGGGCTCTAATGGATTATTTTTGTTCCTCCCTGTGAGCCACTCTTTGGTGGAAAAAGTGAGTTTGGATTTCAAGGTTTACACTTGTATATGCTTCTGGCAAGATATAGCAAGCGTTCTTTATGCTTGTGGTATGTGTAAATCAATGTTTTTAAGAGTTCTCTTGGTGTTTCTTTATCTGATTGGTGATCATGGAGCTTAAATTTGAAGCAAAAGGGATGTTTGCCTATTATTCCCCCTCCCAAAAAAAATAAAAATAAAAATAATAATAAAGTTATATCTTTTGCATAAAATGTAAACTATAGTGTAGAGCCTTTGGACGAATAATGATGTGATTGGTTATATAAATCAGTGGCCTATATTTGAAATGTGAAAAATGCAATAAGAGTATGACCTTGGACAGCTAAATGAACTTGTCGATTTAATGACGCTAAATGGAGAAATTTGAGGCTCATATGACTTAGTAAAGTAAGGTTGACACACATGATATGATAGGGGGACTAATGTCAATCTCTAGGTTAAGTAGAAAATATTTCTAGTAACTCGTTTATAATTTATAGCCGTTAGGATATAGGTCAAAGTGCAGAAAATCAAACCCATATCAGTTAGGTCCAAAGACTGTTGGGCATTAGCCCGCTCGGGCGAAGCTCGTTAAGGAAGCTCGTTTCTTGAGCAGCACAATTGCCAAACGAAGAGACAACTTCTACTAAACCACTCACCCATTTGTTTGACATGATAGGATGAAGGGATAGAAGCACAAAGACTATAAATCAAGGTCTGTAAAGGTAAGAAGTCCGTAAAGGTAAGAAAAGTTAGACACTAATTATACTTAAAACCCAAAGACATATTTTGAGATCTATCTCTTGATCCTATTCACTAACCTTTCACATCGGAGACGTCTCACGAGGGCACCAACTAGAGTCCTAAGTGTGGATGTTTGTGCAGATCGGAGCTGGACGAGGGCCCACCATTTGGAGACTTCCCCGAGGGCTATGTCGTCATCATTGGCGCTAGAAGGATGGCTTTCTTATGTAAAAATCCTAGGTTCCGAAAACCCAGCAAGTTTAGGTTATCCTCCTTAAATTGTTTCTACTTGGTTGATATCAAAACCCACCGCGAAAACCTTTTTCTAACTATGGTTAGTTATTTAACAATCTGGAAAACACACTCAGGTGATTAACCTGAACTACCTATATACAGTCTCCAATCCCCATATATCACCTCTTACAAATGGCCAGAATGCGTAATAGAGGTGGAAAGAGTGGTGGCACAGGTGATGACGTAGGGCCCAACCACCCCTAACTAACCCATCAACTAAGTCAACGGTATGTCAAGCTGCGCAGCAAACATGCGGAGCAATCTGTGCATTTTGTACACTCAGTCCATCCCGTTCATTCCCAAGCCTAACCAGAATTGTGAAAAAGCTTGAAAAAAAAGTAGAGCCCATATTACTATGGGATCTCGTAAAGTTAACGCGATCGAAATGACTCATTGTGAAGTCTAGAATACCAGGCAACAGGCTCATGTTTATGACCTAGAAGCCCTTCGATTACAACACGAAGAAACCGACAGGAGATTATAAGAGATAATTGCTCACGATCATGCTTGGGGCCAAAAAGGTTCCTATTATAACCAACAACTTACACACTCTTCGAGGGACGAAGCTCAAAGCAATAGGCGATTTAAACAAAGATCTCTTACCGCTAAAGAAGAAAGAAGAAGTCGTCAAACCTAGAGGAGGGGAGCCCTTCCCCCGTCCGGGAAGACAAAATGAACAAAGAAAGTTGGGAAAAGGTTTTGTATTCACTCGGTTACAAAGAACTGAAAATCAACACCCCACTATAAATGAGCAGTCGGCGTAGTCAGCCAACACCTATAACTATTAAACCGAACTGAGGGGGAAAACCAGGACTGAGCCCAGGGGAGAAAACAATCAAAACCTGACGAGAACATGGGCTCAAAGATTTGAGGACTTGGAGAGGGCGGTGAGGGGGGGGGGGAAATGCTTTGTTGGGCGGATCCCCTTTTACGAAAGCAATTGAGCAGGGGCCTGTGGATGTGAACGTTCGGGTCACCGGTCTGGAATGCTTTGATGGGACTTCAGATCTAAAGGACCATGTTGGATACTATGAATGCTATAAGACCCTAATTTTTAATAAATAAAACTTAATTTTCTTTATAAACATTATTGTATACAGTAAGATGTTAAATTGATAAAAAGGTTAAATTTAAGGATGATATGCACATACTATAAAAAGAAAAAGAATGTCGGGGAATATTCGGAAAAGTATGACGGCGCCAAAACAACCAATCATTTGTGGACCCTGCAACGAAATAATTGTCAAATACTGAAAACGACAGAAATAATATTTTTATTAAAATTATCAGCGGAACTGTTACATTTAACTGTTAAAATACCCGGTGATAAAGGAACAGTAGCACACAATATTCCACAGTATCACACGGTATTCCACAATATTTCATATTATTAAACCAATAATTATCACAGTAGCAAATGCATAATATTTCATAATATTAAATCAATAATTGTCACAGTAGTAAATGAATAGTATTTTATATTATTAAACCAATAATTGTCACAATAGCAAATGCACAGTATTTCATATTATTGAATCAATAATTGTCACAATAACAAATGCATAGTATTTCATATTAGTGAACCAAAATTTATCACCGTAGCAAGGGTAGTAATGAAAAGTTACGTAATTAAAAGTCATGCGTATTAAATAGTTAACCATACTCATTGATGAGGACATCCTTAGTTTAGAAGTTCATGACAAAACCTGAGCGGATCCATTGCATATACCACTTGGACCCATTACGAGGACTCGGGCTAAACGCCTCAAAAAAGGACTTAACGGGATGATTCATGAATTATGAAACAAAGTTGGAACAAGTATGGAGAACGTAGAGACGGGATACAAGTACGCGAAGATCATAAACACATTGATAACAAGTATACCCAAAGCACCGTAATAGACTTCACTGTTGCTCAAAAACTGACATTCTTGGATTGCGGGATTCCTTCCCCAAAACAGGGTTTCATGTTTTAGGTAATGGTGTTTTCCACCAATTATTCCCTTCCCTAAAACAAGGTTCCATGTTTTAAGTAATGGTGTTTTCCACCAATTGTTTTCTTCCCTAAAACAAGGTTCCATATTTTAAGTAATGGTGTTTTCCACTAATTGTTCCCTTCTCTAAAACAAGGTTCCATGTTTTAAGTAATGGTATTTTTCACCAATTGTTTCCTTTCCCAAAACAAGGTTCCTTGTTTTATGTAATGGTGTTTTTTAGGGATTGTTTGATTCTAGATTGTTCTCAAGCTTAGTATAAATAGGCTTCATGATGTAATGGTTTAAGCAACCAATTTTCAGATTATCAATATTATTGTGAGTTTGTTTCTCTACTTGTGGTTCTTTGAAGAATTCCTAAGTGTTCCTTAGTTCTCTTTAGAGATTCATAATTGACTTATCATACAACCATTCATAGTTGTGTGTGGCGTCTTCTACCGCATCAATCGTCGATTATACCGAGATTACCGCTTCAATATAAGCAAGGGGTCGAAGTGTCGTTAGTGTCCATCCTATGCAAATTTCATTGGCAAGCAATTGTACCAAGATTACCGCCTACATATAGGCAAGGGGTTAAGGTATTGCAAGCTATCCATCCTATCAACTTGTTAGAAACGATCCGGGCGATGACCACCTCACGTAAACGTGTCGTGGAGTCTATCATTTGGTATCAAAGCTAAGTTCCTATCAAGTTACTTATCTTTACTTTTATTGTTGGATTTTAGTCAAAAAAAAACTGTAGAAAATATATTGTAGAAAATTATTATTGTTGATTGCTATTATTGGGATTTCATTTACAAAGAATCATATTTGACGATTGTGAAGTCTTGTTGGTATTCCGAGAGTCATACCTTCTATATTTGTATTCTTGATAAGTTCTTATTGGATTGAAATCGAAAAATTGAGGTAATATTTGTGTGAATTCAAAAAGAACCTATTAGAGAGAACTACGAGTGGAAAAAGACAAGAGTAGTAAGATTACTAGAGGGTAAAAGCCATTAGTGTGATACACGAGCGTTTTATATTTGTGTAATACATTGTTTGAGCGAAACACGTAAGAGAGTGGTGAGGAACTTGTTTTCTACTAACCTTTGTTTTGCAGAAAATATGTCTACCGCAAGAGATAAGGCAATTAAAAATGAACCTTCTACATCGAATTTTGACCCAAAACTCATGATGGAGGCAAAGATGAAAGAATTTTCCCGACAGTTAGGAATGGCTATGGAGCAAGTGCATGATCGCATCGATCAATTGAGTGACACTCGAGGGGAACAAACTCAAATCCCTCCGGGTGGACGGCCAAAGGGAATGGCCCAACAAAAGGAAGCTAGACTAGAGGAGACAAATTACTATGATGAAAGATTTAGCGAGGAAGAGGATCGAGAAACTGGCTTTATCCCTAGGAGACATTTTGTAAGGGATAGAGGCGGCCGAAATCGAGAGGACAACAACCTCGATAGCATCAAAATGAAAATTCTCACATTCCAAGGCAGGAGTGATCCTGAGGCATACTTAGAATAGGAGAAGAAAATGAAATGGATATTTGATTGTCACAACTACTCAGATCTCAAGAACGTTAGAATTGCCGCTACAGAATTTTCAGATTATGCGGTTACTTGGTGGGATCAATTGATGACCAGCCGAAGGAGGTGTAGAGAGCGTCCAATAGAGACTTGGGCAGAAATGAAAGCTGTAATGAAAAAGAGGTTTGTGCCAAGCCACTACTACCGAGATCTGTTTCGAAATATGTAAAACTTGAGACAGGGAAGTAAGAGTGTGGAGGACTACTTCAAGGAGATGGAGATGTTAATGTCTAGGGCTGACATCGACGAGGATAATGAGACAACCATGGCCCGATTTTCAGTAGGGTTAAATTGGAAAATTGCAGATTTAGTGAAGCGTCAACACTATGTGGTATTGGAAGATATGGTGCACATGGCTATCAAAATAGAAAAGCAGCTTAAGAGGAGAGGTGGCCAGCGAATAAATCCTACCATAGGATCATCATGGAAGCCCAATAATGTGAAACGCGAGGAAAAACCAACTGTTTTCAAACCAAAAACAGAAATCAAGCAAGGAGCGACTACTCAGGGATTGCAAGGTAAAACCAATCAACCTTCTACTAGTCGTAATCGAGATATTGTATGCTTTAAATGTCAAGGCAGAGGACATATTGCAAATCAATGCCCAAATCAAAGAACTATGTTATTGCTTGATAATGGAGAAGTGGAAACCGAGGAAGAAGATAGTGACAATAACTCTATGCCATCATTGGAGGAAAATAGGGAGGTTGATATGCATGGTGAAGTGTTGGTTACTCGAAGAATGCTTAGTACACAGGTAAAAGAAGAAAGCAGTGAAAAAAGGGAAAATCTGTTTCATACTAGATGCATGGTAAATGGTAAGATCTATTATGTCGTGATTGATGGTGGGAGCTGTACAAATGTTGCAAGTATCGCTATGGTAGAGAAATTGGGACTTACAACTTCAAAACATCCTCATCCATACCGATTGCAGTGGCTCAATGACAGGGGCGACATCAAAGTAACCAAGCAAGTATCAGTTCCGTTTACAATTGGGAAGTATGTCGATGAGATTCTATGTGATATAGTTTCTATGCAAGCGGGTCACTTACTACTTGGGAGACTTTGGCAGTTCGATCGGTGAGTAAAACACGATAGTTTTACTAATGAGTACTCTTTTGTTCACAATCAAAGGAAAGTTATCTTGTGTCCTATGTCACCAAAACAGGTGCATGAGGATCAAATGCATTTACAGAGAGATCATAAAAATAAAAAAACAAAAGAGAAATAAAAGAAGAAAGGAGAAGAGAGAAAAACAAATATTTTTGCAAAAAGGAGTGATATAAGGCGAGCTTTGGATTCTAAAAAGTCAATGATTATACTTCGGTTTAAGGAGGCACTTTTAAATACTAACGCTAATAATCCTTCTTTGCCTAGTGTTGTTTCTGCTCTTTTATAGGATTATCAGGATATATTTCCCGGGGAACTTCCACAGGGATTACCACCAATTCGGGGAATTGAGCATCAAATTGACTTTGTCCCTGGCGCGACCATTCCAAACCACCCGACATACTGAAGCAATCCCGAGAAAACAAAGGAATTGCAAAGGCAAGTTAACAAGCTAATGGAAAAGGGGTTTGTAAGGAAAAGCATGAGTTCATGTGCGGTTCCAGTTATTTTAGTGCCTAAAAAGGATGGGAAGTGGCGTATGTGCATTGATTGTCGAGCGGTAAATAACATCACGGTAAAGTATCGACATCCTATCCTAGGTTAGATGATATGTTAGATGAATTGCATGGATCTTGTGTATTTTCTAAAATTGATTTGAAGAGTGGTTATCATCAGATTAGAATGCATGAGGGAGATGAATGGAAAACCGCTTTTAAAACAAAATATGGGTTATATGAGTGGTTAGTCTTACCTTTTGGTTTAACTAATGCTCCAAGCACGTTCATGAAATTAATGAACCATGTTTTGCGTTCCTTCATTGGGAAATTTGTAGTTATCTACTTTGATGATATCTTGATCTACAACAAAGATTTAGTTGAGCATGCATTGCATATAAAATCTGTCCTAGATGTGCTACGAAGAGAAAAATTGTATGCTAATATGGACAAATGCACATTTTGTACGGATCGAGTTGTGTTTCTTAGTTTTGTTGTCAGTACGCAGGGAGTACAGGTTGACGATGAAAAGATACGAGCAATCCGAGAATGGCCAACTCCTACGAATGTCAGTCAAGTTCATAGCTTTCATGGACTCGCAAGTTTCTATAGACGGTTAGCGAAATCATAACACCACTCACCGAAGTAATCAAAAAGAGTGTAGGATTCAAATGGGGTGATGCACAGGAAAAGGCATTTTATTTGATTAAAGAAAAATTAACTAACGCTCTTTTACTTGTATTGCCTAATTTCACTAAAACCTTTGAAATTGAATGTGATGCTTCAGGTTTAGGCATTTGAGCTGTGTTAATGCAAAAAGGAAAACCAGTGGCATATTTCAGTGAAATATTGAGTGGAGTAGCTTTGAACTATCCTACGTATGACAAGGAGTTATATGTCTTAGTTCGATCATTGGATACTTGGCAACATTACCTGTGGCCTAAGGAATTTGTAATTCACACGGATCATAAATCATTGAAATATTTGAAAGGCCAACACAAGTTGAACAAGAGACATATACGATGGATGGAGTTCATCGAGACATTTCCATACGTCATTCGTTATAAGCAAGGTAAGGAAAATGTCGTGGCCGATGCTCTTTCGCGAAGGTATGTGTTGTTAAATACTCTTAACACAAAATTACTTGATTTTAAACAAATCAAAGAATTATATGATAATGACCATGATTTCTGTGAAGAGTTTAAATATTGTGAAAAGAATGTTGTAGGTAAATACTTCAAGATGGATGGATTCTTGTTTCGTGAAAATCGATTATGTATACCTGCATGTTCTTTACGTGAATTATTGGTTCGAGAATCACATGGAGGTGGTTTGATGGGACATTTTGGTGTTGATAAGACTTTATCTGTTATAAAAGAACATTTCTATTGGCCCCATATGAAACGAGATGTGAAAAAAATTTGTGATAGATGCATTACATGTCGTTAAGCTAAATCTCGTGTTCAACCCCATGGGTTATACACACCATTGCCTATTTCGAGTGAACTTTGGATTGACTTGTCTATGGACTTTGTATTGGGTTTACCTAGATCTAAGCATGGTCATGATTCTATATTTGTGGTCGTGGATAGGTTTTCAAAAATGGCACACTTTATCCCATGCCACAAAACTGACGATGCATCCCATGTTGCTAATTTATTCTTTAGAGACATTGTGCGTTTGCATGGCATGCCCCGAACAATTGTTTCGGATAGAGATGCTAAATTCTTGAGCTATTTTTGGAAGACATTATGGTGTAAATTAAGAACTAAACTGTTGTTTTTAACTACTTGTCATCCACAAACAGATGGTCAAACGGAAGTAGTAAATAGAACTTTATCTGGATTATTGAGAGCTATCATTAAAAAGAATATTAATCTTTGGGAAGAATGTCTACCACATATTGAGTTTGCTTATAATAGGTCTGTTCACTCTGCTACAAAATTCTCACCTTTTGAAATTGTGTATGACTTTAATCCTTTAACACCATTGGATTTATCACCATTGCCTGTTTCCGAGTATACTAACATGGATGGCAAAAACAAAGCTGATTTTGTTAAGCAGATACATGAGAAGACAAGACTCAACATTGAGAAGAGGACGGACCAATATGCCAAACAGGCCAACAAGGGTCGGCGTCAAGTAATCTTTGAACCCGGAGATTGGGTGTGGCTACACTTGCGTAAGGAAAGATTTCCTGATCAAAGGCATTCGAAACTGCTTCCAAGAGGAGATGGTCCATTTCAAGTGCTTGAACGCATTAACAACAATTCTTATAAATTGGATTTACCCGGTGAGTATACTGTTAGTGCAACTTTTAATGTTTTTGATCTAAGTCCGTTGATGTAGGTGAAGATTTGAGGACAAATCATTTTCAAGAGGAGAGGTATGATGAGGACATCCTTAGTTTAGAAGCACATGACAAAACCCGAGCGGATCCATTGCATATACCACTTGGACCCATTACGAGGACTCGGGCTAAACGCCTCAAAAAAGGACTTAACGGGATGATTCATGAATTATGAAACAAGGTTGGAACAAGTACGGAGAACGTAGAGACGGGATACAAGTACGCGATCATAAACACATTGATAGCAAGTGTACCCAAAGCACCGCAATAGACTTCACTGTTGCTAAAAAACTGACATTCTTGGATTGCGGGATTCTTTCCCCAAAACAGGGTTCCATGTTTTAGGTAATGGTGTTTTCCACCAATTGTTCCCTTCCCTAAAACAAGGTTCCATGTTTTAAGTAATGGTGTTTTCTACCAATTGTATCCTTCCCTAAAACAAGGTTCCATATTTTAAGTAATGGTGTTTTTCACCAATTGTTCCCTTCCCTAAAATAAGGTTCCATGTTTTAAGTAATGGTGTTTTTCACCAATTGTTTCCTTTCCCAAAACAAGGTTCCTTGTTTTATGTAATGGTGTTTTTTAGGGATTGTTTGATTCTAGATTGTTCTCAAGCTTAGTACAAATAGGCTTCATGATGTAATGGTTTAAGCAACCAATTTTCAGATTATCAATATTATTGTGAGTTTGTTTCTCTACTTATGGTTCTTTGAAGAATTCTTAAGTGTTCCTTAGTTCTCTTTAGATATTCATAATTGACTTATCATACAACCATTCATAGTTGTGTGTGGCGTCTTCTACCGCATCAATCGTCGATTGTACCGAGATTACTTCTTCAATATAAGCGAGGAAGCGAGGGGTCAAAGTGTCGTTGGTGTCCATCATACGCAAATTTCATTGGCAAGCAATTGTACCAAGATTACCGCCTACATATAGGCGAGGGCTTAAGGTGTTGCAAGTTATTCATCCTATCAACTTGTTAGAAATGATCCGGGCGATGACCACCTCACGCAAGCGTGCCGTGGAGTCTATCACTCATTATTTGAAGAACATTGTATACTTAAATATTTGTGATGTTAATAAATGCAAAAGATAAATAATATAATAATATTATGAATAGTAAAGAAAAATATAATCATGAAATATTTAAAATATGGATAATTAATATGTGATAAATTAAAAATAATCTTAAATTCTGAAAAATGTGTAATTAATATATGGTAGATTAAAGATAATTTTGAAATGTGAAAAGTATGGTTAATTTATGAATGGTTTAGATTAAAGATAATCTTGAAATGTTAAAAGTGTGGTTAATTGATGTGCGGTAGATATTGTTTAAGTTTTGGCTATAAATAAGGGGCTTATCATAAGGAGTTTCATAACTTTCTTATCCTTCCTTCTACTATCTAAAAATTAGTTAGTGTGAGTATCTCTCTGAGTGTGCTAAGACTACCTTAAGTATTGGTGAATATCAGTAAGAGTGCAAGAATTGTTCAGGTGAGTTTTTCTATAAACGTTGCACAAGCACCCACACACACATCATACAATGTTTACAACTCTTCCTTTAGAATACTCTTTCTTTAGAAGAGTCATTTCGAAAAGCTTCATCTGGAAGATCGTTTTGAAATATTACTTTATTCCTTCAAAAACTATTTTGCAGTTTATTCCACTTTATTTTGTACACTACACAAATTTATACTATCAACTCACTTTTGATGATTTCATAATATTCAAGTTAGTGTACACCATTAAACTTATATGTGGTAGTTACTAATTAAATTATAAATATACATATAGGTTAATCAACTACATAGAAATCAATATCTAATCACGTGCTAAGGTAAGAGATATTATTTTCTTTCATGCTCCTAAATTTATGGTAAGTAATTATTATTCATTTTTATAGACTTATCATTAAATGATGAAAATCCTGAAATGATTAGAATGTCCTTAATAATTGGTGTTTCATCTAATATTTTTTGACTTGAACCTTTCTATTGAATTTTAACCGTTATATTTGAACTGTGAACCTTATATATTATTCTTGAACTCAAATCGATATTCTGAATATCTTATCGACAATTTGGACATTATTAAACTTTGAACAAATTAAATTATAAATATCTAAGATTTATTCTTTATCTTATTATTTTTGTTCATTCTTTATATCATTGTTATAATCCCCATGACTTAAGTTTTGGTGAAAGTTCTCTTTGGCCTGGTTGCAAAGAGGAACTGTTGATTGGCATGATCATGACTATTAGTGTTATAGTTGAATATCTTTAGCTTGGGTGCAAAGACAATATGATTGTTAAATGTCTTTAGCTTGTGTGGCAAGAACAAGTAGAAAAAGTTCTCTTTGACCTGAGTGTAAAGAAAAACTGTTGATTAGCTTGATCATGACAATTAGTATTACAGTTGATGAAATCTTGATGGTAAATTTTTTTAAATTGGAGAAGATAATAGACATTATGATCTATTTGACTGTTCTAATGGATTATTCATTCCGTTGCAGTTATTTGTTGAAAACTTATGTTGTATATCATTTTCTAAATATCTGATTTATCACTGTTGAAGGCTAACACTACAAGAAAAAAGTATAATTCTGACGGAATATTCCGTCGACATTAAACTATTTTCTACGAAATATTCAGTTAGAAATTCGGTCGGATATACAAAGGTCAGAATTTAGTCCGTCGAAAATTCGGTCTGAAACAACAAAATTCGACTGATTTATTTATAACCATGGTTTTAAAATCCGGACCATACCGGCGGTCGGACGAGTAAAAATCGGAACCGATCCGCCTTTCGGTCCGATCTGAACCAATGACCCGGTTTTGGTCAAAATCTAGGTTGGTCCGTTGACCATCGGTTCAACCGGTGGTCCAATCGATAAACTCGGTTAATTGACCTAGTTGACTCGATTTTGTATTTTTTTATTTTTTTTACCAAAACAATTTTAATATTAAAATTAACAACTTTTATTAATATTGTAACTCATCTTTATTATATTTTAGTTCATAAAAAACGAGATTTTTTAAAATTTTATTAATTACTAAAAATATATATTTTAATATATTAATGACGTCACTGGGTTAATAACGGTCTGACCACTGGTTGGACAAGTGACCCACCCACCCGGTACCTTTTTTCGGTTTGACGATCGGTCCGGTTCTGAGAACCTTGTTTCTGACCAATATTCCGTCAAAATTATCCTATTTTCGACGGACGTATTCAGTCGGGCATATTCCCTCGATTTTACGGCTACCACGTGTCATTGGTTGGTGGGACTTAAAAGTGGTTATTTCCGACGGAAGTTCTGTAGGTATTATACAACTTCCGTCAAAATTAGTTACTTTTTATATTATATTATAATAACCTAATTTCGACGGAAGTTCCGTCGGATATGTTAAATTCCGTCGAAAATAAGGATTTTTTTAAAAATATTTTTTTGTTTAGGCAGTTTTCAGGGTTTTAACCCACATTTTTGTACCTGTAAACCTATTTTATCCCAACAACATAACTATAACTATCCAACAACATGTACTGTTGGAACTTTCGCCGTAGGACGTTACCAAAATATTAAAAAATAATAATAGTACCGCCTGAATCGAATGGTTGACCACTCTCTTCTTAAGACAGTATTCGCCCCCTATATAAACTGTACAGGGTTATAGCGAATCCGTCTATAATAAATACTATGTGCAGAATAGTATTTATTCAAAACTATAATTTGAGAAGGAAGAAAATAATAGCACCAAAATTCTTTTAAAAGAATTATGCATTCATTTCTTGTGAATGAATTATTATTTTCCAAATGGGAATTTTCTTATCCTATTTATAGGATTTCAAACACCCTTTTGAAAAGGTACATTCCTTGGAAAAGGTATATCCCTTTGAAAAGGTACCTTTTCAATTTGAAAAAATATGAACCAAACACACCCTTTTTAAATGTCACACTGGTTCAAACTAGTGACCCAAGTTGAACCATTGCACCGATTCAACGTTACAACTATTCAAACTAGTATTCACACATTTACCATTGAATCAATGCATCTGTTAGTTATTAAAATAATATAATATATTTATTATATAACAACAGATTTTGAAAATATCCAACATATACATACAGTAATAACCGGCTTATGTTCATATACAAGTCCAATATGAATTACCAAGTCCAACAATAACAACTATAAACTAAATTTCCATAAGATATACAAAAATTTCATTAAATTACAATGATTTACAATGTTTAAACTACAATACGTCAAGCATCAACTAAACTACGAGGATTTACAACCTATTAAGCTAAACTAAAGTAAAGATGAATAAAATATGTACAAATCATCTACAAAACTAAGTGAAGCTAGTAGTACTACCCCGGATGTGAGGAGGATCATCGGGCAGGATCGATGGTGCTGCTCTTGTGTATGAAAATTGTCGTCGTCCCTCCGCTCATGATCGGTATCACCAGCCTCCTCGACATCGCCAGTCTGTTCGGGATCGCCACCATGTTGATACAATTACAAATATAACTCGTTTGTCTATATGACATAATTAAAGATACAGTTAAATGAAATTAAATAACATACAGACACAGTCAACTTAAAATGAATAGTATACCTGAGTAGTCGGGGGCTGACTTAGCATCGGCCCAAAAGCTTCCGTGAGTAGAGTAACCACCATCCGGACCACCTCGTCGCGTATCGCAGCGAACTGCTCTAGAGAAATACCCGTACTCTCGACGGTGGCCCCCAGCTGCAATGTCCTAAGTAAGCTGGTAGAGGCGAGCACGGTTGGGCATGTCCTGACGACGGAATATCGGATCCATGCTAAACGTCTCCGACATTGCCGCCATAACCCTCTAAAACATGGTGTCGTCTAAGCCAGTGTCCAAATGTGATGGTCTCACGGGTGCTCTCAGACGCAGGCGCTGGCTAGAGCCTGCAAAAATAAATCAACATTAATAATAAACTATTAAATTTATTCATAAACGAGAAATATACTAAAATTTATACCTCTAAGTAGTGTATAGGCTAGTATCCTTGGCAACCCCAATACTCGATACCTGCCGGTAGTGCTACTGGGAGGATCCTGAGATGCGACCCAAAGAGTCATCTCTTCATCTCGAGATAAACTAATCTCGGGCGGAGGGATGGTGGAATCTAACATCTTGGAATCGCCCCTAGCAGTCCATAACTCAGCTATATGTTGGTCCTAGAGCTTCTGAAATAGGTCCTATAATTTATTATGTATATATGAATTAATTAAATCATTTTATTAATTACGTAATATTAATAAATACCAATTATTATAACTAGTTGTATTACCCGTATAGTTAATGCTGCAGGAGACATCGACGATGCCTTTGACGTATGGGCTCTATCTTAGAACTCAACCATAGTAGGAGGTCAGCCTAAGCTCGTCCACATGGCCTAATAAATACGTTAATTAATATTAAATTACTTTAGTATAGATCCCGATAATATTAAACTAAAAAACTAAATATAAATACATACCGACTTATCCTCCTGAAACAACTGTGAGCGAGTAGTATGTACGATCCAAAGCTGGCATCGATTCTTCTTCATCTGCTCGAACTTCGTTTTGAAGGCATCAACATCCCAGTACGTACACACGACATCCTATGCTGCATCTGAGACTATCTGTGGTTGATGATCTCGTATAGTACTCCTAGGCTAGTATACAACTGCTCGGGCTGCCCTCTACCTCATCTCGTACTGTCAGTTGACATAATTCTTCGCGAAGTGTGCAATAATAACTTCGTCGCCGGCTCCATCAAAGATGCCCTCCTCATATCTAAAATATGTAAAACAATTCATAACGTACGTATCAGTAAAAATTTGAACAGTATGTAAATAACTAGGATCAACTAATCCTCTCCCAACAACCTGTATCCTACGATACATCCAACTCCGGTCGGTTGACATCTTTAATTAAAGAAAATACACAATTATAATAGGAATATTCATGTATGTGGTCCATGCATGAATTTTATATAGCAGTATGTCTACTCTACAGGGGTTAGGCGTCTCTTCACTAGTGTCAACACTTTCAACACATTTCTTTTGTTTAAAGGAAATTTCGACAGCACCTCCCCATGATCTCCAAGTACACGAAGTAGACTAAGATAACGTAGTTTAAGTATGCACTCGGAGAACATGTAGAGATACCAGCCAAAAAATTCTTAAAACAACAAAAAAATCGTATTCTAGTCATTACCACCGGTCTAAGTGAGAAACATAACATCTAGAAACAGTCCTAAACTGGGGACTATTCGATATTCACACCTAATAAGTGAGTGTTGAACGGGTTTCTAAGTTTCAAATTAACTATACTACATGCACAGGTATATATGCGGTTTATTGAAGATTGTAACAAACTAAGCAAATGTTACTTAGTTTATTTTACCAATAGATTACTAAGTAAATGCTACTTAGTTTATGAGAACTATTATTTGAATATGGGAACTACTATTCGACATTCACTCCTACTTGCCAAACGAGTTTCTAAATTCCAAAGTATAATACATATATGTATATATACATATAGTACTTAATTAGTTTATTATAATTGTGAAAAACTAAGCAAATGCTACTTAGTTTATTTCAATTATTTTATGTTAATTTAGTTACCTATAATTTATTTTATTTTATGATATTTTATTTTATTTTATTGATTTTATTTAATTTTATTTTTTTATTATATTATATTATATAATTTTTTAATTTTTTATTAAATTGAATTAATTTTTTTTTTAATTTATTATTAATTTTTATTTTATTTTATTTTATTTTGTATTATATTATATTATATTACTTAATTAAATATAATTAATTTTTATTAAACTAAATTAATTTTACTTTTTTTCTAATTTATTATTAATTTTTATTTTATTTTGTATTATATTATATTATATTATATAATTTTTAAATTTTTTATTAAATTTAATTTAATTTATTAAATAAAATTAAAAAAAAATCATTTATTATTTATTTTGTATTATAATTTTTATTTTATTTTATTTTATTTTGGCTCATGTTATCTTATGTTATTTAATTTTATTATTTTATATTATATTATATAAATTTAGTTTATGTTATGATATTATTTTATTTTATTTAATCGTGACAAAACTAAGAAAATGCTACTTAGTTAATTTCATTTTATTGCAGTAGTACGAAACTAAGTAAATGCTATTTAGTTTATTTTAATATTGAGAAACTAATTAAATAATACATAAATACATGCAGGACCCACATATTTTGTAATTGAATAATTCTGACAGAAATTCTGTTGGACATTTCGTCAGAAATAGTAAATATACCAAATAGCATGAATGATCATCACTCAGTATCAAAATCAATTAACATAAGGCAATTCCAAAACTATAAACAACATACAAAAATTAAAGCAAGTATCTGATTCAATGTATACTGATAGAAAGTTCTAAAGTTCCAAATAATATGAAGTCCCAAATTAAATGATGTCAAGTGCCAATACACAAATATTAACCCCAATTTCTGCAAAATGTAATCTTAATAACAAAATAAAATGTGCATTTTTAATTTAATTCAAGGCAGTATGTAATGCTTCTAAATATTTCACCAACAGCAACTGCTCAAAAACTTAATCCCAATTTTAGCAACAATAGCAACCACTAAGTATTAAATTTTCATAGTTTCAGCAACAATATATTCACAAAGTAATCACATATTCAAATTAATCCCATATTCAATTTTTTTTTAAAAAAATTATAGGCTGGAAAAAAATTAACTATACGGACTGAAATTAATTAAGCACTAACCTTTCTAGGTAACAAAGTATCTTAAGGAGGAAGAGATGTCGCCGGATGTGGGGAGTGTACGTTGCCGAATGTGGAGAGTTAGTCCTCGCCAGAGGTGGGGAGGCACCTGAGTTGCTGCGGCGTCGGAGGTGGGGAGGCAGACTAACGTCGCCGGTTATGAGAGAACAGAGAGATGAGAGACTGAAAGAGATAGAGCAAGAGAGTTGAGAGAAAACAGAAGAGGTGATTGGGGGAACTGATAGGTCTTTTAGGTTTTAAAGGATATTTCTGATGGAATTCCGTCGAAATTAAATCCCTCGAAATTATGTTATCCTCGACGTATATTCAATCGGAGATAAGCCTCATTCCCTCGAAAATATAGTTGGCGCTGGCGGGAACATTAGCGCCAAAATGTTGTTTACATTTTCGACAGAATTCTGTCGGGCTTACATTGTTGTCGAGGGAATTAATTTCGACGAAATATTCCGTCGAATTAAATTTATTTCCGACTGAATATATTCTGTCGGAACTAATTCCGTCGCACTTTGTTGATTTTCTTGTAGTGTAAGGATAACTTATTATTCGTTATCTTAGTCATAATATTCTTTACTGGGTTATTTAAGCTCACCCTTTTATTTCATAATTTCTTTTAGGAAATGATAGTGTAGCTAGGGCTAGTAGGGAGAATAGAGGAATGGAATGATGGTTCAAGTTAGTAGCTATAGTAGTTCTCACCAAGTTGTAAAATAGTGTGACAATAATTTTAGTGACGACTTAGTGTGTGTGTGTGTGTGTGTGTTGTCGTACTATACATGACATTATAATAATTATAAATAGGGGAATTTATGTATGTTGTTTGTATTTTGCGACTCAAATTGGGTGGTGTAGACCCGAATTTGGGGGCATCACAAAAGCCTAATGTATGTACTTAATTATATAGAGACCACCAAATGTCATCTGTTTGTCTCCATGTTGAAGTTGCATGCTCGGGCATGGATCGTCTCCTTTCCTTTTAGAAGTATAAACTCAGAGACCGACCTTCGAGATGTTTTCATCGAGCGATTCACAGGAAATTGTATGACCGAAGTACTTACAGTGAATCTCATACAACTCAAACAAGGGGATGAAGAATTTCTTCGGGATTACAATAAAAGATTCAAAAGAGGAATGGCCCTCATAAAGGAGTTAAAAATGCTAGAGGCAGTCAGCCACTTCACTTGTAATCTCAATATCCGCACCAATAAAGACTTCATCAAGAATCTCATTACAATAAGTCCTCAGATGTTGGGAGAGGTTTATAAAATTATATAAGAACACATTTTCATGGATGAAGCCCTTCGGACATTATATCCTCACTAAGAGAAAAAAAAAGGACCATATGGTAAAAATAGAAATGGAGCCGAAGGTGGGGGAATTGGTAAAAATGGTAATGGTTCGGACAAAAAGAAAGGAAAACCTAGAAATGGAGCAGAGGACATTGTAAGGAAAAAAGATGAGAAGTATACACCCTTAACAAGTCCAGGGCAGCCATCATTGAAGAAATCAAAGGGAAACCATTCTTTACCGACCAAATAAATTACCTCAACCCCTAGAAAAGAGGAATAAAAGCAAAAATTACAAATATCACAAGGACCATAAGCACGATACTGAATATTATTGGGCTTTAAAAAACTTCCTAGAAGACCAAGTTTAAAAGGGAAACTTAAATTAGTATATAAAGGGGAAATCTGCACTGATGATTGTTCTCGGACCTTCGTAACCGACGACAGCTCGGCATGTGGTAAATGTAGTGATTGGGGGAAACACAACTGATTGCCCCGAGGAGAATTATGTTAAAAGAGTTTTCATGATTAAGGGTCACCAATAGAAGAAGCAGAAGTTAAACCCTAATAAAGTTATTAAATTCTCATATGAGGATTATGGCTCAGTAATTCTAGGCATGTTGATGCCCTAGTAGTCAAGTTAGATATTACCGACCAAGACGTAATGAAAGTACTAATTGATAACGGGTCCTCAGTTGACATTTTTTACTATCATGCATTTAATTGCATGCTTCTTGATGGTTATGAGATAGAACCATATAAAGAGCCTCCTCTGTATAGCTTCAGGAACAATCCAGTGCCAATCCGAGGGACGGTCAATTTACCTGTCGTCTTCGGATTAGAACCGTGTTAATTGGGAACCATAATAAAATTTTATGTGGTAGATGGGGCATCATCCTATAACGCAATCATCAGTCAACTGACGTTAGCCAATTTAAGGGCCATAACCTCTATCACTCACATGAAAAATGAAAGTTCCAACTCCCTATGGGGTCGGGGAGGTGTGCTCTAATTAAGAGTCCAAAACTTGCTATAATATGACATTGAGTTAGGCACAGATAACTCTGAAAAAGAAGAAGGATAAAGGAAAAGGGGTCGGGGTCGTATCCATAGATCATCTCGAGGAAGGTCTTTTTGAAGTTGAACCCTTCGAAGAAAAAAACAGTGAATCCAAGGCATGCACAACAGAAGAAATCAAGGAAGTTGAACTAAAGCCTGAGGTGCCCGATAAGAAGCCAAAGGTGGGAGCCAGCCTACCTCCCGACCTAAAAGAAAACCTCATTTATCTCCTTCAAGAATATGCTGATATATTCGTCTGGGCCCCTACAAACATGTATGGTATTGATAAATCTGTGGCAGTCCACAAGTTGAATGTAAACCCGGGGAAGAAACCAGTTAAACAAAAGAGAAGAAACTTTACCTCGAATAGACAAGCTGTGATTGATGAAGAGATTGATAAACTACTAAAAGCTGACCTGATTTGTGAAATCAGATACCCCGAGTGGTTTGCCAACGTAATTATAGTCAAGAAAAACAATGGAAAATGGAGAATATACAATGACTACAACAACCTGAACAAGGCATGCCCTAAGGATTCTTATCCTCTCCCTTCCATCGACCAACTCATTGACTCCACAGTCGGCCACCACTTGCTCAGTTTCTTGGATACCTTATCCGGTTACCACCAGATCAAGATGGCAGGAGAGGACATCCCAAAGACAACAATATAAAATTCCATGTGTGTACACCTAGAAGGGTGGTTTGAATATGTGTATATGATTGAATTGATTAACAATGACAAATTTTAAATTTTCTGCTACAAGATTAATTCAGACAGGTAGAACCTATCTGCTTTGGTGTTAGTAATAAACTGTTGCTAACTACAGAATTAATCCAGACAGGTAGGACTTGTCTACTTTGATGTTTATATGAAACTATTAAGCAGAAACTTCTTTATATTACTTTGGTTTCAATGGTGCAATGTATGCAAATGAATGTATAGTGTTCTGATGAGGAATTAAGTAGGATAAATAAGATAATCAACAAACAATAAATACCAAGATTTTTACGTGGTTGGACCCCTACCCTCTATTCTGTGGCCTAATCCACGTCCAATACCAACAGATATTAGAGACTCCTTTATTAATAAATTATTTAATCAAATACAAAAACTCCCTATACAAAGAAGCTCTGAACAATGTTGGACACCACTGCCCCCTTTGCACAACTGCAACTATTTACACTACTGATGTAACACCCACGTCCCACATCGAAAGATAAGGAAAAAGTTTGTCTGTATATAAGGAATTGAGTTACTATCAATAGTACATTCAAGTTATGACCTTTTGGGTGAGCCTGTGGTGGGCTAAGATGACCCAAGAAGATACTATTGGGCCAATAATTTAAGGCATTGTTTGGATGGATTTGATTCGATTCGGACTTGGGATTTGACCCAAGATTTGTTTCGGACTCGGGATTTGACCCGGGTTGTTACATATGGTATCAGAGACGACTCTCGAAAGCTATTATCCCACAATGGCTAGAGAGGTAAAGGTCACACGGTTCTGACGGGGACGTCAAAATTTTAAGTGGGGGAGATTGTAATACCTCTTGTCCCACATCGAAAGATAAGGAAAAAATTTGTCTGTATATAAGGAATTGAGTTACTATCAATAGTACCTTCAAGTCATAACCTTTTGGGTGAGCCTGTGGTGGGCTAAGATGACCCAAGAAGATACTACTAGGCCAGTAATCTCATTTCACAGTTCAAAAATAAATACTTGATCTGAATTTTGAAATATAAGAACATAACATTTTCAGTTTAAATGGAAGCCTTAAATAAAATATAACAATTTTTGAAACCATACATTTAGGTAACCGAGTAAATACTAAGGCATATATATAAGTAGACGATAATTTAAAAAAAAACACTAAATAGTTCGGAAAGCCACTTACCTCGATTTTGCGAAATACGAAAATATTAGCCGAACAAATCCTAAATATAAATTTATAACAAACATAAATCATTAGAATAAAATATCCTACCTCAAACGTATTTTTACATCATATCATACACACATTGATAATTGTAACACCCCTTGTCCCACATCAAAAGATAAGGAAAAGTTTGTATGTATCTAAGGAATTGAGTTACTATCAAAAGTACCTTCAAGTCATGACCTTTTGAGTGGGCGTATAGTGAGTTTAAAACTTTGTTTGGATAGATTTGATTCGATTTAGACTTGAAATTTGACCAAAAATTTGTTTATTATGTAACAACTCGGGTCAAATCCCAAGTCCGGAACAAATCTTGGGTCAAATCTCAAGTCCGAATCGAATCAAATTCATCCAAATAAATGCCTTAAATAAGGCATAACAATTTTAAAATAGTACATTTAGGCATTCGAGTAATTACTGATCATATATAAAAGTAAAAGATAATTTTAAAAACACTAAATAGTTCGGAAAGTCACTTACCTCGATTTTGCGAAATACGAAAATATTAGCCGAACAAATCATAAATATAAATTTATAACAAACATAAATTATTAGAATAAAATATCCTACCTCAAACGTATTTTTACATCATATCTTACACACATTGATAATTATAATACCCGATGTCCCACATCGAAAGATAAGGAAAAAGTTTGTCTGTATATAAGGAATTGAGTTACTATCAATAATACCTTCAAGTCATGACCTTTTAGGTGAGCCTGTGGTGGGCTAAGATGACCCAAGAAGATACTATTAGGCCAGTAATTTAAGGCATTGTTTGGATGGATTTGATTTGATTCGGACTTGGGATTTGACCCAAGATTTTTCCGGACTCGGGATTTGACCCGGGTTATTGATGTGATAAAATTATGTAACTGCAAGTGCACAGTGTCAAATTGAAGAACTGGCAAGTACAGGTCGAACCCACAAAGACTAGATCAATTTTTAATGTATCCTTAATATCTATTTTAGGCAAATTAGAAATAAATATAGTGGAGATGATTAATAACTAAATTATGCAAACTAAAAATTAATAATGAAACTAGTGATGAGAAAAACTACCTAGGAATCCGAATCCACTAAATACTAACATAATAAATAATTTCTTATTGTCCAAATTAATTCCCAAATTATTTTTCCTTCCCTTTAAAAATAATAATTCATATAATTAATATGGGCAAGTATAAGTTATGAAAAATTCACAGATTAACTATAACTTATCAAAACCTCGCAATCAATATAAGAATCATATGCAGTTAATGCGAAGGAAAATATGAAGGCGAAAATAATTAAGCACTAATTTCAGAACGGAAAGAGATTAATTATTATGAAATACCTAGTTTCATCATCATCCTAGATATTAGAAGTTTAGCTAGCCATGAAAATTAAAACCAACAAATTCAAAATTAAAACTACTAATAATAATTGCATGAAATAAGAATAATAATTAAAAAGAGAATTTCTATTAAAATAAAAGAAAGTTACAAATACTCCCTGACACTAGTACCACACATGATCGGAATAAGAGGAAAAACAAAGCTCTCAATTGCTACATAACTCTCTCCCTTCTACACCAGCGAAAAACTAAGGAAAAGAAAATAACAAGTGATGTCCTTCTCTCTAAAACAAGAGACCTATTTATAGGGAAAATAAATTTGTGCCCTAATTTAGATTCATTGAACTTGGCCACTTTTGTTTCCTTTTTATTCTCCTCTTTTCTTCTGAACTTCAATCTTTACATAGTAATCTCCCAAGAGTCCTTTTCCATCTTTAAAAGCAGCAACAATTATCTTTTACTTGTTCACTAAGATAAATAAGATAAATCCTACAAAATAAAATAAAATGCATTAATTAAATAAAATAAACATATAAAATAATAAATATGGGAATAATAAAATGTATAAAAAATGTGTCTATCAAATACCCTCATACCTATCTTTTGCTCGTCCTCGAGTAAAATAAAAGGAAAATAAAAATAAAAACTATACTACCCCATTTTTGTAGGAAGCACGATTGTACTTAGCATATGTAACAAACCTTTAAACCCCTAATGTTACCCCAAGTGGACGAGTTGTGTCTCGTGAGGGTTTGCAGTGAATATACCCACAAAATTCAAAATTCAAAACAAAATATTTTTGGGTTTAACCAATTATAAAATTGAAAGAAAACTTCTAAGTATACATGGGCAATATACATAAGCAAGATTAAATTCAAAATTACACTTTCACCTTATCAAAAATACTCAATCTTCATTCTAGACACCATCCTTCATAAAATTAATTCCATGTGATGCATGCATGTGTATGTGATGTAACTCTTAGTAGGGATTATTACCATGAAAATCAAGCAAATTCATTTTTCTTTTTCTTTTTCCTTTTTTTTCATTTCTCATTTTTGTTTCTTGACTTGTGCAATGTCTCATTTTCTTAGGCTTTTCAGAGTTACCCATGTAGCGAGCGTTGGACCAATGACTCCCAAACCAGTTGGCTTGGCACTAGGTGTAAAGACACCCCTAAGGGCTTACTAACTCGAGTAACAAAGGCCACAAAACTAGACTAGTCAAGCTGCTTATATCCATCACACTTTTCAGCGTGAATATCGATGCTTCTTGAGCCTTGGATACCCAGTTATTTCGTTCAATGGACATTGAAGCAATTATTTATTTCTTTTCAATTTTTTCCAACTTTTTTTTGTTTCTTTTTTCTTCAAATTTTTTCCTTCTTTTTTTTCTTGAAATTGCTCAAATCATAGTTTATACCCCACAACTAAGAGTTAGTGCGAACGTGAAGTGCCAAAAAATGCATAGGAACTTTATTTTACTTAAGATGGTGTTTTAAACTAGGTTTTTGTATCTATCAAAGGTTCAAGAGTTCTAAATCATTTAATCTTACTCATGAGTTTTGCTCCACAGAAACTTATTAGAATTAATTCAATCCATAAAAAGTCAAACAAATTTTTTTTCAATTTTTCCATTTTTTTGTTTTTTTTTACAAAAAGAATTAATTTCCTAAAAAGAAGAAAAAAAATAAATACCGAAAAAAAAATAATCTAATAATAAAAATGCAAAACTCCCCCCATACCTAAATCATGCATTGTCCTCAATGTATGCAAATGAAGAAAGAGAACAAAGAAATGAAAGAATTGTACCTTGCACGGTGGAGCAGAAATCGGATGACAATACTGTACAAAAATAAAAAATATACAAACAACTTACAAATACAAGTACAATGCCAGTCATTTGGACTAATGTGGGTCAACAAGATACACCACCTCCTCTGGTTCGTTTGGCATTTCTAAAAAGGGTTTAAGTCGTTGACCATTCACTTTGAAAATTTCACCACTCTATGGATTTTCAACATTGACTGCCCCATGAGAGTAAACTACCTTTACTACAAAAGGTCCATCCCATCTAGAACGCAATTTGCCAAGAAATAGATGTTGCCTAGAATTATACAAGAGAACTTTTTGACCAGGTGAAAATGATTTTCTCAAAATTGATTTGTCATGAAACACTTTTGTTCTTTCCTTGTAAATTTTAGTATTTTCATAAGCAACATTTCTAATCTCATCTAACTCAGCTAATTGCAATTGTCTATGACTCCCACTAGTGGACATATCAAAATTCAACTGTTTTATTGCCCATAAAGCGCGATGTTCAAGTTCAACAGGTAAGTGACAAGCTTTTCCAAACATAAACCTATACGGTGACATTCCTAAATTAGTCTTAAAGGCAGTACGGTAAGCCCACAATGCATTGGACAATTTAAGAGACCAATCTTTTCTATTGGAACTCACCATTTTTTCCAGGATTTGTTTTATTTGCCTATTTGAGACTTCTACTTGACCACTTGTTTGAGGGTGATATGGTGTTGTAAGCTTGTGGGTGATGGAATACTTTTTCAGCAAGGATTCAAAAGGCTGATTGCGAAAATGTTTTCCTTGATCACTGAGTATGGCCCTAGGGGTACCAAAGCGAGAGAAAATGTTCTCTTTCAGAAATTTGACAACAACGTTGTTGTCATTGGTCTTGCTTGGAATAGCTTCTACCCACTTAGACACGTAATCCACCGCAAGTAAAATGTACAGATTTCCAAAAGAATTTGGAAATGGACCCATGAAATCTATTCCCCACACATCAAACAATTCAATGACTAGAATAGGTTGCATTGGCATCATATTTCTCCTAGTGATCCTTCCTAATAGTTTACACCTATTGCAACTGGCACAAAATTCGTTGGCATCCTTGAATAGACTAGGCCAATAGAAACCACACTGGAGGACCTTGGCGGCCGTCTTTTTGCCTCCAAAATGTCCTCCACAAGCTTGGTCATGACAAAATGACAGAACACTCCTAAACTCATGGTCGGGTACACACCTCCTAATGATTTGATCAGGGCAATATTTAAACAAATAGGGGTCGTCCCAATAAAAGTGTTTGACTTGTGAAAGAAATTTGGACCGGTCTTGTTTGGACCAATGGGAAGGAATCTCACTAGTAACTAGGTAGTTCACAATATCAGCAAACCAAGGTGTAGCAGATGTGGAGAAAAGCTGCTCATCTGGGAAAGATTCATTTAAGGTCAGGTCAGAGTTGGACTCCATAACTAAATGGGACAAATGATCAGCTACCACATTTTCGGACCCTTTTTTGTCCCTTATCTCTAGGTCAAATTCTTGGAGCAATAAGACCCAACGAATTAAACGGGCTTTTGAATCTTTCTTGGAGAGAAGATGTCTGAGGGCAGCGTGGTCAGTGTAAACAATGATTTTAGACCCAATAAGATAAGATCGAAACTTTTCTAGAGCAAAAACTACAACTAGGAGTTCTTTTTCAGTAGTTGAATAATTCAATTGTGCATCATTCAAAGTCCTACTAGCATAGTATATGACATGGGGAATCTTGTTAATTCTTTGCCCTAAAACAGCACCAACTGCATAGTCAGATGCATCACACATTAACCCAAATGGTTGACTCCAATCAGGTGATTTGATGATAGGAGCTGAAGTTAACTCCTTTTTGAGTTGTTCAAAGGATTGGATACATTTTTCATTAAATTCAAAATTTTCATCTTTACCTAGAAGATTGGTCATGGGTCTTGCTTTTTTACTGAAATCTTTAATGAATCGCCTATAAAAGCCTGCATGTCCTAGGAACGAACGAATTTCTTTGATTGTCCTAGGTGGTGGAAGATTGGCAATTAGATCGATTTTGGCTTTGTTTACTTCAATTCCCTTTTCAGATATGATATGACCAAGAACAATTCCTTGTTTTACCATGAAATGACATTTTTCCCAATTTAGAATTAAGTTTGTTTCCTTACATCTCCTTAGAACTAAGTCAAGGTGGTGAAGGCACTCATGAAATGTAGACCCAAATATGGAAAAATTATCTATGAAAATTTCTAGGAATTTTTCCACCATGTCAGAAAAAATGCTCATCATACATCTTTGAAAGGTGGCAGGGCCACTACAAAGCCCAAAGGGTAGACGACGATATGCAAAGGTTCCATAAGGACAAGTGAATGTGGTCTTTTCTTAGTCTTCTAGGGCTATGGGAATTTGAAAATAGCCTGAGTATCCATCAAGGAAACAATAATAAGCATGACCAGCTAACCTTTCCAGAATTTGGTCTATGAATGGTAAAGGAAAGTGATCCTTTCTTGTGGCAGCATTGAGTTTTCTATAGTCTATGCAAACCCTCCAACCAGATTGGACACGAGTGGGAACTAACTCATTGGCTTTATTTTGAACCACAGTTAAGCCAGACTTTTTAGGCACCACCTAAACAGGACTTACCCAAGAGCTATCAGAAATGGGATAGATGATCCCATTATCTAGACACTTAAGAATTTCTTTCTTAACAACCTCTTTTAGAACTGGATTCAACCGCCTCTGTGGGTCTCTCACTGGTTTAGCATCATCTATTAGGTGGATCCTATGTTGGACAATGGTTGGACTGATCCCCTTAATATCAGTTATGCTCCATCCTATAGCTTCCTTGTTTTTTCTAAGGATGGTCAATAACTCTTTCTCATGTGTGTTTGTTAAATCAGAAGCAATGATCACAAGAAGAGTTTTAGAGGGACCTAGATAGGCATATTTAAGATTATCAGGAAGAGGTTTTAAGTTCTAACTCTGGTGGACTCTTTTCAAGAGGTTCTAAAAAGTGCAAGATTGGCTCAGACACGGGTTCCCATTCAAAGTGAGACATTGACGTGGATGACTCTAACATTTCATTCACCTCATTTACATATACTGTTTTCATCCCAATTTTGACCAAAATGATTTAGACAAAAATTTAGAATTTCATCTTCTTCCATTGGTTCATTTTCAGACATTTCATTAATCATGTTCACTTCAACGGGCTGGTCAGAAAAATCACTAGGTTGCTTTCTCACATTAAACACATTTAAATCAATTGTCATGTTCCCAAATATCAATTTCATTAGTCTATTTCTACAATTGATTAACGCATTAGAGGTTGCTAGAAAAGGTCTACCTAAAATGACAGGAATCTGACCCTTTGGATTGGCAACAGGCTGAGTTTCAAGGACAACAAAGTCAACAGGGAAGACAAAATCGCCAACCTTAATGAGTACATCCTCAACTATTCCCTTTGGCACTTTAACGGAACGGTCAGCTAGTTGGAGTGTGACACTTGTCTTTTTCAAGTCCCCTAAACCCAAGGTTTGGTACACAGAAAATGGTAAAAGGTTCACACTAGCTCCTAAATCAAGCAAAGCTTTTTCAATTAAGGTGTCACCTACGATGCATGAAATAGTAGGACAACCGGGGTCCTTATATTTCACAGGGACTTGGCATGACAAGATAGAACTAACATGGGCTGTTAGAAAAGCTTTCTTAGGAACATGAGTGGTTCTTTTGTGTGTGCACAAATCTTTTAGACATTTAGCATATGAGGGAACTTGTTGAATGGCATCTAGAAGGGGAATATTAATTTTTACTTGTTTGAACACTTCTAGAATTTTGTCCAACTGGGCTGACTGCTTGTTTGAAATAAGTCTTTGAGGGAATGGGGCTTTTGGTTTAAAGACTTTTTCAGCTGACTCAAAAGATGTGGTTTGATCATTTTTGGACACATGCTTAGTGGATGGGTCTACTGACTCAGAGTTTGTGGAGTTTGTGGGCTTTTTAGGCTGGGCTGACGTTGAAGATGGATTGTTAGATTCAACAGTTAAATTTTTCTCTTCTTCATTATCAATGTCAACATGATTGTTAAAATAATTTTCAGACCTTAAAGAGATTACAGAATTCACATGATTGACTTGGTTGCTTTCAAGTGAATTAGCATGATAAGGTTTTTGATTAGGGGCTGAAAATTTCGGATTGGTCTCGGGTTGACTAGGAAGTTTACCCTTCTCTCTTTCACTAACTGTAGTGGCCAATTGACTCATTTGGATCTCTAGACGAGATAAGGCTTGGTTAGTGTTTTTCATTAACGTCTCTAAAGTGCTAAGTCTCTTCTCATTCTCATTTGAAAATTTTGAAAAACCTGGTGGATATGGAGTTGCTGGATTTGAATTTTGGTACAGACTAGGATTCAACTTTTGGTAAGGCTGAAAAGATTGATTTAGAGACTGATTGACCTGATTTGAAGATTTATTTGGGTAGGGTCCTTGGTTCCATGCAAAATTAGGATGATTTCTCCAACCTGGATTATAAGTGGGTGCAAATGGGTCATTCCTAGGTCTTTGAAACATTGCATTAACTTGTTCATATTCTTCAGGTTGGGCCATGATTCTAGGACATTCCTCTATCACATGACTTGGTGAATTACACCTTAGACACAAAGGTGTTGATGTTGAGACGTGATTCACAGGTGATGGTCCCCTAATTTCTAAAGCTTCGAGTCTTTTAAGTACACCAGCCAACTTAGCTTCGGTGGCAATTGAATTGTCAATTGTATGAACACCCCTAGATGAGCTAGGTTTATCGGTCTCTCGGGTGGTTTCCCATTGCATGGTTTTTTCTGCTAAGTCCTCTAAAAACCCCCAAGCTTTTTTTTCATCATTATTCAGAAAATCCCCTTGACACATTGACTCTAACATTGTTTTAGTGGGATAGTCTAAACCTTCGTAGGCAATTTAACACAATCTCCATTTCTCAATTCCATGGTGTGGGCACTGGGATAACAAATTTTTAAATCTATCAAAATATTTCCAAAATGACTCTTTTTCAAGTTGACAAAATTGATGAATTGCAGTCCTAATTTTTGCAGTTTTATGATTTGGAAAATATTTTTTTAGAAATGTAACAACAAATCCCTCCCAGGTTGATATGGAATTATTTGGCAGGCTATATAACCACTTTTTAGCATTATCTTTTAAAGCGAAAGTGATAAATCTTAGCCTAATTGAGTGATCAGACAATTGTTGAATGTTTATTAAAGCACAAACTTCCTCAAATTCTTGAATGAATAAGTATGGATCTTCTATACCAGTGAACTTTGGTAACATATTTATAAAATGTGGTTTAAGTTCAAAATTACTACCAGTTACTGGTGGTAGACTGATGCATGAAGGTTGGGCAGAACGGGAAGGATAACATCGATCCCTTAAAGAAACGGTTTGTGCGACCTTCATTTTTCTTAAAGTAAGATCTTTTAAAGTGGGCTCCAAAAAATCAGGTTTTCTCACTAATCGGGATGTTTTGTCCCTAATCCACACTTTTTGCATACAGTACTCAGCAAATAAGCACACAAAACAAGTAAAAGAAAATAATAATAAATAAGGAAAAAATTACTTTTTCTAAGGTCAACCTAAATAAAATCTAGACAATTCCTAACTGTTCCAAGTTACACCTCAAGGTCCACCAAATTTGAAATTAATCACGCCACTAGCCAGGTAAGTGTAAGAACGGTGGGAGTCTCTCCGTGGGTACGGTGACTAATTAAATAACCACACGTTCTTTAGGCGTTTGCCTTTTGAACCACTTGCCTAGACACCAGTAGTTTGATTAATTAAAAATTCAGCCTCCTCTTGGAGTTTCTTGTCCTAATTGAGCTCGAGAGTCCTATGGGCTAACGTCTACTTAATTTTATTAGGTCAAGGTTATGCAAAATGCAAGTTGGGTTGTTTGTGGGCCAAGGAAGGGTGATGAAATCCCCACCTTATCTTGTTACAGGTTTTTGCCCTTAATGTTAGATTAAAGATGAAAATGAACAAATAAAATATAAAAAAAACGGTAAACAAATAAAATGTCCTAAAACTATGCGGATTACGAAGTAAAGAAAAATTTGACGTACCTCAATCCTCCAGCAATCACCACAGTTTATATTTAACAAAATAAAAAAAATAAAACTAAAACCTAAACAGGATGTGCTCTACGTGAGTGAATGCATGAATGCAGCAATTAGTTTTCTAACTAATAATAAAATAAAACTAAGCTACTATTTTTTATGTTTTTTTTTAAAAAATAAAATAAAATATGGAGATACGAAGTACCCGAAAAAGCGCAACAACAAAATTTTTATCTTTTCGCTCCTTCGATCCGCTTCGATAATCCTGAAAAAAAAATTGAATTAAAAAATAATTCGAATAAATAAAAATTAAGGAATAAAAAAAAAATTAATTCTAGTCCCCGGCAACGGCGCCAAAAACTTGATGTGATAAAATTATGTAACTGCAAGTGCACAGTGTCAAATTGAAGAACTGGCAAGTATAGGTCGAACCCACAGAGACTAGATCAATTTTTAATGTATCCTTAATATCTATTTTAGGCAAATTAGAAATAAATATAGTGGAGATGATTAATAACTAAATTATACAAACTAAAAATTAATAATGAAAACTAGTGATGACAAAAGCTACCTAGGAATCCGAATGCACTAAATACTAACATAATAAATAATTTCTTATTTTTCCAATTAATTCCCAAATTATTTTTCCTTCCCTTTGAAAATAAAGATTCATATAGTTAATATGGGCAAGCATAAGTTATGAAAAATTCACAGATTAACTATAACTTATCAAAATCTCGCAATCAATATAAGAATCATATGCAATTAATGCGAACAAAAATATGAAGGCGAAAATAATTAGGCATTAATTCCGGAACGGAAAGAGATTAATTATTATGAAATACCTAGTTTCATCATCATCCTAGATATTAGAAGTTTAGCTAGCCATGAAAATTAAAACCAACAAATTCAAAATTAAAACTACTAATAATAATTGCATGAAATAAGAACAATAATTAAAAAGAGAATTTCTATTAAAATAAAAGAAAGTTACAAATACTCCCTGACACTAGTACCACACATGATCGGAATAAGAGGAAAAACAAAGCTCTCAATTGCTAAATAACTCTCTCCCTTCTACACCAGCGAAAAACTAAGGAAAAGAAAATAACAAGTGATGCCCTTCTCTCTAAAACAAGAGACCTATTTATAGGGAAAATAAATTCGTGCCCTAATTTAGATTCATTGAACTTGGCCACTTTTGTTTCCTTTTTATTCTCCTCTTTCCATCTGAACTTCAATCTCTACATAGTAATCTCCCAAGAGTCCTTTTCCATCTTTAAAAGCTGTAACAATTATTTTTTACTTGTTCACCAAGATAAATAAGATAAATCCTACAAAATAAAATAAAATGCATTATTTAAATAAAATAAACATATAAAATAATAAATATGAGAATAATAAAATGTATAAAAAATGTGTCTATCAGTTATTACAACTGCAACTTTAGAACGTCCTTTATACAACCCTATCCACCACTGGATCAACCACAAACCAAACTAGGCTTGTAAACAATTTTTAAACAAGAATGAATATGATTACAAGATATAACTATTTATTTCCAGCAATAAGAGTTTAAGAACAAGGCAAAAACAATTTGCTGGAAACTTTTCTATAAATCACTCTTGTTTTTCTGAATTTGATCTCTCATCAGAAGCTTTAGCCGAGAATGATATATATAGAGATAAGGTCCAACGACAAAAAGAAATATTTATAAAATTCAACAATCCCAACGGGAGATAATTTCAAATTGTTAAGGAAAGGATTTTGAATTGAAAAATAGACAGTTTGAAATAAGGTATAAGATCACAACTGATTTGATATAGGGAAGATCTAATTTACTGTAAATCAGCCCAGCTAACGAAAGATCTTGAGATTAATGATTCTTTGAAAATCATGGCTCAACATATGCTCAATTGATTTTAGTTTTCAAATTGATATAACTTCTCAACTGATTAGAATTTTAACCTATAAACCTTTTTGAAAAACTTTTTCAGCAAAATAAAGTTATCTTGCAATTAAAGAGTTGTGCTAGAAATACTTACAAATTTTTCTAAGTGATTTCTTATAGACCTAAACGAGTAATGTCTCTATGAACTCTTTCTCCACAGTGGGCCTTTAGAAAATCAGACTCATTTAGCAGCCATGCATGATTAGCCCAACAACCAAACCTATAAATCATAAAACATCTCCATACAAAATATATTGTCATCATTAAAATGAAATATATAAACCAATATTCTCCCCCTTTTTGATTATGATAATATATAACTCTCCCTAAATATATGGCTCCCCCTAAAATTATGCATATAATCATTAAGCACAAGTTGATGCACATCAATTTAGTTATCTCTCCCCCTTTGTCATCAACAAAAAAATAAGCGCAAAGATAAAGAAAGAAATTGGTGAAAGCTTATAACAATATCACATATAACAAGCAAACAAAATGATCATACCTTTGTGTTTTGTTACTTATATATTAATATTTTTTTTACCAGTAGTAAGCTTGATAGTTGTGCTTCTTAGTGTAGCTTTGGATTTGGTATTTTCATAACCAAATCTCTTCAAAAGCTCTACAATTAATTCAATTTGGTGAAAAATTCCTTCATCAGTTTGTATATGATAGGAATGCATAGAACGCACAAAAATTTTGTGCACTCCTTGTGGTCATCTAAGTGTTAGGATCTCCAATGATCAGATTTAGAGGATGATTTTTCACAATTTTGGATGTTCTTGGAAGTGTGACATTAGTCATTTGTTCCTCTGGTTTATGCTCAGGAATGTCTATTCTGACTTCTGAAGTAGACAAGTCAGGATGTATGCTTTACATGTTCTGGCCTCCTTGTCTGATTTCCTGCATAATTTTTTTTCTCTTCTTTTGGCAGATCATGGTTAAGTTCATCAAAAATAATATGTGCACTGGTTCCTCAACTATAGATCTTACATTAAATTTATCAAGATTGTCATGTGTATAAATATGGAGCATTTGACATAATAAAAACTTTAGAATAAATGATGTTACGTACCCTTGTGTTACGAAATCTATAAAGTTTTCATAATAATATATTAAATTAAAACTTTATTTAAAAATAACATGATGTACATACAGATTCTGCCAAATAATTTTTAGGCAACTTACTCTCTTAAAGTAAAGTACTCTCCGTCTCCTTTTTGACCTTGAGACATCTTCAAAATAAACAAATAGTCTATCTTTTTAGTACCCAAATCTTCTTAGGTCTTTTTGGGTTAGTAGCATATAAATCACATTTTTTATCCAAATTTATTGTATTTTAATTTTATTACAATTAGAATCAAAATAACCTTTAAAAACACATTTTTTGCAAGTAACAAATGGTGAACAATAAAGTGGTTTATGCCTTGGTTTCCTATTAATTATTCTAATATTATTATTGGATTTATTTAAAAGATGATTATATCCAATTCCTTATTTCTCAATATTTAATCTTTGTGCCCTTAACATAACATTTAGATTCTCTTCTCCTTACACAAATTTAGTAAGATCACTTAAAGATGTTATTTATGCCTTTGTTACATTATTATCATGTTGCACATTCATCATTTTTTCATCATTAAAAGCATCTATGCACGCATCTCTCATATTCAAATTTTCTTTTAAAACTTCATTTTTATTTTTGAGATACTCATTTTCTTTTCTCTCTTCAATAAGTGACTCAACTTCATTCATTAGCTCATTTACGCAATTATTTAAATAGGCGGTTTTCTTTTTGAGTTATTGATTTTTATTTTTTTAAAGCAAGATAATCAAACGTAGTTATTTCAAAAGGTTCATGAAAATTGGTTACCTCAAGTTGATTATCATCTTCTAATCTCATAAAACAGAGTTGGATAATTTCTTCTTCTTGTTCTGTTTTGGACTTACTCACTAGAGTTGAGCTACCTTTTTTATTCTTCATTTGTTTCTTCCTTTGGAGTAGTCTCTATAGTTTTCTTGATAGCATTTTATTTTCTTCATTAAAATATTCGTATTGATCATTATGACTGCTCTTAGCTTGATGTGCCAATATCTTCTTTATTGGTGTCTCCTCTTCATCATCATACCTCTTGAGTTAATTTTTAAACTCTTCAAATTCACCAAAGAGTGTGAGAGTCTCCATAGTGCTAATTGTTGGTGAGTCTTGGAGGGTGGTAACTTTTGGAGCAAATCTTTTTGGCATGATTCTCAACAGCTTTCTATTGATTTTCTTTTGATCAATTTTTCTCTCTAGCATGCTGAGTGAGTTTATTAGTGTGAGAAACCTCGCTTGAGCTTCTTTAATTGTTTCATCTTTCTCTACTTTGAACAACTCGTAGTCTTGCATTAGCATACTCAATTTAACCTCCTTAACTTTGGAAGTACCTTTATGACTAATCAAGATAATGTCTCACATTTCTTTTGTTGTGTTGCACGATGATACTTTATCAATTTTAGCTTGGACCATTTTGCTCAGCAGGGTATTCATAGCTTTCGAGTCATAAGACATCATGCATGATTCATTAACATACATTTCTATGACTGTTTTTGGTATACCATCATCATGCCTTAGAATGACGTGTCCATTGTCAACCACCCACCATTCCCATGGATCCCGGTTGAGGTATATCTTCATTCTAAATTTCTAAAAATTAAAATTCTTACTGCCGAGCAACAATTGTGGCCTGCAAGTGGACCGCCCTTCTTGAAAATTAAGGTATGCCATAAAATTTTACCCTACGGTATGTAAAGACAATAGTTAGTAAAGCCAAACTCTGATACCAAATGAAATTCCGTGTGTGCACACCTAGAAGCGGGGTTTGAATTAGGTGTATATGATTGAATTGATTAATAATGGCTAATTTTAAATTTTCTGCTATAGGATTAATTCAGACAGGTTGAACCTGTCTGCTTTGGTGTCGATATTAAATTGTTGCTAACTACAGAAATAATCAGACAGCTAGGATTGTCTACTTTGATGTTTGTATGAAACTGTTAAGCAGAACCTTCTTTTATGTTACTTTCATTTCAATAGTGCAGTGTATACAAATGAATATATAATGTTCTAATGGGGAATTAAGCAGGACAAACAAGATAATCAATAAACAATAAACACCAAGAGTTCGACCCCTACCCTCTATTCTAGTAACCTAATCCACGTCTAATACCAGTTGGTATTGGAGACTGAAAGTGCACACAAGCCAATTGATAAGTAGGTTTTATACCTACGAATCGGATACCAATGAATGCAGATTATTGTTTATTTCCTTGGATTGTAGTTACTTTTCATGCATTTTATGTGTTTTTGTAGGTTGCATATGTTGGGGATTGACTTGGCAATAATTGAGTGGATTCAGCAGTTGCAGATGCAGAGCTGCAGGAAATTAGTGCAGTGCGACCACGCCCAAAATGACCTAGGGAGCAGCACGGTTGCGCCGGTCTTCAGAGTTACAAAAGAATTTGTCTACCAGTGCAGCGCGGCCGCGCCCCAGTCAAGCTTATTCCAAGCGCGGCCGCGCAACTTCGGGAGTTGACCAGAGTTGACTTTTCCATTAATTAAAGCAACTTGATGTGTAATTGGTTTTCAGACTTCTAGATTATTTAGGATTTTTATCAGATAATATAAATAGTTGTTTTAAGTCAATTTTAAGGTTGTTGAACTTATTTTGAGAAAACCCTAGTTTTGGAGCAAATTGTGAAGACTTGAAGCAAGTTGCTAGCAGAAGAAAATCAAAGCAGGAGCTAGAGAGAGAGTCAAGGATTACTCATCAGTTTTTGTTCTTCTCTCTTTCTTTTATTTTGATTTTTGAATTCTATTAAATTTGTGGATGATGGATTCTAGTTTAATTATGAACTAAATTTCTTTTTAAGGCTATAATGGATCTTATTATGTAGTTTTGTTTGGCATGCTTCCTGGATAATTATGATTAGTTATTATTAGATTGTTTATTATGGTTTATGCATATTTTCTTAATTATTTGGCCAGTAATTACCGGGATAATCTATATGAACTCGAGAGATGAAGGATAGGTTTAGATCTGACCATAATATCATGTGATTGTGCATTCTGCTAGTCGTTGGAATTCATAATTTGTGTTTAGGATAGAGATATACCTATTCACCACATGTAATCTTATAGAGAACCTAAACTTTAAATCCTTTTTAATTGTAATTCACATAGAGATATAGTGGATTAGTTGTCTAGGGTGATTATCTTGAATCTATCATTTGTGGATTTGAGTTGAGTTGTTTATGAAACATTGAGAGATGGTCATAAATACTGATGAGTTCTTGGTTAGCAATCCAAAATAATTAGCATAATCCAAAGGGAAATATGTTGAGCAAAGTAAAACAATAAGTGAAGTTGTAGTTTAAGTCTTTAAAAATCTGTTTTCAAACTTGTGGTAGTAGTTTAATTAGAATTAATTAGTTAATTTCAGAAATTCAGAAATCTTTGATCATTTGTTTAATAAAATTGGATTAATTTAGGATTGAAATTTGTCATTATAAACTCAGTTTTTCTCTATGGGACGATACTCTACTTTCACTTTATTACTTGTGGATTGCGGATACTTGCGTATTTTGCTAGTATAGATTTAGGCAAACACCAATCATATTTGATATGATGTAGCATATACTTTGTAATCTTATTCATTTATTAATAAAAGTATTAAAGGCATTTTACTTATCTACATGGTGCTGTTATTTAAAATGTGATAAACCCATAGTTTTAAGCAATGGTTTTAGAATCATGATGATGATCATGCTAATGAGATCTAAATTCTTAGAAAGCTTAAAACTAAAATCGTTCCTAATCGTTGGATTACTAAAAAGAGATTAATGAATCTGGATAGATTAGTACATAAGTTGTTTGCTCTTAGGAAGAAGTTGATTGATCTCATAATTATTTGTGTAGAGACATTAAAGCAAGTATGTAGGTGCTTATTGGATAATAAGTTCACCGAACGTGGCTTGCTAAGGAATACCTAATAGAGTTTTACTCGCCTGTCAATAGGAATTACTCTAGTGATAGCAGTACACGTGATCCTTATACTTGAGATCATCATAGTATCTTGTGTATGATGAGTTATACTTTGACATGTCCCTTAAGACATTTAGAGTATATCAAAGGGTATGATTGAGTATAATAAGTTGTACATAGAGATAGGTGAATGATCAACAAAAAATCTACCACATCTAGTAAAAGATGTGAATGTCCTATGTGATTCGATAAATGACAACCCAGTAGTCCTTGGCCAAGGTAGAATAAAATTAGAAAGGAATTTTGAATTTACATTATTTAGAGTTGTACATTTGGGATTTGAAATACATATAATTAAATAAAATAAGACTTGACAGTAATTTCATGTCTTATATTTAATTGGGACATTGTATGGTAGAAGGATTGAATTGCACAATAATTATTCACTGAAAGGTTCTTTTGTGATTAATGTTGAAGTCTATATTATCTGAAAAGTCGTTAATTGCTAAGGGGCTTACCCTTATTGGAGAATAAATGTTATTTATTTAAATGAATTAAATAGTTTAATTTATTTATTTAAATAAGATTAGAATTGTTCTAATTGATTTATTCACAACCGGTTTAATATGGAGAACCTAAAGAGTCACATCGCAAAAGGAAAAATATTTGTTTAAGAAATAAATGACATAATTGTAATAATAAGTTAAGTATATTTAATTTAATCTATGGAGATAGAATAAATTAAATAGCTTAATATTTATTATTTAATATTTTAGAAATATTAAATATAAATTAATGAGAGGAGTCTTATTATTATTATTATTATTATTATTATTACTACTACTATTACTATTACTATTATTTAATTCCTAATATGGATTGTGAATTAATTAATAGAAATATTCCCTCATGAATTCTTAATTGGATTAGGAGTATAATTAATTAAAAGAGTTTAATTAGAATAGAAATCCTAATCCTAAATAGTTTAGGAAAGGGTTTTAATACATCTATAAATAAGAGGAGTCTTATCATAGATTAGGGTTACACACTCTTCCATTAGAATTGGAGAGAGAGAGAGAGTACTTACGATTTCTATAGGGATAGAAACTAGGGTTTTGTCAATACCCATCTTCTTCTATGGTGGATCACCTCTAGAGGCCAAACACTTAGGTGGCTAACGTTAATCAAAGGAAGGAATTTAATCGGTGGAATTCAAGAAGAACGCGAAGGAATTGGAGTTGAACTTGTACCTGAGGAAGCTAGAATTCTACAAGGGTGTAATTCTTATTCTCTATCTCTTTCGTTTAATTAATAATTGTGCATAAAAAAAGATCATGGTGATGGTTTGTATAAAATTTTAAAATCTGATTTTATCGCGTTTTCGCTATTATTATGTAATGTGATTTGATTGTATGTTCGCTTTATATACAAGCCTAACAAAGACTCCTTTATTAATAAATTATTTAATCAAATATAAAAACTCCATATACAAAGAAGCTCTAAACCATGTTGGAACAATGTTGGACACCACTGCCCCCTTTGTACAACTGCAACTGCTTGCACCACTACAACTTTAGAACTTTCTTTGTACAACCCTATTCACCACTGGATCAACCATAAGCCAAACTAGGTTCGTATACAATTTTTAAACAAGAAGGAACAAGATATAACTATGTACTTCCAACAATAAGAGTTTAAGAACAAGACAAGAACAAATTGCTAGAAACTTTTTTATAAAGCATTCTTATTTCTTTGAATTTGATCTCTCATCAGAAGCTTTAGTCGAGAAAGATATATATAGATATAAGGTCCAACGGCAAAAAGAAATATTTACTAAAATTCAACAATCTCAACGGAAGATAATTTCAAACTGTTAAGCAAAGGATTTTGAATTTAAAAATAAACAGCTTGAAATAAGTTATAAGATCATAACTGATTTGATATAGGAAAAATCTAATTTACTGTAAATCAGCCCAGCTAACGAAAGATCTTAAGAATACTGATTCTTTGGAAATCATGGCTCAACATATGTTGAATTGATTTTTAGTTTCTAAATTGATATAAATTCTCAACTGATTAGAATTTTAACCTCAAAAACCTTTTTGAAAATTTTTTCCAGCAAAATAAAGTTACCTTGAAATTAAAGACTTGTGCTAGAAATACTTACAAATTTTCCCAAGTGATTTCCTAGATACCTAATCCAGTAATGTCTCTATGAACTCGTTCTCCACAGTATGCCTTTAGAAAACCAGACTCATTTAACAGCCATGTATGATTAGACCAACAACCAAACCTGTAAATCATAAAATATCTCCATACAAAATATGTTATCATTAAAATAAAATATATAAACTAACACATTCATCACCCACCGAGTGGTGTATGCCTTTAAGTCAATGGCCTTCGACTTGATTAATGTTGGGGCTAATTATCAGAGGATGATGAATACCATTTTTGAGGGACAAATCGGGCAAAATATGGAGGTCTATATCGATGATATGATAATCAAAAGCCTTATCCTAAGCGGCCACGTCAACGACCTTTGGGAATGTTTTCAAAATTTAATAAAGAATAATATAAGACTGAACCCTACTAAGTGTACTTTTGGTCTTCGGTCGGGCAAGTTCCTAGGTTTTTTGACCAGTCAGAGAGGGAACAAAGCAAATCTAGGGAAATTACAAGTCATATTGAATGCTTCCCCTGAGGAGGCATAAGGACATGCAAAAATTAACTGGTTGTTTGGCAACACTAAGGAGGTTCATTTTAAAGTTGGCCACTTGATGTTTGCCTTTCTTTGATACTTTAAAGGGAGCTTAGAATAGCTAAAATTTTATATGGATAAAGGAATGCCAAAAAGCTTTTAAAGGGATAAAGGAATATGTGGCTAAACCTCATGTACTTGCAAAAGCTCAGCCGCAAGAACCAATGTTCGTTTATTTGGTAGCTAGCTCGAAGGCAGTACTGGCTGCCTTGATTAGAGAAGACGAAGGGATACAAAAACCTGTGTACTACGTTAGTCAAATCATTCGGGATGCTAAGACCAGATATCCTAATTTAAAAAAAATGGTTTATGCCTTGATCACGACGTCTAGAAAGGTGAGACATTACTTTTAAGGACGATCGATCAATATCATGACCGACTAACCCCGGAAAAGGGTATTGTTCAAACCTGACTTGTCTGGCAGATTAGTCACTTTGGCAATAGAACTTAGCCAGTACAACATAGAATATATTTTCCGAACGACTATAAAGGGGCAGGCCTTGGCAGACTTCATAGCAGAGTGCACCTTTTCCTGAACCAGTGCAATCTTTGGACCCCGAACACAACCGCGAGTCGATAATTCACCCATCAACTTGGACACTTTATGTTAACAGATCCTCAACGGTATAAAAAAATGGTGCATGGATAATCTTAATCAGTCCAAAAGGATTTAGGGTTCAACATGCCCTCAATTTCAGATTTCGCGCCACCAATAATGAATCGAAATATGAAGCCCTATTGGTTGGGCTAAGGCTGGCACACAGCCTAAACGTCAAAATATTACAGGCTTTCAGTGAGTCGCAGTTGGAAGTGAAACAAATTTTAGGATAATATGAGGCTCAAGAAGAAAAGATGGCTCAGTATTTGGCAGAGGTGAAAAAACTGATAAAACGGTTTGAAAACTTCGCAATTCAAGGTATCATCAGGGAGCAAAATCAAGTCGTCGATGCTTTGTCCAAGTTAGCCTCTGCTGAGGGTGATCGTCTTGATGTCTTGGTATATTTGGAATATTTGGATAAGCCAAACATCGTCAAACCGGACATAATGGAAATAACAATTGAGCACAACTGGTTGACCCCAATTATTGATTTTTTGGAAAGAGGAATCCTCCCCGAGGATCTTAAGGAGGTAAGAAGGATCAAATTCAAATCCTCTAAATTTTGCATGAGTAAGGGAATACTGTAAAAAAGAGCCTTCTTAGTACCCATGCTTAAATACATTGACAAAACCGAAGCCAACTACTGCCTCGAGGAGGTCCACTCTGGGATCTGCGGTGAACACATGGGGGGCAAGGCTTTAGCACACAAAATCTTTTAGCAGGGTTACTTTTGGCAGACCATCTACGAAGATGCTAAAAATTATGTTCAAAAGTGCCACCAGTGCCAGATCCATGCGAACGTATCGAGGCAACCTGCCGAGTCGAGAACGACTAGATATTCATCACTTACTGAGATTAAGGAGGGCTTATCATAATGCCTCAAATCTTGGGGTAGGCTGAAAGATTTGAAGCACTCGGTTGGGTACCCCTTCACACCATGATCCTCGGGGAACGATCCTTTATATGATTTAAAAGTGATGCAACATTCTCCATTCGAACCTTGAGGATTTGGCCAACTGGTTGGAACAAGCGCCAACTTTTGTTGCGCAGGGCCACTTGATGAGGACCCTTTAATTGATGGCAACAGGCTAAACGCCGAGGGGTTTATGGGGCCTGCAGGGAAGGCGCTTGATCGAACAGGTGGCTTAGGCACTACGGATGCAGCTTCCTTTTGGGCGGCCTGTTGGACGGTCTACTCGCCCGAGCTTTCTTTGCTCCCCCTTAGCTCCTTAAAAGTCGCATATTTTAACCTTTTAGGAGAACGAGTGGGAGGTACCTCAGTTTCTTTCCTTTTCTGAGGGTTCTTTTTCTCCTTCGGGGAACCAACTGCAGCCTCTATCTCTGTTATTTTCTCCCCTACCAATTTCGGGGTTGGCGTCAAAGCAGATTGGCAACAACACCGAGTGATTTCTTATCAACTTTAAACTTCTTACTGGCCATGGTCGGATCGTTTTGAACAACTAAAAATTAAGACATATAATGGGTCAATAATAGTTAAATTTAAACAGTCAAAGATTTACATACAAAAAAGTCAACTTCTTACATCGATGGTCATATAAAAAGTATTGATCTCGGATGTCCTTCAAAGACTAGGGTTGCTCGGGAAATGTCACATAGAAACAAGTGAACTTAACTCGATCATGCTAGGGGAGAATATTCGATAACTAGAAGGGCCTTGGGATCGATCGGGCTTACAAATCGAGGTAGGCTCAAGTGTTCACCTCCTATAACAAAAGACCCACTCCTGGTGCCATCCCTTATTACTCGATAGAGGGGAAACCAGCCCGAGCCCCCCGTCTTGCTGATGTATTTTATAAAATACCTTTGTTTAGGACTTTTGGAATTTAAAGGTATAAAAGAATAGTCTCGAGGTTGGTTTGCATAATGCGCTAAGAAGGCAGTTAAAAGAAGTATTGAGTTAGGCACTAATTGCCTAAGGGCGATCCGAAGGAAATCCTTTAGTAGCACACGAATGAACCAATGTAGGGAAATCTAAGCCTGTACCTAAAATGTATAACAGGGACTCCTACCCATCCATCTTGTGGGATATCATAAATTCGTTTGGAAGTGGTGGGCATTCTTAAAGCATACTCCTTGGGTGAGAATGGAGGCCCTAAGTTTATCTAAGTAGCTCGGGTCAAACGTGCACTCTCTATTGATAGCTTCATATTCATTCGTATTAAAGAGCTCTCTGGCGTAATCTGGAAGCGGTCGGGGCACATTTATGCATTGCGCTCGAGATCAGTGAGAGCAAAAGTCAAAGGGTTAATTTCTTATTCCTCTATGAAAGCAAGCTCTTCATCATCATCATCTGAATAAACTTCCGAATGATTTTCCCCATCCCTTGTGGCTTTTTCTTCCTGAGGGGGATCCACCGTCACATCTTCGATGCCTCCGCTAGAGGAAGCAATGCCCTAAGTATCTAAGGTCATATCTATGAAACCGATGGGTAATAATACGTGTAATATCCTGGCAATACCCAACACTTATAGAGAATATGCTAACTAGGAATTCTAGAAAACACAGGGATGAATCTAAAAGGTACGTAACAAATGTCAAATGTAGAAATTGCAACAAATTAAAGGAAAGAAGACTATAATACAAGAGCAAGTTCGTTCAAGCTTACTTGGAAGAAATAGCCGGCAAGAGGCTCAAACTCGGCAGAAAGCGAAGGTTTTGACAGGAGAATCAAGAGCTTCAATGGCAACTGTTGGAAAGAAAAGAGTCAAAAGTGACGATTTGAGGCTTCTCTTTCTATTTATAGCCCCTCCCCAACCAACGCGAATTGAGGAGCCCAATTTAAAATCAATGGTAGAGATTGGATGAATTTTGAAAATTCATTAGGTAATGGATCGTCGTGCGCGGCGTAATAATGGGGCGCACAACTCGACGATTGCGCATTTACTGTGAGTTGTTGGCAACTTTATTAACTGACATGTTTTAGACGCCATCAGCCTCAGGTTTAATCTTGGCACATTTCTTGCCCGGGTACATTGTAAACATTACTACTACTCCCCCAACCTACTGAAGTAGAATAAGGGAGTAGGGGGCAATGTTAGGATATAGGCCCAAGTACAGGAAACCAAGCTCAAAGGTTGTTGGGCATTAGCCTGCTCGGGCGAAGCTTATTGAGGAAGTCTCAGGGACACTCTCTGATTGAGGGGTCCATATACCCGTTTCTTGAGCAGTGCAATTGCCAAACGATGGGATAACTTCTACCAAAACCCTCTCCCACGTGCTTGACGTGACAGGATGAGGGGATGGAAGCACAAAAACTATAAATTAAGGTCTGTAAAGGTAAAAAAAGGTTAGATACTAATTACACTTAAAACCCAAAGACATATTTTGAGATCTATCTCTTGACCTTGTTCACTAACCTTTCACATCGGAGGCATCCCACGGCGGCACCAACCGAAGTCCTAAGTGTGGGTGTTTGTGCAGATCGGAGCTAAACGAGGGCCACTATTTGGAGACTTCCCCAAGGACTAGGTCATCATCAATAACAATATGCATAAGGGAACACTTGGTGGTACCCAAAAAGGTTGTGCTTGTTCCTTTGAGTGGCCTAATAAGGAAGCTCTTGCCTTAATTGCCTAGGCCTTTACAAATACAAGAAAATGATATAAAAAAGCAGAAGAAAAATGAACACTTTAAAAGCCTGTTTGGCAATGACTTATATTAAAACAATTTATAAGTTAAAATGACTTATAATTCATTTTAAATTGTGACTTATAAATAAAAGTGTTTGACATCATTTTGACCTATAAGTAAGAAATTATGTTAAAATAAGTGGTAAATGTGTTTGAGTTAAATGACTTATAAGTTCAAATAAGTTATAAAGATTACTAATATAAGGCTAAAAGAATCTTTACATTTATCAAACCTATTTATTTTAAAATGACTTAAGTAAAAATTGTTACTTCTCAAAAATTACTTATTAATCAAATCATAAACTAAAAAATAAATCACATACCAACACTCAATCAGTTAAAAATTACTTATAAATTAATTTGACCAACTTATAAGTGCTATTTAACATGTCCTAAATCTTATTCCTAAACATTCCAAGGATGAATTATTTAAATAATGTAACACTGCTCAAAACCAAGTGGACCTCAACCACCTAACATACTACAAAGTTGCATATGACGATTGAGTTTCCTTCATTCCATGGTCATGTTAAATGCTTGTAAATTAAAACATCTCCGGTGTTTTATTTTATTTATTTATTTATTTTTTAATCCATTCCCTTTCACTTCCTCACCCAAAACATCAAGCCGTCTAAACCATTATGACTTAATAAATTAGAAGTTCTGGAGGAGTGGAGGTACATTTGAAATGTTTGATACCAAACAATTAGTGGGGACCTTGGGGTCAGTCATCAATAATGGCCACAAGGCCACAAAGTCTCAAGGTTCAAATGGCGAAAATGAGAGGGGGAGGAAAGGTTTTTTTTTTTTTTTTTTTTAAAAGAATACTATTAAGATCTATTCTATTATTCTTTCGTATTAAAAAGATGAACAAAGTATAATTTACATATATTAAAAAATAATAATTGAAAAAAGAAAATAAATTTTTTTTAAATTTGTCCTTAATTACCCTACAAGATTATAGAAAGTGATGGATACTCTTATTTTTTTATACTAATAAATTATATTAAATGGTATATTTATCTTTTATTTTATATACTTTATTTTATTATTTTAAAAATATAAAAATTTATACTTTCAGTCATCCATAAATAAAATTTAAGAAGATGAAAATTGAATCCCTGTCACTGCTGTGGAGATTGGGACACTGCCAATACAACCAACTAGATTTTGGGGGAGGGAAGTTGTGAGACTTTTAATTTGACTCCTTTATCAAGAAAAAAGAAAAGAAAAAGAATGTTGATTTATTTTTAAAATTAGATTCGTCATTATTCATTTTTATATTCATTTTTTAGGAATTTGCTTTGTTATAATTTATTGAGTAACGTTATGACGATGAAATATGAATAAAAATGATAGATAAAAATGATGTGTAATAATAATTGATCTTTTTATTAAAATGATGTGTAATTATAATTGGCCTTTTTTTTAATTTAAATTATATTATATGTTTGAAGGATAATTTGTAGAAGGATAATCATCTTTTTCATCTTACGATCGTAACATATTTTAGTTATTTTGACTATTTAAAAAGAAACCAATATATTCGTCAAAAAGGAAAATCTCAGTCAGTCAAACAATCAAACCAGTGAGAGAGAAAGAAAGAAAAGAAGATTCCCACAGCTCAGTTCTTCAACCTTTCTCTATCCCTCTCTCTCTTTCTCTCCTAGGGTTTTACAAAAAAAAATCAACAACAGCTAAACCCGCCAGGAAGAAGATGAAACTCGCCTGGTTGAGGTCCCAAGAGGGCGCGCATGACGATTCAGTGTGGGCAGCCACGTGGGTCCCGGCCACCGACGAGAGTCCGGCCCTCCTCCTCACTGGCTCCCTCGACGAGACCGTCAGGCTCTGGAATACACAGGACCTCTCACTCATTCGCACCAACTCTGGCCACTGCCTCGGCGTAGTTTCCGTTGCTGCTCATCCCTCCGGCAAAATCGCCGCCTCTGCTTCAATCGACAGCTTCGTTCGCGTCTTCGATGTTGAATCCAATAATACCATCGCCACTCTCGAAGCTCCTCCCTCTGAAGTCTGGCAATTGCAATTCAATCCCCAGGTAAACGACTAAAAAATAAATCTTTGTGGCTTTTGATTCGTAGTATGCATTGGACTCTGAAAATGAGATGATTCTTCAAATGTGGAAATAATTATTTGAATTTGTTTGTATTGCGTTCTTTTCAAATTTTTTTGCTTATACTTTCCTTTCCTATTGTTTTTACATTTGATATGGAGTGAATTTTAATCTAATGCCCTATTTGAAGTGTCAAGAATACTAGTATTTAGGCATGTTTGTTTGTGTGTATTTATGTGATCTAAGGATGCAGGGTTAGTAAAAAAGGAAATTGCTGTCAAAAATAGAAAAGTGTGCGCATTTATTTGTGTGTGGTACTTGTTGAATTGAATGCAATTAGACTTTACCTAAAAGCAAGGTACTTGTGCATGGATCCCTCAATACAACTAAATAGAGCTTGCTACGCTGTATGTGAGTTCTGTAACTAATTTATTGCTTTTACTTTAGCATTGTCGTATTTGTGTTTAATGGGTAGTTTATCTCTATTTATAAAGCGGGAGGGATTTGAGGCAGTTTTCTTTGTAAACCAAAAAAGTGAAGTTTTACCTTTCCTTTTTGCCCTTTAAAACATAGGAACAGTTACTTCTTAAAAACTTTTATCTATTCTCTCCCCACCCCTTTATTGACTCCTATGTTTTTTTTTCTAACATTCTCTCATTTATTCTACACACGTAGTGTGTGCCAGGATACTAGTATAAATAAAATGAGAGAAGCTTTGAAAGGTGTGTTTTCACCTATATTCTTGCATTGTTCCTTTTATGGATGTAATTGCCAATTGTACTATTGACTTTCCGTACTTTGCTATTTCTTCATGTGATTCTTTTGTTATCTATCTGATATTGCATTCTTTGAACATGTATCGGAACCGGTTGTCCTATATTTCTCTTCACATAACTGGTAAATACATCTTTGTCAGTTTCCCTGTTGACCTATTTCATTTCCCAAATTCAATCTTTTGGTCAGTAAGATATCAATTTTACCTCTTTATTAGTATCAGCATGCCAAACTAGGTTTTTAGGCTGAGGACTTAAAAGGGCCGACTTTTCCCCGTTAACCCTGTAGATGTGTTTTTGTTTACATCCATGTTGGATTCCTTATCTTGATTTCAAAATCTGTCATGGTTTCAATTTCAAAAATTTGCGAGCTTATGAGAACAATGCTGGTTGATTTGTTTTAGGCATTGAGCTAATAAGCTTCTGCATGGACAGCATCTCCACTACTGTCACTTTTCAATGCCTAAGATTGTAAATTAGCTCCTGCTTGCTTGCTATTTAGTAGTTATTAAAACTATGCTACATTCTGAGATTATCAGTTTTGCTCTTGTTGTGATTGAATGAGATGCAAATCCTTTATTAGGTTTGGTAGGTGATGTTTCTGTAGATTTAGTTCTGTTTCTTTGGGTCATTTATAGAATTAATATAGAATAAAATGATTTTGGGAAGGAATTCAAATAGGAAATTTGAAGTGGAATGGATCTCAAAACAAATTAGTTACTTTATTTGGTATTATATAAAGTATTAAGTGAAGGGGATGTGTTTGTTGATGCTTTTTCCCCCTAGCACTTGTAAATTATACTAAATAGAAGGTTGAAATGATAAAATAAATCCTCTTTTAACTGATATCCAATTCCTACCAAATTTAGCCATTTTGAAACAGACTTAGAACTATAAACTACAATCATTCAGTTCCATAGATTTGACCCCCAACATTGAATCAATCTACTTTAAAGGAAGAAATTTCATTTTGAACTCAGTGCCTTCAATGTAGGTATTCGAAACATGCTTTCGAAGTTCCTTACATACAATACCTCTTCTCTCTGCAGAATATACATAGGAAGAATTTCAGAATGAACGTGAGTAGTTTTTTATCTTCAGACTGCTCGATGTTTGTGTTTGTGAGCCCCTACTGCTTTCTAGTTATTTAGCATGGTTTCTTTGTCCTAGTTTTGGTGCTTTAGTACTTTACTTCTTTAATGTACCATATTATAAACATTACTTAGGTTTTAGATGCACAAAAATCATTTAATCTTAGGGATGATAAGCATGTAGAACTAAGCAACTCTTTGGGACTATCAACACATACAACTGTTTTGTATATCGATCGTAACTTTTGAGGGTAATTGTGAATTCAAGATCTTGTTCCTGGTATGTTTACTTGTTAGTTGTTATGTGTGATAGATATTGCTAAATATATGAACGAGAACTTGACATGCATATCTGCTTCCTCCAGCTGTTTTAAAGGACATTTTCCTATCATTCTTGGTATAGAAAGTGAATTGAAAGGGACATTGTTTCTTAAAAGCTTCTACCTCACTCAACCAACAACAATCGGTTTTTCTATTTCAGGGTACCACTTTAGCAGTTGCTGGAGGAGGTAGTGCATCAGTCAAGTTATGGAATACAGCTGAATGGAAGCTGGTCGCCACCCTATCAGTCCCTCGTCCTGAAGGCGTGAAGTCTTCTGATAAAAGTGGCAGCAAGAAGTTTGTCCTCTCTGTTGCATGGAGCCCCGATGGAAGACAGCTGGCTTGTGGATCAATGGATGGAACCATCTCTGTCTTTGATGTTGCTCGTGCTAAATTCCTACACCATCTGGAAGGCCATTGTATGCCTGTGCGCTCTCTTGTGTACTCACCCGTTGATTCGAGGGTGCTCGTATCAGCCTCAGATGATGGCCACGTGCACATGTACGATGCAGAGGGAAAGACCTTGTTTGCATCCATGTCAGGTCATGCAAGCTGGGTTTTGAGTGTGGATGTGAGTCCAGATGGAGCGGCAATTGCAACAGGCTCAAGTGACAAGACTGTCAGGCTGTGGGATCCCAAGATGCGAGCAGCCGTGCAGTCAATGACCAACCATACAGACCAGGTTTGGGGGGTGATGTTCCGACCACCAGGAGGAACTGGTGTTCGAACTGTTCAGCTCGCAAGTGTATCCGATGACAAGAGCATATCACTTTATGAATACTCTTGAATGTAGGAGGCTTGTTTGGCGGGAGAATGTTTAACTGTTTATTTGGAATGCGTTTATTGCATATTTTCCTGGCACTCGAGAAAATTTTATGTAAAAAATATATGGCCTTCCCTTCATTTATCCTTTTAGTTTGCATGATGTTAGAATCTACCGTGTTATACTAATTAGATGCCTTTAAAGCTCAACACTAAATCCTTTTCCAATGGCAGCAATGAAAATATCTCAATAACATTTTCTAATAGGTGATTGTTTAGCTTGTAGCGTCTTTCATATTTTACTGTTAAAATAGGAGAAGTTGTTCTTTTAACTCGATCTACCCATTATGTAATTCAATTCTCTTTTTAATAAAATTTCTTCGATTTCCTCGAGATATGACATGTCAATTGTATCACACATGTAATGATCCTTATAACCCTTTTTTTCCCCCTACAATATTATCAGCAATGTTCTTATAGGCATATATATCTTATGATCAAGGTAGTAGTTTTGAGATGTACATTAATTTTTCATAATTTGAATAAATTTTGTTAGTTTTCAGTAGCAACAAAATTTCATTTCACGAAGAAAACAAATATAATAATTCAGAACAATAATTTAGAACAACAATAATTCATACTTTGTAAAGTGTCCACGAATGTTAGTTGTACTAGTTTCTTATTTCACACACACACACACACACACACACACACACACACACACACACACATATATATATATATATGTATTTTTATAAAATAAAAATTTATAGAGCCAGTAAAAAGGTAGCCAGGTTAAAAGAAGGGTAGTGATGTTTTATAAAAAGTTATTTTTCAGCATAATACATGCAGTCTGAAATTGGACTGGATGCATCAAAACTTACATATTTTGAGTTAGAAAATCAATTTTTGCTCTACAAATATCAATATTCTAAATGATAGTGAATTTCAAAATTTCTGTAACGTCTACTTTTACCCCCATTAAAAAAGGGCAATTCCGTAATTAAATGCAAGTATATGCCCGAACATCAAATAAAAATTCTACTCGAGCATAATTTTTTGTCTTAAAAACCCGTCTCTAATGTCGGGTTTAGAGTACAGCGCCGCTCACAGCCAGCTGATCAGACACAGTTTAGAGAGAGAAACACACAGTTCAGTTCACATATAAAATTCATATATTATATTATATATATATATATTATATGTTACAAATTACACCTCATTTCTTTTAGAGAGAGAAACTAAAAGGCCTCTCACTAGAAGCAAAATTACAAGCCGGGAAAAAAAATTCATTTGTTTTCTTCTTATTGTTCTCACCATTTTTGCTGATACACAGAAGCACTAGCTGTTTTTATCTCCGATCTGACTCACTGAGTCCGGTTGGTTGTATCTCCAACTCTTTCTCTTTGTTTGATGAGTTGAAGAGGAGGAGATCGCTATTTGAGCTCATCAATGGTAAGTCTTAGCAAATGACTCCATTATTTGTCTTGTATGTTTTGCTTGATTTTATTTTATTCTGGTTAATTTGTTGAAGTCAAATCTGTTCAACAAAGAGTCCATTTCCCTTGGCTGTATTTGTATTTGTAATTGTGATTTTAATGTTTAATTACATTTCAGTTTTGTATCTATGTTTTTAATTTTGTTCCGACTATTAGCATGGAAAAGAACATTCATGAATTCAAGTGATTGGGGGAGCTTCGAAATGTTATGTGGTCGAAATGTTCTTCAATTCGAATTGTTCAATTTAGAAAAAACAAATGCTCTTGCTACAAATTGTGGTGCTTCAGTTAATTGCTTGATGTTCCCTACACTAGCATTTGGGTTTACAATGGTTATTGTTTTTGTAGCTTATAACTCGCGTTGTACGAGGAATTGTATAAATCTAAACTACGGTAGAAAGCCAATATGAGTCTTTTCTTTAGGGCAGTTTATGCAACACATTGATCATTATCTTCTAGGAAGTATGAGTACTTGTAAGAACGGCAATGTATTCATACTATATGGATATTCTAGGATACGAGTTCCAAGTTCCATACATTGAATATAAAAGTTTACATTTTTGATTCGTATTGATGGTTCTTGAACACTAATATTTAAAGCGTGGCCAACAAACTTTAGATGCTAATATATTGGAGTACTTTCTTTTATGCAAATGAAGTATAAAAAGAATTAAAAGAAATAAAATGACTGCTATGTCAAATTAAACAGAAACAGAGTCTTTATTAAAGGAATACACTTGAGAGGGGTAGAATAGTTTATCATAAATATCATCATAAGTTCATAATATTATTGCCTTTAAAAAACTACATACGATATTCAATGTATAGAAGAGCCACGGTGGTATCTGCAAGTCGTGTCCTGTCCACGTCATCCATTTGTTTCCATGCTGCTGAGGTCTGTTATATTTTTCTTGATTCCAAATGGTTGCACAGAATTACATGGTAATGGAACAGAGGGAGTATTTTCCTTCCGTAGATAATGCTGATAAATGTTTGCAGGCAGCACCAGTTAACATTATTGTTGGCTCTCATGTATGGGTTGAAGATCCAAAGTTAGCATGGATAGATGGAGAAGTAATCCGAATTAATGGTCAAGAGGTTCATGTTCATACTACAAATGGGAAAACAGTGAGTACTACGATGCTACTAGCTTATTTCTGTTGTTCAACTTTATAACACTGCCTCAGAGTAGCGTATAAACCATTATACTTGTTGACATAATGACAACTTGCATATGTATCAAATCTTGTCAATTCTTTCACCCTAAGAAGATTTGTTTATTCAAGCATAATATGGAACAACCTATGTAACTTGTTTACTAAACAGGTTATTTTGGATCATGAAGGGTTGACTTAACCCCACTAACTTAATACGCACGTAAGAAAATTTTATTGACTTGTATTTTTCACTTCCTAAGATTTTATTCAGCAACTTTATGCTCTGTGTTTCTTATACAAATAAATATCTCTTTTAATACAAACTTACAAAAAAGGGCTTTTAATTTAGTAGATATATTTGAGATGGTTATTTTGGTTTACTTTAGAAGGAGGAAATTTTTTCCAGTAATTATTTTAAAATATTTTTTTAAAATATTGAACTGAGTACAAAAAATGAACGAAAATGCTGCTATAGAGTAAACCCTCCCCCTCCCCCTCCCCCACCCCCCCCCCCACCAAAAAAAAAAAGAAAAAAAGGAAAAAAGAAAAAAAGAGTTTACTGTTGACAATTTAAAACTTGCAATGTATAAAGACAGTGTTGTATCCACACCCTTATATCTATTAATGAAGCTAGAGAGATGTGATGCAGATCATTGATCAATGCTTCTTGCCAATCCCATTGCATGAGGTGAATCACATAAGGCATTATTGTTTATTTATAGAATCATATTAAGGCCAACTTAAACTTCAGGTTACATGGGATTTGCTTAATTTTCACTTCAAAATAGCATGACAACTAATGGTTACTTCGCCACCTTTTATATAAGACATTTAGAATGCACTTATTTTGTGCCGTTAGGGTTAATCAGTCACTCCATAACTTGATGTGTTTATTATACTTGATCCTTTTATGGCTTTATCTGATTAAGGCTAATCCAAATTCCAAAGCCTATAACTTCACATTAAATTCATCATATTGGTGTGCTATATAGAAGTTTCCCACCCAACTTCATTTTGGTTATAATAAAAGAAGAATGAATTATGAATTTCCCAAATGTTAAGGAAATTTACTGGGAGCTGATCCATTTATTAGATCAATAATATCTCCTCTCATGCTGAAGTTAATTCTTCTAATGTGTGTTTCTAGAACTTGATGCAAAGTCAAAGTTTGAGATTCCTATACGATGTAAAAGTAAAACATTCTAAGTTACGTTAGAATCTGATTTTATATAAACTTTTGTTGTGTTGTTAAGTGAAATTAATCTTTTGACCTTGAGGTATCCTTGAAAGTTAAAAGTATAAACCGTCTTTTAAGTTTTTAAAGCACTTCGTAATCCAGTGTCAAAATTGTATATGGAATATCCAAATGAACTTATTGGGTACATTACCATTTTCAGAAACAATTCAGAAAATAGCAATAATTAATATACGGAAGACTATAACTTTATTCTATTTGTCTTTTCAATTTAGAACCATCATTTATTGTTTTAAGTTGAAAACAGATGGAAACACCTCTGCTGTACATTCTCATTGACAGGGGTGTTTTGAATTCACTTTCTAAAAAGTGAATTAAGAATGGCTGAGAAAGCAAAAGTTGAAGGGGAATATCATGGTTCATAACATCATATTGTGATGATTTGCCTCATTTACAAAATATTTTGAATTGTATGTTCTGGGTTTAAAGTGGTTGTGTTAGGAACTTAAAGACTAGAAATTGGTTGCAGGTTGTCACAAACTTCTCGAAAGTCTTTCCAAAGGATACTGAAGCTCCTCCTGGAGGTGTAGATGACATGACAAAGCTTTCATATTTGCATGAACCAGGAGTTCTGCAAAACTTGGCCGCCAGATATGAACTTAATGAAATTTATGTGAGATATTCTCGTTTCTTTTTCCCTAATCTTATGAAGTTGATCTTGATCCAAAAACTCTTGAGTTTCCTTTATATTATATTCTTCCAGACATATACTGGAAATATCTTGATCGCAATAAACCCATTTCAAAGGTTGCCTCATCTATATGATACTCACATGATGGAACAATATAAAGGAGCAGCATTTGGAGAGCTTAGTCCACATGTTTTTGCCGTTGCAGACGTTGCATACAGGTAATATAAATCTAGTCTATTAGGTGTTACGGAGTTATTCGGATGATTCTTTCAGTGAAATGCTTACTTTTGTCATAGAGCGATGATCAATGAGGGAAAGAGCAACTCGATTTTGGTCAGTGGAGAAAGTGGTGCTGGTAAGACTGAAACAACAAAGATGCTCATGAGATATCTTGCACATCTGGGTGGCCGGTCTGGGGTGGAAGGACGGACTGTTGAACAACAAGTTTTGGAAGTAAGCCTGAACTTTCTTTTTTGTTGTTTACATCTCTAGAATTTTAGATTTGGGAATTGGAACTGTTGTTTCCTCAATAAATCTAAATGGGTGGACCTGGCAGTCTGATTTGGTGCTTTTGATAAAAACTACAGTCCAATCCCGTACTTGAAGCATTTGGCAATGCAAAAACTGTCAGGAACAACAACTCAAGGTAAGTAACCTTATGGAACTTTGTTGTTGAAACTGCAATTCATTAATTGCTTTAATTATACTCGTCAGATTATCTTGCAGTTTGTTCTCAGGAATGTTAATTGCGTTTACTTATTATTTTTAATCTGACCATTCATTTTGTCATTTGAATGATGGAACTACAATTAGTCGTTTCGGTAAATTTGTCGAGATACAATTTGACAAGAGTGGGAGGATATCTGGGGCAGCTATACGGACTTACCTGCTTGAGAGGTCACGTGTTTGCCAGATTTCATATCCTGAAAGAAACTATCACTGCTTTTATCATCTTTGTGCGGCCCCACCTGAGGTATTATGGTTTCTTTTGTTCAGTTTTGTGCACAAGTGTTGTAAAGCCTTTGCGTCATGCATTTAGTTCCAAGTGCTCAAAGATTAGACAACTATGTAATATGTTCCCCTTTAATTTTCAGGATAGGGAGAAGTATAAGTTGGAAAACCCTCAGTCATTCCATTACTTGAATCAGTCAAATTGTTATGAGCTTGATGGAGTAAATGATGCTAATGAATATCTTGAAACCAGAAGGGCTATGGATATAGTTGGAATTAGTGAGGATGAGCAGGTTTGCCTTTCACCAAGTGTTCCTATAAATCTTTTGTATTTTCCCATCAGATCTTTAACATCAGCTAGATCTTTTCAGGAGGCAATTTTCAGGGTTGTTGCTGCAATTCTTCATCTTGGTAATGTTGAATTCGCTAAGGGAGAGGAGATCGACTCTTCAGTCCTTAAGGATGAAAAGTCTAGGTTCCATCTTAATGTGACAGCTGAACTACTTATGTAAGTCCATTTTGTTCCTCTTTCCAATTTTGAGTGCCTTTTATATATCTTGGATCTGTGGTATGTTGCGCATACTCATACCTGAAAGTTCATGTCATCCAATAGGTGTAATGCCAAGAGCTTGGAAGATGCATTGATCCAGCGTGTAATGGTAACACCTGAGGAAGTTATTACAAGGACTCTTGATCCCGAATCTGCATTGAGTAGCAGGGATGCTTTGGCCAAAACCATATATTCTCGGTTGTTCGATTGGTAAGAAATTCAGTACATGTGCAAAGAACATGTTTATTATTGTTTTTGGTTATAAATACTCCTCTATTGTCCCCAGGATTGTGGAAAAAATAAACAATTCAATTGGGCAAGATCCGAACTCAAAAGCACTAATTGGAGTTCTTGATATATATGGCTTTGAAAGTTTTAAGCACAACAGGTAATTCATTATGTGAGAAATTCACTTATAATGTACTCTTTAACCTTATTGGCACATGACTGTCCTTGTATCAAATAGTTTTGAGCAGTTCTGTATCAATTTTACAAATGAAAAGCTGCAACAACATTTCAATCAGGTTAACTTTCTTTTTCTTGAGTTCTTTGTCACTGCTTTCAATACAACGGACTTGCCTAATTTTGTTGGATTTTTTTGTTGCAGCATGTGTTTAAGATGGAACAAGAAGAATACACAAAGGAAGAGATAAACTGGAGCTACATAGAATTTGTTGATAACCAAGACGTGCTAGATCTGATTGAGAAGGTGACTGTTGCATCATGTATTATTGTTGGGTCACTATTTCCATTTATCTGAAGAAATTTTCTTGGGTTATTATTTCGTTTATCTGATGAAGCTTTATAAAAGTTTTTAATATGATCATCAAACCTTTTGTGTAATTCTTTAGTATTATACTTTTGATATGCTCAACTAGTATCCAATGTATTGTGCACATGATTATCTTTACATGTTTCTATCAGCCTAAATATTTATTAGTTTGAACTGACAAATTTGAATCTCCTGCAGAAACCTGGAGGAATCATTGCACTTCTAGATGAGGCCTGGTATGAGCCATTAAGTTTTGCTTGATCCGTCATGGCTTCAAAAACGTAGTGAATTTCCATATCTAATGTTATGGAGTGCTCTTGTGGATTTTCTGCTTTCTTTATACTTTAATCAGGTTGGATTTATGTTTGTTACTTGATGCAGCATGTTTCCCAAGTCCACTCATGAAACATTTTCTCAAAAGCTCTACCAGACATTTGCTAAAAACAAACGCTTTGTCAAACCGAAGCTTTCTCGCACTAGTTTCACAATTTGTCACTATGCAGGGGAGGTAAACATTCCTGATAGTCTAATCATCAGTGTTTCTTATCTTGCTTTGCCAGTGGTTTGACAAATCTCCCTACTATGCAGGTGAATTATCTGGCTGATCTGTTTCTAGAAAAAAATAAAGATTATGTGGTTGCAGAACATCAGGATCTGTTAACAGCCTCAAAATGCCCATTCGTTGCTGGTTTGTTTCCTCCACTTCCAGTTGAATCGTCAAAGTCATCCAAATTTTCTTCTATTGGGTCACGCTTCAAGGTATTATGGTCTCCTTCCTAAAAACTTCCTTCATGTGGTATATTACTTTGCTGGAAACCGACTTATTTATAGTTTAAACTTATTTAACCGAGTATGAAGACACAAGGGGTCATGAAAACTTTTGTTCTGGTCAAATTAGGTTTTTTTTCTTCTTCATTTTTTCCTTTCCCCCCCCCCCCCACCCCACTTTATATTAGTAAGAACATAGCTCATTAGTATAACCTACTCATTGACTCTTAAAAGGATCTTCTGGTCAAATTAATTGATTCATTGGTTGGATTAAATTATTTTGACTTTACTCCATTGGTAGTGAACAACCACTGAAACACCTCTTTCACTTGTGTGATGCTTAACGATGATGCCTCAAGTTCACAGCACATTAGGAAGGGAGAAAGTTTTAAAATATAGGCCCTATTACATTAGAGTCATGGTTGAGGGTGGACTAATAGCTGAGAAGTTCTGCCTTGGAAGTTTATGTTATTCAAATACTCTTTCAGATGTCTGACCTCACAACTTAGAGATCTTAGAATGCCTGAGCAACTCTAATGGCGTATCTGGTTCAGTTTCTAAATGATAAATCCACCTAAGATGAAGTTTCTGCCTAAGAAACTATCATTTTCAACTGTGAAGGTGCACAATCCTCAGTTTGCAGTACAGAGAGTATGCTTGATATGGGACTTTGGAAGGAAGCATGCTGAGGGTCCCAGGACTCTGAATAGCCATATAAGCGTAAATTTATTATGAAACACAGAAACAGAAAGCCAAAGAATCCCTCTATAGATAAAGTTAATTATATTATTATAACCTCTTGGAAACTTTTAAGCGAAGGTGGATATTTATTGTATGTTGAACCTTTCAACGCCCCCCCCTGCCCCCTTTCCCACTCACCGGTACTTATTTACCATTTCTAAGCTATTAAGGAGAGGTTACTTAGCTGATATGGTATGGTACTACTGAACTTAAGTTGCACAGTAATAGGATTTTAAGGTTGAGGTCCTGAATCCTGAAGTTCGAGTCAGCATCTATACTTGAATAATTTGACTCAATGCACCTTGTAGCATCTGAAAGGTCGATTTGGAACTGGATGTATGTTAGGGAAGCGCATTATACTGTCCAGTCTTTTCTATTCACAGTATTCTGGCTTTCTGATTTTCTTTTGTATTATATCAATCATAGTTTCTGTATCAAATTAAATTACTAGTGGTTTCTTTGTGAAAGTTATTTTTCTATTATTAATAGTCGATATATAGTAGCGTGTGCATAGTAATTTTGTTAAATATTCAGCATGTGGCCATTTAACTCATATTTCTGGATTCTGAAAAAATTCTGATGAACAAGATGTATGTTTACCTGAATGCAGCTTCAACTGCAGTCATTAATGGAAACTTTGAGCTCAACAGAACCTCACTACATCAGATGTGTCAAGCCGAACAATGTACTCAAGCCTGCTATCTTTGAGAACCTCAACATAATCCAACAATTAAGATGTGGTGTAAGTATACTGAGCAAAAACATCACATTTTGATTGTGCTTTGTTTGTTATGTCCTGGAAAACTTAAAAAACAATTGCTCCATCCATCCTCCCAAGAATGCTTGTCTTGAGCCCATTATATTTAGTCTAAAATTGGATGTCCGACTTTCACAAGTCAAAAATTTAAAATTTTTGGACCCCACATAAATGTATTCCATCACATGAAACAACTAGGAATAGTTGAAATTTGTTGTTGACTTTTTTCTAGGGTCCACTATTAGAGAAAAAATATTGTATTTATGTCAGACATCTTTAATTTACTTCCTTAATTTGTGTAATCAATCCTTTGAGGACGGAGGTAGTATTAAGTAAATGAGTAATTCTATGTGTACAAACTATGCACAAAAAATTGTGCACAAACAATATAAAAAGGAGAGAAAATAGGAAATGGGACCTACCATTTAATTATTTTACACATCTTATTGGTATGCATTACAAGGGTCCTACCATTTGTGCATAATTTTTTGTGTATAATTTGTGCACATAGAATTATTCTAAGTAAATTTCATTTTCGTCGTTTTCTTTTTGTGGTGTAGGGAGTTCTGGAGGCCATCAGGATCAGTTGTGCTGGTTATCCTACTAGACGAACATTTTACGAATTTCTTCTCCGCTTTGGTCTTCTTGCTCCAGAAGTTCTGGAAGGAAAGTAAGTCCTTAATTTCTTTTTTTTTCCCACAAAAGATGGATTCTTTCAAAAAGTAGTTGCCAATGCAGTATATGGATTTTATGTATGTCTAATAATGCTCTGCTTAAGTTTACTTTTATCTTTTGTCGCGGTTTCATCTTGTATCTATACAGCTTTCTTATACTAAAACCAATTATCTAGTGAAAATTTCTCGTGTAGCTATGATGACAAGGTTGCATGCCAGATGATTTTGGACAAAAGGGGATTACAAGGTTATCAGGTATGTTTGACATTTTCCACAATTGATTGTTCTGATCATGCTACTAGCATGGATGATATTTACTACTCCCTCCGTCCCAAATTAATTGCTCAGTTTTGACTTTTTTAAGTCAAATTGACTATTTTTAGAATTAATAATTAAGCATATATAAATATATTTCTAAAATTATAAAAATTGGGGTTAGTAATAAATTGTATATACTTTCTTTTGGTTATAATCTCTTCACCTATATTTTAGCAAAAATAGTAAAAAGATTAGTTTTAAAAATGGTCAATTTGACTTTAAAAAGTCAAAACTGAGCAATTAATTTGGGACGGAGGGAGTAATTGATTCTCATAATTTTTTGGATGTTTTTTGGACCTTTTCCTTTTGAAAGTGTATTTATAACCTTATGTTCTACCTAATTTCTCTTAAAATACCATTGAGTTTGTATGATGAAATACTGGAAGGAGGTCTGAGAAATTCTTTTATGATACAATTTTCCACGTACTTGGCTTGGCAGATAGGCAAAACAAAGGTTTTCCTTCGAGCTGGTCAGATGGCTGAACTAGATGCAAGGAGAGCAGAGGTTCTTGGTAATGCGGCTAAAATCATCCAAAGGCAAATTCGCACATACATTGCCCGCAAGGAGTTCATCTCATTACGCAAAGCTGCTATTCAGTTACAGTCATGTTGGCGAGGTATCAATTATATATCATGGATTATATGGGGTTTACATATGAGGTATGTATATCAGAGATCAAAAGATTTCTCAAAGCAATGCCTAATCGGAGTTGCAATCCGTATCCACTTGAGCCTTAAGATTGTGCTTCTTGGTGATTTCCTTAGGCCTCCAAACTGCAATCTGATACCATGGTCATAATGAGAAAGAGGAGATAGAGAAACATCTATAACGTTTCAGACTAGTTCGGATGGCACATAGCCAAAAGAAAAATAAAATGGTGTTGCTAACTTAAGACAATATTAATTCCATATTGATGCTGATAATAGAATCTCTCTCTCTCTCTCTCTCATCAGGTATATTAGCTTGCAAACTATATGAGCAATTGCGACAAGAAGCATCAGCTCTAAAAATCCAGAAGAATTTCCTATGTTATGTATTCAGGAAATCCTATCAAACAGTACAGTTGTCCGCAATCATATTGCAGACAGGCTTAAGAACAATGAAAGCTCGCAATGAGTTCAGATACAGAAAGCAAACTAAGGCTGCAGTTGTTATCCAGGTCCTAATGCCATCTAGTACCCATGAGCTTCTGAGTTGAATTGGTTTCAAAAAAATAAATCTTAAATATACAACTTTCTGGTGGTATGCAGGCCTATTTCCGTTATCACAGAGCATACTCTTACTATAAGAGTCTTCAGAAGGCTGCTATTATTACTCAGTGTGGCTGGAGGCAAAGGGTTGCTAGAAGAGAGCTTCGAGCCCTCAAAATGGTTTGCTCTCATTCCTAATGTGTTTTTTCTTTTTTTCCTTTTTCAAAACTTGTTCATCAAATAATTCAGTCAAGGAATAAATTTCCAGTTAGTAATTCATATATAATTATTCAGGCTGCTAGAGAAACAGGGGCACTTAAAGAAGCAAAAGACAAACTAGAAAAGCGTGTAGAGGAACTTACATGGCGATTACAGTTGGAAAAACGCTTGAGGGTAATTCACATTACAGTCTATGTTCTGTGCATGGTTTGGTGAAAGTGTGCTTTACTTGATTTGCACCATATATTAATTGGTGATGCAGACTGAGCTGGAAGAGAATAAAGCCCAAGAAATTGCAAAGTTACAGGATGCTTTGCATGCAATGCAAATACAAATGGAAGAAGAAAACTCTAGATTTATTAAAGAGCAAGAGGCAGCACGGAAAGCTATCGAAGAAGCCCCTCCAGTCATTAAGGAGACACCAGTAGTTGTTCAAGACACAGAAAAGATTGATGCATTAACAGCTGAGGTAGAGAGTTTGAAGGTAGGCACTTCAACTTGGATTGCGTAATAGTTACTTATATGTGGTACAGAACATATTCTGCAGACTAAATTTTATCAAGGGATAGACTCTCTAAAGCAGTCTGACTACAAATTTCATTTCATAGATGGGTCATTAGAATTTACTCGGTGAATGTTTTTAGTTTCACCTTTACCTCATGGTACTACTTTGCATTTGGTCACCCACGAGTCTTTTGCCTTGAAGTTGATCCTTATTGATCAACTTGGGATAAACATTCCCCATGCTACTCAGGCTTAGAGCGTAAGCTAGTGATGCTTTTGGTTCTGTAAATGAAGATTTCAGGAGCAAGAGAATTAAGATTTTTGGCTACCATGATAGACTTTTAGGTCTTGCTTTTTCTAATCGATTATAATCATGAATTTGTTTGAATACAACTCAGCAAAATTAGTATGCTTAATTGCTTACACACTGCTAGAGTTTGTTCATATCCTTGCACTTCTAATGTTGCAGTAATTATCGCTTGAGCTTGGTTTGTGCACCTGGCTTTATATGCACATTATAATTTGTTCTGCTTATCTTTCAGTAGTTTTGGTATATGACTTACCCGCTAAACCGTCAATATTTGAAAAGACGAGGATAGACTTGTGGGGTCCATTGGCTAAATTCTCAAATTGTACAGGTTTTGCTACTATCAGAAAAGCAGTCTGCAGAAGAGGTTAGGAAGGCTTGTACACATGCAGAAACTCACAATGCAGAGCTAGTTAAGAAACTTGAAGATGCTGGGCAAAAAGTAGAACAACTTCAAGACTCTGTGCAGAGGTTTGTGTGAACAGAATATGATACATTATCAAATACTACTACTTTTAGTCATGTTAGAAAATAAGATTATGTAATAGAACAAATAAGGAGGAAGACCAATACAAGAGAGTAAAGTGCATTATGACTTCCATAACTTTTACAAGAGAGAGCAATCCTATTTATAGCATACAAGAGAGAGGAAAAATACAAGGAAACTGCATTTAGCAAATACAAGGAATCAGACTTTAAAGCCCATACTCCACTAACTGATTTATTGCTTTGCTAGCTTTTGTCCTATGCAGAAAACATGCTGCCCATGTGTCCATGTAGCCCATGTGCCCATGTTAAGGAAACATGTTTTCCAACACTCCCCCTCAAGCTGGTGAATGAATGTTTTCCATTCCCAGCTTGGATACAAAACTCTGAAATACTGAGCTACTTAATCCCTTTGTAAGTACATCCGCAAGTTGGCCATGTGTAGACACATAAGCGGTACAAATCAGCCCACTCTCCAGTTTCTCCTTGATGAAGTGTCTGTCAATTTCGATGTGCTTCGTGCGATCATGTTGTACCGGGTTGTGAGCTATACTAATTGCAGACTTATTGTCACAATAAGTCTCATTGGTCCATCCCACTTGATTTTTAAATCTTTTAAGATGATCTTCAACCAAAGTAGTTCACACACATCTTGAGCCATTGCTCGAAATTCTGCCTTTGCACTAGACCGTGCTACCACATGTTGTTTCTTGCTCCTCCATGTCACGAGTTTACCGCCAAGAAATGTACAATATCCTGTTGTTGACCTCCTGTCAACTATTGACTCAGCATAATCAGCATCCGTATATGCCTCAAGCACCAAACCTCCGTTTCTTTTGAACAGAACACCCTTTTCCGGTGTCCCTTTGAGATATTGTAACACTCGGTGCGCTGCTTGCAGATGAACTTCCTTTGGGTTATGCATGAACTGACTAATCACACTCACTGCGTATGCTATGTCTGGTCGTGTATGAGACAGATAAATGAGTTTTCCTACCAGGCGCTGATACATTTCTTTATTTATTGCAGCGTCTTCCTCTGCCATTCCAAGTTTAAGATTTTGGTCTATTGGAGTACTTGCTGGTTTGCATGTTGTCTTGCCTGTTTCTTTAAGGAGATCTGTAACATACTTCTGTTGGGAGATAAAAATGCCCTGCCTAGAGTGAGCCACCTCGATCCCAAGAAAATATTTAAGCTTCCCTAATGCTTTGATCTCAAACTCCTTAGCCAAACACTGACTTAGAAGTTGTCTCTCATTATCATCATTCCCCGTCACTATTATATCATCAACATACATTAATAGTGCAGTGACTCCCCCTGAAAGTGAGTGTTTAATGAATAGTGTGTGATCCCCTTGGCTTTGTTTATACCCCATGACAATCATAACTCTCGCAAATCTGTCAAACCATGCCCGTGGTAATTGCTTAAGTCCATACAAGGCTTTCTTCAATTTACACACAGTATGATCACCCAAGTTATTCCCATAACCCGGTGGGACCTCCATATAAATTTCTTCTTCTAGTTCTCCGTGCAAAAAAGCATTCTTAACATCAAATTGCTGTAAGTCCTAACCATAATTAGCCGCTAATGACAGTAAGATTCTAACAATATTCATCTTTGCAACCGGAGCAAAAGTCTCTAGGTAGTTAATCCCATAGGTTTGAGTATAGCCTTTAGCTACCAACCTTGCTTTATATCTCTCTATTGACCCATCTGCTCTATATTTCACTGTATAGATCCATTTACACCCTACATGTTTCTTTTCAACAGGTAACTTCATTAACTTCCACGTTTTATTCTTTTCCAATGCTTCTATTTCTACATTCATGACTTGTCTCCATTTATCTTTGGTCAAAGCCTCAGAAAAGGTGGTAGGGATGGTAATGGTGTTCAAGTTAACAAGAAAGGTTCTATGTGATGGTGAAAAATGTTTAAAGGAAAGAAAGTGTGCAAGAGGATATAAAGGTCGTTTTGTGCACTCTCTAGTTCCTTTCCTAATAGTAATGGGAAGGTCCTGGTCATTATTATTGTCTACATGGGATTCAGTTTCAACTTGTAATGAAGAATTAGAAATTGTTACCTCGTTCTCAGGATCTGGGTTAGATGATTGGACTTGCACTGATTCAGGGACAATTGTCTTCTTCCTTGAATACACCTTGCCTTTGTTAAATTTTACATTCTCAAGGGCAGAGTTGGGAGTGTCTGAAATTTTTGGCACGGGTTCAGACACAAGATTTAACATAGACTCAGATACTAGTTCAGACACAAGATTTGGCATACACTCAGATACTGGTTCAGACACAAAATTTGGCATACTAGAAATTGGTTTAGGAGTTGACGACAAATCGAACAAGAAATCCCCGTCCTTATCTTCAAGTATTGAATTCTCCCCCTGAAGATAAGGTGAGATGAAGTAAGGTGTTTGCTCATTAAAAGTAGCATCCACCGAGGCAAATAATTTCTTCGATGGAGGGTGATAACACTTGTACCCTTTTTGAGTTGAGGAATAACCTACAAATACACATTTCAACGCCCTTGGGTCTAGTTTCCCTCTATTTCGACTATGAATATGGACAAATGACATGCGCCCAAATATCCTAGGGACAAGATTATTTGTAGTGTGTATGTTTGGATAGAATGTTGAGAGCATGTCCATTGGACTCTTGAATCCCAAGACTCTAGAAGGCAAACGATTTATAAGATGAGTGGCTGTAAGAACTGTTTTCCCTCAAAAAGACTTAGGCACATTTCTTTGGAATAAGAAGGCTCGGGTCGACTGAAGGAGATGACCATTTTTTCTTTCTGCGACTCCGTTTTGTTGTGGCGTATCGACACAGGATGACTCATGTACTATTCCTTCCTTTTGAAAATAAGGAGTTACTACTTGATTGAAATAATCCCTGGCATTATCTAACCTAAACCTTTTGATAGCGACCCCAAATAGGTTCTTAATCATGGAACAAAAGTTTGGGAGAACAGTACTGACCTCAGATTTATGTTTAAGTAAGAAAAGTCAAGTAACACGAGTACAATCATCAATGAATGACACAAACCATCTTGCCCCAGAAACATTAGGAATAGTAGATGGAACCCAAATATCACTGTGAATGAGATAAAAGGGAAGAGAGCTTCTTTTATCACTACTTGAAAAAGGTACACGTTTGTGTTTGGCAAGTTCACGTACTTCACAATGAAAGTTTTCAACATCTAGACCTTGAAATAAAGACGGAAACAGAATTTTAATGACTCTGAATGACGGATGCCCCAGTCGGCAGTGGTGAAGCCAAACCTTTTCTTCATTAGACGAATGAAGTTCTAAAACAAAAGAAGAAGGTAGTTTTCCCTTGGTGATATTTGACTGGCTCGATGTTTCTAGGTAATAGAGCCCATTCCGTTCTCTAGCATGTCCAATCATCTTCCCCGAATTCTGGTCCTGAAATACACAATAATTATGATGAAAGATCACACTGCAACATAAATCTTGAGTAAGCTCTTGTATGGAGACAAGGTTTGTGGATAATCTGGGGACATGAAGAACATTTTTTAAAGTCAATGATGGGTTTATTTTAACATCTCCCACACCTGCTACAGTGGTCAAAGAACCATCAGCTATGGATATTTTTCTACTGCTTGGGCAGGGTAAGTATGTGGAAAAGACATTTGGTGAGTAGGTCATATGATCGGTAGCTCCTGAATCCATGATCCAAGAGTTGGCAGAGGGTGTATTCGACACATTTTATCCAACAAAGGATGGAGACTTACTTGAATACCCCAATGAACAAATACCTGAAGGTCTGTTAAGGTTGCCAATTAGAAATCTCACCCTCTCGACCTATTCTTGGTTGAGACTGCTTGACTCCTTTGGTGCTGCTTCATTCTGCTGTGTTGTAACTTCTGACATCTTCCTCAAGTCACAAATTACTAACTATCAAATCTAATCACTAACATAATTGCAAAGCTGCTTTGATACCAAGAAGATATTTTGGTTTATGCAAAGCTGTTTGGATTCACAAAATTGATTTTTTTTTTCCGGAAGTGCAGATTTTGGAACAAAGTTGTAGAAATGAGTGCAGATTTTGGAACAAAGTTGTAGAAATGATTCTGTGACAGAATTACAAATCTGCAGAATTGCAGAATTGCAGAATTTGCAGAGAAAATACTGCATAATGGAAAAAACTGTAGAAATGAGCTGCAGAAAAACTGTAGAAATGAACTGCAGAAAAATGAACAAAGGAATGAAAAAATCTGCTAGAATATCTTGTTAGAATATCCTTAGCTCTGATACCATGTTAGAAAATATGATTATGTAATAGAACAAATAAGGAGGAAGACCAATACAAGAGAGTAAAGTGTATTATGACTTCCATAGCTTTTACAAGAGAGAGCAATCCTATTTATAGCATACAAGAGAGAGGAAAAATACAAGGAAATTACATTTAACAAATACAAGGAATCAGACTTTAAAGCCCATACTCCACTAACTGATTTATTGCTCCACTAGCTTTTGTCCTATGCAGAAAACATGCTGCCCATGTGCCCATGTTAGGGAAACATGTTTTCCAACAAGTCATGCAGTACTTGTAAGTGACATGGCAGTACCAGGTTATGATTTCGTTACTAGTTTATGGGGGCCAGTCCCACATTGGTTGTATGGGCAACTTGGTGTGGGTTGATATGGTCTTGGGCTCTTCCTCCCTAACAGCTAGCTTTGGGAGATGAGCTCTTCTAAGATTATAACAAGTGGTATCAGACCGGTGCGATCTGTGGACTGCCTTCTAAACGAAAAGGGGTACCTAGATGCTGAACTAAAATGCTAGTAGATGTATGTCGCTAGAGTGGTGCCATCGTGGATGTTGGTATCGAAGCGTGGTGGCTTTTAGTGATTCCATTACTAGCTTACGGGGACTAGTACCACTCTTGCTTGAAGGAAAAGGCTACCTAGAGGCTGGAGTAATGTACTGGTAGGTATCCGGTGGGCTAATGTTGCTAGAGTGGTGCCATCGTGGATGTTGGTATGGAAGCATGGTGGCTAATGGTTGTACGGTCAACTTGGTGTGGGTTGATATGGTCTCTCCCTCCCTAACAACTAGGCTAGCTTTTAGCGATAGGCTCTTCTAAGATCATAACATACCATTTCCATTCTGGTTATATGGGTGGATAGCAATATCTTAACCTAATATATCTGCGCTATGACAGCAGCAAGTGATCGATCCAACAACTAGCAAGCTGTAGTTTCCCCAAAAAAATCACAAATCAGTGCACTTACTTTTTTATCCAAGTTTACATGTGTATGCATGAACATCTCTCTCTTCTCCAGATGGTTCACGCTCATATATTTTATATACATGAATCTCCTCTCTCTCTCTCTCTGTCACTCACTCTCACTCTCACTCACACTCGCACACAAAACACAGTACCTACCCACCCTTTCTGGGATACTATTTTTCTGCAGTTGTTGGAACTTGGTAAAGTTTCTTATTCTGTCTCAGGCTTGAAGAGAAACTTTCAAACTCAGAGTCGGAGAATCAAGTACTTCGTCAGCAAGCACTGACCATGTCACCTACTGGGAAATCTTTATCTGCACGGCCAAGAACAACAATCATTCAGGTACAAAAAAAACTATATTAAGTTGGCTATCATTATTCTTGCTCCTTGAAATATTTTGTAACAGTTTCTTTATAAAATTACAGAGAACACCACAAAATGGGAATGTTCCAAATAGAGAAACAAAGCTTGCACCAGTAAGAAGTCGTCATTACATTCTCTTTGATAAGAATTAATGCTGTAACATAAAGTTTTTGTCAAAGTTTTAAGAATTTTATTTTCTTATATCTGTTAAAAATGTTCCAGGAAATGACTCCCCCTGGATTGGTTTCACGGGAGCCTGAATCCGAGGAGAAACCACAAAAATCTCTCAACGAAAAGCAGCAAGTGAGTGTTCATTATCATTTGGCAAGCATGAAGCAAAGTTGTAACCTATTTGTTTACTTGCTATAACTTTGATATTTAATTCTCAGTTGAAATTATAAGCTCTGTCTACTATTTTAAACTGTTTTCCGCAATTTGCCATTCTTGTACAGGAGAACCAGGATCTGCTGATCAAATGTATTTCACAAGATTTAGGATTTTCTGGAGGCAAACCTATTGCTGCTTGTGTCATTTACAAATGCCTTCTTCAGTGGAGGTCATTTGAGGTTGAAAGAACTAGTGTATTTGACCGCATCATTCAAACAATAGCTTCGTCCATAGAGGTGAATCTTATATTTCCTCAAATCTGTTTCTTAGTAAAATGCAGTAATATTTATCAATTCCATTGTCATGCACTTTCCGAGTACAGTATAAGAAATTTGTGATGTACTGTTTAGCTAATGTTTGAATTCATGGCCTACATATAACCTACTTTAGAACTTCTACGTATTGAAGGTTCCAGATAATAACGATGTATTGGCATACTGGTTATGTAATACGTCGACATTGCTGACGCTGCTTCAACACACGCTCAAAGCAAGTGGAGCAGCCAGCTTGACTCCACAACGGCGGAGATCATCTTCAGCTTCTCTTTTTGGAAGAATGTCCCAAGTATGAGGCAATCATGTTGTGGATGTTTTCTTTAAACTTAACATTTTATATTTGTTATCCACCTTTCCGTTTGCATGTAATGAAATTTTTTAATCTAGGGGCTGCGAGCATCGCCTCAGACTGCTGGACTATCATTTCTTAATGGCCGAGTGCTTGGTAGACTGGATGATTTACGTCAAGTGGAAGCTAAATATCCAGCTTTGTTGTTTAAACAACAACTCACTGCCTTCCTTGAGAAGATATATGGAATGATAAGGGACAATCTAAAGAAAGAGATATCTCCATTGCTTGGATTATGTATTCAGGTAAATTGACAATTCTTTATCATACATGCTGATAATAATATGTTGTCATGGAAAAACATGTAGCAGATGGAGTGTAAATTTCTGAACACATCTCCATTTTTTTAAAATTATTTATTATCAAGGTGGGTGAGGGGGACACAGAACCTTGCCTCGACCCTACAAGAACTAGAACCTTTACAAAGTTATGAAAGAAGGCCCTAGGGCTTGAACGCTGCACCTCTTTGTTAGGGGATCAGAGGGGTACCACTACTAGAGCTCATTGGTCTAAGAACATCTCCACATTCCACTTGTTTGAGATGATTTAGCAACTAAATTTCTTTGACATTACAAGTGGTAGACATATTTTTCCATACTCCAATTTTCGATCCTGTTTGATTGAAGTAATCTTGAATTATGTTCATGGAACACCAACATTTGCATAAGATTGAGGACAAGGAAATTTAGCTCAATCTCTACTAATGACCGTCACAGGCCTGAAAATAATTGATCAGGTAGAAATAGACCCTGCCTTCATAACTTTTTCCTATAGGCCCAGTTTTAGTTACTTCCCTTAATAATCTTTCTTTTTTAATCCGTTTCTTTTTTTAATGTACAACCTAAACGAGGTTAGGGTAACCCATTCCTATTTTGCTAAAATATTCAGTAGGATATCAGGGAACCATTTCTTTTGATTCTAAAGTAATCTGATCCATTTTTTAATGCAATGCACTATGCAGGCACCTAGGACATCTCGTGGAAGTTTGGTGAAAGGCCGTTCCGCAGCTAATGCAGGTGCTCAACAAGCTCTGATTGCTCATTGGCAGAGCATTGTGAAAAGCCTAAACAAATACTTGAAGACAATGAAAGCAAACTATGTGAGTTCTGAAGCTCATATAAGAAGGCGGCACTAATATAATTCTTCTTATTGTCTTTTATTTACTTCATGGGATCAATGTTAATGTTTTGTTATGCCTTGGTGGCTTTACAGGTCCCCCCATTCTTAGTCTGTAAAGTGTTCACTCAGATATTTTCTTTTATCAACGTTCAGCTATTCAACAGGTCTATGCACTGAAATCTTTCATATATGTTCCATAGATTTCATTCTGCATGCAGTCTTTCTAATTTTGCAACTTATTAATTATTTCACTGTTACTTGTTATAGCTAAAAATTAACTATTTTATACCTTTTATTGGCAGTCTTCTTTTGCGACGTGAATGTTGCTCGTTCAGTAATGGCGAATATGTTAAATCAGGATTGGCTGAATTAGAACAATGGTGTTGCCATGCAAATGAAGAAGTAAGCACTATCTCAAAGTAATGTATTCTTTGCAGTAACTTTTACATCCTTATCTAATATCTCTTGATGTTCAGTATGCAGGCTCAGCTTGGGATGAATTGAAGCATATTAGACAAGCAGTTGGTTTCCTGGTAAGATAGATATTCTTGTTGTGGCTCTTATTAATTGTTTCTTATAATCAAATATATTTATCGACGTCCTTCTCTTATATTCTATATCATGCAGGTCATACATCAAAAGCCAAAGAAGACCTTAAATGAGATAATGAATGAACTTTGTCCTGTGAGTAGCTTTTGCTTTTCAATTGTTTGTTCTTTTTATTGTAGCTACCTCTTTTTCTATTTGCTTCGTCTGTACCATGTTTCACTTTTTTGCTTGCTGCTGCTTCAGGTACTTAGCATACAGCAATTATACAGAATCAGCACAATGTACTGGGACGACAAATATGGCACCCATAGTGTGTCTTCAGACGTAAGTTTTAGTATAGCCATGACTTATGCTGATTTATGGGCATGTAGAGCTTCCTTTGAAACTGACCAACTTGTTTACCCCTGTTCCCATATACAGATGTATTCCTGTTATGAGGTAATTCTTGTCCCAAATTCATTTTGAATTTATTTATATAGGTTATTTCAAGCATGAGAGTTATGATGACAGAAGACTCGAACAATTCGGTCAGCGGTTCATTTTTGTTAGACGATGACTCAAGGTATTGTTCTCGGTACTTTTATAAATGTTACTTAACAGTTTGATACTGTCTAGTGTGCCACTTGAAGCTCATCCCAAAGGATATTTATTCTTTTAACTTTTCTTTTTTCCCTTCCTTTTTGGTGATGTTCAATAATAATGCAGCATCCCTTTCTCTGTGGACGACATTTCCAAGTCAATGCAACAAGTAGATATAGCAGATATCGAACCTCCGCCGTTAATCCGTGAAAACTCAGGGTTCGTATTCTTACATCAACGCTCGGAATGATGATCACAATGGTTGATACTTTAAAATCCTTTCCCCAACCCCAGCTTGTGCATAAACAGTTTAATATAGTCCGTTCATCCATTTGTATTATACCATCTTTCTTTTTCCGTAGCAATATGCCTTTTGTTTGATGCCTGGTTAAATTTATTTTTTCCCCCTCGACATTGATTCAAAACATGAGGGGTATTCACTAGAAGGCCGTGCGGCTATTAGCATTATACTTCACAAGTATAGGAACATGCATTGGTTTTCAGGAAGTTCTGTAAACACCTGCATGGGGTTTTTCTTTGTCACAATGTTGGTTGTTAGATGATGGCAGAAGCTTCAACTTTTAGGTGAAAGCCAATGTATTTTATGTATTTTTTGGACTCTGGATTGGATTTACTTGGTTATTTCATTGTAAATAACTTGCTTTACTTTTTCACCCATTCAATCTGAACCTATGAGAAATATATTTATTTTATATATATTTATGTGAAAAAGGGAAATCAGAACACTCCTGCAGTAATTAGTTATAAATTGGAGCAACACATTTTAAACCTTGATGTACATAACTTGAGAAATGAAAAATATCCTATTTTGGAGCAACACATTTAAGTCCTAAATTCCTAACTATAATACCCTATTTTGGATGACTCAAAATGAAAAATATGATTAACGGATGGAGATTATGGTTAGGCTTTCTGTTTTAAAAGACTAGGCCGTCATGATCATTGTCAGGATCTGGACTCATGATTGTCGAATCATTAAGACCTCACACAATTTTTATTAAAATTAAATTAACCTCGCACCTGGGGTAATTTACACTCACGCCATTTCTTAGCTATTATTACAACCATTTAAGAAAACAAAGAATCCAACAAATTTGGAATTGTTGTCTTGTTATAAAATAAAGAAAAAAAAGGACATTGGAGTCTAGAGCAAATTATTATTATTATTATTATTATTATTATTATTATTATTATTATTATGTGAGATTGCACAACAAAAAGAGAGGAATATTTTTGATCTCTTTACAAATTTGTGTAGATGAATAAAATCGCAACCCCTAATCAAGTGTGAATAAATGTGACTTTCTTATTTTCAAATGAACTCAGATGAGATTAGGTGCTAATCCACTCTCACCAAATTGACTGTCCACTAGTTCAACCTGAACTATTACGACTTCCACTGTTTTTGCTAACGAAGCAGCCAATCTAATATCATTGTGTTTTCTTTTTTCATTTTTTTTAAACTACTCTTTTCATTTTAAAATTAGAGATACAATTTGACTTTTGAGGTCAAACAACGATATGTTAAATTTCAAAATTGGTATAACTCATAGAAGTTTAGAATGAAATAAATTTTTTGATTTATAGTTTTTGTTATATATTATACAATTATAATAATTGTATCAACTAAAATTAAATACATTTGTATCAATTTGAAGTTTAATATGTCGTCGTTTGATTTCAAAAGTCAAATTGTATCTTTAATTTTGGAACAAAAAGAGTATCATGTAGGATATTAGTTGACGGGCGTCGGATTGATTTTTATGGTTAAATTGATCATTTTTTAAATTAATAAATTTTGAAAAAAATATCAAAATATACGCCAAGTGATTATGATCATAATAAATTATGAAGAATTTACTACTAGTGTCAAGTTTCGGAATTTAAAAATTCTATATAAATATTTTTAATTAATAATTCTAAAAATGATCAATTTGACCATGAAAGTCAAATTAGGACATTTATTATGCGACGGAGGGAGTATTTTTTTTTTTAGTTTAATTGAATAATTACAAAAATTAAGAATTGAGTAGGCTAATGGAAAAATAGCCAACGACAGTAGAGATAAGAGTTCGTTTGCCATATATTTAACAAGACATCACTCTTGTTACTAACCAGAATTTATTGTTTAAATTAACCTTATGGAGTCATTTTGTGGGTATCTTATTGTTTATGGTTGGTACATACTTTATCCATACATTGTTAGATGTAATCACTAAATTTTGGTACGAAATTGTTAGAAAATGCTACAATAGCAATTATATGGTAATTAGTTTTATTAAAGTAATAAAGATATTATGTGTCTATATTATTAGAGTTTTTATTAGGAGGTTCAGGTCTTCCAACTAGGAAAAAGATCTTCCTATACATTTTTGACACGTGTACAATAATTACTTTTTTAATCAATAGCTCATAACATGTGGGGGCCAATTTATATTAATTATGTAAGATCCCGACTTTATGAAATAAAAGTTTATTATTTTCTTTATGATTATTCTTCTAAATAGTAAAGTGCTTAATTGTTATAAATGATAGTTAAGGGTGTTATATGCAAATTATCTGATAAACAGTGCATGTCGGGGAATATTCTTTTTGTCGGATAATATTATATTCGGTATCGTACGACGGTGCCGAAATGACAATATTGTCAACGATAGTGAGTCCCATTGTCGGATACTGAAAACGACAGTATTTGTCAACAGTATTATCACCTGCAACTGTTGAAATATCCAGTAATAAAAAGAACAGTAAAACACGTTATTCCACAGTAGTACGCGGTATTTCACAAGCACACGGTGTTGCACAGTATTTTATATTATTGATTCAATAATTGATAAAATAGCTATTGCACAGTACTTTGATTCAATAATTGTTACAGTAGCATCTGCATAATACTTTTTCATTATTTTGTCATGACACTGTAACTCATATTATTTGATATGATATTTAGCATTATTGGCAATGTCTAAAAATTCTGTCAAGGAAAAAGGTTATTTAATTACGCGTCGTTTATACGGAAGGCCCCCTTTTTCCTGGGAATGATCTGGTTGTCAATATTATAAGTCTATAATATTAACGGTAAATAATTGTTGAAAGTCTAAAATAGTGTTGATTAAAAATATGTGAAACGTTTGTTGTAGGTTAACTTATTTTTCTGTGGGACCCACACTTATTCCGTGGGACCCATAACTATTTGATCGGTGGGACCCATAAATTATTTTCGTAGAATAATTTCTTCAGATTTTATTTTTCCGTGGGACCCACATGTCATTCAATAGTAATTACCGTCAGTAAATAGTTAATTCAGTTTTTATTTTATCTTAAGGTTAAAAACCTAAGTGAAAGCATATTCTAAGAATATACTATGGCATAAAGTATATTAAAAGAATATGTCAAGGGTATAAGAGTAATAAACCAAGAAAATTTAGGAAAAAGACTATAATGCCCTCACCTTGATTTTCCTATAAATAGGGAGGGTTTGCTTAACAAATTTTCACACCTTCATTGTTTATACTTTCTCTCTCTCTAAATTTCTTGAGTTCTCTTAGTGTGCTAGGCTATTGTGAGTATTTGTGAGAATACTAGTATTATCTGAAGTTAGTAAACTTCATAGAAAGTAACATCCAGTCACTTGTTAACTAAGGTAAGGAATATCATTTCTTTCATACTCATATATAATATCATTTGCTTTCATGTTCGTAAGTGACATTATACTCATAAAGGTTGTTATTCATTCTGTACTAATTTGTGGGGATAACCTGTTCGTGCGGTAAGACGCATGTCTGGTGAATATCTTTCTGTATTCATTCCTTATTACTCTGTGAGAATAACCTGTATGTACGAGTGTCGTACCTGGTAAATAACCCTTTGTATTCATTACTTATTAATCTGTTGTGGAAATAATCTGTCTACGCGGATTATCGCATGACGGGTGAAAATCCATTTGCAGTTTCACATATTCTGTTATACTCGTATAACGTATCATTTCTTTTGTACTCTTTAAGGGATATCTTTTTCTTTCACATTTCTCCATTTATGATAAGAAATCTTTGTTTGTTTCCAAAACCTTATTTTTAAATGGAAAAAATCCCTGAAAATTTGTAGAATATTCTTAATAATTTGTGCTTCATCTAATATCTTTTCACTTGAATCTTTCTATTTCATTTTATACGTTATAGTTGAAGAATGAAATAATTTCTTGAATATCATTCTTGAATTTGACTCCACAATTGGGTCATCTTGTTGGCAATTTGGTCAATCTTTGATACTGATTAAATTATAAAGCTTTTCTTATCCTTAATCTCACTGTATCATTGTCATCATCCTCATCCTCATACTTAAATTGTGGTGATAGTTCTCTTTGGCCCGTAGTGCAAAGATGAACTGGCGTGACATGATTTTGACCAAACTGTGTATTGGTATAATCGTGACTTTTGGTGTTACAAACAAAGGCGTATGGTGAAAGTTCTCTTTGGCCTGTAGTGTAAAGATGAACTGGCGTTTGGCATGATCATGATCGGTGATGTTACAAATAAATATCTTTGGCACGTAGTGCAAAGAGAGATTGTTGAATATAAACTGTTGATTTGGATGTGCATAAACAGGAATTGTTGATTGGTGTTACAGGGATAAAATATTGGTGGTGATCCTTTAATTTATAGAAGATGGTAGATATTATAATCTACTTGACTCTTCTAATGGATTGTTTGTTCCGCTGCAATTGTTGTTGTTGAACAATTAAAATATCTTTAAATCTCTGATTTAATTCTGTTGAAGACTAAAGATAGTTTTTATTCTTCATTATCTTAGTCATGATATTTCTTACTGGGCTATTTGTGCTCACCCTTTTCCTTTTTGTTCCATTGTTCTCCTCAGGAAAAGAGAGTGTAGCGGGGACTAGCCGGGGAATGGAGTGATGGTCCGAGATAATAGAAGTATCTCAATACCTTACTATTAGTGTGACAATAAGTGTATTGAGAATTTAAGATGTATTTGTATTGTGTTGTCGTATTTTGCACAACACTTATTAGTTGTAAATGGAAAAATTTATATTTGTATTTGTATTTTGTGGAATGTTATTAGCGACTCAAAATGGGTTGTATGGACCTATTTTGGGGGCGTCACAGTTGGTATCAGAGCTTAGGGATATGATTTCTGGTAGAGATCTGGGATTAGAACTAGGAGGGGAGAGACGAGTAAAATCCTTCGCTAGTGTGTCCTACCTAAGCTATTTTTGGTTATTTAACTAATTGGTTTGGTTATAGGGACAAGATGTTGCATGTCTATTTCTTTAACTAATATTTGTTTTGTGATCACATTTCAGAATGGCATCTGAAAACCAAGATATTCACTATGAGACCATTGTGGCTGAAAATCAGGAAGCCACAAATAATACGGGTGCAAACTCAGAACATCATGATGCTAATCATGATGCTAACAACAGAATGAATGATGAATTTTTTAGGAACTTCATGCAATACCTGCAGAACCAGGCGAGAAGAGTTCCTGTCTACAATACTGGCAGAAATGCTGATAATGTACGGATGGTCACTGCTAAGCAGTTCAAAGAATTGGGACCACCTGAATTTTTCGGCAAGCCAGATCCACTCAAGGCAGAGGCATGGCTTAAACAATTAACAAAGATATTTGATGTACTGCGTTGCACGGACGACCAAAAGATTCCTTTTGCCACCTTTATGTTACGAGGAGAAGCGGATCATTGGTGGGAATCTGTGAAACGTACCCATCATTCGGCACTCGAGATGTCTTGGGTCGAGTTCTAGGAATTATTTAACGAGAAGTATTTCCCGGAAAGTATTCGTCATATGAAGGAGGTAGAATTCATCAAACTGGAATAGAACAACATGACGGTGTCACAGTACGAAGCCAAGTTCGCCGAGCTGTCGTGTTTTGCATCCCATTTGGTGGACACTGAGAAACGGATGACACGAATGTTCCTACGAGGTTTGAAACCAGAGATTCGCCAATATCTCGTTTCTCATAAAATTTGTATATACGCAGATGCTGTGGATAGGGCTCAAGTAGTGGAGCAGGAAAGAGGACTACTACAACCAGGAAGCAACACCCAACCACGAGAGCAAAATTACGGTAATAATCGTAATGGTGGCAGCAATTATTGAAATAATGATAATCAGCGAGGAGGGAATTACAACACCGGAAATGGTAACCACTTCGGTGGTAATCCTGGCCCGGATAACAGAAGGAGTGAGTCAAGTGGCAACAATTCCAAGAAGAGAAGATTCAACAACAACCATAGAAAGGCACCAACGTCAGCATCAACACCAGTACCAGTTTCGAAGGAAGGAGAACGACCACCTGTTAGATGTTTCAGGTGTGGGAAAGAAGGACACATCAGTCTAAATTGTACACAATCGCCATCCCAAGTATGTTATAATTGTAGAAAGGAAGGCCATATAGCTCGCTTTTGTCATGCAGCGAAGTCAAGTCCAGCTGCAATGATGACACCGAAGGCGGTCACGGACAAGTCAAAGTCTGTGGTTCAAGGGAGAGCTTTTGTCGTGACATCACAAAAAGCGCAGAATCCGAACGAAGTTATTACGGGTAAACTACTTATTAACTCTTGTGAAGTCTATGCCTTATTAGATACTGGTTCTACCCACTCTTTTATTTCACCAACATGTGCCCAACGCCTGAATTTGACTCCTGAAAAATTAGATTTTGACTTATCTGTCGAAACACCGTTAGCACAAACATTCGTTACATCTACAGTCTATAAATCTTGCTTTGTTCAAATCGGCACCCTCACATTACCTGTTGATCTTATCTCCTTGAACATGCATGAATTTGATGTGATTTTAAGAATTGATTGGTTAACCGCTCATCATGCTAAAATTGATTGCTTTCGTAAGGTCATTAGTTTTCATATTCCTAATCAACCTATTATGCGAATTCAAGCAACCAAACCATTGAAATCAATAACCATCATTTCTAGTCACAAAGCCATTCGTTTATTGAAAAACGGATGTCAAGCCTTCTTAGCCCATGTAACGGATTTAAATAAAAGTACGTCAGATTTGAAAAATATTTCTGTTGTTAATGAGTTCCCTGACGTATTTCCCAAAGAACTTCCTGGCCTACCCCCAGACCGTGAAATTGAATTTTGTATCGACCTTGAACCCGGTACGAAACCTATTTCCAAAACCCCATATCGAATGGCTCCTATTAAACTTCAAGAGTTAAAAGTCCAACTACAGGAGTTGTTAGACAACGGTTTCATACGTCCGAGTACATCGCCTTGGGGTGCTCCTGTTTTATTCGTAAAGAAGAAAGACGGGAGTATGAGACTTTGCATTGACTATCGGGAGTTAAACCATGTCACCATCAAAAATAGGTACCCGTTACCTCGCATTGATGACCTATTCGACCAGTTACAAGGTGCTCAATTCTTTTCAAAGATCGATCTTCGTTCTGGATATCATCAGTTGAAAGTTAAAGCTGATGACATTCCAAAGACAGCCTTCAGAACTCGTTACGGGCATTATGAATTCCTAGTCATGTCTTTTGGATTGACTAATGCTCCTGCTGCTTTCATGGATATGATGAACCGGATATTCAAGGAATATTTGGATCATTTTGTGGTTGTCTTCATTGATGACATTCTCATATATTCTAAAAGTCGTGAAGATCATGTGCAACACTTGAGGCTGATACTCCAAAAACTTCGTGAAAACAAGTTATATGCTAAGTTGAAGAAATGTGAATTCTGGCTTGAGGAAGTTGCATTCCTTGGTCACTTGGTTTCTAAAGAAGGAATCTCGGTTGACCCAGCGAAGATTGAAGCAGTATCAAATTGGGAACACTTATTCCGTGGGACCCATAACTATTTGATCGGTGGGACCCACAAATTATTTTCGTAGAATAATTTCTTCAGATTTTATTTTTCCATGGGACCCACATGTCATTCAATAGTAATTACCGTCAGTAAATAGTTAATTCAGTTTTTATTTTACCTTAAGGTTAAAAACCTAAGTGAAAGCATATTCTAAGAATATACTATGGCATAAAGTATATTAAAAGAATATGCCAAGGGTATAAGAGTAATAAACCAAGAAAATTTAGGAAAAAGACTATAATGCCCTCACCTTGATTTTCCTATAAATAGGGAGGGTTTGCTTAACAAATTTTCACACCTTCATTGCTTATACTTTCTCTCTCTCTAAATTTCTTGAGTTCTCTTAGTGTGCTAGGCTATTGTGAGTATTTGTGAGAATACTAGTATTATCCGAAGTTAGTAAACTTTATAGAAAGTAACATCCAGTCACTTGTTAACTAAGGTAGGGAATATCATTTCTTTCATACTCATATATAATATCATTTGCTTTCATATTCGTAAGTGATATTATACTCATAAAGGTTGTTATTCATTCTGTACTAATTTGTGGGGATAACATGTCCGTGCGGTATGACGCATGCCTGGTGAATATCCTTCTGTATTCATTCCTTATTACTCTGTGGGAATAACCTGTATGTACGAGTGTCGTACCTGGTGAATAACCCTTTTGTATTCATTCCTTATTAATCTGTGAGTATAACCTGTCCGTGCAAATTGACGCATGCCTGGTGAATAACCCTTTGTATTCATTACTTATTAATCTATTGTGGAAATAATCTGTCTACGCGGATTATCGCATGACGGGTGAAAATCCATTTGCAGTTTCATATATTTTGTTATACTCGTATAACGTATCATTTCTTTTGTACTCTTTAAGGGATATCTTTTTCTTTCACATTTCTCCATTTATGATAAGAAATCTTTGTTTGTTTCTAAAACCTTATTTTTAAATGGAGAAAATCCCTGAAAATTTGTAGAATATCCTTAATAGTTTGTACTTCATCTAATATCTTTTCACTTGAATCTTTCTATTTCATTTTATACGTTATAGTTGAAGCATGAAATAATTTCTTGAATATCATTCTTGAATTTGACTCCACAATTGGGTCATCTTGTTGGCAATTTGGTCAATCTTTGATACTGATTAAATTATAAAGCTTTTCTTATCCTTAATCTCACTGTATCATTGTCATCATCCTCATCCTCATACTTAAATTGTGGTGATAGTTCTCTTTGGCCCGTAGTGCAAAGATGAACTGGCGTGACATGATTTTGACCAAACTGTGTATTGGTATAATCGTGACTTTTGGTGTTACAAACAAAAGCGTATGGTGAAAGTTCTCTTTGGCCTGTAGTGTAAAGATGAACTAGCGTTTGGCATGATCATGACCGGTGATGTTACAAATAAATATCTTTGGCACGTAGTGCAAAAAGAGGTTGTTGAATATAAATTGTTGATTTGGATGTGCATAAACAGGAATTGTTGATTGGTGTTACAGGGATAAAATATTGGTGGTGATACTTTAATTTATAGAAGATGATAGATATTATAATCTACTTGACTCTTCTAATGGATTGTTTGTTCCGCTGCAACTGTTGTTGTTGAACAATTAAAATATCTTTAAATCTCTGATTTAATTCTGTTGAAGACTAAAGATAGTTTTTATTCTTCATTATCTTAGTCATGATATTTCTTACTCGGTTATTTGTGTTCACCCTTTTTCCTTTTTGTTCCATTGTTCTCCTCAGGAAAAGAGAGTGTAGCGGGGACTAGCCGGGGATTGGAGTGATGGTCCGAGATAATAGAAGTATCTCAATACCTTACTATTAGTGTGACAATAAGTGTATTGAGAATTTAAGATGTATCTGTATTGTGTTGTCGTATTTTGCACAACACTTATTAGTTGTAAATGAAAAAATTTATATTTGTATTTGTATTTTGTGGAATGTTATTGGCGACTCAAAATGGGTTGTATAGACCTATTTTGGGGGCGTCACAAATTATGTATGACCATTACACGTGTCGAAAATGTAATGGAAGGTCCTAGGAAGACCTGAACCTTCTAATAAAAATTCATATTATTAAGGGAGAACAGACAAAAAAAAAATAATTGCCTTTTTGAATTTGTCACTTTTTCGAATATACTTCAAAAATTCCTTTTTGAATAGGTCAAGAAAAAAGGGAAACAAAAACAGGGGTCTTTACCTTTAAAATCTTTTCTAAATTTTCTCACCTATATTTTACAATACTTATTTAAATATTTATTTATTTTTTGATTACAAATATATAGTGTGTATCACAAATATTAATAAATAGTATTCCCTCCGTTCCAAAGTCAGATATACAATTTGAGTTTTGAAATCAAACGATAGCATATTAAATTTTAAAATTAGGTTTAGAATGAAATAAATTTTGTGATTAATAATTTTTGTTATATATTATATAATTATATTAATTGTATCAATTAAAATTAAATAAATTTACATAAATTTAAAGTTTAATATATTATCGTTTGATTTCAAAAATTAAATTATATCTCTAATTTTAAAATCAAAGGAATATAATAGAAGAATGTAAATATCTGTTAGAGTGGTCAAGCCCCCAGGGGCCAAATCCAACCATTGGGTTCGTTAAAAACCAGCTCAGATTTAATATATATATTGAATTAGACTGAGCATGATCACAAATTTAAACCTGAATTAAAAGAAAAGAAAAGAAAAGAAAATCTCTCCCTCCCTAAATCGGATCAAATCAGAGAAGCCTTATGAGGCCACCTCCCTGTATATATCTGGGAACCCTAAGAAAATCAATTCAATTTCTTTCTTTCTTTCTTTCTTATTCGAAATCAGTAAGAGAGAAAGGGAGGGTGGGTGTTGATGGCGGCAGAAGTAGAAGGACTGCCTAGTACCAAATTTTATTCTCCTGCATGGTATCATTTTCGGGCCCGGCCCCGGCACCGGGGAGGAGACAACTATTGTAGGACCCATTATGTTTGTCGACAGGTTGATCGGGATCTGCGCCTCCTTCACAATAAGCCACCGCTGAAGAAGGATGATGATTATTATTATGACGATATTGATGATCATGAGGAGGAGGAGGAGGAGGGGGATATAGTTTACCCTATTAATATTTTTTCTGATCAGGAGAAAGAGGTGGAGGAGCAATCCCATAACCAGAACAAGAATAAGGAAAAGGAGCCGGAGGAGGAGAAGAAGGAAAAGGAGGAGGAGGAAAAGGAAAAGAAGGGGGTGATTGATTATTCAGTGAAATTGGTTGGTCCTGACCATCGGGCCATGAAGGAGAAGTGGACAATTCAAATGGGTAGGAAGAAGTATAATCTCCGACAGCTCCTCTCCTCTCCTTCTAGAGACTACCTCATCAAATTCAACGGGGACAAGGTAATAGTACATATATACACATTTAATTTAAAAATTACAATCTCCAGATAGTATTATTGGTAACATAATGCTACTTATAATTTGTTACTACTAGAAGGTCACTTAATTCATTATCCAGATACATTACGTATTAATTAATGCCTAACAATTTCCATTGAAGCTAGCTAACTAGGAATATGGCCATGTGTAATGTATATGTTGTACACCTAATTGCTTATGTATGCTCAATTAAGTTACTCATGCATGCATCTTTATTTCTTTAGGTTAGTGATGTGATAAAAATATGTAACTGCAAGTGCACAGTGTCAAATTGAAGAACTGGCAAGTACAGGTCGAACCCACAGAGACTAGATTAATTTTATTGTATCCTTAATATCTATTTTAGGCGAATTAGAAATAAAGATTAAGAATCAATTAAGTATAATTAAACTAACTAATAATAAGGAAGCAATCTAGGAATCCGAATCCATTAAATAATAAACATAACAAGTAATTCAATCTCTTCTATTTTTATAACTTAATTATGATTTTGATCTCCCTTCCCTTTAATTTAGTAATTTTATAATTAACGTGGGCAAGCATAGACTATGAAAATTTAAGGATTAACTATAACCCATCAAAACTTCTTTGAGCAAGCATGGATTATGAAAAACTCATATCTTAACAATAATCTATCAAAACCTCTTAATTAATTTAAAATCACATAAGAACTATAAAACGAAGGTATTTCAATAACGAAACATGAAGGTAAAATCAATTAAACATAAAAGCATAAATAATAGAAGAGATAAAATATATTATCATGAATAATTATTTAATTTCATCTTCATCCTAGATTAAAGAAACTAGCTAGACATTAAAAAATAAATAAACTAACTAAAACAAAGAAGAAGAAGTAGAAAATTAAAAATAAGAAAACTCCCTTTATTAACGATCCTCCAACAAGCGTACAATGAAAAATAATTTAATTTACTCCTACTCCTAACCTAAACTGATACATCTTTCTCTCTAAAACAAGAGACCTATTTATAGGAAAAATAAATTTGTGCCCTAATTTACATTCATTGAACTTGGCCCCTTTTATTCCCTTTTTGATTTCAATCTCTATATGGTAATCTCTCAAGAGTCCCTTTCCATGTAAGTTTCAACTTCCTAGTGGCAATCAACTTTTCAAAGATATCTTCTAGATTGACTTTCTTTTCCTTCATTGGATTTGACTTGCACACCAAGATTGTTCCACCTCCTTCCTTTTCCTTGTAGAATTTTGGATATTTCCTTGCATGAATAAGAGCATTAAATATTGCTTGATCACCAAGATTTTGACTTTATTACAACAAAATATTAAATCCTACAAAATAAAATAAAACATATTAATTTAATAAACTAATATAATAAAAAGGACAAAATTAGGGATAATAAAATGTATGAATTATGTGTCTATCAAATACCCCCATACCTAGCTTTTGCTCGTCCTCGAGTAAAATAAAAAATAAACAAAAACTATACTACCCCATTTTCGTAGGAAACACGATTGCACTTAGCATGTGCAACAAGCCTTTAAACCCCAAGGTTACGAGTTGTATCTCGCGAGGGTTTGCAGTGAATATACCCACAAAATTCAAATTTCAAAATTCAAAATAAAATATTTTTGGGTTTAACAAATTATGAAATCGAAAGAAAACTTCTAAGTATACATGGGCATTATACATAAGCAAAATCAAATTCAAAATCACATTTTCACCTTATCAAAAATACTCAATCTTCATTCTAGACACCATCCTTCATAAAATTAATTCCATGTGATGCATGCATGTGTATGTGATGTAACTCTTAGTAGGGATTATTACCATGAAAATCAAGCAAACTCATTTTTTTTCTTTCTTTTTTTCTCTTTTTTTTCATTTTTTTCATTCTTTTTTTCCTTGACTTGTGCAATGTCTCATTTTCTTAGGCTTTTCAGAGTTACTCATATAGCGAGCGTTGGACCAATGACTCCCATACCAATTGGCTTTAGGGCACTAGGTGTAAAGACACCCCTAAGGGCTTACTAACTCGAGTAACAAAGGCCACAAAACTAGACTAGTCAAGCTGCTCTTATCCATCATACTTTTCAGCGTGAATATCGATGCTTCCTGAGGCTTGGATACCCAGTTATTTCGTTCAATGGACATTGAAGCAGTTATTTTCTTTTCAACTTTTTTCCAACTTTTTTTGTTTTTTTTTCTTCAAATTTTTTCCTTTTTTTTTCAATTTGCTCAAATCATAGTTTATACCCCACAACTAAGAGTTAGTGCGAACGTGAAGTGCCGAAAATGCATAGGAACTTTATTTTACTCAAGATGGTGCATCAAACTAAGATTTTGTATCTAATCAAAGTTTCAAGAGTGCTAAATCTTTTAATCTTACGCATGAGTTCTGCTCCACATATACTTATTAGAATTAATCCAACTCACAAAAAGTCAAACAATTTTTTTTTAATTTTTCCTAAATTCAAAAAAAAAAATCTAATACTATAATACAAACTCCCCCATACCTAAATCATGCATTGTCCTCAATGTATGCAAATGAAAAATAGAGAACAAAGATGTGAAAAAATTGTACCTTGTATGCGGGGCATGTTGTTCTATAAGAAAATGTGGTGAAAAAGAAAAACAAATGTACATACCTACGAATTTCATATATCCTAAAAAGTATGTGATTACAAATGAATGATACAAATGGGCAAATGAGTGTGGTCTTTTCATGATTTTCCGGAGGTCTAGGAAATTGAAAATAGTCATAATTTTCATCACAGTTATGTTTAAAGTCTACCTCGGGAAAATATTCACTAATATGCTCAAAGTGTGGACGAATTGGTTCAAATGTATTGGGCGACTTATGTGAAGTGGATCTCAACATCTCATTAACCTTATCTAAATATTCAGATTCATTCCACTTTTGGTCAAGGTGATTTAAGAAAAAATCAATTGGATCATCTTTAATCACGAGTCTATTTTCATTCATTTCTTGAGTCATGGACAACTCTTGGATCATATTTACTTTTATGGGTTGGTCTACAAAATCACTCGGTTGTTTTCTAGGAATAAGTCTTTCAGGATATAGAGCTTTAGGCTTATAGACTTGTTCAACCGACTCATTAAATGTGACATGATCAATTTTAGGCATAGACTCATAATTTTTAGACTCCTCAAATTGGCATGACTCAAAGGGTGTAGAATTAAATCCAAAATTTTCATTTTTCTCATCATTTCCACAATCATCATGATTTTCAAAATTAACCTCAGAGTCACTAGAAAATTCATCCACCTCTTGTTCATTTATTATGGTGGCTAATTGACTCATTTGAATTTCTAGACGAGATATAGCTTGATTCGTGTTAAATTGATTTTCCATTAAAGCTTCCATAATTTTCTCTAAGGTATTTAATCTTTCCTCTTCTTCTTTTGAAAATTCTTGTGGATATTGAGGCTCTAGATTCGAATATGGATATGGATATGGATATGAATATGAACTTAGATAAGGATTTTCATAAGTTGGAAAAAATTGATTTACTTGGTGTGCATTAAAATTTTCATAGGGTTCTTGATTCCAAGTAAAATTATTATTCCAACAATAATAGGAGTCCATTTTTCCACAAATCACAAGATAAATAAACAACTAGCCACAAAAGTCACACAAAAATAAAATAAAATAAAATAAAATAAAATAAAATAAAGAAAATAAAATCCTAATTCTATGGTCAACCTAAATAAAATCTAGACAGCTCCTAACTGTTCCAAGTTACACCTTAAGGTCCACAAAATTCAAAATTAATCAAGCCACTAGCCAGGTAAGTGTAAGAACGGTGGGAGTCTCTCCGTGGGTACGGTGACTAATTGAATAACCACACGTTCTTTAGGCGTTTGCCTTTTGAACCACTTGCCTAGACACCAGTAGTTTGATTAATTAAAAATTCAGCTTCCTCTTGAAGTTTCTTGTCCTAATTGAGCTCGAGAGTCCTAGTGGCTAACGTCTACTTGATTTTATTAGGTCAAGGTTATGCAAAATGCAAGTTGGGTTGTTTGTGGGCCAAAGAAGGGTGATGAAATCCCCACCTTATCTTGTTATGGGTTGTGCCCTTAAGTTAAATTACAAATGAGAATGTACAAATAAAAAAAAAACCGTAAACAAATAAAATGTCCTAAAACTATGTGAATTACGAAAGAAGGAGAAATTTGACGTAACTCGATCATCCAGCAATCACCACAGTTTATAATTGACAAAAAATAAATAAAATAAAAACCTAAATAGGATGTGTTCTACGTGAGTGAATGCATGAATGCGGCAATTAGTTTTCTAACTAATAATAAAAACTAAAAATAAAATAAAACTAAGCTACTATTTTTTTTTTGTTTTTTTTTAAAAATAAAATAAAATAAAATATGGAGATACGAAGTACCCGAAAAAGCGCAGCAACACAATTTTTATCTTTCCGCTCCTTTGTTCCGCTTCGATAATCCTGAAAAATAAAAAAATGAATTAAAAACTAATTCGAATAAATAAAAATTAAGGAATAAAAAAAATTAATTCTAGTCCCCGGCAACGGCGCCAAAAACTTGATGTGATAAAAATATGTAACTGCAAGTGCACAGTGTCAAATTGAAGAACTGGCAAGTACAGGTCGAATCCACAGAGACTAGATTAATTTTAATGTATCTTTAATATCTATTTTAGGCGAATTAGAAATAAAGATTGAGAATCAATTAACTATAATTAAACTAACTAATAATAAGGAAGCAATCTAGGAATCCGAATCCATTAAATAATAAACATAACAAGTAATTCAATCTCTTCTATTTTTATAACTTAATTATGATTTTGATCTCCCTTCCCTTTAATTTAGTAATTTTATAATTAACGTGGGCAAGCATAGACTATGAAAATTTAAGGATTAACTATAACCCATCAAAACTTCTTTGAGCAAGCATGGATTATGAAAAACTCATATCTTAACAATAATCTATCAAAACCTCTTAATTAATTTAAAATCACATAAGAACTATAAAACGAAGGTATTTCAATAACGAAACATGAAGGTAAAATCAATTAAACATAAAAGCATAAATAATAGAAGAGATAAAATATATTATCATGAATAATTATTTAATTTCATCTTCATCCTAGATTAAAGAAACTAGCTAGACATTAAAAAATAAATAAACTAACTAAAACAAAGAAGAAGAAGTAGAAAATTAAAAATAAGAAAACTCCCTTTATTAACGATCCTCCAACAAGCGTACAATGAAAAATAATTTAATTTATTCCTACTCCTAACCTAAACTGATACATCTTTCTCTCTAAAACAAGAGACCTATTTATAGGGAAAATAAATTTGTGCCCTAATTTACATTCATTGAACTTGGCCCCTTTTATTCCCTTTTTGATTTCAATCTCTATATGGTAATCTCTCAAGAGTCCCTTTCCATGTAAGTTTCAACTTCCTAGTGGCAATCAACTTTTCAAAGATATCTTCTAGATTGACTTTCTTTTCCTTCATTGGATTTGACTTGCACACCAAGATTGTTCCACCTCCTTCCTTTTCCTTGTAGAATTTTGGATATTTCCTTGCATGAATTAGAGCATTAAATATTGCTTGATCACCAAGATTTTGACTTTATTACAACAAAATATTAAATCCTACAAAATAAAATAAAACATATTAATTTAATAAACTAATATAATAAAAAGGACAAAATTAGGGATAATAAAATGTATGAATTATGTGTCTATCAGTTAGTATTGATCAGCTCTCTGGCAAACACGTTCTTCTCTACTTTTGGTACCTGTCCGCTGGTAAACTTGGGAATAAGATATTTGATACCGATTTGGAAGAAGTATACAGGATTTACAATTCCCAAGGAGAATTTGAGGTTGTTTTCATTGCATTAGGTAACAATGAGATTGTTTTTCGTGAAGCATTTTCCCGCATGTCATGGCTTGCCATTCCACACGAAGATCAAGAAGCTAGAGATCTCTTCGTAACAAAGTTGGATAAACCTTTCTCACCATTTGGAAGAGCTGTTCTTTTTGCTCCAGATGGCAAGGTCTTGCTTGAAGACTCTAAGGCCGCGTTCCGCGCTTATGGACCCGAGGGCTTTCCCTTCACCAAAAAAAGGATGGATCAAATAGATCGTGAAGATAACGCACTCTGGAAAGAACTCTCCTCGAAAGAGCTCTCTTCGAGTAAACTCTCCTTGACTGCACTCTTAGGTGACTATCTAATTTCCAGTGAAGGGAGTCAAGTAAGTCCATACTAATTCCTCTTTATACAATGTGTTTGTGGTTAATTTCTCAGTGGTTCTCATCACTTGAAATTAATTCCTGTGTACACCTTTTGCTTGCAGGTGCAAACCTCCGAGCTTGAAGGTAAGGTTGTGGGCCTGTATTTTATTGAAGCATCACCTTTGGGTCATATACGGACTTCAAGACTTGTGAACATTTGGAAAGCTTCTAAATCTTTGTCTTTTTTCAAAAATTTTGAGATTGTGATAATCGACCCAGAATGTACAAATCTTTCATGCGCTAAGGCCGAATTCAAGGCTAAATATGGAGATATTCCTTGGTACTCACTGCTCAGTGATGGTAGAAAGCTGTGTCGAGTTTTGAAGGTTTCTTCCGAAATTTATTGGCATGATGGTATGGTTAATGCATGTTATTTTATTACTCTAATGCCTGGTAGATCGCTACGTATGAGTTACTTTGCCTTTGACATCATGGATAAGTTTGGACTTGACGCATATCCCTTTGACCTGGACACCGCTGTGATGTTAACGAAGAGAACACATATGGAAGATCTGATGTTGATGAAACTTTTATATCCACATGCTCCTTTACGCAGAGGAAGTTCTACCAACAATAAGGTATGTTTTTTTTTGTGTTTGCAAACGAAAGGACCTGTAAATGTTGATCTACATTTCTGAAATATTCCAATTGTCCTATAGGAGGTTACTACTGTCTCCCATCTCTTATGGAAGCATTGGCATGTCCTTTTACTATTTGCAACTCATTCTTGTTATGGGTCTGGATCATTTATGCCAGAATTGAAGAGAATGTATCATGAAAGTATTGGGACAAATTATCAGTTTGAAATTATTTACATTTCGTTGGACTGCGAGGAATCCCCGTCTTCCTTTTCAAGGAGCATCCAAGAAATGTCGTGGTTGATCCACTCTTTTGATTCGGTTTTTGCAATTTCCTTGGCCAAAAAGGTGTTTGGATTTCCTCCTCACCTTCCCGCCATTGCAGCCTTTAGAGCAGATGGACACCTTCTAACAAAAGAATCCAACTTAGCTTTTAAGAAAGAGTGGAACTACGAGTATCCTTTTATCCAAACTGATATGAGTGAAGACATTCGCAGAGAACTAATCAATAGGTACAAATGGGATTTGTAACTCCTCTTCTCACCGTGAATCTCTTCCAGAGTTGATATATGCTCCTTGAGGTGGTTAATGTTTATTAACTCTTTGGTTAAATCGTGGTGGTTAATGTTTATTAACTCTTTGTTCTCCTTGTGGTTAATGTTGGGAGAATCTGAAAAGTTAACGTACCAAAAATACTAACATACATGTTTAGAATTCAATTTGACCTAAAAATTTAAGCCATTAAAACCCATTAAGTTTTAGGTTCATTCATATAATGTTAATTTTTTATTTTTTGAATTATTTTTCTGATGTAAAATTTCAACTCATTTGTGATATTTTAAAAAATAAAATAAATTCATTAACACAAACAAAGTATAAATTGTCGAATTCAAAAATTTTGAATTAGGCCAAAACTGAATTTGATCAAGACAAGTCAAAGCAAGATAAAAGAAAAAAAAAACAAAGCATGCCAAGCATGATACAAGGAGATTATATCACTGAAATTGTAAATACCTTTATACGCACAAAATTGGGAATACCAATGATTTAGCTTTACCAAATCTATCTCCAAACACGGGGCAACCCAACTGTAAGATCAAGACCGTAGACGACTATAAGAAAAAGACTTTCTCTTCTTGAGTTTCTGATTACTAAGAGCAGAGACGATTATAAGAAATAAACTCTCTTCTTGAGTTTCTAATTTTATTCGTGATATATCGAAATTGACTAGCATGAATCAAATAGAAGTGTTGACCCTGACTCAAGCAGCATCCATGGTGAATTCAAGGCTAAATAGTCAACTTTTTTCTTAGGCTAAATCGAGATCCTTATTAGTTATTGCCCTAAATTCCGAACTATAATACCCTATTTTGGATGACTCTCAAAATAAAAAATATGATAAATTGACCGGTTTGATTGTGGTAGAATTGAATATGTGAGATTGCACAACAAAAAGAGGGGAATATTTTTGATCTCCTTATAAATTTGTGTAGATGAATAAAATCGCAACCCCTAATCAAGTGTGAATAAATGTGACTTTCTTATTTCCAAATGAACTCAGATGAGACTCGCGTCTGACTCAGCAAATGTAAAAGCTTAAACATTGGGTGCTAAGCTACTCTCACCAAATTGACCGTCCACTAGTTCAACCTAAACTATTACGACTTCCACTGTTTTTGCTAACTAAGCAGCCAATCTAATATAATTGTGTTTTTTTCATTTTTTTAAATTATTCTATCCGTTCTAAAATTCGAGATACAATTTAACTTTTGAGGTCAAATAACGACATATTAAACCTCAAATTGATACAAATATATTTAATTTTAGTTGATATAATTATTATAATTGTATAGTATATAACAAAAGCTATAAATCAAAAAATTTATTTCATTCTAAACTTCTATGAGTTATATTAATTTTAAAGTTTAATATGTCGTTTGAACTCAAAAGTCAAATTATATTTTTAATTTTGGAACGGAGGGAGTGTCATGTAGGATATTAGTTGACAGGCGTTTGATTTTTTTAATAAAGTTTCTCAATTTCATAGTATTTTTTATTAGTTTAATTGAATAATTACAAAATTTAAGAATTGAGTAGGCTAATGGAAAAAAATTAGCCAACTACAGTAGAGAGAAGATTTCGTTTGCCATATATTTAAGAAGACATCACTCTTATTACTAACCACAATTTATTGTTTAAATTAACCTTAAGGAGTCATTTTGTGGGTATCTTATTGTTTATGGTTGGTGCATATTTTATCCATACATTGTTATATGTAATCACTAAATTTTGTTACGAAATTGTTAGAAAATACTACACTAGCAATTATATGGTAATTAATTTTATTAAAGTAATAAAGATATTATGTGTCAATATTATTAAGGGAGAACAGACAAAAAAATTAACTGCTTTTTGAATTTGTGTCACTTTTTCGTATATACTTCAAAAATTCCTTTTTGAATAGGACAAGCGAAGAAGGAAACAAAAACAGGGGGTCTTTTACCTTTTAAATCTTTTCTATATTTTCTCACCTATATTTCACAATACTTATTTAAATATTTATTTATTTTTTGATTACAAATACATAGTGTGTACCACAAATATTAATAAATAGTACTCCCTCTGTTTCACGGTTAGAGATACAATTTGAATTTTGAAGTCAAATGATGGCATATTAAATTTTAAAATTAGGTTTAGAATAAAATAAATTTTGTGATTAATAATTTTTGTTATATATTATATAATTGTATTAATTAAAATTAAAATTAAATAAATTCACATAAATTTAAAGTTTAATATGTTATCGTTTGATCTCAAAAGTCAAATTGCATCCCTAATTTTAAAACGGAGAGAATATAATAGAAGAATGTAAATATCTGTTAAGAGTGGTCAAGCCCCAAGGGGCAAAGTCCAACCATTGGGTTCGTTAAAAACTGGCTTAGATTTAATATATAGATTGAATTAGACTGATCATGGTCACAAATTTAAATCTGAATTAAAATAAAAGAAAAGAATAAGCAGGAGGAGGAGAAGGAAAAGAAGAGGGTGATTGATTATTCAGTGAAATTGGGGGGTCCTGACCATCGGGCCATGAAGGAGAAGTGGGCAACTCAAATGGGTAGGAAGAAATATAATCTCCGACAGCTCCTCTCCTCTCCTTCAGGAGCTAGAGATTACCTCATCAAATTCAACGGGGACAAGGTAATAGTACATATATACACATTTAATTTAAAAATTACAATATCCAGATAGTATTTTTGGTAAGATAATGCTACTTAATTTGCTACAACTAGAAGGTTGCTGAATTCATTATCCAGATACATTAGGAATTAATTAATGCCTAGCAATTTCCATTGAAGCTAGCTAGCTAGGAATATGGCCATGTGTAATGTATATGTTGTACACCAAATTGCTTGTGTATGCTCAATTAAGTTACTCATGCATGTATCTTTATTTCTTTAGGTTAGTATTGATCAGCTCTCTGGCAAACACGTTCTTCTCTACTTCTGGTACCTGTCCGCTGGTAAACTTGGGAATAAGATATTTAATACCGATTTGGAAGAAGTATACAGGATTTACAATTCCCAAGGAGAATTTGAGGTTGTTTTCATTGCATTAGGTAACAACGAGATTGTTTCTCATGAAGCATTTTCATGCATGTTGAGGCTTGCCATTCCACACGAAGATCAAAAAGCCAGAGTCTCATGAAGCATTTTCCCGCATGTCATGGCTTGCCATTCCACACGAAGATCAAGAAGCCATAGATTTCTTCGTAAAAATTTGGCATGCTCCTTATCCTCACAAAGAGCATGCCAATGCTTCCGTAAGAGCTGGGAGACGGTAGTGACCTCCTATAGGACAATTGGAAAATTTCAAAAATGTAGATCAACATTTAGAGGTCCTTTCGTTTGCAAACACAAAATAAGAACATACAACTTATTGTTGGTAGAACTTCCTCTGCGTAAAGGAGCATGTGGATATAAAAGTTTCTCCAACATCAGATCTTCCATATGCGTTCTCTTCGTTAACATCAGAGTGGTGTCTACGTCAAAGGGATATGCGTCAAGTCCAAAATTATCCAAGATGTCAAAGGCAAAGTAACTCATACGTAGTGATCTACCGGGCATTAGAGTAATAAAATAACCTGCATTAACTGTACCATCATGCCATTGAATTTCGAAAACCTTCAAAACACAACACAACTTTCTACCATCACTGAGCAGTGAGTACCAAGGGATATCTCCATATTTAGCCTTGAATTCGACCTTAGCACATGAAAGATTTGTACATTCTGGGTCGATTATCACAATCTCAAAATTTTTGAAAAAAGATAAAGATTTAGAAGCTTTCCAAATGTTCACAAGTCTTGAAGTCCGTAGATGACCCAAAGGTGATGCTTCAATAAAATACAGGCCACAACCTTACCTTCAGGCTCGGAGAAATTAATCACAAACACATTGTAAAAAAGAGGAACTAGTATGGACTTACTTGACTCCCTTCACTGGAAATTAGATAGTCACCCAAGAATGCAGTCAAGGAGAGTTTACTTGAAGAGAGCTCTTTTGAGGAGAGTTCTTTCCAGAGTGCATTATCTTCAAGCTCTATTTGATCCATCCTTTTTTTGGTGAAGGGAAAGCTCTCGGGTCCATAAGCGCGGAAGGCGGGCTCAGAGTCTTCAAGCAAGACCTTACGGTCTGGAGCAAAAGGAATAGCTCTTCCAAATGGTGTGAATGGTACAGTAAACTTTGTTACGAAGAGATCTATGGCTTCTTGATCTTCATGTGGAATGGCAAGCCATGACATGCGGGAAAATGCTTCATGAGACTCTGGCTTTTTGATCTTCGTGTGGAATGACAAGCCTCAACATGCATGAAAATGCTTCATGAGAAACAATCTCGTTGTTACCTAATGCAACGAAAACAACCTCAAATTCTGAGCCCGCCTTTAGTTTAGTTTTTGGGTTGTGAGGAAAGCCACATTCACACACCACCTGCGTTTTGTTGGTTAGTCAGGTTCTCCTTCTCATCAAACAAAAGTTTTATTTTACAAAAAAACACACATATCACCATACTTGGCAGAGTTGTAATATTTGAAATACATTTGAGCTTTCTTGCCATATCCCCTCCTTAATGTAGATACCAACAAGGATGTCCTAAAAGCCAAAGGCCAATGGTTTCTCTGCTGAAAATATTCGACCACATTCACTTTCTCAAATAGTCTTCTTGTCATATCAATATACGCAAAGATACTTCCATGGGTAACCCGTGCTTCAAGTATGAGTCTAATAATATCTTAAATTGATCTTTTCTTTTCAACCAAGTATTATTATCGTCAAAGTTTTCTTCTTCCCAATTAACGTACTGCCATTTGAATAAGTCGACCCAATGCGAGTGCAAAAATTTGGCATGCTCCTTATCCTCACAAAGATAGTCCTTCAAAGTGAATATTAAATATATTTAAAAAGAATGTAACAAAATGCTACTTAATTTGCTACTACTAGAAAGGTTGCTTAATTCATTATCCAGATACATTAGGTATTAATAATGCCTAACAATTTCCATTGAAGCTAGCTAGCTAGGAATATGGCCATGTGTAATGTATATGTTGTACACCTAATTAGGTAACGAGATTGTTTTTCACGAAGCATTTTCCCGCATGTCGTGGCTTGCCATTCCACACGAAGATCAAGAAGTCATAGATCTCTTCGTAACAAAGTTAGTTGTACCATTCTCACCATTTGGAAGAGCAGTTCTTTTTGCTCCAGATGCCAAGGTCTTGCTTGAATACTCTGAGCCCGCCTTCCGCGCTTATGGACCCGAGGGCTTTCCCTTCACCTAAAAAAGGATGGATCAAATAGAGCGTGAAGATAATGCACTCCGGAAAGAACTCTCCTCGAAAGAGCTCTCTTCGAGTAAACTCTCCTTGACTGCATTCTTGGGTGACTATCTAATTTCTAGTGAAGGGAGTCTAGTAAGTCAATACTAGTTCCTCTTTTTTACAATGTGTTTGTGGTTAATTTCTCAGTCATCCCAATATCTGTTATGGTTCTCATCACTTGAAATTAATTCCTGTGTACACTTTTTGTTTGCAGGTGCAAACCTCCGAGCCTAAAGGTAAGGTTGTGGACCTGTATTTTATTGAAGTATCACCTTTGGATCATCTACAGACTTTAAGACTTGTGAACATTTGAAAAGCTTCTAAATCTTTATCTTTTTTCAAAAAAATTGAGATTGTGATAATCGAACCAGAATGTACAAATCTTTCATGTGCTAAGGCCGAATTCAAGGCTAAATATGGAGATATCCCTTGGTACTCACTGCTCAGTGATGGTAGAAAGTTGTGTCATGTTTTGAATGTTTTCAAAATTCAATGGCATGATGGTACAGTTAATGCAGGTTATTTTATTACTCTAATGCCTGGTAGATCACTACGTATGAGTTACTTTGCCTTTGACATCTTGGATAATTTTGGACTTGACGCATATCCTTTTGACCTAGACACCACTCTGACGTTAATGAAGAGAACGCATATGGAAGATCTGATGTTGGAGAAACTTTTATATCCACATGCTCCTTTACGCAGAGGAAGTTCTACCAACAATAAGTTATATGTTCTTATTTTGTGTTTGCAAACGAAAGGACCTCTAAATGTTGATCTACATTTCAAAATTTTCCAATTGTCCTATAGGAGGGCACTACCATCTCCCAGCTCTTACAGAAGCATTGGCATGCCCTTTTACTATTTGCAACACATTCTTGTTATGGGCCTGGATCATTTATTCCTGAATTAAAGAGAATGTATCATGAAAACATTGAGTTGCATATTTTAGAAATTTAGGTAAAAGGTAATTTCTTATGCAATATTGTGATGTTTCGATATTGATCTTTAAAGTTCTACAGCACCTGGTGGCAAAACGAAAGAAAGTGTCTCCACGGTATGTTGATGTGTCATATCCTACTTACTTTTGTTACATTCTTTTTAAAGAGATTTACCATTCTCTTTAAAGGACTATCTCTGTGAGGATATGGAACTTGCCAAATTTTTGCACACGCATTGGACCGACTTATTCAAATGGCAGTACAGTACGTTAATTGTGAAGACAAAAATCTTGACGATAATGATACTTGGTTGAAAAGAAAAGATCAATTTAAGATAGTACTGGACTCATAGTTGAAGCACGGGTTACCCGTGGAAGTATCTTTGCCTACATATATTGATTAGACAAAAAGGCTATTTGAGAAAGTAAAGGTAGTCGAGTATTTTCAGCAACACCCTGTGATCCAGTATCCGCGGTTTGATTGTTATTATACTCTTACAACAGACATGCAGGTTAACTCGAAGAACCATTGACCTTTGGCTTTTAGGACATCCTTGTTGATATCTGCACTAAGAAGGGGATATGGCAAGAAGACTCAAATGTGTTTCAAATATTACAAGTCTACCAAGAGTATGGTGATATGTGCTGGGTGTGATTGTGGCTTCCCTCACAACCCAAAACTAATTATTTAGGTAGCTTATTTATTAAACTTTTTGACAACCTGACTTTTTGATATTATGTTTTTCACTTGGTGAGCTGATTAATGATTAAAATTTTTAGGAGTTGTTAATATTATGTAGTCAGGACTATGGTTGTCTGATCTGTTTTACTGTTTTGAAAGCTGGAATTAGATGTCATAATTGAGATTTGTCGACATTATGTAGTCAAGACTATGGTCGTGAGTTGTTTTGCTAGATGTCATAATTGGAATTTGTCTAGTCAAGACTATGGTCGTCTTAAACAGTTCTTTTTTTACCTGAATTGAAGAGAATGTTGTGTTTTTTTAATTCAAAAAAGAGGTAAGAACTGTTTAATGCGACATGGCAGGCCACCTTCCCAAAATTTTAAAGGAACTGCAAAGTTCTAATTTGACTACACCAAAATAATTCTCAATCACATCAGAAGCATCCTATAAATCAGCTTAATTCATTTTATGGTCATATAAACAAGCAAACCAACCCCAAAGAAATTAATATATCAAAACTGTACTCAAGCTTAACCATTGAACCTAATAAGAAATGTCACACAAAACGGGCAACAAAACTACAAAAAACTGTACCAATTATGACATCCAAACTTGTTTTTTTATACAATAGTAAAACACTTCAAACGACCATAGTCTTGACTACATAATATCGACAAATTATGAGATCCAATCTCAGCTTTCATAACAGTAAAACAACTCAGACAACCATAATCCTGACTACATAATATCAACAATTCCTACAAATTTTAATCAGTTCACCAAGTGAAAAACATAATATCAATAAGTCAGGTTGTCAAAAAGTCTAATGCGATCCCAGTTTGTAAATAAGCTAACCACATGATTAGTTTTGGGTTGTGAGAAGCCACAATCACACACCACCTGCCTTTGTTGGTCAATCAAGTTTTTCTTATCAAACAAAAGTTTTACCTCACAAAACCAACACATATCAACATACTTGACAGACTTATAATATTTGAAACACATTTGAACCTTTTTGTCATATTCCTTCTTAATGCAGATACCAGCAACAATGTCCTAAAAACCAAAGGTCAATCTTTCTTCCAACTGACCTGCATGTCTATTGCAAGAGTATAATAACAATCAAAACACGGATACTATACTAGATCACAGAGTGTTGTTGAAAATACTCGACCACCTTCACTTTCTCAAATAGCCGTCTTGTCTTATCAATATAAGTAGGCAAAAATATTTTCATGGGTAACCCGAAGTATAAGTCTAGTAATATCTTAAATTAATCTTTTCTTTTCAACCAAGTATCATTATCGTCAAAGTTTTCTTTTTCCCAACTAACGTACTATCATTTGAATAAGTCGGCCCAATGCATGTGCAAAAATTTGGCACATTCCTTATCCTCACAAAAATAATCTTTCAAAGAGAATATTAAATATATTTAAAAAAATGTAACAAAAATAAGCAAGATATGACACATATCAACATACTGTGTATGTAGAGACACTTTCTTTCGTTTTTTCGCCAGGTGTTATAGAACTTTAAAGATCAATATCAAAACATTTACCTTTCACCTAAATTTCTAAAATATGCAATTCAATCAATCAATATAATCAAACAATTAATTGTATTAGAATCTCGCAATATACCGATTATCAGTTTCAAAATCTACAGACACACATATACATTGTCATACAGTAAACTAAAGATTCTAATCTTAAAAAATCTAGTAGTAATTAAATAAGGCAAAAAAATACATTTAGAATAAAACAAAGTACTCAACTAACATGATTTTAACAAGGAAATGAATACAGTTAAAAAAAATTAAAAAGAAAAAAAAAAGACAAACTTATAGCATATCAAAAAATACTGTGGAGAAACTTTCTTTCGTTTTGCCACAAGGTGTTGTAGAATTTTAAAGATCAATATTAAAACAACATCACAATATTGCATAAGAAATTACCTTTTACCTAAATTTCTAAAATATGCTACTCAATCAATCAATATAATCAGACAATTGATTGTATTAGAATCTCACAATATACCGATTATCATTTTCAAAATCTACACACGCACATACATTGTCATACAGTAAACTAAAGATTTTAATCGGTAGAGAGAATATTAACTTGAGAAGGTTGGAATCTCTTTATTGATAACTTGATATGTGCCATATTCTGCTTACCTTTTTTTTTTAATTTTTTTTATTAGTGGAGTATTTTGTGATATGCTATAAGTTTGTCCTTTTTTTTTTATAAACTGTATTCATTTCCTTACCTTGTTAAAATCCTGTTAGTTGAGTACTTTGTGTTCTTTCTAAATTTATTCTTTTGCCTTATTTATTTACTACTAGATTTTTTAAGATTAGAATCTTTAGTTTACTGTATGACAATGTATATCAGTATATGTGTGTAGATTTTGAAACTGATAATCGGTATATTGCGAGATTCTAATACAATCAATTGTCTGATTATATTGATTGATTGAGTCGCATATTTTAGAAATTTAGGTAAAAGGTAATTTCTTATGCAATATTGTGATGTTGTTTTGATATTGATCTTTAAAGTTCTACAACACCTGGTGGCAAAACGAAAGAAAGTGTCTCCACAGTATTTTGTGATATGCTATAAGTTTATCTTTTTTTTTTGCTTTTTTTTTATAAAAAACTGTATTCATTTCCTTACCTTGTTAAAATCATGTTAGTTGAGTACTTTGTGTTCTTTCTAAATTTATTCTTTTGCCTTATTTATTTACTACTAGATTTTTTAAAATTAGAATCTTTAGTTTACTGTATGACAATGTATATCAGTATATGTGTGTGTAGATTTTGAAACTGATAATCGGTATATTGCGAGATTCTAATACAATCAATTATCTGATTATATTGATTGATTGAGTCACATATTTTAGAAATTTAGGTAAAAGGTAATTTCTTATGCAATATTGTGATGTTGTTTTGATATTGATCTTTAAAGTTCTACAACACCTGGTGGCAAAACGAAAGAAAGTGTCTCCACAGTATTTTGTGATATGCTATAAGTTTTGATATTATAATCTTATAAATAAGGCAAAAAAATACATTTAGAAGAACACAAAGTACTCAACTAACATGATTTTAACAAAGTAAGGAAATGAATACAGTTTTTTATAAAATAAAAAAAAAGCAAAAAAAAAGATAAACTTATAGCATATCACAAAATACTGTGTTGACACTTTCTTTCGTTTTGCCACCAGGTGTTGTAGAACTTTAAAGATCAATATCAAAACAACATCACAATATTGCATAAGAAATTACCTTTTACCTAAATTTCTAAAATATGCAACTCAATCAATCAATATAATCAGACAATTGATTGTATTAGAATCTCGCAATATACCGATTATCAGTTTCAAAATCTACACACACATATACTGATATACATTGTCATACAGTAAACTAAAGATTCTAACTTAAAAAATATAGTAGTAAATAAATAAGGCAAAAGAATAAATTTAGAAAGAACACAAAGTACTCAACTAACAGGATTTTAACAAGGTAAGGAAATGAATACAGTTTATAAAAAATAAAAAATAAATAAAAAGGACAAACTTATAGCATATCACAAAATACTCCACTAATAAAAAAAATTAAAAAAAAAAGGTAAGCAGAGTATGGCACATATCAAGTTATCAATAAAGAGATTCCAACCTTCTCAAGTTTCATGTTAATCATGTCTATGTTAAAACCTTAAGCACTGGATTATGGCATGAAAAATATCAATGCATACTCCTTGAGAAGGAGCAAAAACAAACACTTACATGCACATCAACAAAGCACATACCACAGTATTCAGGAAAAACCATGTTCTTGCAAGTACATGAAACATAAGCAAAATACCAATAGTAAAAGTGTAAAATGCAAGAGAACCACAATTTTGAGAGTAAGAATTTTAGTCCCAAGATAAACCTGAAAGCAACAGTTTACCAAACTAGAGACACTTTCATTCATTTTGCCACGAGATGAACACTTACTACCGTTTGATATGACATAAAATTTTAACCATCAAAGCTATCCTCTTCCTCTCACTCAATACAAATCCATCAAATTATATTCTTCTTTATCTAAATTTCTCCCTCCTCTTTATACTTCCTTTCTTCCACCAGCTGTATTCGCCAAAACTACCATCACTTACATCCCCATGATCTGGCAGGCTTTTGGATGAAAGATATTAGGAATAACAGCTCCATTTCCTTGTTGTGTGTCTACTTTTTTTTACAAGTCCCCATGTTGATATCAAAGACATCATTAAATTTAGTGATCTCTCAAATCTCAATATTTATCTATTATATCAAGATAATCTTATTTCCCCTCTTTTGTAATGGGGATGTTCATTTTTCTGGAAGATATCAATTTAGGCATCAAAGTAACTACTCCATTTTTTGGCAGAAAACAATATTTGTTTTCGGCGATAAACAATACTACTTTTTCAACAAAAATAAATTACAAATTTTGCCCCATAAAAAGCCACTTGTATGTGTTCGGTTGATAAAGATAAAAAATAAAAAATAAAATAAAAAAAAAAGGAGAAAAAGACAAAGAAGGCAATTGTAAAGTTTGCCATCGTAAATCTTTATTACATATGTAAAATATGCAAGACCTTCACCTTCTTCCTTAAAATATGAGGTGCAAGACAGAAAGATACTTAGTAAGGTATGTGGGAGAAAGGAGGTTAGGTTGGTGAGACAGAAGATAGGAATATAATTTCATGATCACGAGTTTGTTTGTGAATGGGACAAAGAGGATAGCTTTGATGATTTAAAGTTTTATGCACTATCAAACGACAATGATTTTGCTATTTCGGGAGCTTTGGTGTAACTTATTACATGCCCGTAGATGTACCCATAAACATTTACATCAGCATCACCAAAAGAACATACCACAAGACTAAAAAATCTCAGAAACCCTATTCTACAAGTATATCAAACATAAGCAAAATAACATAGTAAAACACAAGAGAACCATAATTCTGAGATAAGAATTTTAGTCCTAAGAGAAACCTAGTAACATCAGTCAACCAACAAAAGTCACTTCCATTCATTTTGCCATCAGGTGTTGTAGAACTAGAGATATAGACACTTACACTATTCTACGTGCACATAATAAATTATATCAAAACTCCCAAAACGACAACATTTTCTAACGTTTGATATCACTTAAAATTTTGACTATTAAAGCTATCACCTTCTCACTCTATACAAACCCATGAAATTATATTCTTCTTTCTCTAAATTTCTCCCCTCCTCTTTATACTTCCTTTTCTCCACCAGCTGTACTCACCAATACTAAATCAATTACATCCCTAATATCTGGCAGGTTTTTGGATGAAAGATTTTAGGAACAGCAGCTCCATTTCTTAGTTGCATGTCTATTTTTTTACAAAACCCCTTATTGATATCAAAGACAGTTTCCTATTTTTCAGCGATCTCTCGATATTTCTCATTTATATCAAGATCTTCTTTCCTCCCTTTTGTGATGGGGATGTTTATTTTTCTGGAAGATTTCAGTTTAGGCAACAAAGTAACTACTCCATTTTTTGGCAGAAAACAGAGTGTTTGTTTTCAGGGATAAACATTACTACTTTATTTTCAAAAATAAATAGCAAATTTTGCCGGATAAAAAGCCATTTGTATCTGTTTGGTTGGTAAAAAAAATAAGGCAATTGTAAAGTTTGCCAATGTAAATCTTTATTATATATGTGAAATATGCAAGACCTTTGTCTTCTTTCATAAAAAATGAGGGGGAGGGGGTACAACAAAAAGATTACTTAGTGAGGTAAGTGGGAGGAAGGAGCTTAGATTGGTGAGGGAGGAGATAGGAATATAACTTTATGAGTGTTTCTACGTGAGAGAAAGAAGATAGCTTTGATGATTCAAAATTTTATGCAATATGAAATAACGACATTGCCTTTTCGGGAGTTTTTATTCAACTTTTTACTTGCATCTAGATATAGCCATAAGCATTCACATGAATGTCAACAAAAGCACATAACACAACACAAGACTGAAAACTCTAAGAAGCAAGAACCACAATTCTTAAGAGTGAGAATTTTAATCCTATCCTAAGACAAACTAGATACATCAGTTTACCAAAGGGTGAAATTACCTTTAAACTACAATTTTAAAAATGCAACTCAATCAAGCAATAAAAACAATCTCACATTATACTATACTGATTAGCAGTTTCAAAATCTAAATACTATCATACAGTAAACCCAAGATTTTAATATGAAAAATCTAGTCCTCCTAGTAAATAAATAAGATAAACCAGAACACAATAACAACAATTTTAACAAGGCAAGGAAATGAAATAAAGCAAAAGAAAATATAGCAGATCATAAATACACCACAAACATCATTTATAAACTAATAACAACTCTACAAATTCAGATACTGTAGATCTAACTGATAACATATCCGGAAACTCTACAAATCTTAACAAACAGATGAGAAATAAACCAACCATACAGGGCAAGAATATACAAAGAAATTACCCGCAGTTCGTTTGATGCATTCGAAAGTCTTCCTATTGATTGTTTCCGATTGTTTCCCAAGGCCTTCGCATATTTCTCCCATTCTTGGTCCGAGACCTTCGCATATTTCTCCCATTTCTCCTACTCTTGGGAGCAACTGCAGTGTGATTCGGATATTTGATTTTTTCCTCGTCCCCCAAACATGATTGTATAATATAATTTCTTGGTCTCATTTAAAAATGAAATATTCTTTTTCAATAAAGTAGAGTGGTCTGCCTTCACCTAAATAAATTACTAGTCACATGATACACTCAATTATATGTATATATTTGGGAAAAGAGACAATATTTAGTAAGTGAGAAAAATTAAGAGGTGATTGATAATTATGAAAAATTAAGATTTCAAAAAAAATAATTATAAAAAATTAAGAGTTTAAAAAAATAATTATTTCTATTGCTCTCTCTTAGATATAAAAGAATATTAAAAAAAACATGTGCAAATATGTAAAAAAAAATTATCTATTAAAATATTATATAAATACTATCTAATTTTTAAAAAATTGATATGATCCATAAATTTAAAGAAAAACAAATTTCTTTTATAGAATTTATATGAGTAAAAATAAATTTTATTTAATATTATTTTTCTAATATAAAATTTTAAATTTATATAAAAAAAATGTACGTAAATCATTTTCTTGTAGTTTCAAGAGACGTTTAATACTACACCCGTCACAAACGATGCAAATGGCGGGCTTGGAGTTGGACATATTTGGGCTGTCAAAACTGAATTTAGGGAAATATGGGCTGCGGTTTTATAGGCCGTAAAATATTTGATTATGAATGGACAGTTATAGTAGTGGGGTGGCACATAAATCAAAATGTTTTATTTTTTTAATTGTCAATATTTTTATCAAATTTTCTAGTAATATCCTCAAATAAGTTGAACAATTGAAAATTTGAGAAGTCATAAGAAATTAAGGCAAATAAATATATTAGCTTCCTTTTCTTCTTTACTTGATGGATAATCCAAGCAAGGCACAAACATATAAACCATGTAGATTAAATTATTATATATTTCTTATATATATACATATAGGTACATAAGTTGGAATGATATATTTATGGGATACGAAAAAATTAGTAAAATTATGTTAGTTAGCTATTGTATATGCATGTATATAGACACTTAAGAATGATAAATTTACAGACAGAATTCAAATAATTTAATATGAATACATGACATATATTATATCAACAAAACTCTTCGATATTAGGAAAAAAACTAATGTAATGAAGAGTATTAAATGATTAATTCAAGACTAACCAACAAAAATGATTGGATCAACTTTCAAAATTATTGTAAGTTAAGAACGTCTAATGCCAATCCCAATGATTTTTTATAGGATTTTCAAAAAACCATTGTCGTGATATTATTTTCAAAAATAGTCGTCATAAAAATGAATTTTTAATTTTTGAACGGATGGATTAGTTATTCTTATTCTTTCTCACATAATCATCACTTTTAGACGTTACCAAAGGCTAGTTACTATTAAATGTCCTGGTTAATGACCTGGCTTTAATGTTACATTGTTACTCATTCCGTTCCTTTTAATTATCGTTTAAGGAGAAGGAAATTGATATTTTTATAAATAAAAGTAATAGTTCTTCAAGATTTTTTTTCACGTGAATAGTAAATGAGTTTCACATTTATGTAAGAGAAATTTTATAAAAATATCAATTTTTATTTGTAAAAATAACAATTGTAAGAGGAGAAAATATAAAGATTGAAAAATACAATTAATGTCTTCTCTAATTAATTAAAATGAGTATAAATTCTCAATATTATCTTTTAAAATTCATTGAAAAATGAAAGATAAATAATTTTATATTTAATATAAGGATAATATGGTAAACCATTAACGTTTCCTTAAAATCTATAAATGATAAATGAAAAGGACTAAATTTCACTCTCTAAAAATATGAATATAAAAAAACGGAATGAGTAGTGTTAACGCCTGATTTTGTCCGCGCGTCCAAACCACTCTCTGCGCGTGTACCTGCACAAAAGTCCCAACGGCTTGGGCCGTGTGGAGACTCCTCGGGTATAAGAATAAGTAACAAGCTCAAGGTGCGCTAACAATGGAGGTCAAATATTTAGTAGGGAAAATAATGTCGTACCTGACCTTCATTGTTACTTGGGTATTTATAAGGATTCACTTGGCTACTTTCTACTCCTATTAGGAGTATTCTGCCCAGAATCCTTATTAGACCCGGATTCAACTACCTTGATCCGATAGAAGTATAATCCAGTAAGGAACCACAAGGGCTTAGAGTACTGGCCCAAGCCTTTTCGGACTGGAGAGTCCTCATATAATCCACTAGGTGTGATTGGCCTTTGGGCCGAGCCTAACATAAGAAGCCCAATCCAGCCTGTTAGGATTTATATCTGAACAAGTAGTTAACTTAGTAATGACTCATGAGCTTGACCATGAATATCTCAGTCCAAAATCATGATATACAAGTACTTTGATAATCTAGGCTACCATTGAACGCATAGAAGAGAGCTTCAAGACTTGTGGCGCATGCGTTAAATTGAAATTATCCATACTAATAATTGTTGGTAGTAAATTTTTTTTTAATATATATGTATATATATATATATATATATATATATATATATATATGTATATGTATATGTACGTTTACTTGTTGGGCTTAATAATATAGATTGAAAAGAAAAATGGACATGCGTGCACATGAGATAGGCTAAAAAATTGTGTTGGCTAAGCTTGGATCTGGACTTTTCGTCAATAAAATTTGGCAAGCGATATTTCCACAACAGTTTTTGATATTTTCACACACAAAGTGTTGCTGTAGATGTAAAAATCGTCGCTATATAATCTATAGCGACACTTTTCATGTGGAAAATATACAAATTCGAATTGGCGTGCACCCACTGTTCTTTCTCCAACGTAAAAAAAAATTCTCTCAAAAAAAATCGGATTTAATATCTCCATCTTAGTGTTCTTCCTCCACCGTTATAATATTTTTCCTCTAGAAAAATCGTTTGAGCTACTTTGATTCAATACATTTTTTCCTCTATAAAAATCGTTCCAGCTGCTTTGATTTAATACATAGAAAATTCGTAGAAAAAAATTCTTTCAAAAAAATCTCTATATATGACTGTTATTTTATTTTCTTGAGTAATTCACAAACTAAGTCCAAAGTCTCCTTTTGCGAGTTCGCGCAATTAGGACCTAGTCGTTAAATCCTCCACTGGAGGGTGGACGCGGGTGTCCATCTATTTCCATTTTATATTTGTGGTTATCTTGTTATTGCAGTACTTTTGTAACAATACTAATTTAAATGGACTACGGGTTTGGGCATATCACATATGTGTTGCTACGTGCAGAGTCGGTCTTGGGTTTTTTAATGTCCGGGGCGAAATTTCTCGAGCGTGCCCAGTAGCGGGGGTTCGGGGGCAGCGCCCCCGAGCCATTTTTTTAATACTTTTGTATTCTTTTTAAAATTTGACGGGAGTTCGTAGTGTGTCAAGATGAAACATTTTTTTTAATATAAAGGTTTGACAAAAAGTTTTTTCACAACATAATTAAAACAGTGTTTTTATATCAACAATTGTAAAAGTGTTTTTACAAAAAATAGATTAAAAAAAATAGTAAGGTTGCCTTTGTAGTCAATATTGTGCCACATTTAAGGTCATTGTGTGAAATTAATCCTATGGTTGGTCATTTGTCATATTAGGCTATTTCTTTTTCTTTTTTCGTAAAATTTAAGCATTGAAAAATATGTCAATAAAATAGAGCAATGTTGAAGTTTAATGTACACTTGAAATAACTGACTGCACAGATAATAGTTTGATACCAATTCCAAACTCATTACTATCTCAAAAGTGACTAAACATGTTTGTAAAACATAGCAAAATATATATTAATGAATGAATTAACACAAGGACGAACAAACTAACGCACTTACTATATTTACAGACTTCTAGTTCCTTAAGATGGGAAGTGTAAAATGGAAAATATGGTTAACCTAATGGTCTGCTGCTTGTTTTGGTGGAGGATTTCTCCCATTAACTTGATTCATGAGCACTGAACAAAATAAAGTTATTGACGTTTTTGAATCAATATTAGACATAAGTTTGGAAAAATAAAGTTTTCGTTAAAATGGCCATTTTGTAAATGTATTTATAATTTTAGACGAATAAAATAAATAAGTAAAAAGACCAAAAATCATCACGCAATATATTTAATTTGTCTGAAAAGTGCTCATTGTGAATAATCAAGGTGGTTCCGGAGTTGGACTGTTAGTGAAAAAAATAGAAAGCAAAACAAAAATGCACTGTTGCCAAGAATTGAACCCAAGTCTATTCTATTGCAAAGAATTATTTTACCGCTGGAACACTAAAACTTTAGACATATGTTCACATATATACATATATATACACAAGCTTAAAATAAATTTTTGGTCCTCTTCAACTTTGGGCCCTGGGCGATCGCCCTGGTAGCCCTGGCCCAGGGCCGACTCTGGCTACGTGATGTTACAGAAACAGAAAAAATAAATAAATAAATGTGTTGCTGGCTTGCTGCGTGTAGAATTCATATTTTCGTGAGTAACTATTTTCAAGATTTAAGTTTTAACTTTCTCTCAAAATGGAATCTATTCTAAACATATATGCCATGGTTCCTTACTTTGACAGGGTACAAATATCTAAGTTGAAATAGAAATATAATTAAGTTATAAGGCCGGTACAATCAAAAAGTGTTAAACTTGGAGGATAAACTCGGGAGAATAGTTTGGGAAATCCTACTTGCTTGAGAAAGTGAGGTGCTGAGGTGCACTGTAAAGGGGTAACTTGCGCGGAAAATAAATTAATTAATGTAAAATACAAATAAAACATTTATTTTGAGACAAAGAAAGTATTATTTTAAAAGTTCAATATAAGAAAATCGAAAAAAAACAAAGAATTTTTTTATAAGATGACATGAAACAACCGACTCAAATTTTGAATCCGAAACAAAAGGTCATGACTAAAGATAATAGTGTTAGTAACTTAATTCCTTATACATAGACCAATTTTTTTCATATCTTTCGATGTGGGACTGGAGTGTTACAAGACATCTGGATTTCAACCAAGTCATCTCACAGTAATAGTGATGAGTTGTTGAGTGAAAGACGTTAAGTGATAATCACCATATAGAGATGTTAATATCTCTACCGAGTCAATTTTCTAGGTGAACATGATCTGCTATAATCTCTTCAACATAAATATGTATTGATATGTGTTAGAACGAATACACTGTTTATAAAACCCTATAATCAAATTATGTACATGCTTTCGAAACAGATTCAAATAATTAGTCACTTGACACACACGATACTTATGCAACACAAAAAACTTCAATATTTTAAAGTTACAATAACACCTCGACATAACTTTTCCAACAATTGATTTTACTATTTCAAAATTTTGCAAAGAAAGTTATTAGAAAGAAAATTATACTCTCATCGTTTCATAAAAATAATTTCATTTGTTAATTTATTTATTTTTTTAAAAAAAGAGTTCCACTTGTATGATATTTAAAAACAACCTAATGTCCTAAAGTTCATTATCACTACCTTAATAAGTTCAAGGATAAATATAAAATAAAAGTTTACATATATATATATATAGTTATAATCCAGACAACTTTCATATTAAAAGACAAAAAAAAAGGTAGTTTAAAGGATGTGAGAATTATAAAAAAGTGCAAGCACCCACTTAACATAGAGTCCTGTTACATATGTGACCAATTTATATCGATATTAATTACCAGTGTATGTGTATATATGTGATAGTAATGAATTAAAAAGGGACCTATAAATTATTATTTTATCTTATCATATAAAATTTTATGTTAATCACAATTCAATATTGTCATTATAATTATTGACATGTATATCATTTTTTCATTAACATATATGACAATGCTTGCAATCTATTCATCATTCAAACTTTAGTTATGGACAATCATGTTGCTTCACTAAATAATTCATCAAATAAGCTGTATTACAAATTTACAATATGGTTGAGGAAAGACATATTTTAATTTGAATCAATATCAATACAAAAATATAACAAGATAAAAAAAATTCATTTTCGTTAGTCCTAAGTTGACTCAATAGTTTAAGAATTTTTTTGGACAACTCAGTAGTCTAAACGATTTTTGTTTTTGGTGATTTTAGTATTAGACGTGCAATAGTCAGTAGTTGAATTTATTATTTATTATTATGATTTATTTTTATAACTATTGAACATTCAATGTTTTCTTTATATTGATATTATTACACACATTATATTTGAATTTTTATTTTTAAATTTATCAAGGATATATTATCATATTTTAGCATTTAGTTTTTGTAATTCATTATACAAAGAAATTTCATTAAAAAAATAAATTAGTATGAATGTTAAAATTATACGTGACATTTTGCGCAGGGAAAAATATTAGATGATTTTTTTAAGCTTATCCATCAGCTTTAACTGATCCGGACCAAGAAACCATTAATTAAGCTTGGTGGGCCGAAAATGCCCTACTAGGTTATCTAATTGTATAAGCATAAACGGTGTTGGGCCTAAACGTTTGTATGACATTGCATATTCTGGTGTGACCTTGGGAAAGATGTATGCGAGCCAAATAGTTTCCTTCAGCGTTGGGTCCTGTTCCTACTTAATGGCTTTAATAATTGTTAAATAGCCTTAAAAAGTTACAACGGTCCCAAATTAATTGCTCAATTTTGACCATTTTAAGTCAAATTAACTTTTTTTAGAACTAATATTTTTATTATTTTTGTTAAAATATAGGTGAAGAGATTATAACCAAAAGAAAGTATATACAATTTATTACTAATTAACTCCAATTTTTATAATTTTAGAAATATATTTATATATGCTTAATTATTAATTCTAAAAGTAGTCAATTTGACATAAAATGGTCAAAATTGAGCAATTAATTTAGGACGGAGGGAGTACCATTTACCAGGCACACACAATTGTGTGTGCAAATTAAAAAAACATAAAATAAAATTTAGTAGGTAGTGGGTGAATGAAATTAGGAGGTGATAGATAATGGATAAAAGTGAAAAAAATAAAAGAAAAAATTAGAATAAAAAATCAGAAAGAATATTAAAAGCCAAATTATATATGAAAGTGAGAGCAAGTAGTACACCAAGAGTCCGACTACTTGCTCACCTTTTATGATATAGATACTAATACATAAAGAGACAAATATAATTTGTTTCGTATTCATCAAGATACACAATGAGAATCGTATTTATATGATTTTGCACTTCTCGACAAATATAATCTGTTTCGTTATTCTAAATGATTACTCTATTTTGGGGTAATGAAGATCTTGTTAAAGTTAAGGTTACTTAATAAAACTACATAGTTTCACCCTTTAAGATTAAGTTTTTTTTATTTTTGAGTTTTATTACAAAATACGGTTTATGAAAGTTAAGGACATATTTCAAATGCACCCTAACAAATTCTCTTAATTAAAATGCCAGGGAAATTACTCATATATTTCTATTATATTGTTGCTAATTACTCTGTGTAACGTATTTAATTAATTAGGTGATGATCGATTTTATTTCAATTGAAAGTGGAACTCAAAAGATTTAATCACTGACCAGATCATAGTATCAGATACTAGACCAATCTACTATAAATTATCCTTTATTCTTTGCTCTATGCCTATATATAATATATTTCATCATCTAACATTTCTTTCTTTTTTTTTCCATATATATATATATTGTGGTAAACAGAATTAGAAACCTAGGAGACAGAAATTCATAAGCTCATGTTTCATATGCTATATATATATATATATATATATAAGTAATCTAAAACATGCATTAGTCAAACTTTTGCTAAGACTACTTAGTAAAACTTTAGTAACACGACGTGGTTTTACCCCATATGGTTAAGTTTTCCATTTTTGAGTTTTATATAATTTTTTTAAATTATAATTTTAATACAAAATTACATTATTTTATTAAGTAGCCTTATCCAAACTTGGCTAAGACATGCCTTAGATTACGTACCTTTCCCTCCTCTCTCTCTCTCTCTCTCACACACACACACACACACACACATATATATATATATATATATATTGATCTAATATATTAAATTTATATATTATTACATGTAGTTACAATTAGTAAATATATGCTAGCTATTTATTGTGCCAAATCAAGTAAAGTAATGATGAGTATTAAACCACATAGATTGCATATTCAAATTTTATTGTTTATAAATAGCAATGAATTGCATATATTTTGAATTAAAAACTCACAACTAATTCAATATTCAATAACAAGAGTATTTCTATAACTCACAAATGCAACAGATAAAGAATTTATTCACTCATTTGTCCCTCAAAAAGAAAAAATACATGATTTTTTTATTTAATTAAACAAAAATATACTATAACAAAAGAGTAAGATAACTAAATTATGAACATTAAATTTGTGCCTTGCACATGTTTAAGGGCTAGTTGTAAATAAAATTAAGGTTATTCTAATATTGTTATAACCTTTTGCATGAACTTGGTGGGTCAAGATCATCCAACGGTACTCGATCCAAACTCAATTTGAGCCGAATCGTTATAGATGTTAAGAGTCCACATATCCCCAAGAATTGCAATTCTGCATACCATGGACTGTGATTTGATTGGGTCTTGATTCTTGACATAAGGAATTTAGTGGGGGAGAGAGATTGTGTATCCTATATAACACGCGTAACACTTCAAATGCTGCAAAAGAAGGATTGCTACCATTATCGATATGTACTAATTAGTTTAGTTTTGCTCAAATCTCAATTTCAAGTGGTTGGTTTTGGATAGTTTATGATTACATAGTTCTACAAGAAAATATTTTAAGAGATGAATCTCACCATAATATATAAAAAAAATTGAAATAATATTAATGACAACAAAGTTGGCTGCCATAAATTGAATAATATTGTGTGTTAAAATTCCATATTAATCGATCAATTCGCATGATAATTAATTTGGTTGATGACCTAAAAAAAAAGAAAGAAAAACATCAAATCCGCTTCACAAAAGATCAACATGTAGATATATAGTTTTATATGCTACTATGCGCTTAATTTGTTGTCCTTACTTTCTTGATCTTATTGCCAAGATCTCCAAGAAGAGTTGGAGGAAACAATGACTCAATCTCGCTAGAAAGATCTAGAAGAATTCTTTGTTCCGCTTTTCGCTTGGTGGACGGAAGTGACTTATACTTTCTTGGAGCCGGCGGACAGATCACTGCTTGGATTTTCTGTTCCAAAGATCTTGGAGTTCTACAGCCATTATTGTTTCCCTCATCAACCTTAAACTCTCCTAAAGACGACGGCATCAATTTGATCTCTAAAGCAGATACAAAATCTTTATACTTGTCTATTTCTTCCTCTTTTTCTTCTTGTTTTTCTTGCTTAAAAGGTTGGGAAGCCTTTTGGAATTTTAACAAGGGTCTTGACAAGAAGTTGCATTCCTTGGGGTTGAGATTATTTTCTGAGAGAAACAACTCGGAATCGGAAATGGCCATTAATGGAAATGAGCTAAACTTGGAGCACATTAAAAGAAAGAGAGAGATGTAGTAACTACTATATAGGAGGGATAATGAACAAGAACAAGAAGTTCAAAAGCCAGAGAGTGAGACAGATGTTTTCAGGGTGAGAAAAAGATATATGGCAGCTAGATATACAATTATAGCTAGAGAATAGAGTAAAAGGATATATATATATATATATATATATATATATATATATATATTCTAGACCGTTCATATTAGACAGTTCATTTAACCATTCATACAGAAGCCAGTACAGTTACATTTGTATAATCGATCGAGAGTCGCAAAAGTTGATTATATAATGTTAAGATATAATTGTAATCGTCCGATACAAATTGAATTACTCTCAAATTTACTGTCCCAATAATACTATTGAGATATTTTTATTATCCCAATAATACTATCGGGATATATTGATCCGCCATAATTCTATCGAAAATGTTATTAATAGCAGCAAAAACTCTACGTGGATATAAAAATTGGACATGAGTGTATTTAAATTTCACTTATTTGTATTTTGACTCTCAATGATGGATAAAAATATAAATAAGTGAAATTCAAATACATTCATATCCAATTTCCATGTCCGCCTAGAAGAGTTCTAATAACGGTCCTCGTTAGGTTTATCAAATTATAATTCACAATATACAAAATTAATTACAATTTTCAGAGATGTCATGTACACATCTCACATGTTTCGATCTAGTATCGTACGTGACAATAATCATGATCATCTATCTTTTTCCAATTTATTTATTTGGCTTTTGCTATTAGTTTTTCCCAAAAGTTTTAGACGAGAGACGTGGAAAGAGAATTCGGCGAAGGATCCAATGCGAATAAATCACTCATCTCTAGCTCTGTTTCTCTCTCACACACTCAGAAAGTTCTCTTTTTCCTTTTTTGGTACTAATAAAATACTAAAATCTTGTGTTTGTAATAATCGCTTTTGTGATTTCTACGGACTTTGATGCATCAAACCATGTGTTTACCCTACAAGGAGGGAACACATCCATCTCTTTTAATGCATGCATGCAGCCTGCAGGCTAACCTATCCACATCTCACGATATTTTGAACAACTTCTCGTTTGTATAATTTCAATTAGTTATTTTCTCATATGGTAGACAAAATTTCCAATAAGGATAGATTGGGAAGTGTACACCTGTAAAATTATAAGGAAAAAAAAACTGCAAACAAAAAATCTATATTCATTATGCTTATCTAGGATATTTATATAGCATATTTACCGTATGCATTATTTTCAAAGTTTCTAGGCGTTTTGTAACTACTCATGGCTTGACAATGGCTAGTAGAAAACCCCTTGTATTACTTTTGGCTAATATAATACTTAATGTTAGCATGATATATGAAAACCTCAAACACCTTTAATTTATTCTCACATTAACAATCTCTATTGTTGTTATTGATTTAATCATTGGAGACAGATTTAGAGGCCAACTTTTTGTGTATTCGTTGATTTTCAATATTTCAGATCATTCAAATCCAGTGATTGAGGCTGCCGAAACACAACATTAATCATCAATATATTAAAACTTAAGTTAGAGCCCAGGCCAGTGAAAGCTGAAGAAAACGTTAGAGGAGTTTGCTACACGCTATCATTCCTGGCATCTTATGCTTAGGATTCCCGTGTTGTGTAGTTGGGATGCAAATACATGCATGGAGTTACAGATTCCATTTCTTATGCTCCGTTTGTCTGAAAACGTATTCTAGAATACGGACTGATATACAGTTTGCATTCCAAAATTTATATAATTGTTAAGATTTGCACGTAAATATTTAAAACATATACAAACTCAATTCAAAGTTCTTTTCGAAGTTTTAACAAGTCAAAAGTGAATATGTAATAGAAAAAAAAACTTTAGGGTGCATTAGTAGAAAAGAATCTTAAAGTAATTGTAGATACGTTTTAAACATTGAAATATAAACCTCAACAACTCTTTTAACTTTCAAGTCCAAATTGTATAATACGGTTTTAAATTTCTCGGTGTTTGATGTTTGTCCGAAAAATAAGTCCAACAAAAAATTGATAGAACCATAGTGATCTATAGTTCATATTGTTAGGCGGCAAAGAAACAACATATATGCTCACAAAATGAGCTAGTGTATAGCGGAAATCCGCATGTTAAGATAAATGTGTGACTACACAAGAAAAGATAAAATATGCAATGAATGCATATTTTTATTAGAAGATGGAGGTGGTACTGATCAAAGAGAAGATAAAAGGTGTTAGGATATTTCACATGAATTTTATAGGGAGAATTACATTTACTAGTACATTTTTAAAAACTATTACAACATAAGTGCATACATAAAATATTTTCAAAATTAGTTCATCTTCAATATTTTAATTACAAAATCAGTGCATCTTAATTAGTTTTAATTATGGTAACTGTTACCATAATTAAAGGGATATCAAATCATTTGTTATTTCTCCCTTCCATTTGAAAACCCTTATTTTTCAATTTGGGTTCTTTTCTCCCTCCTCCCTCCTCCCTCCTCCGCCTCCTTCCTCCCTCCTCCCTTCTCCCTCCCCCGCCTTCTCCCTCCTCCCTCCCCCGCCTCCCTTATCCCTTATCCCTTCCCCGCCTCCTCCCTCCCCCGCCTCCCGCCTCCCTCCTCCCTCCTCCCTCCCTCCCCCCTCCCCGCCTGCCTCCCTCCTCCCTTCCCCGCCTCCTCCCTCCCCCGCCTCCCTTCTCCGCCTGCCTCCCTCCTCCCTCCCCCCTCCCCGCCTGCCTCCCTCCCCTCTCCTCCATTTTCTTTGTCGATCCCTTATACACCATCGCCGATAAGCTCATGGTGGCGTCAATGAAGTTTTCGCGTTCATGGTGGCGTCAATGGAGTCTTCACGTTCATGGTTGGATTTTTCGATTTCTCCAGGTAACCAAACACTAATATGGCGATAACCAAATAATAGTATGGAGGTAATCAACACACTATTATGGCGATTTGTTGCTGCAGTAAATCTAGGTAACCAAACAGTAGTATGGAGGTAACCAATTTCTGAATGTGTAGTAACTAGTTTTTTTGTGCAGTAAATCTAGGTAACCAAACACTAGTATGGAGGTAACCAATTCCTGAATGTGTAGTAACTAGTTTTTGTGCAGTAACTATAGGTAACCAAACACTAGTATGGTGGTAACCAAAAAGTAGTATGGAGGTAACCAATTCGTGAATGTGTAATAACTAGTTTTTTCGTGCAGATTAGCAGTGGAGGATGATGATGAAGAGAATGATGAAGGGGAGGCGGCGACGGAGGAAGATGAAGATTAGGATAGATAAGATAATTTTTTTGTTTTTCGTTCCTTTTGATTTGAATTTTGAATTATAGATTTGTTTTTGTTGTTAGATCTCAAAGATTTGAATTTAAATTATTAGTTATAGCGGTTATTTGTCCTTAATTTTAGGTTTCCTTATTAATGTGAAATTGAATGGTTTGAATTGTTGCCCTCTTTTTGTAATTAATTTGTCCTTATTGCACTCTTTTTGTAATTATTTTATTTGTGCACTAATCTTGTAATTTTTAACTAATTGTTGTATATTTCTGTAAAGAACCCAATTTTATATTAGATAAATTCAAGAGAGTAGATGAGTTAATAAGCATGGAGGAGTCTCAACATAATAAATTAACCTTTTGGATAAGGAGGTGATTCAACATGTTTATTGGGTCAGTCTACACATGTGTGTGCTGCATTGATGTGGGATGGATCATGGATCGTACAATTCCGCTACAAGTGGTATTAGAGCTCATGATTTGTTGGGCCCAAGCATCAAGTTGATACTCTAACGCGGAGCATTCGTACACTGCGTGTTACTCTCTTTGTGTGGTGGAGCAAAATAGGGTTGAATCGGGTGTAGTACAAGGAATCGCTCTCGCGTTTGCCACTACGCGGTGAAGTATGATTTGAGTCAAATAAAGCGGGCTTAAGATGATTCTGGGAAGCTGCTCAAAGTGAAGGGTTCACAAATAGTAAGGTTGTACTCTCACGTTTGGCTTTGACGTGGTGGAGTAGTATTAGAGTCGAGTAGGGCTCTTAAAGGGAACTCAAAAAAGGTGTGCTCAGTGATAACTACTCTAGTGTGTGATATTCAAGTGAAAGATGGCGATTGTTGAAATATTTCACATGAATTCTACATTGGATAAATTCAATAGTGTATATGAGTTAATAAGTATAGAAAAATCTCAACCTAGTAGGTTAACTTTTTGGGAAAGGAGGTAATCCAACATATTTATTGGATCAATTTACACAAATGTGTGCTACATTGATGTGAGATGGATAATGGATCGTACAATTTCTCTATAAAAGGAGAATATGTACGTTGAAATAGTTTGCACACATTGAGCGTAGACCTATAGATGCATCGGCAAGTAAGAGTGATTTGCTACAACTAAAGAGAGCAAAAAGAGATGGAGACCAAAATTTATTTGGATGTGGTAGATTTATGATAAATAAAAATTACACAATCAATTCATTTCAATTTTTTTAAATTTTTTTAAATTTTTTTTATATGACATATTATTATTAAATAGTATAAAATACTAATTTTAGTGTCATCGTCAAATAATTTATTCTTAATTTATACATCATTATAAGAAGAGGTAACCTTGAAAATTTTGTAGGTGAATATTAATGCATCCAACGTAATCTTTGTCGTAAATGAAAATTGTACTCGAATGCAAGCGTCCACGTACTAACGTAATCTTTTGTATATATTATCCCATTCTATATTAAATTCATAAAACAAGTTACTCAATATATGTATTTGTAGCGAATACAATTTTTGTAATTCATTTTCCAACACTAAATACAGAAATGCAACCTTAATTTTTATTTATCAATTAAACACCAAAAATACATCGTTTTTCATAAACCCTAAACCTAAAACGTTTACATTTCTTCTAGTTCAAACAGAGGCCTAATCTCTATCTCGCATGAACATGAATAACACAAATTAATTCACATGCTAATGGATCTCGGGAGATGATAAATTTAATTAGAGGTGGCCCAGGAGGGGACCATATATACCCTAAGATTGCTTGGGTTTCACCATCAGGGACAATGGCTCATGAGTGTGTGCTAAAAGTTACAAGTGCAAAGTGCCTTTTTAGTGCTGGCTTGCTGTATTATAGTACTAGTGTGTCAACTTACTTTGACAAATATTTGTCACAAATTAGTGTATTATTTTTATGTTTTAGTCCTGCTATTTAGTTGTTCAAGCCTTTGGTTGCTGAGGTGTAATAATAGTTATTTAGTTATCTAACTTTATGAAGTTGACTGGGTCTTTTAGGAGTTTATTTCTACTGAAGTTAGTACTACTGTTAGTTATTTTTGTTGTAACAGTGGATAGTTGTAGGAGTAGAATCAGTAGCTTCTGTGATTTCTATTTTCTATAAATTTATAAGTAGTAATTAGCAGTTGACAAGAAATAAGAAACCAAGTTTCCATTTTTATTATTTCTTTTACCTTCTTAGTTCTCAACTGTTTTGAGTGGTGTATTCCTTCTCTACAAAATCTCTTTTTTTGTTTACAATATTCATTATTTCTTTTAGCCAGTCACAAATTGACAATCCGCTTTGTTATTAACATGAAAAATTAAAGAGTATAAAAAAAAGCATGTCAAATTTTATCATATTGAAAAGGCTTAAATATAGAATAATACCCTGAACTTTTAATATTTTTTCACTTTGGGGATTGTATTCTCATTTTTTTCAATTAGGGGATTAAACTTTTAATTTTTTTCCACTTTGGGGATTGTCTTCTCAATTTTTTCAATTAGGGGATTAAACTTTTATTTTTTTTCCATTTTGGGGATCGTCTTCTCAATTTTTTCAATTAGAGGATTAAACTTTTAATTTTTTTCGACATGGCAGCGACACGTGACTAAAAAAATACTTATGTGTAATATTGAGTCTCATTTTAATATTTATTCAATTAATTTTTTATACCAAAAAGGGTAAATATAAGATCATTATTAATTTTAAAGTAAATTATTATTATTATAATTTTAATATAAAACCATTATTAATTTTTTAAGTAAATTTAATGATAATTTTACTCTTTTGGTAAATTATTAATTTTTAATTTTAATTTTTTTGGTAAATTTAATGTTTTAAAGTAAATTTAATGACAATTTTTTAAAGTAAAATTAATAATGATCTTATATTTATCATTTTTGGTACAAAAAATTAATCAAATAAATATTAAAATGAGACTCAATATTACACAAGTATTTTTTATTCACATTTCGATGTCATGTCATCAATTTTTTAATGTTACACTATCAATTTATACGTAATCAAAAATTTTTAAGAGTTTAATTCTCTAATGAAAAAAATTGAGAAGACAATCTCCAAAATAGAAAAAAAATAAAAGTTTAATCCCCTAATTGAAAAAATTGAGAAGACAATCCCCAAAGTGGAAAAAAATTAAAAGTTTAATCTCCTAATTGAAAAAATTGAAAAGACAATCCCCAAAGTAGAAAAACATTAAAAGTTCAGGGTATTAATCCATATTTAAGCCTATTGAAAATTTAAACTTTGTTAGTGACATTAGTTTCTTGGTTTTAAACCAATTTTTTTTTAAATGTCAATTTAATTTAAAAGTTAACGTTCATTTTGAGATTAACAACTGCTAATCTATTTAAAATTTGCAAACAATATGAAGACATTACAAATTACAACTAAATACATATTATATTGATTTGGTGTGACAAATTTTATTTTTTTAATGCCCCCAAAACTACAGAGGAATAATAGTACAAGTACAATGAATTATTACATAATCAACTTCAATAATCTGGCAATAAAAATATTAAGTAAAGTCACACTCTATGAGTAAGAATACAAGCCTAACAAATAAAAAATAAATAAAGTCTCAAAATAAAAAGGTAATAATATTAAGTAAACTCACACTCTATGAGCGAGAATACAAGCCTCACAAATAAAAAGAAAATAAAGTACCACAATAAATGAGAAATAAAGTTCCATAATAAAATGAAATGAAATAATAAGAATCAAACTTAATGATTCTAAAGTCTTAATCTTAACTATCAGGATAAGACATCATTGACTTGGCGTGACAAAATTTAGTAGGCCAGTAATGATCAATAATATTTATAAGAATATTCCATCTTTAAATTTTATTAACATAATTTTTTGAAATTAATGAATAGTAGGTTTAAGATTATGACTTACTAAGTTATGGTCTATACTAAGACAGAAACTATTATGATAACGTGGGGTATTTTATAAGTAAAAAGTGCACACAAAACACACACTCTCATGGCACATAATTGCATCTCATTCTCATGCTTAATGATTTTGTTTCCCATTTCCAACATTCATCTCTTCTCCCATACCAATATAATAGGCCCACAATCAAATCACAATTACCCAAACTCGCATCATATTGTCAAAGTTGGTCTAGAATCTAGATGGTGACCACCACCGGTTGTGAAGTATCCATCCAAATTTTCTTTGAAATTTTGAATCTTCACCCCCAAATTGTATTACCTTCTACCACTAAAAATAAAATAAAATAAAATAAAGAAGTTGAGATAAGTCACACATCAATATCAAACAAAAAGTAAAAACTCTACGTGGACATGAGTGTATTTGAATTTCACTTATTTGTATTTTGACTCCCAATAGTAGGTAAATATGCAAATAAGTGAAATTCAAATACACTCATGTCTAATTTTTATGTCCGCCTAGAAGAGCTCGACAAAAAGTTTATGAGTACAAAAATAAAATATGCAACACTCGAGAACTGGATTTTGGTTAATATGAGAGCTTTTATATTTCGTTTAAAGAAATTGTAATTCAAAAAGTTATATTAATGAAATAGCAAAGTTGATCGTGAATATAGGTAAATCATTGAATCATGTCTAATTAATCTTGTGTCAATTTTCTCTCTTCATATGAATTTCTATAATATATTTCTTGAATATTGTAATCTTTCAAGACAACACGAAACTCTCACTAAAAGGGAAAGAGACCAACCAAAAAACAAGATCTTCTACTCGGTCTAATTTTTTCTATTATCTTGGGTGGAGATAACTCTTAGCAATTGGGTCATAGGGCAATGGACCTGCAACGAGTAAGAGAACTTTTTTATATCTTTGTAACTCTCTGACTTCTCTAGAAAACTGGTCAAGTAAGAAAGTTAAAACAAACTAAGCTTTATCCCCTATTAAAAAGCCTATCTTAATGCATCCGTTTTTTTATTGTATGTTATCGAGCAAGGGAGTTTTTATTATGCGATCCAGATCTTTCAATTAGAAAAAAAATCTTTTTATCCATTTTTGACATGTGTACAATAATTATTTTTTTAATCAATAGCCTATAACATGTGGGGGTCAGTTTGTATTAATTATGTATGGTCCATTACACGTATCAAAAATGTATAAAGAAGTTTTTGGAAGACCTGGACCTCCTAATAAAAACTCCGATTAAAAATACTCGAGCAACAAAAATATAAACAATTAATGTGATATAAAGAAAACACAATAAATATTTGTACATGATTTTATTGTAAGCATTTAAATTTTAATATTCATTAGCGTGTTTTCGACAGCTACATAAAATTAAAGAATTAGGGAAAGCTCTCAAAGAGGTACATAAAGTCACATGTATAGGCACTTAAAAAAGTTTATTTTGGGTATTTTCAAAAGTATCAGTTAAAAATCATAATTCTTTTATACTTTATCAAACAATTTAATCAGTGAACTAAATATTACTATAATTTTATATGGTTGCAATCTTTTTCCTATTATAAGTTTTCGAATCCTACATCTTCTAATCATAATAAAATTTGTAAGTGTTTCTAATTTCATTCAATATTTGCATCCTATATTTATAAATTATTTTTAATATCCAACAAGTATAAGTGATGTCAAAATGTTATTCTTAAATTCATTCATTATAAATAGAGTTGTAAACGAACTCTTGAACCTTGCCCGACTCGGCTCGACTCGGCTGAACGTTTCAAATTTATTACATGAGTTAAATTCGAATAATGTACTTGTTTAGTTAAACGAATCAGATTCAAATAAATCAAACTCAAATTATATGGTGTCTAGTTGAGTCTGACTCGTTTAGTATTTAATTAATATATATTTTAAATTTTATTATAAAAAATAAAATAAGTTGGGTTTATACTTAATTAGACTTGACTTACTTAAGTGTGACTCGAGCTAAAACTCAACTCATTTTTTAAATGGATCGTATCCACACATCAAAAAAGTGTTTTTTCTAATTAAGCAGATTTTTTTTATTTGGTAAAGCGTAAAATAAAAAAAAAATTACATTCTTATGAATTTTATTAATTTTTTAATAATTTTTACTTTCGATCTTAATATTTTTAGAATCGTTTAAAATACTCGTTTAACTTTTAAACTATCTCGAACTGGGTTGATCATAGGGCGACTCTACTCTACGCATTTCCATCATAAAAATTGTTTGTAAAAATAAAAAATAAAAAAAAATAAAATTGCTAGGCAGGCGGCGCAGGCCCAAATATAGAAACCCAGATGAGGAGGAACACGCGTCGGGAAGAGCATTGATCGAAGAGGCAAAGCATATTGGACGGCAAGGTTTTGTAGACAAGGCAAGAAAGTAGGGGTCAAAGAGTGAGAAATGGATTCAGTTCATTCTTCATTTAAACCCAATTTCATCTTCATCTCACCATTTCTTTCATTCATTTCATACACTCAATTTCAGAAATGGATTCTTTTCTCTTTTGAATTAAAACTCAAGCTAAGCGGGGCAGCTTTTTCGACGATCCAATACCATCACCACTGTAATTTGTTCTTTCACTGATCTATAAATTTCTTATATATATGGATGGATATGTATTTGTAAATGTAAATCTACAATTTTTGTTTTTTTTTGTTTTTGTTTTGTTATAAACCTGATCATAATCTTAATTTGAGGAGATTGATTTTGTTGTTAGTTTAGAGAAATTACACATGCACATTATGGAAATACTGTTGTACATAGTGTTATTGATTACATATAGGATTTGATTCTATAAAGTTGAACATTGTTGTAATGTTGATTTTCATGTTCTATAATGTTTTTGATTTTGAAATGTTAATGCATGTGGATTGAATTGGCCAATGCAATGATGATTGGTTTTGATTTGATGGCTGGATGGTCCCCTGATGATAGAATGTCATATATTTCTGTTCTATTTCATGTTGGCGTTCTTTGATCTTAAGCTGTTGAATATGATCAAATAAAAATGCTCGACTGATTATGCTAAATTACTACAATTTGCTAATATTTAGTTCCATAGATTCTATAATATGGTGCCTTTTTTTTTCCTTCTCATTTTATCAATCTACTTGCCTCTTTGAAAATTTTGTATTTTAGATCAGTTTAATGCATTTACTTTTCTTTGGTTTTTAACTTCATGCTGAGGTACGAGTTATACTCCCTCCGTCTTAAAAAATTATTCATACTTTTCTTTTTGTGGTTATTAAGGTTTGCATACCACATACTTTGACATAGTTTATTTCAGTAATAAGTTTGAGTGTGTAAAGCTTAATATTGAAAAATATCATCTAAAAAAGAATACTCTTTTCTTAGGACGCTGGGAGTGATTAAGTGTTCTATGCTATGTACGCTGGGAGTGCCTTAATTGTTCTACGTTATGTTGAATTTGTTTGACCAAGTGTCATGCTTCAATGTATTATATTGGTTTCTTATCAACCATCTCTGGCAATCTTGAGTCTAGACTCTAGAGTCTAGATCAATTTTATTTTTCATGAAATGTTTAAGATGCTAGAGAAGAATAGCATTAGAAAAATGGAATAATAAGTATTTGAAGTTCTATATAATAAGTCATAAACTACCCAAAACGCAAAAAACACTGATGTGGGACAGGTTACATTATAATAAGTTGTTTTGATTGATTCTGTTTTCTGCCAAAACTAATACCAAAAAAGGCTCTTTTTTACCGAAAACCAACCAGTAACCAAACTGTTTGTCAGTTGTGTTTGTCTTTGCTAAATTAAAGTTTGGTTCACTTTTTTTCTTTTCAGTGTCCAATTTCCCTGATTCCACATTAAAAAAAATAAAAATAAAATAATTTCCCTGATTTCCTCTATGATCCTTTTGAGATAAGAAAGTAATCTGACTTTATAATCAATGGCTAAAATAAATCTAATTAAATCCAGTGGATTGTTAGGATGTAACAGATAAATATAGATTACAACTATATAAAGATAAAAGTACTATATTTACAATATTAATATTGTGTGTAACTACTTGTATTTAGACGGTTCAGTTCTGAGTTAATTGGTTTGATTTGGTCTATTTGGTGCATAGTCTGAATTATTTGATTTCACTTGCACTCCGACTATAAACTAGAAATCTAAGGACAGCACTCACTATTTAAGACTTATTAGTAATTACTAACTCACAGTTACTAGTGTTGTACACTGGTCATAGCAGTCGTCTAAATATCTTATTGACATTGTAACCTAAAGTGATGCTCCTGCTAGTACTTTGAAATTATTTTCTGACCTAACAATGAAGGGCGTGAGTTATTTGAGGACCTTCATCATCATTAATGTGCTGGTGTATATAAATTTAGGTATCTGCATATGCATTACTTGATGATGAATATTGTTGTTGCAGCAATTGGAATCTTGAAGGGTTAATGTTGTACTTTCCTTTATCATATGTTTGCTTAGTTACTTTGAGATCTTATAGTGTTTTTAAAAAAAAATAATTAATTAATTTGAAGCTGACATTTTTGTACAGTTGCTAACAGAAGATGGCAGACGCTGAGGATATTCAACCACTTGTCTGTGATAATGGAACAGGAATGGTTAAGGTAGCGAATCAAACTTATTATTTTTGAAGTGTATAACTAATATTGAGCTATTTGTGGCTGCTGGGAGTTTAGATTAATAATGTGGTGTACTCATCTGTACTTGACTTTCGTCTTTGTGGCACAATGTTAATTATAGGCCGGATTTGCTGGAGATGATGCTCCAAGGGCTGTGTTTCCTAGCATTGTTGGCCGTCCACGTCATACTGGTGTGATGGTTGGTATGGGTCAGAAAGATGCATATGTTGGCGATGAAGCTCAGTCCAAGCGTGGTATTTTAACTCTGAAGTACCCGATTGAGCATGGTATTGTGAGTAATTGGGATGACATGGAGAAGATCTGGCATCACACATTTTATAATGAACTCCGTGTAGCCCCAGAGGAGCATCCAGTTCTACTCACTGAAGCACCACTTAACCCGAAGGCCAACCGTGAGAAAATGACCCAGATTATGTTTGAGACCTTTAATGCCCCTGCCATGTATGTCGCCATCCAGGCTGTTCTATCACTTTATGCCAGTGGTCGTACAACTGGTAAGCATTTTGATGATTTCATTGTATCATAGTGTCGAGGATGAAATTGGGTGTGTTCTCTGAAGGAAGGATGATTTTCTTTTAATAATGAAATGTCGTTTTTTCCATGTCTGAAAGGTGTATCTTTAGATGAGCACATGTGTGCCTCCTTTCTGGTAGCAGTTGAAAAAGAAGTGTTCAAAGATTATAGTTTGTATCACACACACTTGGACATATTTTTTGAATGAATTTTTGCAATATTAAACTTTCAATACTAAATTTTAATAAATATTGAAATTTTCTATGTTTAAGTTTGTCCTATGCAAACTTTTTTTAATTAGAAATCAACAAAATTGTAGGAGTCTCATTTCCATTCGGAATTAGAACTATTTCTAAAGAAATTAAAGAAGAGTAACACCCTTCAGTTTTTTGCTTTTGGGTTGAAGACATGCCTAAATCAGAGCAATGATCTTTTTGTTTATTTGGTTTCAACAGATTGTCTTTTTACATGTAGGTTTTTACTTTACAAGAATCATATAATCTTTGGCTCTCTATATGAAATTTAGGATAAGGATTAAGGGTGCTGCTTGTTTTTGCTGCAGGTATTGTTTTGGACTCGGGAGATGGTGTGAGCCACACTGTCCCCATCTATGAAGGGTACGCCCTCCCACATGCTATCCTACGTCTTGACTTAGCTGGTCGTGACCTCACTGATGCCCTCATGAAAATCTTGACTGAGCGTGGTTACTCCTTTACCACCACAGCAGAGCGTGAAATTGTGAGGGACATGAAGGAGAAGCTAGCTTATATCGTACTTGACTATGAGCAGGAACTAGAGAATTCCAAGACTAGTTCCTCCGTCGAGAAGAGCTATGAGTTACCTGATGGGCAAGTCATCACAGTCGGGGCTGAGTGTTTCCGATGCCCTGAAATCCTGTTCCAGCCATCAATGATTGGAATGGAGGCTGCAGGAATTCATGAAACCACATATAACTCAATCATGAAGTGTGACGTCGACATTAGGAAGGATCTCTATGGAAACATTGTCCTCAGTGGTGGGACCACCATGTTCCCAGGCATTGCTGACCGAATGAGCAAGGAAATCACTGCTTTGGCCCCAAGCAGCATGAAAATCAAGGTGGTAGCTCCACCTGAGAGAAAGTACAGTGTTTGGATTGGAGGCTCCATCTTGGCATCTCTCAGCACCTTTCAGCAGGTTTGTCCTTTTAAGATCAATGCTAGACTGAGAATTATTATTGGAACTTTATATACTATTATTATTCATACCATCATAGTGTCCACATGTATGTTGCATATTATGCATACAACAACTGCACATATATATAGGATGCTTTTGGTTTATGAGAAAGAGGTCCTGGAGTTGATTCTTGAACATGCATTTCATATTGCTGGGCAGCCAGGACTGGTACTTGTTTTGCTTTCCGTCTATCCTTAGAATTGTGTAAAAGTAATGCTACGGACACATACTGTACACAAAAAGTTGTGCACGAGCAGTAAAAAAAAAGAGAAAAAATAGGAAGCGGGACCTACCATTGGATGTTTACACATTTTTATTGGTAAATAATACATGAGTCCTACTATTGGTGCACAACTTTGTATATTGTTTGTGCACATAGTATTATTCTTGTGGAAAATTGTTCCATTTTTTTCTGTGATTGCGTTTTTGTGGAAGTAGATACGGAACTTGTCATTATGTCTCCATTTATAGGAAACGGCATTCTAGCATAAAGTGACCAACATTACTATCAGATGGCTAAACCATGTATTAGCAGCTCTGTTATAGACTGAAAGTTTGTTTAACTTCCCTTCTTTGACTGCGTGACAGTTATATGGAAGTCTAAAATAAAATTGGATGTAGCCTAGCTGATATTTAGTACTCCTAATGAGAATCTGTTTATATTCTGAATACAGATGTGGATTGCAAAGGCAGAGTACGACGAATCTGGGCCATCAATTGTGCACAGGAAATGCTTCTAATTGTTTAGGATGATGGAAGAGGAAGAACCGTAACATTCTGTTTTGTTTAAATGAATTTGCTTCTTGGAATTTTTTGCTTTACATTTGTTTTTTGTTTTTTTGCTTAGCTTCCTTGTCATTATATTGTGAATAATGACCTAAGAGACGGATGAGAGGATGAGGGATATTAGTTCTTTAGTTACCTTATTTTTCATGAATAGTTCTGCACATTGCAGCCAGCCAGTATTAGGTTTTTTCCTAGATCTATGCGTGTAATGTGTAAAAATGCTAGTTCAAAGTTGGCATTGAAATTTAATACTAGTTTCTTCATTTGATGAAATTTAATGTTTGATTATTTTGTGCGGGCTCCTTTAAATTAAAGATTTTATACTTGGGTGTGATTTGTTAATTATTACTCATTTTGAAGTGGTAGCAAAAAATTGAGCATTGTAACCAACTGCCTGGGAAGTTGCTTTTGCAGCCATAGCTATTGTGATGTCATGTAAAACTTACTGGAAGGAAAAACTTGTAGAAGTTGGAACTTTTGATTAATGAACAGCCTGATTTTAATTATGAAATATCATACTCCCTCTATTTTAAAATTAGAGATATATTTTTCTTTTAAGTCCGTTTCAAAATTAGAGATACATTTTTATTTTAAGACTATAAAGTGACATGTTGTTCTTAATTTGTCATTACTTATTCACTATTATTTTCAATATCACACCACCACAATCAAATTTCTAACTAATAATAAGTCTATATTTAAGAACATAAAATTATCTTAGAAAGTTGTTATTTAATAACTGTATCTTTAATTTTGGAACGAAATGAGTAGCAGGTAGTGCATGGTTAGTCTATGCCCATAATACTTTAATCATGGGGTTAAACTAGTTATGCCTTCCCCACAGGATATGTGGGGCTAGATTGGTATGTACATTGTCTAACATGTATATGTACTATAGGTCTAAATTGAGGTCTAACCTTTACTATTGTAGATATCAAGAAAAGTAGTGCTTGGCATGTTGCCGATCTTGTTATAATGACAAAATGAGCTACATCAATTTTTAAACGTAGTATAGCAAGCAAGAAGAAAGGGATGTTAAATGAATACAACCTGTAAACTATGCAGTAGTAGAGGTATTAAGACTTGTATCACTTGAGCTTTTAGTCATAAGTTTTGGTCTTTGTATGATCTAAGGCTATGCTTGTTTACGATCATGTTTCATGAGATTGGACAATTTATGGTTATTTATACCGGTTAAATACTTTTAAACTTTTTTTTTTATCCTTGAATTAGTCAGCATATAGCCTTGATTTAATGAGCTCAAGTCGAGCTTTTAAACCTTAGTATGTTGTTCGAATTCAATTCGTTTATAAATGAGTCGAGTTCTAGCCTAATCGAACTTAAGTCGAGTTAAACCAAATTTAAATAATTATTATTAATTATATTTATAATTTGATATATATAATATGTATAAATAACTATTTTAATTAATTAAATACTAAATGAGCCGAGTTTAAGCGAGCTCGAGTCGAGATTAGACGAGTCGAATTTAAACGAGCCACACTCAAATCAAACATAATATAGTTCAAGATCAACTTGTTTAATTAAAGGAACACGATTCCTTGTTGAAACTAAACTCAATATACGAACTCGAGCCGAGTCAAACTGAGCTTGAGCTAAGCCGAGTTTTGTCACAAACCGCTCGGTTCATTTACAGGTCTTATAAGCAAATGAGTTTCATTTTCTGTGATAAAATCAAACATATTGTTACAGTTCTCTTACAGCCTCAATCAAAATAGTACTTATTCCATAACTTGAAAAAGTTGCAACATTTCATGCTTACTTCTACCAAGAATTATACAAACTCTAGTTACTGCTGGATTCTACAACATAAATTATAGAAGTCCCCCATACAAATGAGGGTAAAATGAGGGTAACAAGTGAAATTTCAATTAGAAACTATAACATGAGGTAAAGGAGAATTTGCAGGCAAGAAGATGTCTACTTCATTCAATACTACAACCGCCCAATCTCAACATGCCTGAACAATTCGATCATTGGTGGAAAGAAGAGAGACACTAGCATCATCGAATGGATGATCTTCTTCTACTGAAATATTATGCCTGGAATCATCTTTCTCATCACCAAGAAGAGGCTTCGAGTCCCCTGTGGAGTTCCATTCATCAAATTCTCCTGTTATATCTTCCTTCTTTGGAGCTACATTTTCTTTACAACTAGTTTGAGCACCAATGTTTGTATCCAAAAACTTGAAATTCTCCATTTTGTTGTTTGGCACCAAGCTAACATTCTCATCAAATGTATACTCTGATCTTTCAAGCCTTGATTTGGATGATCCTTCTTCGCTGCTGGAGGATGAAAACAATTCTTCCAGATCTCCATTTTCTATAAATTGAGAATTAGACCTTGTGTATGTTGTGAAAGGCGATTCGCGTAGAATCCCTTGAGCAGATGAAGTCCTCTGGGAGAAGCTCCCAAACCCTTGTATACCTCTACTTAGCTTACGAGCTCGATTTCGTTCTTCTTTGAGAAGAGGCCCTTTATCCAGGAGTAACAATATCTTCTCTGATTTTTTTCTTACATTAAGGCCCCAATTGAATCTGCATATTTAGATATCCCAATTTTGTGTCAATCTATCATAACATGATAAAAAGATGAGTATAAATTTGATACACCGATAGTGTATACACGAGCGTTGTTAGGATCATAACACGTCATTAAAACACGGATAATTTTGTCCAACATTATAGTGCTTCATTATTGATGTGTTACAATCCTAACACTACTCGTGTATACACTTTAAACATCTTAGAAATATACCCTTTTTCATCAATATGTTGAAAGCTTCCCATTTCCCTAATAACATCTTTATCACTTTGAAACTCCTCTGCAACACTTTCTGGTCCATGGGTCATCAAATGATCTAGTACAATAAGTGCCTGATATGATGTTCTCCAGTTCTTTCTATCAAATTTCACCAATCTGACAATACCCAATATATAATAAATCACACAATAAGAAACACGTTTTCAAACACATGATTATAGTTCAAACATATTACAAGGAAAACAATTATGTTACACGGACTCTTCACTTTGTCCTAAAATACCAGTGTCCGACATTCGACACTCAACACTCAACACTTAACACTTAGACAATGGTATGGGTATTAGAAACTTCGTTTTAGTATAAAATTTTGGTTAAATTGAGGAGTACCCGTGTCACACTCTTCAAAATACCGTGTTAGACTTTTTAAAATACCGTACACTCCATCTGAGTCGGTTTAAAATAGGAAAACATGTCCTTATTACAATGTCACACATATTAAACTAAACACACATTAAAAGAAATCAAAAAGATAAAACTAAGGAACCTGTTGTGCAGAATCTGCAGAATTCTGCTATAATCATCAACTTCAAAAGCAGCCTTGGATATCATCTTCAGGGTACGCGTATCAGGTGCCCACGGGTTTCCATTTGTGGCCTCTTCTGTCAATCTGTAAAATTTAACCCACTACAAATTAAACCCATGTTTGATATCATCAACAAAAGACTTAAACTTGCATATAAATTAAAATTTAAACCCATTACAAATTAAATCCATGTATTATATCATCAACAAAAGGCTTAAAACTTTTTTTGATCAAACAAAAGACTTGAACTTACAAACAAATTAAACCCATGTTTTATATCATCAACAAAAAACTTAAACTTGCAAACAAATTATACCTATTATTATATCATCAACCAAAGACTTAAATTTGCAAACAAACTAAACCCATGTTTTATATGATCTACAAAAAGACTTACACTAGCATAAAAATTAATCAGATTACAAATTAAACCCATGTTTTATATCATCAACAAAAACTTAAACTTGCAAAATTAGTAAGCCCATTACAAATTAAACCCATGTCTCATATCATCAACAAAAGACTTATACTTGATACAAATCAAAATAAACCCATAAAAATTAAACCCATGTTTTATATCATCAACAAAAGACTTACAGTTGAGCAGGGGTGACATCTGTCAGGGCTAATCTGGCAGTCTTGATCTTTTCTTTAAAGAAAAAAGAAGCTTGTTTCTTGAATTCTTGAAAAAATGGACCACCTGAATCACCACTGCTGCTGATGCCTAAGATTGACATGTTTGCTATAAGAAAATATTGACACCCTAAAGAGAAAAATCAAGAAATCTGAGCTTAGTTTCTTGGAAGAAGGTAGAATTGGATTAAGAAACAGAGCATAACTAATCCACCTAGAACCAATTAATTCAACCCTGACTCTATATCTAATAAAGTGGGGTTTGCATATTTAAACGGGACACTTGGATTCAATGTTATAAAGGCTGACGAATTCAAAGAAGACATAAGGTTATGAAAATGATGTCTTGTGTGTGTAACTGTGTGAGAGAGACAGATTCAGATCTTGATCAATTTTTGAATCTAAAGCAGTACTTAGTCAATTGTGAGGTCAACATATGATGTGCGAGCTTTCCTATTTGAATTTGAAATTTTCTTTTTTTTTGTCTGTTGTTTATTATAGGCGAGTTTTCCTGCTTCCAAGGACAAATAGGAAAGTTTTTGTTGTTTGTTTACAAATTCCATTAAAATAGTCTTGATCTCACAAAAAAGGACTTGTTTTGACTCTCTTTTTTTTCTATGTCATTTACTGACGCCGGGCGGGATAGCGATTATCCTGCGGACTAGGGTAACAATAAATTCACAGGCAACAGAAGCAAAAGAAAAAACCCCAAAACACAGAGAAACTTCTCTAATGTGTAAATTATATTTATCAAAATCAACTCTTTCAAAATTCAACCCACAAGCCGGGTTTTATAGCTAACTTACTTGGGCAACAAGAAAGAAAATACCCTAAAAAGATACTACGTAACAGATTCCTAAAAATACGGAAGCAAAATCTAGAAAAGATAACAACTTGCTATATCTACGGTAACAATATAAAAGATTTACTTCCTAATAAAATACTACTACCATAAAAAATTAAACACTAATAATAATAATAATAATAATAATAATAATAATAACTGAAGCCAAGAATCCGATCCTGAACTCCTAAGCCGAAGGAGTCCGCTCCTTGTTCCCGAACGCCGACCCATAGGAATCGAAGTCGAACCCGAAGCTGATCTCCCGATCCCGAAGTTATCCGACCCCGATGCGCTGATTCATTAATTCAGGGCCTTTTACTGCCATCAATATGCTATCTGTCAACTCCGTAACATCGGACAGAAATCCTCCTACATCAGTCACTCCGGGTTGAAATGAACTCGTCCTCGAGTTCACACCATCCTCCACAAAACAAGAACTCATCGGATCTAGTGGAAGTCCAGTAGGAAACTCTTCGGACATCAAGTCAGAGAATTCTGACAACAATTTCTGCACATCTGCTGGTACTTGAGTGTTCCCATCTGCCGAACTGTTCTCACAAGGGATTATAGCATACATCATGCCTTCACAATCGGCCTCCGATAGAAAGATAGCTATGGACAACAGGTTTGGGTTTCTGACTGCTCGAGCCGAACTACTTTCTTCCCGTCGAGGTGCTAGTATAACCTTCTTCCTTTTAATACGAAGGGAATACGTATTCTCCCGACCATCATGAACAACTCTTCGGTCATATTGCCAAGGTCAGCCCAATAACACATGACATGCGTCCATTGACACTACATCGCACCAAGCGTTATCAAAGTATTTTCTACCGATGGAAAAAGACACGAAATACTTTTTATCCACTGTTACTTCACTGTCTTTATTCAGCCACGATAGTTTATACGGCTTGGGATGCCGATCCATTTTCAACTGTAGTTTCTTGACAGCCTCTTCGGATATTACATTCTCACAACTGCCGCTGTCAATGATTAACTTGCAAACTTTATTTGCTACAGTGTAGGTTGTATGGAAGATATTGGTTCTCAACCAATCATCTTCAGAATCACCTTTGGGAGTCAGTACACTCTTACGAACGATCAGAGTCTCTTGACTATCTCCATATGACACCTGTTCCTCTACGTCATCATCATCATAATCGTTGTATTCAGGTTCTCCATAAAATTCTCCTTCATCTTCATATTCATCATATATATATATATTCATCTGCATATTCATCATATATAGGCTCTCCATACTCCTCTACTTCATCGGCTACTTCCTCAACTAACTGGTCTTCCAACTGCTCTTCAGTTTTGGATCGATCCATCTTAAAGCCCAGATCACGACAATGATCTATTCGACCACATCGTTCCCATGACTACTCCCTATGGTGGTAAGGGATATCAAAATCGAATTCAGAACCATAAAATTCCTCATCACGATCAAGGTGCGAGAAATACTTCGGAACTTCCTCAGTTGGATACTGTCCACGGGAGTAATACCCTTCCTCGTCATGACCAAGGTGTGGGACTTCCTCAGTCGGAACCTGTACATGATAGTTATCAAAGTGCAGGACTTCCTCAGTCAGAACCTGTCAACGTCGACCTCGATTTTGCGCCTTGAGACGCCAGTTAACTCTGCAACTTGTCTCTATAAATCCTCAATCATCACATCCCGAATGTTACGGTCACGGCGCTGGACTTTCTCAATCGGAACCTGCCCTCGGCGACCACGACTACGACCACGACCACCAGCCATTGAACTGATGAAATCTAACCCAAGATAATGTTGAGCTTTGATACCAACTGACGTCGGGCGGGATAACGATTATCCTGCAGGATAGGGTAACAATAAATTCACAGGCAACAGAAGCAAAAGAAAAAACCCCAAAACACAGAGAAACTTCTCTAATGTGTAAATTATATTTATCAAAATTAACTCTTTCAAAATTCAACCCTCAAGCCGGGTTTTATAGCTAACTTACTTGGGCAACAAGAAAGGAAATACCCTAAAAAGGTACTGCGTAACAGATTCTTAAAAATACGGAAGCAAAATCTAGAAAAGATAACAACTTCCTATATCTACGGTAACAATATAAAAGATTTACTTCCTAATAAAATACTATTACCATAAAAGAATTAAACACTAATAATAATAATAATAATAATAATAAAAATAATAATAATAACTGAAGCCAAGAATCCGATCCCGAACTCCTACGCCGAAGGAGTCCGCTCCTCGTTCCCGAACGCCGACCCGTAGGAACTGAAGTCGAACCTGAAGCTGATCTCTCGATCCCGAAGTTATCCGATCCCGATGCGCTGATTCATTAATTCAGGGCCTTTTACTGCCATCAATATGCTATCTGTCCACTCAGTAACATCGGGCAGAAATCCTCTTGCATCATTTTCATTAATTGATTTGATTCGTGTAAGTTTTTAAATAAATAAAGTGTGTAATTTGTATGAACTTAAATTAAATGTTTCTCAATAATGTTTAGTTTGCTTGTTAAGATTGAGACCCTAGAACCATTAGGTTCCATGTTCAATTCGTGTTATTTCATATTCCTTATGATTCATTGCTAATATCCTTATGTTGGGATATAATTATTTGGGCTCATAACCAATGCCCAAATTTGAGCCCATACTACGTGGCAAATTGGTTATGTGGTGGCTTGGTGTTTTAGAAGGGTTAAAATCTTAATTGACTTGTGATTTCTTGTTATGTTTGGTTTCTTATTTTTAAGGAACAATGATCTTATCCAATAATAGAGATTTTATTCTTATGAAAACTCTAATTGGGCTCCTATTCCCAATTGACTTGAGGTCAAGGTACACACATAAAAGTAATTAATTTTCTTCATTGTTAATACTTTTGGTATGTACTGATTCTCACACTAGAGTTATCTTCAACGGCCCAAGTCGTCAAACTCTTTTGTGTATTCACTGTACAAGTTTATAGCTTGTTGTTTGATGAATTAACGAGCAAACAAAATCACGCGTTAACACCATCCATAGCGTGGGGCCAGACAATAAAACTCTTGTAAGATTGAAAGAGTATTAATTGTGTCCTTTAAATAATGTCGCTGACATTAATGCGGTTTGTTGAATAATTCTAATTCTCATTCTACGGGTACTTTGAAGAGTCTGATATGAGTACTAACTTTGTTAATCTTTACACTACAATAAAGTGTCCATCACTATACCCTTGTCTGAATATGTAATATCTGAGAATTTTGTAAATAATATTAATAATAAAAATGAGTAAGTTTAAAAATTATTTATGTGCATATATATATATATATATATATATGCTATGAGCTTCAATAATTCAAGCTAAATTGAATTAAGTATGTGACAATTGAGAAATATAGTAGTGATGATGATGAGCATGATTAAGCTTATGTGATATGCCTTGTGTGGCATAATGAGTAAGATGAATTAATTACTTGCTTAATTAATTAATTGAGAAATGATAGACTAATAATGGTATGGACTAATATGGATAATTAAAAAGTGGCCCAATGGAATTATGTTGCAAGTATATAGTTAGGCCCAATGTGATATGTTTAAAAGTGTTTGGAATTATGGTCCAAGTAATTGGTGTTGTTTAAGCCCAATAGGTAGAAATAGTTGTGCATGACCCAAATTAGATTAAAGGAATAATTACATTTTATATTACATTTTTAAAAATAATTACAAGAATAGTGCACTCACTAAATATTTACCCAATTAATGTATATTAAATTTTATTTACATTATTAGTGAATAATAGTCATTCCTTTAATTATGCTTTGTTATTTAATGTGCTGATGTCATTATTATTCAGTTATTTTTTTAAAAATAAACCGTATCCATTTTTTGTGGGATAGGGGTACGGGTTTCATTTTAAATTTCTTTTTTGCGTTTTATCTTTGGAAACCCTTGTTCTTTGGTTTGGGTACTTTTTTTCTCCTTATCAGTCGACGGTGATTGCTGTTGCCGATTCATATTCGTAGTTGTTGTTTGGCTATTTAGTTTCTCGTTGTCGTATTCGTGTTTTCTTCTTGATTATTTGTAAGTTGTTCGATTTGTTCTGGTTTAGTGGTTATACATTTGTCGATTTATTTTGTTTTTGTTTTTGATGGTGTCTACGAGGAAGAGTAGGGAAGAAATGGCGGATAAGAAGAGTAATAGGAAGAGAAAACGAGTTAGGGGTGATGATGGTTTGAAGGATTTGCAGACAACTGTTCATGGGAAGGATATTATTTCAAAGTATAGTAAAGAGGGGAAGAATTTAGTGTTGAAGTCAGATGTTGAAGAAAAGAGTTTGGGGAGACATGCGAAGAAGAAGGTTAAATCAGTCGCATGTATAGATTCTGATTTTGAAGGTTCTCAACAAATAGTTGAGAAAGAAATTGAAGTCGAGCATAATAAGCAAAAAATTGTTCCCATGCAAAAACATTTGAAGGTTTGCTATTTTTTATTTTTGTTATGAATATAGATTTTTTATTTGTTTTTGGTTACTTATGTTTTTGTTTTTTTGTATGATGATGTTCTGGTTTATGTTGTCGTTTATTATGTTTGTGAGTAGTGTCATTAATGTTGAAGTTGTTGTTTGGTAAAATTATTGTTTGCATATTGAGTTGAGATTTTGTAAATAGTTTATTAGATTACAGTATTGTGGTTATACAGGTTGAATATATTTTGTTGGTTACTTGCAAATTGATTTTTAGTTACCTTCATTCATATGTTTGGAAACTGCTAATTATATACTTGTTAAAATGTATTATATTTCATTAGAGTTGGAGTTGTTTGAAGGATTGTTCAGCTTTTAGTTGTTAAAATTACTTTTTTCATTACGATTTGTTAAAATGGTAATGTTTTTTTCGATTTTAAGTATTGTTAGTTTTATTTTATATATTTGTTAGAACATAATTTGTTATTAATTAAATAGTTTGCTTAATTTTGGGTTATGGTTACTTGCTGATATTATTTTGTTACTATTATTAGTGTAATTGGATATCGTTGATTTAATAGCTTTGTTTTTGAAGTTTTTTAGATGTTGTATTTTGTTTTGTGTAGTGTGTTTGTAATCAAATTTACTGCATTTTCAGATTTGGGATCTATTCTATGAGGAGAATCATCGAAATTTTACAGCAAAAGTCATTTACTGGTGTGATTTGGAAGTGCCAAATATTATCAAGTCTAAATTGTCTGACGTACAGTTGAAAAAGTTTAAGTTGTCTTGTTTTGGTAAATTTTTAGAATTTGGACAGCCCCAAATGTTTTCCCAGATTATCCATCATGCTTTGGTTAGGGAAGTTTATCAAAGGGATAATGGGGAAATGTGGTTTATTTTTGGTGAGAGACGGGTAAGGTTTGGATTGCCTGAATTTTCTTTACTTTCTGGTTTAAATTGGAAAGGAGATGAATATATTGAAGGTTACAAGGGGATTGAAAATTTGTTTGTGGAAATTTTTTTTGGAAATGAGGTTGTAACCCGGTCTAGTATAGGGAGGATATATAGGAGTGCTTCTTTTAATGATGATGATGAGGCAGTTAGGATGTCTATCATTTTCTTGGTTTTTAATTTCATATTAGCTACTGTTTCTGACAATTATGTTGATGAAGCTCTGTTTAACTTTTTGTGTCATGGGGATTTTGAAAGGTATCCATGGGGAAAAGTTGCTTTTGAACAAACAAAGAAATCCCTATCACTTGCATTAAAGGGTCATGTAAAGAAGGATAAATATGGTGGAGTGATGTACAATTTTTTCAGGGAAGGTTATTGTAAATCCTACAAGCTTAATGGATTACCTTATGTGTTTCAAGTTTTTTTGTTTGAAACAATTCCTACATTGAAGGTCAGGGGCTTTTGTATTGATGATAATGTTTCAGAATTCAGATTGTTTAGATGGAGTGAGTTAGGAAAACCTCCTACTAACGTCCAGTTGAATGACCTGGTGTTTGGATCTGGTCAGGTATGATAGTTACCAGTTTCATTATATTTGGTTACCTTTATATATGGTATTGGTTACTGTTTTTTTATAATTGTGTTTATGTTTTATGTTCAATTGTTCTGACATGGTATATTTGTTGCTTTTAATATGTTTCAGTTGATTGTTCAAAATATTGTTCCTACGGAGGATGAGAAGGTGAGGTTGGAATTAGGTGGATTTCATTTTTTTAGTACAAGTGATAGTGGTCCCAAGATTTCAGATATTAAAGTTGAATCATCAAGGAAGGGTAAAGACTTTAGGTTTTCTATTTCTGATTTGAAAAAGGTTATTGATGCTCGGGTGAAGCCTTTGGAAGGGAAGGTGAGGGAGGTGAAGAAAGATATTGAGGAATTGGGTGTTGTATTAAAAGATCATTTGGAATTGCTCCATATTCAGTTTTGTAGGGACATGAAGAAGATGTTTAGAAAGTATTTAAAACGCCAGTCTAGTTATACCAATCGAAAAAATGTATCTGTTGACGATGGCGATGATGATGATGATGATGATAATGATGATTTTGAGTTGGATGATAATGTTGGTGCTGGCAATGCTAATGTTGTAGCTGATGATGTTATGAATGTTGATGATGATGTTGTAGTTGAAGTTCCCGGCAATTCAAAACAGTTTCATAGTGGTGTTGATGCCGATGCTGGTGGTGTTGGTGGGATTCAGTTTGAAGAAGACGATACAAAGGTTTTCATATTGTGTTGATTTTCATTTGTATTTAATTTTTTCAATTTTTATTGATAAAATGTAGGTTTTTTTAAACACTATGAAAAAGATCAATGACATTCCAAGTTTTGTTTATTATGTCTTATTTGTATTTTTGTTTAAATGATTAATTATTTTTTTCTTTAAAATTTTTCACAGATTGGCAAGGACAATGACATGCCATCTTTTGATTTATTAAGCCAACTAAGTGGGAAGGAGATTGTTGTTTATGTTGCTGATCAGGTTATTGTTATATTAAAAAAAATAGTTAACTGTATATGTTGGATTTGCAATTGCATTTGTTGGTTTTGATTAGATGATTTTTAAGTTTTTTTATTAACCATGTTCAGTTTATTGTTAATTCAAAAATTTTGTTACTTGCATATGTATATTTGGTTACTGTATTATATACAGTTTGTTACTGTTTTGTAATTTTGTATTGCAAATTTTGGGTACTGCATTATAGTATACATTGGTTACTACATTGTAGTATATAGAATAGTGCATTATAGCTTATGTTAATGCAATACAATTTTTTTTTATATAAATGACTTTATTCCTATTACTTCATATATTGGTTAATATTTCGTTGTTTGGATTGGTTACTGCAAATTTTAGTTACCTGCATATGTTATTTTGGTTAGTGCATTATAATATAGTTTAGATTTTTTATTTAATTACATTGTTACCTGTATGTGTTTGGGTTGAAAAATTAATTTTATATGTTCTATTTTTTGTCAATTGATATAGGGCTATAAAATGGATACAGAAGACATTTCCCCACTTGATCAAATGATATTAACCACCCAGGACATAGCTGATTGTGTTGAGGTGGAGAAGAGTGCCCATATGCGACGTGGTAGACCAATTCGTGAACAGTCAAAGAGTGCTTTTTTGAGGTCTCCATATACAACAAAATTTGGGTCTGCTTCTTCATATTCTAAGGGTGATACTCAAATTCGTACAGGCATTTGTGCATTCCCAAAATTATGCATGGCCATGCCATCTAAATACGAAGATGCATTATTTGATCAGTGGTTTAAGATTGGGTTAAACAACAGAAAAAGGTATTGTTAGTTGTAGTTTAACAATTATGGCTTTTTTTATAATACAAAGAAATCTGTTTTATTTTGGAAACAAATTATAAGTATTACAGTACATTATGGTTTTTAGAATACTATGTTTTGGTTTATATTAATGTGCCCTCAGAGTACTGTTTTAGATCCTTTTATATTATTTTTGTTTATTTCATATTTGTTTACTTCAAACAGGTTGCCAAGTTTGTTGTTGATTACATGATGTCTATGTTTTGTTATTATTATAATGTATTTTAGTTTATTATTAACTTATATTTTGTTTACTGTTATATTATGCTCTGTTTAATATGTTATTATGTTTTGGTTAATGTTTAATATGTTATTATGTTTTGGTTACTATTTTACTATTTATTGGTTACCATGTAACTGTTTGCAATATAGAGGTTCTATATATTGGTTATTAATGCATCATCAATCATGATTTGGCTACAGTGTATGATTATATTGTAATTTTTACCTTTAGAGTGTACTCTGATATGCTTTTACAATGAAGGACTGATAAATTTTCGGGAGTCAGCAATAAGATTGATCCTTCATTTATGTTTGGGTCTATACCAATTTCTTCAAAAATGTGGTTCTACAAGTTGAAGACCCCAGGACAGTGGCTGGATGATGATGTGAGTTCTTTTTTTTTTTAAAAAAAAAATCTTTAGTGATAAATATGGTTACCTTATTAGACTTTTTTAGTAACTATTTATAACAGTATTGATTACAGTTAACATATACTTGTTTTTTCCATCAACTGTACAAATATTAATTTTTACTTTATTACTCTCAGCACATCAATATTGCACTATACTACTTCCGGAAATTGGTCAGACAGTCTGATAGTGTTCACATCAGGGCAACGACCACGGACTGCTTGTTTCATGCGAAGATAACTGCTTTGCATGAAGCATACACTTCAAAAAATTCAGATAAGAGTCTATTAACGGGGGATTGTGATATTGCTAAATATGTCCGTGGATTTTCCATGGAAGTGAATACACCTTGGTTCAATGTTGATTATGTGTTGTTCCCCATTCACATGTCATCTCCACCACACTGGTTTCTATTGACTTTTGATGTGCATCGCAGACTGTTACAAGTTTACAATTCTCTGCAACCAACCAGTTCACAAATGCAATCAAAAATTATGGATATATGTGAGCCTTATATTTTCATCCTTCCCATAATATTGTCTAACTGTGGTTTTTGGAGGGATAGGACTGATATTGATTTCAAGCGTGAACCGTATTGTAATAAGGCGGAACAAGATATAATTGAACTTGAATTTGTAAAGGGGGTACCGGAACAAAGTGATGGGTAAGGTTTATATTGTTTTCATTTATTTATTTATTGTATCTTGTATGATTTTACTTTTGGTTTTTGTTTTGATAATTTTTTGTTTGTGCAGTGATTGTGGGATGTTCACGATTTGTTTTGCTGAGCATGTTATTCACCAACAAATTGCTGAATTGCCTGTACCTTTCCCTATTGCGCAGTACCGAAAGAAATTATGCGTAAACCTATACATGCATGCCAGGACCAAACAGTTAGAGGGTTACGAGACTGATGACGAATATGCAGACAGATTTGCCCAAGATTAATATTAGTTTGGTTTTCATTGTGTTCTCCTTCTAAACTGGTTTAAATACATTGTTTCTTTAATGGGTATATATAACCATTTATGTCGGATATTTTTTGGTTTAGATCAGCTACTGTAAATGAGATTCCTTTTTTATTTGATTATATTATCAGTTTCTTGATCTTGAGTTTGTTGGTTTTTATTTGGCACTTATCAGTTGTTTTTTATATATTGTATGTAATGTGCAGTTGTATTGAAAATATATTATTTTTTGACAGAACTATAAAATCTTAGTAACCAAATTGACAATTTTAGGTAACCAAATCATAAAATTTAGTTTCTTAACATATCAATTTTTGTATTTTAGGCTGCACTATTTGTATTAGTACTGGTATCCACTTAAATAGAATTTAATATTTTTTATACTGTTTATATGGTGTCTAAATTGACATTTAATATTTCCATTTCATAAAACTTAAATTATTTAGTTTTAATTGAAGATTAATTTTATATAAATGGTTTCCAAATCTTTTGTAATTTCATAATCATATAAATTATTTTTAAATGGTACAGGTAGTAGATAGACCTGCATATTGAAGAATCCATTTAATTATTAGTGAGTAACCAAATTTTCATCAAAACGTTTTAAATCAGTATCCATTATTTAATTTAGTTAAATGATAGAATTGGTGACCATATCTGCATACAAGGCTAACCATTTTAATTTTTATTTGTAACCATATAGTATTAATAGTACATCATTCCAATTTTCAATTGTTAAATGTATTCAACAATAAAAAGTTAGTAACGAAATTTTCCTAATTAGGTAACCAAATCATAAAAGTTGGGTATCTTAACAAATCAACATTGTTTCTTTAGTTTGCACTTTTGGTATTAATGCTGGTATCCAATTAAATATATTTTAATAATTTTCATAATGTTCATATGGATTCTAAAATGACATTTAATAGTTATATTTCATAAACCTTAAATGATTTAGTTTTAATTTACAAATTTTTAAATTTATTGGTCTTGAAATCTTTTGAAATTTCATAACCATATACATTATTTTAAAATGATACAGGTAGTAGATATATCTGCATATAGAGGACACCATTTAATTATTAGTGAGTAACCAAATGATCATAAAAATGTTTTATAACAGTAACAAGTATTTAATTTTGTTGAATGATGCAGTTGGTCGCCATATCTGTATATAAGGCTAAACATTTTAGTTTTTTGTTTGTAACTAGATAGTTTTAATAGTACATCAGTCAAATTTTCAATTGTTAAATGTTAATGCATTCTTGTTTTATTATTTTACAGTTTAAAAAATGTATGTTTTTTATATAGTACAGTTGGTTGCCATATTTGCATACAAAGGTATCCAATATAATTTTAGAGGGTAACCATATTGTCTCAGAGAAGAAATACAATTTAATTAACCAATTATGACATGTTTGTCCATTATGTTTATTGTTATTTATAGATGAAATACATTAATGTAAAAAGTAAATTAGTGTAAATATGCATCTTATAATACTGTGAAATATAAACTTGGTAACTTTACACAACAAAAATGATTACAATTTGTATGGCTAATGAGAATCCTCAGAAAACTGTAATGAAATTGTTACAAATGTTTTGGTGTTGAATTATGTCAAATCTTCCTGGGTCTCAAAATTGGAGGATTATTGCATGTTTTCCTGTTATGCCCTTTTTCTTGGCATCTGCTACATTTATTTTGAACTTTAAGTTCAGATGGATGCTTATATCTACCTAGCTTTGGCCTTCCAGCTGGTCTTCTTGTAATTGGTGGTTTGACACATATGTTTTTAATCTCTTCTGGAACATCCCAATTCTCTTTGTCATCCAATGGCATAATGGAATTTGAGTACGTGTCCACCAAAGTTTTCTTTGAATAGAATTTTGAGCAAAAATCATAACAGCTCATATTTCTTTTGCTAATAACCGCAGCAGCGTGTGAGCAAGGCATCTCATGGTATTGGAATTTACGGCACGTGCATGTCTTATTTTCCATGTCCACGATAAATTGTTTGGTGACATCGTAAACGGTGTAAATCATGAGGTTTGATGTCTCAACCTGCAACAACATTCAATTGTGTAATTAGTATGTATTTTGGAGTAATGAAATTCATATGTAATATTTTTTTTAAATGAGTAACCAAATTTTCATAAAACTTATTTAGAACAGTATCTATCTGGTCAATTAGTGGAATGTTGCAACTGGTAGATAAACCTGCATATAAGGATAAACATTTTAGTTTTTGCATGTAATCTGATAGTAATAATATTATAGCAGACCTGTTACCAACCATTTAATTATTGGTAACATATCCATTTTATACTAGTAACCAAAATTGAATGATTTGTTATTTTAAATTGCAGATGCAATTTTTGTATGTATTCGGGTAAACCTGCATATAAGGATAAGCATTTTGGTTTTTTCATGTAATCTGATAGTACTAATATTATACCAGACCTGTTACCAACCATTTAAATGTTAGTAACATATTCAGTTTATACTAGTAAACAAAATTGAATGATTTGTTATTTAAAATTTTAGATGCAATTTTTGAATGTATTCAGGTAAATATTAAAAAGTTGAATGACTGACCTTAAGTTTCTTTGACTCAATTATATTATCTTGCAATCTTCTCTCTGCAGTTGTGGAAAGGGTAGTGAAAGTAGACATTGCTGATTGTTTGTTCGAGAAATACCATCTTTGAACCATACAACGCAGGCATTCAATCATCGACGCTACTGGAAGATCTCTTATTCCCTTGATTGCATTGTTAATTGATTCGGCGGTGTTCGAAGTCATTGTTGAGTACCTGCTTACTGTCCCATGGAGCCACGTGCATTTTTCTAGATTCACTTCTTCCTCCAAATATTTCCTTATTCGATTATCAATTGCATCAAGTTGAGCCATGTGAATGTCGAATTCTTCAACGGTGTAAGCTCTACACGCCGCGTTGTATGCTTTTTTGACTTCATCTCCTTTCTTTTTGAATCTATTTTTAATATTTTTCAAAATATGGTATGTGCATGAACCGTGCATCACATCAGGGAACACACAGTTAAGTCTCTTAATAATTGCTTCGTGTCTGTCTGAGACAATACATTGTCCTTCTCTAACTCCGCAAGCATCTCTCAAATTAATGAAAAACCATCTCCATGATAACTCATTCTCACTATCAACAACTCCAAAAGCAAGTGGTAAAATATTTCTGTTTGCATCTTGTGTGCTTGCTATGAGAAGTGTACCTCCGTAAGTTGATTGTATGAAGGTTCCATCAATTACAATGATGGGGAAATAATGGTGCCATGCTTCAATAGATGCACCTACTGCAAAGAAGAGATATTTGAAGCGACCATTTTTTTCCAACTCCAAGGATGTGATGGATCCTGAAATGAATTTTCAGTTTGGTCAATGTAAATAGATGTACTAAATATTGTCAACATTTGAATTAAAGTCTGAACTATTTGTATTAATAATTGTATCCACTAAAATATTTTTTAGTAATTTTCACAATGTTCAAATGGTGTCTAAAATGTTATTTAGTAGTTACAATTTATAACTATACTGGTATACTTCAAAAACCATTTCTTTTTCTTTGGAACATGTTTCTTCTTCCCCCCATGTTTTGTGATCTTGTACCTTGGCGAGTTGCAGATATCACACTGCACCTTATCGTTGTCCTCCCCATAATATAACATGCAATCCTGCTCACAAGCATCGATCTTCTCATACCTGAGATTCAACCCTTTAACCATCTTCTTCACCTCATAGTAATTCGCGGGCAACGTATTATCTCTGGGTAAGAACTCGCTGAGAATATCAAGCAAATCATTGAATCCTCTCTCACTGCAGTCATGCTCATTCTTGAAATGTAAAAGCTTCGTAACTGCAGAAAGCCTGGTGTGCTTGTCATTTCCAGGATACAATGGAACACTCGATTCAGATAGCAACTTGTAAAAAGCAGCTGCTGAATCATTTGGCTTTTGCTGAGAACTGCTTGACGCATGCTCGTTTTCAGCCCAGTCAATATTGGTAGGGCCATACGCATCAACCAACATCTGCACGACGTCATAGTTATCTGCTTGCGAATCCCGGTGATCCATTTGGTCTACACTACTATCTGTCCGTTCTCTAAACTCAGCTGATTACCCGTGATGAATCCATACCGAATACCCATTCACAAACCCACGTGAATATAAGTCAAATTTAACTTCATCGGCAGTCTTACATATCATGTTCTTACACTTGAAACACGAGCATCTCATCTTTTCGTTCGGATCATCAACATGTTTTATTGCTTTGTTCATAAAATTGGACACCCCTTCACGATACGCATCAACTAATCCCCTCCCATCAATAGGTATCCTACGGTACATCTAACTCCGGTCGGCTGACATCTTTAATTGAAGAAAATACCCAATTAGAATATATATGCATGTATTTAGTTTACCTAGTATATATCTCCACTTTACAGGGGTTAGGCTTCTATCCCGTTCCTGGATGCGTCTCCTCACTAGTGCCAACACGTTGAGCACGTTTTTTTATGTTTCAAGAAAATTTTGGCAACACCTCCCCATGGTCTCCAAGTACACGAAATAGACTAAGAGAACTTAATCTAAATATGCACTCGAAGAACATGTAGAGATAACAGTCGAACAATCCTCTAAACAAAAAAAAACGTAACTAACCCATTGGCACCGGCCTAAGTGAGAGACATAACATCCAGTAACAGTCCTAGACTGGGGACTATTTGACATTCACTCTTAATGAGTGAATGTCAAACGGGTTTCTAAGCTCCTAATGTATATACTACATGCACACGTATTATATTATGTTTACTGTAATTGTGAAAAACTAAGCAAATGCTACTTAGTTTATTTTTCCAATGATAAACTAAGTAAGTGCTACTCAGTTTATGATAACTATTATTTGAATATATTATAATATTTTTACTCTACTTTATATATGCAGGAGTGGAACTAAGCAAATGCTACTTAGTTTATTAGTTCAATAATAAACTAAGTAAATGCTACTTAGTTTATGATAACTATTATTTGAATATATTATACTATTTTTTATAAATTATTTTATTTTCTGTACTTTATTTTGTATTATTTTATGATATATTAATTATTTTATTTTATTTAATTTTATTTATATGCTATTATATTTAATTTAATTTAGTTTAATATTTAATTTAATTTAAGTAATTCATTTTATGTTATTACATAAATTATATTATTTTCTTTACTTTATTTTGTATTATTTTGTGTTATATTAATTAATTATTTTATTTTATTTAATTTTATTTATATGCTATTATATTTAATTTATTTTAGTTTAATATTTAATTTAATTTAAGTAATTCATTTTATGTTATTACATAAAGTATATTATTTTCTTTACTTTATTTTTTTGTATTATTTTGTGTTATATTAATTATTTTATTTTATTTTATAAATTATATTATTTTCTTTAATTTATTTTGTATTATTTTATGTTATATTAATTATTTTATTTTATTTTTATTTTATTATAAAATTATATTATTTTCTTTAATTTATTTTGTATTATTCTATGTTATATTAATTATTTTATTTTATTTTATAAATTATATTATTTTCTTTAATTTATTTTGTATTATTTCATGTTATATTAATTATTTTATTTTATTTTATTTTATAAATTATATTATTTTCTTTACTTTATTTTGTATTATTTCATGTTATATTAATCATTTTATTTTACTTTATTTTATTTTATAAATTATATTATTTTCTTTACTTTAATTTGTATTATTTTATGTTATTTTAATTATTTTATTTTATTTTATTTATATGTTATTAAATTTAGTTTAACAGTTTGAAACTAAGTAAATGCTACTTAGTTCAATTCAATATTGGAAGCTTAATTAAAATACATAAATATTACCAAGGAGGGCCCACAATTTTGCTCCTGAATAATTCTGACAGAATTTCCGTGGGAAATTCCGTCAGAAATATTACATACCACACTCAAACAACATCTATATTGCAGAAATATCACTTCTCAATCAAAATGATTTACACTTTACCAATTTTCATAGCCAAATCAAAATGACAGTAATAAATTGATGCATACACAATATCCAATTAATAAATTGAAGCTAAACCAAACTATTTTCAGTCCCAAATTAAACTGTTTTAAGTCTCAAACCAAACTGTTTTCAGTCCCAAATATTTTGCATACATGCACAATAATACAATTAACAAAATTCAAGCTTTTCAGACCAAATGATGCATACACAGTATCAATAATTCTTGGGTTGGGGACTGATCATAAATTAAGGCTATCAATTGTAGGCTAACATCACAAAATTAAATAACTGTGTTTAATTAAATCAAACCTTAAACCCCGGTGGTTGAATAATGGAGGAGGAATAGGTGTTCTCGGACGGGAGGGATGGATCGGACGGGGACGGGAGGGACCGGACGGGAGGGAGGGAGGTACTGGACGGCGAGGCGGGAACGGACGGCGAGGGCGAGACCGGACGGCGAGGGAGGGACGGGACGACGAGGGAGTGACCGGCCGGCGAGATGGAGAGAAGAGAGAGATGAGAGAGAAGAGAAAAAAAATAAAATAGCAGCGGCGACAAGTACTGGGGCTAGCTGAAATGATTTAGGTTTTATAACTTAATTCCGACGGAATTTCCGTCGGCTTTAATTCCCTCGGAATTAAGCTAACCTCGACGGAATTTCCGTTGAAAATAAATATGGTTCCGTCGGATTTAGTTTCGCGCTGGCGGGAATATTGGCGCCAATGGGGGTTCTACTATTTCCGACGGAATTTCGTCGGAATTGAATTAATTACGAGGGAATTATATTCGATGAAATATTCCGTCGGAATAATACTAAGTTCGACAGAATTATATCCGTCGGAAATAATTCCGTCGGAACTAATCGTTTTCCTTGTAGTGTTATTTGTTATATAATGCCTCATGGTTTTCATGCGATCGATCCTTGGGACTTTGAATCTAGTTAAGCTCCATTGCGGTATATGAATTTAAACTTGGCTCAATCCAACTAGAGTGCATTAGGTGTTTGGTGCCATAGAAGTCTTTCTGTTGTTCCCAAAGGCATTTAAAGATCTAAAAGGAGAGTTGAATACACTACAAAAAGGGTCATTGCTAACGGGCATTGTCGTCGCCACTCCCGTTGTCTCAGTGGTCGTCACCCCTAGTTCCCATCGACCTCTGTCGGTATTGGGGTCATTGGCGACGATAGTCCGTCGCTAATGAGTCATTGGCGAAAGACAGTCCGTCGCCAATGACTATTTAAATTTTTTTTATAAAAATGGTCATTCGCGACAGGCTGCTTGTCGCCAATGACTGATTGTCCGTCGGTAATGGGTGTCTTATTTTTTTTATTAAAAGGATCAATAATCCGTCGCTAAGACCGTCGCTATAACTGAAAGTAGTATGCACACAAACCAATCATATTTGATATGATATAACATATACTTTGTAATCTTATTCGTTTGTTAAAGGCATTTTACTTTATCTACATGGTGCTGTTATATTAAATGTGATAAACCCATAGTTTTGAGCAATGCTTTTAAAATCATGATGGTGATCATGCTAATGAGATCTAAATTCTAGATAGCTCACAAACTAAAATCGTTCCTTATCGATGGATTACTAGAAAGGGGATTAGTGAATCTGGATAGATTAGTACATACTGTGACACCCCCAAATCCAGGTACTTAATTCCCACTGATTTGGTGTTCACTATAACATACAATCACATCTAACTACCCATGATCAAGAACAATTAAATAAACTTAAAGAATTATCTTCCCAAAATGGGTTACATCTCCAAACTATTAAATAATCAAATCCCAGGTTATCATAACCTTAATACATTAAATGCGGAATAAAATATAGTCTAAAACAAGTCTGGTACAAATGTTCATCAATTAAATAATAAATCTATAACTATTTCTGCATCTTGCCCTTGCCCTTACTGGTGGACGGCTCGTCCTGCTTCTTGGGCTTAGCTGAAATGTTTAGTGCAAGAGTGAGCAAACAATTGCCCACAAGAATGATAACAATAACTTTTAATTGTAATAGAGTTCAAATGGAAATCAACAATTTTCTGAAGTTAATCAATAAATAATCAAAGTTTGAAAGCTCAAAAGAATGCTAGAATTAGGAAGAATAGATTCCAAGATTCAACGTCGATATCTGAGGGTCTCAAGACCTCGAACTATGTCCTAGGTTAGCAAGTATTTCTACCGTAACCTTTAACAGTCTTAAAGACTATAGATGGACCTCCGTCTCGTACTCAGGGGGATCAGCCCTTTGTACAATGTATTGTGCACAAACATTTTAACGCTAAGCGTAGTAATCCCCTATGATAGGGTTGTTCATCTCAGTTTATAATAAGAGTCCGTACCAAAAAGAACTTGGCTTGGAACAAGTTTAGATAATCTAAGTTTTTGAAACGCTCATCAACTAAGGACTAGCTGAATCAATAATGGTTTGCTAGTCTAGTTCTTCAATAAAGTTTATATTCGAAGTTTGAATGATAGTCAATAACTGAATAAATAATATCTGGAACAAAATATAATTACTCAACATAATATCAGCCTTGCTTGAATAACAATAAGCTAAGGATAATTAATTCACTCAAAGGAAGTAAACTTGTTGAAATAATAACAAGCTTAAGAAATAAATAACTTGCTATAACAATTTAACAAGTTTAGAGAAAGAAAACTTGCCTCAAGCGTAGATTACAAATTAAATAATTCACGATCCTTAAATCAACCTATACAATTAATTATAAGATGGTAACATAAATTAGTTACAAAATTTACAATCACTTTAGGTTCCTTTTACCTAATTATAACATCTCATTTAGCATATTTTAGACAACAAATGCTAAGTAGCAACCATCTTGGTAATACATTAGTCACATTAATATAAGTTTAATTATGCATCATAATTTCCAAGAAAAGAAAATAAAATATATAATTTTTTTTTTTTTAAAACAGTAGCGTTTCTCGCCGGGGCGAGAAAAAGCTTAACAAAATCGTTGCCGGGGCGGCGTTTGGCTTAACAATTTTGTCGCCGGGGCGACTCTGTCGCTGGGGCGAAGAAACCAGTTCATTTCTATCGCCGGGGCGATAGACTTGACTGTCGTCTTCCCCAGCTCGCGAACCAGTGAAAACTTAGGCCAATTTGGCCAAAATTTTCCGAATTCTACCATCCAGAAAACAAGTTAAATATACCCAAACATCATATATGATATAAAATATTTACCTAACATGTTCTGTAAACATCTTAATCATTCAAACTCATAAACAACTAGTTTAAAACCAAAAATTCACTGTTAAAACCAAATATTCAAGTTTTAACCATTCTTATGAAATTAAACTCTGTAAATTCATTTTCCAACCAATTTAAACAATTCTTTTAGCATTACTCATATTTTTCATCAAATAATCATAAACAATTATCAATTTACCGATTAATAATCAATTAGAGCATCAATTAACATATATATATGCCATACATGAAATAAAACTCTGTAAAAACAAAGACTTCACTCTAAATCATGTTTTCATGGATTAATACCCCTAAATTGATTATTAATCAACATATTATCATCTAACACATGATTACTACTAATTACAACAACTAATTCATATATTTGGCACATAAATTCATATACAGAGAAATAAAACATAGTAAACAGTTTATACCTTCAAATTCTTAGAAATTTGATTAAGCTTCCTTGGTTTTAGAAATTCTTTTTCCAATATCCAAGCTTCTCTCTCAAATTCTCTCTTTTCTCTCAACTCTCAAATTCACAGAGTTTTTCTTTCTCTTTTCTCTCTGTTCTTCTCTTTTCTTTTCTTTCTTTCAACTGACGTTCTATTATTGATATAACTGATATAATATAAACTGATGATTTTTTTAAAAAAAAATAAAAACTGATGTTTTAAATAATAATAACGTATAATCTAACTTAATTCATCAGTTATAAAATTCAAAAGCCATAAGGCTATGTTTGGCAAACTAATTAAAAAAAATAACTCATTATTCTAACTAAAGGCTTGCTTGGTAAACACTAATAAGAATAACCTATTATTCTTATGTCTTGTTTGGTAAAACACAATTAAAATAACTCATTATTTCCAAACAAAGATCATAGGGCCTTGTTTGGTAAAACTAAATTAAACACTTTCTCATTTATTCTAATAAATTATTATAACATATAGTTTAAAATGTCACACTTCTAATTTAATTAAACTTATTTTTAAATAAATTCAATTAAACCTTACAAACTAACTTAATAATTTATTTAACCAATAACAATAACACCAAATGAATTATATTATTTATTAACATAAATCATTTATTCAAATAATTCTTTTCATCATCTAATTATTAAATTAAATTAGAATAATCATCACAAATCATATTCAAGTAACAATTAACACAATTAACTCAACATAAACTTATTTCACAATAGCTTAATAAATCATCTATTAACTCAATAAATTAACAAAAATATTTATACAACTCAATAAATATTTTTATTAATTCTCAAAAATTGCATTCGTTACATCTTTCCCTCCTTAAAAGGATTCTGTCCCCAGAATCACAACGCAATTAAACTCGTCTGTTACATTCTCCCCTCCTTACAAAGATTCTGTCCCCAGAATCGCAATACAAAAGTTAAACAAATAAGTGAGGGTAATTCTGCATCATTTTATCTTCGAGTTCCCACGTAGCTTCTTCAACACTGTGGTTCCTCCAGATTACCTTAACGGAAGGTATCACTTTATTTCTAAGAACTTGTTCTTTCCTGTCCACTATTTGTACAGGAACCTCGTCATAAGACAAATCTTGCTCAAACTGTATTGGTTCGTATTCGATTACATGCTTATAATCGGGCTTATACTGTCGTAGCACCGATATGTGAAAGACATTGTGGACGTGGCCTAACTCAGGAGGTAAAGCTACCTCATAAGCGACCTCACCCACCCGTTTCAGTACTTCAAAGGGTCCAATGAATCGCGGACTTAGTTTACCCTTCTTTCCAAATCTGATTTTCCCTTTCCAGGGAGATACTTTGAGAAACACGAAGCTGCCGACCTCAAATTCGCGATTTTGTCGGTGTTGGTCAGCATACTTTTTCTGCCTGTCTTGAGCGGCTATCAGTCTGGCTCTTATTACGTGAACAATCTCAGCAGTTTGTTGCACCAGCTCGGGTCCTAATAGTCGACGTTCACCAACCTCATCCCAGCATAACGGAGTTCTGCATTTCCTTCCGTACAACGCTTCGTAGGGTGGCATGCCGATACTGGCGTGATGACTGTTGTTGTAAGCAAATTCGACCAAAGGTAAATGATTATCCCAGTTGCCCTTGAAATCCATGACACACGCTCTCAGCATGTCCTCCAACGTTTGAATTGTTCTTTCACTCTGGCCATCGGTTTGAGGATGATAGGCTGTACTCATTCGCAACTGTGTCCCCAAACAAGTTTGCAGACTCTTCCAAAACTTTGATGTGAACCGCGGATCCCTGTCTGACACTATTGATACTGGAACACCGTGCCTCGTGATAATTTCTTTGACATATAACTTCGCCAGCTGATCTAAAGTGAATCTGACTTTGATTGGTAAAAAGTGCGCTGATTTCGTCAGTCGATCTACTATGACCCATATCGCGTCATATCCCCTCTGAGTAGCTGGAAAACCTACCACGAAATCCATCGTGATATGCTCCCATTTCCATTCTGGTATCTCCAAAGGTTGTAGCAAACCACTTGGTCGTTGATGTTCTGCTTTTACTCTTTGACAGGTTAGGCACTTCGCAACACACTCAGCAACCTCTCTTTTCATGTTTGGCCACCAGAAATGTTGGCGAAGATCTTGGTACATCTTTGTACTTCCTGGGTGAACCGAAAATCTTGAACTATGGGCTTCGGTCAAAATCTCTTCTCTGATCTTTAGTTCTGCCGGAACCCAAATTCGGCCTTCGAATCTAAGCAGTCCTTCGGTGTCAACTTTGTATTTAAGCTTTTCTCCCTCAAGCAATCTTTTCCGTATCTCAACACATTCCTTATCTTTGAGTTGCGTCTCCTTCACTTTTTCCACCAGAGTTGGTTGGGTTTCTATCTGAAATAATTTTTCGGTCGACTCTATCGGATTCTTCACCTCTAGTTCCAACTTAGCCATTTCCTCCACGAGCTTCTCCTGAGCGGTTAACAAAAACAATTTCTCCCGACCCTTTCTGCTCAAAGCGTCTGCAACCACATTGGCTTTTCCCGGATGGTATAGAATTTCACAATCATAGTCCTTGATTAACTCTATCCATCTCCTTTGCCGCATATTCAAATCTTTCTGTGTAAAAATATACTTCAGACTTTTATGGTCTGTGTATATTTCACACTTCTCCCCATAGAGATAGTGTCGCTAGATTTTCAGAGCAAACACCACAGCTGCTAACTCTAAGTCATGGGTCGGATACCCTTTTTCATAGTCTTTTAGTTGGCGCGATGCATATGCAATAACCTTTCCATTCTGCATCAACACACAACCAAGTCCCTTATGCGATGCGTCGCTATACACCACAAAATTTCCTGTATCATCTGGCAAAGACAATACAGGTGCCGAACTTAGTCTCTTCTTTAGTTCTTGGAAACTCTCTTCGCACTTCTCCGTCCAAACAAACTTCACTGATTTTCTGGTTAAATTCGTTAACGGAGTGGCGATTCTCGAGAAATCTTGAATGAAACGCCTGTAATATCCTGCCAAACCTAGGAAACTCCTCATTTCTGACGGTGTCTTCGGCTGATCCCAGTTTATCACAGCTTCGACTTTTGATGGGTCTACCGATATTCCGTCCTTATCAATCACATGCCCAAGAAATTGCACACGTTCCAACCAAAATTCGCACTTCAAAAATTTTGCATACAATTTCTCTTTCCTTAACGCCTCTAATGTCACCCTCAAATGCTCGACGTGCTCGTCATGAGTTTTGGAATATACGAGGATGTCGTCTATAAACACCACTACGAATTTATCCAGAAATGGTTTGAACACCCTATTCATTAAGTCCATGAATGCTGCAGGCGCATTCGTTAAACCAAATGACATAACCAAAAACTCATAGTGACCATATCTAGTCCGAAATGCCGTCTTTGGTATATCCTCCTGTCTCACCTTCAACTGATGGTACCCACTTCGTAAATCTATCTTTGAAAAGTACCTTGCCCCCTTCAGTTGGTCAAACAGGTCATCGATCCTTGGCAACGGATACTTGTTTTTGATCGTAACCTTGTTCAATTCTCTATAATCAATGCAAAGACGCATTGATCCATCCTTCTTCTTAACAAATAATACCGGCGCTCCCCACGGCGAAACGCTCGGTTGAATATACTTTTTATCTAGCAACTCCTGTAGCTGCGCCATCAACTCCTTTAATTCCACTGGAGCCATTCGATACGGGGCCTTTGATATAGGGGCCGTTCCCGGTGCTAAATCAATCACAAACTCGATTTCCCTATCTGGCGGTAATCCTGGTAAATCTTCAGGAAACACGTCTATGAAATCTCTAACCACTGGTATCTCTTCCAGCTTTGCACCTTCCTTTCGTGTATCAACTATGTAGGCTAGATACCCTACACAGCCTTGCCTCAACATCTTTCTGGCCTGCATCATCGTCAGACAACTCGCTTGTCTAGGCGATTTGCTACCATAAAACACAACCTTTGACGGAGTCATAAGGTTTATACACTTCTTTTGACAATCAATAACTGCCCCATGATTAGTCAACCAATCCATACCCAATATAACGTCAAACTCCCCAAGTCGAATTGGGATCAAGTTTACCGTCGTTATCTGACCCTTAATATCTATTTGACAGTTCTTATGGATAAGTTTAACAGGAATTATTTCCCTATTCGCAATCTCTATGTTCATAGGGTAATCTAGTTCTTCCTGGGGTAATTCTAAGTTCTTAGCAAAATCATCGGATATAAATGAGCAAGTAGCACCCGAGTCAAATAATACATAAGCATTAATATTATTGACTGGAATGATACCTGACACCACATCCTTTGACTGCACAGCATCCTGCACTGTCATGTTGAATGTCCGAGCAGTAGATCGGCTGGGCTGCATCGGTCCTGTTATGGTCAGATTGCCACCACCTCCGTTGTTCCCCTTTCCAGCACTAGGTCCACCTGTTGCAGTTTTCTTAGGGCAATCCCGTGCAAAATGATCCTTCAGTCCACAAATGAAGCATGCACCCTTCTTCGGATTAGGGCAGTTCGGTGCGACATGACCCTCCTGTCCACAGTTGTAGCATACCCTTTTTCCCTTTAAACAAGCACCCATATGGGTCTTACCACAGGTGCTGCATACTTCCATCTTCTTCTTCAGACTACCCTGCTGACTTCCCGCAGAGTTACCTTCAGTCCACTTCCTCTTCTGGCTATTTCCCCCATGGTTACCACTAGTCTTATAATCATTCTCACTCTTCTTCTTTCTCTGCTGATTATATTTGGTCAGAGCATCACTGCCTCCTTCAGCGATGATTGCCTTCTCCAGAATCGCTGCAAAAGAATTCAGCTGAAACATCGAGACTCGACTGTACAACCAGGGCTTCAATCCCTGCTCGAACCTCCTGGCCTTGCGCTCATCTGTACTTACCTGATACGGCACAAACCTTGCCAACTCATTGAACTTAGCAGCGTATTCAGGTACAGTCATAGTACCTTGCTTCAGCTCTAGGAACTGCACCTCCATCTGGTTCTGCGCGCTTACCGGGAAGTATGTCTCGAAAAATATTTCTTTAAACCGCTCCCACGGTATTATACCCTGACCACCACGAGTTTTGTTCGCCTGCCACCAGTAGCTGGCTTCTGATTTCAGCATGAATGTCGCAAATGCTGTTTTCTGGTCTTCATCGACTCTGGCAACATCGAACACTTTCTCCATCTCCATGATCCATGTTTGAGCTTCAATCGGATTCATGGAGCCCTGAAATTCTGGAGGTCCGACAGCCTTGAAGTCTTTGAAGGTCGTGGCCTGCGCTTGGGGTTGATTTGCAAAGGCTCCCGTTAGCAGATTCACCAACTGCTGCATCGGATTTGCGTTGGCTTCTTCATTATTGGTAGATCCCTCTGGGGTCTGTTGACGTGTTGGTTGTCTTCTTGGCGGCATTTTACTGTTAAGAATTCTCGTTATTAGATTATTACTCAATTACCTAAACATTTAAGTCTTAACTTAAACATTTATGAACAACACTTAAAGACATAACACATCTGATAAACTTTCACATTTTATTCATTAACTGCTTTCAGAACATAATACAAATAGTATCGTAGTCATTTACATCATCTATCCTGAAATCACAAAGTTTCAGGATTACATCATTATTCTATCCCATTATATAAACTGGGATTAACAACTTATTAACTCATAAATTTCATAATAACATAACTAATCATAATCTATGATGACATCCCACAACGTACAGCTTCCTGGCGTTCCTGCTCCATAATGCGTGTCATCATCCTACGATCCATCACATCTGGATGACGATTAGCTCGATCTTGAGCTCTGTCTATGGTAGTATGAAAAATATACTCCATCTCATCAATCTTGGCCTTCTTTGACCGCATTTTACACTCAACACGATCTGCACGATCAGCCTCCCTCAGCCAAGTTGTCTCAGCTCTCGCCCGCTTAGCTGACTCCTCTCTCAACTCATCTCTTACAACTTCATTCCTCGCTATCAGCTGTCCTCGTCGATACTCAGACTGTGCTAGCCTCTGCTCAGCCTCTGCAAGACGTGATGACAGGTCCTGAATCTCAGCATCCTTCTGCTCTAGAGTGGTTTGACGTTCTGCAGCCTGTTCTTCTAACTCCTCCTTATCACTCTCTACATGAACCAGCTTCCACTCCACGTCTCCAAGACGTATGTCTAGCTCCACGATCTCACTGCTCTTCTGCTCCAAAGCAGTCTGTCGCTCCGCCAGCTGCCTCTCTAATTCCTTCACTCTGTCCTGCAACTCTATGTTGCGATCATACACCTGTTCGTACATCTGAACACCTAAAGAAGATAGTGATATCCTCTCAGGGTCTTCCTCCTCCTCAGGATCCTCCTCAGGGTCCTCCTCAGGATCCTCCTCAGGGTCCGTCTCAGGCTCAGTCTCAGGCTCATACTCGCGACCTGTAACTGTAATCAATGGGGATGGCTCCCTCTGAACTAGTTGCTCGTGAACTACGTGGATATCTCGGGGCTCCTCCTCCCTAGTCTGGCTGGGCTCTCCTCTATCAATCATCCTGACAACAAAAATTTTAAGTTTTTAATTACTAATCGGTAATACTCGGTAGTACTCGCGAGCACAAAAGTTTATTATCAAATAAGCACATAGCACATAATCGTTTTGTTGTCTTTAATGAATTTCCGTAATTCATTCCTTAGAACTCGATAAGAGTTTATCACCACTATATTCTCTATTTTCTAAAAGGCTACTACCCTAAGGTTTTCCCCACCTAAAGGTTCATAACCTATCAGCTCTGATACCAACCTGTGACACCCCCAAATCCAGGTACTTAATTCCCACTGATTTGGTGTTCACTATAACATACAATCACATCTAACTACCCATGATCAAGAACAATTAAATAAACTTAAAGAATTATCTTCTCAAAATGGGTTACATCTCCAAACTATTAAATAATCAAATCCCAGGTTATCATAACCTTAATACATTAAATGCGGAATAAAATATAGTCTAAAACAAGTCTGGTACAAATGTTCATCAATTAAATAATAAATCTATAACTATTTCTGCATCTTGCCCTTGCCCTTACTGGTGGACGGCTCGTCCTGCTTCTCGTGCTTAGCTGAAATGTTTAGTGCAAGAGTGAGCAAACAATTGCCCACAAGAATGATAACAATAACTTTTAATTGTAATAGAGTTCAAATGGAAATCAACAATTTTCTGAAGTTAATCAATAAATAATCAAAGTTTGAAAGCTCAAAAGAATGCTAGAATTAGGAAGAATAGATTCCAAGATTCAACGTCGATATTTGAGGGTCTCAAGACCTCGAACTATGTCCTAGGTTAGCAAGTATTTCTACCGTAACCTTTAACAGTCTTAAAGACTATAGATGGACCTTCGTCTCGTACTCAGGGGGATCAGCCCTTTGTACAATGTATTGTGCACAAACATTTTAACGCTAAGCGTAGTAATCCCCTATGATAGGGTTGTTCATCTCAGTTTATAATAAGAGTCCGTACCAAAAAGAACTTGGCTTGGAACAAGTTTAGATAATCTAAGTTTTTGAAACGCTCATCAACTAAGGACTAGCTGAATCAATAATGGTTTGCTAGTCTAGTTCTTCAATAAAGTTTATATTCGAAGTTTGAATGATAGTCAATAACTGAATAAATAATATCTGGAACAAAATATAATTACTCAACATAATATCAGCCTTGCTTGAATAACAATAAGCTAAGGATAATTAATTCACTCAAAGGAAGTAAACTTGTTGAAATAATAACAAGCTTAAGAAATAAATAACTTGCTATAACAATTTAACAAGTTTAGAGAAAGAAAACTTGCCTCAAGCGTAGATTACAAATTAAATAATTCACGATCCTTAAATCAACCTATACAATTAATTATAAGATGGTAACATAAATTAGTTACAAAATTTACAATCACTTTAGGTTCCTTTTACCTAATTATAGCATCTCATTTAGCATACTTTAGACAACAAATGCTAAGTAGCAACCATCTTGGTAATACATTAGTCACATTAATATAAGTTTAATTATGCATCATAATTTCCAAGAAAAGAAAATAAAATATATAATTTTTTTTTTAAAACAGTAGCGTTTCTCGCCGGGGCGAGAAAAAGCTTAACAAAATCGTCGCCGGGGCGGCGTTTGGCTTAACAATTTTGTCGCCGGGGCGACTCTGTCGCTGGGGCGAAGAAACCAGTTCATTTCTATCGCCGGGGCGATAGACTTGACTGTCGTCTTCCCCAGCTCGCGAACCAGTGAAAACTTAGGCCAATTTGGCCAAAATTTTTCGAATTCTACCATCCAGAAAACAAGTTAAATATACCCAAACATCATATATGATATAAAATATTTACCTAACATGTTCTGTAAACATCTTAATCATTCAAACTCATAAACAACTAGTTTAAAACCAAAAATTCACTGTTAAAACCAAATATTCAAGTTTTAACCATTCTTATGAAATTAAACTCTGTAAATTCATTTTCCAACCAATTTAAACAATTCTTTTAGCATTACTCATATTTTTCATCAAATAATCATAAACAATTATCAATTTACCGATTAATAATCAATTAGAGCATCAATTAACATATATATATGCCATACATGAAATAAAACTCTGTAAAAACAAAGACTTCACTCTAAATCATGTTTTCATGGATTAATACCCCTAAATTGATTATTAATCAACATATTATCATCTAACACATGATTACTACTAATTACAACAACTAATTCATATATTTGGCACATAAATTCATATACAGAGAAATAAAACATAGTAAACAGTTTATACCTTCAAATTCTTAGAAATTTGATTAAGCTTCCTTGGTTTTAGAAATTCTTTTTCCAATATCCAAGCTTCTCTCTCAAATTCTCTCTTTTCTCTCAACTCTCAAATTCACAGAGTTTTTCTTTCTCTTTTCTCTCTGTTCTTCTCTTTTCTTTTCTTTCTTTCAACTGACGTTCTATTATTGATATAACTGATATAATATAAACTGATGATTTTTTTAAAAAAAAATAAAAACTGATGTTTTAAATAATAATAACGTATAATCTAACTTAATTCATCAGTTATAAAATTCAAAAGCCATAAGGCTATGTTTGGCAAACTAATTAAAAAAAATAACTCATTATTCTAACTAAAGGCTTGCTTGGTAAACACTAATAAGAATAACCTATTATTCTTATGTCTTGTTTGGTAAAACACAATTAAAATAACTCATTATTTCCAAACAAAGATCATAGGGCCTTGTTTGGTAAAACTAAATTAAACACTTTCTCATTTATTCTAATAAATCATTATAACATATAGTTTAAAATGTCACACTTCTAATTTAATTAAACTTATTTTTAAATAAATTCAATTAAACCTTACAAACTAACTTAATAATTTATTTAACCAATAACAATAACACCAAATGAATTATATTATTTATTAACATAAATCATTTATTCAAATAATTCTTTTCATCATCTAATTATTAAATTAAATTAGAATAATCATCACAAATCATATTCAAGTAACAATTAACACAATTAACTCAACATAAACTTATTTCACAATAGCTTAATAAATCATCTATTAACTCAATAAATTAACAAAAATATTTATACAACTCAATAAATATTTTTATTAATTCTCAAAAATTGCATTCGTTACACATACGTTGCTTGCTCTTATGAAGAGGATGATTGATCTCATAATCATTTGTATGGAGACACTAAAGCAAGTATGTAGGTACTTATTAGAGAATAAGTTCACTGAACGTGGCTCGCTAAGGAATACCTAATAGAGTTTTACTCGCCTGTCAATAGGAATTACTCTAGTGATAGTAGTACAAGTGATCGCTGGACTTGAGATCATCATAGTATCTTGTGTATGATGAGTTATACTTTGACATGTCCCTTAAGACTTTTAGGGTATATCAAAGGGTATGATTGGGTATAATAAGTTATACATGGAGATAGGTGAATGATCACCAAAGAATCTATCACTTCTAGTAAAAAGAGAGAATGTCCTATGTGATTCGATAAATGACGACTCAGAAGTCTTTGGCCAAAGCAGAATGAAATTAGAAAGGAGTTTCTAATTTACATTATCAGAGTTGTTCATTGGAGAATCGAAATGCATATAATTAAATAAAATGAGACTTGACAGTAATTCTATGTCTTATATTTAATTGGGACATTGTATGGTAGAAGGATTGAATTGTACGATAACTATGCACTGAAAGTCGTTGATCGCTAAGGGGGCTTACCCTTATTGTAGAATAAATATTATTTATTTAAATAAATTAAATAGTTTAATTTATTTATTTAAATAAGATTAGAGTTGTTCTAATTGATTTATTCACAACCGGTTTAATACGGAGAACCTAAAGGGTCACACCACAAAAGAAAAATATTTGTTTAAGAAGTAAATGACATAATTGTAATAATAAGTTAAGTGTATTTAATTTAATCTATGGAGATAGAATAAATTAAATAGCTTAATATTTATTATTTAATATTTTAGAAATATTAAATATAAATTAATAAGAAGAGTCTTATTATTATTATTACCATTACTATTATTTTATTTCTAATAGGGATTGAGAATTAATTAATAGAAGTACTCTCTCATGCATTCCTAATTGGATTAGGAGTATAATTAATTAAAGGAGTTTAATTAGAATATAAACCCTAATCCTAAATAGTTTAGGGAAAGGGTTTTCCTACATCTATAAATAAGAGATGTCTTATCATAGATGGGGTTACACACTCTTCTATAAGAATTAGAGAGAGAGAGAGTACTTGCAATTTCTATAGAGATAGAAACTAGGGTTTTGCCAACACCCATCTTCTTGAACAACTATTATTCCTTAGTGGATCACCTCTAAAGGCCAAACACTTGGGTGACTAAAGTTGATCAAAGGAAGGAATTTAATCGGTGGAATTCAAGGAGAACGCGAAGGAATTGGAGGTGAACTTGTACCTGAGGAAGCTTTGATTCACGAGGGTATAATTCTATATCTCTGTCTCTTTTGTTTAATTGATAATTGATCACAAGGATGATCATGGTGATGGTTTGTATGAAAAATTTTAAAATCCATTTTATTTCGCTTCCGCACTATTTATGTAATTTGATTGCATGTTCGCGCTATATACAAACCTAACAATAACTCATTAGCGATGGACATGTCGTCGCCAATGATATTTTCAAATTTGTTTTTATAAAATTGTAAAACTCCCTGTTCATTTACATATACATAATTGTACATGTTATAAACTAAAAAAAATAAATAATTCTTCACGAACTTATATCAATAATCATCAAATCTTTTGCTATCAACCATCAAATACGTAGACAACGTAATCACATAGATAAAGTATAAAATGTTAGTAGATACAAAATGTAATCACCAAAAAACTTTCATCAATTTAGTTAGATACATAAACCATCAACCTAACTAGATACAAAACCCTAGTCTGTACAACCCAAAAACTGTATAAGTACATACATGAAAGTAAATATATAAATATAAACTAACTATATCCCCAGATCAGCACCAACATCATCATCGCTATCTATCGTGCCACCGCCTGTCCCACTATCTGCATCTCCATCATCAGCATCAGCTCGATGGTCCTCACAATCTCCTTTTGGGCCCTCGCGAGCTCCTCCACGGTCATCGCCTTTGCCGCTGCCTCCACCCCCACGAGGCTTATCAACAAGACCCTACAAAATTAAAATATTAATTACAAAGTCCAAAAGAGAGCATATTTAAATAATTCTTCTAAGTATTTTTTAATATATGCAAGTTCGGCAAAGGAGCTAATAACTCGGCCTCTGGAGTTCGGAATCGAGTCCCATAAGTTATAACGTGTTTCAAATATCTATGAGGTGCTATGTCTATAGTTTCGTGTCATTTCGACGCCCGGGGCGGATTTTGGTCTCTTTTTCATATATTTTTTTAAGTTTTCTTTAATTTATATAAGTTCGACAAACGAGCTGATAACTCGGCCTCCGGATCTTGGAATCGAGTCTTGTAAGTTATAACGTGTTCCAAATATCTATGAGGTGCTATGTCTATGGTTTCATGTCGTTTCGACGCCTGGGGCGGGTTTTGGTCTCTTTTTCGTATATTTTTTTAAGTTTTCTTTAATTTATACAAGTTCTGCGTACGAGCTGATAACTCGGCCTCCAGATCTCGGAATTGAGTCCCGTAAGTTGTAACGTGTTCCAAATATATATGAGATGTTATGTCTATGGTTTCATGTCGTTTCGACTCCCGGGGCGGATTTTGGTCTCTTTTTCGTATATTTTTCTAAATTTTCTTTAATTTATATAAGTTCGACAAACGAGCTGATAACTCGGCTATGAGTTACCCATGTAACGAGTGTTGGGCCAGCGACTCCCAAACCAGATGACTTTAGGGCACCAGGTGTAGAGACACCCCTCGGGCTTAATTACTCGAATAACCCAGGCCACGATTCGAGACATTAGCTTGATAATCGATTCGAGACATTAGCTGACTACGTGTTAATTGCCATCAACGTCGTCATAGTTCTATACCCCATAACTGAAAGTTCGTGCAAATGCAAAGTGAAGACTGGCACATGAGGTCGATTCTGTCGCAAACGTTGCTTTGAATTAAGGCTTTGATCGTTCTTGGTAGCCATCGCTTTTGACTCAGATAGGCTAGGACCTTTGACACCTAACCTGCATGGATCACGAACAGAATTATTCGGATCTCAGAATCGAGTCCTATAAGTTGTAACGTATTTCAAATATCTATGAGGTGCTATGTCTATAGTTTCGTGTCGTTTCAACGCTCGGGGTGAGGCTTGGTCTATATTTTGCTAAGTGTTCTTTAATATATGCAAGTTTAGCAAACGAGCTGATAACTCGGCTTCCGGATCTCAGAATCGAGTCCCGTAAGTTATAACGTGTTCCAAATATATAAGAGGTGCTATGTCTATGGTTTCGTGTCGTCTCGACGTTCGGGACGGATTTTGGTCTCTTTTTCGTATATTTTTCTAAGAGTTCTTTAATATATGCAAGTTCGGTAAACGAGCTGATAACTCAATCTCTGGAGCTCGGAATCGAGTCCCGTAAGTTGTAGCGTGTTCCAAATATATAAGAGGTGCTATGTCCATGGTTTTGTGTCGTTTTGATGTCCGAGGCGGTTTTGGTCTATTTTTCATATATTTTTCCTAAGTTTTCTTTATGTTTTTCAAGTTAGGCAAACGAGTGGATAACTCGGCCTCCGGATCTCGGAATCGAGTTCCATAAGTTGTAACGTGCTCCAAATTACAAATGAAATGCAATAAGGTGGATAACTATATGTTTGACAGTTTATATAAGCAATATAATTATAAATTAAAAGATATACATAAAGACATACATCAATATTTGTATTTGCATGTTGAATATGTGAAGGAAAGAGGTTGGCAAAGACAACCGCACATACACGAACGGCCTCCTCCTGGACCAGACCCAAGAGCTCATCGGCAGATTGTGTAGGATCTATGGAATTGTGGACGACCTCCTGAGCAAGCTGGTAGATTTGCTCGCGTGATGGTGCGCCTGATTGTATTGCACTGCTCTCTATGCACGCCTCTATGATCCGCCGGAAGAACTCGTTAGATAATGAAGGGCCGACACTCGATCCATTCGCACCACCTGTTCCGGTGGGTGGGCAATGCCTGGCTCTCGCATCAGGCACTACAGTGTAGACTGGGACCCATGGAATGCCCACAACTCTACCCTTCTTCGGTCCCCCTGTAGCCTGCAGCCAGTCCTCCATCTCCCCATCCTCGCGTGTTGAGGGATCTACATCGCCATCAGCTCTCTAGCTACTCCGCTCCCTAGTAAGTCTCTCGAACTGTCGCTGAAAAAAATACATAAATACATGAAAAGCATAGTTGTTTAAAGAATATGAATACGAATTACATGAATTAAAATACAAACTAAATAAAAAGATAAAATTACTTACAGTAATGCCTTCTGCCTCAGGTGAGATATAACCACCATCACCTTTCTTCTGATGGGCGTGCCACCAAAACTCTAAGCGGGAAGGTGGGTGCTTAAGAGTATCCTGGAGCCTCTCCCTGAAAATCACTTCTATGTGGGCTGACAATCAGATTAAATGGGCTAGGCTATTGTTTGGACTTCTTTTAAGAGACTAACAACATGGTCCACAAAATCTGACTGGGCTCTCGGGCTGAATATGAGCTCTAAAATGGTAGAGTTTGATATACTACTCCAATATTTACATACACTTGATCGATTGTATTTCATTTTGCATCTTAAACATTTCTTTAGCTTTATTTTGGTGGAATAGATTCAATGTATTGATATATAATTGGAAAAAATCTAACCATCTCTTGGCCCTTTCGAACATTTCTAATATACACTTGTTTTATAAAGGGGATCGAGCTAGTATGTACTGAATTTATATGAACAATGATAAACCACATTTCAATGGGCTACACACAGGCATATATCAGCAAAACTTTTAACTACATATCTCATTATCATTATAAAATTTTACATAGTCAAATTATACGAAATGATACACACACACGCGCGCACGCACACAAACAGATATTGAGTGAGAGGTTTATATATACAATAGACCTTTGTGTAGAGAACTGTCTGTTGAAGCTTTCGGCAATCGAAGCTCTTGAAATGAAAATGCTTCTGCAGTTAAATTAGCAATAGAAATTGAACTATTATATATAAAGCTTTGTACTGTAATTAACAAATTATGCAACAAAAAAAATACAAGCCCATATATAACAAGGGTAATGAACTGATTCATGATTTTGGCTTCTTAAAAAATTAAAGACACAAATTAAACCCTAACAAAACAAAATTGGAACTTATAAATTAAGGCCTAAGAATAAAAAAATTTAACTTACTAATTAAAGCCTGAGAAATGGAGAACTAGAGAGGAGTTGGATGGGATCACCAAAGAGGTGGAGGCAGGTTGCTTATAACAGAGTAGGCCAAGGAAAGGGGAGGAAGAAAGGGGAAGACCAGATGGTGGGAGAGAAGGCCAGATGGTGAGGAAAGAGAGGGGGACATATGCCGGTGAAGAGATCGACGGCAAGGACGAGACATTGATGACAAAAAGAAGAGAAGGAAAAAAAGAGTCTAAATTTTGGGAATTAAATAAAAACCTTATTCTCGACGGTAGAGCCCGTCGATATTGATCCCGTCGAGAATGACTCAATCTCGACGGCATAGCCCGTAGCCAATGCCCTTAGCCCCGTCGACCCTCACCTTTGCCGCACGCGCAAAATGAGAAACTTAGCGCGGATGAGTTTTAGGGAATCACTGCCAATAAGAGTCATTAGCAACGACATAGCCATCGACAATGGGGTCATTCTCGACGGCGTGTAGCCCGTCGACAATGACATGATTTTTTGTAGTGATATATCCTTTTAAAAACTTTCATTTTTAAAGAAATATTACCAACTTATAAATTAAGCAAGTTAACTTAATTATGCACAGCGAAATGATAATTTAAAAATCCCCTTTTAAAGATTTAGGAAAGTCACAGTTCTAAATTTACCATACAGATAGAATTAAGTCACAAAGAAATATCAACGAATTTATAGAAATGTAAATGCTGAAAGTAAAGAGACACATAGAATTTTAAGTGGTTTGGAGAACAAAGATCTCCTAGTCCACTCTTCTACTTTTCGAGTAAAAATAATCCACTAAGGATGGGTGATCACTAAGATCTGTTCACTAAGAACAGTTACAACAATTGAATCACTAAGATTCTTTCAAGTCACATAGACTTAGAACAAGTCATTAAGACTTGATTACGAATGGAACAAGTCACTAAGACTTGATTACGAAGGTCACTAAGACCTGAACAATCACTAAGATATAGATTAAGTTGGAGGTGCTGCTAAGTGGCTTTAAGTCTAGCAATGAAAGACTTAGCAGCAGAACAAATAGTTCTTGATTCGTAGAGTAGTGTTCTTGAGAGTTTGACAACAATTCAACTTGTTTGATATGTGATCATTTTTGTTGGATTGAATCTGCGTGCCTTTTATAAACGTCCTCGAGATTGTCCCGTTTAAAAGTTGTCATTGCTCATTTAATGTTTCGATCCTAGAAGATCTCTGATTGTTGACTTTTTGAGAGTATGTGCAAACTTGCTTTCAACTGTGATATGTTACATCAGACTGCTGCAGTGACCTGCATGTAGGTGGCTGTCACTTCACCGAACTAGCTATTTGACACACTTCGATTTGATCTTCTTTTCAATCTTAAGATGTTCAACAACTATCATGGGATCTTCACTCTAAGAATCTTAACAATGTCAGTCCATTGTCAAAGCTGATATACTCTACGATTTTCCTAATCATTGAGTTTTATGGTGGTCATAGAGTATCTGACTAGATGACTCTACGATTGACAAGTTCTACGTTTTATAAGCTCTACGATCTCTTTCAGACTTTACGGTTTTCAATGAGCTCTACGATTTTTTTTAGATTTTACGGTCTTCAACTTGCTTTATGATCTTAGAGTAGACAACTCTACGATCTTTGGCAGACTTTGCGATCTTCAACTTGCTTCACGATCTTAGAGTAGACGCTGCAAACTTGACCAGTATGCTCTACGATCATTTACTAAGCTTTATGTACGATCGTCTAAACCGCTTTACGATGGTTTAATTTGTTATAGTCTATTCATTCAATTTACTCAATAAAATAGATCAACCTAACAAGTTTCATCTTCTAATCCAAGTCCTTTTACATCAATTTCATTATAAGGACTTCACAAAAGTTACTGGTTACAAATATACATTATATCATCATCAAATCAAATATGCATTTGTCCTAACAATCTCCCCCTATTTGATGATGACAAAATCAGTAGTTTCAAGCAATCATCAATTCTAAGATGTAGATAATATAACACTTTGAATTTAAATATGACTTATATATAGTGAGTAACTGTATGTCTAGAAAGAAAGAATGAATTTATTGATTGAATAAAAGAATTTTACAGTGTATAAAAAAAATTTAATTTTTTTTACAACATAGATATCTATCTATTTATTTACTTTGTCCCCCTATTACTCCTCGGCGGGTCTCTACGCTTAGCTTCTCGCCTTTTTATGTAGCTTTCTCTCTTTTTAACTTATTTTTTCTATAAAGTCTATAGGACCGAGATTTAGCATATTAAATTGTTTTTTCCCTTCAACGTGAATCCCTTGAAGATTTCTATTCATGAAAGTTGGGTCACTGGATGGGAGTCGCGAGCCAGTAGGTGTTACTGCACTCGACGATCCTGCCCTTGAAGAGGAAGCTGACTATCCACGAGATTGATCACGGCTCAGAGGAATGACTTAAGGTGCAGAAGAATCTCGAGAGGCAGGATGAGGAGGAACAATCAATGTTTGTTGAGCTCGTCTCCTCTCCCCCTTTTGTCAGCATCTTTGTCACTTCGTAGAACATTAACTGTGACGCCCCTAAATCCGGGTACTTGAAACCCGTACTTGGTGCATCACGATACCATTTCTTTGAGCTGTTTAATATATTACAAACTTAATATTTATATCAGAGTTGTCTATTCCCAGGTATGACAACCTTTAATTACATTCCTTACATGTTACGTAATATATATGTTTACAATACAAGAGACTAATTATTACACAAAACACCTTAAAACCCATTCCTTGAGCTTTCCTTTGCCCTTGTCCTTGCCAGAGCCTTCTGAACATTCACGCATAGTTGAAAACATTTAAGTCAAAGCAAGAATGAGCATTCAATTGCTCAGCAAATAATAATAATTATAATAATGCGCTGAAGAAATAAATGTTTTCTTTGAGGACTACTTCTACCACGAATCAATAGTGGTGAAGTCATTTGAAACCATTCTTAACAACATATCAAATCATTTTAAGATTTTTAAAACAACGGAGTGACTTTTGAATACTGAGTGGTCAAAAGATCATGAACTGTCATTTTTTATTTTTGATCAACACTACATGCTAGAACGACATTTGCGTTCATCATCACCGCCTTTGGCGCATAGTTCATCATCACCGCCTTTGGCGCATAGTTTATCATCACCGCATTTGACGCATATACAAAATTTTTTTCCCTATTTCGGGTTGTTCATACTCAGTCTGGAGTCCTAACTAAAATAATTTAGTTGGATAACTTTATCATAACCGATACTGTTCAACAATGCTTTTCAAATTAGGTCTAGCTGGTCAAATAGCTTAGACAATCTTTAAACTAGGTATACATACCGAAATTTAATAGTATGTATCAGAACTTGTCAACGAATTTCGAATTCAAGAGTAATTGATAATGTACAATAGTTCATACAAGTGGGGACACTTGCATAACCAAACTTAGAATACAAATTTTCAATATAAGTCATTGCAATTCAGTAATGAGATACTTTTAACAATGAACGAATCGAAGGAAATTCGAATTTATAATAATTATAACAATTAGTACAAGTGAGGACACTTGTACAAAGAACAGAACAATTTTGATTATAAATGCATCACATGAGATAATATCGAGATATTTGAAATCAATAGATAGCTTGAATAAAGTTTAAGAATACTTGCATAACATATGGATCCATTGCATAAAGTAAATGCAAGGGTTACGATAATTGCATAAACGAATAACAAAGATCATTATGGATATGAATAATTAACAATAATTATTCACGAGCATGCTTTGAAATTGATAACTTATGTTGAGTTAGGAACTAGCAATAAATGTAAGAAGTTTAGGGTTAGGAACTTGCAACATATAAAGATTCATAGCAATAATCAGGAATTTACACAACATATACCTGTTTGCACGAAATAAAAGTAGTGCATAAGGTTTAGATACTTGCACAGTAAAGAAAGAGTTCAGATACTTGCACAACATACGGATCCAGTTCATAATGTAAATGAAAGGATAGAATAGTTGCTCAATAATAGATTGAGTTAAAAGCTTGTATAAACCTGAATCCATTTCATAAAGTAAATAAAAAGGATAGGATACTTGCTCAATGTAAAAGTTGAGTAAGATGGAACTTTCTTACACAGATCCAATTCATAAAGTAATGAAAAGGTAAGATACTTGCATATATACACCTATTGCATAAAATAAATGCGTAGGTTAGGATACTTGCCTTGGTCGTTGACTACTGCTACGCAATTTAATATGACTTCTTTTAAAAGACCTATCATTTATAAGATTGATCTCTCAATTAGCCAATCATATTATACCTTATAATATCACTTCTTTATAAGTAAATTATATAACATTCAACCACATAATCAAATATTAGATAACACATAATACCATACGTATTCATAATTCTAAAACTAGCACACATCGAGTTTTTAACAGTGTTCAATATAGTATGCTGAGTGGTTTCTCACAAACAACCAACAAACTAGTTTCCGTCTCGTCTACACTGTTTTCACAGTGAGTTAGATCGGTTGCTAGTTCGTATATACCTCCGCTCCCTGAAAGAATTGTTTAGCCCAGATACTATACATCGACTATTAAAAAGTACGACTGTACCACTACTTTATCATATATGTTATGAATTAACATTAAGTCTTTCATTATATAAGTTTTTCTTTATGATTCTGTAGGTTAAGTACCCAATCCAGCAAAATGGATTCTAAATCCAGCAAACTAGATGACAATCCAGTAAAGTGGATTCCAATCTAGCAAACTGGATTCCAACCTGGATTATAATTCAGCACACTGGATCCAAACTAACATATAATCCAGCAACCTGGATTCACACTATTCAATTCAGCCAACTATTTTTGCAATCCAGTAACCTGGATTCAAACTATCCTACAATACAGCAAACTAGATTCACTAATTCAGCAAACTGGATTCAAATTGTTTTCCATTTTATTAAATAACTCATTTAATCGTTCTAAAATGCCATAATCATTATAATTTCTCACCAATGACCAAAACCCTTATCAAAAATCTGTATATACCCTATATAGAGTTTTCAAGTCATAAAAATCCATTTTTCAAATTTTTCACTTCACATGAGTAATTAAATTCATATATCCATAACTCCATCATTTATATGAAAAATAGCAAAATATCTTAAAAATCATTTCTTTTCTGGGAATAAACTATATATAGTCCCCTTATGAAAATATATTTTTTCTGAAAATTTTAAAATCCATTTACTAGATTTAAATAGTCCAAAACAGTCAAATCTTACTACATTTTTCATAAATCGAAACTTTGTTAGAAAATTCTTAAATTTACAGGGTATTCTTCTGTTATATATATATACTACCAATAATTATTTCATAATTTTTGGAGTTACCTACAAAGCGTTATTCGGGTATACCCTTGAAAATGGTCATTCACCAAAACAGCCATAACTTTCATTCTATATGGCCAAAAATTCTCAAATTTTTATAGGACTCATATAACTTATCATATTATCATTCAAATTTTCTCGGAAGTTTTAGAGCAAAAAAATTAGATGAAAATACCCCTGAATGTGAACAGTCCTGTAGCAGCCCCTTTACTCTTTTCGAAAAATGTGGACTGTTTGTACCAAAACAGTTCTTACGACTTTTGTACTCATTATTTTTGAGTTCTACCACTTGGTTTTAACACTTAACTTACATATCTAGCACCCCTCTTTGACGGATCGCAAAAAGAATGTATAGATTTCAAATGGTACTCATATAAAGTGAGCAAAAGTTAGGGTTTTCTAGCCCTTTAGAAACTAGTTTTACTTTTCTTGCTTTTGATCCAACTTTTGACATTCAAAAGGGTTAGATTTAAACATAAAACACTTATTAATATGTAGATAAAGAGTTCTAGGGTTCAAGATTATAAACTTTATATCATAAAAATTAAACCAAAACAAAAAGGAAACAAACTAGATTAAGGTTAAAAATTATACTTTTGCTTTATTTCCTTCCTTATTCTTTCTAAGGTTTGTTTATGGGCTTTGAGTACACCAAAAACTCCCTCCCTTTTCCTCCTCCATGGCTGCCGTCCCTCTTCCCTTTCTCTCTCTTTAGATTTTATTTTGGAAAGAACAAGAGAAAGAAGTGGCTTTTTAATTTTTATTTTCTCTCTCCAAGCTAGGAAATAGAAAATGAGCAAAATGAATAGCTTTGTTTTACAAAACTAATTTACTTACAATACCTATAGATACATAAAGTATATCTATCCATTTCATCATAATTAATAAGTACACTTCTTACACCTTTTTGACAAGCTAGTGATGTGCCATCATTACAAATTGTCCTTCTTTCTCCATTCCTACAAGCAATCTATTAAAAACCAACAACTCACCCATTTGGAACCACCCTTGCCGGCTGCCCTCTTCATTTTGTCCCACTTTTTAGTCTTCTTTTATTGCTTTATTAAATTAATTAAGTGGTTAGAAGTATTCCCCAATTGGGCTAACAATTGGACTTTAATTAAACTCCTTTTGGGCTCACTTTTAATAAGTTTGGGCCACTACTTTTTTAATATTTTTATTCCATGCTTAGCTACTAGTTCATTAAATGTTGGGCCAATTTAATTAGTCTACCTATTAATTATCCAAGTCCATGATTAATTAAATGAGTGAGCTTGGTTAATAAATTAATTAGGCTAGTCCACTAGTATTTTCTTACTAATTGGACTATTAAAATAAATTATCCATATAGCACATAATTCTCATTAATTAATACCCATATTAATTAATGTACACAATTTATTCTCTTACTATACTCACTTTAATTAAATATTTAATTAACTTACTATCTTATCAATTGTTTAATATTAATATTCTTAGGTTAGTCCACTAATTTAAATAACTATTAGTGGGCTCTATTTTAACTAAATCACATATATTTTTCACATAAGTCATAACATATTCATCATCATTGATATTCCTTAAGAAAATAAATTCTCATTATCCATAATACACATACATTCATTTTAAATATAATTATATCAATAATTATATTTAAAAATTAAAATTCATAACTGTCGACGCCGGGTTTTCTCGTCCTTCGTCCTTTTCCTATTTTAGCCTTTTGGTTTAGAAGATTTTTGGAAAAGGTCGGCATTGATGTCGACGGGGTTTTGAAAGATCGTTCTTTTATGATGAGCCAATTAACCAGAGTCGCCAGTTGGTATATTTGAAATGGATGTACCAACTCATCCGGGTTTTCATTTTTTATAAATCGATGGCTCATATGTGACTCCGAATTAATTGGTCTGCGAACCGAGATTCATAGAGTTCGGGGGCTTGCTTAAGCGAGGGGAAGGTGTTAGGCACCCCCCGACTTCCGTGAAACACGGTTACCGCAATCTTGATGCTTTCCTATCCTTTAATTCATGAAATGTATTGTGTATGCGTGTGTGTGCGTGTGTGTGCCTGTGTGAATGTTGTGGTGAGTTTGTATGAAAGAATCATTTGGATTTTTTAGGGAAAGTCGTGCTTTAATTTGAGAACGCTTCAGAATGTCTTTTCGGTTTATACGAGAAAGCTTTATTTTTTATTAGAAAGGTTTGATTTTAATTGTCAAAACTACAAGGTTTTCATTAGGTGTTGTTTTGGCAAAACAAGAGTTTTTAAACCTTCGTCAAAATAGGAATCGAGACCTATACGTTGCTTTCGTAACTCAAACAATGGGCAACTTCTAGAATCTCTTTAACCCTATGCACAACGGTTTAATAAAACGCCATTTATTTACAAAATCAATTTGTGTGATGTTTTGGAAAACGATTTTTCTTTGCCTTCTCGTTAAAGAGGAATCAACATTCATTTGCACTTTCAATTTTAAGCCTCGTGATTCTAATAACCTAATTTGATTGATTTTATGAAAGTCTTCATTGTTTAGCTTCGAAATCAATTTTAGGTCGTAAATCAAATCAAGCATTAAAATGCATTGGGGCTATTCATGGGCATGTAAGCCATCCAAATAACCCCAACGCCCACAATCACATACTTCACTATTACGGGGCCTTAAACACGATTCTCGCCTTGGCGTCGTTTTAAGGCCCGACGATTACATATTTACAATGAAGACTACATCGCTCCTACTACATATATCAAAAGATGTCCATCATCGGACTTGGACCACGGGGTCGCGCTCCTAGGCTCACATCCAAAATCGCTACACACCCACAAGATCCTAAAAATAGCAATCTAAACAATCTATGCACGATACATCATTTCAACGAGCTAAAAATTCACCAAATGGACATCATCGGGCCATTAGGAGGAATTCATTCCATTTGGAACCCTCACTAATAGCCCTCAATCCATGGATTCACATCAATACACAAGGAAACTACATTTAATATAATTTGGATGACAAAAACTTAACAAAAAATGGTAAAACAAAATGCTAAAACAAAGGATTTTTCACCTTGCAAATAATCCCCACAATATGTATGAATTTGTGTATTGAATAGAGTAGAAAATATGAGATATAATCTCACAAAATGGGTACAATTTCTCACTTCTTTTCTCTCTTTTTCTCTCTATTTTTCTTGCTGTTTTCTCCTTCTTTTCTTTCTTTTTCCGCCGCTGCTGCTGCTGCTGCTGCTCTCCTGTTTCTGTATGCAAAATGGCCTGATAAGGGGCTGCCCTAGGCAGCCGCAGATAGATCCGCGGCTGGCCGCAGATCAATCCGCGGCTGGCCTCGGTTTCTCCGCGCCCGCCGCGCACTTCAGCCGTCTCGCGCACTACCATTATTTTAATCGTTTGGCCGCAGATCAATCCGCGGCTGGGTGGGCTGATTTTCTCACTTTCCGAACTGCACCTCGACTCTCGTGTCGGATCATCGGTTTCTGCTGAAAGGCTCGCATTTTGGCAGTCCGGAAATCACTGGGAGACGTGCCGCATCATTCGGGCATGCTCATTTCGGACAGCCTTATTGTCACGTCAGCTTTGGTTGCCAATCATTGCGGTGGTGTTGGGCGTTCGCACTTGTGCCCATTCCCTCGCCCTCACAGGTCGGTTCATTTGACGATTTTGCCCTCCTGTCACGGTTAGTATACAAAGCGCAAAATTTGGGTGTCTACAGCTGCCCCTCTTTATCATGTTTATGAAATGTTAAATGAAATGAACATGATAAAGAAGTAGACACACGATGCATGAATGACAGTGCATAAGAATGACAGTGCATACATGATGCACATACAACTTATGATGCAACGCAAGATGTAAGGCATGCAACACATTCGTAAAGGTGTCAATGCATCAATCCCTAACCTGTCGCTCGTCTCGTAATCGCCGGGTCTCGTATCCGGTCGATTGTCCTGTGAGTGCCGGGTCTCGTATCCGGTCACCCCTCTCGTAATCACCTTATTCCATCCCATTGTCATCAAAGGAAGTTATTCTCCTGACTAGCTTTGAAGGGCATCCTTGGAGTTCGTCCTCGTACATCGTTCTTGGCAACCATCGCTTTTGACTCTGATAGGCTAGGACCTTGACACCTAACCTGCATGGATCACGTACAGAATTATCATATATTCAATGTATGTGACACAACATTAAAAAGTAAATTTGATGAAAAATGACCCCTGTACAGTCTTTTGATACGGTTCCACAGGTGTCACCGTTTGTTGGGGTTTGCTTGGATCTCAGCCCTTCCCAGGGGTCGTTGATTGTTTGGATACCAGCCCTTCCCAGGGGTTCGTTGATCGCCGGTTATCGTCGCCGGTCGATCGCCTTGTCGGGGCCGGGTATCGTCTTCGGTCACCCATCTCGTAACCCCCGGTTATCGTCGCCGGTTGGTTATCTTGTCGGAGCCGGTTTTCGTCGCCGGACATCCATCTCGTAATCGCCGGTTATCATCGCCGGTCGATTGTCTCGTCGGGGCCGGGTATCGTCGCCGGTCACCCATGTCGTAACCCCCGGTTATCGTCGCCGGTTGGTTATCTTGTCGGAGCCGGTTTTCGTCGCCGGACATCCATCTCGTAATCGCCGGTTATCGTCGCCGGTCGATTGTCTTGTCGGGGCCGGGTATCGTCGCCGGTCACCCATCTCGTAACCCCCGGGTATTGTCGCCGGTTGGCTGTCTTGTCGGAGCCGGTTTTCGTCGCCGGACATCCATCTCGTAATCGCCGGTTATCATCGCCGGTCGATTGTTTCGTCGGGGCCGGGTATCGTCGCCGGTCACCCATGTCGTAACCCCCGGTTATTGTCGCCGGTTGGTTATCTTGTCGGAGCCGATTTTCGTCGCCGGACATCCATCTCGTAATCGCCGGTTATCGTCGCTGGTCGATTGTCTTGTCGGGGCCGGGTATCGTCGCCGGTCACCCATCTCGTAACCCCCGGGTATCGTCGCCGGTTGGCTGTCTTGTCGGAGCCGGTTTTCGTCGCCGGACATCCATCTCGTAATCGCCGGTTATCGTCGCCGGTAGATTGTCTTGTCGGGGCCGGGTATCGTCGCAGGTCACCCATCTCGTAACCCCCGGGTATCGTCGCCGGTTGGCTGTCTTGTCGGAGCCGGTTTTCGTCGCCGGACATCCATCTCGTAATCGCCGGTTATCGTCGCCGGTCGATTGTCTTGTCGGGGCCGGGTATCGTCGCCGGTCACCCATCTCGTAACCCCCGGGTATCGTCGCCGGTTGGCTGTCTTGTCGGAGCCGATTTTCGTCGCCGGACATCTATCTCGTAATCGCCGGTTATCGTCGCTGGTCGATTGTCTTGTCGGGGCCGGGTATCGTCGCCGGTCACCCATCTCGTAACCCCCGGTTATCGTCGCCGGTTGGTTATCTTGTCGGAGCCGGTTTTCGTCGCCGGACATCCATCTCGTAATCGCCGGTTATCGTCGCCGGTCGATCGTCTCGTCGGGGCCGGGTATCGTCGCCGGTCACCCATCTCGTAACCCCCGGTTATCGTTGCCGGTTGGTTATCTCGTCGGAGCCGGTTTTCGTCGCCGGACATCCATCTCGTAATCGCCGGTTATCGTCGCCGGTCGATTGTCTTGCCGGAGCCGGTTTTCGTCGCCGGACATCCATCTCGTTGATCGCCGGTTATCGTCGCCGGTCGATTGTCTTGTCGGGGCCGGTTTTCGTCGCCGGACACCCATCTCGTAACCCCCGGTTATCGTCGCCGGTTGGTTATCTTGCCGGAGCCGGTTTTCGTCGCCGGACATCCATCTCGTAATCGCCGGTTTTCGTCGCCGGACGATTGTCTTGTCGGGGCCGGTTTTCGTCGCCGGACACCCATCTCGTAACCCCCGGTTATCGTCGCCGGTTGGTTATCTTGTCGGAGCCGGTTTTCGTCGCCGGACATCCATCTCGTAATCGCCGGTTATCGTCGCCGGTCGATCATCTTGGATCTCAGCCCTTCCCAGGGTGATTAGTTGTTGGGATCTCAGCCCTTCCCAGGGTTTGTTGTTTTTTGTCTTTTTTCTTTTTGTGGATATCAGCCCTTCCCAGGGTTGCTCACCATCTTGTTGTGGTTCGCGTGGATCTCAGCCCTTCCCAGGGTTTGTTGTTTTTGTCTTTTTTTTTTGTAGATATCAGCCCTTCCCAGGGGTGCTCACCATCTTGTTGTGGTTCGCATGGATCTCAGCCCTTCCCAGGGTTTGTTGTTTTTTGTTTTTTTCTTTTTGTGGATATCAGCCCTTCCCAGGGGTGCTCACCATCTTGTTGTGGTTCGCGTGGATTTCAGCCCTTCCCAGGGTTTGTTGTTTTTTGTCTTTTTCTTTTTGTGGATATCAGCCCTTCCCAGGGGTGCTCACCATCCTGTTGTGGTTCGCGTGGATCTCAGCCCTTCCCAGGGTTTGTTGTTTTTTGTCTTTTTTCTTTTTGTGGATATCAGCCCTTCCCAGGGGTGCTCACCATCTTGTTGTGGTTCGCGTGGATCTCAGCCCTTCCCACGGTTTGTTGTTTTTTGTCTTTTTTCTTTTTGTGGATATCAGCCCTTCCCAGGGGTGCTCACCATCCTGTTGTGGTTCGCGTGGATCTCAGCCCTTCCCAGGGTTTGTTGTTTTTTGTCTTTTTTCTTTTTGTGGATATCAGCCCTTCCCAGGGGTGCTCACCATCTTGTTGTGGTTCGCGTGGATCTCAGCCCTTCCCAGGGTTTGTTGTTTTTTGTCTTTTTTCTTTTTGCGGATATCAGCCCTTCCCAGGGGTGCTCACCATCTTGTTGTGGTTCGCGTGGATCTCAGCCCTTCCCAGGGTTTGTTGTTTTTGTCTTTTTCTTTTTGTAGATATCAGCCCTTCCCAGGGGTGCTCACCATCTTGTTGTGGTTCGCATGGATCTCAGCCCTTCCCAGGGTTTGTTGTTTTTTGTCTTTTTTCTTTTGTGGATATCAACCCTTCCCAGGGTTTCTCACCATCTTGTTGTGGTTCGCGTGGATCTCAGCCCTTCCCAGGGTTTGTTGTTTTTTTGTTTTTTTTTCTTTTTGTGGATATCAGCCCTTCCCAGGGTTGCTCACCATCTTGTTGTGGTTCGTGTGGATCTCAGCCCTTCCCAGGGTTTGTTGTTTTTTGAGTGACCTTTTTTTTTTTTTTTTTTTTTGATATGGGATGTGTGATCGTCTTCATGTCCTGGATCTCCCACCAACATCGTCCACGTGCCATGCCATAAAAACCATCACAGTCTGATCATTTGTGAGGTTGAAAGCGACGTGCCTGTACTTTTCCCTGGAGATTTTCATTTTGATCGTACCTGCATGCATGAGAAAGATGTTATGCATGATCTGGCAGATATGTTATGGACAGATGCATGTGCACAACATATGTTTAGATAGAAATGACCCATGTTCAGTCAAATGATACGATTCGACCGTCGTCATTGTTTGCCAACGTTTGATCGGATCACGCCTCGTCGTGAAGTGTAGTTTCTAGACTTCAACATTGGTTTGGTACTCTGCCTGTTCTTGGTCGTCTTCATTTCATCGAGTTGAGGCAGTCTGTTTCGCTCTCAGTGATGACCGACAGCTATGTTGGGCTCCTTAGCCTTTTGATCATTTCTGCTGGCCGATATGCTGTCGTCCCGCATTATATCATCCTTGTATATGCTCATGCACGTGTATCAATTGGATGTCGAGGCAGTGATAGTCAGGATTGGGGAGAGGCCCAATGACGACAAGTTCTGTGCAGCCTCAGCTTCCTTTCATTTCACGATTCTTAACTGCCCCTGCCTTGGTGCGTGTCGCTACCAAGAATTTCCATCGAGAACTCGCGATGTTGATCGTGCTGAGTTATCCACAGCTCTGCAAGATCCTGCATATCAGATGACTAACAAATGCCAAAACTTGAAGGCTCGGGCCGTTAGTGTTAGTTCAACACAAAGATATTATAATCTCGACAAAAGAGCAAATGTAGTTAAAGCACATGAAATTGAATATCTGTTGATCGCACCATCTAGCAAGTTGTGAACCGTGCATGTACTAGATTGGAAATTTTTTTTTTTTTTTTTTTATTTATTTTTTTTTTCGATCCCTCGTGAGTTGATGATTTTCTATTTGACGAGTTATGAAATCGTAAGAAAAACCTTCAAGCATTCACGGTCATTGTACGTGAGTAAGGTCGAATTCAAAAGAACTACCTTCCTTCGTCAAAGGTATCCTGTCTTCATTCTCGACAACGTTCTTAGCAGGATTGACGTCATATGACAAATGCACTGTGCGATGGAGCACTCAGTAGGGGTTTCTCTTCTATGACTCCTTGTTTAAGGCCGAGAGTTTTTTTATCTTTTCTTTTTATCAGTCCACTTCACTTGTCTCGTTTTCTTAGGCTATTCAAAGTTACCCATTTAACGAGTTTTGGACCAATGACTCCCAAACCAGATGGTTTTCGGGCATTAGGTGTACAGACACCCCTTCGGGTTTATTTACTCGAGTAACAAAGGCCACGGTTCGAGACAAGCTGGTGGTCTGCCCCATTCATTCTTTGCTTGACCTTGCGCAAGATTCGTTTTCTTAGGCTTGAGTTACCCATGTAGCGAGTGTTAGGCCGGTGACTCCCAAACCAGACGGCTTTAGGGCACCAGATGCAGAGACATCCCTTAGGCTTAATTACTCGAGTAGCCCATGCCACGATTCGAATCTGCTCGGGCCTCCTCTACTGTAATGCTCGTTTTCTTAGGCTCTGAGTTACCCATGTAACGAGTGTTGGGCCAGCGACTCCCAAACCAGATGGCTTTAGGGCACCAGGTGTAGAGACACCCCTCGGGCTTAATTACTCGAATAACCCAGGCCACGATTCGAGACATTAGCTTGATAATCATTTATCGTCTGACTTCTTGATTTTAGCTTGATAATCATTGACTGTCTGACTACGTGTTAATTGTCATCAACGTCGTCATAGTTTTATACCCCACAACTAAAAATTTGTGCAAATGCAAAGTGAAGGCTGTCACATGAGGTCGATTCTGCTGCAAACGTTGCTTTGAATTAAGACTTTGTACCCGATCAAAAGGTTGAATAGCCTTCTTCGTCTAATCATACTCACGATCGTGCTCCACGGTTTGCTTGTCAGAGTGAGTCCGATTCCGTTGAAGTCAAATAAAATCCCCTCTCACGCGGGTCCTTGTATCCCGGGAAAACTATGCTTGACAAATGCCAGATGATCATACCGTTGAAGATTGAATTGACATGAGGTAGCATTTGATGATGATGATGCATGTTGATGGGATTGTTGCATGGGTGCCAATTTGCACGTCACCATTTCCGGGGTAGTTGACAAATGCCCCAGTGTTAAGCTGCCTTTTTTGTGATCTCCCTCGTACTGGTTGCCTCGGTATCTCGCTGGGCTGACAAAAGATCCGGTCCTTTGACCTGTTGAAAGGTTTGGGGGATTTTTGATTTTTGATATTTTTTTTTTTTTTTTTTTTTTTTTTTTTTTTTTGGATGAATTTGCCCCTACTCCGGGTTCTTTGTGATCGTCAGGGGTTCTGATGTTTGATGGCGAATGTTCGGTCTAAGTCAGGTTTGGGTTTACCTTCGACCCATCCCTTGATCTCGCCAGGCGTATTGTCGATATCTGTCTCGCCCTGCTCAATCCCCATCAAATCGAAATCTGGCTCTATACTAACATCGTGATCCTCCTTCAAATTTGGCCTATTGCTTGTCAGGCTAGAATGCCTCAAATCGGGGTGGTGGGTACCTGAAATAAAACAGGGATGTTTGTCATAGATATAAGACATTTCGGCACATGATCTTCTTTTTGGATAACATGACAAAGTGACATGAGCGTGCCGGGATTTGAAATAAAACTCAGAATTTTAAAACCCATTGATCTTCTATTGGCCGGGATTCACTGCTATCATCCTGGATTTACCCCTTCCTGGATATCACCTGCTGCACGGTCCAACCGACCACGGTGAGGTCAAGCAATGGAGCTCATTAAGGGGTGCATGGATCGCATTGGCATGGATCTGGCATTGATGGCATTTCTTGACATGAGTATCGCAGTCGGTTTTCATGGTTAGCCAGTAGTGACCCGCTCACATGATTTTCTTTGCCAAAATGTTCGGCTCATATGGCACCGCACACATCGCCATGTACTTCGTTCATTACTCTATGGGCCTCCTCGGCTTCCAGATATCTCAACAGTCTCGTAGCTAGGTCCCATTTATGCAAATCGTCTCTGCTTAGGGAGAATTTCACTGCCCAATCTTTGGATTCTCCTTTCTCGGTCAGATCTGCATTTTCGGGAGAGGAGCTGTCTCGAAGGAACTCTTTATTGTTTTGATACCAAGCCCATTTATGAGGGGCGTCACTCTGGGAGATCTCTCCAATCTGATCCTCATACGCCGGACAAGTCCGTACCGCAATTCCCATGGCTAATCTCAGTCCCAGGATGCATCCCTCGTATTCGGCCATATTGTTGGAGTGGCAGAACCGTAATTTCATGGCTACCGGCTTCTGCCACTTGGATTGATGCAGTATGGACTTTACGGCCCCCTAGTAGGGGCAATCTCGCAAAACAAACAAGGGCCGTAGTCTAGTACTGTGCCAGTTAGAAGTCGGCAGATGTATGTCAACACTGATGCCTGATTTTTATTCATTTTTTTTTTCGGTTCTCTAATCTTATCCTGCGAAATAAGGTCAGTGTTTGATGACAGGATAGTATTCAGAAGTTTTAGAAAACCTTGGTACGTGGTATGGATGGCCTTCCTGCAAAACCAAGTCAGTATTCTCTTTATATGTGCAGGTGACGTAATCACATGATACAGGACATATTTATTATGATGATGCCGGTATGACAGTTGCATGCCATTTATTTGACTGAACGATAAAAGAGCATGAAGAAGCTTCCCTTCCGTTAGGTTTATCAGAGGCTGACCTACCCTAGGGTTACTCTCGCGGGCTTTTCGGCATGAAGGTCCCCAAATCTTCGCAATCTACTCGTCTGAATCCTTTCGATTGGAGCGGATTTGGGTGGTGCGTTTCCTGAGCCATCTCCGGGGAGCAGCCCCTTCGAGTCCAGTAATAAGCAACCGACAGGTTCGCCTCAGGAGGAGGTACTCTCTCAACATACATTCACATTCATCGTCCTCACCGTATGCAAATGATTACTTTAAAGTAAAACAAATCCATTCAATCATTCATTCATTGGACAAAAGGCACACATTCACACACAACAATAAGTAAAACAAGTCAAAATATCGCACGTACATACACATTTATGATTTTTAGAGGATAGGATAGCATCAAGATTTGAAAACGGCTTAAGCCCTCTAATGTCCCCAGCAGAGTCGCCAGCTGTCGACGCCGGGTTTTCTCGTCCTTCGTCCTTTTCCTATTTTAGCCTTTTGGTTTAGAAGATTTTTGGAAAAGGTCGGCATTGATGTCGACGGGGTTTTGAAAGATCGTTCTTTTATGATGAGCCAATTAACCAGAGTCGCCAGTTGGTATATTTGAAATGGATGTACCAACTCATCCGGGTTTTCATTTTTTATAAATCGATGGCTCATATGTGACTCCGAATTAATTGGTCTGCGAACCGAGATTCATAGAGTTCGGGGGCTTGCTTAAGCGAGGGGAAGGTGTTAGGCACCCCCCGACTTCCGTGAAACACGGTTACCGCAATCTTGATGCTTTCCTATCCTTTAATTCATGAAATGTATTGTGTATGCGTGTGTGTGCGTGTGTGTGCCTGTGTGAATGTTGTGGTGAGTTTGTATGAAAGAATCATTTGGATTTTTTAGGGAAAGTCGTGCTTTAATTTGAGAACGCTTCAGAATGTCTTTTCGGTTTATACGAGAAAGCTTTATTTTTTATTAGAAAGGTTTGATTTTAATTGTCAAAACTACAAGGTTTTCATTAGGTGTTGTTTTGGCAAAACAAGAGTTTTTAAACCTTCGTCAAAATAGGAATCGAGACCTATACGTTGCTTTCGTAACTCAAACAATGGGCAACTTCTAGAATCTCTTTAACCCTATGCACAACGGTTTAATAAAACGCCATTTATTTACAAAATCAATTTGTGTGATGTTTTGGAAAACGATTTTTCTTTGCCTTCTCGTTAAAGAGGAATCAACATTCATTTGCACTTTCAATTTTAAGCCTCGTGATTCTAATAACCTAATTTGATTGATTTTATGAAAGTCTTCATTGTTTAGCTTCGAAATCAATTTTAGGTCGTAAATCAAATCAAGCATTAAAATGCATTGGGGCTATTCATGGGCATGTAAGCCATCCAAATAACCCCAACGCCCACAATCACATACTTCACTATTACGGGGCCTTAAACACGATTCTCGCCTTGGCGTCGTTTTAAGGCCCGACGATTACATATTTACAATGAAGACTACATCGCTCCTACTACATATATCAAAAGATGTCCATCATCGGACTTGGACCACGGGGTCGCGCTCCTAGGCTCACATCCAAAATCGCTACACACCCACAAGATCCTAAAAATAGCAATCTAAACAATCTATGCACGATACATCATTTCAACGAGCTAAAAATTCACCAAATGGACATCATCGGGCCATTAGGAGGAATTCATTCCATTTGGAACCCTCACTAATAGCCCTCAATCCATGGATTCACATCAATACACAAGGAAACTACATTTAATATAATTTGGATGACAAAAACTTAACAAAAAATGGTAAAACAAAATGCTAAAACAAAGGATTTTTCACCTTGCAAATAATCCCCACAATATGTATGAATTTGTGTATTGAATAGAGTAGAAAATATGAGATATAATCTCACAAAATGGGTACAATTTCTCACTTCTTTTCTCTCTTTTTCTCTCTATTTTTCTTGCTATTTTCTCCTTCTTTTCTTTCTTTTTCCGCCGCTGCTGCTGCTGCTCTCCTGTTTCTGTATGCAAAATGGCCTGATAAGGGGCTGCCCTAGGCAGCCGCAGATAGATCCGCGGCTGGCCGCAGATAGATCCGCGGCTGGCCGCAGATCAATCCGCGGCTGGCCTCGGTTTCTCCGCGCCCGCCGCGCACTTCAGCCGTCTCGCGCACTACCATTATTTTAATCGTTTGGCCGCAGATCAATCCGCGGCTGGGTGGGCTGATTTTCTCACTTTCCGAACCGCACCTCGACTCTCGTGTCGGATCATCGGTTTCTGCTGAAAGGCTCGCATTTTGGCAGTCCGGAAATCACTGGGAGACGTGCCGCATCATTCGGGCATGCTCATTTCGGACAGCCTTATTGTCACGTCAGCTTTGGTTGCCAATCATTGCGGTGGTGTTGGGCGTTCGCACTTGTGCCCATTCCCTAGCCCTCACAGGTCGGTTCATTTGACGATTTTGCCCTCCTGTCACGGTTAGTATACAAAGCGCAAAATTTGGGTGTCTACAATAACCATAGATCAAATTAGGATTTTGATCCGTACTGTCACTTTACCACATTTACCATACTTAGTCAATTTAAAATAAATTGACTAATCTTACAAATTCATATCATAAAGAAATAATCATAGTAATAATAATAATATTAATAATCATTTCTTAAAATATACATTTATTATTTAAATAATATAGTAATCATATTTTTGTAAATAATCATATATCTTTAATATAAAATTAAGTTATTAACAGAATATAATTTATAATTACCAACAATTTCTTTAATAAGAAATTTACTTGAAACCGTATATGAAATAAATATATATGTACATATTACATATTCACATTCCTTTCCTTGCACACATTCCCATACTTGCTTGAATATATAATAAAAATAATTTTATTATATAAAAAAAAAATTATACGTAAAATTTCTTATTTTAATATATCGAAAATCTTGGGTTATTACATTAACTTCCTCATAGAGTTGCTTGAAAATATTGACAACTTCCTGCATTTGGCTTTTGAAAAATGTAATGTCGTCTCTGGATTCTTGATAGCTGACTTCAACTTGTTCTCTTTGATGATGAACAAGTGCCATCGTATTATCAGTGTGTTTTATTGACTACATTACCAAACTTTTAAATTCCAGTAATGAGGAGCTCAACGAGAAAACCTTATCTGAGAGAAACTTGATAGATTTAGCATTTGTAGATTGGAGAGAGAGCACAATTGCTTAATGTTTGGCGATCTACTTGAAATAGATCTCGTCTCGCTTTTGGAGATCCTCAAGGATAGTTTGTATGAGCTCTTTTATCCTCTTACCAAATTCCTTGGACATCTCCCTAAGGACTTCGGATGTTGTCTCAGCTATATGGGTGAGAGCTTTCTAAATTCCAGTAGAAGTGTCCTGGATCCCTTCATTGCATTCATTAGCAATGAAGTCTAACAGTATTTCGAGTTGGATCTTGGACGGTACTACTGAAACTCTTTCTTGGATCTATTCCATTAAAGCTTCAACTCATTCCTTATTACCCAGTTTAGGTGAGAGAGAACTAATTTTAAGTTAGGAGTATTGGAGGAGGAGGGTATATCTGTATATGTATAAGATGTAGAAGGTATATTTATATAGTCAGTGGATTGAGTATTTATAAGAGGGTCAGTTTAGATTTGGGTATCAACACTTGGAGAGTTATGAGACTTAACAATCGGAGAGGTAGGTAACTCTACGATTGAAGAGGGTGGAGGAGATGGAGAGGGTGAGTGTATATGTACAGGGGAGATGTTAAGTGAATAAGATATGTGTATAGGAGAGGGGATATTTTGTGTTTTGATTGTAGGGTTTTGAGACTCTACGATCAAGGGGTTAGGACTTTGTACCTCGATCGTAGAGTGTAGGGACTCTACGATCGGGGAGTTAGTATGTTAACTCGATAATTGCTCGACACTCGTAGTTTTGGATTCTAAGATTATTTTATTGCAAGAGGGCGGTTGGGTTTTAAAGAATAAATAATTTGGAATGAATGTAAATTTATTGTATATACCTGAAAAAGAAGATTCACCATTAGAAATTGTTCTGGAGGCGAAGTTGAGGACCCTAGGAAAATTTTGAGACAATACTTTGACATTAGGATATGACGTGAATGTCAAGTGATGTAGCTCAGATCTCCTTACAGGAGTGCCTTCAGCAAGGGCATGACAAGAAGAAAATATAACAGTAAGTCACTACGACTATCATTGTTGTCAGATTTCACAATCAACAATTACGTGCAAGTATACACGATCAACAAGTAATAAAGTGATAAAATAGAGTGTCGAACCCACAGGGAATCTCAGTTCAATAATTCCCAACTACTAGTATTATATCAATTCAATTTTATTTAAACAATCGCAATTTGTATAATGATTAAAACTAATTAAATTAAAAATAAGAATGAGAACTAACACAAAGGTTGAAATTCAGATTTTTAAAGGCTTAAGACTACAATATCCCCAATTATGTAATACAAACTAATTATCCAATTCATCCAATTATTAACTTCAACATAGTTGTTAATAGGAATTCAAAGTTATTCATAAGCCCTTTCCCAAGTGATCAAATAAAATTATCTAACCCAATTGATTCTACGATATTCCTATGCAAAACTAAAGGATTAGATTCATTAAGCACCAATTCCCAATAGTTACATGCAGCGAAGAGATATCCCTATTCACTTCACAACCCTAATTATTCATCCCATGCAAATAATTAAGAATACATGCTATCACATTCAGATCTAACCCTAGATTTCATCTCCCAAATTCATCTAAAGTATCCCGCTAATTGTTGATCAGACAATTACTCAATAAACACAAAATATGATAGACAACTCAAGATGAAATAATAATTGGAATCAAATAGATAATTAATCCATAAACACAAAAGATTCAATTGTAGCCTTAATTGAAAATTTAGTTCATACTGAAAATAGAAAACAAGAATCCCAAATAAGTCATCATAATTAAATTACAAATCTAAGATAGAGGATAAAAAAAACTTAGTAGAAGTTCTTCAATCTTCAAGTCTCTAATCTGAATTTCTTGCGATGCTTCTCTAGTCTCCAATCTCCCAATTCAGCTCTGAATCTCAATCCTTGCGTATATATGTAGCTATGAATGTATCTATGTATATGTACACATTTATTTCCATCTCTCTCTGTCTCTTTTATAGTTTCTGAATCAAATCAGTAGAAAGAATCCAATTCCAAATCGATTTCCCAAAAGAACTGAATTAAAATATTTTTTCCCTTCCGCGCATTCTCGCCCCGGCGAGAAATTTAAGCCTGCGATTCTCGCCCCGGCGAGAACTCTGATCCAGAATTTACAAAAATGCCATCAAGCTCCAATTTTCCTCTTTTGACCCTCTGAAGCCGTTTCCTACAAAACAAATGCATAAATAAGTAAAATGACACTAAAAATACTCAAAGATAGTAAAGAAATAAGCCTAAGATATATCTAATTCACAGGTATAAAACCCACTTATCAAATACCCCCAAACTCAAGACTTTGCTTGTCCTCAAGCAAAAACACAAGAAAAATAAAAATAAACAAACCTATCTAAATGAATTCATATGCATGATGTATTACGACTGAGCAATCAATCAACATAGATTATAAATATCAGGCCTCAAAGATCAGTAACTAACAATTTAACAAGACTTCAAATTTATGCACCATCAGAAATCAACTTATTACCAATATCATCTTACTTTCAAATCTTTCGTGTATGTGTGTGAATCCAAATGTATCAAACTAGCGAAAAAAAACACTCAAAGAAGCTCATGAAATCAAATGCATCATTAAAGATATCAAAAAGGTTAGTATAACAACAAGAACTCTATATGCTTATCTTCCACAACTCACAACGAATATAGAAAAAACATAACTAAAGGATCACAAGGTTATTTAAAACATTTCAGCCCCTTTTAAAACCCCTCCCCAGAAATTCAAATAATTTTTTTTCTCTTTTCATTCTCTTTTCTTTTTTTTAGTGAGTGCGTTTTACGCTCCATCTCACTTTCAATTAAACGAGTACGTTTTACGTTCCATCTTGTTGGATGTGTTTATAAGTGAGTGCGTTTTACGCTCCATCTCAACCCACCACATGATCCATTTTTTTTAATTGGGGAAGGTTCAAAATTTTCAATTTTTTTTCAAATTAACCATGATTTCGCCCCACTGATATTCTTCCTCATATTACACTATAAGCATGATCAAACAAGATATAGAGTTCATAAATATCTTCCATGAGCATTTAACCTATAAACTTCCTCAAAGTTAAAACTAGCTCAACCAAATGGATATGTGCATAAAAGAATTAAAAGGGTCTCACGCTTGACAAAATCAGGAACAATCAAAATTCATAATTTAGCCTTATCCGTCTCGCTAAACTAATTAGCTAACTGATCAGAATTTTCATCATTGGCCTTCCTTAAATACTCTACATCAATTTATTGCTCAAACTAACCTAAATGCAATTATATATGATCCTAAAGCTATAAGAGAATGTAATAAAAAGAAAATATTTTTGCGATTTTTAAATATTTTTTTTTTTTACAAAATTTTTTTTAACTATTCCTACAGTATGCAAAAAAATAACTAACAAATGCAATGTACGTGAACTAAACAATTATGTAATGCAATATGACATGACTATGTATAATGACAGTAAATCCCCCCCCCCCCCCAAACTCATAATGAACAATGTCCTCATTGTTTGCAAAATAAAGAAATTAAAACGAAGGACTTCCCTGACTGGTCAAGCGGCGTGCTTGACCTTGCAGTGGCAGAGGCTCGAGAAACTAGAACTAGAACGACACTCGGATTCATTTTGATTTTGATGTTTGATGTTCATAAATGCCTTGCTCAAGTAGCTACTCTCCCCAAGTTGCTTGATAAAACCGTGTGAATGTTTGATACAGTGGAGAGGAACCCTTGACGTTGCTTGAATCAATTAGAAGTTGAATCCGTGTAGGATAAGGGTGGAGAGGGTTTAGGATTGAGTTTAAATTGGTTAGGAAGGTTTTGGAATGAATGGAATCTGACTTTGGGAAGGAAATTAAAAACTAAAATCAGTCATCTTCGTCGGGGCGAAGATTTTTTTGCCTTGGAATCTCGCCGGGGCGAGAATGAACAAACAGGTCGGGGCTGGGGCGAGGAATTGAGTCGCTGGGGCGAAAACTGGCAGAGGGGTTCTCGCCGGGGCGAGGATTCCAAGGTCATTTTTCTCGCCGGGGCGAGAACTCTGTTTCTAAAAATTTTCCTTCTTTTCTTCAATTACTGCAATCCCAAAACCTTTTACCTGTTCAAAGCAAATAGCACGGATTAGCACAACCTTTTAAGAGTATGAGAGACTGGCAGAGCACTGAAAAACCTAAAACTAACTACTAAAGATACTAAATTCTTGCAAAAGTGTGGAGTTAAAAGAAACTAAAACAATAAAATAAAGTGATTGGGTTGCCTCCCATCAAGCGCTTGGTTTAAAGTCGTTAGCCCGACTTCGTCCTGTTCTACTATCCAATTCCCATTCAAAAATTGAGGAACCCTCCATCCAGTAGTAATAATAAAGCGTTTGAGGGCTTTGCTTTTGTAAGGGCCATTGATCCAAAATCACCTAGCATGCTCTTTTCTAATAGAATCTCCTTTATAACCTTCAAATAACTAGGCATTTGCTCCATTGTGTTTGTAAACAAACTGTGGCATTGAAGCTTCTTGAACACAACTAGATCTTCAACTAACTTCTCATGGACCCCTTTCTCATCCCACCATGGCTCCAAATTCATGCTAGCTCCGATGTCAATTAGAGCTTTGCCGATGACATGACTACCAATTGTGCAGGGGATTGCAAAACTACCCGAATCGTGGTGGTTTGGTGAAGAAGATACATGAGGCACTAACAAAATCAGTACATCAGCGTCGAAACTCACGGCTAGATCTTCTTCGGCTGTATTTTCCTGATCCCCATTATTCTCCTCCATATCAGAATCATCATCAATTAGCACGTCCGGTAGCAGCTTTGGTGCGGGTAATCCATCAGTCTCAAGAACCATATCACTGGGCCATGCACCTGGAGAGCTATTGTTGAAGGCATTGATAAGCTGTCCCATTTGGTTCTCAAGATTTCGAATCGACACTGCTTGACTTTTTATATTTAAATCCACTAAGTTTAACAGCTCATCTTGATCATTCATTCTTTTGTCCGTAGCTGTAATAAACTTCGCCAAAGCCTCCTCCAAACTCAGTTTTCCTTCTTCTTCATGTGGAGAGTCTGAATCCTGAAATTCTGGAGTGTATGATTGGCTTGGAGCAAAGATTTGAACTTGATTATTATGGCTCCATGAAAAATCCGGATGATACCCCCAATCCTGATGATAATTGTTGTTAGGATATATATAATTGTTGGGGTAACCATTGAAATTGCCACCATACTACATCGACTCAAATTTGATGGCACATTGATGACTCGAATGATTTCCAGCACAATAATCATAAATTGCTGCCACACTTTGAATACGTTGTACTACAAAAGCATTAATCATCCTCGAAAGTGTCTCAGTTTCTGCTGATAATTCATCGAATTCATAAATTCCTGTCGCTCTTGGCTGAATCATTCTCGTATAAGGCCACTGATAGTCATAGTTGGCCATGATGTACCTCAAAAGGAAGTAAAACAGAAAAAGAAATAAAATAAAATAAAATAAAAATAAAACGTTTAAATTAAGATTGAATTGATTATAACTAATATGAAAATAAATATTAAACAAAAAGATTCCCCGGCAACGGCGCCAAAAACTTGTTGTCAGATTTCACAATCAACAATTACGTGCAAGTATACACGATCAACAAGTAATAAAGTGATAAAATAGAGTGTCGAACCCACAGGGAATCTCAGTTCAATAATTCCCAACTACTAGTATTATATCAATTCAATTTTATTTAAACAATCGCAATTTGTATAACGATTAAAACTAATTAAATTAAAAATAAGAATGAGAACTAACACAAAGGTTGAAATTTAGATTTTTAAAGGCTTAAGACTACAATATCCCCAATTATGTAATACAAACTAATTATCCAATTCATCCAGTTATTAACTTCAACATAGTTGTTAATAGGAATTCAAAGTTATTCATAAGCCCTTTCCCAAGTGATCAAATAAAATTATCTAACCCAATTGATTCTACGATATTCCTATGCAAAACTAAAGGATTAGATTCATTAAGCACCAATTCCCAATAGTTACATGCAGCGAAGAGATATCCCTATTCACTTCACAACCCTAATTATTCATCCCATGCAAATAATTAAGAATACATGCTATCACATTCAGATCTAACCCTAGATTTCATCTCCCGAATTCATCTAAAGTATCCCGCTAATTGTTGATCAGACAATTACTCAATAAACACAAAATATGATAGACAACTCAAGATGAAATAATAATTGGAATCAAATAGATAATTAATCCATAAACACAAAAGATTCAATTGTAGCCTTAATTGAAAATTTAGTTCATACTGAAAATAGAAAACATGAATCCCAAATAAGTCATCACAATTAAATTACAAATCTAAGATAGAGGATAAGAAAAACTTAGTAGAAGTTCTTCAATCTTCAAGTCTCTAATCTGAATTCCTTGCGATGCTTCTCTAGTCTCCAATCTCCCAATTCAGCTCTGAATCTCAATCCTTGCGTATATGTGTAGCTATGAATGTATCTATGTATATGTACACATCTATTTCCATCTCTTTTTGTCTCTTTTATAGTTTCTGAATCAAATCAGTAGAAAGAATCCAATTCCAAATCGATTTCCCAAAAGAACTGAATTAAAATATTTTTTCCCTTCCGCGCATTCTCGCCCCGGTGAGAAATTTAAGCCTGAGATTCTCGCCCCGGCGAGAACTCTGATCCAGAATTTACAAAAATGCCATCAAGCTCCAATTTTCCTCTTTTGACCCTCTAAAGCCGTTTCCTACAAAACAAATGCATAAACAAGTAAAATGGCACTAAAAATACTCAAAGATAGTAAAGAAATAAGCCTAAGATATATCTAATTCACAGGTATAAAACCCACTTATCAATCATAGATAGTAGTGCTTTTGTCTATGTCTTCTCCTATATTATCATATAGTCATTCACTTAAGAATTCCACATTTATTTGTCATGCTCCTGTCTCTTCAGAGATTAAGGGGGTCTTCAAATGTATCATTTAGTTGCTCCCCCTCAGATTGAGCATCTACAGGATCAGAAGCAGTTTGACTTGGCTTTCTTCCGATGTCCTCTACAATAATTTAATAATCCTTGTGAGCTCCAAGGAATCATCGGAAGAGCTTGGAATTGGAATTGGAATTGGCGTCTCCCCCTTAGAAGTAGCTTCAACTGATTTGGCCTGTTCTAGGGTCTTCTTCTTCTTCTTCTTCTCTGAGTTTGAGCCTTTCTTCAGCTTCTTCTCTTAGTCTGAGCCTTTCTTCAGGTTCTTCTCAGACTCTTTTATTAATTTCCTCTTCTTTGACTCAGGATTAGATACCTTCACAACCGTCTCTTCATCCTCTTGATGTGACTCTGACATATCAACCATCTCAGCCGTCTCTTCAACATTCATTGGCTCGGGCTCAGAAGCCTTCCCAACCATCTCATCATCATCTGTTACATTTTTAGGCTCTACGATTAGAGAGCTAAAAGGCTCTACAATTGGAGTGTTGTAAGGCTTTACGATCGACTCAGTAGATACAGAATCTTCTACTGAAATGATTCTGATGAATTCTGCCTTCTTAGTAGATCGATCTTCCCTTCTTTACCTATTTCCTATCCTATTCAACAAGGGATAGACCTTCTTTGGCAGCAGCCTCAACATCATATCTGTCAATCTCTTCATAGAACTCCTCAGCCTGTTCTCGAGTGGTCTTAGGAGGAGGCTGAACATTGGTCTTCCTTAATCTCTTATCTTTCCAACCCTTTTGTTTGAGACAGTATCATCCTTCGTCTTAGGAACATTTGATTCGTCTTAAGAGTCCTTAGAAATTTTTTTCTTCCTTCTTCCTTCTTCTTCATTTTCTTCTGAGGAGGCTTCTCAGCAGTTGAAGCCAATGCCTTCGGAATTTCAGAAGCTGCTGAGCCCCTAGAGGTTTCTTCCTCAATCTCGACAATCTTCCTCTTCGCCTTGGTCTTAGCAGGCTTTTGGACTTCACTGAGGGTCCTTTCACTCCCTCAGACTGCTTTGACAGCAAAATCTCAACTAGGTTTCTCTTCTAGTTGTTGAAGAGCTTTTTCGTTATCTTTTTATTAACATTCAGAACATCTCCCTCCTGGTCCTTAAGGCGATTCTTTAGCCTCTTCTTTAGGATGATGCTGATAAGCTTTTTATAGAATATTTTTGGAAGAGGCTTATTTGTTGCGTTCTTCTTCTCAACATCATTGAACCATTTAAAGATCCAGTCCATCAAAACTGCTCTAAAATTGATTTATCTTCCCATCACAATAGTTGACATGATCTTCAGCTAGAGTTCGCTAACAGAATCGTGGGCAGAGTCCTTGTAGAGAATGCATTTTCTGATGATGTCGACAAGGAACTCGTAGTTCTGGGGAGAACTCATTCTTTTCATTCCCTTGAGCTTTGGATTCTTTTTGTACCTCATGAGCTCCAATTCAACCTTCACATCTACCTCTTCAAATGTAGAGACTCCTTCATTGATGAACCCAATAAGGTGGTTCATCTCCGTCACTTCATAGGTGAGCTTGACATCCTTCCCCCTTGTGACACTGACCCCATCTGCACAGGAGCCATTAAGATAAAACTCTTCAACCCTTTTAGTGAAGATCCTTGAGTTTGTGCTCAGTGCTTCATAAAATCCCGCCTTTTGAACGAGGGATAACACTGCTTGAAATTGAGCATCTACTCCTTCAAATTCCTCAAAGCAAAGTTAATTTTTGGAGATAACTTGGTAGGTTAAAATCTTTAGCGGTGTTAATTTGAGCTAGAAAAGAACAAAGTTTGTCTAAGTTTGTAAAATTTTAGAAAACTAGGGCTTAAGAGAGAGAGGGAGAATTTAAATGCTAGAAAGTTTAGATTAGATGAATAGGAGATATCAAATTAAAATTTTGAAATATATAAATGTACTTCCCTCTATTTCGGCTGAATGAGACACGTTTTGAGCGGTTATTGGACACACGTTACGTCTTAACTGTCATTTACAATTATTAGGTAGTTATTTCTTCGTCTCACTCGCTTGATCTGGATTTATTGTGCACGCGCTGTAACTTCTCCTTATCTTCTCAATGATATGACAGATATCGTAGAGCTTCCTTTTATAAGTCATTTTTACTCTACGATACCTCTCCACTCTGCGAAGCATTCTACGAACTTTTTCACTTTGCGAAGCACTCTACGAACTTCTTCACTCTGCGAAGTACTCTACGAAGTTCTTCACTCTGCGAAGCACTCTACGAACTTTGCTTTACTTGTCTGTTCTACGATTTCTTCCTGCAAAGTTAGTTTTCTCCAGAGTATAATATTAAGGCTGTAAATTTAACATTCCTAATTCACTTATTAACTTATTAAATCTGGATTCGTTTAATGGTTTGGTAAAAACATCAGCTAGTTGATTTTTAGTAGAGATGAAATGCAAAGATATATTTCCATTTTGAACATGATCTCTAATAAAATGGTATCTGATGTCTATATGTTTAGTCCTAGAATGCATTACAGGATTATGAGTGATAGCAATAGTACTAGTATTATCACAACATATAGGAATAGATTTAAACTTAAACCCATAGTCAGCTAGCTGATTCTTCATCTAAAGAATTAATTGAGCACATCAGTTATTAGCAGCAATATACTCAGTTTCTACAGTTTTACTTCTTGCTGAATCATGAGACTAGTCTGTTCCCAAGCAATTGACATGTACCACTAGTGCTTTTTCTGTTTATTTTGCATCCTGCAAAATCAACATCTGAATACCCTATTAAATCAAAGGGTGACTCATTGGGATACCACAGTCCCAAATATGGAGTGCGCTTAAAATATCTAAATATTCTTTTAACAGTTATTAAATCCGATTCCATAGGATTATCTTGAAATCTAACACAAATACAAGTAGTAAACATGATATCTAGTTTACTAGCAATTAAGTAGAGGAGAGATCCGATCATACTTTTGTATTGAGTAATATCAATACTTTTACCTTGCTCATCTTCATCAAGCTTGGTTGCAGATGCTATTGGAGTCTTCATGGTAGTGGCTGATTCCATATCATACTTCTTGAGTAATCCTTTAATATACTTGGTTTGGTTGATGAATATTCCTTCATCCATCTACTTCACTTGTAGTCCAAGGAAGAAGTTTAGCTCACGCATCATGCTCATCTCGAACTTGCTCTGTATAAGCTTGGCAAATCTCTCACATAACTTCTCATCAGTAGAACCAAATATAATATCATACATAGATTTGTACTAACAATATTTTATCCTTATACTTCCTAAGAAATAAAGTTATATCTACCATACCTCTATTGAATCCTTTTTAATAAGAAAATTAATTAAAATTTTATATCATGCCCTAGGTGCTTGTTTTAATCCATATAAAGCCTTATCTAATCTATAAACATAATTAGAATAAGTTAGATTGACAAAACCTGGAGGTTGTTCGACATAAACCTCTTCCTGAGGTTCTCCATTCAGAAAAGCACTTTTGACATCCATCTGAAAAGCCTTGAACTTCATATGGGCAGCATATATAAGGAATATTCTGATGGCTTCCAATCTTGCAATAGGGGCAAAGGTCTCATCATAATCGATTCTTTCTTCCTGAGAATATCCTTTGGCCTCCAATCTTGCCTTATTCCTTGTGATCACCCATTCTTCATCCATCTTATTTCTGAATACCCATTCGGTGTCGATGACTGGATAATTTTTAGGTCTTTAGACTAACCTCTAAACTCTTCTTCTTTCAAACTAATTCAGCTCTTCTTGCATAACTTTGATCTAACTTGAATCTTCTGAGGCTTCTTCATCTTTTTAGGCTCCATTTGAGAGAGAAAGCTTAGGAAGAAGCATTCGTTCTGAGTTGCAAACCTAGTCCTAATACTTATATCGGGATCCCTAATAATCAAGTCTTGGGTATGATCTCTTGCCCACTTACTTCCAGTTAGAACATCAGTCCTTGTGCCTTCTTGTCTGAGTTCTTCAAGCTCTGGCTCTTGTTTAGTAGAATCTTTAATTCGTAGAGTCTCTATCTCAAGAACTATAGACTCTACGATCTCTTGCTCTAGCACTACGATCGTTAGTTTTGACTCTATGACTTCCGAGTCTTTAATCGTAGGGTTCTCCTATTTTATACATGCTGGATCATGTTCTACGATCTCATCGAAAGACATGACTTTTTTTGGCTCCCCTAAGTCAGATTTATCGAAGGTGGCATGGATTAATACTTTAACACTCAACGATTTCTCGTTGAATACACTGTAAGCTTTACTATCTACAGAATATCCAAGAAAGATTCTTTCTTCTGACTTGGGTTGAAACTTAGTTAAATATCTCTTGTCGTTGTTAAGGATATAGCACGCACAGCCAAATACATGAAAATAACTTGTGTTAGGCTTCCTTCCTTTCCACAATTCGTAGGGCATTTTCTTGAATATGGAGTGAATGAGCGATCAATTTTGAGTATAACAGATAGTATTGACAGCTTCAACCTAGAAGTATTCAGGTAGACGAACTGCAGCTAGAAGAGCCCTTCTTGCCTCTATGAGAGTTTGGTTCTTCCTTTCAACTACTCTATTTTGTTGTGGAGTTCTTGGAGCTAAAAAATTATGATTGATGCCATTATCTTCATAGAACTTGTCCACCTCAGAGAAGTCAAATTCGATTCCATAATCACTCCTTATAGCCTTGATCTTCTCGCCCATTTCATTCTCGACCAGCTTGAAGAATTTGATCAATTGAGAGCTGGTCTCATTGTTAGAGCTCAAGAAGAATACCCATGTAAATTTGGTATAGTCATCTATTATAACTAGTGAATATCTTTATCTTCCAAGGCTGACAGTTGGGATAGGCCCGAAGAGATCCATATGAAGTAGTTATAGAGGCCTATCATTGGAGTTGACTGTCTTACTTTTGAATGAGACTCTTGTTTGGTTTCCTAGCTAATAGGCATTGCAAGGCTTTTCCTTTACAAAATTGAGCTTTGGTAAGCTTGAAACTAAATCTTTGGAGGCAAGCTTTGACATGTTTTTGAAGTTCAAATGAGATAATCTTCGATACCACAACCAGTTGATGTCTTCTGATGCTTTAGCAAAGAAGCAGACAGTTTCAATTGAACTCAATTCTGCAAGATTCACCACATATACATTGCCTTTTCTAGTTCTAGTCAGCTTCAACGAATTCGATTCTAGGTCTCTGACTTGACACTTGTTGTTGAGGAAGATCATTTGATGTCCTTTATCGTATAGTTGGCTGATGCTTAGGAGATTATACTTTAAGCCTTCAACGAATGCCACTTTGCTTAAGGATACTGCACCATTTCCAATAGAGTCATATCCTCGAGTCTTTCTAGAGTTGTTGTCTATAAAGATAACTACAGGACCATCTTTTTTTTGAAGTTCGGCAAAAGAGCCTTATTTTCAGTCATGTGTCTCGAGCATCCACTATTAAGATACCAGATCGAGCTAGTGGAATTCTTTTCCTGTAATAAAAATTAAATTTTACTTTGGTACCTAGATTTGCTTGGGTCCTGATTTATTATTTCCTTTTGGGACCCAAACTTATTTGATTCTAGGTCTATAATGAACAGAATAATAATCATAATAACACAAGGCAGCAACATGTCCATATTCATGACAATTATAACATTTTATATGATGTATGCTTATGTGTGTGTGTGTGTGTGTGTGGATTCCTTCTCTTTAAAGATATGTGTGGACTACAGACACTTACAGCCTTTCTTCTAGGCTTATACTCTCTCTGCTTCCACACTACTCTACGATTCTGATATTTCATAGGGTAAAAGTCAACTCTACGTTTCTTACCTGGTTGGTTCGTGGGTAAGTATTACTTGACTCTACGATCCTTTGAGGCTTGAAGGTAGTGTTTGACTTACCCTGTTGTTTCTTCAACCCTAGACCAGTGTGTGATCTATTATTCTCAGGGATCATAACTTGATAAACAGAGATCATACAACTTGGAATAATCGGCTCTGCAACCTCTGTGGATTTCACAAACACAATGCTTTTATGGGATGTAGAAGCACTTTTATTGTTAATCTCCAGTGTTGTGTCCACACTACGATCTGAGGATGACTCCCCAAATTTTAAGCCTGATCTGTCTGAGACTGCTCTCTGACGTATGATCAGGGAGTCCATGTAAGAAGAAGACCTATTCCACATAGAGATGGTCTTCTCTAGTTCCTCGATTTTAGAAACCAGAGTTGATTCTTTCTGTGACAGTCGTTCAATTATCTTTCTCAATCTTTCATTCTCAACTTCAAGATTAGAGATAGAGCCAGCATTTCATTTCCAACTCCACTTGTACTTTCTTTTTCTCCTCTTGAAGTAAAGAATGGTCCTTTGATATAACCCTGAACTATTTTATATACTTATGCAGATCAGATGTAATGTCATGCAATACATTTCTTAAGTCATCTATATCTACATCTGGAGAATTGAAATTAAATACCTCACTTATATCAACTTCTTGATTATCAGTGGTGTTGTCTGCTTCTATGGCTATAAGACACAAGTTGGCCATCTGGGGTCCTTCATCTTCACTTGATTCTGAACTTGAATCATTCTCATAATCACTCCATGAACCTTCTGCGACAAAGCCTTTATCCTTCTTTTAGAACCTTTTATAACCCTTGAATTCTTTCTTTAGAGCTGATTTTTTCTTATGCTTATCTTTCTTCAGCTCCTCTCTTAGGGGCTTGTTGCACTCAACAATATAATGACCTGACCTGACTTTTTACGATTGTAGCACAAGTCCTTTAAGTGATCACGATTTCTGCTGTTACTATGGTCATATCTCTTGGGCCTGCTGCTTCTGCCTTTTTCATGATTCTCCTTAATCTTCTGGTGAGCAGAGCAATGTCTTCCTCATCATCATCAGAATTATCTTCTACAGGAGCTTTGGAAGCTGCTTCTGATGCTTTAAGAGCGGCTCCTCTTTCTTTCTTTTTAGATTCTGAAGTAGTCTCTGCCCTTTAGTTTAGCTCGAGCTCGTAGGTAAGAAGATTACCGTAGAGCTTCTGCACAGTCATCTCATGCAGATTCTTCGATTCTCTTATACCAGTGGTTTTTGTATCCCATTTGCTTGGCAGTGCTCTCATGAATTTGATATTAAGGTCTTTGTTGGGATAAACCTTTCCAATGCTCTAAGGGAGTTGAGCAACACGTTGAACCTTTCATAAGTTGATGTTATATTCTCGCCAGGAACATGGGAGAACATTTCCTATTGTTGAGTCAGTAGGGATTGCTTATTTTCCCTAACTTCTTCAGTTCCCTCGTGTATCACCAGGAGAGTTTCCCACACTTCCTTTGCCGTCTTACAGTTGACCACATTCTTAAATAGCTCATCCTCCAAAGCCATGAACAAAATGTTCTTGACTTTTTTTTCGAGCTGCACGAGCTTCTTCTTCATATCAGTCTATTCAGTCCTTTACTTGACCGCAACCTTGTTTGGATCTTCTGTTGTAGGAGCTAGTGATAGGTCTCCAACTTTTAAGGATTATTTTTAATGATAACAATAAATAGTAAATAGGTTTAGCAAATATTAGAATTCTCTCCATAGGTTTTATATTCTAATTATTTTCTATTATATTATTCACTTTGACTTAAAATATTTTTAAATCCTATTGAATTAATTTTCTTGACCTTGATAATTTAATATCAAGTGTTAAAGTAATTAGTTCATAAAATAACATTTTCAAGGCAAGGAGAACTCCTATTATTTTATTCTCTAAAAACAATTTTACAAAAGTGGGGCAAAAAGACTTTCTAAATTAAAGGACTTTTATCTTGTATGCATGGGATTATAATTTATTTGTATGTAAGTTCATCCGTGTATGTACAAAGAAAGAAATGTGCATGTGCATGTGCATGGAAAAGGAATTAACTCCTTTACTATCATTATATGTGCATGTGTAAGCATTTAATGGAAATTAGTCTAGGCCTTTTAGCCTTGACTGTGCATGTGTGTGGAGAGAGAAAGGCTAATGCCTTTATGAAATATGCTGAAATATTTTGCATGGGCTAAAATTTAATTCGGAAGGAGCAAAATTTTTTTTGGGCAATCCAAGTCAGCAATCCGTGTGATTAAATTAAATCATCCTAGCCTTTCATTTTAAATCATGCAATTTGGTCCATTAAAATTCAAAATGAATTTTCAAAATTACCTCTTTGCCCTTAACCTCAAAATCCTATAAATAGGAGGTTCTTCTTTCATTTTCATTTGCCAATTCCCTTGAAAAGAAAAGTTTACTCCTTGCCTACATACTCTCTCTAAAAAGCTTTCTCTCTCTTCTTATCAAAGTTCTAATCATTTGAGAAGAGTAAATTGGTCTAAGTATTTGAGATAAGTTATTTGATTTGATTTATTTGAATTACCTCTTGCTTATTTAGATTTATAGATATATAAATTGTTATACACAATTATATATATATATATATATATATATATATATTTCATCTATTTATTAATAAAAAGTTAGTACTTAGACACCGAGACTATAGCGGAGAAATTTCTCTTAAGTGAGGGAATTAGCCAAACGAGTGCTTAAAGTCCTAAGTGGCCTTTTATTAATATTATTTATATAAATATTGAAAAATAGATCATCACTTAAATACTGAAACAATTCGAAAATCTTTTTGACCGGTATTTAAAGTTATAAGTGATCTATTAAAAATATTTATATAAATATTAATTGTGAAACTATAAATTTGGTCAGTACTTAGATACCGATACAATTTGGATTTATTCCTCTTAAGCGAATTATCCAAGCGGTCTTTAAAATCCTAAGTGGCCTTATTTATAACTATTCATATAATAGATAGAATATATTAATATACTTTGAGTTAAACAAATTTATTTGTTATATCAAGTATTGCTTAACTAATTCATTTATTGTACTTGATATCTGTCATCACAAATATTTGATCATAAACTTATTTATTTATAAAATACTTGTTGCATAATATCTGAAATTAAAGTTATATCTTTTAGTCCATAGAAATACATTCTTTATTCTAAAGAATAAGTAATTCTTTATAAATCTGCATTAAACTATATATCTGCTTATTTAAGAAGCATATCTTTATCAAATCTTTTTGTAAAAAGGAAAAAGTGTAGAGTTAGTTTATTTTATGTACCTGTGAGAAAGACGAGTAATTCTTCGACCAAGACCAGAGTCTTTGAGAGGTTAGCTGGGAGTTGGGTCTCTAGTATACTTGTGAGGTGAGGAAGAGGTTGTTGTTTCAAGACTAGATCATAGAATAGAACTGAACTCAAAAGGAAGGTACAACTAAGCTTGAGGAAGGAGCTGGGAGCTTGCTGTCCAAGATAGTTAGTTGAGAATAGTTGTAAGTTTGTCTATAAAATTTTGTAAAGGCTTTTTCACCTGTTGAAGGAGTATTTATTACTAATAGTAATAGGATCTCAAGTCCTGGAGAGGAGCTTGAGACTGGACGTAGCAACATACTCGGGATGTATGTTGTGAACCAGACAAATCTCTGTGCATTGTGTGATTGAATTTTTTTTTTACTGTCTTGCATATTAATTTCTAACACTGCAAATTAATTATCTAAAAATTCAAAAAGGCCTAAGATAATTTTTTAATCTGTAATAATCTATTTAACCCCCCTTCTAGTTTATTATTGGACTTTCAGCTAGCTTCGTGGGGACATATAGACCATTTAGAATAGCATCAAATAGCTCCTCATCAATTGCATCCATGTGTACGCCTGTATTCGCACTATCCAGTTAACAAATTTATCTTTATTACATAAGGGTGATTTGTTTCTACCACCAAGCTCAGAACTAGTTTTATTTTGTGTCATTGAGCTACTCAAATGATTTAAGCTTTGATTATGAGAACTTGCTCTGATACCACTTGTTGTTCCCCAAAAACACTTAGAGATCTAGAAAGGCGGTTGAATAGATCATTTTAAAAAACTTTCTTTTTAAAGAAGTATTACCAACTTATAAATTAAGCAGGTTAATTTAATTATGCACAACGAAATGATAATTTGAAAGGGGATTTTCAAATTATCATTCTGCAGGTTAATTTGAAAGGGAATTTTCAAATTATCATTTCGTTGTGCATAATTAAGTTAACCTGCTTAATTTATAAGTAGATAATACTTCTTTAAAAAGGAAAGTTTTTTAAAAGAACCTATTCAACTCTCCTTCTAGATCTTTAAGTACCTTTGGGAAATAACACTTTCCTCCCCCATTTTCTCCCAAAAGAGTCAAACGTATTAGTTTTGAGAGAGTTGAATAAACCCTCCCTTTATAAAAATTGAGAAAGTAAGCCTTATTTTCCATTCCATCTACCTCTTTCTTAGCCGAGAAAGATGTGTCGACTCACAAACAACATGTAATTTCCTAAATCCTCCATTTTTTCCATTCGTTGAGCATGAAAATAGAAACCCATTTTCCCATTTTGCCTACAAAAAACCAACTTTCCATCGCATTCCATCAAGTAACTTTCATCCACAATATCATTGCAAGGTTCTTTGAGTCGATAAAGAACTCTCCATATAATTTTCTCAGTGGGATTAAATACACCTGATTTACCCTTATCACCTTGGCAATAAAATGCTCCATTGTGAAAAACAGGGTTGGTCAAAGCATAGTCCATCTTAGAAACCCATTTCCCCATTTATAGTAACTTTCATTTTTCTATGAACATTAAGTCACAAACAATAACAAAAATAATCATAGATAATTTAAAACACGTAAGTTTCAAAAGATGAGAGAATCCCTAAGAGTTCCACTGAATTAAATACGGGGACACGACAGTTCGTCGGAATAATGAAGAATACCTACTTCTTAGAGGACATTCTTTTTTCAGAGTTCAACCGTTTAATTAAATTGAAGTGCAAAGTATTCAGCCTTGTAATATGATAAGACCTTTGTTTTTTGTTGGGTAAATGGTGCTAAAAATCAATGAATCTATACTTATTTTCTGTTTTAAATAATTAAATACAAATTTTTCCAGTTAGAGAGAAAATTTATTCACCTATTTTTTTCACAGGCGTTAGTCGACCAAGTTGACTGTTTGTTTTTATTAAGCTATTTTTTCCCACTAATTAATTATGTGGGTATTCTAACATGGAACAATCAAGAGGGAAAGCAAGAAGAACACCACTGCTAGCAATTGTTACTCCCTGCAAAAGCTGAAAGTAATATGCCCTCAAGCCAATTATATTTGATGTAATAAGCATTTACTTTGTAATCTTATTCAAATATTAATAATAGAATAAAAGGCATATTTTATCCATGTTAATTGGTTGAATTAATAAATGTGATGAACCCATAGTTTTCGAGCAATGCTTTTAAAATCATGATGAGATCATGCTAGTGAGATCTAAATTCAAGAAAGCTCAAAACTAAAATGTTCCTAATCGTTGGATCACTAATATTGGGATTACTGATCCGGATAGATTAGTACATACTATGCTTGATCTTTAGAAGATAATGATTGATCTCATAATCATTTGTGTGAAGACGCTAAAGCAAGTATGTAGGTGCTTATTAGAGAATAAGTTCACTGAACGTGACTCGCTTAAAGAACCCTAATGGAGTTTTATTCACCTGTCAATAGGGAAGTTCTTAAGTGATAGTTGTACAAGTGATCCTTGGACTTGAGATCATCATAGTACCTTGTGTATGTTAAGTTATACTTTGTCATATTCCTTAATACCTTAGGGTATGTCATAGGGTATGTACGGGTATAATAAAGTATACACGGAGGTAGGTGAATGATCGACAAAGGATCTACCACTTCTGATAAAGGGAGAGAATGTCCTATGCGATTTGATAAATGACAGCTCAAAAATCCCTGGCCAGGGTTGAATGAAAATTAGAAAGGAGTTTCTAATTTACATTAATCGGAGTTGTGCATTCTTAAATCGAAATGCATATGATTAAATAAAATAAGACTTGTCAGTAATTTCATGTCTTATATTTAATCGGGACATTGTATGGTAGAAGGATTGAATTGTACGGTAACTACTGCTGAATAGGTTCTATGTGATTAAACGTTGATTTCATATTATACGGATAGTCATGATACATTATCGTAAGGTGTCACTCATGATGTAGAATAAATATTATTTATTTATATATGAATTAAAGGAGTTTAATTCATTATAAATAAAATTAGAATTGTTCTAATTTATTTATTCTACTACCGGCATAATATTGAACCTAAAGGGTCACACCGCAAAAAGAATAATATTATATTGGAAACAATTGGCTTAATGATAATAAATTAAGTATTTAATTTATTAGTTGAATAAATTGAAATGCTTAATATTTATAATGATATATTTGGAGAAATATTGAATTATAAATTAATAAGAGAAATCTTATTATTATTATTATCATTTAATTCTTAATTAGATTAAGAATTAATTTAAATGAAATGTAAATATCATTTAAATTAAATGCAAATTTGAATTTGGTCAAATAATTGCAAAACATGTGTTAAGTGCTTAAATGCAAAACATGTGGGTTAGGAGAATATTGATACTTACATATTATGTAAGTATCATACTTGGTGGAATACTAATTAAATTAGGGTTTCTCCTAATTAACCTAACTAAGCAAACTAAGTTATGAACTAGTAGCCTCCATCTCAAGAACACCAAATTATAGATCAAGTTGTTGATCAAATCTTCAAAGTGTTCTTCATGTATTGTTCTTGTTATTCTTAAGAGTTAGGGATAAAAGAACTTATTGGATTAGCCATCCAAGATTTGTAAAAATCAAATATTGTTTCATATAATCATTCTTGGTGGATCACCTCTAGAGTGCTTCATACACTTTGAAGCTAGTGTTTAATCCAAGGAGCAAAGAAAGAAGGAGCTTGAAAAAATCAACAAGGAGTAGATCTTGTAGCGGTTCAAAGGTTGGATCTATTAAGGTATATTTCTTGTTCATCTTCTTCTTCAATTAATAGTTATGCATAAGGTGATTCATGGATAAGTTGCAAAAATTTTAATTTCCATTTTCCGTTGCGTATTACAATTAGATTGTGATTTTGCAAACTTACAAAAGCTTCCCTAGTTCTTCATCATTCCTCACTGCCAATTGCACATGCCTTGGTTAATCCTCTTCTTCTTGCATGTTGTCCCTTGCCGCACTTCCGGTATCACTCATTTTCCAAAAAGAAACTCTATTAAAAAGCATAAAAAAAACCCAAAACTAAAAATATTCATTCTTATACAAAATTGTTCTTTCCAAAATGAAGAATAATGTAGAATTATGCACTTTAAATGTGTATGTACTCATAAAATTTATCAAAATTCGATGGGTAAAATAAATTAGGGAAATAAGCTCATATAAAATTATTTTTTCCAAACCAAGATACTGATATTTAGAAATGACACAAATTTACAGATCTATGATACAGATATACAGAAAAAACATGGGAGTAAGAAATTGACAAAACAGGTGATATACTTCAATAGCGAGATACTCGAGAATGGCGGCGAGATAGATCGGAGCACACCAAAGCCCGTACGCTGAGCGTAGCCACCTTTCTTCAAATACTGGCCGATTCAACCCACCAGAGACTAAAGTCCGGCCTTCACAAACTTGATGGCCGACTTCTTTCTCTCTCCTCCTTTCCTTCCTCCGGTGCCCTTGGTGATCTTCCTTGAATCAGCCTCCATTTGATTAACAATCTACCAACGGAAAATATTCTACGAATTTAAAAATACCCAGGAACAATGTAATGGACAAGTTGAGTGGAATTCCATGTCAGAATATCCATGTAATTAATTAGTGGGAAAAAATTAATTTAAAAAGTCAGGTCAGTAAAAATAAATTGTCAGACTTGGTCAACTAATTGTTCATAAAAACAAACAGTTAAAATAAATTTTCTCTCTTAATTTGGATGTTTAACCGGAAAAAATTATACTGAATTTTTTTAAAACAGAAAATAAGTTTAATTGAAAAAATTTATGCGTGATTGTTTAAAATAGGAAATAAGTGTACGTTGGTTTTTAACGTTGTTTACCTTTTCTTTTTCTTTTTTTGTGGCTTGAAACTGGAAATTCAAACCAATTCTAATCCAAATCAACTTTGACAGCAACATTAGCAGATTTTTAGACAACAGAAGAATATGTAATTTACTAAAATTAAATAGAAGCAGTGATTTAGCATAGTAAAGGGAGTATTTACCTTCAGCGGAACTCCAATTCCTCTTAGAACCCCCAATTGGTTGCATAAATCCACTTTAGTACCGGTATTTGCAAATTTATCAAAATTCAGATATAACCAACTAACCAAGGAAATGTCATTCTAATCAACAACGTATCTAAAAAACCACTCTACCCAATAGTAAACCTTGCTCATATCTGATTTTACACTTTATTTATTTATTTATTATTCTTTTTATTTTTGTTAATGTTTACACTCTGCGTGTGAGTTTTAAAAATGGACTAAATTGCATATTTGGTCCTCTTATTTGTTGTATTTAAAAAAATGTTCCCTAAACTTTGCTTTTAGCACAGGTCTCCGCCATAGTTACATTAGTTCCATAAAAGTGTTCCTCCAGCCTTTTTTATCAAAAAAAAAGGAGGAAAAAGTGAATTCTGTTAATTAAATTTGACGGAAAGTGCTAACGTATTATACCTATGATTAAAATAAGGTTATTATCATAATTTAAGTAGTTAGACCTATTTCAGACATGTTTGAGAACAATAACATCCACATTCATGATTGGAAGAGGGGCAGAGGCAAGATAGGAGGTGTCAAATTATGGCTAGAATTCATCTCAATTATATTTTGAGTTTCAAATTACAACTAAAATTCATTTCAATTAAATTGTATTTCGAGAAATTAAAGTTGGAAGTAGTCGTAAGGGTTCAAATAAGTGTTGTAGATGGAGTAGATAATTTCGATTGCATGCCATCTTCGGACCTTAACAACACACTCGTTAGCACAATAATAACCTTACTTCTATCCACCAAGCAAAAAGGGAAACAAAGATTCCACTTGATCTTTATAGCGTCCGACAAAATATGGTTATGATTTAATTTTAGTTTAAATAATTTAATTATGGTTTCATTAAAAATTAAAACCATAATTTATTTTTAACATGAGTTGTGTGGGTTGGAACTAAATAGTTATGAACTCAATATAGATCAACCCAAATTTTAAATTTCAAACTTATCATTATTATGGTCCAATGAAATAAGTTATTTATTATATTTAATTTATATATTTCTTTACCTTCTATCTCTTTTTTTTTGTACATTCTTTCTCTCTCTAAAATTTTTATACAATGCCTCTCTAAAAAATTTGTACACTTAATTTTTTTATACTCTCTCTCTCTCTCAAATTTTTTAACTCTTTCTAAAATTTTTATACTTTCTCTCAAATTTTTATACACTTTCTCTCAAATCTTTATCATCCTACAAAGCAATGAGAAAGTGACATTATTTTTTTTAAAAAAAAAATTTATGTGAGGGTTTAAAAAAGTGACAATAATTTTTTTAAAAAAAATATCTGGTTACTGAAGAGTTTATATTGATATCTTAGGCTTTGAATATTTGTGAGGGTCGGACTGAGCAAGGACAATGGTAGATGCGTCATATACCAGAATTTAAAATTTAAATGATTAAACTGTTCCCAAATTTAATCAGTTTTAGCAATACAATGGTTTGAATTTGGAATGAAAAAATTGGGTCGAAAACATTTTAACTAGTTTGGATCTGTTTTTCTTGTTGAAAATATGGGTTTAGACTTTACCCAACTTAAACAGTTAACCAAACCAATTAGTTCAAGTTAATTTGCATTGATACAATAATTTATTAACTAGATTGTCAGGTCTCAATAACTAAGGACAGAAAAGTAACCGTAATAACATATACTATTAGTACTATCTAAATATATGTTTATCTTTTGTGAAGCGGACTTGATTTTTTTGTTTTTTTTTTGTGTTTTTTTTGAGTCATGTTATTTATTGCAAAAAATTTCAACCGAATTATAATTGCGACATATGTGTATATATGAGAATAGATAGGAATTAAGAAATGTCTCGCTTTAATTTTTTCTATAGCATACATTTTCACGTTGGTCACAACTCAATTTCGTTAAATATTTGTCGACATGTATATCATTTTTTTTTGTCGTCAAAGCAAATTATCATGTGAATTGATGGATACACATTATTATTCAATCTATTGAAGTAAAATTAATATTATTTCAGTTTCTTATCTAGTAGAGATTCATCTTATAGTCTCTCTTCTGGTTTATATGATGTTTATGTTTGGAGTGGTGCATGTTTTATTCAGGAACTAGATCAAATTTATATTGCACACAATCAGTTTAAAGCAATTTTATAGATATGAATTGTATTTGTATATATTATATTATTGCAAATTGCAATTCTCTAACTATATGGATTCAATTCATGCACATAGGACTACATACGTAATAGTCCATAGTTCGCATAATCACAATTTACAAGGAATGTGAACTCTAAATCTACTACAACACGATACGTCACATCTCTGATACAATCTTTAACGATCCAATGAGTCCGGATCAAGCATCAAATGTACTTCTCCAAAAGCATCACTGGGTTATTTGACCCACCACAGATCCATGCAAAAGATCTACGTTAATATATACTTATGGTATTAAATTTAAATCTATCTTAATTTAAACTTTAAAGTATAGCATTTCCCACATTTTTTGATATATGACTAAAATATCACAAACAAAATATTTTCAAATTTATCATCACAATTCATTATCGTGCATTAACTATTAAACTGAATACCCAATAAATATAGATAAAGAGTCCACATTGAATCAATAAAAGATAAAGAGGAGTAATTAACAAAAAAAAAAAGATAAAGGGGAGTACCATTTAAAACTGAGAATACATACATATATATATATACATACATATATATATATATACATACATATATATATACATACATATATATATATATACATACATATATATATATATATACACACACACATATGCATGGTAATAGACATGCAACATCAATCAGATAGATCTATTGCAAAATGGAAATGTACAAGTACAGTACATATTTGAACCAGTCAATAATGGTGAATTAATAGTTAGGTCCCTTAAGTTCTCACAATATGAATGAGCTAGATATATAAATATGTGCAATTAAAGGAAAAGGGGATATATGGCTTGGCTATAAATCATGAATAAAATGACGTAGTATTTGATTATAAAATAATGAAATGTATGTAATGTCATTAACGCAAATGATAAAAAGACAAAAATATCATTAATAAATGAGTGTATCTATAGTCAAGCTTGACCGTGACAAGTCACATATTCTCTTTCCCCTAAATATAATCTAGGTATATGATTAATCCAAACCTTGTCCATTGCGACTGACTGTAAAACTATTTTCTTCAAGGTCGAACATATACAAGTTGTTATCCTTTATTTCTTCAAAAACATCGATGAAGTACACGAAATTTCCCTTAATGCTGCCTCCTAACTCTTCTTCTTCTTTGCTCATGATGCACGAGGATATATATATGATGTGCAGTCGTACTAAGAAATAATGCAAGATTTCCCAAACTTTCCACATTTAGCCATATTTGTTGTTCAAGCCCAGACACTGAAACACTTGTACGTCCCGAACCTTTAAACTAATATCAAGACATGCAACTTGTACCAAGAAAAGTTCCTCCCCCAGTTCAATCAAATACCATCCTTTGCAATATCCAATATGTCTCTGTAGGTACTGAAAAATACTCCAACGACGGCTCAGGTAATTAATTCTAAAGTCTTAACACAAACATCACAAGAAGAAGTACTCGTAATAGTAGAGTTGACTTTTGCTTGAATTTCTAACATCATTATAGTGTAATTACCTGGTCCAAATTGACCATAAACTTTTTATTTGTCTTTATGGTGTAAACCCATTTAATTAGAACCGATAAGAGTTATTCCTTCAGGACAAGGAACTTCTTCCCATGTATCATTTGCAACTAATGCATTCAATTCCTCTTCCATTACCCTCTGCCAACAATGTTGTTTTGCAGCTTGTTTATAAGATTTAGGATTAATATATAGAAATAGAATCAAAGTGAGCAAAAAAAAAGAGGAAGAAGAAAAACCATAACGACTAGGAGCTAGGGTGGGAAACTCTTGAAGATCAGTGATGTGGTGGTTGTTCAGGTGGCACAGAAGATGAAGACTCCTCAAGTTGGACCGGAACCGAGGTTGTTGATGCCTGTGAAGGAGGTGGAAGAGTAGCTAGAATTTGTCTTTTCTCGCCTTTTGTATACTAAGCCTGATTTGTAGGGATCAAATAAGGATGATTCTGCAGAGTTAGAAAACAAGTGCAGATTGGAACAAGAAACAGATGGTGAAAGAGATTATTCAGTATGATAAAAGAAAATATTATCCAGAAACACGACATTTCTAGATATACGAACTCTTTTGCGGGAGTATCATAGCATCGAAACCCTTTTTGTCCACTTGCATAGCCAAGAAAAACACGACGATTTGATTGTAATGTAAGTTTTGTGCCCTCATTGGTTGGAAGATGGACAAAACATGCACATCCAAATGTATGAAGGCTGGAGTAGTTCAGAATTTGATTATCTAAATAAGGACTCTCATTACCAAGATTTCTGGCAATTTGGCGGTTGATTAAATAAACCGAGGTCCGAACAACTTCATCCCAGAAAGTAGAAGGTACCAGTGATTCTAAAAGAAGAGCACGAATAGTACTAAGAATGTGGCATGTTTACGTTCAACAACCCGATTTTGTTTAAGGATCCCGGGACATGATTTTTGTCTTTTGATACTCAATTCTTTTAATTAATTAATAGAAATTCTTCAAAAGAAGATGATGAGTACCCTCCCCCTGGATCAGCACGAAAGGCTTGGATATGAGTTCGAAATTGATTTTCAACCATTTCTACAGAGTATTTAAAGTTGGTGAACATTTTAGATTTGAAGTGCAACAAATATACCGATGCAAACTTGTTGTAGTCATCAATAAAGGTCACAAAGTACCTATACCCAGAAGATGAAATGATAGGTGCAGGACGCCAAACATCTGAATGTACAAATTCAAATGGTTTACAAGAAGTATGAGAGCTGTTTGAGAAAGGAAGAATTTTACTCTAAGCCATGCAACAACTAGCACAAACATTTGAGAAACAAGATTTTGAATTAACCAATTATTTGGAATATATCAAACCATTTAGAATCATTGTCAATAATTTTTCAGAATGTGGATGCCCTGGTCTACGAAGCCATAGAGTCCAAATATATGATTGATTACAATGATTAGATGCTACAAAAACAGAATTGAAAGTAGAAATAGGCGATTGCACCAAACGGATAGAAAATAACCGACCGTTCTTACAACCCCTCCCGATCATCTTCCCCGTTAATTTTCCGGATCCTATATAACACAACCACCAGGAGAGAACAACACATAACAATTACTATTGATTAATTGACCAACTAACTAAAACTAGATTAGTAGACAAGTATGGAACAAGATACACATCCTTAAGGTTTAAATAACTCGAGGAAACATTACCTGATAGAAATACCAAAGCCATCCAAAGCCCGGCTGACTCGGAACTCGGAAGAAACAATTTGAGTTCCTTAATTAGTGCAACAGATTTGTTCAAATATTGTATTCATATTTATCTGTAAGCTTTCCTAGTTTAGATGATTCCGAGCATTATTGGTGAATATATATATACATGTAATTGTATTATTATTGTGTGAAGGAATATAATATAATTCTTCCATCTTCTTTCTTCTGCACATGGTATCAACATCACCATCCAAAAGCCTTCTCTACAATCCTTCAATCCTCTCTCTAATCCCTAATCCCTAATCTTCTCCTCTCCACTGACCACTGCTAATAACCAAATTATCATTCCTAATTCCCAAGAACCCACCAAACCACTCATCATGATCATTATCCACAACTCCATCAAACTTACGACCACCAATTACCTCTCTTGGAAACTTTAAATTGAAGCAATTCTCATTGGTTACGATCTGCAAAAATTTATTGATGGCTCTCATCTTGCCCCACCTGAAAAGATCACTAAAGACAATAAGGAAGAATCCAATCTTGAGCACACCACGTGGGTTCGCCAGGATAAAATGATTTTTGGCGCCCTCATTGGAAATCTTTCACCCTCTATTATCCCTATCATCACTCAATCTAAAACGTGTCACGAGTTCTAGCAGGTTCTGGCCAACACGTATGCTCGAGAGTTGCTCGACCCTCTCGAGGCCACATCAAACAAATCAAAGATCAGCTCAAACGAATCACTAAGGGTGCACAAACCATATCCGATTACGTGCAATCCATCAAAGCCCGTGCCGATGAACTTGTTGTCCTCGGAAAACCTCTGGACCAAGAAGATCTCATTGAAAAAAATTCTCGACGGACTTGATGATGAATATCAATCTGTTATTGATGTCATCAATGGTCGTGAGACCACCGTATCGTTTGATGAACTCCATGAAAAGCTCATCAACTAAGAGCTTACTTTCCGACAAAAGACCGGACCATCACCCCTCCCTACCACAGCCAACTCAACAAATACCAGAACTAAATCTGGGCTCCTTAACAACAGTTTCTCATCCTTCTCTCCGAAGACTAGTTAAGGTGAACAAAAATTTACTTCGGATGGTTGTTGTCCGATTTGTATATGAACAATTTACGCGCAAGTATACGCGGTCAACAAGTAATAAAGAGTAAGTAAAATATCGATCCCACGAGGAATTATTACTAGTGTTTTCCAAGTATTAACCTTTTATCATCTCAATCTTATCTAAACTAATGATTTTCTGTCTTTTTGGTGGTTTGGATTAATAAAGATAACATTAATAAAAGAACAATAGAAAGCTTTTAAAGATAATGAAGATATGAGATTATAATTTCTCCTATTGATTCATCTACCTCAACACACTTCCTGTTAAACCAAATTAATTATCACAGATTGTTAGTCGAGAACACGAAAGTGAGACAAGGCCATCTTTCGATGTACCAAGTCCATATCATATATAATCCACAAATGATAGAATAAACACGAACACCCACATTACCTAAACCACTATATGTCTATGTGATTTACAAATAAATAGGGTTTAAGCTCAAGCTCTCAAATGACTACAAGCGGTGTTTCAGTATATGTCTATCCTAAGCACAAATCATACATTCCAACGCCATGTAGAACATACAAACACATGCTATTATAATTAGATCTAAACCCATAATCCGTTTCTCAATTTCATATGGATTATCATGGTAATTGCTAGCTAGGCAATTAAGCAATTGAACACAAATCATAATAGACAATCCATGAATAGCTAATAAGGACTAACAAGGAAGCATAGCAAAGTAAACTACACAACAAGATCCATTATAATCCCAAAATAGAGTTTAGTTCATGGTAACTACAAATAACATCATATTCAATTTATACATCATGTTGGATACAAAAATAGAAAGGAAACTAGGGATAAAACCACTTTTGTAGATTTTCATATGATGTTTGATGGGTTGAAGATGAACAATAGCTTCTCCTCCTTGATTTTGCAATCCTTGATGTTTTTGCTCTTTGGCCTTGCTTGATGTAGCTTGATTTTAGCACTTTGGCCCTCTAATTGGATGTATTTGGTAGCTTCCTCTCTCTAGATTTACTGATTTCTACCTCCTATTATGCCTATTTCGTGCCTTCAACAGCTGCTATAAGTCCCTGGATGCCCTAACCTAGCTTAGCACCTCCAAAATGACCAAAAAACCCAAAAACTCTGCTGCTGTCCGCGACGAGCTCGCCCCGGCGAGCTTTTTGGCCTAAGAATTCTCGCCCCGGCTAGCTCTCGCCGCGGCGAGGAATTTGTGTAGGAAATTCCCGCCCCAACGAGCTCTGGAAAAATGACCATAACTTCTTCGTTCGAACTCGGATTAAGGCGATTAAGTAGGCTATGGAAAGCTAAGAAGTAGCTCTACAACTTTCATAACTGGAGCTCATCGAGATAATGGCCGGAGAAAGGTTCAAATTGATCCCGAAGCAACTGCTGTGTAAAAGTCATGCAAAATCCGATGGTAAAATGACCATAACTCTCTCATACTAACTTCAAATTGGATGATTCCGGATGTTCTGGAAAGCTAAGATCAAAATCTACAACTTTCGTTCTTTGCGTTTTGAGAGATTCGGATTGCATCATGGGTCAAATGGAGAAACAAGCAGCGGGAATGCTGGATTCAAGCCAAAAAACGCATCGATCCAAAGGGCCTTTATTTCAATACCTACAAAACAACGTAAAAACACATAAAAGCACATAAATACATATAAAAGTAATACAAAACTACATTACACAACAATAAGATGAAAACATATAAAACCAAACGAAATAGCTAAAGACTTACAAATTATTAAGGCTAAAAGTACCTAATTTGTGTATATAAAACACACTCATCAATGGTCGTGTCTCACCTCGCCCGTTTCTTGGCCGCTGTCAATGGTGTAATAATAGTGTAATACCAAGGGGCATGTACTTACTAACTGCCCTAGTTTTCGCCAAGCACAACCAAATATGCAACCACCATTACATTTGGGGAATCAATGGCAACCTCGTCCCTCATCAAACCCGTGGCAACCATGTCCCAATACCTCATGGCAGTCGCATCCATCTTAACCTCGAGCCCACGTTACCACCGTAGATAACACCACTAGTCCCAATTAGCTTCTAGACAGTGGTGTCTCTCATCAAGTCACCGCTGATCTCCAGAATCTCTCATATCATACACCATATGATGACACTGATGATATTGTTATTGGTAACGGCACATGACTCTCTATATCCCACACTGGTTCAACCTCTCTTACCATTCCCTCTCAATCCTTTACTTTATCTAATGTGTTATGTGTACCTGTCATGCAAAAGAATCTTATTTCAATATCTCAATTTTGTCGTACTAAAAACACATCCATTGAATTCTTACCATCTTCCTTTTCTGTGAAGGATCTATGCACGGGGGCAATTCTTTTTGTAATGCCCCCAAATTCAGATACATGTACCTTGAATCTGGTGTTTTACGATCCACCTCATACATCATACTATAAACATCTCACAACGAAATAATAGAAATATTTACATTAAGATAATATAAATATTCTCGTCCTAAGTCTCGAAAATCATTATTAATACACAACACCACTTAGATCATAACATAATAAGTCTTAATACATATACCAAAACCATCATCCAAATTATAGCAGAACAAAGCTAGTCCGTAGCCTTGCCTTTGCCCTTATCCTTTCCTGAGTTACAGTCTCATTCGGTCTTAACTGTAGTAATTAAGGAAAGCAAGAGTGAGCAATAAATTTGCTCAACAAGTATACTAGCAATAAAGGTGAACAATCATAGGTAAAGTTTCATAATCTACAAGAAAAGGATTATAACGGTCGTAGATAGTTTAGGAACTTGCATGTGAAGGTTACGAACAAGGTAAGTTTCAATAATTTCCAATTCAATTGTTAATACAACAGGTGAGTCACTATGGACTATAGGATTTTTAGGAGAATTCAAAGATTCCAATATGTCCAAATTGATGAATATTCAACACTGAGTAGTCGCTATGGACTATGAACTCTTGCATGAATTAACGATATTTCACTGAAAATCCAAAAAAAAAATAAGTACAATAGGTGATCAGTCTAAAGTACCCTATGTTATACATAATATTCAAACATGTTGTTCGCGTGCGTGTCGGTCCCCCGACGTTTTATAGTTTCCCCTTCTACGAGGGTTGTTCATCTCAACAGATTATAAGAGTCCGCACCAAGACAATTGGTTTGGATCGCTTTCTAACTCATAGGTATTAGTCTAGCCGAATCAAATGGCGTAAACACTTTTCTCAACGCATTTAGGAACAATCAATACGTTCAACATTCGCAATATGGTTCAAAGAATCATGAATATAATTATAATTTAAATCAAGTTTCAGAGTATAAACAACAATCTTCATGAATTTAGATAACACAAGAATTAATTTATTTGCACGATCAATAAGAGTACAACACTACAAGAAAAAGGCCTAATTCCGACGAAATTTTCTGTCGGAATTAAGCTTATTCCGTCAGAATAAGCTTACTTCCGACGGAAATTCCGTGAGAAATAAATTATTTCCGAAGGAATTAAGTTATTTCCGTCGGAAATAAACTTTAAAAAATAAAATAAAAAATTAATTATGTTTTCTTTTTTCCCTATGTTTTCAAACCAATTCATGCCCTACAATATCCAACACAAACAAATATCCAAGACAAACAAATAACAATATCCAACACAAACAAATATCACAAAGATAGTCTTGTATTAATCTCTTGAAATCAGATATTACAATAATAAGGAAGTAAAATTTTGAAATCCAAAAATCATAGAAGTAAGCAGAACTCATTTCAGCTCATGGAATCCATACAATGTATGCTATGGTATAAGAACAAAAGATTAATTTTAAATAACTACTGGCACAAAGTTTAGGTACTTCTTCAACATATACGGGTTGTATTAACAACGATTAACTTGCTCAAAATAAGGAACTTGCACTATATACAAGGTTGTGTAAGTTAGGGAACTTACTTGGGTAGTCGACTCTCCGACTTTGACTCCTTATCCTTATCCTTTGAACAACCTATGTTCATCAAGATTATCTAACGGTTAATCTTTATTAACCCTCAAATATAAACATAATTGATCTAACATACTAGTCACATACAATTAGGACTCACAAATAAATCGACTCTCATTTTATTTGGTTAATTATTTCTTTGTTCACCAATTTCTTTATTGTATTCATTAGCCTTCACATTTATTTCATTTATTACAAATGAAATAATCTTTTATTATTCTACTTGTTTAGTTAATGGTTCACACTTTATGTTATTTATTCATGTCTCATTACACGAATAAAGTATTCTTACATCATTTGTTAATATTAAATCATTCTTTAAATAATTTTTCAATATTCATACTTCACTAGTCTACAAATAAAATAATTTAAATCATTACCTTATTTGTTTAATCTATAATTAGGGTTACCTTTATGCTTACTCTAATTATTCATGTCTCATTAGTCCACAATTAAATAATCTTCAAAATTATTCATTTGTTTATCATTATCCCATAATTAAAATAATTATTAATCCCTTAATATTATCTTAATTGTTTACAATTTATTAATCCTCAATTAAAATATCTTTATTATTATTTTAATTGTTTACACTTTATTAATCCATAATTCAAATAATCTTTATTATTATTCTAATTGTTTACACTTTATTAATCCACAATTAAAATAATCTTTATTATTATTTTAATTGTTTAATCATAGTTAAAGTAATCTTTAATGTATAATTAAAATAATCTTTTAATATTATTTTAATTATTTATTATTATTATTTATTTTCTTTTCTTTTTAAAAAAATTTCTATTCTGACCCGACCCGGTCCGGGTCAACTGGATTACCGGCCTGGCGCTGCAGCTCTGATTATAAGCCTTGGAGCGGTGTCGTCCATGTAGAAAGCCTAATTTGTTTTTTTTTTGTTGAAATTTTTGTCCCTTTTTGATTAAATCTTCCATAACTTTCTCATTTTACATCTAAAAGAGTTCAAATCAGTTCCGTTATCTCATAAACTCACATATTTTTAATATTCAACTTTTTAAATCATTTCCCAAGATATTTATTTAGTCAAAACATTGATTCTTCAAGCTAGGGTTTTCATTTTAACATGTTTTGCTAAATGATTCGTCATGAGTTCATTCTAACTCCGTTTTCGACGATTCCACTTGGGTTGTGTTCGTATTTCATAGATCTTCAACTTAAGATTTTTAGATCATACAAATAGCTTACACATTTCCTTTCTTTTAACACTAAATCTCATGCTTTCATGTAATATCTTTGTTCATTATGACGCAAGGCACACACCAAGGCATGCAAAACACATATACTCCTTTCAATACCCATCATTGTATCTTCGGATCCTTCATGATCCCACAAAAAGTAAAACTCCCACAACCAAGCATGCATTTCTCTACTAGGAACAAAGTTAGAGAAAGTTTCATTATAATCTATACCTTCCTTTTGAATAAAACATTTAGCAACCAATCCGAGCTTTATACCTTTCAACGTTCCTTTTAGGATCTAATTTAGTCTTATAGACCCACTTGCAACCAACAGGTTTAACACTTTTTGGTAACTCTTTAAGATCCTAAACGTTATTAAGCTCCATTGATTTCAACTCATCATTCATGGCTTCAAGCCGTTGAGTTGATTGAGCACTAGTAATGGCTTCTTTATAGGATATAGGACCATTAATTTTACTTGAATCATAGTCAATCTCATTAAGATAGGTTATAAAATCATCAAAATTAATAGGCTTTCTAGGTCGTTCGGACCTACGCAAAGGCTGCACAATTTCAAGAATATAATTTTCAATAATGTGGGGTTCAACATTAAGTGGTAGCTCAGCTATCTCAGGAGCATCATTCACCTCAATAAGAGGTTGTTGTGTCTCACCCTCTTGAATTACAAGATTAGAAACATAAATCCTATTTTCTTCAAGATCAATTTTTCTAGGCTCACCACTCCCACTTAACTTACCATTCTCTAAAAACTTTGCATGCTTAGTCTCAACAATTCTAGTGGTATGTGGGGGACAATAAAACTGAAAACCCTTAGATCTATCAGGATATCCATTGAAATGATAACTAATGGTTTTAGAGTTAAGTTTCTTTATTTGTGGATTAAAAATCTTAGCCTCGGCTGGACAGTCCTACACCCGTAAGTATTTTAAACTAGGTTTCCTATCTGTCCAAATTTCATAAGGAGTGATAGGGGCAGATTTGCTAGAAACCCGGTGTAAAATATGAACATCTATATTTAATGCCTCAGTCCACAAAAATATAGGTAAGTTAGAATTGCATAACATATTACGTACCATATCCATAAGGGTACGATTTCGCCTCTTAGCTACATCATTCTGTTGCGGTGTACTATGCATTGTATATTGAGTGACAATGTCATTTTCTTGACAAAATAAGGCAAATGGACTAGGACTATAACCTGTATCGGAGTGTTTACCATAATACTCTCCGCCTCTATCTGATCTCACTACTTCAATTTTTTGGTCAAGTTAATTTTCAACTTCAGCCTTGAAAATTTTAAACATACTTAGTGATTCAAATTCTTTTCATTAATCAGGTAGACATAAGTATAACGAGAATAGTTATCAATGAACGTAATAAAAGATTTGTGTCCACCAATTCTAGGAGAAAATAGTCCATATATATCAGTGTGAATCACCTCAAGAAGTGCACCACTTCTAGTGGCTCCTTTCTTACTTCCTTTCATAAATTTTCCTTTTATACATTCAATACAATGGTCAAGATCAGAAAAATCTAGTGAATGAAGAATTCTATCCTTTATAAGACGTTGCATTCTATCTTTTAAAATATGGCATAAACGTTTATGCCACACTTTTGAAGAATTCTCATTATCTAGTTTTCTCTTATTTCCACTTTTAGAGGTACTTTCTGTCACATTCATTGTTAACAAGTATTCAACAAAGACATTATCCAAACTTATCTTATAGAGGTTTCCCTCTAAAGGGCTAGAACCAATAACATGAGAGTAATGATAAATAATTATTTTATTATTCCCAAACTTAAACGAAAAACCATCAACGTCAAGTTTAGATATAGAAATTAAATTTCGTGTCATACTGGGAACATAAAGAGTATCATATAAATACAAGGTGAAACTACTCTCCAAAACTAAAGGAAGAGTTCCAACACCTTCAACTTGTATAGACTCTCAATTACCAACTTTAATGGTTCTTTCCCCCTTTTAGAGTGTCTTCTTTAAAAGGAATCCTTGCAATGAATTAGTAATGTGAACCATAGCACCAGTGTCAAGCCACCATGTATTAGAAGGAATATCAATTAGAAAGGATTCATAAATCACATAATTGAAGGACATACCTTTCTTTTCAAGCCATTCTCTGAACTTAGGGTATTCTTTCTGAATATGTCCTTGCTTCTTATAGAAACGACATTTAAGACCTGCCTCAGAGTTGTTACCTGAATACTTTGTCTTATTTATTTTGGTAAAAATTGGTTTATCCTTATTCTTAAAACCTTTGCAATTTTATAAGCCTTCTTCTTATGGGATCTAGTGGTAGTCAAATGAGCAACATTAGGTTTTTCAACCTTAAGCCTTTCTTCCTCTTGGACGCACATGACGATTAACTCACGCATCTTTCACTTTTCTTTTTGCGTGTTATAATTCATATTAAGTGGATCAAACTGTACAGGAAGAGAAGTCATAATGAAGTGTACAAGAAAACCCTCAGAAATCATCATGTTCATACCCTTTAATTTAAAAGCCATGGCATTCATCATCATAATGTGCTCGCACGCTCCACTAACCCCATCATACCTGCTAGTGAGCATTTTCAAAATAAGGGTACTTACATGAGTTTTAGAAGTACCCTTAAATTATTCCTCGATTGAAGTTAAGTACTCTTTAGCATTCTCAGAGTTAGGAATGGCTCCTCGAATGGTTGTCGTGATAGAGTTTTTCATAATCATAAGGGACATGCGGTTGGATTGCTCCTGCTTTTCGTAAATAGCCTTTTACTCAATTGAGCTTATAGTTGTAAGTGGAGCAGGAGGATCCACTCGTAATGTATAGTCCAAATCCATAACACCGAGAACAATTTTCACTTGCTCTTTCCAAGCAGTAAAATTAGTCTCATTCAAGGCTTCAATTCTAAAGAGATACCTAGAAATATTAGTTGGAGTCAATGTTGAAACATAATCAAGCTCATAAGCATGCTTACAAAAAACTAAAAGAAATCCACAATGTACAACAATAATTAATAATTAATCATAATAAAATCAATTGTAGGGCAAGCAGTTAGTTACATAAAATCTATTGACAACACCCAAAAATAGATTTTAATGAGATGTTGATGCATAATTATCAATATTTCGTTGGTCCAATTAATAATATGCTAATAACATCCCTATAAAATAATGCACAACACATTTATCCACGCATCACCATTGGGCATAAACAAAATAAACATGTTACTTATGCAATAAAATTCCATTTAATAAATTCTAATTCTAATTTTTTCGTTGGGTAAAATTAAAATCTTCATTTATTAAATGTAACATTATGTGACTTTTCTTAATCTTTAATTGTTTCAATTATTAACCCTCCGTTGGGTTGATTATTAATTTTAACAATAAAAGAGTCACGTATACATGTAAATTATTATGATCAAACTCGATTTACTTTAAACAACATATTAATTAAGTTTAAAAATTAACAATATTTATAATTTACATGTAACAGCTTAAAAGCCCTAATAATATATCATATCATGCTCTAGAATCTTAAATTAAGATATATAGTTACGAACATGAATTGATTATAAAATATTCACATAAATTCCAAACTAAATATATGTTGACATGATACGAATCTAATATCAATTCGACATAATAAAGAATACAACTATCAACATAAATAGATAGCTAAGTTCCACCATGAATAAGATATGCCAATATCAGGCTATAGCATTAAGACTCATAAAACATAAATTCATGTTCAGTATGTATAAATAATACTTGATGGTATGATCTTAAATTGGAAAGTAATTAATATGTATGTTCCGTATGCAATTAAACAAATAATCAAGCGTGAAAAGTGAGCATGATGAATTGCTTTCATGAATACAACACGAGGAAGCATAATCATTAATAACTTATACTGAAATAGATTACATTCCTTTCAGAAAACCTTTTTTTTCTTCTTCATAGAACATACTGAATAATTTGATATCATACCAATAAAGAGTTTATGCGAAATTAAAATTTCTAGCATAACAGTATAATTAATGTATTCTATACAATAGCGTAACCATGCTCTTGATACCAAATGTTAAGATAAATTATATCAGAACGTGCTATTACATAGAATAAAATCAATTAATTAATTATTACATTAGGTACTTACATGAATTGAGAGAAAACATCTTGTATGTATCACGCTTCCGCTGCGCTTAAAGATGAAAGTCTTCAATTGCCTCTCTCAATCTTAGGATGGATGTATATGTGACGCCCTCAAAATAGGTCCACACAACCCATTTTGAGTCGCCAAAATGCATACTACAAAATCCAAATATAAATATTGTATCGTATTTAGTACAATAATATATATACACCCAACTTAAATTATCAATACAATTATTGTCACACTATTTTATTATGTATTGAGATATTTCTACAGTCTCGGACCATCACTCCATTCCCCAGCTAGTCCTAGCTACACTCTCATTTCTTGAGAAGAACAATGGAACAAAAATGAAGCGGGTGAGCTCAAATAGTCCAGTAAAGAATATCATAACTAAGATAATGAAGAATAAATTATCTTTAACCTTCAATAGTGTCAGAGATTTAAAGATAATATAAGTTTTCAACGATAATTGCAGCGGAACAAACAATTCATTAGAAGAGTCAAGTAGACCATAATGTCTACTATCTTATATAATTTAAAAGTTAACCATCAATATTTTATCCCTGTAATACCAATCAACAGTTTATCTTTACACTATAGGTCAAAAATATTCATTTGTAACACATCTAGTCATGATCATGCCAAACACTTGTCCATCTTTGAACTGCGGGCTAAAGAGAACTTTCACCACAAGCCTTTGTTTGTAACATTAAAGGTCATGATTATAACAATACACAGTTCCTGGTCATAATCATGTCAATCACCAGTTCATCTTTGCACTATGGGCCAAAGAGAACTTTTCACAACAAGATGGCGTACCAAACAATTTGGCTTGACACAACAATTCATGCTCGAATAAACAATATATGAATAATGATTCATTTTTAAGTTATGCTGAATCAAGAAGCAATAACTTCACAACAATTGATAGCAAGATGTATAATACTTGCATAAAGGTAACAAGGTTTGGAGACTTGTCTCGTATGTCTTTTACAGTTGATATACCGTCTAAACGTTCGTCGTATATCCTATACGATTATAAGTTCATGTAGACTAATTAAGCATTTAACGATTAAATCTTTTAAGTTTTATTTCGGGTATTATAACCGCTTGTAAATAAGACTCCTTCTAATATACATGAAATAATTTCAGCATTATAACTGCATATAAAATGAATATTCATCAACTATATTTAAAATAAATTGAGCATTATAACTGCTTATAAAATGAATATTCGGCTATTATATTTGAAATAATTTCAGCATTATAACTGCTTATAAAATGAATATTCTTACTAAATACTTGAAGAAAATCGGACATAGTAACTGCTTATAAAAGTATATTTTCTAATATATAAGAGAAATAAATCGGACATTATAACCGCTTGAAAATAGGACTTCTGTACTATATACTTAAAATAATTTGGGCATTATAACTGCTTATAAATAGGACTTTTGTACTATATACTTAAAATAATTTGGGCATTATAACTACTTATAAATAGGACTTTTGTACTATATACTTAAAATAATTTGGGCATTATAACTGCTTATAAAAGTATATTTTTACTAAATATATAAAGAAGAATGAAAATAATAACCACTAGAGTATACCTCTTGTAGTTGCTAGCTTTACTTCCAATCGCATAGCACTTCGATGCTTCGAAAGTAATTTTTATCTCACAATATCTCTCAAAATATAAATATAGAGTGTTTTTGCTCTTGAACTGCTCTTGAAAAATAGTAAGGAATGAATGAACTGAGCTTGCTATTTATAGAAAAACCAAGTTTCGCTAAACGTTAGGGGTTCGGCTTATTACACTTTGGTACCTAGGTTAATTACACTTTAGTACCTAGCAAATTCTTAGAATATTCTTCTAAGCTCCTCAATGAAAATATCTTTCAAACTCGACAATGCAGCTTGCAATTGAACCTACCTTCTAAGCTCCTCAATGAAAATATCTTCCAAGCTCGACAATGCAGCTTGCAATCTAAACTCCTCAATGAAAATATCTTCTAAGCTCGACAATGCAGCTTGCAATTGAATCTATTTTCTAAGCTCCTCAATGAAAATATCTTTCAAGCTCGACAATGCAGCTTGCAATCTAAGCTCCTCAATGAAAATATCTTCCAAGCTCGACAGTGCAACTTGTTACCGTAAGCACGACAAATCACTTTGTCATTCTTAAGCACGACACAGCAACTTGTCAAAAATAATTTGTCAAGATACTTCTTGGTGAAATCGTGGAAAGCACGACAAATCATTTTGTCAATATAAGCACGACTAAGCAGCTTGACCAAAATTTTTTATTTGACCTAATTCATCGTTTACACTATATAATCACAAAACACCTGCTTCAAAATATCATTTCGATCTTTATTAAGAACAAAATTCGAATCTCATTAGGGCTTAAGGTTTTAAACTTCTCGATACCTAATTTTAGGTTACTAAATTAACCTCTAAGCATATACGATCGTATTTATAAGCCTCATAAATATTTGGGGTATTACATCAGCCACCAATGTTGAAAACATTCATCCGATGAAATTATTTTAATAAAATAATATAATAAAACAAATAACTTTATATATAATATAAAAGTTTTCTATTTTATATAAAAAGTTTTCTGTTTTATTACTATTATAATAATAATAAAATAAATACTGAAAGAAAATTTCTGCCGACGGTTTGACAAATTGACAAGTGGTTGATCCATAGAATAATAAGTCAAACTTACAACAAATGTTTCATGACAAACCCTTCTATTTATAATAAAAAATATTTGAACAAATATCTACCACACATCACTTATCTTTAATCAACACATTTTTAATATTTCAATAATTATTCACCATTAATATTATAGACTCACAATATTGACAAATAGATCATTCCCAAGAAAGAGAGGGCTTTCCGTAGAAACGACACGCAATTAAATAACCTCTTTCTTTGACAGAACTTTTAGACATTTTTCAATAATGCTAACTGGTCTAATAATATCATATCAAATAATATGAGTTACTGTGTCGTGACAATCATCGATTTAATAATATAAAATACTATGCAGATGTTACTGTAACAATTATTGAGTTAAAATACTGTGCAATTGCTACTATATCAATTATTGAATCAATAATATGAAATACTGTGCAATACGTACCGTGTGCTACTATGGAATAGCGTGTGCTACTGTGGAATAACGAATACTACTATTTTTTTATTACTGGGTATTTCAATAGTTACACGTGATAATACTATTGACAATTTGTATAAAAATATTATTTCTGTCGTTTTTCGTAACCGACAATTAGTCGTTATGGGGCCCACCAATGATTAGTTATTTCAGCGTCGTCGTACTTTACCGAATATAATATTCCCCGACAGAAAGAATATATTCTCCCACAAAAAGAATATTCCCCAACATACTGTTTATCTGATAATTTGCATATATCACCTTTAACTATAACATTTTATCAATTAAATACTTTACTATTTAGAATAATAATCATAAAAAAACAAACTTTTATTTCATAAAAGTCGGGGTCTTTCAGTATAGGTGTGTGTAAAATTCTTGAGATGACAATTAAGACCAAACCCTAACTGTTTTATTTATAGAATAGCTAAGGGTCAAAATCATCCATCAAGATTATGAAACCGTAGAGCCGATTATGCCAAGTACTATCAGTAATATTATTTATAGGCCACATAATTAATTACCAAACCTATAAATAAAATGATTAAATTAATACAATATGTAAGCTCAATAATTACATAAATAGTAGATACCACATAAGGAAATAAAATATTCTAACAAGCTTAGCCTACTTATTAAATCAATTTGATATTTAAAATTAGCATTCAAAATTTTAATAATAAAAAACATTATACATAAAACACTATTTCGCAAGTTAGGTTGTGCCTTGTACAGATTATCAAGTTTGTAAGTATAATTATTTATACTCGATATAAGTAAAGTTATTTCAATCTCGAAATTTAAGATTTCATAATGTAATTTTATTAAATCAAAATTTATATTTAGTTTTAAACATTAATATTTTGCAAATTATATTAATATATTGTATAACATAAACAGTTCAATAAAATAAATAAAGTCTCAAAATCACCGTAACGTATACGAACAAAAAATTACAAACTCAAAGGCCTAAATTAAATTAAGCTCAAGGCTTTATCAAAAAGTGAATCTTAAACAGACTTACACGGGCAAATGGAGCTGACAAACTTACTACTCTTTTGGGACAGCAGTAATTAGTCCTACTGTTCCTCAAAGTAAGATCCGACCGTACACTGTGATCCAGCAAAAGCATCCAACGGCAATCACACGCGTGGACGCACAGATTTAAAAAAAAAAGAAAAGAAAAAGACTCCCTTCGTTCCAAAAAAGTGAAAAAGCAATAAAATATAATTTACATATATATTTAGAAATAAAAATAAAAAAAATTAAAATTTATCTTTAATGATCTTATAAAATTATATAAAGTCATAAATATTTTTATTTTTTTATACTAATGAATTCCACCAAATAACTTTTTTATCTTTTATTTTAATTATTTTATCTCATCTTTTTAAAAATAAAAATATTTATACTTTTAATATTTTAATTTTTTTGGATACAAAAGGCCTTTTGGGGACTAAGCCAGTAAATGTATTTTTTGCATAAAAATTAAAAAGAAAAGAAAAGGCACTATGTGGTTGGACCCACCATACAACTTTTGTTTTAACCATCTCTGTCATCTACTTGCACCACTAATTGTACCCGCACACTCTTGTAATAAAGTGCCATTAGGATCCAAATAGGATTCGCTGGATTGCAAAAAGAATTCCACTTTGACCATCGTACCCCCAACGACAATAAGAATTACCGAATTATCAGTCTGGTCATTTCTGCCCGAAAAACAACAGTAGTACTTTAGGTGAATGTAACAGCACTTTCACTGACACCATTACACCTACAGTCCTACACCAACGCCAACACCAACACCATTGTCTTGGAGTTTTGAATTAATAATGAAAAGTTCTGAAAACAATCGCTCCATCCATTACATAATAATAAACTTTTTTTTATTAAAAAAGAATTTATTCTAACTTTCTTGTCGTTTATACTTTTTTAGAAGAGTAAATTTTTTATTCTATATTATCTCCGGAATATCTTATTTTTCAAAAAAATTTGATGATGAAATTTTACACAAATTTCAATTATCAAGGTATAATATTAAATAATTTTTTTAATATGTGTGGAGATAAAACAAATATTATTATAAAATATAGGGAGTACTAGGTAATCTTAAAATTCAATATTGACATTCAATTAAGTTCTAAAAATAACAAATTGTATTGTTTTAATAAAAAAAATCAACTAAATTCATAGTAATATCGACATCTTAGGATTCCGCACATTATTTTTAGAAAGAAAAAAAAATGAAACTCGTTTTAGTTTATCGAAGGAGTGTAACTCGAGCATGCATCTAATCGATATATTACTAGCATTATTATTCAATTTATTATTATTATTACTATGTAAACTAATTATATTTATTATTACCGTTATCATCATCGTCGAATAGAATTACAAATGAAAAACGATCTTACATATTAATTATTGTCTTTTTTTAGTCATTCTATAACATTTTAGTAACAAAAGTTACAATTTTGACTGAACAACAATTATATTTTCAGTTACATAAATTATTGGTAGCCGAACAAGATTCTAATTTTCTAAACGCAGCTACCACTGCAAACACACTTTAAGTTGCTTTTGCAAGATACTACTACCGCTAAAGCTGCTCAGTAAACAAACAAATCCATAGAGCGACTCAATATCAGATGTCATGTGTCTAATGTCTTCTAATAAAATGCACAGTGTCGTTATATTTGGTCATAACATTTTAAGACGAGTACATAACATATTACACATTACCTAATTACGCAAATATATGTATAGTTTGTGAATATATCTATTAGTAACAAAAGTCGTAAATTTTTTTCACCACAAATACTTGCATCATTTTGAAATGCAAACGTGGAGCTTCTGAATTTTTATGTTTTTCACAAAAGGTTGAACTCTCATGTCCCAAAATGTTATATGCAGAGTTTGTGGGAGTGGTTGTACACATTCAACACAACTACCAAAAATCGCATCTTTCCTTCAACAGTGATATAAAATTGGAGGAAAGAAAAACTGAAAGGAACCCAAATTTCGACTACCAACAAAATTGAAGTCATACATACAATCAGTAATACTAACCAAATTCTTTTTACAACAATAATACCAACGATAAATGCTGATCCAAAAAGGAAACAAGAAAAGAAGAGAAATGAATAATATATTTCTCTGTTTTGCATTTCTTAACCTGAACTATAGTATAACTATAACATAAAATAAAAACAACAAAAATCAGCAGCTCCCTCATGAATCCCACCGAGAAAAATGGCTAATTTTTGTAGCCAAACTCAGTTCCCCATGTTACAAGATTACCCAAAAAAATAAAAAAGAATTTAACAATTATAATCAAGAAACAATTCAATGTCATACAAATACATACAACAACACTATACAACAAATACCGACAATGCACCTCCCAAACTCTTTCTGCCTGGAGGCCTCCGATCTCATTTCTCTTTGAAACACTGGGGGCGAGGAACCAGACGGCGAACTCTCCGGCGATACAGGAAAACCCGGCGGCAGAGCACCACTCATACTAGGCTTACTAGTAGAAGTTATTGGATTATTTCCAAAAATCTCCCTAGGCAACAAAACTTTGGACACCCCAAAAATTGCCACTGGCTTTTGATCAAATACTGTTTGAGTTACGGAAGCTTGAACAATCCCCGAATTAATGGCTACTGACCCATTAACCCTAGAGATATTCAATGTGAAGCTTCCGGCTCCCATATCTTCCGTTGCCAAAGTCGGCTGAACCGGGTTCACAATCGATTCGAGTGAACCGAGCGGGTAATAGGAATGGAGGACATGGAATTTGAGAACTACAGCTTTATTGTCAGCTGTTAGGGATTGGAATCTGGCATTTGGTGGGAGATCGGAGAATGATTCGTCGGTGGGGATGAAAAGGGTAATTCCGGCGCCGCTTTCGTCTGCTTCGAATTCGTCGACCACGCCGGAAGCCTGTAGCATTGAGGCGGCGACGTTGAAATTGTGTCCGTCGATTAGGGCTTTTGTGATGTTGAGGTCTAATCGGGGGCCGGATTCGGAGGCCATGAGATCGACTCCGTTGGGGACAAGGAGGGAATTAACGGAGTAGATTGTGATATTGTAGGGAATTGATTTGATGAGAGAGAGAATGGTGGTGTTGGAGGATGCAGGGGAGGAGGGGGAGAGGATTGTGACAGTGTTTGTGGCGGCGTTGCGGGTGATGTTGACGGAGCCGAAGTTGTTGGTGGCGCGGCCGGTGGTTTGGAAGAGGGTGGTGATGAGTTTTCCAGCGGGGGTGAAGTGGCGGAGGTCGGTGGGAGAGAGGTACTCGAGGAGGACGTGGTAGCGGAGGATGTCGGCGATGTTGGCGGAGGAGTAAGCGGTGGAGGAGCGGAGGAAGGAGTTGGGGACGGCGAGGAGGGTGAGGGAGGTCCGGCGGGCGAGATCGGCGGCGACGGTGGTGGAGCTGAGGAGGTTGGTGAAGTCGGAGAGATCTGGGTAGGAGGAGAGGAGATTGGTGATGTTGGTTATGGAGAGAATGGGGATGGGTGTGGAGGAAATGAGGAGTAAAAAGAGGAGTGTGATAGGGGTAAAATGGGAAAGAGGAGTAGTAGCCATTCTTTTTCTTGGTTTGCAGGGTGAAGGAGTGAGGGGGGGAGTGGGTTGTGTGGAGTGTGAGAGTATGAGTAAGATGGGAGGAGGGATGATGAGGTGGGGTATGATGGTTGAATATTGTATGCATTACTATTATTATTATCTTCATTATTTAACTCTGTTTTTTCTTTTTGTTTCTTTTTTCATTTTAAATTGGGTTGGACTGGATTGGACATTTTGCAACCACTGAATTTTGTAAAGGTTTTAGTGAATTTTACTCTTTCAACCAAAAAGAAACTTTCATTTTTTTTTTCATTTTTTTGTATATTAAATATATATCTTTTAATATAATTACTCTTTCTTGTATACATATTAATAAAAGTAAAAGTAGAGAAAAGAGAGTTAAATTTTTTTAAATTTATCTTTAGTGGTCATATACGATTATATAAAATGATGAGTATATAAAGTAATGAGTATTTTTATTTTTTTTATATTAATAGACTTCATTAAATGACATATTTATCTTTTACTTTATGTATTTTATTTTATTTTTTTGATAATAAAAAAATTGTACTTTTTCATCTTTTAGTGATGGAGGAAATACTTTTTAGGACCAATAATTTAAGAGTCCCAACATTACTCATAATACAAAGGCTTTAATATAAATTGCTACTCTGGCCTCTGTACCTCTTTTTGATTGGGTGATCGTTCTTCTTAATTTGTTTCAATTATATTAATTGAACTGGGTGCACATTGGACCTTAATGAATGGGCCCAACTTGATTTGGAACCGGGCCTAGCCTTTCTTGTCCTAGGATCCTTAAACAGGCCTACTTTTTCCTCCAAAAGATTAGTCTAGTCCGGCCTGAAATAGAGCCTGGCCTGAAGTCTAAAAAAATTCGTTGGATTTTGACCCTGGGTTAGCCTGAAAAGCCTGAAAATTTAGACTCGAAAGCCTAAAAAAGTACTAAGCAATTCTTTAATAGTTGCACCAAAAGGTACGTACGATGAAAGTTAGTTGAAGATGATGTTATGATGCGGCGTTTCAGAACCAAGTCTTGAAATGAATGAATTAGAAAGAATGAAAAAGTAAAAAAATAAGATGACTCTTTCTTAAACTATATCATAAACAAATCTTCTCTTTCATGTCAATCACGAGTTTTTTTTTTCATTCCTCTTGCATATCATTGTAAAACCCTTATGTTGTGTTTGTGAGTTTGGAGGGAAGGGATGAGAAAGAAAAATATAGGAAGGGAAGGGATGGGAAGGGATTATAATTTTCCTTTATCATGTTTGTGAGTTTTAGAAAGGAAGGGATGTGATGAGATTTTAATTAAATTTTTCCTTGTTTGTGAGTTTAGAAGGAGAGAAGAGAAAGGAAGGGATTCTTATTTTTTAAACTACACAATTACTATATTACCCTTACATATATAAATATAAGAAATGATATGATTTAATATGTTATAAAATATGATACAAATTTAGTGGATGTCTAAGATGAATTCGTTCACCTTCCAATATGACCCTTGAGCTCCCAAATGTTGATATACATATGTCTATAAATAGAAGCATGATGAAGAGAATGAAATACACATATATTGAATGCTCTCTTATTTTCCTTTACTTATTATTGTTCTTATTACTCTCTTTATTAAGTATATGGTATGAGTATAATTATATAATTTTATTATACTTAGTAAGTTATAATACGTTATCAGCATGAATTGCTCTTCATTTTCATCTTGAAGCAAATAATCATATTTGGTTTAAGTAGTAAGTATGTTCTTCGCTCTTCATGTCATCTTCTGGCACTCAAAGTAGTAATAATTAGAGTCTATGTACTGAATATATCTTCTTACGTTCAACTTTGCGTAGCATATTTTTTGCGCATACATTGTGTCTCTCTCTATATATATATATATATATATGTGTGTGTGTGTGTGTGTGTTTGTGTGTGTGTTTTTAGTTGTGTGTGTGTAGTATTTTATGCAAAATTTTGTCATGTATTTGTGCGGTGTTGCTACATAGAACTTTTACAATACGAATACATATGCAGAAGGCTTTTTATACTCATATAATCATATTACATTTTTTTTAATTATTATTAGCCTGTTGAGGCCTTTATTACACTTGTCACTATTAGTGTGTTACTTAGAATGACATTGTTGTATTGGCACATCCATGCAGTGTATATCATGTGACTATTATTATGTTAATTAGCTATGTCACTTTACAAGTGTAATTGTGCAGGAATTCTTACCTTTTATCCGACATTTGTTTTAGTTAACAGTACTGTTAGTGTGTTATATATTCTAAACCTAATATTTATTCAATATTTATTCTAATAAACCAAATTTCTAACAATTTTTTTTGATATGTTTTTTTATGAAGTTACAATGACAAATCTTGCCAAACTTGAGTTTGTGGCACTTGATATTACGGGTAAGAATTATTTGTCATGGATCCTCGATGCCGAAATTCATCTAGATGCCATGGGTCTTGGAGACACCATTAAAGATGGTACTGAAACATCTAGTCAAAACAAGACGAAAACCATGATTTTCTTACGCTATCATCTTCATGAGGAGTTGAAGTTAGAGTATCTCACAATAAAAGATCCTCTTGTTCTTTGGAAAAATTTGAAAGAAAGATATGACCATCAAAAGACAGTTATTCTCCCAAAAGCTCGTTATGAGTGGATACATTTACGATTGCAGGATTTTAAATCAGTAAGTGAATATAATTCTGCAATGTTTAAAATCAGTTCTAAATTGAAATTATGTGGAGATAATATCACTGATGAAGATATGTTAGAAAAAATATTCTCCACTTTTCATGCCTCAAATGTGCTTCTGCAACAGCAATATAGAGAATGAGGTTTTAAGAAATACTCTAAACTGATTTCATGTCTCCTTGTGGCTGAACAAAATAATGAACTTTTAATGAAAAATCACGAATCACGACCAACTGGTTCAGCTCCATTCCTTGAAGTGAATGCTACGAGATATAATAATAATAATCGTGGTCGTGGTCGTAGTAGAGGTCATGGTCATGGACGTGGCTATGGGCGAGGACAGTTTAATTACTGCAATTATGATGGTCGTAATTTGTCAAATTCTAATAAACCTTCACAAAATGAGGAGAAAAAGGAAAGGGTGAAGAATATACATAACAGAAATACCGATACCAAGAAGGAAGAAAATATCTGTTATCGATGTGGAATGAAAGGACATTGGTCTCGTACCTGTCGTACGACCAAACATCTTGTTGATTTATATCAGTCCTCATTGAAAGGAAATGGGAAGAACTTAGAAATAAATTTTTTTCACCCACATCAAGATAATAATGATATTTATTCTGACCCTTTTGATATGATGCACCTTGGCGTTGCAGATTTCTTTGAGCAAAATAATGAGAAAGTTGATATTTCTTGTAATGATAATAATTAGTTTAGATTTCTGTCAATCCTTTAAGTGTGTTCCTTTTATGCTAATATATTTCTATGTATTTTGTTTTCTTCTTTTCATGTTGGCTTGTTTAATGTAAAAGATTGTGTTATAATAATATCTTATTATGAACTTATTATATATTTATTCTTTTTTGCGAAGAAAATATGGATTTGCATCATGCTATAAATGAGCCCAATATTAGTGGTGGTGATATATGCTTAGCAGATAGTGCAACGACGCATACCATTCTCAAGCATAAGCAATATTTTTCAAATCTAAGAATGATGAAAGCAAAAGTGAATACAATATCAGGTTCAACAGACTTGATAGAAGGCTCTAAAAGAGCCAATATAATGCTTCCTTGTGGAACAAAATTTATTATTAATAATGCTTTGTTCTCTACTAAGTCAAAAAGAAATTTGCTAAGTTTCAAAGATATACGACTTAACGGGTACCATATTGAGACTCCCAATGACAATGGTATAGAATATCTTTACATTGTATCAAATGTCTTTACTGAAAAACAAATATTAGAAAAATTACCCATTTTATCTTCAGGATTGTACTACACAAATATTAGTACAATTGAAGTCAATGCAATAATGAACCAGAAGTTCAATGAACCAAATAATTTTATTATTTGGCATGATCGGTTGGGCCATCCTGGATCAATAATGATGCGAAGAATTATTGAGAATTCACACGGCCATGCATTGAAGAACCAGGAGATTCTTCAATTTAAGGAATTCACGTGTGCTGCTTGTTCTCAAGGCAAATTAATCATTAGACCATCACCAGCTAAAGTTGGGATTGAATCCCCAAGATTTCTAGAACGTATTCAAGGAGATATTTGTGGGCCTATTCACCCACCATGTGGACCATTCAGATATTTTATGGTTTTAATTGATGCATTTACAAGATGGTCACATGTGTGTTTATTATCAACTCGCAACCTGGCGTTTGCGAGATTACTTGCTCAAATTATTAGATTACGAGCACAATTTCCAGATCATATAATCAAGACTATTCTTCTTGACAATGCTGGTGAATTCACATCCTAAGCATTTAATGATTATTGCATGTCACTTGGGATAAACAATGAACATCCTGTTGCCCATGTTCATACTCAGAATGGTCTTGCTGAATCATTTATTAAACGTCTCCAGTTAATTGCAAGATCATTGCTCATGAGAACAAAACTTCCTGTCTCTGTTTGGGGGCATGCAATTTTACATGCAGTAACATTTAGACGAATTAGGCCAACATCATATCACAAATTCTCCCCATTACAATTGGTTTTTTGTCATGAGCCAAATATTTCCCATCTAAAGATATTTGGTTGCGCAGTATATGTTCCAATTTATCCGCCACAACATACAAAAATGGGTCCTAAAAGGAGGTTGGGAATATATATTGGGTTTGAATCCCCATCGATAATTAAATATCTTGAACCCTTAACAGGTGATTCATTTACGACACGATTTGTTGATTGTCATTTTGATGAGACCATGTTTCCAACATTAGGGGGAGAAATTAAACAACTGGATAAAGATATTACATGGAATGCATTATCATTATTGAACTTTGATCCTCGTACAAAACATTGCGATAAGAAGTTCAAAATATACTTCGTTTGCAAGATATAGTAAATCAGCTATCGAATGCATTCACTGACTTAAAAGGAGTAACCAAATCTCATATACCAGTTGTAAATGCTCCAGCCCGTATTGAAGTTCCAATAGGATAATCCACAAAAATTGTAGCAAACGAGTCTAAGGCATGCCAGAAGCGTGGTAGACCAATCGGTTCAAAAGAAAAAAATTCTCGAAAAAGGAAAGGAACAAATAATCAAGTTGGCATTATTGAGAAGGAAAATACTCATGATGATATTGACATAGCTAATCATAAAACCCCAGAAGAGGTTCAGGTACCTGAAAACAGTAAAAATGAGGAGATCTTGATAAGTTATGTCTCTACGAAGAAAAGATGGAATCGAAATGAGATACTTGTCGACAACATTTTTTCATATAATATATTGCTTGATATCATTAATGAAAACGAGGATCTTGAGCCTAAATCCATCGAAGAATGTAGACGCAGAAATGATTGGCCAAAATGGAAAGAAGCAATACAAGCAGAATTAAATTCACTTGCAAAACGTGAAGTTTTTGGACCTGTAGTCCAAACACCTGAAGAAATAAAGCCAGTTGGATACAAATGGGTATTTGTGCGAAAACGAAATGAGAAAAATGAAATCGTAAGATATAAGGCACGACTTATGGCACAAGGGTTTTCACAAAGACCTGACATTGATTACAATGAAACATATTCTCATGTGGTAGATGCAATTACATTTCGATATCTTATTAGCCTAGCAACTCATGAAAAACTAGATATATGTCTAACGGATGTTGTTACCGCCTATTTATATGGGTTAATTGATAATGATGTTTATATGAAAATCCCTGAAGGATTTAAAATGCCTGAAGCATATAATTCAAATCCCTTAGAAGTTTACTCAATTAAGTTGTAAAGGTCCCTATATGGGTTAAAGCAATTAGGACGCATGTGGTATAATCGTCTTAGTGAATATTTATTGAAAGAAGGGTACAATAATAATCTTATATGCCCATGTGTTTTTATAAAGAAGTCAGAATCCGGTTTTGTTATTATTGCTGTGTATGTTGATGATTTAAATATTATTGGAACTCATGGAGAGATACCAAAGACAGTAAATTATTTAAAGAAAGAATTTGAGATGAAAGAATTGGGAAAAAATAAAAATATTTGTCCTCGGCCTGCAGATCAGAGCATTTAGCAGATGGAAATTCTCCATTCATAGTCAATTTACAACAGAGAAGGTCTCTTAAAAGATTTTATAATGTATACTAAAGCACATCCATTAAGTACCAGAACCAATGGGTGTGTTTTCGATCACGTTGATGTGATAAAAAGGACCCTTTTGAGAGAACCCCTCGTGAGAATTAGAGCAAAAGAATTACTTGGCTCCATTGAAGTAACCATAACCTCAGTGCAATTTGGTGCGCTACATGTATCTTGCTAATAATACACGACCTGATATATCATTCTCCTGTGAATTTACTAGCAAGATATAGTTCCTTCTCTTACTCCCGGTGCAAGACATTGGAATGGAGTTATAAACGATATTTTTCGTTAACCTACGAGGAAACTATGGATAATGGGCCTTATTAGTTATTCAAATAATGATATTTCATCGAATTCAGTCGGATATGCTGATGCAGGATATTTTATCTGATCCACATATAGGAGTTCGACTCTCAAAACATGTTTAATCATCTTTATGTGTGGGGGCAATACAGCTATATCAATAGGGAGATCTACAAAGCAAAACATTAGTCCCGCGCACGTCATCTAATTGATGCTGAAATAAGTTATAATCCATGGAAGCAAGCCGAGAATGTGTGGTGGGTGTTTGAGATCAATGACTCAACCCATATTCATGAAACATGTGGTTTAAATCCTCCAGGCAAATAGGAACTCCAAACCATCCTATATGAAGACAATGCTGCATGCATAGCTCAATTAAAGGGAGGATACATCATAAGGAGATAGAACAGAGACAGCATCCATCTCACCGAAAATGTCCTTTTTCACCACAGGACCTTGATAAGTGTGGTGACATTGATGTTCCAACAAATTCGCCTCCAAAAGATAATCGTAGCTAAGATTTTGTTCACCAAAAGCATTGCCCAACTTACAACATTTGAAAGAATTGCGACGGCAATATTGGACAATGCGACAACTTAATGTCTCAAGTGTGATAACATTACATGAGGGGGAGCTAATACGCACTGCAACGCTTTTTTTCCTGTAACTACTAAAGTTTTTTTCCCCATTGGGGTTTGTTTTTCCTGGTAAGAGTTTTTAACGAGGCCAAGTTCTTAACCGCATTATGGCTATACCATAGAGAACATCCAAGGGGGAGTGTTATAAAAATATGATAACAAATTTAGTTGGATGTCCTAAAGAAACCCGAATTCCTTTTTCACCTTTCCTAATATGATATTATTAGTGGAAAATCCGTTCAACCTTCCAATATGGATCCTTGAGCTCCCAAATGTTGATAATAGCATATGTTACTATAAAAATAGAAGTATGATGAAGAGAAATTGAAAATACACATATATTATAGAATGCTCTTCTTATTTTTCCTTTACTTATTATTGGTTCTTATTACTCTCTTTATTATAAGTATATGGTACTGAGTATAATGTATTATAATTTTATTTATAGCTTAGTAAGTTTTATAAATATACATAATGTTTATGGTAATTAAGAATTTTAGATTTATTTGTTTAGTCTTTTTTTTTTTTGCTTTGGTTACACACCACACACAGCCAATTACAAACAATATGTACTCTTCTTTTGTTTTTGCTATATATACTATTGATAGGTAGGCGTTGTTTGCTATTTGGTTGAATATCCAAGAAATATGTATTTCATCATATTATCACATAAGTTACTTTTAATTTGTAAATAAGAAAATAAACTGTAAATGTAAAAGTTACAAAAGTTAAAAAAATGTTAAAACCTCCACTTGACTGAATAATTTTAACAAATTATTTTTATTTTTATTGGTGTGAGTTTTTTACTTCTATTTTTAATTTGAATGATAATAATAATATTATATACAACATTTGTCTAGATAAAATAATTATCATATTCTTTTATCTAATATTTTTTATTAATGATCAACCCCTCTATTTTTACTTTTGATGGTAAACTCGTGCGAAAGACAAAATTACCCATGATTATAAACTATAAATAGATTAAAAGTATGTTGAAAACACATTATTTCTTATTTACTTTAGATTGATGCAGTACATATATTGTGTATAACTATATTATAATATATATTAACAGAATATTTCTAAAGCACTCCCACTTATAAGAAAAGCACTATCCATCCCTAACACAGCATACCTATATTAGAGGCCCACTTTTTGTTCTCTCTCTCCTCACCCACTCACTTGCCCGAAAATTGCAACTCAATTTTTTTTCTCTCTCTGCTCAACTTTGCTCCCAAATAGAAGATAGTGCTCCTCCCTCCGATCAGAACTGTTCCCAAATTCCAGACTTCCCCTAACCTAGGGCTCGCTCCTCCTCACGCAAATCTCCGTTTCCACCTCCGATCGAAAGCACAAAACAAATCAACTGGAGTGTAGAAATCGGTACGTATAGTAATTTTTATTTTCTGTATTTCCTATGGTCCAATTCCTTGAGATTTTATAGGTTTGTTATAAAAAAGAGTTAAATAACAAATATAACATTTGTTATAAAAAATATATTTTTTTATAATTATTTTATATAAATTTATACACTGCATCTGAGTTGCTTCCAATTGATACCTTTGTATTCTAGGGTTGTTTACATTCCAGTATTGTAGTTACATATCAATGCATTAAATTGTCTGAGGTGGTTTTGTTGTCAGGATTATTAAAAATGGATGACATGTACGATGAAATAGGTAGTTGTGAGAATAATGCAGAAATAGATTTAGACGACATATTCAATTACGGTGAAGAAATGGAGGGAGATGACTTAAGTGCCGAGTGGTTGGATGTTAACAATGTAAAAATTTTTGTCTACTATCCTCAAGTAGACGATGAGTTTATACCTAAGGTAGGACAAGAATTTCAAACATTAGATGATGTTCACACTTTTTACAATACATATGCCATGCATGTTGGTTTTAGTGTGCAGAAATATAATAAGAAAACAAGGTGGGAAGCAATGAGATAACTAGGAAGGAGTATGTGTGTTATAAGTAAGGAAAGGGCAAACAAATAGCTGATGTGAATGTCCAAAGAAAGCGTGGATCTAGAAAAGAAGGTTGTAGTGCAAGACTTGTAGTGGTAAAAAGAAATGACTTGTTCGTAGTATCTAAAATTAAGGATGGTCATTGTCACCCTTTGTCAACCCCACATAAGAGACATCTTTTACGATCGCACCGTAACGTGTCAACTGCCCAAAAATCTTTGAGTCAACAACTAGACATGGTGAATATACCACAATACCAACAATAAAAATTTCTTGCAGTGCCGGCAGGAGGGATTGAAAATATTGGTTGCACGCAACGAGATTTGTATAACTTTAGAAGAGACCAACGCAATGAGTTGAAAGGACATGACGGTGATATGTTGTATGAGTACTTAAAGTTAGAACAGCAAAAGAATCCTTCATTCACTTTTTCAATTGACACAGACGATGAAAAAAGGATCACTCGTTGTTTTTGGGCCGATGCTACTTCGAGACGGGCTTATAGATGTTATGGTGATGTTGTCATTTTTGATACCACATACAATACTAATCGTTACGGAATGATATTTGCACCAATAATGGGGGTTAATAACCATGGTCAAACTATTGTATTTGGTTATGCTTTCTTAAGTGATGAGACCATTGATACTTTTGTTTGGCTTTTTAAGTGTTTTTTGGAAGCAATGCCAAGCGATGCACCTAGGATGATTATCACTGATCAGGATCCGACTATGACCAATGCCATTGCACATATTCTTCCCGATACATTTCATAGATATTGCAGTTGGCACATTTTTACCAAATTTTCAGAGAAGATTGACTCAGTAAAATTCAGTGCTTATTATAAAGAGTTTCAAGATTGCATTTGGAGTTCCGAGACTGTGGACGTGTTTGACTCCATTTGGGTGGAGCTAGTGGAGAAAAGTGGGTTAAATACTAATAAATGACTACAGTCAATGTATGACATCCGTTCTAGGTGGGTTCCCGCACATGTTAATCATATTTTCTCAGCCGACATGTCAAGTAGCCAACGAGCAGAGAGTTGCCATTCATTTTTCAAAAAATTTGTTTCTAAAAGAAATTCTTTAGTGGATTTTATGATTCAATTTGGTCGGGACCTTCAACATCAACGACATGCTGAGTTGGTTTCAAATAACAAAGATTTGATTGAGAGGCCGAAAATGAAAATTGGCCATGACTTTTTAATTTAAATGGTTGACATTTATACACACTCTATATATTATAAATTTGAAGATGAATTGTGTGAGAGCTTTAATTATAGGTTTGAACTAATAAAGGAAGATGTCAACTACCATGTCTATAAGATTTACCGAAGGAATGTCAGCAAGTTTAAAGTAAGGGAAATTCAGTATGACAAATCTTTGGATTATGCAACATGCACTTGCAAAAAGTTTGAGAGTTTAGGAATCCTATGTCGGCATGTGATAGCTTACTTGAATAAGTATCATGATCTTGACAAGTTACCTACAAAATACATTTTGAATAGGTGGACAAAAACAGCAAAATCAGTTGGAGTTTTTGATAATGATGGGGTGGAGATAAAAGATGATAAACCATATTTACTCTTGCGGAGTCAATTGATTAAGTTATCTTTAGATTTGATTGACAGAGCTCTTACAAATGAAGATGCCACAAATGTATTACAAGAATGTTTAGAAAATGTTGATGAAAGGATCAAACAAATTGTTGGGAATAATGGTTCTAAAAGAAGTGTATCCAAGTCAGTTAACATGACTTCGACCTATGAACACAGTTACATTGAGCCGGAGCAAGTGCGCGCAAAAGGATGTGGCAAAAGGCTAAAGGGTGGCAAAGAAAGGGCTTTGGAAAAAGCCAAAAATTCTAAGGGTAGACGTTGTCATGGATGTGGTGGGATCGGTGTGACACACGACAAAAGAAACTGTCCGGCACTTAATAATCAGTAAGCAATTTTACTTATTTTAACTTTGCTATTTGCTTAAGATTGACTTTGCTATTTGTTTACATTTGACTTGTGTATTTGTTTAAATGTAGAAGTGGAGCATCAAATGTTGATGTTACTCAGGATCCATATCAGCATGATGATAGTGATTAACAGGTATATATATAACACCTAATAGTTAGACATAGTTAAGAAGATCTTAAATCATTGTTCGTAATGTTTGTTTGTACCTTGTGCAGGCTCTATCTTATTTTATGTTCTGGTTCTCTTCTCTGTTGCAATTGTTGTTGCTATTGTTGCTGGTCTCTTCTCTGTTGTTCTGCTCCTGTTGTTGCTATTGTTTTTGCTGTTGGGATTGCTGCTGCTGTTGGGATTGTGTTTAGGCCTGCTATTTTCCTTTCAACTCAAGTAGAATGATAGTTATGCTAATTTCACAATGCACTGGTCTTAAAGTTTTATGTCAAGTATTAAACTATAACTACTATGATCCATATCAGTATTAAACTATATGTCCAAGTTAATTTTAAATTCAATTGGGATTCAATTCTATTTGCTCAAGTTATTCTGATAGATCCAGCATTCACTAATTGGGTTGGTGCTAATTTTCTAGCTTGAAAATATTGCATTTACAGGATAGCAAGTACAATCTTGGGCAACATTCTAGAAATAATGCACAATAGTTATATATTCTTTTTTGGTCATTCGGAAGCAATTAATTTTCATGCGGTTCACAATATGTGGTGTATATTCTATTTCACATTAAAAAAATAAAAATAAAAATTTGACATCCCCACTTGTAATATATTCAGTGGAGCTAGGATCAAGTTTGCAGTAGTTCAGTTTACCAAAGAAAATTGTTATAATCCTTTCGCACAAGTTACATAATTGACTTTGTAGGCACTAGTAATTGATTTCATAGCCAACAAGACAATGAGATGAAAGCGGATGCTTCAACCATTTAAGAGTCTGGGACAACAATGCCACTGTGATGATCATGATAATGAAGGAACAAACACAGCAATAATTGCAGCAATCAGCTATTAAAATAAGATGTCATTGGGAGACTTTTGACCCTGTTCCAGCAATGCCTTTACCGGTCCCCCTGCAACATCAAAGGCCGCATCAAGCAAATAAACACAATTCTCCAAACAAAATTATTTTTTAAATAATGTAATTATCCAAACAAATTCATTCTTCCAATTATCTAATTATCCAAACAACATTATACAATCCCCATTTATATATCAATTTTTTTCAAACATCAAAATAACTTAAACTATTTCATGGTTTTTAACATGCTCAAACACAGCATAAGAAGCAACCCAATTACAAGTAAAAACCATTTCTCCCTAGTTTGTAAATTCCTTATTTCTTCTTTTAAATACTTCAAATCATTTTTCAATTGGACTTTCTTTTTTTCCAATTTCGATACTTGCACTCCCAAGTCATGAGCTTTCTCCTTCATCATTTGTAGGTCAATTTATATTCTCCTCATATTCAACAGACCCGAATCATTCTCTACCCCAACATCTTCTAACATGTGGATAACGTCAATCCATTGAAAAAAGCCACAAAATTCTTGGGTCTGTAAAAATTAAACATACAGTTATCAATTATTATGATTATGTGTAAAAATTTAAAATTTTATCAAGGTAAATATAACAACTTACACCATAATTTGAACAACCATAAAACTTCCTCCCAACACTGAGTCCCTTTGACGATGTACAAATTCGTGCTCGTATCCCACACCCACAATATCTTGGTGATGAAATCCCACTGACTCCAGTGGATATTGAACCTTCCCCAACCTTTTGATGGCTATTTTCTTTAGGGTGTTGCTTTCCTCTTTTCATTCCTCGCGAAGTTCAAGATTACAACAAGAGAGGGAGAGACGATGGAACCTAACCTTTTGCCTCACTTTACCTTAATTTGAGAGTGACGAGCCCTAGATCTGGATTTTGGGAGCAGAGTGCTTCGGCAAGTGAGTGAGGAGAGAGAAATAGTTTCCAATCTGAGGAGCAGAGTTTGGGGAGTGCTTGGGAGCAAAGTTGAGCAGAGAGAGAAAAAAAATTGAGTTGCAATTTTCGGGCAAGTGAGTGGGTGAGGAGAGAGAGAACAAAAAGTGGGCCTCAAATATAGGTATGCCGGTTAGGAGATAGTGCTCCTTAAGTGGGAGTGCTTTAGAAATATTCTGTATATATATATATTTATTTTAGTGTATATTTAATTTTGGGACGGAGATGGTATATTTTAATTTGTGGACGAAAAGTGAATGTATGTATGTTACGTAGTTTCCGGGATTTTCACGTGCTATGCTTTGGGACAATTGAGAGTTATATAGTGTGGGTAAAATTGTCCTATTATTTATTTTATAAGGTTATTTTTGATGATATAAAATATTTCATTTTTTATTTTTTTCTATCCCTCTAAATCCTTCCACTTTTGAGGGAAAAATTTTGAGTCAAAAATTAAATCCTCCCACTTTTGAGGGGAAAATTTTGAGCCAAAAATTGAATCAATTTTATCTCCAAATCCCTTCCATTCCTCCCTAAAAAAACTCACAAACATGAGATTTAGAGGAATTTTATTTATTTTTCCATCCCTTCCCTTCCTTTTCTCTCAAATAAAAACTTACAAATACAGTGTTAATGCTAGGTCTTGTATTTTTTTTTACCACCCTAGGTATATAAAGGCCAATTTAGAAGGTATTATGCTCCACCAAACTTTAAAATTATATTTATTTGTATTTAATATTTGTAACATTTTTTGTAATACATATGCATTACACATTTAGTTTTATTTTTATCAATCTAAGCAATATATATCTTGAAATTTTTAAATAATAACTAGTGAACTTATTTAAACGTTAGTTTTATGTTACTTTGTATTTTCCTTAAAGTCAAATATGAGTATAACGTTATTAAAAGCAATGAAAAGTATATAATAAAAACAAATATATAAATAAAAGAGAGAGAGAGAGAACAGGCCTAGAAAGCCCAAAGTCTGCGGGGTTAGCATGCACACCATGTTAAGTTCCCTTTCGCACAAGGACTGGTTAGGTGTAGTCTGGTTTTGAAAAGATTTCAAGCCTTGGCCAGACCTGATCAAATTAGGCCTATCGAAGATCAACCTGAAGACCGGTCCAACCCAATGTTTATACATGCCTAAGGCCCTAATTGAACATGGCATATCATAAATTTATAAATTCTTTTCTTTTTACTTCAATTCATCTCTTGCCTAACATGAGTATCAGGGATACTGATATGCCTCCCTTGTACTTATTTAATATTGTTCTTAATGCAGGAAACTATTGGCCATGGACTGGACCGTGAAACTTCAGTCAATCTTTTAGACAAACAAATCAAGTGGCAGATAACTTGGCCAAGCATGCTCAACACCAACAGCAACCTTTTGTCACTATGATAACTGCACCTTCTTTTGTTTCTCACCTTTTGAACTATAATGTTAGGTGTTTGTTACAGGTTCAAACACTCATTCAAAGGGTGTGTGGCTCGGCTGGTAGAGCATTGGTCCAACCGGAGATACGAATTAAGTTCGTACCTTACTTCCACCTCTGTCTCTATGTCCCACCCATTCGAATATGCCCACCTAAACACATATTACTGGGCATCTGATTACCGATAATAAAAAGTGATCATATTGTATCATTTCTATTTGGTAGAAGATATGTGATTACCGGTAATTGTTATCGTGAGTGTTTGGTATAAATTCAAGATTACTAGGTATATGTTTTCTAATATTGATCTTTTACTAAAATATCTTTATACTAATTTTAGTTGAATGATACACTCATATGATTATTGTCAAATGTAATCACAATCATCAAAGTACTAGAACTAACTAATTATGTATTACTTAATGAATCCTATTAAATTTTTTAATATATCTATAAAATAACAATTCATGATTTATTCAATTACTAAGCACAAAATTTTCAAATATGCTGTTAATAATAAATTAAACTTATAATAATAAATAACGAACAACACCACATACTTTGTATGAACAATATTGAGTTATTTTAGTTAAACTAAACATGTTGACAAAAAAGCCCAAAAAATTAAAAAATAAAAATAAATTATGTAACAATAAGGATATTTATGTCCAAAATATTAAATATAAGAGATATTTTTCTTTAAATAAAATTTTTAAGATGACCACTATGTGGTAATCTCAAATTACCACCTATTTTTTGGTTATCTGATTATCAAGAATCTTGACACTTTACTTGGTATCTGATTATTAAAAATGTAAAATTATCATGAAACAAACATGATTTATAAAGATGATTAACTCACATTACCGAGTATTTAGGAATGTTACCACTCGTTTTGAGAACAATATTTTAGCAATGGCTTAAGACATGCGATGTAATCTTGTGATCAGTGGCAGAACCAGAACGTTATGGAAGGGAAGTCAAAATACATCAGTAAAAAAAATTATTTATTGACGCTTGGAGTGTCCATTTTTTGCAGAATTTGTTAACTTTCTTGGCTACTTTGTGATTTTATATCTCACAATCCCTTCATCTGATTGCTTTCAATTTTGGACACAATCAACATGGTACTACCTAGTATTTTATAAAAATATAACATGACCAAATAGGGCTTTCTAAAATGCAATTATAGAAGCCCCAAAATGCTTCCTCACCTCAGTTTTTCACTTGAAACCATTAAGTCAATAACTTATGAATTTTATTTTGGGCTTGATTTGAAGCATCCAAATGACTTAGGTTATCTTCTAATACATATATGTATGCTATTATGCTCACAACACTAGTCATTTCTCAGTTTTATAGTCTTTAACCTCTTTGAGGTATTTTATCAAATACCATGAAAGCATAACTTAAATTTCTAGATTTCATACATGTTTAGACATGGTCTAACCCCAAAATTTCCATCATCATCACTCCAGATTTCATTTACTATCTTTACCATATCAATCTTCACAACCCAAGTACAACAATTAGCAATTTAAGACATAACTGAATTCTTATGAACATGATCAAAACATATGACTTACCTCTTTGTTGCTTGATATTATGATTCAATTGTCGACGCCGATTTTTGTCTTTTCCAATTTTAGCCTTTTTATTAGATGATTTTTGGAAAAGGTCGGCATAAATGTCGACGGAGTTTTGAAAGATCGCTTTTTATGATGAGCCAATTAACCAGAGTCGCCAGTTGGTATATTTGAAATGGATGCACCAACTCATCCGAGTTTTGTTTTCTTAAATCGCTGGCTCATGTGTGACTCCGAATTTATTTATCTACGAACTGAGATTCATAGAGTTCGGGGGCTTGCTTAAGCGAGGGGAAGGTGTTAGGCACCCCCGACTTCCGTGAAACACGGTTACCGCAATCTTGATGCTTTTCCTATCCTTTAATTCTTGAATGTGCGTGTGTATGTGCGTGTGTGTGTGTGCCTATGTGAATGTCGTGGTGAGTTTGCATGAAGAAACCATTTGGGTTTTGATGAAAAGTCGTGCTTTCTTTTGAGAATGCTTTAGAATGTCATTCGGCTTATACGAGAAAGCTTTATGAGAAAGGTTTGATTTTAATTGTCAAAAAACTTATGAGATTTTCATTAGATGTCGTTTTGGCAAAAACAAGAGTTTTCTAAACCTTCGTCAAAATAGGAATCGAGATCTATATGTTGCTTTCGTGAATAGCATGATGGGCAACTTCTAGGATCTCTTTAACCCTATGCACAAAGATTTAATAAAACGTTACTTATCTTTATAAAATCATTTTTGTGATGTTTGAAAACGATTTTTCTCTATCTTTCTCGTTAAATAGGAATCGACATTCATTAGCATTTCCAAATTTTAGCCTCGTGATTCTAATCACCTAGTTTGATTGATTTTATGAAAATCTTATCGTTTAGCTTTGAAATCAATTTCGTGTCATAAATCAAATCAAGCATTAAAATGCGTTGGGGCCACTCATGGGCATGTAAGCCATCAAAATAACTCTGAACGCCCACAATCGCATACTTCACTATTACGGGGCCTTAAACCCGATTTTCGACTTGATATCGCTTTAAGGCCCGACAATTACATATTTACAATAAAGGGTACATTGGCCCTATTACGTACATCCAAAAATGTCCATCATCGGATTTGGACCACGGGATCGCTTTCCTAGGCTCACATCCAAAATTGCTACATCACTATAACGAGCTAAAAATCATCAAATGGATATCATCGGGCCATTAGGAAGAATTTCGTTCCATTTGGAACCCTCACTAATAGTCCTCAATCCATGGATCCACAACAATATACAAGAAAAACTACATTTCACATAACCCAATTGACAAGAAGATTAACAAAATGATATACAAAAATTGCTATAGAAATGGTCTTTTCACCTTGCAAATAATCCTCACAATGTGTATGAACTTGTATATTGAGTAGAGTAGAAAATATATGATATATAATCTTACACAAAAGATATAATTCCTCACTTTTTCCTCTCTTTTCTCCCTATTTCCTTGCAAATTCTTGCTATTTCTTTCTCCTTTTCCGAGCTGCTGCTGCTGCTGCTGATTTCTGCTTCTCCGCCTGCTGCTAACCTTCTCCTCTCTCTCTCACTGAATGAAGGAAATGTGCTGAAGTAGGCTGGCCTTAGCCCGCCACGCACTCAGCCCACCATGCATTTTAGTTATTTAATTTTCCTCGGTTTCTGTACCGCACCTCGATTCTCGCGTCGTGCTGTCGGTTTTCGCCGAAAGGCCTATATTTTGCAGTCTGGGAATTACTGTGAGACGTGACACATTATTCGGGAATGCTCATTTCGGATGACCTTGTTGTCACGTCGGTTTTGACTGCAAATCGTTGTGGTGGCGTCAAATGTTCGCACTTGTCCATCCTTTGCTCTCGCAGGCCGGTTCATTTCCCGAATTTGCCCTCCTGTCAGGGTTAGTATACGAAGTGCAAAATTTGGGTGTCTACAGCTGCCCCTCTTTATCATGTTTATGAAATGTTGAATGAAATGAACAGGATAAAGAAATAGACACCCGATGCATGAATTACAGTGCACAAAAATGACAATACATGCATGATGCAACACATACAACTTATGATGCGATGCAAGATGTAAGGCATGCAAAACATTCGTAAAGGTGTCGATGCATCAATCCCTGACCGCATTGTTAGTCGTCGGGTTTCGTCTTCCAATCGATCGTATCGTTAGCGCCGGGTCTCGTATCCGGTCGCCAATCTTGTGAGTGCCGGGTCTCGTCTCCGGTCGCTAGTGTCGTAATCGCCGGTTCTCGTCTCCGATCGATTGTCTTGTGAGTGCCGGGTCTCGTCTCCGGTCGCTCGGTCGTAATCGCCGGGTCTCGTCTCCGGTCGATTGTCTTGTGAGTACCGGGTCTCGTATCCAGTCGCTCAGTCATAATCGCCGGGTCTCGTCTCCGGTCGATTGTCTTGTGAGTGCCGGGTCTCGTCTCCGGTCGCTCGGTCATAATCGCCGGGTCTCGTCTCCGGTCGATTGTCTTGTGAGTGCCGGGTCTCGTCTCCGGTCGCTCGGTCGTAATCGCCGGGTCTCGTCTCCGGTCGATTGTCTTGTGAGTGCCGGGTCTCGTCTCCGGTCGCTCGGTCGTAATCGTCGGGTCTCGTCTCCGGTCGATTGTCTTGTGAGTGCCGGGTCTCGTCTCCGGTTGCTCGGTCGTAATCGCCGGGTCTCGTCTCCGGTCGATTGTCTTCGTACATCGTTCTCGGCAGCCATCGCTTTTGACTCTGATAGCCTAGGACCTTGACACCTAACCTGCACGATGGATCACGTACAAAAATTATCATGTATTCATGCCTGTGATACAACATTTAATATGTAAATTGATGAAAAATGACCCCTATACAGTCTTTTGATACTGTTCTACAGATATCATCATTTGTCGTGGTTTGCTTGGATCTCAGCCCTTCCCAGGGATCGTTGATTGTTTGGATCTCAGCCTTTTCCAGGGGTTATTGATTGTTTAGATCTAAGCCCTTCCCAGGGTTCGTTGATTTTTTTGGATACCAGCCCTTCCCAGGGGTCGTTGATTTTTTGGATACCAGCCCTTCCCAGGGTTCGTTGATTGTTTGGATACCAGCCCTTCCCAGGGGTCGTTGATTGTTTGGATACCAGCCCTTCCCAGGGGTCGTTGATTGTTTGGATACCAGCCCTTCCCAGGGGTCGTTGATTGTTTGGATATCAACCCTTCCCAGGGATTCGTTGATTTTTTGGATACCAGTCCTTCCCAGGGGTCGTTGATTTTTTTGGATACCAGCCCTTCCCAGGGATTCGTTGATTTTTTGGATACCAGCCCTTCCCAGGGATTCGTTGATTTTTTGGATACCAGCCCTTCCCAGGGATTTTTGGTTGTTTGGATCTCAGCCCTTCCCAAGGTGTTAGTAGTTTGGATCTCAGCCCTTCCCAGGGTGTTAGTTGTTTGTATCTCAGCCCTTCCCAGGGTGTTAGTTGTTTGGATCTCAGCCCTTCCCATGGTGTTAGTTGTTTGGATCTCAGCCCTTCCCAGGGTGTTAGTTGTTTGGATCTCAGCCCTTCCCAGGGTGTTAGTTGTTTGGATCTCAGCCCTTCCCAGGGTGTTAGTTGTTTTGGATCTTAGCCCTTCCCAGGGTGTTAGTTGTTTTAGATCTCAGCCCTTCCCAGGGTGTTAGTTGTTTGGATCTCAGCCCTTCCCAGGGTGTTAGTTGTTTGGATCTTAGCCCTTCCCAGGGTGTTAGTTGTTTTGGATCTTAGCCCTTCCCAGGGTGTTAGTTGTTTGGATCTCAGCCCTTCCCAGAGTGTTAGTTCACTACTAGAAAAATAAGAATATGTGATGAAACTTTGTGACAGTTTTTAAAAGCAATCACAAAAGATAATAATTTGTGACAGATTTTTTAAGCAATCACAAAATAGGAATATATATGATGGCTCTTAGTGATGGCTAATTTTGCCATTAATGTATTATAATTGTGATGACTATGTCAATCACCAAATTTTTCACGCAAAATAAATTTTTTTTTTGTGACGCACTACGCCATCACTTATAGACATACCTTTTTCGTGATTGCATTTAAGCTATCACCAATATTTTAATGAAAAAAATAATCAAAATAATATTTTATGACGGTCATAACAATCACTAAAAAAGATAGATTTTTTGTGATGACTTTTATTTGCAATTACAAAAAGAAAGTATTTTGTGATAGAATTTTCAAGCCATCATAAAATAATAAAATATATGATGACTCTTAGTGATGACTAATTTTACCATCATTGTAGAGTATTTGTGACTGCCATTGCAATCACCAAATCTTATGTGGGACTAATTTTATATAGTAAGTCAACTCACATATATTTCATTTTATATTTTGTTTTAAAATTATAATCATAATTTGGGCTTTGGTGTAGTGGTAATACTTGTTATTTAGTTCCCAAATGGGGGAAGGGTTCGAATCTTACAAGTATCATTTGATACAGTTAATATATTAAAATAAATTATCCTTAAAAAGAGATTCACGTTCTTACATTTAATACCTAAAGTCATGTATTTTTTGTGATGACTTTGATAATCACAATAGATTATGTGTTAATGTGATTGTATTAATCATCACAAAAGCATTAAGCGTTTGCATGATTGTCAAAACCATCACAAAAAGGCTTTCATGATGGGGGTATACAAGATGGTCTTCGTGACGGCTAAAGTCATCACAAAAACCTTTTGTGATGATTTTTTTAATTTATATGATGGAATTCAGCCATCACAAAAGGCCATTTTTTTGGTAGTGGTTGTTTGGATCTCAGCCCTTCCCAGGGTGTTAGTTTGATTGTTTTTTTTTTTTTGAAATGGGATGTGTGATCGGCTTTTGTCCTGGATCTCCCACCCACATCGTCCATGTACCATGCCGCAAAAGCCATCACGGTCTGATCATTTGTGAGGTTGAAAGCGCCGTGCTTGTACTTTCCCCTGAAGATTTTTATTTTGATCGTACATGTATGCATGCAAAAGATGTTATGCATGATCTGGCAGATATGTTATGGACAGATGCATGTGCACACATATATTTAGATAGAAATGACCCCTGTTCAGTCAAATGATACGATTCGACCGTCGTCATTGCTTGCCAACATTTGATTGGATCACGCCTCGTCGTGAAGTGTAGTTTCTAGATTTCAACATTGGTTTGGTACTCTGCCTGTTCTTGGTCGTCTTCATTTGAGGCAGTCTGTTTCACTCCCTGTGATGATTGACAGCTATGCTGGGCTCCTTGGCCTTTTGATCATTTCTGATGGCCGATATGCTGTTGTCCCGCATTGTATCATCCTTGTATATGCTCATGCACGTGGATCATTTGGATGTCGAGGCAGTGATAGTCAGGATTGGGGAGAGGCCCAATGACGAGAAGTTTCTGTGCAGCTTCGGCTTCCTTCCATTTCACGATTCTTAACTGCCCTAGCCTTGGCGCGTGTTGTTACCAAGAATTTCTATCGAAAACTCGCGATGTTGACCGTGCTGAGTTATCCACAGCTCGGCAAGACCCTGCATATCAGACGACTAACAAATGCCAAAATTTGAAGGCTCGGGCCGTTAGTGTTAGTTCATCACAAAGATATTATAATCTCGACAAAAGGGTAAATGCAGTTAAAGCCTATGAAATTGAATATCTGTTGATCGCACAATCTAGCGAGTTGTGAACCGTGAATGTACTAGATTGGAAATCATTTTCAATCCCTCGTGAGTTGATGATTTTCTATTTGACGAGTTAGGAAATCGTAAGAACACCTTCAAGCATTCATAGTCATTATACGTGAGAAAGGTCGAATTTTAAAAGAACTACATTCCCTCGTCAAAGGTATTTTGTCTCCATTCTCGACAACGTTCTTAGCAGGATTGACGTCATATGACAAATGCACTGTGCGACGCAGCATTCAGTAGGGGTTTCTCTTCCATGACTTCTTGTTTAAGGCCGAGAGTTTTTCGTATTATCTTTTCTCTTTAGTAGCCCACTTCACTTGTCTCATTTTTTAGGCTATTCAAAGTTACCCATTTAACGAGTTTTGGACCAATGACTCCCAAACCAGACGGTTTTGGGGCATTAGGTGTACAGACACCCCTTCGGGTTTATTTACTCGAGTAACAAAGGCCACGATTCGAGACAAACTAGTGGTCTGCACCATTCATTCTTTGCTTGACCTTGCGCAAGATTAGTTTTCTTAGGCTTGAGTTACCCATGTAGCGAGTGTTAGGCCGGTGACTCCCAAACCAGACGGCTTTAGGGCACCAGATGCAGAGACACCCCTTAGGCTTAATTTCTCGAGTAGCCCATGCCACGATTCGAATCTGCTCGGGCCTCCTCTACTGTAATGCTCGTTTTCTTAGGCTCTGAGTTACCCATGTAATGAGTGTTGGGCCAGCGACTCCCAAACCAGATGGCTTTAGGGCACCAGGTGTAGAGACACCCTTCGGGCTTAATTACTCGAATAACCCAAGCCACGATTCGAGACATTAACTTGATAATCATTTATCGTCTGATTTCTTGATATTAGCTTGATAATTATTGACTGTCTGACTACGTGTTAATCGCCATCAACGTCGTCATAGTTTTATACCCCACAACTGAAAGTTTGTGCAAATGCAAAGTGAAGGCTGTCACATGAGGTCGATTCTGTCGCAAACGTTGCTTTGAATTAAGGCTTTGTACCCGATCAAAAGGTTGAATAGCCTTCTTCGTCTAATCATACTCACGATCGTGCTCCACGGTTGCTTGTCAGAATTAATCCGATTCCTATCAAGCCAAATAAAATCCCTTTTCACGCGGATCATCGTATCCCGGGAAAACTATGCTTGACAAATGCCAGATGATCGTACCGTTGAAGATTGAATTGATATGAGGTAGCATTTGATGATGATGGTGCATGTTGATGGGATTATTGCATGGGTGCCAATTTGCACGTCATCATTTCCTGGGTAGTTGACAAATGCCCCAGTGTTAAGTTGTTTTTCTTGTGATCTCCCTCGTACTGGTTGCATCGGTATCTCGCTGGGCTGACAAAAGATCCGGTCCTTTGACTTGTTGAAAGGTTTGGGGATTTTTTTTTTAACAGAGTTGTTTCATAGAGTCAGAATTAACGGGCTGGGGAACGCCTTCCCGTCCATTCCTTGTAAGATGAGGGCTCCCCCAGAAAGGATTTTTTTTTCGTGACGGCTCCTTTTAATTTAGAGCGAAATTCCCCATAGCTTCGTCTTGACAGGGCGCGATCCTTTTGAGGACTAAATCGTTTATTTTAAATTTTCGGGATCGTACCCTCTTGTCGTATGCCCGGGAGATGCGTAAGGGGCTGCCCCTGCAAATGTGCGAACTGAGGTTCGATAGGCAAACAGGGTGAGCGACAATAAATCCGGCCATCCCCGATGATTGGCGGACATTCTTTCCACGATCGTCTTTGTGTTTTATTTGCAACCCCTACTGCCCCATTCATTTTGGGCCGGTAAATGACTAAATCAAAATGTTTGATCTTGAATTTGTCGCATATCTCCTCCTTGAGGGCATCGTTCAGATTTCTATAGTCGATGCGGCCCCTTACTTCTCCTCCAGGCTATGGTACTGGGATTCTGTCGGAAAGCCATTCAGGGTAGATAGACACCGTGATGATTCCTGCTTTAAACCGCTTGACAATCTCGTCCTTTATTTTCAACCTCCATTCAGGCTTCAACGTTCTCAACTTTTGCTTAATTGGTCGGAACCCTCCTTGATGGGCAGTCGATGTCCTATAACGTCTGTGGACAATCCAGTTACGTCGCCACGGGACCAAGCGAACATATCTCCATACAGGCTCAACAACTCGGCTATATTTTTATTTTTTTATTTTTATTTTTTTATTTTTTTTTTATTTTTTTTATTTTTTTTTTCGAATTTGCCCCTACTCCGGGTTCTTTGTGATCGTTAGGGGTTCTGATGTTTGATGGCGATGGTTTGGTCTAAGTCGGGTTTGGGTTTATCCTCGTCCCCTCCTTTGATCTCGTCAGGCGTATTGTCGATATCTGTCTCGTCCTGCTCAATCCCCATCAGATCGAAATCTAGCTCTATACCAAAATCGTGATCCTCCTTCAAATTTGGCCTATCGCTTGTCAGGCTAGAATGACTCAAATCGGGGTACCTGACATAAAACAAAAATGCTTGTCAGATATATAAAACATTTCAGCACATGATCTTTTTTTTTTTTTTTTGGATAACATGACAAAATGACATGAGCGTGCAGGGATTTGAAATAAAACTCAGAATTTCAAAACCCATTGATCTTCTACTGGCCGGGATTCACTGCCATACTCCTGGATTTACCCCTTCCTGGATATCACCTGCTGCACGGTCCAACTGGCCACGGTGAGGTCAAGCAATGGAGCTCATTAGGAGGTGCATGGATCGCATTGACATGGATCTGAGCATCGCAGTCAGTTTTCATGGTTAGCCAGTAGTGATCCGTTCACGTGATTTTCTTTGCCAAAAATGTTCTGCTCATATGGGCTCCGCACATATCGCCATGTACTTCGTTCATTTGTCTGTGGGCTTCTTCGGCTTCCAGATATCTCAGCAGTCCCGTAACTAGGTCCCATTTATGCCCTTTGGTGCTGTATATTCCCATGGCCTGCCGGATGACCAATTCGAGTCTCCAACTACTATCATCTTTTTGATTCCCATTCCCAGGGCTAATCTCAGTCCTAGGATGAATCCCTCGTATTCGGTCGTATTGTTGGAGTGGCAGATCTGTAATTTCATGGCTATCGGCCTCTGCCATTTGGATGGATGGAGTATGGACTTTACGACCACTTAGTTGGGTCGTAGGGGCAATCTCGCAAAACAAACAAGGGTCGTAGTTTAGTACTGTGCCAGTTACAAGTTGGCAGATGCATGTCAACACTGATGCATGATTTTTTTTTTTTGGTGGTCGAATATGCCCCTACTCCGGGTTCTTTGTGATCGTTATGCCACGCCTTCACAGTTCTCTAATCTTATCCTGTAAAACAAGGTCACTGTTTGATGACAGGATAGTATTTAGAAGTTTTAGAAAACCTTGGTACGTGGCACGGATTGCCTTCCTGCAAAAACCATGTCAGTATTCTCTTTATATGTGCAGGTGATGTAATCACATGATACATGACATATTTATTACAATGATGACGGTATGACAGTTGTATGCCATTTACATGACATTTATTTATTTGACTGAACGATAAAAGGGCATGAAGAAGCTTCCCTTTCGTTAGGTTTATCAAAGGCTGACCTACCCTAGGGTTACTCTCGCGGGCTTTTTGGCATGAAGGTCCCCAAATCTTCGTAATCTACTCGTCTGAATCCTTTCGATTGGAGCGGATTTGGGTGGTGCGTTTCCTGAGCCATCTCCGTGGAGCAGCCCCTTCGAGTCCAGTAATAAGCAACCGACAGGTTCGCCTCAGGAGGAGGTACTCTCTCAACATACATTCACATTCATCGTCCTCACCGTATGCAATGATTGCTTTTAAAGTAAAGTCATTCCATTCAACCATTCATTCATTGGTAAAACACATTCACACAACAATAGGTCAAAATATCGCACGCACACACACATTCATGAATTTTAAAGGATAGGACAGCATCAAGACTTGAACGCGGCTTAAGCCCTCTAATGGTCCCCAACGGAGTCGCCAGCTGTCGACGCCGGTTTTTGTCTTTTCCAATTTTAGACTTTTTATTAGATGATTTTTGGAAAAGGTCGGCATAAATGTCGACGGGGTTTTGAAAGATCGCTTTTTATGATGAGCCAATTAACTAGAGTCGCCAGTTAGTATATTTGAAATGGATGTACCAACTCATCCGAGTTTTGTTTTCTTAAATCGCTGGCTCATGTGTGGCTCCGAATTTATTGGTCTGCGAATCGAGATTCATAGAGTTCGGGGGCTTACTTAAGCGAGGGGAAGGTGTTAGGCACCCCCCGACTTCCGTGAAACACGGTTACCGCAATCTTGATGCTTTTCCTATCCTTTAATTCTTGAATGTGCGTGTGTATGTGCGCGTGTGTGTGTGCCTATGTGAATGTCGTGGTGAGTTTGCATGAAGAAACCATTTGGGTTTTGATGAAAAGTCGTGCTTTCTTTTGAGAATGCTTTAAAATGTCATTCGGCTTATACGAGAAAGCTTTATGAGAAAGGTTTGATTTTAATTGTCAAAAAACTTATGAGATTTTCATTAGATGTCGTTTTGGCAAAAACAAGAGTTTTCTAAACCTTCGTCAAAATAGGAATCGAGATCTATACGTTGCTTTCGTGAATAGCATGATGGGCAACTTCTAGGATCTCTTTAACCCTATGCACAAAGATTTAATAAAACGTTACTTATCTTTATAAAATCATTTTTGTGATGTTTGAAAATGATTTTTCTTTATCTTTCTCGTTAAATAGGAATCGACATTCATTAGCATTTCCAAATTTTAGCCTCGTGATTCTAATCACCTAGTTTGATTGATTTTATGAAAATCTTATCGTTTAGCTTTGAAATTAATTTCGTGTCATAAATCAAATCAAGCATTAAAATGCGTTGGGGCCACTCATGGGCATGTAAGCCATCAAAATAACTCTGAACGCCCACAATCGCATACTTCACTATTACGGGGCCTTAAACCCGATTTTCGACTTGATATCGCTTTAAGGCCCGACAATTACATATTTACAATAAAGGGTACATTGGCCTTATTACATACATCCAAAAATGTCCACCATCGGATTTGGACCACGGGGTCGCTTTCCTAGGCTCACATCCAAAATTGCTACATCACTATAACGAGCTAAAAATCATCAAATGGATATCATCGGGCCATTAGGAAGAATTTCGTTCCATTTGGAACCCTCACTAATAGTCCTCAATCCATGGATCCACAACAATATATAAGAAAAACTACATTTCACATAACCCAATTGACAAGAAGATTAACAAAATGATATACAAAAATTGCTATAGAAATGGTCTTTTCACCTTGCAAATAATCCTCACAATGTGTATGAACTTGTATATTGAGTAGAGTAGAAAATATATGATATATAATCTTACACAAAAGATATAATTCCTCACTTTTTCCTCTCTTTTCTCCCTATTTCCTTGCAAATTCTTGCTATTTCTTTCTCCTTTTCCGAGCTGCTGCTGCTGCTGATTTCTGCTTCTCCGCCTGCTGCTAACCTTCTCCTCTCTCTCTCACTGAATGAAGGAAATGTGCTGAAGTAGGTTGGCTAAGTCCAGCCGCAGATTGATCTGCGGCTGGCCGCAGATCAATCTGCGGCTGGCCTTAGCCCGCCACGCACTCAGCCCGCCATGCACTTTAGTTATTTAATTCTCCTCAGTTTCTGCACCGCACCTCGATTCTCGCGTCGTGATGTCGGTTTTCGCCGAAAGGCCTGTATTTTGCAGTCCGAGAATTACTGTGAGACGTGACACATTATTCGGGAATGCTCATTTCGGATGGCCTTGTTGTCACGTCGGTTTTGACTGCAAATCGTTGTGGTGGCGTCAAATGTTCGCACTTGTCCATCCTTTGCTCTCGCAGGCTGGTTCATTTCCCGAATTTGCCCTCCTGTCAAGGTTAGTATACGAAGTGCAAAATTTGGGTGTCTACATCAATCTTTGCTCCAATTTGCAATTAGTTGAATTTAATTCCTCTTTTAGATTGCACCTTGCTCCAACTTCTCTTCAATTTCAGTTAACAACTCCAACTTCTCTTCCAACTCCCCCAGACATAAGGCGTGACTGCGTGAGGCGGCACTGCGGCAGCGGGCGCCGGGCAGGGGCAACATCAGGGTGATAGAGGGGTACTCTAGGGGGAGTCGCTGGAATACCAGGGTCAGATGCCCCCCCTCGAGCCCTCTAGTTCTGCCTCTGGTTATGATATAATGTTTCACTTGTTTAACAAAGTATTTTGCTTTTATCTATTAAAAAACATTTCAGGGTAGCCTCACATAAAGAGCGCTCTTTTGATCATGCATGTATTTAAATGCGTTTATACATATTTAACGAAGCTATGTATATTAACATGTACTCCCTCCGTCCCCAAAATGATGAGTAAAATAAAATTTTCTGTTGAGAAAAGTGTATCTAAAATAATCTCAATCTTAGGAATTATTTTTCCCTCTTTGTGCAATTAAATAAGAAATCAACAAACCTAATAATGAGAATGAAAATAACAAATAAATATTCACAAACAAGACACAATATTTAATGTGAAAAACCCTTAAAGGGAATAATCACAGGTCGAACTCCGAAGGCATGAGTGCAGTTCGATCTTGTGGTGTATTTGTTTGTAGTGAGTAAGGCCTCTTTCTCGTTGTTGATCAGTTCGCCTCCGCTCTATTGAAAGGTTTCCATTCCTACAACGGTTTTGTGAGAACCATTCTCAACAATTTGTGTAGCAATAAATCCTATTGTATTCATCCACTATATCACTAATAATGGGATTACAATAATCTTTTCAAGTTTTACACCTTAAAATGAGGTTATACAATAAATTGAGAGAGTATAAATTTACCTTTAATTAGGTCGAGAAACCTAATTAACTTCACCACCTAAAATCACCCCAAATAATAAAGTCTTCAAGTTTTCAATTTAACGGAGATGGCGACGGATACCCACGAACAACAAACTATAATCCTCTCAATTTCTTTTTTCAACACCTTCTTATATCGAGCTTCTCTCATGTAAAAATAAGACTCCCTCATAGCCTTATTTATAGTACTCTTTCTAATCCATTCCTATTATGGATTAGAAATAATTTATTCTTTTTATCAAATTAGAGATCACATCTCCTTGTCTTGGTCACCAACCAATCTAACAAGTAAATCATTTTTTAACTTGAATTCTTTTTATGGGTGAGGACCTATACCCAATAATCTCCCTCTCCGAACCCATGACAGGATGGATCACCAACCATAACTCCTCACTCGAAGTTAATTCCAATAAAGTCTGGGCTCAACTCAAGCTTCTTGGAATTTTCAATATTCTTTATGTCCGGCTTTATCTCATCGACATTGTTCTTCTCGATGGTAGGATCCAATTCAAACTTGACAGATTTTTTCTTGTCAAATTCTTTCATAACTACTTTGTACCCTGGCTACGAGCTATCAATTTCCTTCTTCACTTTTGGTACCCATTTAAAGCGAAGAGTTTTCCTCTTATGGTTCTCATGCAAGACTTTTCTCCCATCTCGCACGACTTTGTACAATATCTTTTGCACCTAACTCCCCCATCTTCAACATCTCTCACATGCGCCCACATCGTGTAAAGAGTGTCTACCTTCTTATCTCTAGTCACTACTAGAAACCCTTTAGTGAGCTTCCACTGACTTTCACTAAAGTAACTTTTATAACCATTCTTATCAAGCTTACCAGTAGAGATCAAATTAAGGCGGATATCCGGAACATGTTTGACTTCTATTAGCATTAACCTGCAACCACTGTTAGTCTCCAAACGAAGATCTTCAATGCTTATAACCTTGGATGCACTTCTGTTTTTCATTCATACATAGTTAAATCACCACTAGTGTATGATGTGAACATCTCACCCCACGAAGTAGCATGGAACGAAGCACCTGATGTAATATCCCAGAATGTTTTTCCAAATAAGGAAAAGAATATTATAATGTAAACGAAGATGTTATTTTCAGGATAAGGCTAAGTAGTTGATGAAAGAATTCTGAGGATTAGAATAATATTATCCTGGTGATTCCGAGGACGGAATCTTTATAAGGGGGGAAAAATGTGACGACCCAAAATTTCGAATAACCTTGAAATTAGGTTTTTCGATGAGAATATTTAATAAATAAAATTTTTATTGATATTATTATGTGTTATGTGATTTAAGGTCGATTAACGACCTAGTTTACGTGTTACATGATTATGTATGAGTGTTGGGAGTTTTTGGGAGAAAATAAAATTTTTCCGAGAAAAAAGACGAAATAGCACTATTCACTCTAAAAACGTCTTTTTACGTTTTTTTTTAATTTTTTCAAAAACGTGATAGCGTTTATATGATGTCACGAGACGTAATCTCTAATAAAATTTAAAAACAAATTTTGGGGTTTTTCGGTTGTGGATTGAAATACGAAAGGCAACCGAGAATAATACTAGTATAATACGAATTATTATACGAGTAGAATACGAAAATGATACGAGTATAATACAAAATATTATACGATAGAAATACAAAAGTCAACCGAAAAAGGGTGGTCAACGATTACGGCTAATTATTTAGTCGGAGTAACCGAAAAACTTAGAAAATCTAACTGAAAGAAATCGGGTAACCGACCGAGCTTGAAAATGTAAACCCTAATTGATTATATGAAAGGGCAAAATAGACTTTTTGCTAACCAATTGAACTATGAGAGCTAACTAGAAAGAAACTAGAAATTATAATAACTAATTAATTTAGTTAGACTAACTAAGCCTACAAATATTAAGTCTTGGCTAAGAATTTATAAATGGGTTGGTTAGGAAATGAAAGGGGCCTTGCTAGGTTACGTTAGTGTGGCTTAAGTCTTGAAGCCATGGCTTGAAGACTTGAAGCCAACTATTACAAACTTGGAGCCAAAGCTTTAGAAATTACATGTGTCACTTAATAAATGAGATGAGGGCCATGTGTCTTGCTTGTATAATTCAACATGAGGTGAATTAAATTTGGAAAAGAAAGAGAAGAGAGCAAGTGGGCGGGCACATGATGAGGGGGAAGAAAAGTGATGAGTCACTTTTCATTTTTAGTAAGTTTTGATTTAAGTATTTTGCCATTTAATGCTTGGTTCCCCTTAATTCATTTAGTTTAGCCAAACAAGCCCTTAAGCAATCATTTGGTTCCCTAACTCCTAACCTTGGTTAATCTAAAGTGTTGGTGGATGGTTGGATGAGAAGGGGCTGGTGAGAATTAACTCAAGTATGGTTAATTCTCTTAAATCAGCCAATGCAAGTATACTTGCATTTCTCATTTCATTTCACTAAATAAATTGAGAGAGAAATCAAGAGAGAGAATAGAGAGAAAAGAGAGAGAAGGCACGGATTGGAGAAGAAAAAGAAGAGCAAGGATCTATCAAGCTTTAAGCTTTGATCATCAAGATTAAGATAAAGAACAAGAACACTAAGAAAGGTAAGAACAATAAAACCTTTACTTTTCATTTTTTTTATAATTTTAAAAAGCTTCTTAGTATGTTAAAGAAGTGTTTGTTGGTGGTTGTTGATATTTGATGAGATCAAAGAAGGATCTTAGAGTGATAAGGCTATATAGTTGAATATTGTTTAAATCTACTGATAAATGCCATGCGAGTAAATGAATAACTAAAACTTGTAAGCTAAAGCGAAAACAATGAAATTTAATTACTAGAGGACTATATAAAGGACTTTGTGAATGTTTTCTGTGGTTTGTTTGTGGAATCCGGAAAGGAAGAAATATAGATGAAGGAGTTAAGTAATTGTTCCAAGTGGAACGGAAGAAAAATACGCTATAACAAAGTTATGGCAAATTTTTTTGTAAAAGACGTTAAAAAGCTAAAAATCTAGTATGATCGCTGACTTTTGAGTCAGTTTTATGACTAGTTAGAGTCTCTAGAAAAATTTTTTCTTCTAGAGGTTGTGTAGTATGTAGAACGAGTTAAGCTGTCTGTATTTAATGAAATCACATGCAATACGTGTTGGTCTTAAGCCGACGCTTAAGCAGACATGAACTAGTTGTCTGGATATTAACTAAAATAGAACTTGATCTAAAGTAGACACCAAAGCAGACAGGTTTTACCTGTCTGATTTGGACTTGTAGCAAAGGATTTAAAAGTTTGGTTGCGTTGACTAAATTTATAAAATGCAAACGACATAAAATGAGAAAAATCGTAAAGTAAACCAAAGTGTGTTATTTTCCAAAAGCTGAGTAGTCGGACAACATTATACTACATTATTCCGAACTATATAAGACAAGCGTAATATAGATTAATTAAAGAATGGTTTAAGATGTCTTAAGCTATAAGACGTGAGCATCATGAGACTTTATAATTAAAGTCTAAACTATAAACGAAGTTAAAAGAGAAATATACCGGGGTGTATATAGTTAAGTACTTATGTCGAGTTATAAAATCTGAACATCGTGAATTATGAAATAAGCTAAGATAAGCTAGAGTAAACTAATATTTGGGGTCAATACTTGACTAATTGGTATGTTCGACCTTAATGATATATGTAAGTCGATTGAAGAGCAAGTTATCGTAAACTATTAACGAACGCTTCAGGCAAGTTTCCTAAACTTACTCAGATAATTATTCCGTGCAAGTTTTCTAACTTCGTTCAATTTTTTTTGTATTGAATGCAAGTTTCCTATCTTGTACAAGTTGTTTATTGTGCAAGTATTATATGACCTTCTACAAATTTATTATTCTGTGCAAGACATGATTTTAAACTGTAGAATTTTATTTGTTATATAAAATTCAACGTATTATGAGATGTGAATTGTAATATTTCTATAAAATGTGATAAGTTGTGTATGCCAAATCAAATAATTTGGGCAAGTATTAGTATGTGTTGCACCCCGTGCAATAATGTGCTATGTGAGTAAATGTTGTTGATGTTTAAAAATAAAAGGAATCTAATTTGTTCCTGTTTATTCAAGCTACTTCATAACTTTTGTTCAGTTATCGAAGTTTTCATAAAACGAATATTTGATTCTTGATTTTGTTGTTTGTTCAACTGTTATGACTTGCTGAGCAATTAAATGCTCACCCTTGCTTTAAATAAAATATTTTCAGAAAAGCTAGAACGAATCGAGGAATCCGGTGAAGACTAAGGAAGAGATCAAGTTTTTAAATAGAAGAATTATATGTATTTGTTGTGACTTATAAAGGTCACCAATGTAATAGTGTAATAGATATTAGATGATATATTAGTTAAGGTCCTTGTACGTGGGAGTAGGTTGAATTATATTGTAATAATTTAATATTTACTCTGATGTTGTAAGAATATGTTGAGTAGGTAGTATCTTGACGATATCGGACTCGGGTTTGAAGATAGACCGAATTTTTGGGCTGTCACACATGGATTAATCACCCAATCATTAACATGACACTTGGGTTTACCATCATAACCAATGGTTACATCAACGTTGGATATATACACAATCGATCCTTATCCTTATCTTTTTCCTTAGACTATTCCTTCTTCAAAAATCTACATTCTTGTAAGACCCCAACTTTTAATAAATAAAACTTAATTTTTTTTTATAAATATTATTCCAAATAGTAAGGTGCTAAATTGATAAAAAAGATTAAAGTTAAGGATGATATGTGTAAATTATAAGAAATAAAAAAATATCAGAAAATATTTGGTAAAGTACGACGGCGCCGAAATAACCAATCATTGGTGGACCCCACAATAAAATAATTGTCGGATACAGAAAATGACAGAAATAACCTTTTTAATAAAAATTTATCGGTAGAACTGTTACTTTTAACTATTAAAATACCCGGTGGTAAAGGAACAGTAACACGCGGTATTCCACAGTAACATGCGATATTCCGCAATATTTCATATTATTGAACCAATAATTATCATAGTAGCAAATGCACAATATTTAATATTATTGAACTAATAATTGTCAGAGTAGCAAATTCATAATATTTCACAATATTGAACCAATAATTATCACAGTAACAAATGCATAATATTTTATATTATTGAACTAATAATTGTTACCATAGTAAGGGTAGTAATGAAAAGTTACGTAATTAACAGTCATGGATATTAAATAGTTAGACAGACTCATTATTTGAAGAACACCGTATACTTAAATATCTGTGATATTAATACATTAAGTCAATAATGTAGAAGATGACTAATATAATGATAATTATGAATAGTAAAGAAAAATATAATCTTGAAATGTGAAAAATGTGGATAATTAATATGTGGTAGATTAAAGGTAATCTTGAAATGTGAAAAATATGGATAATTAATGTGTGATAATCTTGAAGTATTAAAAGTGTGGTTAATTTGATGAATGATGTAGATTGAAAATAATCTTGAAATATGAAAAGTGTGGTTAATTGATGAATGATATAGATTAAAGATAATCTTAAAATGTGAAAAGTGTGGTTAATTGATGTGTGGTTGATGTTGATTAAGTTTTGGCTATAAATAGTGGGCTTAGCATAATGAGTTTCATAAGTTTCTTGTTTATCCTTTTTTCCACTATCTAAAAATTGCTTAGTGTAAGTGTCTCTCTGAGTGCGTTAAGGCTACCTTAAGTATTGCTAAATATCAATAGAAATGTAAGAATTGTTCAGGTGAGTTTTTTATAAAAGTTGCACAAGCACCCACACACGTCACAGTGTTTATAACTCTTCCTTTATGAGACTTTTCTTTTAGAAGATTCATTTTGAAAAGCTTCCTTAAGAAGATTTTTTTGAAATATTATTTTATTCCTTCAAAACTTATTTTAAATTTATTCTACTCTATTTTGTACACTACACAAATTTATACTATTAAGTCACTTTTGACGATTTCATAATATACGAGTTAGTGTACACCATGAAACTTATATATGGAAGTTACTAATTAAATTATAAATATAAATATAGGTTAATCAACTACATAGAAAGCAGTATCTAGTCACGTGCTAAGGTAAGTGATATCATTTTCTTTCATACTCTTAAATTTAAACTTATTATGGTAAGAAAGTATTGTTTATTTTTATAACCCTTAATATTAAACGGTGAAAATTTTTGAAATGATTAGAATTTTCTTAATAGTTGGTGCTTCATCTAATATTTTTTGATCTAAACCTTCTGTTGAATTTTAACTGTTATATTTGAATTGTGAACCTTAAATATTATTCTTGAATTCGAATCGATATTCTGGATATCGTGTTGACAATTTGGACATTATTGGACTTTGGACAAATTAAATTACAAATTTCTAATGTTTATTTTTTATCCTATTATTCTTTTTATTTATGTTCATCCTTTATATCATTGTTACTTATAATAATCATTAAGACTTAAGTTGTTGTGAATGTCTTTGGTCTGGATGCAAGACAATATGATTGTTAAGTGTCTTTAGCCTGTGTGGCAAGTACACGTGGTGAAAGTTCTCTTTGGTCTGAGTGCAAAGAAGAACTATTGATTGGCATGATCATGACCATTGGTGTTACAGTTGATGAAATCTTGACGGCAAAATTTTAAATTAGAGGAAATAATATACAATATGGTCTATTGGCCCTTATAATGGATTGCTCATTCCGCCGTAGTTATTTGTTGAAAATGTTGAAGGCTAATGATAACTTATTCTTCGTTATCTTAGTCATGATATTTTTTACTGGGCTATTTGAGCTCACCCTTTTGTTTCATAATTCTTTTCAGGAAATGAGAGTGTAGTTGGGGCTAGGAGGGAGAACATGGGAATGAAATGATGATCTGAGTTAGTAGCTGTAGTAGTCCTCACCATGTTATAAAATAGTGTGACAATAATTGTAGTGAGGACTTAATGTGTGTTGCCATATTATACACAACATTGTGATAATTATAATTAGGAAAATTTATGTATGTTGTTTGTATTTTGGCGACTCAAATTGGGTTGTAGGCTCGAATTTGGGGGCGTCATAGTTGGTATCAGAGTTTAGGGATATGATCTCTAGTAGAGATATGGGGTTAGAACTATAAGGGGTGAGACGAATAGAATCCTTCACTAGTGTGTCCTACCTAAGTTAAATTTCGTTATCTAATTAGTCGGTTTGGATGTGGGGACAAGAAGTGACATCAGTTTCTTTAATTAACCTTTGTTTTATGGCCGCATTTCAGAATGGCATCTGAAAACTAGGAGATGAATAAGGAATGTAGAAGGCAATTGAGACCCTGCCAACCATTAACCAAGAGGCTAAAACCCAAGAAGCTACTTATTAGGAGGGCAATAATCCTCCTGTGATCCTAGAAAATAATGCTACTGACCACATGATGTAAGATGGCTTTTCAATGGGCTTTCTACAATTCATGCAGAACCAGACAAGAGAAAATCCTATTTATAATGCTGGTGGAAACACGTATAACTCGCGGCTGGTCACTGCTAAACAATTCGAGGAGCTGGGACCGCCTGAGTTTTTCGGGAAGCCAAACTCACTCAAGGCAGAGGCGTGAATCAAGCAAATGACGAAAATATTTGATGTACTACGATTCGTTAGTGAACAAAAGGTTCCTTTTGCCACCTTTATGTTGCGAGGAGAGGCAGATCAATGGTGAGAATTAGTGAAACGTATTCATTACTTGGCACTAGAGATTTCTTGGGCGGAGTTTCAAGAACTATTCAATGAAAAGTATTTTTCAAAGAATATTCTCGACATGAAGGAGGTGGAATTCATTAAATTGGAGTAGAAGAACATGATTGTCTCTTAGTACGAGGCCAAGTTTGATGAATTATCCCGGTTTGCACCCCACTTTATGGACAATGAAGAGCGCATGACTTGAATGTTTTTACGAGGTTTGAAACCTAAAATTCGTCAAGACCTCATTTCTCTTAAACTTCTTTTATATTCAGATATCGCGGATATAACTAAGTTATTGGAACGAGAAAAAGAGACGTTTCAACCAGGATGCAATGACTGTTAAAGGGAGAGAAATCAAAATAATAATCGTAACAATAACAACAATCATCAGAACAACGAGAACCATCAAGGAGGCTGTAACAATTCAAATTCCCGGATAAATAATAAAGTAAGGATTTAATGAAATAAAATTTTATTTTATTTATTTCTTATACGTGATACTGCATATGTGATACGTGCGATGGGATATAAATGTTTGCAATGAAGTGAATATAATGTTATATATGTAAATATAATATTATATATATATTTACTACGTGTAAATAAATTATTTAAGAATAATTTATAGATAACAAGAAAATAATTGGTATGTATAGATAATTTATTGTATACACTAAATAAAGGATATTAAGATAATTTATGGAGTTAAATTATTTTAATATAAGAAAGTTATTGCATTGTATATATTATCTTAAATTGGAAATGAGATAATGATAATATATTAACTAATATAAAAAGAATGTATCTATAATATATTATATTATTTTTGTATAATATATTATAAGTATGGGAAATAAGTATTTGTGAGGAAATAAATATATTATTATATATATTTATTCATAAGAATAAATCATTGAAAGTAAAGGTTATTATATATGAAATATATTAAAATAATTTATAAAATTAAATTATTTTAATATATAGAAATCATTACATTAAGTATATTATTTCATGTATAAGGTTCATTTATGTGTAAAATAATTGGTAGTATATTATTTATTATACTTGCATTACATGTTAAGTATAATATAATATATATTATATGAATAACATCTAAGATAGCCAAAGTCAGGAAAAAAAACAAACAAACCAAACTGTTTTAGTAGGAGTTGGAGTTTTGCTAGTTAGTAAAAGGATGGAAGCAGGAGCTGGCGCTAGTAAGGCAGCATAGGCTCTAAAGCTCGTTAAGCCTATTAAGTAACTATCAAGGAAAAGGTTTGGAGAGCAATTATAATTCGTGGGCAACAAGTATGGTTGTAGTATAAATTGAACCGAGTTGTTTTTGCCTTCTTCTTCCCTGTTGCTCTGCTTGCCTTCTCTCCTGCCACTGCCCAGCCATCCGACACCCTCTCCCCTGCTCCTACCTACTAAGCTCTCCCTACTCAGCCGACCCACCCCCCAAACCCCAGGCTATACTAATTCCGTTTAATTGAAGCAAGAAATTAGGCATATAAGGAAGTTGATTTTCCTTAATCAAGCGTCTAAAGGTAACTCATTTTTCTTTGCTACGTTATTATCAACTTATGTAAAAGTTACTATGTAAAATTAGATGGTTTACATATATATAAAAAAAACAATTAAGAAATTGATTAGTTAGCTTTGTCTGGGAAATTACAAATATAGCAACGGATAATTAATCATATATGGAAACTAAAATTGTATGAAACAAATATGTGTGGATAAAAGAAAGGGAAACCTTGAAAATTAGGAAGTTGTAAAACAGTTAGTTTATAATGAGTTAGTTATGTATGGTTTTTATTGTATACATGATTGGTATGGACTTAAATTAGAGTTATGGAGCCTAGTTGTTGTTGTGCGGAGCAATAAGGAGGGCGAATTGGGTGTATAACGTAAAGTAATGGCTATGAAATCAGTGTATTAAAATGGCACACACCACGTGTTCATTAAAAGTCCTCTATGGACTGTTTTTGCTAAAAACCCAAAATTTTGGGGAACTAAAAACCCACGATACCGTACATCCTAAATAAGAATAATTTAAGAACCTTGCAGCATTAAACCATGTCGGAATACGTTTTAAATGAGAAATGAAAACTTAAAAATTAATGCGCGCGCCCATTTTTGATGCGATATTTGGACTGATTATTGGACCCGAATTGTGTGACTTGTATTTTTTAAAAATAGCCTTATATGTCATGTATAACATATTCAAAATAAGAACGATTCGATAAGTGAGCTAGAAGATAAAAATTCGCAAAGTTGCTACATTGCAACTAAACCAACTGGCAGCAACAGCAGCAGCCACAGGGCTGCGCTGTGCGGCAAGCTGGGCAGCCCACTTGGCCTTGACTTTTGACTCGTTTAAAGTGTCCGAATGGTATGGTTTATATTTTTTTAAAATAGATGGGTATATGACCTATAACATATCCAAATTGCAACGTAATTGAACTAGTGGTTTGGAAATTATAAATTCGAAAAATGGGTGTCTTGAACATGAAGGAGGGTTGTGCAGCCGTGTAGCTAGGCTGGCCAGGCCAGGCCTGGCAGCCAGCGCACATCAGCGCACAACGGCACACAACAACAGTAATAGATAGGCGACGCCTAGCTTATGATGTCGTCTCAACTCTTCGATAAGTTTGGATGTATAACGCATGGAAATAGAATAAAAATAAATGAATATACATGTTTAAATGGTTGAATTCTATATATAAAAATTATAAATATTTACAATAAGGAAAATGAAACTATAAATGCGTTATGAAACTTAAAGTTTATTTATAGAATAAAAAATGTCCGTGTAGCATATCACGAATAGTATATAAGCTAGAAGCATAATGGTTTTATATTTTCAAATTCGTTTTGAAAAATTTAAAGCTATTATATTAAATAAAAGATTCTAGGGTGAAAGCAAGTGATTTTCGAAATAGCATAAAAAGGGTTATTTCAAAGCATAATTAAGAACTAATGTAAACCAAAGTTTACCTTGAGTTTACGTGACTAATTTACATATTATAACTATAAATTGTTCAATACGCGATAGAAGCTATGAATATATTATGTAAACTCAAGTTTACATATAAACGTTTAAGATTTCCATACAATAGATTGTAAATAATTTATTAATTGAAAAGGTAACGTATTGATATTCTAAGGCCATGTTAAAGCTTCTTGGACATAAAATTGTTATAGCAAGCAAAAGTCTTAAAAAGACTAAATGAAAATGAATAGATTTTCAAAACAAGAACAAAGATAATTAGTTAATGAAGACAACGAATGGAGCCTATGTGATTGTCTAATATATAACTATACATGTTATGTTATATAAATGTATAGCTAATGTATGTGTATATGTGATATTGTAATTATATAGGTTTTGCAAAGAGAAGTTAAGAGAAACTATAAACGATAATCATCGAACAAGGCAGTCTTCTAGTTTCTATGTGTTACATGAACTTAATATGACTATGTGTAATCATTATTGAAATATGAATGAAATTTACATGAGTATGTTGAGCTATATATCCTGCACTGTGAATTGTGAAAGTCAAAGTATGACTATGTCTGATTGAGATATGGAACTCAATCTATAGGTGCTATGTTAAGCATGAAAACTGTTGGATTTCTTGAGTTGTCGAGCTTAATCTTGCAAAACATAAATTTTGCAAGTTAAAGACATAATGTGCTATTACTTGCTATCTGGACGATAAGGATTAGAAGACATGCAAAGGAATATATTTTCTTGAATTAAAGGTTGTATAGAACTATGTTGATAGTTTTGATATGTGTAACTGACAATTATGTACAGTTTAAAATGTTCAATGAATAAGAAATGTTTGTTTTGAAATGAGAATGTATGGTGGTGATTACTTTGAAATGTAAAATCATACAATGACTACTCCGATAAAGTGAATCGTAAAATAAATATGATTTTGGAATATATGATTGTAAAGGTTGCGATTCAAGGAACGAATGAAAAACAGAAAGAAAAATTTTAAATTATTTCGCATTTTTTTAGCTATTTTAACATTGAATAATGTTTTAAAGCTAGAACAAGATAATATTAACGCACAAGGTCGGGATTAAGAATAATATTGATTTTGGATTAAGTTAGTCTCGATTTTGGGGGCGTTACAGAGGCAATCACCATGCTAAAAATGGTGGCACAAATAATAGAAGGAGCGAGCCTAATTGAAATAACTTCAAGAAAAGAAGATTCAATAATGATCATAGAAAGGCATCGACATCGGCACCAACACTGGTTTTAATGGAAGGGGAACAAGTACTAGTTAAATGTTATAAGTGTGGATAAGAGGGACATATCAGCCCAAACTATACTCAATCATCCAAGTTTTGTTACAGTTGTGGGGAAGAATGCCACATAGGTCAATTTTATCCTTTAGCAAAATCAAATCCAACTGTAATGGTGACACCTAAGACTAACACGGATAAACCAAAATGCATAGTTCAAGGAAGAACTTTTGTCATGACATCCCAAAAGACGTGGATCCCAAACAAAGTTATAACCGGTAAGCTACTTATAAACTCTTGCGAAGTTTATACCCTATTAGATATTGGCTCTACCCACTCTTTTATTTCATCTACATGTGCTCAACATTTGAACTTGACTCCTGAGAAATTAGACTTTGACTTATTTGTTGAAACTCCATTAGGAGAAATAGTCGTTACATCTGTTGTTTATAAATCTTGTTTGGTCCAAATCGGCACCCTCACATTACTCGTTGATCTTATCTCTTTAGAAATACATGAATTTGATGTGATTTTAGGAATTAATTGGTTGACTACCCATCATGCTAACATTAATTGCTTTCATAAGATCATTAGTTTTCATATTCCTAATCAACCTATTATGCAAAAAAGCCATAAAACCATTCATTTATTGAAAAACGAATGTCAAGCCTTCTTAGCCCATATCACTGATTTAAACAAAAACACGTCCTACTTGAATGACATTCCCATTATTAATGAATTCCCTGATGTGTTTCCTGACAAACTTCCTAGCTTACCCCTAGACTGTGAAATTGAATTTTGTATTGACCTTGAACCTAGTACTAAACCTATTTCCAAGGCCCCATATCGAATGGCTCCCATTGAACTTCAAAAGTTAAAAGTTCAACTACAAGAATTATTAGATAGTGGTTTTATACGTCTGAGTACATCACCTTAGGGTGCTCCTCTTTTATTCATGAAGAAGGACGGGAGTATGAGACTGTGCATTGACTATCGAGACTTGAACCATGTCACTATCAAGAATAGGTACTCATTACCTCGAATTGATGACCTGTTTGATCAGTTGCAAGGTGCTCAATATTTTTCAAAGATTGATCTCCGCTCTGGATATCATTAGTTAAAGATTAAAGCTGATGAAGTTCCAAAGATTGCCTTCAGAACTCGATACAGGCATTATGAGTTCTTGGTCATGCCTTTTGGATTAATTAATGCTTTTGCTGCCTTCATGGATATGATGGACCGACTATTCAATGAATATTTGAAATATTTTGATGACATCGTCGTATACTCTAAGAGTTGCAAGGATCATAAACTGTGACAGCTCGAGAAATCGGATAGCCTTGTAATTAGGTTTTTGATGTAATATCTAATAAAATATTTTTTTTTGGATATTATGATGTGTAAATGTGATTTGATGTGTTTAAAGGTCGTATTATGACCTAGATTGTGTTTACGTATTGGAATTTACGAATTAGGGTTTCGTAGATGAAAATAAATTTTTTTTCGAGAAAAGACGTAAAAATACTATTCACGCCGAAAAATGCCTTTTTTATTTTTTGACTTTTCGAATTACGTAATAGCATTTATTTGGGAAAGGGAGACGTAATCTCCAATAAAAAATTTTCGAAAGAAATTTCATGATTTTCGCATATTGAACAAGTTAGAAAAATCTAATTAGAAAAGAATCGGGTAACCGACCGAGTTCAAAAATGTAAACCCTAATCGATTGTATGAAAGGGCAAAATAGAATTTTTGCTAACTAAATAAGTTATGATAGTTAACTAGAAAGAAACTTGAATCGAAACTAAGTTTTGGAAGTAACTGAGCCGAGTTGAGCCTAGGCTTTGTAAACGTTTGGCTAGGGTTCAGAATGACTTGGCTAAGGTTGAGCCTGGGGTTGAGCCTAAAGTTAGGATGGCTTGGATAAAGTTGAGCCAAGGGTTGATCCTAGGGTTAGGATGGCTTGGCTTAGGATTGAGCCAATGCTTGAAGTTTAGGGTTAAAACCTAAGACTTAAGGCCAAAGAAAGGTGTGGGACAAGTGTCACTTGCTAGCATTTTGTCATGAGGTTAATTGAACTTGGGAAAGTAAAGAGGGACAAGGATGTGGGAGATGGGGGAACCAAACTTTCTTCCATGCTAAGTTAAGGGGGACAAAGAAGGATGAAAACCTTCCATTTATGGAAAGTTTTGATGCAAAGGGGACAAGCCATTTATTGTTTGTTCCCCCATTCATTTTGTTCTTGCCAAACATGGCATTATGCCATCATTTGGTCTCCTAACCTTGCATAAGTTAATCTAACCTTAGAGTATGGTTGTAATATCCCGAATATTAGTAATATTTCTTTTTAAAGGAAATATTAAATAATTAAATAAGGGTTAGATATTAAAACCCAGTTTGTTAAAGGAAATGTGTAAAAAGAGGATTAAATTTTTAGTTTTTTTAATCTATGTGCTATAAAGAACCTATAGGGTATATGAAAATTATGAAGAGAGACTTTTAAGATAAAAAGGCTCTAATTAAGAATGTTATGGGATATTATGAATAAAGTAATTATTCATTCATAATGAAAAGAAATTGATATGTGTGATGGGGTAAATAAAATATATTATTAAATGTATACATTTATTTATTAAGAATGAAAAGGAACGCCAATATATATCTATGTAATGTATGTGGTGGATTTAATATGTATATATATAAGTGTGAAATATATACATATATTTGAAAGTAAGATTTAATAGTTAATTAAACTATTAAATTAGTTAGTTTGAATTAACTACAAAATGGAATATGGAAGCCAAGGAAAGTAATTAAATTTTATTAATTAATTGAGGTTAAGTTAAATGTATTTTATTGATACAATTTGAATTTTTAAGCCTTGTGTGACAATGAACGAATAAATGAATAATTTAATCTCATAAATGAGGTAATTAATTCACTTAAGTAAAGTAGCGGAGTAATGAATGTATTTGATGTAAATGGCAGTGAGTAAGTTAATTAAACTCATGGTTTTTATATATTGCATATATTATATGATTTAATAAATTAAGTCAATGAGAGTACACTGTATTGTATTAAAGGATATATATATATATATATATATATCATGGTCTAAGAAGTTAATTAAGTTTAATGGTGATATGATACATGTATTAAATATAACATGTATATATTGGCACCAAGCCAATGAATTAAATTAATATCGAATAATGGTTAAATATATTTCAAACAAATATATTTAATGTATGAATAAATTGTTTGAAAATAATTTATGGAAGGAAGAAACAAATTAAATTTAATTATACAATATTATTTGTATGAATTAAATGAGATAATTAATGAAGTAAATATTAATTATTTTAATTTGTGATTCGTTACACTAAGGGTGTTATATTATAATTGGGTAATTCCATTTCTTTTAATGGAGGGTTATGTGATGACAATAATTCATTAAATGATTATCAAATTCATTAAAACGTAAAACTAGGTTCCATAATTATTTTTAAACTAAGTTATTATGTTACATTGTAACTTATTGACCACAGGTGAAATTACAAGACCTGTTTATTAAATTAACAGTCCATGTAATTAATTCAACTGTTCAGATATGTTTGCAAGTCCAGACTATTACCAAGGCCCAATCATAAACTATGCATAACCTTGTCTAGCAGCCCATTCGGCAGCCCAAAAGGGAAGAGAAATGAGCTGAATTAGTAGACAGTTAGTTTAATTAGTTACTAATTTAGTTGAGGAGCTAAAAGGCATAGGTAGGGAGCAGGGAAACTAAGACAAGACGGTTCCTTAGGGGTTGTGTAGGCTGCAATAATTGTGTGACTGTTGAGTCTGCTAGGGGGCTGTGTAGGGGGCATTATAGGGGCCAATTAGGGGCCATAGAACTGACTTTAGGGGGAGAGCTCAGTCATATAGCTAGCTCTTCCACCCCCAGAGAGACTGAGATATAATTACAAGTTAGCTAAAAGGTTAAGTAGTAAGAGATTGAAGAATAAGAGTGGTATGGCTTGGAAGTGAGGGGATTAGAGCAACAAAGTAGCCACCAATTCCATTGTACTTAAAGACTAGGAGATAACAACCAAGCAAGGTAAATCAAAATTACTTTCTTTTCCATTTTGTTTTGTAAGCAACTGTGAACTAGTTTCAATGTGTAAGGATGTTTTGGCTGGGAATGTTATGTTATGGTGTTGAATTTGGAGACCAGGTAGGGTCTGGAAGCCATAAGGAAGATGTTTATGAAGGACTATGTGTTGTATGTATGTGTGTGTCTATATATATATATATATATATATATATATCTAGAACATGTACATATATAGACTTCACATAGGGTGTTTGATGAAATGCTTGTTAGAGGGCTGTTTGTGTTAACTATCATGTTTATGAGTGCAGTCAAGTCTAGCACCATGACAATATGTTATAATAGCAATCACACGTTGCAAGTATGCTTAAAAGTTAATCTTAACATAGCCTAGGACTGTTTTGAGTTGCTATGCTAATTTCATGCTTAAAAACTCAAGTAATGGGGTTATTTGTGTCAATGACATGCTAGCTATAAAATTAATGAGATTTGGGCCATGTACACAAGTTGTTTAGCAATTACATGTTACATATATCTTTCAATGTTAACCTTAGATTAACTTGGGGCTGTTTTGAGTTATAATACTAAAACCATGCCTAAAACTATGTAAATTGGGACTGTGATAGGGAAATTGTAACGAATGCAAATTTTGTGATTGAATAAAAATATTTATTGAGTTATATAAATTTTTTTATTAATTTATTGAGATAAATAAATAATTTATTAAGTTTTTGTGGAATGGGTATATGTTAAGTTTAATAATGTTAAATGTTATTTGAATGTGATTTGTTATGTTTATTCTAATTTAATTTAATAATTGAATTAGATGATTAAAAGGTTTATTTGAATAAATAATTTAATTGAATAAGAGAATTTATTTGGTATTATTGTTATTTGTTAAATGAAATTATTAATTTAGTTAGTAAGGTTTAATTAAATTTATTTAATAATAAGTTCAATTAAATTAGAAGTGTGACATTTTAAACTATATGTTATAATGATTTATTAAAATAAATGGAAGGAGTTTTAATTTAGTTTTTCCAAACAAGGCCTTGTGACCTTTGGTTGGAAATAATGGGTTATTTTAATTTTGTTTTACCAAACAAGCCTTTAGTTAGAATAATGGGTTATTTTAATTAGTATTTGCCAAACAAGCCTTAGAGGCTTTTGAATTGTGTAACTGATGAGTTAATATTAGAATACGTTATTATTAGTTTTTATATTTTTTGTTAAAGCTTATCAGTTGTTAAAGAAAAGAAAACAAACACAGAGTTTAAAGAAAAAGAAAAGAAAAGAACAGAGCTGGAGAGAACTCTGTGAATTTGAGAGTAGAGAGAAAAGAGAGAATTGAGAAGGAGAGTTTGGAAATTGAAGGTAGAATTTCTAGAACCCAAGGAGTTTAATCAAAGCAATAGAAGGTATAATTCTTTTCCTCTTTGTTTTACTTTACTGTTTATGGTTTCTAGTTTTCTGTAAGTGAACTCAATTGCTCAAAAGATGAAATATTTGATATAAATGTTAGAAAGCATGTGTTAGATGATTATGTGATGATTATAGATTAATTTGAATGATTAATCCATGAAATCATGGTTTGGAATTGAGTTTTTAGTTTTTACAGAGTTTTATTTCATGAATGGTTAATATGTATAAAATTGATGTTTAATTTGATTATTAATTGGTTAATTGATAATTGTTTATGACTATATGATGAAAAATAAAAATAATGCAAGAAGAATGGTTTTAATTGATTGAAAGATGAAGTTACAGAGCTTAGTTTCATAAAAATGGTTAAAACATGAATAAATTGTTTAAGAGTGAAATTATTGGGTTTAAATTGGTTGTTTATGTGTTAGAATGATTAAAATGTTTTGAAAACATGTTGGGTAATTGTTTTCTAGCATATTTGATGTCTAGGTAAGTTTAAATTATGTATTAGATGGTAGAATTCGGAAAATTTGGCCAAAATTGGCCTAAGTTTTCACTGTTCGCGAACTGCAGGAGCTGACTGTCGAGTATCTCGCCCCGGCGAGAAAATGTAAAGGAAATCTTCGCCCCGGCGAAGTCTAGCCCCGACAAGATTTTTGTGCTGTAAATTCCCGCCCCGGCGAGAAAGTTTAAAAGGGAATTCTCGCCTCGGCGAGAATCACTGTTGGATAAATTTTTTTTTTTATTATTTTGTTTTCTTTTCTTGGTAGTTATGATATATCATTTTATGCAGGATTAAATTTATTAAGTGACTAATGAATTGCCAAGATGGTTGTTAAATTAGTACTTGTTGATTATGGTATATAAAATGAGATATTATAATAAAATGTGATAAAGAGCAAACCTAAAATGCTTTTAATCTTGTAACTAATTATGTTACGATTTTATAATTAAATGTATAGGTTGTTTAAGGATCGTGAATTACTTAAATTTGTAATCTACGCTTGAGGCAAGTTCCTTATCTCAACTTATCACTTTTACGTTGAGCAAGTTTTCCTATCTCAAACTTGTTATTTCATTTAAAGCGAGTTTAATATCATTGAGCAAGAATATTTACCTTAGCTTATTGTCATTCAAGCAAGGTTGTTGACATGATTAAATGCTAAAGCTTTATTCAAGTTGTTTATTGTTCGATCATTGATCGTTATTCAAACTTTGAACAGAATTTCTATTGTTTGACTTTATTGATGAATTAGACTAGCAAACCCTTATTGATTCAGCTAGTCCTTAGTTGATGAACGATTTCAAAGACTTAGAATATTTTTTTTATTCTTGTTCCAAGCCAAGTTTCTTTTGGTACGGATTCGGACGATAAACTGAGATGAACAACCCTAATATAGGGGATTACTTACGCGACATCATTAAAATGTTTGTGCACAATATATTGTACAAAGGGCTGATCCCCCTGAGTACGAGATGTTGGTCCATAGTCTATATGACTGTTAAAAGTTGCAGTAGAAATACCTGTTAACCTAGGACATAGTTCGAGGTCTTGTGACCCTCAGATATAATTTCTAAATCTTGAAATCTATTTTTCTTTGAATCGAGCATTCAAACGAGCTTTTAGACTTTGATCATTTATTGACTGAGATTCAGAAAACTATTATTCCTCAGTTGAAATCCATTTCATTTAAATATTATTGTTATCGTACTTGTGAGCAATTGTTTGCTCACTCTTGCATTAATCATTGTAGCTAAGCCAGAAAAGCAGGACGAACCGTCCACGAGTAAAGGCAAGGGCAAGATGCCAAAGTAACAAGAGATTTATTATCCACTTGATGTTTATTTGTATCAAAGACTTGTTTAAAATTATGTTTTATTCCGCAGTGATGTAATAAGGTTAAGATAACCTGAGATTTGATTGTTTAAGAGTTTGGTGATGTAACCCAATTTTTGAAAAATGTTTCATTAAGTTTATTTAATTGTCATTTTATTGGGTAGTTAGTTTTGAATGTATGCTATAGTGAACACCAAATCAGTGGGAATTAAGTACCGGAATTTGGGGGTGTCTCAGGTTGGTATCAGAGCTGATAGGTTATGAACCTTTAGGTGGGGAAAACCTTAGGGAAGTAGCCTTTTAGAAGATAGAGAATATAGAGGTGATAAACTCTTATCGAGTTTTAAGGAATGAATTACGGAAATTCATAAAAGATAATAAAATGATTATGTGTTATGTGCTTATTTGATAACAAACTTATGTGCTCGCGAGTATTATCGATTAGTAATTAAAATTTAAAATTTTGTTGTCAGGATGACTGATAGAGGAGAGCCCAGCCAGGCTAAGGAGGAGGAGTCCCGAGATATTCACGTAGTACATGAGCAGCTAGTGCAGAGGGAGCCATCCCCATTTATTACAGTTACAGGTCACGAGTATGAGCCTGAGACTGATCCTGGGGAGGATCCGGAGGAGGTTGAGGAGGAGGAGGAAGACCCTGAGGGGATATCACTGTCTTCCTTAGGAGTTTAGATGTATGAGCAGGTGTACGATCGCAACATTGAGTTGCAAGATAGAGTGGAGGAGTTAGAGAGGCAGCTGGCTGAGCGACAGACTATCTTGGAGCAGAAGAATAGTGAGATCGAGGAGCTAGACATACGTCTTGGGGATGTGGAGTGGAAGCTGGTTCATGTTGAGAGCGAAAATGAGGAGTTAGGAGAACAGGTTATGGAACGTCAAGCCGCTCTAGAGCAGAAGGATGCTGAGATCCAAGACCTTTCATCACGTCTTGCAGAGGCTGAGCAGAGGCTAGCACAGTCTGAGTATCGACGGGGACAGTTGATAGCCAGGAATGAAATTGTACGAGATGAGTTAAAAAAGGAGTCAACTGAGCGGGCGAGAGCTAAAACTGCTTGGTTGAGGGAGGCTAACCGCGTAGATCGTGTTGAATGTGAGGTGCGGTCAAAGAAGGCCAATATTGATGAGATGGAGTATATTTTTCACTCCACAGTTGATAGAGCTTTGGATCGAGTTCATCGTCATCCAGATATGGTGGGTCGAAGGATGGTGATTCGTATTATGGAGCAGGAACGTCAGGAAGCTGTGCGTCGTGGATTATCATCGTAGATTATAATTAGATATGTTATTATGAAATCTATGAAGATTAATAAGTTGTAAATCCCAGTTTATATAATGGGATAGAATAATGATGTAATCCTAGAACTTTATGATGTCAGGATAGATGATTTGATGTAAATAACTACAATGTTATCTTTATTATGTTTTAAAGCAGTAAATGAATAAAAATGCGAAAGTTTATCAGATGTGCTATGTGTTAAGTGTTGTTTATAAATGTTTAAGTTAAGACTTAAATGTTTAAGTAATTGAATAATAATCTAATAGCGTGAATTCTTAACAGTAAAATGCCGCCAAGAAGACAAACCTGTCAACAAACTCCTGAGGGATCTACCAACAACAACGAAGGAGCCAACGCTAATCCGATGCAACAGTTGGTGAATCTGCTAACGGGAGCATTTGCTAATCAACCCCAAGCTCAGGCTACGACTTTTAAAGACTTCAAGGCTGTCGGACCTCTGGAATATCACGGCTCTATGAATCCAATTGAAGCCCAAACTTGGGTCATGGAGATGAAGAAGGTGTTTGATGTTGCTAGGGTCAACGAGGACCAGAAGACGACATTTGCAACATTCATGCTCAAGTCAGAAGCTAGCTACTGGTGGCAAGCAAATAAGACTCGAGGTGGTCAAGGGATTATTCCATGGGAGCGATTTAAGGAGATGTTTTTCGAAACCTATTTCCCAACAAGTGCTCAGAATCAGATGGAGGTGCAGTTTCTAGAGCTGAAGCAAGGTACCATGACGGTACCTGAATATGCTGCAAAGTTCAATGAGCTGGCGAGGTTTGCGCCATATCAGGTCAACACGGATGAGCGAAAGGCTAGAAGATTTGAGCAGGGATTGAAGCCCTGGTTATATAGTCGAGTTTCGTTGTTTCAACTAAACTCCTTTACGGCAGTTTTGAAAAAGACAATTATCGCTGAAGGAGGCAGTGATGCTCTGTCCAAGTATAATCAGGAGCAGAGGAAGAAGAAGAATGAAAGTGAAAACAAGGCAAGTGGTAGCCATGGAGGCAGTAGCCAGAAAAGGAAATGGAATGATAGCAACTCTGCGGGAAGTCAGCAGGGTAATCAGAAGAAGAAGATGGAGGTGAGTAGCAACTGTGGAAAGAACCATATGTGTGCTTGTTTGAAGGGTAAGAGGGTATGTTTCAACTGTGGACAAGAGGGTCATATTTCACTAAATTGCCCTAATCCGAAGAAAGGAGCGTGTTTCATCTGCGGGTCGAAGGATCACTTTGCCCGAGACTGCCCTAAGAAAGCAACGACAGGTGGAGCCAGTATAGGAAAAGGAAACAACGGTGGTGGCAACCTTACTATCACAGGACCAGCATAGCCCAACCGACCTACAGCTCGAACATTCAACATGACGGTGCAGGATGCTGTGCAGTCAAAGTATGTAGTGTCAGGTATCATTCCAGTCAATAATGTTAATGCTTATGTATTGTTTGACTTGGATGCTACTTGCTCATTTATATCCGATGATTTTGCTAAGAAATTAGAGTTACCCAGGAAAAAATTAGATTACCCCATGAATATAGAAATTGCTAATAGGGAAGTGATTCCTGTTAAGTATGTCCACAAGAACTGTCAGGTAGATATTAAGGGTCATGTGATGACTGCCAACTTAATCCCAATTCGTCTTGGGGAGTTTGATGTTATTCTGGGAATGGATTGGTTGTTCAACCATGGGGCAGTTATTGATTGTCAAAAGAAGTGTGTAAACCTTATGACTCCGTCAAAGGTTGTATTTTATGGCAGCAAGTCGCCTAGACAAACGAGTTGTCTGACGATGATGCAGGCCAAAAAGATGTTGCGACAAGGATGTGTAGGATATCTAGCCTACATAGTCGATACCCGAAAGGTGGGTGCAAAGCTGGAGGAGATACCAGTAGTTAGGGATTTTGCGGACGTGTTTCCTGATGATTTGCCAGGTCCTGATGATTTGCCAGGATTACCGCCAGATAGGGAGATTGAGTTTGTAATTGATCTAGCACCGGGTACAACCCCTATATCAAAAGCCCCGTATCGAATGACTCCAGTAGAATTAAAGGAGTTGATGGTGCAGCTACAATAGCTGCTAGATAAGAAGTATATTCAACCGAGCGTTTCGCCATGGGGAGCGCCGGTATTGTTTGTTAAGAAGAAGGATGGATCAATGCGTCTTTGCATTGATTATAGAGAGTTGAATAAGGTCACGATCAAAAACAAGTACCCGTTGCCAAGGATTGATGACCTGTTTGATCAGCTGAGGGGAGCAAGGTACTTTTCAAAGATAGATTTACGAAGTGGGTACCATCAATTGAAGGTGAGAAAAGAGGACATACCAAAGACGGCGTTTCGAACCAGATATGGTCACTATAAGTTTTTGGTTATGTCATTTGGTTTAACGAATGCGCCTGCAACATTCATGGACTTAATGAATAGGGTGTTCAAACCATTTCTGGATATATTCGTAGTAGTATTCATAGATGACATTTTGGTTTACTCCAAAACTCAAGAAGAACACGTGGAGCATTTGAGGGTGACATTGGAGGCGTTAAGGAAGGAGAAATTGTATGCAAAATTTTTGAAGTGCGAATTTTGGTTAGAGCGTGTTCAATTTCTTGGGCATGTTATCGATAAAGACGGGATTTCGGTGGACCAGCTAAAGTTGAAGCTATGATGAACTGGGATCAGCCGAAGACACCATCAGAAGTGAGGAGTTTCTTGGGTTTGGCAGGATATTACAGACATTTTATTCAAGATTTCTCCAGGATTGCTACTTCGTTAACGAATTTAACAAGAAAATCCGTGAAGTTTGTTTGGACGGAGAAGTGCGAAGAGAGTTTCCAAGAGCTGAAGAAGAGACTAAGTTCGGTGCCTGTGTTGTCTTTGCCAGATGATACAGGAAATTTTGTGGTGTATAGCGACGCATCGCATAAAGGACTTGGTTGTGTGTTGATGCAGAATGGTAAGGTTATTGCATATGCATCGCGCCAACTAAAAGACTATGAAAAAGGGTATCCGACCCATGATTTGGAGTTAGCAGCCGTGGTGTTTGCTTTGAAAATTTGGAGGCACTATCTCTATGGGGAGAAATGTGAAATATATACAGACCATAAAAGTCTGAAGTATATTTTTACACAGAAGGATTTGAATATGCGGCAGAGAAGATGGATAGAATTCATCAAAGACTATGATTGTGAAATTCTATACCATCCGGGAAAGGCTAATGTGGTTGCTGGCGTTTTGAGTAGAAAAGGTCGGGAGAAACTATTTTTGTTAACTGCTCAGGAGAAGCTCGTAGCGGACATGGCTAAATTGGAGTTAGAGGTGAAGAATCTGGCAGAGCCTAATGAAAAATTGTTCCAGATGGAAACCCAACCAACTTCGGTAGAAAAGGTGAAGGAAGTGCAACTCCAGGATGAGGAGTGTATTAATATACGCAAAAGAGTGCTTGAAGGTGAAGAGCTCAAATATAAAATCGACACCGAAGGAATGCTGAGATTTGAGGGCAGAATCTAGGTTCTGTCAGTGCCAGAGATCAGAGAAGAGATTTTGAACGAAGCTCACAGTTTAAGATTTTCGATTCACCCGGGTAGTACAAAAATGTACCAGGATCTTCGACAACATTTTTGGTGGCCAAACATGAAAAGAGAGGTTGCTGAGTGTGTTGCGAAGTGTCTCACTTGTCAGAGAATTAAAGCGGAGCATCAACGACCAAGTGGTTTGTTACAGCCCTTGGAGATACCAATAATGGAAGTGAGAGCATATCACAATGGATTTTGTGGTAGGGCTTCCAACTACTCAAAAGGGTTATGACGCAATATGGGCCATAGTTGACAGACTGACAAAATCAGCGCATTTCTTGCCAATAAAAATCAGATTCACTTTGGATCAGCTGGCAAAATTATACGTCAAGGAGATTATCTCAAGGCACGGTGTTCCAGTGTCAATAGTGTCAGACAGAGATCCACGTTTCACCTCAAAATTTTGGAGGAGTCTGCAAGCTTGTTTGGGAACGCAGTTGAGAATGAGTACAGCATACCATCCTCAAACCGATGGCCAGAGCGAAAGAACAATACAGACGTTAGAGGATATGCTTCGGGCGTGCGTCATGGATTCTAAAGGCAACTGGGATGATCATTTACCTTTGGTCGAGTTTGCTTACAACAATAGTCATCACGCTAGTATCGGCATGCCGCCCTACGAAGCATTGTACGGAAGGAAATGCAGAACTCCATTATGTTGGGATGAGATTGGTGAACGACGACTATTGGGACCTGAGCTGGTACAACAAACTGCTGAAATTGTCAAGGTAATAAGAGCCAGACTGATAGCTGCTCAAGACTGACAGAAGAAGTATGCTGATCAACACCGACAAAATCGCGAATTTGAAGTCGGGAGCTTTGTGTTCCTCAAAGTATCTCCCTGGATAGGGAAAATCAGATTTGGTAAAAAGGGTAAGCTGAGTCCGCGGTTTATTGGACCCTTCGAAGTGCTGAAACGAATAGGCGAGGTGGCTTATGAGGTAACTTTACCTCCTGAGTTAGGTCACATTCATAATGTATTCCACATATCGGTGCTACGACCGTATAAGTCTGATTATAAACATGTCATTGAATATGAACCGCTACAATTCGAGAAAGATTTGTCTTATGAAGAGGTTCATGTACAGATAGTGGACAGGAAGGAGCAAGTACTTAGAAATAAAGTGATACCTTCTGTTAAGGTAATCTGGAGGAACCACAGTGCTGAAGAAGCAACGTGGGAACTCGAAGAGCAAATGATGCAAAATTTTCCTCAATTATTTGTTTAGTCTTTATATTGCGATTATGGGGACAAAATCTTTGTAAGGAGGGGAGAATGTAACGGGCGATTTAATTGCGTTGTGATTCTGGGAACAAAATCCTTTTAAGGAGGGAAAGATGTAACGAATGCAAATTTTGTGGTTGAATAAAAATATTTATTGAGTTATATAAATATTTTTATTAATTTATTGAGCTAAATAAATAATTTAATAAGTTTTTGTGGAATGGGTGTATGTTAAGTTTAATAATGTTAAATGTTATTTGAATGTGATTTGTTATGTTTATTCTAATTTAATTTAATAATTGAATTAGATGATGAAAATGTTTATTTGAATAAATGATTTAATTGAATAAGAGAATTTATTTGGTATTATTGTTATTTGTTAAATGAAATTATTAATTTAGTTAGTAAGGTTTAATTGAATTTATTTAATAATAAGTTCAATTAAATTAGAAGTGTGACATTTTAAACTGTATGTTATAATGATTTATTAAAATAAATGGAAGGAATTTTAATTTAGTTTTTCCAAACAAGGCCTTGTAACCTTTGGTTGGAAATAATGGGTTATTTTAATTTTGTTTTACCAAACAAGCCTTTAGTTAGAATAATGGGTTATTTTAATTAGTATTTGCCAAACAAGCCTTAGAGGCTTTTGAATTGTGTAACTGATGAGTTAATATTAGAATACGTTATTATTAGTTTTTATATTTTTTTTAAAGCTTATCAGTTGTTAAAGAAAAGAAAACAAACACAGAGTTTAAAGAAAAAGAAAAGAAAAGAACAGAGCTGGAGAGAACTCTGTGAATTTGAGAGTAGAGAGAAAAGAGAGAATTGAGAAGGAGAGTTTGGAAATTGAAGGTAGAATTTCTAGAACCCAAGGAGTTTAATCAAAGCAATAGAAGGTATAATTCTTTTCCTCTTTGTTTTACTTTACTGTTTATGGTTTCTAGTTTTCTGTAAGTGAACTCAATTGCTCAAAAGATGAAATCTTTGATATAAATGTTAGAAAGCATGTGTTAGATGATTATGTGATGATTATAGATTAATTTGAATGATTAATCCATGAAATCATGTTTTGGAATTGAGTTTTAGTTTTTACAGAGTTTTATTTCATGAATGGTTAATATGTATAAAATTGATGTTTAATTTGATTATTAATTGGTTAATTGATAATTGTTTATGACTATATGATGAAAAACAAGAATAATGCAAGAAGAATGGTTTTAATTGATTGAAAGATGAAGTTACAGAGCTTAGTTTCATAAAAATGGTTAAAACATGAATAAATTGTTTAACAGTAAAATTCTTGGGTTTAAATTGGTTGTTTATGTGTTAGAATGATTCAAATGTTTAGAAAACATGTTGGGTAATTGTTTTCTAGCATATTTGATGTCTGAGTAAGTTTAAATTATGTATTAGATGGTAGAATTCGGAAAATTTGGCCAAAATTGGCCTAAGTTTTCACTGTTCGCGAACTACAGGAGCTGACTGTCGAGTATCTTTCCCCGGCGAGAAAATATAAAGGAAATCTTCGCCCCGGCGAAGTCTCGCCTCGGCGAGATTTTTGTGTTGTAAATTCCCGCCCCGGCGAGAGCTCGCCCCGGCGAGAAAGTTTAAAAGGGAATTCTCGCCCCGGCGAGAATCACTGCTGGATAATTTTTTTTTTTATTATTTTGTTTTCTTTTCTTGGTAGTTTTGATATATCATTTTATGCAGGATTAAATTTATTAAGTGACTAATGAATTGCCAAGATGGTTGTTAAACTAGTACTTGTTGATTATGGTATATAAAATGAGATATTATAATAAAATGAGATAAAGAGCAAACCTAAAATGCTTTTAATCTTGTGACTAATTATGTTACCATTTTATAATTAAATGTATAGGTTGTTTAAGGATCGTGAATTACTTAAATTTGTAATCTACGCTTGAGGCAAGTTCCTTATCTCAACTTATTACTTTTACGTTGAGCAAGTTTTCCTATCTCAAACTTGTTATTTCATTTAAAGCGAGTTTAATATCATTGAGCAAGAATATTTAACTTAGCTTATTGTCATTCAAGCAAGATTATTGACATGATTAAATGCTAAAGCTTTATTCCAGTTGTTTATTGTTCGATCATTGATCGTTATTCAAACTTTGAACATAATTTCTATTGTTTGACTTTATTGATGAATTAGACTAGCAAACCCTTATTGATTCAGCTAGTCCTTAGTTGATGAGCGATTTCAAAGACTTAGAATATTTTTTTTATTCTTGTTCCAAGCCAAGTTTCTTTTGGTACGGATTCAGACGATAAACTGAGATGAACAACCCTAATATAGGGGATTACTTACGCGACAACGTTAAAATGTTTGTGCACAATACATTGTACAAAGGGTTGATCCCCCTGAGTACGAGATGTTGGTCCATAGTCTATATGACTGTTAAAGGTTGCAGTAGAAATACCTGTTAACCTAGGACATAGTTCGAGGTCTTGTGACCCTCAGATATAATTTCTAAATCTTGAAATCTATTTTTCTTTGAATCGAGCATTCAAACGAGCTTTTAGACTTTGATCATTTATTGACTGAGATTCAGAAAACTATTATTCCTTAGTTGAAATCCATTTCATTTAAATATTATTGTTATCGTACTTGTGAGCAATTGTTTGCTCACTCTTGCATTAATCATTGCAGCTAAGCCAGAAAAGCAGGACGAACCGTCCACGAGTAAAGGCAAGGGCAAGATGCCAAAGTAGCAAGAGATTTATTATCCACTTGATGTTTATTTGTATCAAAGACTTGTTTAAAATTATGTTTTATTCCGCAGTGATGTAATAAGGTTAAGATAACCTGGGATTTGATTGTTTAAGAGTTTGGTGATGTAACCCAATTTTTGGAAAATGTTTCATTAAGTTTATTTAATTGTCATTTTATTGGGTAGTTAGTTTTGAATGTATGTTATAGTGAACACCAAATCAGTGGGAATTAAGTACCTGGATTTGGGGGTGTCTCAGAAATAGAGACTATGACCATGCTAGGCCATAATGAATCTATGAGTAGATCAAAAATGCTTGCTAGAAATGATTCCAAGTTATAGCCCAGCCATGAGATAGCAAAACTAAAGATTTATGTTCATTTATCTTAATGTAAAGGAAGCTTTTAGAGTCCAAATCATGCTAGACCATTGAGTAAGGCAAGGTCATGATGAAAGTGACCTTAAGTGATCATAATACACTTGTCTAAACTTTATAAATGGCCAAAAACCTGCAAATCAAGAAGGAAGCAAAAACCAACTCAAACTGGACCTGTGATGAATAGGTCAGTTTGAGCCTTAATAAAAAGTGACTTAGCTTGTTTGTATAAGAAACCGAGACCAATAATAAATACCTTGGTATATGGTCTAAACGTAGGACCAGATGTTAGGATCAAAAGCCTAACACAAAAATTCCTAAAAATCACCAAAGTGGCTTAGAAATTCATCCCTGCTGCAGTTTTGGTAGTAGAGTGAATGTGTTGAACCATGCATTTTGAGCCTTGTTTTGAGAGGGCGTAGACTTACTTGCTTAGTAGACCAAACCTGGGGAAAAATACCTTGATATATGGTCTAACTACATGTCCATATTGGAAAGTGAAAAGCCTAATACAAAAATTCTAAAAAAAATACCAAAGTAGGCATGAAATTCATTTATGTTGCAGTTTGGTAGTAGAGTGAAAGTTGAAAAACCCTTTTATTTGAGCCCCTTTTTGAGAAGGCTTGACTTACTTGCACAGTAGACCAAACCTGGGGAAAAATATCTTGGTATAGGGTCTTAGTGCATGTCTAGGTTTGAGAGCCAAAAGCCTAGCACAAAAATTCAAACAAATCGTCAAAGTAAGCAAGAAATTCATTTCTGCTGATAGTAGAGTGAAAATTGTAGAGTGAAGGTAGTAGATTGAAAATCGTAGAGTGAAGGTAGTAGAGTGCAAATCGTAGAGTGAAAGTAGTAGAGTACAAATAGTAGAGTGAAAATGGTAGAGTAAAGATAGTAGAGTGAAGGTGGGTAGTCGACACCCTAGTTTGGGCCCAGTTTTGAGCAACTTGTAGGCCTGAATTCAAGAAACCAAACCTATGAAAAAATACTATGATCTAAGGTCTAAATGCTTGCACAAACTTGGAATCCAAAGGTTAACACAGAAAATTACAAAAATCACCAAACTAGGTAAGAAAATACAACTTTGCTGCAGTTACAGTAGAATTAAAGATGTAGAACACCTATTTTGGCTTGCTGTTTTGAGAGGCTTACCTTAGTTGTTTCCATGGACCAAAGATGGAATAAAATACTATCGTCTATGGTCTAAAAATTGGTCTAAACTTGTAAGTCAAAAACTCATTACAAAAATTCATAAAAATCCCCAATGTACCCTAGAAAATCATATTTTCTATTTTTGAACTATGATGGAAAAATGGGATTTGATTCTTGGAAATGATATAACATGACTTAAGATGATATTTGAAGTGTATAATGACCAAGAAACTGTATTATGTTATGTTTGGACCAAAATGAGTATATTTGAGAATGTATATGAACTAAGTATGTGATGTATACTATGTGCGTATGGTTACAAAATGATGAACGAATGCTATGTGCATAATCTAAGTCTACGGAACCTAGATGAGAAATGTTTAACTAAATGTGGTATGTTGTAATGGTGTAATACACACACAGTAAACTACAAGTGCAATAACTTAGCACATGTGGTGATGAAAGGGAAATAAAACTGAGTTATATAAATAACGAAGTTGAATATCTATATAAAGATGATACAAGAAAAATATAAGTTAAAGCAGGTTATTAAAGTACGGTTAACCATGATATCAAGTATTGATTATGTTTATTACCAATCTTCACATACTGTGTAAGTTATGCAAAGGAACGCGACAGGTTAGCGTAATGGTAAAACACCGGTACGGGCAAGTTTTTCAGAACTTGCTCCTATGTAAAAAATGTTGTTATGTGCTAATGTGATGTTATGCTATACTATGTTATAAACTATTGTTGTTATAGCTGTTATATGCAGATGAACTGTTCTTCTTAAACTTTATACTGTGAAATGAAAAGTATGATAGAGTGAATCATATCTGGTATGTGGAACATGTATCGCATATGAATTATATGATGCATGTTCTAAATATCAACTATACATATAACTGTGATACATGGATATACTGTAAAGAACATATGAAAAACATGAACTATGTGTTATGCGCTAACTGTTAAACTTGCTGAGCCGTCGTGCTCACTCTTGCTTAAATAAATATTTTCAGCATAGACAAAGATTTCAGAGGTTCCGGTAAAGACAAAGTCGAAGAACTATTAGCGATTCAATTTGATCGGAGCGTAGATGTTTTGTTAATAAAACACTGGCAATAGAAATCATTTACATTCTCGTGTAATTATGGGGAACAATTTATGTTGTGCATGTGTTAAATGGTTTAAATATAAAACCCTTTTGGGGGGTAAACAATGTTACCAATTGGTATAGGCTATAATGAAAGGTTAGGATAATATTTAGAGCGGATAAGTACCACTACAATGTGCTGATCATTTATGTTAATGAGTGGTAGGTTGGTAAAGATCATTACTGAAATAGAATAGATCATTATGTATATGATCTTGAGTTGTAAGGTAATGTATAAAGATTGTGATTCTGGAAAAGAGTAAAGTTATAAGTTTTAATCAAACATATTGTTTGTATTTATTCAAAAGTTATTTACTAGAGGAAATGTAAGGATATATTGTAATAATATATTTAATTACTATCGTTAAGTTAAATATAGTTAGTTAGAACTCATGGATGTGTAGTTCCGTGATGCACCAGAACCGAGGTTCAATGGACCCGGATTTGGGGGCGTTATAATGGTTGAGTTAGTTGGTGGGAGAATAAGCTAGGCTAGATCATTTCATTTAGCCATTTCATTCATTCATCATCCAAGAGCAAGAGAGAAAAGAGAGAAAGAAGAGCAAGAACTAGAGAGAAAGAGAGAGAGAGGGATGGATAGAGAAGAGGAAGAGGAGAAGGAAGTCTAGCAATCTAAGCCTTGATCATGCATAGTAAGAACAAGAACAAGAAGAAAGAAAAAAGAGGTAATCTAAAACCCTAACTTTTAATCATCTCTTTTTAAGCTTTTACAAATTGCTTTGTTGGTGGTTGGTTTATGGAAGATCATAAAGGATCTTGAAGTTATAAGGTGGTGATTGATGATATATATGTTAAACTATTGGGTAATATGCATGAAAAGTGGAACAAAATAATGAAAATACAAACATATGCATAAAGGATGGATTTCGGACAAATAGCGGATTGTTTTGGAACCTTTTGTATGATGTTCCAAATCTGAAAAATTAGTTCTAGGGTGTTGTATTATGCTCTTATGAGTAAAGATCATCACCTAATTAGAACGAGGTAAAATCTTTTGCAACAAAGTCATGGCGATTTGTTTTTGTAAACCTAGTTAAAATAGCTAAAAACCTAGTGTGACCCTTGATTTTTGAGCAGATTTTTGTATCGTTTAGGTTACTGAATTTTTTTTTCTATTCTAAGGATTATGTAGTTCATAGAACAAGGAGTCCGTAGACGTAAGAATGACTTCGATCTGAGTTCGGAGTTGGGAGTAATACCCCTCGGAAGGAGGCTAGTTAAATCTGCTAAAATCAGAAAGTTAGGCGTCAGAGGTTTTTGGGGCCACTGTTTTGGCCTGATAATGGGTCTAGAAAACATTTTCGCCCAGGGTGATGGGTAGAGGATGTTACAAGGAAGAAAATAACGCGAGAACGGACTTATTCTGACTTCAAACGAATAAGTTATGAGGTTCGGAAGGAAGGGGTCAGAGCAATCAAGCAGTGGGCTGTTGGGCGCGAACGGGCGCTGGGGCGCAGCGTGCGGGCACTGGGGGCTCTAGGGCCTCGCTGCTGGGGGCTGTTGGACTATCTAACACGGGGACTATGCACAAGCGTGTCGTCGGGCTGTTTTTGAATGTCGTGCAACGCCGAGCGACGTGATGCACGTCAGGGCGTGTCGAGGGATGCCGAACGACGTCATGCACGTTGAGGTATGTTGGGTGATGCCGAGCGGCGTCGTGCATGTCGGGCATGCCACGGGCATGTCACCGTGCTGTTTCGCGAGGACATGCGACATTTTTGACATTGTTCTAAAATGTTCCAACTTATAAAAAATGAATATGGTAAAATAAATAATAATGAATATAGACTATCGTATGAGGTCGTTAAGAGGATCGTGACGTTCCCGAACGCCGCGATGTCGTGAGATATTTTTGAAAGGTTGTCACGTTACTTAATTTTTAAAAATACGGGGAACCTTAAATAAGAAATATTATAACGTAAACCAATATATGAAGTCGTTATGTGGCTAATTAGTATATTATCGTTAATTAAATTGTGTAGGACAATTGAAAGAAGATTTGGCGTATAAATTAAAGAATGCTTTAGGCAAGTTTCCTAAACTTACTCAGATAATTATTTTGTGCAAGTTTTCTAACCTTATTTAATTTTCATATTGAATGCAAGTTTTCTGAACTTACTCAAATTTTGTAATTGAGCAAGTTTTCTATCTTTGTGAAAATGTATTATGTTTGTACAAGATGTTTAACTATAGATTGTGCTATGTGCCAATATCTACACTTATGTACTATTGAGATGAAATGTTCTGTTATTCATGAACTGCAATGAGAATGTGATAATGTTAATTGTTTCAGCTAGACAATTGTTAAGGTGTTAAATTAAATATTATAATTCATTGATGTTAAGTAAGTTTTTATTCAAGATGATTAAGAACTTTTGAAGAAGAAGCGCTAAGGTTTTGATAACCTGATCAGTAGGATAGATGGTCCTAACAACCCTAAATTTGGTGAAGAAAAAAATGTTTTAAATTCAGTGATTGTTAGTGTAAGGTGAAATATGTTAATATAAGGAAACTAAATCGTTCCTTATTTATTCGAGTTGCTTCACAACTATTGTTTAGTTACTGAAGTTTTCAGAGCAAGATAATATGATTTTTGATTTTGTTGGTTCAACTATTTATGACTTGCTGAGCAATTAAATGCTCACTCTTGCAAAATTCTAAAATTTGTGCAGCTGGAGCAGAAGGACCTGAATGGTCAAAAGAAGATATATAATGTTGCCTCGTTTTTAAACTTTAGCAAAAGAGCTCTAACTCATGCAAGCATACATGTGTCAACAAATAATACAGAGGAAGTAGAGTATCGTCCCACAGAGAAAGTGCTAAATCAAATTACTATGCATCAGTTCTATCACTAAATTTATTTGCCTAAACTAAAAGACTTGATTAAGGTAACAAAAATTACGATAAAGTCAATTAACAACTAAAGATGCAAAGAATAATGTAATATATCAAATTTGGAATTAATGGGATCCTAACTTCATTTAATAAATAATCTAGTTACCACCAACATGCTAGAAAGTTCACATATTATAGAAAAATAGTCAAGGACACTAATATAGTCATAACCATTTGTCAATGCATTATGACCTGCTTACATAATATCCATAGACAATAGACACCATGTAATCACCATTATAACTAAAATCACTATATTTCTATGTGAAATTGCAATTATATTGATTTAAAGCACAAACCCTTATTTTGACTCTTACGGTGAAACAGTATATTTCTATCTGATTCACAAAATATCAAGCTATCCAAATTAGCCTCATATACGCAAGCTATCATGATTACAATCCATACTCATATGTTATTTTTCAATTCCAAACAAGCACTGAAAATGAATGGTGATCAAGCATTCATACATGCAAAACAACCATGATAGAGATTTCTCTTGATACGTAAAACAATCCAACAATCAAGCATGTAACTAAACTACATATTAAAATCCGTTAAAATCCCATAATGGAAATTAGTTCATGACTAAACCAAAAGCCATTATGGGATCAAAACTACACATGGGAAAATAAACAAACAATTGAATAATGAAAGAATAGAACAATCAAACCCAGTTGTGGAATATAATCCAAAGTAAAGCTCAAACCCACATCAAAATCCAGCAATCAAACGATAGTAATCCACAGTAAATTGAAATCTCCCTTAGAAAAAATAGAATAATGATCAATGATAGTCTAATAGTTCCTCTCCAAGTCTCCTTCTCTCCTTCTCATTGATTAAAAACCTAATCCTATTCTTCCTTGGCTTCTTTTTTTCTCATCTAGCCGCACATCACCAACCAAAGTCGGGCTCGAGCGCCTCGGGCGCTACCTTAGTACTAATCCTAGCGCTCTAGGCGCTAGGTCATGTCTTCAAAATTACAAAATTGCCATCAAGTCAAATTTTTAATCCTTTAAGCTCCAAATTGACTCTTTTGCCCCTCTAGCTCCATCCTACAATAAACAAGCGCAAAAACGAATAAAACAATACTAAAAACACTTAAAGACCGCATTAATTAAGTTTAACAAGACCTGATTCGTAGGTATAAAACCCACTCATCAAATACCCCCAAACTTAACCAATTGCTTGTCCCCAAGCAATGTAATGATACCAACATGAAAAATGCAAACTAACTATAATGCAAACGAATCAAATAACTAAAACAACATAGTAATCCATATTAGGCCTCAAATATCCATATCGACCCACTACCTAATGTAAAGCTCCCACTCAAACGGATTAGTCAAACCACGCTTGTCATCATTCATGCTGTGTGTGTGTGAATCAACTGTTGTAATCAATCATAACCCAAATTACTCACATAATCAACATCTTAGAAAGTAACTCAATTTTTACACATATCTATCAGTAAAATAACTAATCCGACTCATGTAAACATTTAATTAGCACAAGGAGGTATTACGACATATTATTTTTTAGTATTACAAGAGTGCGTTTTATGCTCCATCTCGTTTCTTCTTCTTTTTTTTTCTTTTTTTTACTTGGCATGTGCAATGTCTAGTTTCCTTAGGCTTATCAAAATTACCCATGTAACGAGCTTTCAACCAGCGACTCCCAAACCAGTTGGCTTTAGGGCACTAGGTGTCAAGACACCCCTACGGATCTAATAACCCGAGTAGCAATGGCCACGAAACTAAACTATCCAAGAAAGTTTTTTTTTTAGAACTCCCCCAAACTTATTTTCTTGCTTACTAGAGCCTTCATAGACGTTTCACTGATGCTATCACTTTGTAATACCAAGTTTCTTACCAGACACAGATTATATAAGAATTTGAATCAAATTGATTAAACAGTTGACTAAATGCTTTCCTTGTTAACATGAAATTCAGACAAGCATATTTGACTTCCCCGTTCAAGTCATCACTCTACGCTAGATTTCAATCATTAGCAATCTTGTACTGAAGACTAGAATCTTATCATTGGCCCAAACTGGTTCCACTATGTCATTTATTATCTGATTCATGCAACAAAATGCTTGACACACCCTAAAATGCAATTATCATGCAACATGTACTCTACCAGACCATGACTAACTACCATAAATAAACACAATGACATAAAAGAATCTATATGCACAAAAACAGAAAACTAAATACCCCCCAAACTGAACTGAACACTGTCGTCATTGATAAATAATAAGAAATGAAACACAGAGGACTCCCCTGATGAAGCGCTACTCGTCATCACGGCCATCGGCAACATCATCATCACCGTCATCAGCATCATCAGCATCAGGAGGTGATTCAGGTGGTGGGTAACTAGAGAGAGGAGGAGCTGGTGGAAACTGAAATGGCCCTGCTGAGGGATTCATCCTGCCAAACATATCTGCCAAAGCTGTAGAACAGTTGACGTTGTAAGCGTAAATCTCTGCTTGGCGTTGAGCAAGACGACACTGCTGATGAGTCATGCGATCAAATCCCCTCTGAATCTGGGCTGCCACTAAGTCTATCCGTCTAGTATGGTGCCTGAGGTCTTGACAGACAGCCTCAACTAAATTGGGGGCCTGAACCGGATCCTCAGCAGGTGGCTGATCCTACGGCTGCTGTTGTGGTATAATAAAACCTAATCCCCTCGGGTGTGATTCACCTCCATCCCATACTTTGTACCGCACCATCATAGCATGATCAATTGGAGATAACGGGGCCTGCATTGGCTCATCTTTTCCCCAATGTACCCCCGCGTGGCGGCATAACTCAGTAATCAATGAGGGATGAGGCAACCCACCTTTAGTACTACCCTCAAGCCCGCGCACAATAGACTCATGTATCACGTCCCCAACATCTACCGTCTTTCCTTTGGCAATGCAAAACAATAAAGTCGCCCGCTGATTAATCACATCACTCATATGGCGGCACGACATCAACTTAGCACAAATAAAAGCATGCCATGCTTTTTCATATCTGCTCAGCGTAGATGAAGGGAAGTGCACGGCTTCCTGCTGGTCGGTCAATTTCCATTTCGTTCCTGGCTCACAAAAGGCTGCAATGATCTCAGTGTAATCCAAATCCTGCTGCATATATTTCGTATATCCATCACTATGGATCTTTTGCAACCCATAATACGCGTTGATTGCTTTTCGCCCCACATTTACTTCCTTACCCCGAACCATCACCGAATTCCCACTAGCTTCTTTAACATTGGCATAGAATTCCTTTACAATATTAACTGCAGCTGGCTCAGGTTGTGCTGTAAATGCCATCCAATTTTGGCCGCATATCATGTGAGCCAATTCCCCATCTGCTTGCTCATCGGGTAGCAAACCACGCTCAGGAATTAAGGACTTCCCTGATGACCAGTTCTTATACCTATAGTAAGCTTGAGGGCTAACAAATTTCTTTTGATCATACTTAATAGCAGATGAGCCTGAGCTTTCTCCTCTATGTCTTTTAGGAGCCATGAATAACCACTAAGAAAGATCAAGACCCAAAATAATTCCAAAACTTCTTTGGGGCAAATGATCAAACACTTGGTAGGCAACACTTGAAAAACCCTTGTAAAATATTTCCCCCAAACTTAGAACAACCAAATCATTCAACAATATAATCACCCACAATTCTCAACCATATGGATAGAAAATTTAAGCTTTAACCCAACCCTAATTGAGCCAACACAAACTCAATTGGGTTCACAATCACAATAACTTAGCCCAAGAACTAGCAATTCATACAAAGCAAACCAATCTCCAATTATTCAATGTCTCACAAGTTATTACTTACCAGTATTATTCATTTGCTTCACAAAACCTTACTCCCAATTAGTAGAATTGCAATTTGTCTTGGTTAAGGAGGAAGCAAACCTTGGTGTTATGTTGTTGCCGGCAAGAAATTGGAATTGTATGAAGATTGTGTGTGTTTTGTTGTTGTAGAGCTCAAATTCGGTAACAATGGAGGATAGCGGCAACTTGAGGCGGCTAAGAGGAGAAGAGAAGCTTGATTTTTTTTTGTTGTGCCCTCCTTTTGCCCGATCTAGGGTTGTAACATTATTATTATTATTATTATTATTATTATTATTATTATTTTTTTTTTTTTCAAAGTTTCCAGCCGAGCGCTTTAGGCGCTGCAATAAATGAAGGATTAAGCGCTTTAAGCGCTGACTTACAGTAGCCAAGTGTTGGTATAACGCCTAGAGCGCTGGACTTAGCAAGGGAACGAGCGCCTAAGGCGCTACTATGCAGTAGCTGGTGCCGGCTCGAGCGCCTAGAGCGTTATGCTGCGTGCTTGGCCTAGCGCCTCTAGCGCTTATATGCAGTAGCTTGGCTAGTTGGTTAGCGCCTCAGGCGCTGAGTTGTGACTTGTTTGAGCGCTGTCGGCGCTTTGTTGCAGAATCGTGGCCCATGTCATAGCGCTGTAGGCGCTGAGTTTTGTGCTTAATGAGCGCTTTAGGCGCTTGAGCCTACACTTAGCCAATTTTTCTCAGTTTATGCTTCTATCTGCAAACAAATCACCCCAAATTCCAAAATTAGGTGCAGAACACTTTTTTTTATTTTTTAGAATGAAGTAATTAACTAAACAAAAGACAAAACAGAAAATTAAAACGCTGGGTTGCCTTCTAGATAGCGCTAAGTTATAGTCAATTAGCTTGACTGTCTCTGAATCTCATGTCGCAGACAGGATTAAGGTGACTTTCTGTCTATCCACCTCATCCCCAAAGTAATGCTTCAAACGCTGTCCATTCACCTTGAACGACTTGTCCGGGAATTTATCATACACTTCAATTGCACCATGCGGAAAAACCGTCTTGACTGTGAATGGTCTTGACCATCTTGATTTCAGCTTCTCGGGAAAAAGTTTAAGTCTGGAGTTGAAAAGTAAAACCCTTTGTCCAGGTTCAAAAGTTCTCTCTATGATCTTACGATCATGCCATTTCTTCACCTTCTCCTTGTACAACTTCGAGTTTTCATATGCCCGTAATCAAAATTCATCCAACTCATTGATTTGGAGTAGGCGTTTCTCTCCTGCAGCTGTCGAATCAAACTTCAACTTCCTAATTGCCCAATATGCCTTATGCTCTAGCTCCATAGGAAGATGACAAGCTTTTCCATAAACCAGCTGAAACAGTAACATGCCCAACGGAGTTTTGTAAGCAGTCCTAAATGCCCACACCGCATCATTCAGCTTTAAAAACCAATCCTTCCTCGTAGGATTCACAATTTTTTCAAGGATTCTTTTGACTTCTCGATTCGATACTTCAGCTTGGCCATTCGTTTGTGGGTGATAAGTTGTAGCAATACGATGATTCACCCCATACTTAGCTAACAAAGCTGTAAACTGTCTGTTGCAGAAATGACTACCTTCATCACTAATAATGGCCCTTGGAGTCCCAAATCTAGTGAAGATACTTTTGTGTAAAAACTTGAGGACCACCTTGGCATCATTTGTCGGGAGCGCTGCCACTTCTACCCATTTCGACACATAATCTACTGCTAGCAAGATGTAGAGATTACCGCATGAAGACACAAAAGGACCCATGAAATCAATCCCCCATACGTCGAAAATTTCTACTTCAAGGATTGTATTCAAAGGCATTTCATTCCTCTTTGAAATGTTTCCGACTCTCTGACATCTATCACACCTCTGGACGAAACTGTATGCATCCTTAAAAATTATCGGCCAGTAAAATCCTGCTTGTAGTACTCTAGCTGTTGTTCTCTCTCCGCCGTAGTGACCTCCATATACAAAAGAATGACAATCCCGTAGAATCCCCTCGGTCTCGCTATACGGAATACACCTTCTTATCATTTGATCAGCACACTGTTTAAACAAATACGGCTTATCCCATATATACCATTTAACATCATGCATAAATTTTTTCTTTTGATGACCCACCAAGTCAGAAGGTATCAACTTGCTTACCAAATAGTTCGCGTAGTCTGCAAACCATGGCACTTCCCCTTGCACCACAAACAACTGCTCATCCGGAAAGGATTCATTAATTACAACTTTGTCGTCTATCTCCCTTTCCGAATTCTCTAGTCGAGATAAGTGGTCTGCCACTTGGTTTTCAGTCCCCTTCTTGTCCTTGATCTCCAAATCAAACTCCTGCAACAATAATATCCACCTGATCAACCTGGGCTTTGCATCCTTCTTTGCCACTAAATGTCGAATTGCCGAGTGATCCGTGTACACTATCACCTTTGTGCCAATTAGATATGATCAAAATTTATCAAAGGCATACACCACTGCCAATAACTCTTTTTCTGTGGTGGTGTAGTTTAACTGTGCATCTGTAAGGGTCTTGTTGGCATAATATATCACATGAAACATCTTTTCCTTCCTCTGCCCCAAAACAGCCCCTACGGCATAGTCACTGCCATCACACATTAGCTCAAACGGCAAATTCCAATCTGGTGCCGTAATAACTGGTGCTGAAGTTAGTTTACCCTTTAAGTGATCAAATGCCCTTATGCAAGCCTCATCAAAGTTAAACTGTGCATCCTTCTCCAATAAACTACACAGTGGTTTAGTTATCTTGGAGAAGTCCTTGATGAATCTGCGGTAGAAGCCTGCATGTCCAAGAAAACTGCGGACACCTTTTATTGAAGTAGGTGGAGGTAAGTTCTCAATAGTTTCCAGCTTAGCCCTGTCCACCTCAATTCCTTTCTTCGAAACTTTGTGTCCCAATATAACTCCTTCTTGTACCATAAAATGGCACTTCTCCCAATTCAGTACTAGATTCGTTTCAACACATCTTTTCAAGACCATCACTAAATTCTCAAGGCATAAGTCAAAAGAATCACCAAAAACAGAGAAGTCGTCCATGAATACCTCCACATTCTGTTCTACCATGTCTGAAAAAATAGCCGTCATGCATCTCTAAAAGGTGGCTGGAGCATTGCACAACCCGAAAGACATCCTTCTGAAAGCAAAAGTGCCGTATGGACATGTAAAAGTAGTCTTTTCCTGGTCTTCTGGAGCTATCATAATATGATTGTAGCCTGAATAACCATCCAGAAGGCAATAATACTCATGACCTGCTAGTCTATCCAACATCTGATCGATAAACGGTAGTGGAAAATGATCCTTCCTCGTAGCTTTGTTAAGCTTGCAGTAGTCCATGCAGATTCTCCACCCCGTTACTGTTCGAGTTGGGATTAACTCGTTATTCTCATTAGTGACAATGGTCATACCACCCTTCTTTGGTACGCACTGCACGGGGCTCACCCATGAACTATCCGAAATCGGGTAAATTATGCGTGCATCCAGTTATTTTAGTACCTCTTTCTTGACCACTTCTTTCATTATAGGATTAAACCTTCTTTGCTGCTCCACTGACGGTTTGCTATCATCTTCCAGCAGGATCTTATGCATGCAAAAAGAAGGGCTTATCCCTTTGATATCTGCTATGGTCCATCCAATAGCTGATTTGAACTCTCTAAGCTCTCGTAGCAGTTTTTTCTCCTAAAAAGATGTTAGTGCAGAAGAAATAATCACATGTAGCTTTGAATCTTTATTTAAAAATGCATACCGGAGGTGATCTAGAAGTGGTTTTAGTTCAAGTTCGGGAGGTGCATCCAGAGATGGTTTTAATTTTACCGAAGTTTCTCCAGCTTTCGTAAGTGGCTCGACAGGTGTTCTGAATTTTCCGAATTTGGGAGTGGTATCTAGATATTGCACGAATTCGGCACATTCTTCATCCTCTAATTCTGAATTTTCAACAATTACACTCTTCAATGGTTCATGGCTCAACAAACTCTCAACTTCATCATTTACTATATGATCCACCAAGTCAACTCTAAAACATTCTTCTTCATCTGTTGGGAACTTCATTGCCTTGAAGACATTAAATGTTACCTCCTGATCATGTACACGCATCGTAAGTTCCCCTTTTTGCACGTCTATTAGAGTCCTCCCCGTGGCTAGGAATGGTCTCCCCAGTATGATTGGTATACTTTTATTTTCCTCAAAATCCAAAATGATGAAGTCCTCCGGAAAGATAAATTTGTCCACCTTTACCAGTACGTCCTCTACTATCCCCCGTGGATACGTGATGGATCTATCAGCTAGCTGCAAGGAAATATTTGTTGGTCTTGGGTCCGACAATCCCAACTGACTGAATACAGACAAAGGCATCAGATTGATACTTGCCCCGAGATCACACAAACATTTATCGAAATTCATCTTTCCGATCGTACATGGAATTGTGAAACTGCCCGGATCTTTCAGCTTTGGAGGTAGTTTACGCTGAAGCACTGCACTGCATTCCTCCGTTAAGGCCACTGTCTCAAACTCGTCTAATCTTCTCTTTCTTGACAATATACCCTTCATAAACTTTGCATAACTTGGCATCTGTTCCGATGCCTCAGCGAAAGGTATGTTGATCTGCAGTTTTTTAAAAACCTCCAAAAACTTGCTGAACTGTTTATCTTCCCTCTGCTTATTCAATCTCTGTGGATACGGAACTGGAGGGTGAACTTGTGGTACTGTACTCATGGGCTTCTTATCCGATCCTGCCTTATCTGTCTCTACTTGCTGCGACTTGGGCTCATTAATCTTTTTTTTCTGTTCAGCCCCAATTTCTACCACAGTTTCTGGCCGCGTGTCATCCCCTTGAAAACCAGGCGTTGCTGTACCTGGTACCTTTCTTGCATATTGCTTTCCAGATCTGAGTGTTATGGCCTGACACTGTTCTTTACCTTCTCTTCGTGGATTTGCCTCGGTATTACTTGGCAATGACCCCTGGGGCCTGTTATTAAGCATAGTCGCCATTTGCCCCATTTGAGTTTCCAAATTTTTAATAGCCACTGCCTGGCTTTTGATCATAACCTCTGTATTCGCCATGTACTTCATCATCATCTCCTCCATTTATGATTTCTTTTCTTGCTGAGGCGCATATGGAGTATGATGTTGTTGTTGTTGAGAAAATCCCGGTGGAAAAGGTGGTCTTGGAGCAAACTGTTGTTGTGCTGGCTGAGACTGAAACTGATTATTCTGCTGAAATTGCTGTTGCTGATTCCCTTGATTGTTTGACCAACTGAAATTTGGATGATTACGGTTGTTGGGGTTATATGTGTTCTGAAACTGCCTTGGTCTTTCCTGTAAGTGTTCACATACTGTACCGACTCCGAGCTGATAGCACATTGATCTGTCGAATATGACCCCGCACAAATCTCACATATGAAGGCAACTGACTTGGCTTTGCTTTCTGACAACGAATCTATTTTCTTCGCCATGGCTGCCATCTGTGCTGACAACTGGGTAATAGTATCCACTTCCAACAAACCTGCAACTCTGGGTTGTGGCATTCTGGCTGTAGGATTTTGAAAATCATTTGCTGCCATAGTCTCGATAAGGTTATAAGCTTCGTCATAGCTCTTCGCCCCTAAAGCTCCTCCTGCAGCTGCATCTACCATTTGCCTCGACTGCCATCCCAATCCATTATAAAATGTGTTGATCACCATCCAATCTAGCATACCATGGTGCAGACACTTCCTTAGCATCTCTTTGTATCTATCCCAGGCCTCGTATAAGGATTTGCCCTGTTGTTGCTCAAACTGAGAGATTGTTGTCCTCATTTTTGCAGTTTTAGCCATTGGAAAAAACTTGGCTAAGAACTTCTGTGCTAGGTCCTCCCATGTAGTAATTGATCCAGAAGGCAAAGAGTGAAGCCAACTTCTCGCTCGATCCCTCAATGAGAACGGAAACAGTTTGTCTAATAACATCCTCCGTCACCCCGTTATACCTGAATGTATCGCATATTTCAATAAAACTCAAAAGGTGCTCATTAGGATCGTATGTAGCAGCACGCACCCCCAAACTGGACCGAGTTCTGCACCATTTGAATGGTTCATAGTTTTATTTCAAAGGTATTCGCTGCTATTGCCGGTCTGACTATGCTAGATTACAATCCATTAATGTTTGGCATAGAATAGTCCCTCAAAGCTTTATGCTCCTCTCTTTGCTCTACTCTTTGTTCTTCCGCTATATTCGATATAGTACCTTCTAACTGTGCTTGTAAATTTCTACGCACTCTTGCTTTCCAACCTCTCCCGTCAATATTATCCTGTGTTGGTATCAATTCTGAGTTGGATGATCGTGTGTGCATAAAAATTATACAAGTACCTGAAACCAAAACAAAAACAAAAATAGAAATGAGAAAAGATTAGATTTGTCTAAGTTAAACAATATAGCTTACAACTGATGATAATAATAAAAATCTAAACGCCTTTCCCCGGCAATGGGGCCAAAAACTTGTTGCCTCTTTTTTAAACTTTAGCAAAAGAGCTCTAACTCATGCAAGCATACATGTGTCAACAAATAATACAGAGGAAGTAGAGTATCGTCCCACAGAGAAAGTGCTAAATCAAATTACTATGCATCAGTTCTATCACTAAATTTATTTGCCTAAACTAAAAGACTTGATTAAGGTAACAAAAATTACGATAAAGTCAATTAACAACTAAAGATGCAAAGAATAATGTAATATATCAAATTTGGAATTAATGGGATCCTAACTTCATTTAATAAATAATCTAGTTACCACCAACATGCTAGAAAGTTCACATATTACAGAAAAATAGTCAAGGACACTAATATAGTCATAACCATTTGTCAATGCATTATGACCTGCTTACATAATATCCATAGACAATAGACACCATGTAATCACCATTATAACCAAAATCACTATATTTCTATGTGAAATTGCAATTATATTGATTTAAAGCACAAGCCCTTATTTTGACTCTTACGGTGAAACAGTATATTTCTATCTGATTCACGAAATATCAAGCTATCCAAATTACCCTCATATACGCAAGCTATCATGATTACAATCCATACTCGTATGTTATTTTTCAATTCCAAACAAGCACTGAAAATGAATGGTGATCAAGCATTCATACATGCAAAACAACCATGATAGAGATTCTCTTGATACGTAAAACAATCCAACAATCAAGCATGTAACTAAACTACATATTAAAATCCATTAGAATCCCATAATGGAAATTAGTTCATGACTAAATCAAAAGCCATTATGGGATCAAAACTACACATGGGAAAATAAACAAACAATTGAATAATGAAAGAATAGAACAATCAAACCCAGTTGTGGAATATAATCCAAAGTAAAGCTCAAACCCACATCAAAATCCAGCAATCAAACGATAGTAATCCACAGTAAATTGAAATCTCCCTTAGAAAAAATAGAATAATGATCAATGATAGTCTAATAGTTCCTCTCCAAGTCTCCTTCTCTTCTTCTCATTGATTAAAAACCTAATCCTATTCTTCCTTGGCTTCTTTTTTTCTCATCTAGCCGCACATCACCAACCAAAGTCAGGCTCGAGCGCCTCAGGCGCTACCTTAGTACTAATCCTAGCACTCTGGGCGCTAGGTCATGTCCTCAAAATTACGAAATTGCCATCAAGTTAATTTTTTAATCCTTTAAGCTCCAAATTGACTCTTTTGCCCCTCCAGCTCCATCCTACAATAAACAAGCGCAAAAACGAATAAAACAATACTAAAAACACTTAAAGACCGCATTAATTAAGTTTAACAAGACCTGATTCGTAGGTATAAAACCCACTCATCAAATACCCCCAAACTTAACCAATTGCTTGTCCCCAAGCAATGTAATGATACCAACATGAAAAATGCAAACTAACTATAATGCAAACGAATCAAATAACTAAAACAACATAGTAATCCATATCAGTCCTCAAATATCCATATCGACCCACTACCTAATGTAAAGCTCCCACTCAAACGGATTAGTCAAACCACGCTTGTCATCATTCATGCTGTGGTGTGTGAATCAACTGTTGTAATCAATCATAACCCAAATTACTCACATAATCAACATCTTAGAAAGTAACTCAATTTTTACACATATCTATCAGTAAAACAACTAATCCGACTCATGTAAACATTTAATTAGCACAAGGAGGTATTACGCATATTACTTGGCATGTGCAATGTCTAGTTTCCTTAGGCTTATCAAAACTACCCATGTAACGAGCTTTCAACCAGCGACTCCCAAACCAGTTGGCTTTAGGTCTTCATCATTTGTTTGCTTTTCCTTTACCCTTACTAGTAGATGGCTCGTCAGTTCTTTCAACTTTAGCTGCAATGTTATTATGCAAGGGTGAGCAATGATTGCCCAGCAAGTATAACAACAACAGTAATAATAACATGCGAAATAATTAATGGATATTGAATAATCGAAGATTTAGCTTTTGAGTCAAGAATGTAAAACAAGATTCAAAAGAACGTCTGAGGGTCTTAAGACCACGAACTATGTCCCAGGTCATCAAGTATTTCTACTTTAAACCTTTAACAGTCGTAAGACTATATGGACCTTGCTTCTCGTACTCAGGGGGATCAGCCCTTTGTACCATGTATGTGCACAACATCTTAACGCTAACGCGTAAATAAATCCCCTATATAAGGGTTGTTCATCTCAGTTTGACATCGGAGTCCGTACCAAAGGAAGTTTGGTTTGGATTTACTTCAATAACGTTTCTAGAATTTAGAACGCTCATCAACTATGGACTAGTCGAATCAAAAAGGGTTCGCTAGTCACTCAAGGTTCAAAAGGTGTAATTCGAGAATCAAAACTAAATCTCACAAAAGGTACGATTGAATACGTTCTATATAACTGAAGCATTACAAAGAGGATATTAAAAATGTCTCATTGAATCCATAAAATTGAATGGAATAGAAACAATAACTTGCTCAAGAAGTAATAGCATTATGAAGGTTGTATTCTATGATAATAAAATTTAGAAACTTGCGTAAACGTAAAAGTAAGGATACGATACTTGCCTCGTGCGTAAACTAAAAATTTAAGACTCACGTTTCTCTAATCAACCTATACATTCCATTTATAAAACAGTAACAATAATTAGTTACAGTATTATAAACACTTCAGAACTCATTATCATCTAATTTCATTTTAATAGCTCAGTTGACACCGAACAATTAATGGGCTTATGCTACCACCTTTCACAGAAATTTAACATTCATTTTATACATTAGCCTAAGCTTTAGGTATATCCACGATATCATAATATGATCTTAAAGAAAGAAGAAAATTTTTACTCTCGTCTTTTTACTCTTTTTTTTTATTCCCGCCGGGGCGAGAAAATCCTTCACAAAAATCTCGCCGGGGCGAGATCTCGCCGGGGCGAGGAATTTCTTCACAAAATTCTCGCCGGGGCGAGGGATCCCTTCACAAAATTCTCGTCGGGGCGAGAATTACGAATTCCAGTTTCTGCAGTTCGCGAAGAACGCAGAAACAAGCTAAAAATTTCCCATTTTGTCATTCTTACATCAAATTAAACATACCCAATTATCAAGTATGGTATGAAATTAAAACACATTCCATAAACAATGATTTTAGCATCACAAATAATTTATACAACCCAATTAAAGACCAAAAATCTAACTGTTCATACTTATTATGAAGTTTTGATACAGTTAACAAAATTAATCGCAGTAAATTCGTTTCTTAACCAAATCAATCCGTTTAAGTTTCATTCTTTTGGTTTTTACATGCATAGACATATTCAGTAATCAATTTAACCAATTAACATGTAAATCAAGTACCAATTTCATACATTTAAACCATGTTCATAAGTAACTACTCTGTAATTTCAGAACTTATAATTAAAGCATGATTTCATGGATTTAACTACTCTAAATAATATAATAACCATACAAAACACATCAAAGCATACTTACAATCATCTAATATCAATTTATTGAAAGTTTGGCCATAGAATTTACTATACAGAGAACTCAGAAGCATACATTCATGGAATAAAATTTGGAAGAACATAAATCAAAGTTGAATTTAAGGAATTTACCTTGATTGGTGGTTTAGATTGCTAGAAATCCTTCTTTAATTCTCCAAACTACTTTCTAGATCACAATTTTTCTCAAGTTTTTCTCTCTGTGTTTGCTAAGTTGGCTTAGAAAATAATACCTTAATAAGAATACGTGAGATTTAAATCTGACTAGTGGTGTCAGTTAATCCCATAATGGGTTAACTGACATCAACCCCCATTAGGGCCTCATTTGGCTAGCTCTTTATTCTTCCTTCTAGTTTATTTTAATAACTAGTTTATTACATAATTTCATGTCACACTTTAATCAACTAAATAATCTTAATAAAATCAAATATATAAAATAGAATAATTCTACATTAAATCACATAGTCATATAAATAAAATTCTCATTTATTAATAATGACAATTTACTAAATCTCTAATTAATAATTAAATTAATTAGAAATAACATTATACTCATTTAAATAATGTATTTAATTAAAAAAATTCAATTAAACACATATTTTAAATATAAAAATTCTCTACATTAATATAATTAATGTAACACATATAATTAAATTAATCTACCACAAATTCATTAATTAATCAATTAATTCAACAATCAAATCGTCGAAAAATATTTATTTAATTCAATAAATATTTAAAATAAGTTATAAAAATTCTCGTTCGTCACATCTTTCCCCCCTTAAAAGGATTCTGTCCCCAGAATCACGACTCAAATAACTCGTCCCATTACATTCTCCCCCCTTACAACGATTCTGTCCCCAGAATCGCTACACATAGATTAAGCAAATAACTGAGGATAATTTCTCATCATTTGATCTTCGAGTTCCCACGTAGCTTCTTCAGCGTTGTGGTTCCTCCAGATCACCTTAACAGAAGGTATAATTTTATTTCGTAGTACTTGCTCTTTCCTGTCAACTATCTGAACAGGCTCTTCTTCGTAAGACAAATCTTTCTCAACTTGCAGGGGTTCATACTCTATGACATGCTTGTAGTCGGGCTGGTATGGTCGTAACACCGAGACATGAAAGACATTGTGGATGTGTTCCAGCGTTGGAGGTAAAGCTACCTCATATGCAACCTCACCAACTCTTCTTAATATTTCAAAGGGCCCAATGAACCTCGGGCTCAGTTTTCCTTTCTTACCAAAACGAATCTTCCCTCTCCAGGGAGATACTTTCAAGAATACATAGCTACCAGACTCAAACTCTCGATTCTTACGATGTTGATCGGCGTACTTCTTCTGTCTATCCTGAGATGCTATCAATCTTGCCCTGATCACTTTAACGATTTCTGCGGTCTGTTGTACCAGTTCTGGTCCGAGCAATTGACGTTCGCCAACTTCATCCCAGCATAATGGAGTTTTGCACTTTCTGCCGTACAACGCTTCGTAAGGCGGCATGCCAATACTTGCGTGGTAACTGTTGTTATAAGCAAATTCCACCAACGGTAGATGATCGTCCCAATTTCCTTTGAAGTCCATAATGCAAACTCGTAACATATCCTCCAATGTTTGAATCGTTCTTTCGCTCTGTCCGTCGGTCTGTGGATGATATGCCGTACTCATACGTAACTGTGTCCCCATGCATTCCTGTAGTCGTTTCCAGAAGTTCGATGTGAAGCGCGGATCCCTATCTGAGACAATAGATATTGGAATGCCGTGCCTCGAAATAATCTCCTTGACGTACAACTTCGCCAACTGATCTAGGTTGAATCTGATCTTGATCGGTAGAAAATGTGCTGATTTCGTTAGTCGATCGACGATAACCCATACTGCGTCGAAACCTTTCTGAGTCATCGGGAGACCTACTACGAAATCCATGGTAATGTGCTCCCATTTCCATTCTGGGATTTCTAACGGTTGTAATAGCCCACTTGGCCTCTGATGTTCGGCTTTAACTTTCTGACATGTCAAACACTTGGCTACACAATCGGCAACGTCTTTCTTCATATTCGGCCACCAGAAATGTTGTCGGAGATCTTAATACATCTTCGTACTTCCCGGATGAATCGAATATCTAGAATTATGAGCCTCGCTCAAAATTTCGTCCTTAATCTCTTGTACTGGCGGAACCCAAATTCTTTTCTCGAATCTTAATACTCCCTCGTTATCCATTTTGAATTTCACTTCATCACCTTCAGATATTCTTTTCCTGATTTTATCACATTCTTCGTCCTTATTTTGTGTCTCCTTAATCTTTTCCACCAAAGTTGAACCGATTCTCAACTGAAATAATTTTTCGTCACACTCTTTTGGAAATTTCACTTCCAATTCTAGTTTCGCCATTGTTGTAATTAGCTCCTCTTGAGCGGTAATCATAGACAATTTCTCCTGTCCCTTTCTGCTTAAGGCGTCAGCCACCACAGTCGCTTTACCCGGATGGTATAAAATCTCGCAGTCATAATCCTTTATTAATTCCAACCATCTCCTCTGTCGCATGTTCAAATCCTTCTGTGTAAAAATATATTTCAGACTTTTGTGGTCTGTATATATTTCACACTTCTCCCCGTAAAGATAGTGCCTCCATATCTTCAAAGCAAACACCACCGCAGCCAACTCCAAATCATGGGTAGGATACCCCTTCTCATAGTCCTTCAATTGTCGTGACACATACGCAATGACCTTACCGTTCTGCATAAGCACACAACCTAGTCCTTTATGCGATGCATCACTGTACACCACAAAATTTCATGTGCTATCCGGTAGAGACAACACAGGCGCCGTAGTCAACCTCTTCTTTAATTCTTGAAAACTTTCCTCACACTTCTCCGTCCAAACGAACTTCACCGTCTTTCTAGTCAAATTCGTTAACGGAGTCGCGATTTTGGAAAAATCCTAAATGAATCTCCTGTAGTAACCCGCTAATCCGAGGAAACTCCTTACTTCCGAAGGCGTTTTCGGCTGATCCCAGTTAAGCACTGCTTCAACCTTTGACGGATCCACTGAAATCCCATCCTTGTCAATCACATGTCCAAGAAATTGCACTCGTTCTATCCAGAATTCACACTTTAAAAATTTAGCGTACAACTTCTCTTTTCTTAATGTTTCCAATGTCAACTTCAAATGTTCTACATGCTCTTCCTTGGTTTTGGAGTAAATTAGAATATCGTCAATGAATATTACTACAAACTTGTCCAAAAACGGCTTAAACACCCTGTTCATTAAGTCCATGAATGCTGCAGGAGCATTCGTTAGACCAAATGACATCACCAGAAACTCGTAGTGACCGTAACGAGTCCTGAACGCTGTCTTCGGTACATCTTCCTTCCTCACCTTCAACTGATGATAACCACTCCTCAAATCTATCTTTGAGAAATACCTAGCTCCTTTCAATTGATCAAACAAGTCATCGATTCTTGGCAACGGGTATTTATTTTTAATCGTGACCTTGTTCAATTCCCTGTAATCAATGCAAAGTCGCATCGATCCGTCCTTCTTCTTAACAAACAACATCGGCGCTCCCCACGGCGATACGCTTGGCTGAATATACTTCTTATCTAAAAGTTCTTGTAGTTGCACCATCAATTCTTTCATCTCTACTGGGGCCATATGGTACGGAGCTTTCGATATCGAGGCAGTTCCTGGTGCCAAATCGATTACAAACTCAACTTCCCTATCTGGCGGAAGTCCTGGCAAATCGTCTGGAAAGATGTCTATAAAGTCCCTTACGACAGGTATCTCTTCTAATTTCGGACTCTCTTTTCGAGTATCAACTATGTAGGCTAAGTATCCCACACAGCCTTGTCTTAACAACTTCCTGGCCTGCATCATCGTCAGACAACTCGCTTGTCTAGGCGATTTGCTGCCATAAAATACTACCTTTGACGGAGTCATAAGGTTAATACGTTTTTTCTGGCAATCAATTATCGCTCCATAATTGAATAGCCAATCCATACCCAAAATAACGTCAAATTCCCCAAGTTTGATTGGGACCAGATCTACTGTTATCACGTTTCCCTTAATGTTCACTCTACAGTTCTTGTGTACGTACCTAACAGGAATTACCTCCCTATTCGCAATTTCTATGTTCAAAGGGTAGTCTAATTCCTCCTTAGGCAAATCTAAGTTCTTAGCAAAGTCATCGGATATAAATGAACAAGTAGCACCCGAATCAAACAATACATAAGCATCTATATTATTGGTCGGAATGATACTTGACACCACATCGCGAGACTGCACGACATCTTGCACGGTCATGTTGAAAGTTCTGGCGGTGGGTCGGTTTGTTGGTGCTGATCCGGTTATGGTTAATGTACTGCCACCACTGTTCCCCTTATTCCCTCCTGCTCCTCCTGCTGCCTTTTTGGGACAATCTCTAGCTAAATGATCTTTCGATCCGCATGTGAAACAAGCACCCTTCTTTGGATTCGGATAATTTGGCGCTATGTGGCCCTCCTAATTGCAATTGTAGCACACCCTTTTTCCTTTCAGGCATACACCTGCATGATTCTTACCACAGCTTGCACAAGCCTCAATTTTCTTCTTCTGGTTACTCTGCTAACTTCTAGTAGAACCACCATCGTTCCATTTTCGTTTCTGGTTTCCTCCTCCATTACTACCGCTCGGCCTATTCTCAGTCTCATTCTTTTTCTTTTTCTGTTCCTGGTTGTATCTGGTCATCGCTTCACTTCCTCCCTCAGCTATTATCGCTTTCTCTAACACCGCCGCAAATGTGTTGAGTTGAAACATAGAAACCTTACTGTAAAGCCAAGGCTTCAATCCTTGCTCAAACCGTCTAGCCTTCCTCTCATCCGTGTTAACCTGGTATGGTGCAAACCTCGCTAATTCGTTAAATTTTGCCGAATATTCTGGCACTGTCATCGTTCCTTGTTTAAGTTCGAGAAACTGAACCTCCATCTGATTCTGTGAACTTGCCGGAAAATACATCTCGAAGAACATTTCCTTAAATCGATCCCACGGTATGACACCCTCTCCTGCTCTCGTCTTCTTGGCTTGCCACTAGTAACTGGCTTCCGACTTTAACATGAAAGTCGTAAAGGCAGTCTTCTGGTCATTCCCAACCCTAGCGACATCGAAAACTTTCTCCATTTCCCTTACCCAGGTTTGGGTTTCTATCGGATTCATCGCTCCTTTAAACTCAGGGGGACCAACGGCCTTAAAGTCCTTAAAGGTCGTAGCGTGAGCTTGCGGTTGATTGGCAAAAGCTCCAGTCAAAAGATTCACTAGTTGTTGAACTGGGTTAACATCGGGTGGATTATTGTTATTGTTGTTAGTGGACCCCTCAGGGGGTGGTTATTGACGGGGTCGTCCAGCTCTTCTTGGCGGCATAATTCTGTTCAAGAATATGCGCTTATTAGGTCATCACTCAATTTTTTAAGTGCTCAGCATTTAACTCAAACAATTCATGTTAAATATTTAACACATAACTTCTTCAAATAAAACTAATATTTCATTAATTCAAAGGTCTTACACATAAAAAGATAGCATCACTGCTATTTACATCAATTACCCCAAGATCAAACAATCTTTAGGATTAAATAGTCATATTCCATTGTGTATACTCACGCTGGAATTTACATCACCAAATATCATAAATATTTACACATAATTCAAAACGTTCTCCTATCACGGCCTACTAAGGCGTCGGACTGCCTGTCTACGTTCTTCCTCCATGATACGGCACATCGTCATGCGATCCAACATGTACCATGGTAATTCCTCGAACTGAATCGGATAGTGGAGAACTCGATCCTGGGCCCTATCAATCGCTGTCTGAAATGTGTAGTCCGTCTCCTCAATCTTAGCCCATTTTTCCCGTTCACCTTCTTCGGAAATCTCTGCACGTCGAGCGTTACGCATCCAAGCATCCTCTGCTCTAGCACGTTCTGCAGACTCCTCACTCAAATCATCCTTTAACTTCTGAATCTCAAGTTTCATCTTTTCATTCTCAGCTAGCAAGTCTTCTTTTTGACTCTCTGACTGAACTAACTTCCATTCTACATCTCCAAGACGTATATCCAGGTCCTCAATTTCCTCATCCTTCTGCTCTAGAATAGCCTGACGCTCAACCACCTGTCCCTCTAACTCCTCCACTCGATCCTGCAACTCTATGTTGCGATCATACACCTGCTCAAACATCTGAAAACCTAAGGAAGATAGTGGTATCTCCCCAGGGTCTTCTTCCTCCTCCTCAACCTCCTCAGAATCCTCCTCGGGATCTAACTCAGGCTCATGCTCCTGACCCTCAACCGTGATCAATGGAGATGGCTCTTTATGCACCAACTGCTCCCTATTAACATGAATATCGCGGGGCTCCTCCTCTCCAGCCACTCGGGGCACAATCTCCCTAGGCTGACTGGATCCTCCAATATCCGACATCCTGACAACAAAGTTTAAGTTTTAATTAATACTCGGTACTATCCATATACATCACATCACATCTAACTACCCATTCATTCATAATGGAAATACTATTAATAGAAATAGAAATCTCCCATTAAGGGTTACAACATCATTCATAAATAAATCCCACGTCATCTAACCTTAAATAAACATCAGTGCGGAAAACATAAATGATGTCTATTACATAACATCATTAAAATAAGTACAACAAGTCTTCATCATTTGTTTGCTTTTCCTTTACCCTTACTAGTAGATGGCTCGTCAGTTCTTTCAACTTTAGCTGCAATGTTATTATGCAAGGGTGAGCAATGATTGCCCAGCAAGTATAACAACAACAGTAATAATAACATGCGAAATAATTAATGGATATTGAATAATCGAAGATTTAGCTTTTGAGTCAAGAATGTAAAACAAGATTCAAAAGAACGTCTGAGGGTCTTAAGACCACGAACTATGTCCCAGATCATCAAGTATTTCTACTTTAAACCTTTAACAGTCGTAAGACTATATGGACCTTGCTTCTCGTACTCAGGGGGATCAGCCCTTTGTACCATGTATATGCACAACATCTTAACGCTAACGCGTAAATAAATCCCCTATATAAGGGTTGTTCATCTCAGTTTGACATCGGAGTCCGTACTAAAGGAAGTTTGGTTTGGATTTACTTCAATAACGTTTCTAGAATTTAGAACGCTCATCAACTATGGACTAGTCGAATCAAAAAGGGTTCGCTAGTCACTCAAGGTTCAAAAGGTGTAATTCGAGAATCAAAACTAAATCTCACAAAAGGTACGATTGAATACGTTCTATATAACTGAAGCATTATAAAGAGGAAATTAAAAATGTCTCATTGAATCCATGAAATTGAATGGAATAGAAACAATAACTTGCTCAAGAAGTAATAGCATTATGAAGGTTGTATTCTATGATAATGAAATTTAGAAACTTACGTAAACGTAAAAGTAAGGATAAGATACTTGCCTCGTGCGTAGACTAAAAATTTAAGACTCACGTTTCTCTAATCAACCTATACATTCCGTTTATAAAACAGTAACAATAATTAGTTACAGTATTATAAACACTTCAGAACTCATTCTCATCTAATTTCATTTTAATAGCTCAGTTGACACCGAACAATCAATGGGCTTATGCTACCACCTTTCACAGAAATTTAACATTCATTTTATACATTAGCCTAAGCTTTAGGTATATCTACGATATCATAATATGATCTTAAAGAAAGAAGAAAATTTTTGCTCTCGTCTTTTTACTCTTTTTTTTATTCCCGTCGGCGCGAGAAAATCCTTCACAAAAATCTCGTCGGGGCAAGATCTTGCCGGGGCGAGGAATTGCTTCACAAAATTCTCGCCGGGGCGAGGGATCCCTTCACAAAATTCTCGCCGGGGCGAGAATTACGAATTCCAGTTTCTGCAGTTCGCGAAGAACGCAGAAACAAGCCAAAAATTTCCCATTTTGTCATTCTTACATCAAATTAAACATACCCAATTATCAAGTATGGTATGAAATTAAAACACATTCCATAAACAATGATTTTAGCATCACAAATAATTTATACAACCCAATTAAAGACCAAAAATCTAACTGTTCATACTTATTATGAAGTTTTGATACAGTTAACAAAATTAATCGCAGTAAATTCGTTTCTTAACCAAATCAATCCGTTTAAGTTTCATTCTTTTGGTTTTTACATGCATAGACATATTCAGTAATCAATTTAACCAATTAACATGTAAATCAAGTACCAATTTCATACATTTAAACCATGTTCATAAGTAACTACTCTGTAATTTCAGAACTTATAATTAAAGCATGATTTCATGGATTTAACTACTCTAAATAATATAATAACCATACAAAACACATCAAAGCATACTTACAATCATCTAATATCAATTTATTGAAAGTTTGGCCATAGAATTTACTATACAGAGAACTCAGAAGCATACATTCATGGAATAAAATTTGGAAGAACATAAATCAAAGTTGAATTTAAGGAATTTACCTTGATTGGTGGTTTAGATTGCTAGAAATCCTTTTTTAATTCTCCAAACTACTTTCTAGATCACAATTTTTCTCAAGTTTTTCTCTCTGTGTTTGCTAAGTTGGCTTAGAAAATAATACCTTAATAAGAATACGTGAGATTTAAATCTGACTAGTGGTGTCAGTTAATCCCATAATGGGTTAACTGACATCAACCCCCATTAGGGCCTCGTTTGGCTAGCTCTTTATTCTTCCTTCTAGTTTATTTTAATAACTAGTTTATTACATAGTTTCATGTCACACTTTAATCAACTAAATAATCTTAATAAAATCAAATATATAAAATAGAATAATTCTACATTAAATCACATAGTCATATAAATAAAATTCTCATTTATTAATAATGACAATTTACTAAATCTCTAATTAATAATTAAATTAATTAAAAATAACATTATACTCATTTAAATAATGTATTTAATCAAATAAATTCAATTAAACACATATTTTAAATATAAAAATTCTCTACATTAATATAATTAATGTAACACATATAATTAAATTAATCTACCACAAATTCATTAATTAATCAATTAATTCAACAATCAAATCGTCAAAAAATATTTATTTAATTCAAAAAATATTTGAAATAAGTTACAAAAATTCTCGTTCGTCACACATATGGCGGCACGACATCAACTTAGCACAAATAAAAGCATGGCATGCTCTTTCATATCTGCTCAGCGTAGATGAAGGGAAGTGCACGACTTCCTGCTGGTCGGTCAATTTCCATTCCGTTCCTGGCTCACAAAGGGCTGCAATGATCTCAGTGTAATCCAAATCCTGCTGCATATATTTTGTATATCCATCACTATGGATCTTTTGCAACCCATAATACGCGTTGATTGCTTTTCGCCCCACATTTACTTCCTTACCCCGAACCATCACCGAATTCCCACTAGCTTCTTTAGCATTGACATAGAATTCCTTTACAATATTAACTGCGGCTGGCTCAGGTTGTGCTGTAAATGCCATCCAATTTCGGCTGCATATCATGCGAGCCAATTCCCCATCTGCTTGCTCATCGGGTAGCAAACCACGCTCAGGAATTAAGGACTTCCCTGATGACCAGTTCTTATACCTATAGTAAGCTTGAGGGCTAATAAATTTCTTTTGATCATACTTAACAGCAGATGAGCCTGAGCTTTCTCCTCTATGTCTTTTAGGAGCCATGAATAACCACTAAGAAAGATCAAGACCCAAAATAATTCCAAAACTTCTTTGGGGCAAATGATCAAACACTTAGTAGGCAACACTTCAAAAACCCTTGTAAAATATTTCCCCCAAACTTAGAACAACCAAATCATTCAACAATTTAATCACCCACAATTCTCAACCATATGGATAGAAAATTTATGCTTTAACCCAACCCTAATTGAGCCAACACAAACTCAATTGGGTTCACAATCACAATAACTTAGCCCAAGAACTAGCAATTCATACAAAGCAAACCAATCTCCAATTATTCAATGTCTCACAAGTTATTACTTACCAGTATTGTTCATTTGCTTCATAAAACCTTACTCCTAATTAGTAGAATTGTAATTTGTCTTGGTTAAGGAGGAAGCAAACCTTGGTGTTATGTTGTTGCCGGCAAGAAATTGGAATTGTATGAAGATTGTGTGTGTTTTGTTGTTGTGGAGCTCAAATTCGGTAACAATAGAGGATAGCGGCAACTTGAGGCGGCTAAAAGGAGAAGAGAAGCTTGATTTTTTTTTGTTGTGCCCTCCTTTTGCCCGATCTAGGGTTGTAACATTTTTTTTTATTATTATTTTTTCAAAGTTTCCAGCCGAGCGCTTTAGGCGCTGCAATAAATGAAGGATTGGGCGCTTTAAACGCTGACTTACAGTAGCCGAGTGTTGGTATAGCGCCTAGAGCGCTGGACTTAGCAAGGGAACGAGCGCCTAAGGCGCTACTATGCAGTAGCTGGTGCTGGCTCGAGCGCCTAAGGCGCTACTATGCAGTAGCTGGTGCCGGCTCGAGCGCTTAGAGCGCTATGCTGCGTGCTTGGCCTAGCGCCTCTAGCGCTTATATGCAGTAGCTTGGCTAGTTGGTTAGCGCCTCAGGCGCTGAGTTGTGACTTGTTTGAGCGCTGCCGGCGCTTTGTTGCAGAATCGTGGCCCATGTCATAGCGCTGTAGGCGCTGAGTTTTGTGCTTAATGAGCGCTTTAGGCGCTTGAGCCTACACTTAGCCAATTTTTCTCAGTTTATGCTTCTATCTGCAAACAAATCACCCCAAATTCCAAAATTAAGTGCAGAACACTTTTTTTTATTTTTTTATTTTTTAGAATGAAGTAATTAACTAAACAAAAGACAAAACAGAAAATTAAAATGCTGGGTTGCCTCCCAGTTAGCGCTAAGTTATAGTCAATTAGTTTTGACTGTCTCTGAATCTCATGTCGCAGACAAGATTAAGGTGACTTTCTGTCTGTCCACCTCATCCCCAAAGTAATGCTTCAAACGCTGTCCATTCACCTTGAACGACTTGTCCGGGAATTTATCATACACTTCAATTGCACCATGCGGAAAAACCGTCTTCACTGTGAATGGTCCTGACCATCTTGCTTTCAGCTTCCCGGGAAAAAGTTTAAGTCTGGAGTTGAAAAGTAAAACCCTTTGTCCCGGTTCAAAAGTTCTCTCTATGATCTTACGATCATGCCATTTCTTCACCTTCTCCTTGTACAGCTTCGAGTTTTCATATGCCCATAATCGGAATTCATCCAACTCATTGATTTGGAGTAGGCATTTCTCTCATGCAGCTGTCGAATCAAAGTTCAACTTCCTAATTGCCCAATATGCCTTATGCTCTAGCTCCATAGGAAGATGACAAGCTTTTCCATAAACCAGCTGAAACAGTGACATGCCCAACAGAGTTTTGTAAGCAGTCCTAAATGCCCACACCGCATCATCCAGCTTTAAAGACCAATCCTTCCTCGTAGGATTCACAATTTTTTCAAGGATTCTTTTGACTTCTCGATTCGATACTTCAGCTTGGCCATTCGTTTGTGGGTGATAAGCTGTAGCAATACGATGATTCACCCCATACTTAGCTAACAAAGCTGTAAACTATCTATTGCAGAAATGACTACCTTCATCACTAATAATGGCCCTAGGAGTCCCAAATCTAGTGAAGATACTTCTGTGTAAAAACTTGAGGACCACCTTGGCATCATTTTTCGGAAGCGCTGCCACTTCTACTCATTTCGACACATAATCTACTGCTAGCAAGATGTAGAGATTACCGCATGAAGACATAAAAGGACCCATGAAATCAATCCCCCATACGTCGAAAATTTCTACTTCAAGGATTGTATTCAAAGGCATTTCATTCCTCTTTGAAATATTTCCCACTCTCTGACATCTATCACACCTCTGGACGAAACTGTATGCATCCTTAAAAATTGTCGGCCAGTAAAATCCCGCTTGTAGTACTCTAGCTGCTGTTCTCTCTCCGCCGTAGTGACCTCCATATACAAAAGAATGACAATCCCGTAGAATCCCCTCGGTCTCGCTATACGGAATACACCTTCTTATCATTTGATCAGCACACTGTTTAAACAAATACGGCTTATCCCATATATACCATTTGACATCATGCAGAAATTTTTTCTTTTGATGACCCACCAAGTCAGAAGGTATCAACTTGCTTACCAAATAGTTCGCGTAGTCTGCAAACCATGGCACTTCCCCTTGCACCACAAACAACTGCTCATCCGGAAAGGATTCATTAATTACAACTTTGTCGTCTATCTCCCTTTCCGAATTCTCTAGTCGAGATAAGTGGTCTGCCACTTGGTTTTCAGTCCCCTTCCTGTCCTTGATCTCCAAATCAAACTCCTGCAACAATAATATCTACCTGATCAACTTGAGCTTTGCATCCTTCTTTGCCACTAAATGTCGAATTGCCGAGTGATCCGTGTACACTATCACCTTTGTGCCAATCAGATATGATCGAAATTTATCAAAGGCATACACCACTGCCAATAACTCTTTTTCTGTGGTGGTGTAGTTTAACTGTGCATCAGTAAGGGTCTTGTTGGCATAATATATCACATGAAACATCTTTTCCTTCCTCTGCCCCAAAATAGCCCCTACGGCGTAGTCACTGCCATCACACATTAGCTCAAACGGCAAATTCCAATCTGGTGTCGTAATAACTGGTGCTGAAGTTAGTTTACCCTTTAAGTGCTCAAATGCCCTTATGCAAGCCTCATCGAAGTTAAACTGTGCATCCTTCTCCAATAAACTACACAGTGGTTTAGTTATCTTGGAGAAGTCCTTGATGAATCTGCGGTAGAAGCCTGCATGTCCAAGAAAACTGCGGACACCTTTTACTGAAGTAGGTGGAGGTAAGTTCTTAATAGTTTCCAGCTTAGCCCTGTCCACCTCAATTCCTTTCTTCGAAACTTTGTGTCCCAATATAACTCCTTCTTGTACCATAAAATGGCACTTCTCCCAATTCAGTACTAGATTCATTTCAACACATCTTTTCAAGACCATCTTTTCTACCATGTCTGAAAAAATAGCCGTCATGCATCTCTAAAAGGTGGCTGGAGCATTGCACAACCCGAAAGACATCCTTCTGAAAGCAAAAGTGCCGTATGGACATGTAAAAGTAGTCTTTTCCTGGTCTTCTAGAGCTATCATAATCTGATTGTAGCCTGAATAACTGTCCAGAAGGAAATAATACTAATGACCTGCTAGTCTATCCAACATCTGATCGATAAACAGTAGTGGAAAATGATCCTTCCTCGTAGCTTTGTTAAGCTTGCGGTAGTCCATGCAGATTCTCCACCCCGTTACTATTCGAGTTGGGATTAGCTCGTTATTCTCATTAGTGACAACGGTCATACCACCCTTCTTTGGTACGCACTGCACGGGGCTCACCCATGAACTATCCGAAATCAGATAAATTATACCTGCATCCAGCCATTTCAGTACCTCTTTCTTGACCACTTATTTCATTATAGGATTAAGCCTTCTTTGCTGCTCCACTAACGGTTTGCTATCATCTTCCAGCAGGATCTTATGCATGCAAAAAGAAGGGCTTATCCCTTTAATATTTGCTATGGTCCATCCAATAGCTGATTTGAACTCTCTAAGCTCTCATAGTAGTTTTTTCTCCTAAAAAGATGTTAGTGCAGAAGAAATAATCACAGGTAGCTTTGAATCTTTATTTAAAAATGCATACCGGAGGTGATCTGGAAGTGGTTTTAGTTCAAGTTCGGGAGGTGCATCCAGAGATGGTTTTAATTTTACCGAAGTTTCTCCATCTTTCGTAAGTGGATCGACAGGTGTTCTGAATTTTCCGAATTTGGGAGTGGTATCTAGATATTGCACGAATTCGGCACATTCTTCATCCTCCAATTCTGAATTTTCAGCAATTACACTCTTCAATGGTTCATAGCTCAACAAACTCTCAACTTCATCATTTACTATATGATCCACCAAGTCAACTCTAAAACATTCTTCTTCATCTGTTGGGAACTTCATTGCCTTGAAGACATTAAATGTTACCTCCTGATCATGTACACGCATCGTAAGTTCCCCTTTTTGCACGTCTATTAGAGTCCTCCCCGTGGCTAGGAATGGTCTCCCCAGTATGATTGGTATACTTTTATCTTCCTCATAATCCAAAATGATGAAGTCCTCCGGAAAGATAAATTTGTCCACCTTTACCAGTACGCCCTCTACTATCCCCGTGGATACGTGATGGATCTATCAGCTAGCTGCAAGGAAATATTTGTTGGTCTTGGGTCCGGCAATCCCAACTGACTGAATACAGACAAAGGCATCAAATTGATACTTGCCCCGAGATCACACAAACATTTATCGAAATTCATCTTTCCGGTCGTACATGGAATTGTGAAACTGCTCGGATCTTTCAGCTTTGGAGGTAGTTTACGCTGAAGCACTGCACTGCATTCCTCCGTCAAGGCCACTGTCTCAAACTCGTCTAATCTTCTCTTCCTTGACAATATACCCTTCATAAACTTTGCATAACTTGGCATCTGTTCTAATGCCTTAACGAAAGGTATGTTGATCTGCAGTTTTTTAAAAACCTCCAAAAACTTGCTGAACTGTTTATCTTCCCTCTGCTTATTCAATCTCTGTGGATACGGAACTGGAGGGTGAACTTGTGGTACTGTACTCATGGGTTTCTTATCCGATCCTGTCTTATCTGTCTCTACTTGCTGCGACTTGGGCTCATCATTATTTTCTTTCTGTTCAGCCCCAATTTCTACCCCAGTTTCTGGCCGCGTGTCATCCCCTTGAAAACCAGGCGTTGCTGTACCTGGTACCTTTCTTGCATATTGCTTTCCAGAACTGAGTGTTATGGCCTGACACTGTTCTTTACCTTCTCTTCGTGGATTTGCCTCAGTATTACTTGGCAATGACCCCTGGGGCCTGTTATTAAGCATAGTCGCCATTTGCCCCATTTGAGTTTCCAAATTTTTAATAGCCATTGCCTGGCTTTTGATCATAACCTCTATATTCGCCATGTACTTCATCATCATCTCCTCCATTTCTGATTTCTTTTCTTGCTGAGGCGCATATAGAGTATGATGTTGTTGTTGTTGAGAAAATCCCGGTGGAAAAGGTGGTCTTGGAGCAAACTGTTGTTGTGCTGGCTGAGACTGAAACTGATTATTCTGCTGAAATTGTTGTTGCTGATCCCCTTGATTGTTTAACCAACTGAAATTTGGATGATTACGGTTGTTGGGGTTATATGTGTTCTGAAACTGTTCTTGGTCTTTCCTGTAAGTGTTCACATACTGTACCGACACCGAGCTGATAGCACATTGATTTGTCGAATGTGACCCCGCACAAATCTCACATATGAAGGCAACTGACTTGGCTTTGCTTTCTTACAACGAATCTATTTTCTTCGCCATGGCTGCCATCTGTGCTGACAACTGGGTAATAGTATCCACTTCCAACAAACCTGCAACTCTGGGTTGTGGCATTCTGGCTGTAGGATTTTGAAAATCATTTGCTACCATAGTCTCGATAAGGTTATAAGCTTCGTCATAGCTCTTCGCCCCTAAAGCTCTTCCTGCAGCTGCATCTACCATTTGCCTCGACTGCCATCCCAATCCATTATAAAATGTGTTGATCACCATCCAATCTAGCATACCATGGTGCAGATACTTCCTTAGCATCTCTTTGTATCTATCCCAGGCCTCGTATAAGGATTTGCCCTGTTGTTGCTCAAACTGAGAGATTGCTGTCCTCATTTTTGCAGTTTTAGCCATTGGGAAAAACTTGGCTAAGAACTTCTGTGCTAGGTCCTCCCATGTAGTAATTGATCCAGAAGGCAAAGAGTGAAGCCAACTTCTCTCTCGATCCCTCAATGAGAACGGAAACAGTTTTAGTCTAATAGCATCCTCCGTCACCCCGTTATACCTGAATGTATCGCATATTTCAATAAAACTCAAAAGGTGCTCATTAGGATCGTCTGTAGCAGCACCCCCAAACTGGACCGAGTTCTGCACCATTTGAATGGTTCCTAGTTTTATTTCAAAGGTATTCGCTGCTATTGCCGGTCTGACTATGCTAGACTACAATCCATTAATGTTTGGCATAGAATAGTCCCTCAAAGCTTTATGCTCCTCTCTTTGTTCTTCCGCTATATTCGATATAGTACCTTCTAACTGTGCTTGTAAATTTCTACGCACTCTTGCTTTCCAACCTCTCCCGTCAATATTATCCTGTGCTGGTATCAATTCTGAGTTGGATGATCGTGTGTGCATAAAAATTATACAAGTACCTGAAACCAAAACAAAAACAAAAATAGAAATGAGAAAAGATTAGATTTGTCTAAGTCAAACAATATAGCTTACAACTGATGATAATAATAAAAATTTAAACGCCTTTCCCCGGCAACGGCGCCAAAAACTTGTTGCCTCTTTTTTAAACTTTAGCAAAAGAGCTCTAACTCATGCAAGCATACATGTGTCAACAAATAATACAAAGGAAGTAGAGTATCGTCCCACAGAGAAAGTGCTAAATCAAATTACTATGCATCAGTTCTATCACTAAATTTATTTGCCTAAACTAAAAGACTTGATTAAGGTAACAAAAATTACGATAAAGTCAATTAACAACTAAAGATGCAAAGAATAATGTAATATATCAAATTTGGAATTAATGGGATCCTAACTTCATTTAATAAATAATCTAGTTACCACCAACATGCTAGAAAGTTCACATATTACAGAAAAATAGTCAAGGACACTAATATAGTCATAACCATTTGTCAATGCATTATGACCTGCTTACATAATATCCATAGACAATAGACACCATGTAATCACCATTATAACCAAAATCACTATATTTCTATGTGAAATTGCAATTATATTGATTTAAAGCACAAGCCCTTATTTTGACTCTTACGGTGAAACAGTATATTTCTATCTGATTCACGAAATATCAAGCTATCCAAATTAGCCTCATATACGCAAGCTATCATGATTACAATCCATACTCATATGCTATTTTTCAATTCCAAACAAGCACTGAAAATGAATGGTGATCAAGCATTCATACATGCAAAACAACCATGATAGAGATTTCTCTTGATACGTAAAACAATCCAACAATCAAGCATGTAACTAAACTACATATTAAAATCCGTTAGAATCCCATAATGGAAATTAATTCATGACTAAACCAAAAGCCATTATGGGATCAAAACTACACATGGGAAAATAAACAAACAATTGAATAATGAAAGAATAGAACAATCAAACCCAGTTGTGGAATATAATCCAAAGTAAAGCTCAAACCCACATCAAAATCCAGCAATCAAACGATAGTAATCCACAGTAAATTGAAATCTCCCTTAGAAAAAATAGAATAATGATCAATGATAGTCTAATAGTTCCTCTCCAAGTCTCCTTCTCTTCTTCTCATTGATTAAAAACCTAATCCTATTCTTCCTTGGCTTCTTTTTTTCTCATCTAGCCGCACATCACCAACCAAAGTCAGGCTCGAGCTCCTCAGGCGCTACCTTAGTACTAATCCTAGCGCTCTAGGCGCTAGGTCATGTCCTCAAAATTACGAAATTGCCATCAAGTCAAATTTTTAATCCTTTAAGCTCCAAATTGACTCTTTTGCCCCTCCAGCTCCATCCTACAATAAACAAGCGTAAAAATGAATAAAACAATACTAAAAACACTTAAAGACCGCATTAATTAAGTTTAACAATACCTGATTCGTAAGTATAAAACCCACTCATCAAATACCCCCAAACTTAACCAATTCCTTGTCCCCAAGCAATGTAATGATACCAACATGAAGAATGCAAACTAACTATAATGCAAACGAATCAAATAACTAAAACAACATAGTAATCTATATCAGGCCTCAAATATCCATATCGACCCACTACCTAATGTAAAGCTCCCACTCAAACGGATTAGTCAAACCACGCTTGTCATCATTCATGCTGTGTGTGTGAATCAACTGTTGTAATCAATCATAACCCAAATTACTTACATAATCAACATCTTAGAAAGTAACTCAATTTTTACACATATCTATCAGTAAAACAACTAATCCGACTCATGTAAACATTTAAATAGCTCAAGGAGGTATTACGACATATTATTTTTTAGTATTACACGAGTGCGTTTTACGCTCCATCTCGTTTCTTCTTCTTTTTTTCTTCTTTTTTTTACTTGGCATGTGCAATGTCTAGTTTCCTTAGGCTTTTCAAAACTACCCATGTAACGAGCTTTCAACCAACGACTCCCAAACCAGTTGGCTTTAGGGCACTAGGTGTCAAGACACCCCTACGGATCAAATAACCCGAGTAGCAATGGCCACGAAATTAAACTATCCAAGAAAGTTTTTTTTTTAGAACTCCCCCAAACTTATTTTCTTGCTTACTAGAGCCTTCATAGACGTTTCACTGATGCTATCACTTTGTAATCCCAAGTTTCTTACCAGACACAGATTATATAAGAATTTGAATCAAATTGATTAAACAGTTGACTAAATGCTTTCCTTGTTAACATGAAATTCAGACAAGCATATTCGACTTCCCCGTTCAAGTCATCACTCTACACTAGATTTCAATCATTAGCAATCTTGTACTTAAGACTAGAATCTTATCATTGGCCCAAACTGGTTCCACTATGTCATTTATTATCTGATTCATGCAACAAAATGCTTGACACACCCTAAAATGCAATTATCATGCAACATGTACTCTACCAGACCATGACTAACTACCATAAATAAACACAATGACATAAAACAATCTATATGCACAAAAACAGAAAACTAAATACCCCCCAAACTGAACTAAACAATGTCCTCATTGATAAATAATAAGAAATGAAACACAGAGGACTCCCCTAATGAAGCGCTACTCGTCATCACGGCCATCGGCAACATCATCATCACCGTCATCAGCATCATCGGCATCAGGAGGTGATTCAGGTGGTAGGTAACTAGAGAGAGGAGGAGCACTCAAAAAAGCACAAAATTCGAATGGAGTGAAGAATGCAAGAAAAGCTTTCAAGAACTCAAGAGGAGACTTGTTTTAGCCCCTGTTCTGACTATACCATCAAGATCGAAAGGATTTGTCATCTACAACGATGCTTCAGGTAGAGGTCTAGGTTACGTTCTCATGCAACACAAAAAAATTATAGCTTATGCCTCTCGACAACTTAAGGAATATGAGAAGAATTACCCTACTTATGATCTAGAGTTGGCAGAGGTCATTTTTGCATTGAAGATCTAGAGACACTACTTGTATAGGGAGAAAGTGGAAATCTATATGGACCATAAAAGCCTCAAATATTTCTTCACTTAGAAGGAACTCAACATGTGAAAACAGCGTTGGCTTGAGCTGTTGAAAGATTATGGCCACACCATCCAATACCACCCTGGAAAGGCGAACGTTGGTAGCTGATGCATTAAGTAGAAGATCATATGCGAGTACAAGTGCAATACTGACAATAAAAGGGCACATTTTGTATGACTTAAAAAAGATGCAGTTAGAGTTAAAAGACACCAAGGACCCACATGAAGATTTCACATGTACGAGTAGAGCCAAATTTAATCGATAAAATTAAAGTTGCTTAATCTACTGACCCAGAACTGGTGAATATGATGAATAAAGTACAAGAAAGTGCTATTCCGGAAGTGAAAATCGACGAGGAAGGGATACTTCGAGTCAACTCTCGACTCTGTGTCCCTAATGACTTTGAATTGAAATATAAAATCATGATGGAGGCACATAACAAGCCGTTTGTAATCCACCTTGGAAGTACCAAAATGTATTGTGACCTTCGATATACATTTTGGTGGAATAATATGAAGAGGGAGATCACATAGTTTATCTCAAAGTGTTTAACATGTTAACGCGTTAAGGCAGAGCATCAAGTACCTAAGGGTCCATTGCAACCACTTGAGGTTCCAGAATAGAAGTGGGAACACATCAATATGGATTTCGTGACAGGTCTTCCCACAGTTTCGCAAGGCTTGGACGCAATTTGGATAATTGTAGATAGATTAACTAAGTTCACTCATTTCTTACCCATACGAGAAAACTATTCACTTGAGCGTTTTGCCATTATGTACATAAGTGAGATTGTGAGATTTCATGGCATACTAGTATCCATAGTTTCTGACCTAGACCCTAGATTAACTTCACAATTTTAGATTAGCTTACAAAAAGCTATGGACACTGAGCTACGATTCAGTTCTGCATACCATACCTAGACGGACGGGTAGTCAGAAAGGATAATCCAAACTCTCGAAGATCTATTGAGACTTTACGTACTAGACTTTAAGGGAAATTGGGATAAATACTTACCCCTGGTTGAATTCTCCCACAACAACAATTATCAAGCAAGTATAGACATAGCTCCATTCGAGGCTTTGTATAGACGAAAGTGTCGTTCCCTAATATGCTGAAACGAGGTAGGAGAAGCAAAATTGTTGGGACTAGAGTTGGTATACATGACTACTGAAAAGATTCAAATAATCCGACAACGAATACAAGCAACACAAGAATAACAAAAGAGTTATGCTGATCTTCATCGATGGGACGAGGGATTCAATGTCGGAGACAATGTATTTTTATGTGTTGGTCCATGCAAAGAAGTTACGAGATTTGGAAAGAGAGGAAAGCTCAACCCTCGATTTATTGGTCCGTTTGAAATCCTCGACTGAGTGGGAACTGTGGCTTACAGACTAGCTCTATAGCCAAACATGTCTCGCATTCATATTGTTTTTCATATATCCATGTTACATAAATATTTGGAGGACCCAAACCACATCATTGAATTAGAACCAGACGAGATAACAGAGGATTTAATGTATGAGGAGGTACTTGTCAAGATCTTGGATAAGAAGGAGCAGATCCTACGCTCAAAGGTTATACCTCAAGTCAAATTTCTATGGAAAAACCGTGATACAGAGGAAATGACCTGGGAGTTAGAATCTCAAATAAGAGCTAGGTATTCTCACCTCTTTGAAATGTCAGGTACGTCAATTTCGAGTACGAAATTTCATAAGGAGGAGATGTTGTAAGACCCCAACTTTTAATAAATAAAACTTAATTTTCTTTATAAATATTATTCTAAATAGTAATGTGTTGAATTAATAAAAAGGTTAAAGTTAAGGATGATATGTGCAAATTATAAGAAACAAAAAGAATGTCGGAGAATATTCGGTAAAGTACGACGACGCTAAAATAACCAATCATTGGTGGACCCCACAACGAAATAATTGTTGGATACAGAAAACGATAGAAATAACTTTTTTAATAAAAAATTATCGGCAAAACTGTTACCTTTAACTAAATACCCGGTGATAAAAGAACAGTAGCACGCAATATTTTATAATAACACACGGTATTCCACAGTATTGCATATTATTGAACTAATAATTGTAACAGTAGCAAATGCACAATATTTCATATTATTGAACTAATAATTGTCACTGTAGCAAATACACAATATTTCACATTATTGAACTAATAATTGTCACAGTAGCAAATGCACAGTATTTCATATTATTGAACCAATAATTGTCACCGTAGTATGGGTAGTAATGGAAAGTTACATAATTAAAAGTTACGATTATTAAATAGTTAGACAGACTCATTATTTGAAAAACAGTGTATACTTAAATATCTGTGATATTAATACATTAAGTCAATAATGCAGAAGATGGATAATATAATAATAATTGTGAATAGTAAAGAAAAACATTAGATTGAAATGTGAAAAATGTGGACAATTAATATGTGGTAGATTAAAGGTAATATTAAAATGTGAAAATATAGATAATTAATATGTGGTAGATTAAAGGTAAATCTTAAAATATGAAAAATGTGGATAATTAATGTGTGATAATCTTAAAAATGTTAAAAGTGTGATTAATTGATGAATTGTGTAGGTTAAAGATAATCTTAAAATGTGAAAACTGTGGTTAATTGATGAATGATATAGATTAAAGATAATCTTGAAATGTGAAAAGTATGGTTAACTGATGTGTGGTAGATATTGGTTAAGTTTCAGCTATAAATAGGGGGTTTAGCATAAGGAGTTTCATAACTTTCCTGTTTATCCTTCTTTCCACTCTCTAAAAATTACTTAGTATAAGTGTCTCTCTAAATGTGCTAAGGCTACCTTAAGTATCGGTGAATATCAATAAGAGTGCAAGAATTATTCATGTGAGTTTTTCTATAAAATTTCATAAGCACCCACACACATCACACAGTGTTTACACTTCCTTTAGGATACTATTCCTTTAGAAGATTCATTTTAAAAAGTTTTCTCTAGAAGATTTTTTTGAAATATTATTTTATTCCTTCAAAAACTATTTTAAATTTATTCTACTCTATTTTGTAAACTACACAAATTTATACTATTATGTCACTTTTGACGATTCTGTAATATACGAGTAAGTGTACACGGGAGTTGTCGTTAACACTCCAAAATTAAACCTTACTTTTACTCTATGAACACAAAATTCAGTATAGTGATAAGCAATGGTCGAACTCGCAGGGAGTGATATTATTTTAGTTTATTCTATTGTTTCCTAAATCTAAATAACAATAAATAAAAGTTTGGGGGTTTTGAATGTTAATTTAACTAACTAAAATAACATGAATAAATTATTAAAAACAACCGATGAATTAAAAGCTTTAGTTCTTCAGTTCAGTATCACCTTTCCACAATAATGAGATAATCAAGTATAACAAAATTCCTCCATTCAATGCAATTAATAACCCTAGATAACCGCAATCGCTAATTATCCGAAATTCCCCTTAGGTTTTAAATTTAAGTAACAATTGCCCCATTAGATCCTAACTATCATACAACCCAGAACTATCAGTCTAGATTTAATATAACAGCAGTATTAAGAATTAGGGAATTAGATTATTCCAAGAAACAATCACACAATCAGGGATTATTTAACTTCTCTTCTGATAATCATAATAATACTTAAAAGCTTATCCACAATCGTGTATTACTAATCGCTACTTATGATCAGATACAATATCGTTTCCTTAATATTATACCTGAATCTAGCAAATATTATCAGTTAAACCAAATAACATTCAATCAATTAAAATAGATTACCAAGAATGAATTCCATATAAGAAGGAATAAATAATGAATACTTAATTAAATAATTAATTAACTGTAAACAAGGTTCAACATCCCTTAGAACTAAAAATAAAGAACTTAGCTTGACATGTTTTCCATCTTGCCTCCAAAACTAGGGTTTACAATGATGTAGAAGAGTCTCTTAAAACTTGACTAGGAACATCTATTTATACTCCTAGAACAAAGTCCTAAAGTCCTAATAAATAACAATCCAAATTGGAGTAAAATTCTTTAAAACATCGCAACACTCAGCTTCCTTTCCGCGTGTTCGGCGCGCCCCGCGCCACTTTTACATTGTCGCCGGCCCTCCCCGCGTCGGTCCTACAAAACTTCATCCAGCCTCAGCGCGCCCCGTGCCGGTCCCAAGCCATTTCTGGCACCCCCTGTGCCAGATCATCAGAATGTCCAAATTTTCCTCTTTTCTTCTTTTCAACTCCAATTTTTCCTGAAATCAATAAACAGTTTAATAAGCTCATATACACATAAAACATGTAATAAAACTAAACATAAAGGAATCAAAATAAATGAATATTATGCACTCATCATGGGTAGGTAATAACTTAAATTCTAATGTTGAGGCTTGCACAACAGATGGTAATAGTTTTTTGTGAGAAGCAGGTAATTGAATGGAATTAACTACATACTTATCTGAAATTTTTGGCAAAGAATGCAATGCAGCCACAACCTCTTTCAATTCCTGATTCTGCTAAATCTCTTCTTTTTTCTCCAATTCCAAACTATTGATGATGGCAACCTCTAAGCTTTCCTTGTGTATTTGTTCAAAAGACCCCTACACTAAAGAGTCAATGATATCAATAGCAAAAATAGGATTAACATCACTAGGGTACCTCATGGCCTCATATATATTGAATTGAATCTTGTCACCATCAAACTCCATGGTTAAGGTCCCATTGTGCACATCAATCATTGTCCTTGTTGTTTTCAAGAATGACCTCCCTAATAAAATATGTGAAGGATTTAAAGATGTATCATCCTCCATATCCACAATGTAAAAATCTGCAGGAAAGATTAATTCATTCACTTGCATAAATATATCTTCAATCACCCCTCGGGGGTAAGTGTTAGTACGATCCGCCAATTGAATAATAACACCAGTTTGTTTCAAAAAGCTTAAATTTAAAGAAGCATAAACAGATAATGGCATAACATTAATTGATGCTCCTAAATCTAGCATGGCTTTTTCAAATCTAGTATTACCTATTCTACATGGAATTGTGAACATGCCTGGATCTTTACATTTAGGGGGCATTTTTCTTTGAAGAACTGCTGATACATTCTCACCAATAGTGACTCTTTCATCATCTTTCAATTTTCTCTTGTTAGTGCATAATTCTTTTAAAAATCTTGCATACCTTGGCACTTGCTTAATTGCATCAAGCAATGGAATATTCACCTCTACCTTTTTGAAAGTTTCCAGAATCTTCTTCTCTTGCTCATCCTTCTTTGAAATTTTAGGATTCCTGGGGGAAAAGGGTAAAGGATTAGTCTTAAGCTATATAAGAGGGTTAGGTATTACCTTTGATATTTTTTCTTCCTCCTTAGCCTTATCCTCCTCAAGTGTTACAGTAGCTTTTGGTGTATCCAACTGCTTCCCACTCCGCAAATTTATGACACTTGCATTCTCTCTCGGATTGACAACAGTTGGAAACGGTAGCTTCACTGAACCTTGAGAGTCCAATCGACCAACTGTAGTAGCAAGTTGACTTATCTGATTCTCCAAATTGTGGATAGAAGTCCTTGTCTCTTATTGAAATTATTGAGTTTGGTTCATGAATGCTTTGAACATGTCTTCGAGTGATGTTCCTAAATTAGCAGGTGCTGCTTGTCTAGGTTGGTACTGTAGTTGAGCTAGTTGAAAGCCTTGCTACCTGTTTGGGAAAACACCTTGCGGTGGTGGCCTATTTCCTCTATAACTAAAATTGGGATGATCCTACCAGCCTGGATTGTAAGTATTTGAGTAGGGACCATACTTCTTATGCGTTTGTGCTTGATAATTCCCTACTGCATTAGCTTGTTGTCTAGTTTCATCCTCCTGTAGTGTGGAACATGCGTCTATATTGTGTCCTGACATCAAGCATATTCCACAAGCCTTTGCAATTGGCATATTTCATGAAACCATCTGTCTAACCATAGCAGTTAAGTCAGAAATCTGTTACTCAATATTACTTGTGCTCACCTCATTTACCCTTTTCGGTGCATGATCATTCCTAGTTTCGTATTGCTGTGAGTTAGCTCCCATATTTGTAATTAAGTTCTGTAATATCCCGGATATTTAAAAAATTAGAATAATAAGAATTTAATAAATAAAATTCTTATTAAGAGATAAAGTAAATTTGAACACATATGCATATATGTGTTTCATATATAGGAGTTAATTAAACTCATTATTATAAATATATTACACATGAATGTAAAAAAAAAATATTTATGTAAGGGCTTAATATATTATATTATGCCAAACAAATATGAATTAAATATGGAATGAGGTAATTAATTCACTATTTAAAAATTAGTGGGTTAAAATATTTGTTTTAATTAATTGAATAAGAAAATTTATTTAGTTAATGATGATAGTTGTAATTAAATGTAGTATGAATAATGGTATGATATTTAATAATTTGTCAAATGGATGTGAATTAATAGTTGGTCATAGCTAATTAATTTAATTAGTATGAACTAACTAAGGAAGCGAATAATTTCATATAAGAAAAGAATAGTGGTAGAAAACTCGAACTTAAGTTCGGAGTGGAATTTGGAGACGCGAACTGGACGGTTGAGTCTGAAACGTCAAAAATAGTAAGAATAGACTAAAAACACAAAATGTATCGGGGTTGACTTTTTGGTCAAAAAGTTAACAGTTAACTTTTCGGTAAAAAGTCAAACTCAGAATCCGAAGATGAATGTGAAGAAACGAATATTTCCATGACGTTGAGAACGTCGAAATTAGTAGGAATCGACTATAAGATCGAAAAAGTTGATTTTTAGTAGCCAAAATGGTCAAATGGACCATTAAATGGATAAATGAGTAAATAAAAGAAGAGATATTAAAACTTCTAGAATTGTGGGCCATGGGGAGGTGGCTAAATGATGATATATGTGGAAGAAATACAATGAGTGCTTCCTTATTTTCCTCACCAACTCCTCTTGTGATTGGCTAATTAAATGACATGGGACATGGGATGATTGACTATTTGAAAGTCCAATAATAATCTAGAGGGGGGGTTGAATAGATTATTACAGATTTAAAAAATTATCTTAGGCCTTTTTAATTTTTTAGATAATTAATTTGCAGTGTTAGAAATTAATATGCAAGACAGTATAAATTCAATCACACAATGCACATAGATTTATTTGGTTCACAATATACATCCCGGGTATGTTGCTACGTCCAGTCTCAAGCTCCTCTCCAGGACTTGAGATCCTATTACTATCAGTAATAAATACTCCTTCAACAGGCGGAGAAGCCTTTACAAAGTTTTATAGACAAACTTACAACTATTCTTAACTAACTATCTTGGACAGCAAGCTCCCAACTCCTTCCTCAAGCTTAGTTGTACCTTCCTTTTGAGTTCAGTTCTATTCTATGATCTGGTCTTGAAACAACAGCCTCTTCCTCACCTCACAAGTACTCTAGAGACCCAACTCCCAGCTGACCTCTCTAAGACTCTGGTCTTGGTCGAAGAATTACTCGTCTTTCTCACAGATACATAAAATAAACTAACTCTTACACTTTTCCCTTTTTACAAAAAGATTTGGTAGAGATATGCTTCCCAAATAAGCAGATAGCAATTATAGATCAAGTAATTATATAAAAGTTCAATGACCTTTATATATATGAAATGTGCTTCTATGTAAGCAGATATAAATTTATACTTGATTATAAAAGTTTGTATAACTTTTATACTTATGTGAAAGTGCTTCTTGATTAAGCAGATATATCAATTTAAAACTTAGATAAAAGATGCTTTAATATAAGCAGATATATAGTTTAATGCAAATTTATAAAGAATTACTTATTCTTTATAATAAAGAATGTGTTTCTATGGATTAAAGATATTATCCAACAAGTATCTTATAAATAAATAAGTTTATGATCAAATACTTGTGATAGCTGATATCAAGTACAATAAATGAATCAGTTAAACAATACTTGATATAACAAATAAATTTGTTTCACTCAAAGAATATATAATAATATATTCTATCTATTATGTGAATAGCTATAAATGAGGCCACTTAGGATTTTAAAGACCGTTTGGATATTTCGCTCAAAAGGAATAAATCCAAATTGTATCGGTATCTAAGTACTGACCAATTTATAGTTTCACAATTAATATTTATATAAATATTTTCAATAGATCACTTATAACTTTAAATACCGGTCGAAAAGATTTTCGAATTGTTTCAGTAATTAAGTGATGATCTATTTTTCAATATTTATATAAATAATATTAATAAAAGGCCACTTAGGACTTTGAGTACTCCTTCGGCTAATTCCCTTACTTAAGAGAAATATCTCCGCTATAGTCTCGGTGTCTAAGTACTGACTTTTTATTAATAAATAGATGAAATATAGATATATATAATTGTGTATAACAATTTATATTTGTATATCTATAAATCAAAATAAGCAAGAGATAATTCAAACAAATTAAATCAAATAACTTATCTCAAATACTTAGACCAATTTCCTCTCCTCAAATGATTAGAACTTTAATGAGAAGAGAGAGAAAGCTTTTTAGAGAGAGAGTATGTAGGCAAGGAGTAAGCTTTTCTTTTCAAGTGAATTGGCAAATGAAAATGAAAGAGGAGCCTCCTATTTATAGAATTTTCAAGCTTGGGGCATGATAGTAAATTTGGTTTTTATTTGGAATTTTAATGGTCTGGATTGCTTGGATTTAAAAACAATGGATCGGATTAAATGTATCATAATATCACACGGATTACCAAATGAATAAACTGGCAACTTGGTCAAACGTTCACCCCTTTGAAAAAAGTTGGTAACATTTTTCTTAAGTCTAATAAGTGGGCCACGGATTGCATAAGGGAAAATCCCACGTACATTTGGTTAATGAGGATTTAGCCTCCCATTTTATTTCTTCATTTTAGCACATGGACCCACACATATATTTATTATATATATATTCAAATCTTTTCTTTCCAGCATGACTTCGGATGAGATTGTCCCAAAATGAATGTCCAATAATTTTTCCACCATAAAGGTTTTAGACTTTAAATGAACATACTCACGAATATACATAAATAATTTTAATATCACTATCATGTAAGAAAATATAAGGCTTTATTTTAAAATCCTTTTTGCCCCTAAAAGATAAATTTTGAAAGCTTGAATAAGAGATCATTAAAAATAATAGGAGTTCTCCTTGCCTTAGGAAATGTTAATTTATGAATTAATTACTTTAACACTTGATATTAAATTATCAAGGTCAAGAAAATTAATTCAATAGGATTTAAAAATATTTTAAGATCAAAGTAAATAAGATAATTGAAAAATAATTAGAATACAAATCCTATGGAGAGGATACTAATATTTACTAAACTTATTTTCTATTATTGTTATCATTAAAATAATCCTTAATAGTTGGAGACCTATCAATCTCTCCCTTTTTGATGATGACAATAATAAAAATATTTTCTACTTAAAAGACTCCCCCATAATTTATGAAGCTCCCCCTTAGTTCATGAATCAATTTAAAAACATTTTCTTATAACTGTAGTTTCATTGTTTGACAATTTTATATAAATTATCTCAATATCAATATTTTTCTTCTCCCCTTCATTTGTGAAATAATTTAATTAACCTGATCAGTTTAAAATACTAATAAATTATCCTGTAACAATTTATATGATTAGTAAACATATTTTTCTTCTCCCCCTTTGTCATCATAAAAAAAATGATGGGAAAAAGAAAGATAGTCATAGCCTGCAAGAAAAGGTTAGTATTTATGACCTGCAAAAGAGTTAGTAGCAGAGATAAGGTAAAAAGTTGTAGAGATACTACAGTAGTAACATTTGGCAGTATTAGTTATTACAATCATCCCAAATAGTTAGTAGCATATATATAAGTCACTACAATCATCCCAAATAGTTAGAACTCTTCTAAGTTAATAGGAGAGAAGTGCAAGTTAAGATTTGGAAGATGATCACCAGGTGGAGATTTGTCCGAAGGTTCAAGTGGTGCAGAACTTGTACTAGCAGAAAAGTGACATGGAGGCATAGACAGCTTTTGATTTTCCATCAAGAAATGCACCATATCCTTAAGCAAAGTTCTATCTTCCCTTACTGGCATAAGATTTTGTCTAAGAATTTTGCCCAAAAACTGACACTCAGGGGTTAAAAATTCTATCCCAAGTTTAGTAAGAAAGTCAAACAGAAGGGCAGGCACAAGTTAATCAGTTACAATGGATAGATTTTTTTTAAACAATAGACAGTCACTAACAGATATCCCAATAGGATGCAAATGTGCATTGATTCTAGGTAAGTCCAGCATGGATGGATGAAGATGTAAAGCATTAACAAGAAAGTGCTCATCAATAACATATGTTTTGACCTTGAATGCAAGTGTTTATACTAGATAATAAACCAGTGGAGTCTCTATTAAACACCATATGAGCATAAAATTAAGACATAAGACCTGGATAAATATGTCTGTCAGTGAATGTGACTAGGCAGTCCCAACTGATATTTTTGAGATTTTCAAGTAAATTTGGAAAGCTATTAAAGGTGATACCTAGACCTGGAGTAAGATTGTGTCTCATTAGCCTATACTTGGCTTGAGCAGAAGTGGTAACCAAATGAGGGACACAAAGTGAGGGATGAATTTCAAAATGTAAAGCAAGCTTCTTTCTTTTAGAAGAATAGACAGTTTCCATGATTGAAAAAAAATACAATGAAACTTAGAGAAGATAAGACTGAGATGATCATGCAGATTTATACGTATGAATGCAGCATGTTTTAGCAGTATTTATTTATAGAAGAGGTAGATAACCAGAGAGGTCACTTCAAAAATTAATACAAGGATAGGCAGAGGGACTGACTCAAGAAGACACACACGGAGCAAGGAGAGAGATTTCATCAGTAAATGCATAGAGAGATTTACAAGTAAACATACCATACTGCGAACTGTAACTTACTTTTCCAAAGATATAATAGCATTTAAGTTAAATAGTAACACACAGTTAAAATTCTATAAATTAATATAAAATCAATAGAAAATCTTTGACCAAGCTGTGTAGTTTAATTGTGAACCAATCTATTTAGTTCATTTGAAAACACATTTTAGTTTGAAAATAGAGGAAAAGAATTTTCACAGTATGAATCATATAGTTCAAATATAATTGAATGAAACCATCAGCTGACAACAGAGTTCAGCACATATAAAACGAAAAATGCAGTCACCAAGCATTTATGTCAATCATCAAGTGTACGTGTAACCAAATGTAGAGATCTCGACAGGGCATATCATGAATATCAATAGCTTAAACTTATACGGCAATCATATTGTACCCAAAGAAAATTATACAATGTGAGCATGTAGCTCTATTGACAATGGATGCATATACTGTAAGCAGTCCCATTAAGGCAGAGAGAAGGAATTAAAAAAAACCAAAAAAAATATCACAGAAGGAAAATTTGTTAGTGGACATCAGTATCCACACCCAACCAAGCAAAAAATATCTATTGTTACCAAAAATTAAAGGGAGGTTACCTGAGCACAACATGCTTTCTATAAGATGAAGAAATATTGTTTCTTTTTAGCACAAACTCGAATATCCATAGTGCAGCTCTGATAGATTCATGTGTGTGTGCATATATATATATATATATATATATATATATATATATATATATTTATGGTTGAAACGTTGATGCCGAACAAAAAAAATTAAAATTCTAGTTCATTATAATTTTTTTTTTATAAATAAAGTATAAGTTTAAAAAAATAAAATGAATAAAATAAAAATCCTATTGATGTACCAAATCTGACCGAAAGCTTTTAAGGGAATAAATTTATTATTACTAGATATAATATATGTAAGAAAGATGTATATAATATATGTATATATATAGACGAACATATGGCAAAAGTAAAAGATATGTTTGAATCAAAGCTACTTGAAGGAATAGATCTAATATTTAATCAGGAGAGAGATTAAACCCATTTATAATCAGATTCATTTCAATGCAAAACCATTTGACCGCATAAAAAAAATTGAAGAAACAAAAAAAATTCTGAAGAAGAGAAAGAATTTTGCAGAAATGAACCGGTACAGAAAAGATCTTTTAATTGGAATGATTGCTTTGAAATTATTCAGAAATAAACATATTTGGCTCAAGAAATTTCATGGTTTAGAGAGAGGTTAGATAGAAACAGGAAGAGAGAGAACATAGACGATAGAGAAAAAAATGAAGTAATAGTAACAATTAATTTTTCAAGATAGGTTTACCTGATAGATCTAATGGTGGAAAGATTAATAAAAAAATCAACAGTCACGATGAGAGCTGAGTTCTAAGCATTTGTGCTTATTTACTGATTTTGATCCAAAGGTTGAAATGTTTTTGTGCTTTCTCTAATGATCGAACGGTTGCCATGCTTGATCCGCGTGATACATTCTGATTGGTTCATTTGAAGGAACACGGATGGATACTATTGACCATTGGATTTAAATTCATTTGATCCGACGATGCAGATTTGATCCGAATATATATATATATATATATATATATATATATATATATTTAAGAAATCAGCAAAAGAAATATTTATAATTATATTTATAATAAAGATTTTTTTAAAAATATTTAGAAATAAAAAAATATACAAAAAAGTGTAATTGGTAGAATATATTAACAAATATGAATAATAAGCATTTATATGAGTAAATATTGTTATTAAAGATAGAAATTAAAACATATTTAACAAGTATGTATAATTGAAATGAAACATTATGGTTTAATTAAGATATATTGAATATTGAAATGAATGTTTTAAAAAAATTAACTAATTAAATAATGGAATGTACATTACACAAAAAAACATTAACGCATAAATTTTATTTTTTTTTTATAAAAAAAATATAAATAATTAATACTTATATTAGTGGGTTTTAAATGTAATAAAATATTTAAACTAATATTAATGATATCAATAAATATATTTAGGTGATAATAAGGAAAATAGTTACAAAAATATATTAATTAAGTAATACAATAATATAAAATAATTTTTTTTAAAAATATTATAAATATATATGAAAAATGCATAAAATATTAAGAAGAAATATCTAGCATGCCTAATTCAATTCGTAATTTGCAAAATCTATCAGAACTTAAAGGTTTAGTGAATATATCAGTAATATTTAATTCTGTATCAATGTGATCTAATTTGATATTGCCACTGTTTACATGATCACGCAAAAAATGATGTCTAACATCTATATGTTTTGATCTAGCATGCAATACCGTATTTTTACTTAAGTTAATGGCACTGGTATTATCACATAATATTGATACGCAATTAAATTTTATATTATAATCAGCAAGGGTCTGTTTCATCCACAGTATCTGTGCACAGCAACGTGCAGCAGCTATATATTCGGCTTCGGTGGTTGAAATAGATACGGAGTTTTGTTTCTTAGAGAACCAAGAAACTAAACATCCACCCAAAAACTGACAAGTTCCACTAGTACTTTTTCGATCAAGATGATGACCTGCATAGTCAGAATCTGAAAAGCACACAAGATTAAATGGTTGACCTTTAGGATAGCATAGACCTAAGTCTGTGGTTCCTTTAAGATATCAAAAAATTCTTTTGACAGCAATCAAATGTGATTCTTTAGGATTTGACTAAAATCTGGCACATTTGCAGACACTGAACATAATGTCAGGCCTACTGGCTGTAATGTATAGCAGACTTCCAATCATTCCTCTATACTTCTTTGTATCAACACTTTTTCCATTTTCATGAGTAGTTAACTTATCAGAAGTTGACATAGGAGTATTAAGAGGTTTCACAGATTCTAAACAAAATTTCTTAATCATTTTTTTGCAGTATTTGGATTGAGAGACATGAATACCTTTTTCTCCTTGTTTGATTTGCAATCCTAGGAAGAAGTTTAATTCTCCCATCATGCTCATTTCGAATTCCTTGCTCATGCTTTCAGAAAACTCATTGCACATTGTTATATCAGTAGAACCAAAGATGATGTCATCAGCATAAATTTGTATAATAAGAATATCATCATTTTTATATTTTGTAAACAATGTAGTATCGATTGTACCCCTTTTAAAACCATTTTCTAGCAAAAATTTACTCAAACGCTCATACCATGCTCTGGGGGCTTGTTTTAAACCATATAAAGCTTTATGCAATCTATAGACATACTCAGGATGATTAAAATCTTCAAAACCAGGAGGTTGTTTAACATAAACTTTCTCTTCAATAACGCCATTTAAAAATGCAGATTTGACATCCATTTGAAATAGTTTAAAATTTTTATGGCATGCTAAAGCTAATAACATACGTATAGATTCAATTCTACCAATAGGAGCATAAGTTTCATCATAATCAATACCTTCAAGTTGATTGTATCCTTGTGCAACTAGTCTTGCCTTATTGCGTACTACAGTTCCACTTTCATCTAATTTGTTACGAAAAACCCATCGAGTTCCAATAATGGAGGTATCTTCGGGTTTTGGAACTAACTCCCAGACTTTGTTTCTGGTGAACTGTTCAAGTTCATCTTGCATGGCTATTATCCAATCTTCGTCAGACAAAACATCTTTTATATTTTTAGGCTCAATTTGAGATAGGAAAGATAAATGACCAGCCAAGTTATATGCTTGGGATCTAGTAAGTATTCCTCTATCAATATCGCCAATCACATTTTATAAAGGATGATTTTTAATAACATGTGATTCTTTGGGCAAGTCGTTTAACTGAGGATTGGGATTTTCAAGAGGATTAATATTGACAGGTGGAGATGCATTATCTAATTTTGGTTCCTCAATATTTCTGAGAATATCTTCAATGACAACATCACTGTCAACTAATTCTTTATATTTGGGATGAGGCATAGATTCGTCAAAAGTTACATTCATCGACTCCTCAACAACTAGAGTTTTTTTGTTAAAAACTCTGTATGTTTTACTATTAAGTGATTATCCCAGAAAGATTCCCTCATCAGATTTGGGATCAAACTTTGACATGTGTCCTTTAGTATTTAGAATAAAACATTTACTCCCAAAAACACGAAAATAATTTATTTTTGGAGTTCTTTTATAATAAAGCTCATAGGGAGTTTTAAGTAAAATTGGTCTTAATAAAACTCGGTTTAAAATGTAACAGGATGTTGCCACTGCTTCAGCCCAAAAATATTTAGGTAGACGATATTCATTTAACATGGTATTTGCCATTTCTTGTAAAGTTCGATTTTTCCTTTCAACCACACCATTTGATTGTGGTGTATAAGGAGCAGAGAAGTTATGACTTATACCGTGCTCATCACAGAACATAATAAAATCAGAATTGTCAAATTCTCTTCCATGATCAGACTGAATATAAACAATAGAGCTTCCCTGTTGATTCTGAATTTTCTTATATAAAGCAGAAAAAGAATTTATAGATTCATTTTTAAATTTTAGAAAATCAACCCATATACATCGAGAATAGTCATCAACCAAAACTAGAATATAAATAGCATCACCCATGCTATGTTTAGGAATAGGTCCTACTAGGTCCATATGCAAGAGTTCTAAAGGTCGAGAGGTTGACACTGTGAGTTTGGGTTTATGAGATGCATGCATTTGTTTTCCTAATTCACAGGCTTCACAAATGTTGTCTTTTAAAAATTTTAGTTTTGGAAGACCACGAACATGTTCTTTAGAAGAAATGTTATTGATCAGTTTCATGTTAATGTGTCCTAATCTGCGATGCCAAAGCCATGGATTATCATTTGCAGATACAAGACAAACATTGTCTAGGTGAGAATATGCATCTAGGTCACATGTATATACATTATGATTTCTAGGGCATAATAATACCAGTTTACCAGATTGATCAAATATTGAACAGTTATGAGGACTGAAGGATATTTTAAAACCAATATCACATAGTTGACTAATAGATAGAAGATTGTACCCGAGTCCTGTGACTAATTGTACATTGAAAATTGTTATGTGTTTATTACTAACACTTCCAATTCCAATAACTTTACCTTTGTTGCTATCTCCAAAGGTTACTTCACCACAGTCTGTAGCTTGTGTATTGTTCAATTTTGATTTGTCTCTCATCATATGTCTTGAACAACAGCTATCAAGATACCACTTATTTTTACTAGTATTAGCTGCAAGACATACCTGCAACATACACTAATTTCACAAACTGGTACCCTTTAATAAGAAGGGTCCTTTGGGTAAGTTTTCCATTTTGTATAGGGAACATTTGTGTTTTCCTTTACCAAACTGGGTACAGGATAATCAGTTTTAGAAGATACAAGCATTCTATGAGTACCAGGTATATAAAAAGCATGATTTACTCTATTTTTATATTCTGAAAAACTTTGATGATTATTTCCAAAAGAACTTTCATTCCTCTGATAATTATAGAATTCTTTTCTTCTATTAACAATAATAGGTGCAGCAGTGTAAGTTCCTTTTGGAACCCAAATCATTTTTCCTTTATAGTTTCCATTTCTAGCGTTGCACATGTGAATAAAATGACCGTTTCGGTTACAGGAAGTGCATTTAGTAAAGGGAGATGTATGACCTTCTTTTTCTTTACTTTTAACATGATAGAGCCCCTTATCTTTTGTTTTGTTGGATTCTCCAATATATCCTAATCCTTATTTATTAAAGCCACATCTTTGTTGATTAAGCATGACATCAAGGTTTTCTTTTCCTTTTGTGAATTTAATAACTTTAGTGCTCAAATCATCGCGTTCTTTAGTTAATGCTTCAATTTGTTCTATCAAAGAAGAATCTATCTTTAGAGATGAATTCTCAAGCTTGAGATTTTTAATATCTTCATTTAACATTTGATTTTGTATTTGAGTATCCTCATTAATAACAGCGAGCGTTGAATTTTTGACTTCAAGATTTTCAACAGAAATAATGAGTGTTGAATTTTCTATCTCAAGATTCTTCTTAATTTTTCTAATTCTTCCTTTAGAAATAAAATTTCTTAAGAATCATTTTCTAGTTTCTCTTTTTCTTCTTTTAAACTTTCATTAATAATAATCAAATTTGAGTTTTCAATTTCAAGATTTCTATTAGTCTTAATTAATTTTTCTAATGAAATTTTTATTTTAATAAAATCTTCTTTAATGATTTCATTATCTTCATATAAACAATTATATGCTTCTTGTAGTTCATGGTGTTCTTCATTTATATTATCTAAAGTGTGTGCGAAAAATGAAGTGTTGGGTAATTGATGTTCAGAGTTTACCTCAGATCTTGGTGATGAATCATTGTCTACCATTAAACATAGATTTGCAATTTCCTCAGTTTGTTCAATAGTTCCTTCTTCATCGCTTAGATCCCAGCCTTCCTGAGCTACTAGTACTTTGTTGTTGACTAGTTTTGGACAGTCCTTTTTGAAATGTCTAGTCTGGTTGCATTCAAAACATGTATTTGAATTGTCATTTGGGCTGGTATTTCTGAAGTTGTTGTTATTATTTGCTTTGAAGTTTCCTCCTTGTGCTTTTGGCCTGAAGACTTGTTTGCCCTTGAAGTTGTTGAAATTGTTGTTTGTCTTTAGAAAACCTTTGCCATATTTTCTAGCTTTGCTTTGGATTACTCTCCTGAGTTGTCTTGATAACAAGGCAACTTCATTATTATCCAAACTCAGGAGTTCTTCATTTAACTCCTCATCATCGCTTTCTTGATCTACAAGTAGAGCTTTGAAGGCGATTCCTTTCTTCTTGAGATCTGTATCCGATCCTGCTTTTTCGACTAGCATGTCGACTTCGTGAGCACGAAGATTTCCAATGAGGCTATTAAGAGGATAAGTAGTTAGATCTTGCATTTCTTTAATGGTTGTCACTTTCATTTTCCATACGGATGGAAGGGCTTTGAGAATTCTTCTGTTTTTCTAACTAGTTGTGTATGCCTTCCCTAGCTGTTCCAGCTCATCAATGATTCTGGAAAATCGTGTTTCCATATCAATGATCTTTTCACCTTCTTCTAGCTTGAAACTTTCATATTCTTGAATTAGAGCATCTTTTCTGGTTTCTTTGATATGATTGGTTCCTTCATAGGTTATAATCAATTTTTCCCAGATTTCTTTTGCACTCTTGTAATTACTGACTCTTTTGTACTCTTTTTCAATAAGAGCACTAGTCAGCACTTGTTCGACTCTGGAAGCTATATTCATAGCATCTTCATCTTCAGTGGTGAATTCATCAGTATCTTTCTCAAAAATCTTTTCACCTTCAATTTTTGTGGGAACTTTTACACCTCGTTCTATTGTCAACCAAGCTTTGATTCCTTGTGATTTGGCATAGATTTTGAATCTATTCTTCCAGGTGGCAAAATTTGTGCCATCAAATAGTGGAGGTCTAGACATTGATAGTCCTTCTCCGCAACTAGTAGCATTGTAGGCCATAGATGGATCTACTCTTAGATATGCCTGTATTCACTTAACAAACAACTTAAAGAGCACCGCTCTGATACCAATTGAAAGTCCAATAATAATCTAGAAGGGGGGTTGAATAGATTATTACAGATTTAAAAAATTATCTTAGGCCTTTTTGAATTTTTAGATAATTAATTTGCAGTGTTAGAAATTAATATGCAAGACAGTAAAAAATTCAATCACACAATGCACAGAGATTTATCTGGTTCACAACATACATCACGGGTATGTTGCTACGTCCAGTCTCAAGCTCCTCTCCAGGACTTGAGATCCTATTACTATCAGTAATAAATACTCTTTCAACAGACGGAGAAACCTTTACAAAGTTTTATAGACAAACTTACAACTATTCTTAACTAACTATCTTGGACAGCAAGCTCCCAGCTCCTTCCTCAAGCTTAGTTGTACCTTCTTTTTGAGTTCAGTTCTATTCTATGATCTGGTCTTGAAACAACAGCCTCTTCCTCACCTCACAAGTACTCTAGAGACCTAACTCCCAGCTGACCTCTCTACGACTCTGGTCTTGGTCGAAGAATTATTCGTCTTTCTCACAGATACATAAAATAAACTAACTCTTACACTTTTCCCTTTTTACAAAAAGATTTGGTAGAGATATGCTTCTCAAATAAGCAGATAACAATTATAGATCAAGTAATTATATAAAAGTTCAATGACCTTTATATATATGAAATGTGCTTCTATGTAAGCAGATATAAATTTATACTTGATTATAAAAGTTTGTATAACTTTTATACTTATGTGAAAGTGCTTCTTGATTAAGCAGATATATCAATTTAAAACTTAGATAAAAGATGCTTCAATATAAGCAGATATATAGTTTAATGCAGATTTATAAAGAATTACTTATTCTTTATAATAAAGAATGTGTTTCTATGGATTAAAAATATTATGAAACAAGTATCTTATAAATAAATAAGTTTATGATCAAATACTTGTGATAGTTGATATCAAGTACAATAAATGAATCAGTTAAACAATACTTGATATAACAAATAAATTTATTTCACTCAAAGAATATATAATAATATATTCTATCTATTATGTGAATAGCTATAAATGAGGCCACTTAGGATTTTAAAGACCGTTTGGATAATTCGCTCAAAAGGAATAAATCCAAATTGTATCGGTATCTAAGTACTGACCAATTTATAGTTTTACAATTAATATTTATATAAATATTTTCAATAGATAACTTATAACTTTAAATACCGGTCGAAAAGATTTTCGAATTGTTTCACTATTTAAGTGATGATCTATTTTTCAATATTTATATAAATAATATTAATAAAAGGCCACTTAGGACTTTGAGTACTCCTTCGGCTAATTCCCTCACTTAAGAGGAATATCTCCGCTATAGTCTCGGTGTCTAAGTACTGACTTTTTATTAATAAATAGATGAAATGTAGATATATATATATATATATATATATATATAATTGTGTATAACAATTCATATTTGTATATCTATAAATCTAAATAAGCAAGAGATAATTCAAACAAATTAAATCAAATAACTTATCTCAAATACTTAGACCAATTTCCTCTCCTCAAATGATTAGAACTTTAATGAGAAGAGAGAGAAAGCTTTTTAGAGAGAGAGTATGTAGGCAAGGAGTAAGCTTTTCTTTTCAAGTGAATTGGCAAATGAAAATGAAAGAGGAGCCTCCTATTTATAAAATTTTCAAGCTTGGGGCATGATAGTAAATTTGGTTTTTATTTGGAATTTTAATGGTCTGGATTGCTTGGATTTAAAAACAATGGATCGGATTAAATGTATCATAATATCACACGGATTACCCAATGAATAAACTGACAACTTGGTCAAACGTTCAGCCCTTTGAAAAAAGTTGGTAACATTTTTCTTAAGTCTAATAAGTGGGCCACGGATTGCATAAGGGAAAATCCCACGTACATTTGGTTAATGAGGATTTAGCCTCCCATTTTATTTCTTCATTTTAGCACATGGACCCACACATATATTTATTATATATATATATATATATTCAAATCTTTTCTTTCCAGCATGACTTCGGATGAGATTGTCCCAAAATGAATGTCCAATAATTTTTCCACCATAAAGGTTTTAGACTTTAAATGAACATACTCACGGATATACATAAATAATTTTAATATCACTATCATGTAAGAAAATATAAGGCTTTATTTTAAAATCCTTTTTGCCCCTAAAAGATAAATTTTGAAAGCTTGAATAAGAGATCATTAAAAATAATAGGAGTTCTCCTTGCCTTAGGAAATGTTAATTTATGAATTAATTACTTTAACACTTGATATTAAATTATCAAGGTCAAGAAAATTAATTCAATAGGATTTGAAAATATTTTAAGATCAAAGTAAATAAGATAATTGAAAAATAATTAGAATACAAATCCTATGGAGAGGATACTAATATTTACTAAACTTATTTTCTATTATTGTTATCATTAAAATAATCCTTAATAGTTGGAGACCTATCACTATTATTTTTAAGCCTAATAAAGCAATTATCAAGCCTTCTCTCTCATTCTCTACCCGTATCCCCCAAATGTTCAGCTGAAAATATAGAAAGAGTAAGAGAGAAGAAAAGAATAAAGGAAGCCATGGAAGGAAATGAGAAAACAAGCTACTAGTTGAGGTATATCAAAACCCTTGGTTAATACCTTAATGTTTATGTATAAATGTATATTTTTATAAGATACATAAAGTACTTAAACTTACAAGTAATGGGTTAGCCATGGATTAGCAAGAATCAACAAAAGAATTCAAGGAAAGAAATGAAATGAAAGAAGAACAAAAACAGTTTTTAAGCCTAAAAGCACTAAATTTCAGTCTACTTTGGACTATTACCATTTGAAAGTATACCTTCTTTTTGTAATCCGTCAAAGAAAGGTGTTAGATCTATGAGTTATCTGATGATCCCAAGTAGAATCACTCAAAACGATTAAACGGATCAACCGTGGTGTAATTTTTAGTAAAATAGTTCCTGCTGCAAAAATCTGGAAAACTCTTAAAAGTTTCGTGGCAAGTTTCTTTCGTGGGCTGTTTCGGCCACTTTTTTTGCTCTAAAAATTCTAGTCTTTTTTGGTATGTTAGTATATCAAGTTAACTAGGTCCAAAGATGAGAATTTTTCGATATCCTGATAAGGAGTTATGGCTTTTATAAGAAAATACGATTTTAAAAATAAACTGTTATAACTCACTGAATACAACCCAGAAAATTATTAAAATTTAAGTTGAATCAGTATATGGTAGTATGAGTCTAACGTATAAATTTCAGAATTTTTGAAAAAAGGATAATTTATGATAAATATAGTCATTTTAGACTATTTTAGCCTATTTAAAAATAGGAAACAAAATTGAAAAATTGCAGAAAATTTATTTTATAACTATAATATCATATACTGATATTATTCAAAATATAAAAAAATAATAAGTTGTTTTGGTATTTTTCATACCTATGATTAACTTAAGAATAAATGAGAAAATTAAGTTATGTTAAGTTGAAAAATGTGTAAATGTGATTTTATTGCTTAATGACCTTTAATATGATATACTAAGATTTTACATGGGTAATTTGGTCATTTTCAATAAAATATTATGTGTATAGCCAAATATGTATGTTAACTAAATTAAATTGTAAAGGATAAACAATTAAATTAAATTATTCATGAGTCTAATAAATGATTAAAATATTATTAAATATTAATAATATTAGAGTAAAGTATTATTAGATGATTAAAATATTATTAAAGGATTAATAATATTTGTAAATGATTAAGACATTAATAAATGATATTAAGTGATCAAAATATTATTAAAGGGTTAATAATATTTGAAAGTGAATTAAAATATTATTGAATAATTAATAATATTAGAAAGTGGATAAAATATTATTAAATGGTTAATAATATTAAGAAGTGATTTTGAATATTATTAAATGATTAATAATATTAGATAATGAGTTGAATATTATTAAATGATTAATAATATTAGTAAATGATTTGAATATTATTAAATGATTAATAATATTAAAGTGTGATTAGAATATTATTAAATGATTAATAATATTTGTAAGTGACTAAGATATTATTAAAATATTATTAAATGATTAATAATATTAGACGAGAGTTTTAAGATGATGATAAAGTGATTGAAATATTATCAAAGGACGATAATAATATTGATGGTTTAAGGTGTTATCTAATATTTGATTATGTGGCTAAATGTTAGATGATTTATTTATAAAAGAAGTGGTATTATGAGGTATGATATGATATGCTGATTGAAAGATCAATCTTATAAATGATAGGTCTTTCATAAGAGATTAAATTAGATTGCGTAGCAGTAATCGACGGACAAGGCAAGTTCCTAACCCTAAACTTCTTACGATTATTGCAAGTTTCCTAACTCAAACTCGAGTTTATATTTTCAAGCATGCTAGTGGTTTAATTATTGTCAATTATTCCACATCAATGAAATTTATTGTTTAATTGCATTTAGTGCAAGTTGCATATGTTTACCTGGTATGAAAGGCTGATCACCTTGATTACCAAATTTGTTCATGGTCATTATTGGCCACTCAGCGTTATTGATTCAGTTATTCATTTATTGAAATTTGATTATCGTTCCTTCACAATTATTATATATTGTTGAAAATTCGAAAGCCTATTCTTTTTCAATCATGATATATCTTTCTTGTATTTAAACTTGCTGAGCAAAGTAGTTGTTTACTCTTGCTATATCATGATAATATTTCAGTTAAGCTCGAGTACTTCAGGAAGGACAAAGACAAAAGGAAAAGTTCAAGAGTAACTTAATATGCGTTAACTATTATGTTATCTTTTGAAAATGATTATGTAAACATTTTGAGTTATTAAGGTAGGTATTGAGTTAAGGTTGTAGACCTTGGGAAATTTTGTAGAATCATTTGAAATAGACAATGTATGTTTATATATTTCGCGCTAGTTTATAGAATGTGTACGAAGATGATGTATCGTGGCGCACAAGTGCAACTAGTGCTGGAGTTTTATCAACTAGTGCTCCTCCACTCTCAGCATCAATCATGCTCCTATCCATTGGCAGCAGTCCCTCGTAAAAATATTAGATCAGGTGCTGGTTATCTATTTGATGTGGTGAACAGCTAGAGTTTAACTTCTTGAATCTCTCCCAATACTCGTAGAGAGTCTCTCTATTGAACTGTCGGATTCTACATATCTCCTTCCTTATGTTAGCCACTCTTAAAGTAGGAAAGTACTTCTCCAAGAACAGCCTTTTCATGTCGTTCTATGACTGAATTGATTCCGAAGGAAGATAGTATAACCAGTCCTTCGCTAAATCCGCCAATGAAAAGGGAAAAGCCCTTAGCTTGATCTGCTCTTCTGTTATTCCTTGTGGCTTCATGGTGGAACACACCACGTGGAACTCCTTCAAATGCTTGTATGGATCTTCACCTGTAAGGCCACGAAAGATAGGCAAAAGGTGAATTAATCTTGATTTTAATTCAAAAGCATCAGTTAAAGTTGGATATTCAATGCACAAGGGTTGTTGATTCAAATTAGGAGACAACTCCTTCAATGTCTTGTTATTATCGGGAGCAATCATATTTTCTTCGTCCGAATCATTGGATGATTTGTTCGAAAGTAATTCAAGTGCTATGTTGAGGCTTGGTGATGGAGCTTCATCTGAATCTACACTGGTGTTTCGGGATTGAGGAGTCTATTTCCTTAGCCTACATGCAGTTTTCTCTATCTCTGGATCAAATTTTAATTCAAGAGAGTGGGAGGATCGAGTCATAAACTAAACAATAAAAGAAAACAAAGAATAAATAAAAACAATTAACACTCCCCGACAACGACGCCAAAATTTGGGAGCTGTCGTTAACACTCTAAAATTAAACCTTACTTTTACTCTGTGAATACAAAATTCAGTATAGTAATAAGCAAGGGTCGAACCCACAGAGAGTGATATTATTTTAGTCTATTCTATTGTTTCCTAAATCTAAATAACAATAAATAAAAGTTTGGGGGTTTTGAATGTTAATTTAACTAACTAAAATAACGGGAATAAATTACTAAAAACAACCGATGAATTAAAAGCTTTAGTTCTTCAGTTCAGTATCACCTTTCCACAATAATGAGATAATCAAGTATAACACAATTCCTCCCTTCAATGCAACTAATAACCCTAGATAACCCCAATCGCTAATTATCTGAAATTCCCCTTAGGTTTTAAATCTAATGTAACAATCGCCCCGTTAGATCCTAACTATCATACAGCCTAGAATTATCAGTCTAGATGTAATATAATAGTAACATTAAGGATTAGAGAATTAGGTTATTCCAAGCATCAATCACACAAATAGGGATTATTTAACTTGCTTTCTGATAATGATAGTAATACTTAAAAGTTTGTTCATAATTAGGTATCACTAACTGCTACTTACGATCATATACAATATCGTTTGCTTAATACTATACCTTAATCTAGCATATGACAAAAGCTTGATCAACTTAACTGGCCATTATTAAATCAATCAAAACAAATATCATTCAAACAATTAGAACAGATTATCAAAAATAAATCTCATGTAAGAAGGAATAAATAATGTAAACTTAATTAAATTATTAATTGTATATAAGGTCCAACATCCCTTAAAATTGAATAAAAAACTTAGCTTGACATGCCTTCAGTCTTCAATTTCCAAAACTAGGGTTTATAATTGTGCGTAGAAGATGGCTCCTTAAAATTTGACTAAAAAGACCTATTTATACTCCTAGAACAAAGACCCATAGCTCTAAGAAATAATATTCCAAGTTCCAGTAGAATTCCTCCAAAAATACAACGTTGGGAAAACTTTGCTGCCGAAACCACGCGCCCAAGTCTCACCTCAGTCTGGAGCACTACAACCTTTCCTTCTGAGTGCTGCGGCCCATAACATTCTGCCTCTTTTCTTTTTCCTCCTTGCACGCCGATTTTAATCATTTTTTTTTCTTTTGAGCTCAATCCTTCCTGAAATCAATAAATACCTTAATAAACTCATATACACATAAAACATGCAATAAAAATAAACATAAAGGAATCAAAATTAATGAATATCAGTACACCATGAAACTTATATGTGGCAGTTACTAATTAAATTATAAATATACATATATGTTGATCACCTACATAGAAAATAATATCTAGTCACGTGCTAAGATAAATGATATCATTTTCTTTCATACTCCTAAATTTAAACTTACTATAGTAAGAAAGTATTGTTCGTTTCTACAACCCTTAACATTAAATAGTGAAAATTTCAAAAATGATTAGTATTTCCTTAATAGTTGGTGCTTCATCTAATATCTTTTGATCTGAACATTCCTATTGAATTTTAACCGTTACATTTAAATTGTGAATCTTAAATATTATTCTTGAACTCGTATCGATATTCTAGATATCGTGTTGATAATTGAACATTATTGGACTCTAGACAAATTAAATTACAAATCTCTAATGTTTATTCTTTATCTTATTATTCTTATTATTTATGTTCATCCTTTATGTGACGCCCCCACATTAGGGTCTCCAAGTACCCGGATCCGGTCATCACGATCCAATACAACCATTCACCTCTAACAACATATGGTAACTAAAATGCGGAATATAATAAACATACGTTGTTCATTACAAAGGTGTTACTAGTCCCAGAATACAATAACCTTAAACACTTACACAAATCCATACCCTAAATAAATATCAGGGTTTAAATTACATTAACAGTAATTAACTACACATAAATTTAAAATCTGCTACATGAAGTCTATTACTTCATCTTTTCTTTCCCTTTGTTCTTCTCTGACGTCTCGGGTTTAGCTGCAATGAAGTCATGATATAGCAAGGATGAGCAACGAGTTTGCTCAGCAAGTTTAAAGTACAACAATAAGGATATATCATGACGAAAGGGATATAGAAAGAGATTTCAACAATAGAATTATCAGAAGCAATAACAATAAATGCTTTTAGAACAATTAGTAGTCGAATAGACTTTGAACAATAACTTCCAAAGGAGTCAATAGCTAGTTGACCCTCTGGTTACTGGCTACAGAATAAGTACTTGAGGGGATCAGTCTCACGTACGCTATGTGTATGCATAACATTTAATTCTGCTAGTTGTACCTCATATACGGTACCTGGGGTGCTCCCCTATAATAAAAGGGGTGTTCATTCAGTCTAAGAATCCTCACCATTGATTGGTTCAGATAGCTTTTATAAATTCTCACATACGTGCCTGACCGAGACAAGGGTTCAGACTTAATCATGAATAGTTCATAAATTTCAGAACTTTAAATAGATATACGAATTCAAATGCACGAGTGCGAATGTCAATGAATTACATAGACGTGGAATAATTTTAAAAATAAGTAGACCACTTAAGGCATGCTTGGAGATAAGATTCCAGCTTAAAGAATAACTTGCAATATTATATACCTTTTTGCACGAATTAAAATAATGCATAAGGTTTAGAAACTTGCTCAATGTAAAAGTTGAATAAGATAGAACTTGCCTGTTTGCTCAGCTACAGATAAAATTTAGCTTTAATTAATTGATCTTGAATGACCTATCATTGGATAAAGTCGATTTATCAATTAATATGACATAGTTGTATATTGGCACACCTTACTATACCATTTATTTGGCAGATAAACAACTTACCAATTTCATTTAATTACTATTTAACATTAGCTAAACAGAAATTAATTAATGACTTTTAGCTATTAAAATAGTGGTAGCTAATCATGATTACTATTCTTCGATTACTCAGATTTATTACTCTTATCTGTCCCTAAATATGGGTTAACAAATCTTATTTACCATTTATAAAATAAATAATATATTTTTCATGATTTAATAGCAACTAAATAATAGTTGATCACTTATTCAATTTTTATTGCGCTTAATTACTATTTACCTTAGGAGTAATTGAGTAATTATTAACCTTGTTCCTTATTCATTAATTAAATACTTAATGTATTAATTCTACACACACTTAATTATTATTTAATATTACTTAAATAATCCTTAAATATTTATTATCTTTATTTATTAAGGCCAAAAGTAAATAATCAACTTATTAATTTCCCTCATACTTAATCATTATTTCATTAATGATTAAGTAATTGTTATCCTTATTAGCTTTATTCATACCTAAATATTATTAATATTAATTAAATAATAATTAAATATTTAGTACCTTTATTTATTAATAATTGATAATTAATAAATAATTATTAACTTTACTCATATCTAATTATTATTTAGGATTAAATAATAATTAAATATTTATTACCTTTATTTATTATTTATTGATAAATAATAACTAATTATTTGTTAACCTTGTTCATACTTAATTATTATTTAATATTAATTAAATAATGATTAAATATTTATTATATTTATTTATTATTTATAAAATAATAAATAATTGCTTCCCTTCAACCGAGTGACAATTAGTTACCATCTCTATTTATTATTTAAACGTTAGATAATAAATAGTCATTTAGACCGTTGTTCTTACACTTATTATATTTTTACCATAAAATCAATTAATCGGTACCTTTATTGGTTATTATTAATTAATCATTACCTTTATTATTTAATACTTAATTAAATAATAATCAATCAAAATCTTTATTTATTATTTAAATGCCATTTAAATAATAAATAATTACATGGAGTTTATCATTAGCTACAAAAATGCATTTGTTATTCATTCCGTTGAATAACACTCACAATATTCCAAGTGGTCATTAGGTATTATAACAATACTTCACTTTGCCTCTTACTCCTATCAAATTCTGCTAATAGTATGTTAAGGTCCAACTATTATTATAAAAATAAATAAATAAATAAATTTAGTGATCCAATATTATTCACCTTCTTAAGGTATCCTATTATGCAGCTAGGATCTAATTCCTCCTTAGTATCACTGGAAACATCAGTGACAATATTACCTATTGCGAAGCAATGGTATTGATTAATATGGAAGGGAGCATTTAGCCTTCACCCAGCAACTGGCCCTTACCCAGCCCCCCTACCGCGCCGACCGCCCAAGGCGTGGCTGCCGCTTACACCCTGCATCCAACCCCAATCCCCTAGCCACATAAACCCATGCTAACCTTATGCTTGGTTGCAACACAGAGTACCTACTGGTCCTAGGTCTGCAAGCAACACACACTACCACAATAATCACCAAGTAATTTAAAAGTTTTATGCCAAGTTGTTGAACCGAAATCATAGCCCAATTTGGCTCATTCAGTCATTACACCAAACAGAAGGTAGGCATACAGAGACTCGACTCAAGCTTAACCACCGCTCCTAATTGAGCTGCTAGAAGGCACAATCCGAAATGAAGAGGGAACAACACAACCTAACAATCCCAACAAACTATTTTAATCTAATACAGAGAAATGAATTACCCCAATATAGAGGAAGTTTTCAATTCAATACCAGTTCCTTAATCGAATGAACCAACACAATGCAATACCATGTGTAATATAAACAACCTAACAATCGGCAACACATATCCAAGTACAGAAGAAGGAAATTTGTACAAGACCATAAAACTATTACAGTAGCTTAATAAACCCATGGTTATACCTTGGGTTTGATCGCGTTGCAATCTTCCTCCTTCTGCCGAAATACGTGACTAAGCTGGGCATTTACAGCGTGCTCTCCTCCCCTGTTCCCTCTCTATCGCGATTTCTTTCTCTATTTGAACAGTCAAAAAAAAATGGTAGCAACTCAGTTTAGGGTTTGGGTGTCCAATTTATAGAGGTTTGTTTACCCAATTAAACCGGTTATTACCTTATTTCACCATTCAAGGACCATCGGTAGTAAGGAGGCAGTGACCGGCGTCTACTCCAACCCTTCTAAACCCAGTTATCGCCCAACTTCCGAGCCGTGCAGTCCCGTCGGTCACGTCGCCAGTCGATCTAAGTCCCTTGGTCCGATCAATGTCGCTCGGTCGTCGATACCTTTCCCCACTTCGACCGTTGGTTGTTTCGTGCTGCCGCCGGCGCACGCTTGGCGTCCCTCTTCCCCGTCACTCGCTCGTCTGTCAGTTTGATTGAGGGTTTGGGGTTGCTAGGTTCGGCTAATTGAGAGCCTAGGCTGCTAGGATTTCCCTTTTTCTTCTTGACAGATCTCCCCCAAATCGATTTTGGCTGATTTGAAACCCTTCCCAATTGACGTGCCGGTATCCCCTTAATCCCACCGGTCGCCCAATTCAATTAGAATGGTCCCAACCCGTTTGCCCTTGGTTGCACCGATCCGACCCGATTGCTCCAACAAGAAGATAAATGAAATTGGGTCGGCCCAATAGGAAATAAAAAGGGATCTGGGCTTAGCCCAATTAAAATTTAGGTCAGCTTCAATAAAATAAAAGAGGTGGCCCAAATAAATTATAAATCTCATGCTCCTATCATTTTAATTAAATAACTAATTCAATTAATTATTTATTTCACCAATAATTCCTCATTCGAATTATTTAATCCGATAATAGTAAAATGAATTTAGTTATTAACTTTTCCCGAATTTTTTTGCAAATCAAATCTTAGGGTTAACTCACTAATTTATTCAACTATTAGTGAGCCCCTTTAAGGCAAAAAAAATTATTAGACCACGTATTTATTAAATAATAATACCTACATGGATCCAATTAAATTCGTAAAATTAAATAAAACGAATTTCATACATTAAAATCAATTAATACAATATTTAAAATTTCCTGGACATTACACTTTATATCATTGTTATTTGTAGTAATTATCAGGGCTTAAGTTGTTGTGAATGTCTTTGGTCTGGGTGCAAGATAATATGATTGCTGAGTGTCTTTAGCCTTTATGACAAGGACATATGGTAAAAGTTCTCTTTGGCCTGATTGCATAGAGGAACTGTTGATTAACATGATCATGACCATTGGTGTTACAATTGATAAAATCTTGATGGCGAATTTTTAAATTAGAGAAAATAGTAGACATTGTGGTCTATTTGACTTTCTAATGGATTGCTCATTCCACCGTAGTTATTTGTTGAAAATATTAAAGGCTAAGGATAACCCATTTTTCGTTATCTTAGTCATGATATTCTTTACTCGGCTATTTGAGCTCACCCTTTTATTTCATAATTCCTTTCAGAAAATGAGAGTGTAGCTAGGGTTAGCAGGTAAAACAGGAGAATGGAATGATGGTCTGAGTTAATAGCTATAGTAGTCCTCGCCATGTTGTAAAATAGTGTGGCAATAACTATAGTGATGACTTAGTGTGTGTGCTGTCATACTATACACAACATTGTGATAATTATAATTAGAAAATTTTATGTATGTTGTTTATATTTTGGCGACTCAAATTGGATTGTGTAAGCCCAAATTTGGGGGGATCACAACTCTTACCTTATGTGACCAGGTTTCTGGTAGTGAAAACAAATTACCTCTTTTCTATCTCTCGACCTTCCCCTAGATTTGTCATCTTCAGGAGAGATTCTCCATCTGTTTTGTGTGATAAAACTTGTGACTCAACATTAGTCACTACTGTATCTCTTCGTCTCTGTTCTTCATTGAATAAACTATCCTTGACTGTATCCATAGTCAGCATACTATTGGGAGCGGAGTTACTCAGTGATACAACCAGCGTCTCCCAGCTATTAGGCAAAGAGCTCAACAACAAAAAAGCTTGTATCTCATCGTCAATGACCATCTTCATCGTACTCGTACTCAACTAATTTATCAAACTCTGAAAATCACTCTAGTGTTCTACAACGGAGTTTCCATCTTTAAACATAGAATTCACAAGCTTCCTAATCAGGAAAGCTTTATTCCGCGGTGTCTTCCTTTCGTACATAGACTCCAATTTTTGCTGGAGAGCATAGGCTTTAGTTTCCGTGGCAATATGATGAAACACACTCTAATCAATTCAAGATCTAATCAGACCAATAGTCTTCCTGTTCATCTTATTTCACTGCGTGTCACTCTTATTTGTGGGCTTGACTCCTTCATTCTCAAGTGGCTCGTACAAATCATTGTAATAAAGCAAATCCTCCATTCTTGGATTCCAAAATGTTGAGTTTAATCGTGCAACCTGCTGTCCAATCCTCCGTTTAATTCGCACAAGAAAACCACAAAAATAACCAAGCTCTTGATACTACTATTGGGAAAAGTGCACCTAAAATAATCTAAATACTACGAATTACTTTTTCCTCTTTGTGCAATTAAATAGGAAATCAACAAACCTAATAATGAAAACGAAAATAACAAATAAACATCTACAAGCAAGACACAATATTTAATGTGAAAAACCCTTAAAAGGAAAAATTACAGGTCGAACTCCGAATTTTCACTATATCACTAATAATGGGCTTATAATAATCCTCCCAAATTTTACGCCTTAAAACTTGAGGTTACACAATAAATTGTGAGAGTATAAATTTATCTTTAATTAGGTTGAGAAACCTAATTAACTTCACCACCCAAAAACACCCCAAGCAATAAAGTCTTCAAACTTTCAATTGAACGGAGATGGTGACGGATACCCATGAGCAACAAACTGCAATCCTATTAATTTATTCTTTCGACACCTTCTTGTTATCGAACTTCTCTCATGTAAAAATAAGACTTCCTCATATTCTTATTTATAGTACTCTTCTTAATCCATTCCTATTATGGATTAGAAATAATTTATTCTTCTAATCAAATTAGGGATCACATCTCCTTGTCTTGGTCACCAACTAATCTAACAAGTAAATTATTTTTCTACTTGGATTCCTTTCATGGGTGAGGACCCACACCCAGCATTTCCACACGTATTAAGAAAAGTAAAATTAGAGGAAAGAGAGTAAAAAAGTTTCAAATTTATCTTTAGTCGCTCCACAAAATTATATAAAATGATGAGTACTTTTATAATACTAATGGACCCCACTAAATGACTTAGTTACCTTTCACTTTATGTACTATATCTCATCCTTTTAGGGACAAAAACATTTATACCTCTAGTCATCCTTTGGGGACGGAGGGAGTAGTTATTAATAAATGTACAACTAAGAATGAGTTCAAATTATTTTGGTAGATGCATATCTTTTTAGAGGTGAAATTGTGAAATTAAGTCATCTCCACATTCATCAGTGTTTGCCCATGTCGACTTGGGGTACAACCCTAGATATTGGGACTAGCCCAGATAGCCCATTAGTACTTACTCTTTATGTATAAATTATAATGCAAACCATGGAGTTTGGTTTGGGCTGCTACCAAGATGTAAAAGCCATTTTTGTGGACTATATCATCTAAGGAACCCATTATTCATATGAGTCTATATCTATATATATATATATATATATATATATATATATATTATAAAACAAAATCATCGTTCAATCTTATTTTTTAGGAGTGATTGTTTAACCCTAAAATTTAGTAATAAATCCTAACTATAAATAAATTCTATTAACCCTAACAAAAAGATTTCACTATAGCCGATATTTCAGCATATTGAGACATCTATATAACTCTACTTTTTAGGAGTAGTCATTCAATTTGAGTTAATTAAGATTTTTGTATTACATAAGTAGATGAACATGGGAATATACAAACAAATAAATCATTTTAAAGAGGAATACTATCATTTATCTTATATAAGTAGAAGAATTATTATTGCAAAATTTTAAATTTATTTAGTTTTTCATCAATAATAAGTTATAAATTATTAGTTTAATAAAATATTTCATAAGGAAATATTTTCTTTGTATAAAAATCATTGTAGACAATATTAATCTATTATTAGTAGAATTAATATATTAATATAGTATAATATAAAAAAAGTATAATATAATATAATAATTTTATAACAAAATAAAGCACGTACTTCGCACAGGATCATGAACTAATTTATATTAATTAAAAACTTTTGAGTTCTTGCCGACTATAACTTTACAAAGCATTTTTATTATTCTAGATAACAATAAATGGGATTTAAAATAACAAATTTTTAGTTCGATAATATTCCATATGTTCCATATTATTTGATCATTGTTGACTTTTTAAAGTCAGTTTAAGAGATTTTTAAACTTAAAATTGACTTAGATTCTTTTAATTTTAATCAATATAATGACGAATATTGTAAATTATCTAAAAAATATCATTCATTATAAGTTTTATTATTTCATAATTTTAATAAGTCATCTCAATTTTGAATTTAAAAATGTCTCAAATTGATTTTCAAAAGTCAATAATGATCAACTAATTTGGAACTGAGGGAGTACAATTATACCCTCCATCATTAGTATTGCAATATATTACATTTGTAGGTTTAAATTGTGATTCGCGTTAACATTTGTACGATCCATTCATAAATCCTACAACGGTGATATGGATCTATTTCTGATCCTTACATTTGTACCATTCATTTATAAATCCTACGACAGTGATACTTAATATGTTACGATAAGAGAGTTGTGTATTTAAATTATTTTTGTAATGAACGGTGCGAGCGCTTGCTAAAATGTATAAATTAGCTAACGCACTCCCAGCCGTCCATCTCGTCTATGGACGACTGAGAGTAAAATTAAATTATCGGTCATCCGTTACTCTTTGTAGCGAGACCCATGTTTTAACCAACAGAAGAGAGTTAAATGGTAATTTACCAATTTATCCCATAAAAGTTGGGACCACTTAGAATTTTTTTCAAGCACCTTCCGTTGCTCTGAATAATAGATTTCGTTAATAGCTTTCGCGGATATTGTAACGCCCCCAAATTCGGGTCTACCTTCAAACCTAGGTCTGGTGCGTCACAGTACTATTCATTCAACATAACACCCATATAATCTTAAGACATAAATGTAATTTAAATATATTACAATATGTCACCTTCTATTCTCAGGTTCTAACACTACCAAAATTTTGGGCATCTGAGACGGACAAAATCCGTCTCAAATAGAGCAGAATCCGTCTCAAAATGGATTTTGAGACGGATTTTGAGACGGATACTGTCCGTGTCAGTTGGTCGCGTCGCTAATTCTGTCCGTCTCAAAATCCGTCCCAAAACCAAAAATTAGATACGGAAAATGTCCGTCTCAAATCCGTCTCAAAATATTAGATACGAAAAATATCCGTCTCAAAACTGACCCATGGAGAGCTAAATTTTGAAACCGATTTTGCCGGTTTCAAATTTGGCGGGCAAAATTAGCGCAATTTTTTAGTACACATAATAATTTGAGACGGAAAATTCCGTCTCAAATCCGTATCAAAATTGTTAGCAACTATTTTCATGCGCATACTTTGAGACGGGCACCATCCGTCTCAATTTCGTTTCAACTTTGACGCCAATATCTTTCGCGCATATTTTGAGACAGACAACATCTGTCTCAGAATTCGTGTCAACTGTGGCTCGCACATTTTTTGAGACAGAAAGAAGTCATCTCAATTACGTCTCAATATGTTTATTAACAACAAATTATAAATATTTTCATAATTTAATTTCAAAATCTAAATATAAATATGTTCAAAGTAATAATGATAATTATTAAACTGTTATTTATAGACAGTACTAGATAAGAAATCTGTCGATGAGTATTATTGCAAATATCATATAAAAGATAACGTAGTACAAGTCTCACCAAATACAACAAAAATAACTTCTAAAAACTACTACTTTAAAGCTAAAAAATATACATAATCACGTCTTCATTCTCGATGGTAAACAAAAGTAACTTCTAAAACGTACTACCTACAAGATCAACATGCATATATAATCACAAGTCTCCATCCTCGTTACCATCGTCTGAATCTTCATCATACTCATCCTCGACATCAACATCCTACAAGTAGCAGTACATGGAATGCATGTCAAATATATGAAATGAATGCATGCATTCTAAACATAAGACCAAGAAAACTGATTTCATACTATGAACAAACATGAGCAACTTGCATATTACACCTATTTTAAGCAATAATCTCAGCACAAGTTTATACATAAGGTGCAACAAACAATACTGCACCAACAAAATGAGAAACCATATATATGTATGTAATAAAACCTAAAGCAAATAACAAGTAAATCTGCAATCACATTTGGGGTCAGAAAAATAAGATAACAAATATAAATAACTTGAATCAAAATCACTACTGGCATAACTGAATCACTATTGGCTCTGTCTTGACACCATCTATATGAAACAGCTACAAAGCTAGCTAGCATGCAAGTAGTTCATACTGGGTTTACAACTGAACTGAGCTCATCATGTTCAGGCCTGCCTCATTTAGAAAAAGTGCCTCAGCTCATCTAAATAATGAAAAAATCCAGTGCTGAACTTGCTACCAGATACCTCACAAGCTAGTTTAGAAAAATTTAAATGAAACCAAAATATGTTCAAACTATGATGTTTCCCCTGTACAACATATTTAAAGAAGATATCAATAATCTTACCTTTCTCCTTGTACAAAATCATGTTTCCCCACAAAAACAAAATTTGTGGGCACTCTCTAAATCTTAAGAGCATATGCCAAATCTCTCTCAATGTTGATGTCAATCTTAACCGCCTGTTTTGTGAAACTATAAAGGTGTTTAAATGCTTTAAAATAAGATGGCAAAATATTTAAGGCAATGCAATAACATATTGACAAATATTGTCAGAACTCGGAAGAGAAGCAAAGATAACTTATTCACACGAATACTCAAAAAAAATGGGGACATGAGAAGTTTGAAATACCCGAGGAGGCAATCGATCTTTGGCACTCCAGTACACCTTAGTGGCCCTCTCTAGCTCCTTTAAAACCTTCCAGTTATCAGTTGCCCTGTGAACAATATGAGAAGAGGCAATGATTTCACATAAATAAAGCAGCCTCATACCCGTTATTAGATTTTCCCCAAGGCATCTTCATGCAATTTGATATGTTATGAAAACATTTCCCGAAATTTTTTAAAACAAGGGCACTTTCAATATGCATAGAAGAAGAAATGAAAGATAAAAACAGATAAAATACCATTAGAAGTTAAAATAAAAGCAAATCACAAATTAATAACTATCCAATCAAATGGTGCTAAAAAGTTCAACCAGAAAGAAATTTTGGTTAACATACATCTAAAGTACCCAATCTTAGTGCTGTAAAGTGCATACTTTGCCGCATTATGTTCAAAAACACAACACGTCACCACTTTTAAGAAATTCACACCTAAACGGACATTGTAGAGAGATAAGTTTCGTAAACATTGATGCTTTAAGAGCATCCTAATTCTATCCATTTCATCAATTATATTACGTCAATCTATTCTATAACACAAAATATAAGACAATGAACTGCCACATATATAGTTTTCTAAATGAACCTTTTCTTATTAACATACATAAGTTGTTGAATACATGCTATATGCTTTAAGAATGTTAACATCCAAATAATGTTTCTCTAAGTTCAATTGTTTAGTTTTAATCTAACATTTTATAAATGACATAGTGAGTGTATTGTCAATCCATTTGAAGAGAAAAGGGGGGATAAGGGATATCCTGTTGATAAAGACACAAGCTACACAGGCTCAACAGTTAATTTTATTTTATTTTTCTCATCCTCTGCTTCTAAATATACACCAAAAGGAAACTCCTAATTTATTGGCTTTGATAATATGTTGAGATTATGCAAAATGTAGGAACTAAGCAGGTCACAATGCAGCAGGGTATAACATGGCAAATAATGATTAACTTACTGATTATATCTTTAAAAAACAAGGACAATTAAGGGGCATGAAATGATCTAAATATCGAAATCTTTCAGTTGGGTAATATATACCCGAATGGTCAAACCCTCTCCTTCCATTCTTAGCCAGCAATAAGTACTAGAAAAAGTATACAGTTATACTCTAATTTTCACTTCCTTCACCTACTGTACCTCCAAACTTAAGCCAATAATCACTATTTTACAGTAACAAGAAGGGAATCTTTCCATGATGACTAACAGCCACATATTGACAATATTAATTTATAAATTTCTAACTAAAATATTAACCTTAGATATAATGCTTCCAAAGGAAAGCCCTTATAGACCCTCATAAAATTTGAGGAATCCAAAGTCACGATTATACTTAACTATCCTTAAAACCACAAAAGATCAAAACGTTAGCTTCTTGTATCACTTTGGAACACTGCAACGAATCAACCAAAAACAAAAACAATCCAAGTTAAAATATTTATTTGAGGCTTATTTAATAGGGGTAAATGTTGACAATATATATTAGAGGTCCCTAAATAAGAAAACACCAAACACATAGCAAGCAAACACTTGCTTATAAAGAAAAATCCAACCTTTTTCGCCAATTTAAAGTCATTAACGTTATACTTACTGAGTGATTATATATCCAATATGTTTTCAACCCAAAACAGATTCATAAAAGATGACATCTAGTATGAAAAACTACATATGACACAAACTTTTCGCATTTAGAAACAATTGAGAAAGCAATTGGTTACAAAAGAAGATACAGAGCAAATGGAGAGAAATCATACCATCAATCTTTTCCCAATGTCCATTGATTGCTGTCGACAAGTTAGAATCTAAGACAAGAGGATGAATGTGCTTTGCATTTTGAACCAAGCTCTTTGGTATTCTGTGCATTAATGGCTTTTAACTATACAAACTTTGTTTTCCCCATTCGAGTTTGTTCAACAGTCCTATCAACATCCAATGAAGCAAAAGAAATAACACTTACCAAAAGAAAAAAGTATGTTGCTTAGGATCAACACCATCTGCTACAATCTAATTGGAAAATTAAGATAGTAAAGTTCTAAAGACAGTTAATTCAAACAACTTTAAACCAATAGAAAAAAGTAATACCTGTATATACATATAGCTTTGTTACGAATATGCACATGCCAACCTTAAAAGAGATTGTTATAGACTTTGTATCAGCTAAGCAATGAGAAAAAAAATGGGCATCATCTATCACCCAAGCTGCCACCATATATGTCCTTGTATATGATCAACTAGTGGGGAGTAATTTAGAATATATAGGTAAACATATATGTCCATGTATAGATCATTCTAGGTTGTAGTATGTATTTAGATTTAGAGCTACAAATGCATTATTTTATACATGAATCTAAGTAATTAAATGATCAAATACCACTAGCAATACTTCATAGGAACATTCAAGATTCACATAGTATTCTGACCTCAGATCTCCACTAATCAGTATTCACAGATACAATCACAACTTGATACTCTTCATTTACCTGCCCAATGTGAACAAAATTACGTGTAGGGTTCAAAGAGGTATCAATCAAAAGCCATTACACATTCATGAAGTCACACTAACCCAAAATTCAAAGTTGAATAGATCATGAGATGAGGGCAAGTGATCAGTTTTCACAGATACAGTCACAGCTTGATACTCTTCATTTACCTGCCCAATCAGATTGAAGTTTACAATACAAAACATGCCCGATTTTATTGCTAAGAGATGGAAAACAATTTTAAAATGTACAATCTCTATAGCTACGAAATTCTTCATATTGGTATAGCACCAGTTACACAAGAAAAGCAATTGCTCCAAAGCCAACGAATATAAGCACACAACAAAAATCTCAATAGGGAAACAAGAAAAGACAATTAGAATAATTCAAATAAATTCAACCTTGGCAAGTATCGTCAAACTGCATATATAGATAAAGATTTAAAGAGCAATATTGACATTTTAAAATTTCAAATGTTAGCAGCAAATAGAAAAGTATGTGCAAGTAAATTTTTTTAACAAAATCTATACGATGCAAAAAACTAACAGCTCATAAATTGGATTCTCACCCAACCTTAGAGAAATGAATCAAAATTAATCAAGAAGAAACTCGTTTCACTACTCTCCTGTGCGTGTATCTGTTTTTTCTATTCTGAAGTGTATAAAATATCAATACAGAACATAATCCCTAACACAAAGGTGGTATGAAGGGGGGAGAAAGGAAAAGATAGAACATATATGAATTTAGCATGATTAACTGATTGTACCAGAACTCGATGCTATTGCACAAATTTCATCCCAAGACAAACAGATAATAGAAAACATAGTTACACCCAATCTCTAACAAGTTACAACAAAGTGAAATATTTGAAAGCCAGTGGAACTTGCTTCAGTACCCTCATCCAAGGAAAAAACTGCATCCATTTATGTTTCTCTTTACTTGTGAAATCCAATGAGATTCGATTAACTTTCTACATATAATATTTCTTCATATCATCAATTATCCCCAATTTGAATCTATAAAAATAGATCTATATTTCTTCACATCATCAACTATCATCTCATATGAAAATCAATCAAAACCAGAAATTGTTAATTACCTGCGTATGAGGAGTTCAATTTATTCAATTTTTCCCTTGAAACATCCTGCATAAATTTAAAACAAAAAAAGAAAATAAAGAAAAGAAAAGGGCGTTATAAATAGTAGAACATTTCCCAACATGGCAACAAAAACATATATATATATATATATGAAAAGAAGAAAAAGAAAATACGATAAAAAAACATAAGGAAGATGCACATGGATTCTGTTTGGAGCAGCTTAGGTTGCAGTTAGATTCAAGTATTTTAAATCAACGGAATGATTTTTTCTATAAACTAATTTGCATGTAATAGCTGTCGAATTGAGTTAAACAAGATGAAAATTCATTGATACAACATTTTTTTACTAAAAACATGTCTTCAACAACACTCTCTATTTCAAATCCATGAATCCAAATGTATCATCATTGCTGAATGAATCAAATGCATACTCAACCAGAGATTAGAAAAGAGCTCAAGTATCTCCAACTACATGTGTCTATTCCTTGAATTACTGTTAATCTTATTTCACTAATTAAGCATAACTGCATATTTCCAATTAATACAACAAAGACTAAACAGATCCAATTTGGTACCGCCTCACGCTCAAAACAAATCCTAATTTCAGAATAATTTTACAGCTCATAACACTAGCAAGTAACCAAATCAAACATATATTTAATATATACACATACATATATAAATGAAGGAGAAAACGATAAGATCAATACTTACCAACATCGCTAGCAGCAGGTGAAAGAGAGATCACAGGATACTGAAGCTCACGGAAAATTCGATCAAAAAATGTAAATTGATTGTAGCTTAGTCTACAGGGGATTATGGATGAAAAGCGAGGATAGAGAGACTATAAATCTAGTGATAGAGACTCTAGAGAGAAATTAATATGTATAGAGAGGAGGTTTCGGAGATATAGGGGGAGAGAGTTATAAGGACGGGCCGAACATCAATTTATAAAGAGAGCAGGTCGCAACCTCTTTGCCATCGCCGCCACCACTTAGGGCTAGGGTTAGAGGGGGAGTGGAGAGAGGGGAAAGAGATGCGAGACGGTAGATCTGAGAGAGGAGAAAGAGCGGTGTGTCGCCGACCTTGAGATACCGCCGACCTAGAGGGCAGATTTGAGAGAGGGGAGAGAGGTAAGAGAAAGTACTAAAATAGGAGGGAGGGAGGGAATTGAAATAAGTAGACGGAGGGAAACTAAAAACCTGAGACGGACTATATCTGTCTCTAATCCGTCTCTAAATTCGATTAAAAATTTTGAGACGGCTATATCCGTCTCTAATTCTGTTTCTAAAATAAGGAGCAAATCGGAGACTAATATTTGGAGGGAAAATAAAAGTCTGAGACGGAAATTTTGGTCTCTAATCTGTTTCAAATATAAATACTTAATCTGAGACGAGTACGGTTGGTCTCAAATCTGTTTCAAAAACGTGTTTAATTTTTTTTTAAAAATACTTAATGGTTGAGACAGCTAAATCCGTCTCTAATTCCGTCTCTAGAATTTGAGACGTCGCTGGCGATTTCAAAATCTGTCTCGATTTTTTACTTCCAAAATATTTCGAGACATGACAGAATTTCGGTTTCTAAGTCCGTATCAAATTGGTAGAATTAGAGACGGAACTTAGTTCGTCTCTAAAAATCGGTTTCAGATGCCCAGATTTTTGGTAGTGTAAGACCTTTATATCTTCATAACATAGAAATAATGAATATTACATCATTTATCTATTACATTAATACATTTATGACTTATATTCGTCACAATAAACACATAATTTAACATGTACTTCTTCAAATCAAATACTTGATCCTTCGTTAATCTTCACCTGGTTCCTCGGTTCGTTCTAGGTTTACTGAAAATATTTTTTTTAAAGCAAGGGTGAGCATTCAATTGCTCAGCAAGTCATAATAATTGAATAAATAATCAACAACAAAATGGATATCAACATATTCTCTGGAAACTTCAACAACTGAACAATTGTTGTGAAACAACTTCGAATAAACAGGAACAACAATTTTCTTTCGTTCAACATATTTGAAACGAGATATTAACCAATCCTTAAGACTTTAATCTTTTTCTTACTAACATCAAAATCCGCACTAATGATACTTAGTTTGGATTAGCTCTACTTAACCTCATTAAATTTTCAATAATTCTATATCTCACTTCTACATTAATTTTATTTCATAGCTCACGATGCTTGGGTTTTATAACTTGAAAACATCTTAGTACACGTCGCACGGTGACTCGACGTTTGGAAGCCCGCACGCCTTAATTTACTTCTTGATTAGCCTAATTTATAATATTTACACTTCAAAATCCCTCGATGTACATATTTTTGACATCAGAACACTTTATATGACCAACATGTGGCACAGTGTTATGGCATTCGAAAACAACACGCTTAACATGCCTGACATGCACAACGTCATTCGGCGTCACTCAACACGTCCCGATGTGCACAACGCTGCTCGGCGAGCCCTAACATCGCACAACGAGCCCAGCGTGCCCTCAACGTCAAAAACGTGCGGTCAGCGCGCCCATCTGCGCCCCAACATGCCCCACTGCGCCCCAGCACCCCGACGCTCGCCCACAGCCCCAAAATTTCATTTTTCTAGTTTTGGTAGTTTTGATATATCTTCTTCAAATCTTCATAACTTACTCATCCAAAGTCGGAATGAGTTCGTTCTTGAGCCTATGGCTCACTTATACAACACTCTACAAAAGCCCCAGAAAATCAACATTTTTCGGAAGTATTAACTACCCATAAACTTGTCCCGAAAAGGGTACCAAGCTAGGGTTTTTCATACTTAACACTTTTTACGGAAAATTTCGCCATAACTTCGTTATAACGTATTTTTCCTCTGTTGCACTTGGAACATATTAATAACTTACTTATCTATGATTCCATCTTTTTGGAATCCAACAACAACACATTGACAATTGTTTATAAAGGTTCGTTTACAGTCCACTACTTTTGTCTTTTCATCCTCACGCTTAGGCTTACGTTTTAGTTATTCATTAACTAGTCATGTATATTACTGGTAGTTTACAAGGTTTACTCCTTTCAAAGCACCTTATATCTTCAAGATCCTTCATGATCTTCTATTTTACAACAACAATCACCAACAAAAGCTATAGAAAGCTTAAAAGAAAATATGACGGAAGAGATGAGTTATAGGCTTACCTCGTGTTGTTCTTGTTCTTCCTTTACTCAACTAGATGATCAAGGTTGAAGGCTTTGATCTTTTTCTTTCTTCCTCTTAGGCTCGACTCTCTCTCTTTCTCTTATTCTTGCTCTCTTTTCTCTCTAAGCTTATGGAATGAAGATGAAGAGAAAGTGACTAAGTGTTAGAGGATTCTATTAATCCTTCTACAACTAACCTAACCAAGCATTTGGGTTAGGCTAACCCTTGTGGAGTTAAGGATCCAAATGAGTGCTTAAAGGCTTGTTTGGCTACAACAATTTGGTGGAAGGAACAAGCAATAAATGCCTTGCCTCCTCTTGCTCTACACTTGCTAAAAATGGAAGGTTTCCATCCACCCTTGTCCCCTGTTCTCCTTGCCCGGTTCCTCCCCCCTCTTCCTTTACCTTTTTGCCATTCAATTCACCATATGTTTGAATTCCTAACACATGACACATGGCCCTCTAATTCTTTGGCTCCAAGTTTGCAATAGTGTGGCATTGCTAGCCAAGCCACACCAAACCCTGGCCATGCTTGTCAAACCCTAGGCTTAACCCCAGGAATTCCCATGGCTCAACCCTAGCCAAGCCATGTTAAACCCTAACCAAACCTTTCAAACCCTAGGCGTGGTTAGACCAACTAATTTTAGTTAGACATTTTCTTTTCTAGTTAGGTTTCCTAACTTTTTCGGTTACATTTCATAACTCGTTCGATTAGCCGACAAAAGTTGGTCTTGTCATTTCATATTATCGATTAGGGTTTACGTCCCCAAACTTAGTCGATTACTCATTTTCTTTTGAGTTGGGTTTTGCCTAACTTATTCTGGAGTCCAAACCGCGAAAATTTTCATTCGTTCGTTTTATTAGAGATTTCATCTTCTTTTTCCCAATAAACGCTATAACGTGATTTGAAAAGTCGAAAAGTCGAAAAGTCGAAAAGTCGAAAAGTCGAAAAACAAAAAAGGCATTTTTTGACGTGAATAGTGTTTTTACGTTTTCTTTTGAAAAATTTTATTTTCATCTACGAAACCCTAATTTCGTAAATTCTAACATGTAAACACAATCTAGGTCATAATACGACCTTTAAACACATACAATCACATTACACATCATAATATCCATAAAAAATTATTTTATTAGATATTTACATCGAAAACTTAATTACAAGGCTATCCGATTTCTCGAGTTGTCACATTCTTCCCCCTTATAAGGATTTCGTCCTCGGAATCACTACTACAAGGTTACACAAAAAAGATAAGGATAAATAAAATTCATTATCTTTTTCTTCTTTAAGTTCCCACGCAGATGCTTTAGTAGTGTGCTTACTCCATACTACCTTCCCAGAAGGCATTATCTTACTTTTTCAGAAATTTGGCTAATGCTAATTTACCAGCGCTCCTTCCCTTACTACTACTTTCCCTATCTGTCCCTTTTTTCGAGCAATTTCTTGCTTGGTGATCTTCTGATCTACAATTAAAACACACTCCTTTCTTTGGATTAGGGGCATCAGGAGAGGAATGTCACTCTTGCCCACAGTTATAAAACATCTTCTTGGCTTTTGTACAAACTCATGTATGCCACTTTCCACAGTTATTACACCCTCTGACCCTCCTTTTCTGTTCTCTCTGCTTACTTCCAGAATTTCCTAGATTTCTATTATTACTCCATTTCCGCTTATTACTTCCTTAAGCTTTATTGCTCTGTCCTTCCTGACTGAATTGGCTTAACGCCTTATCTCCTCCCTCAGCAATGATAGCCCTCTCTAGAATCGACATGAACGAATTAATCTGTAACATCAATATTTTACTATAGAGTGAGGGGTTCAACCCTTGCTCAAATCTACACGCCTTCTTCTCTTCCGTATCCACTTAATGTGGAGTAAACATTACTAGTTCGTTGAACTTGACAACATATTGGGGTATCGACATGTCCCCTTGCTTCAACTCCAAAAAACTGCCTCTCCATTCGGCTCTGCATACTCTTGGAAAAGTAGTTCTCGAAGTATAACTCCTTGAACCGTTCCCAGGCGACCACTCCCTCTCCAGCCCTGTTCTGGTTTGCTTCCCACCAGAAGTTGGCTTCTCCCTTTAACATGTAGGTAGCAAAAGTTATCTTTTGCTCCTCTCCGACTCTGGCGATAATAAATGCCTTTTTTATCTCCTTAATCCATGATTGAGCCTCTATAGGCTCAGTAGTCCCATTAAATTCAGGCGGTCCCATGCTTTTAAAATCCTTAAAGCTGGCTACATGCACAGTTGGAGGATTCACGTTCACTCCAATGGGGTTTCTACTTAAAGCCCCTACTAAAAGATCTACAAACTACTGCATAGGGTTTGCTTGATCTCTGTTCTTGTTATCTGCCTCTTCCTGGTCACTTGGACTTGTTCTTGGCGGCGTTATTCTATTTGTTAAAAATATATTATTTTCTCATCCTTCATGTTAAAGCATTCATTATTTAATGCTAACACATAATAGTCACATAACACATATTAATACATATATTTATATTAATATACATATAGAAGTACACTGTACTTTACATTTTATAGCTTTCTATTATTTCATACTTATTTCTCTATTACCTCGAAAAGTCCTATAATTCTCGGACTTAATCTCTCTTTCTTGCATTTTTCGACTCTGCACTTGTCTATTTCCTATCAATTATATGAACATAAAATCCTTACTTCTCACAACTTTGCAGTTTTAAACGACTATATGCATTTGGGTTTGACACCAACTCGTGTACGTTTGATACCAACTTGCAGTAACTTGTGTTCATTTGATACCATCTTGTATCAATTTGATACCAACTTGTATCAATTTGATACCAACTTCTATCATGCACATGAATTAACACCATCTTATATTTTACTCTTGAGTTAACACCAACTTGTGTTTTACCCTTGAGCTGACACCAACTTGTGTTTAATTCTTAGATTGACACCATCTTGTGTCTTGCGCGTGGGTTAGCACTATATAGCTTAATACCCTCTTATATGATTCCCTATATCTTAGGGTTGTTCATTCCAAACTCATACCGGAGTTTGCTACTTCTGCTTCTCTTTCTCATTTTCAGCTACTACCCCAGCTATTTGCTTGGGTACAACTACTAACTTCTTATTAATATCTTGATAATCTCTAATTTCTTCTTTTACTTCTTTAAGACTTAAAACTTCAAAAATAACGCTTTATTCATAGAACCTACCATACGTTATGAGTTCAGGAACTTGCCACAATAATATGAGTTTAGGAATTTGTTATAGTAATATGTAGCTCAAGAACTAATCAAGAACTGTCCATACACCTATGGGCTCAAAAACCTACCATACGATTATGAGTCACAAAAGTACCATAAGTATGAGTTCCAGAACTCACGTATATCTCCAAAACTCACAACTTAACTCATAATAACATATATTCTTTATTATCACATAACAATTTATTATGTTACTTTTACTTCTTCTGATGAATTTCCTTAATTCATCCCTTAAAAACTCTATCCGAGTTTATCTTCTTACTATTTTTAATAATTTCTCTCAGGTTATAGCCTAAGGTTCCCCACTTAAGGTTTTTAACCTATCAGCTCTGATACTAACCTATAACGCCCCCAAATCTGGGTCTACCTTCAAACCCAGGTTCGGTACGTCACAATACTATTCATTCACCATAACACAGATATAATCTTAAGACATAAATATAATTTAAATATATTACAATATGTCACCTTATAATCCCAAGTTTTAAGACCTTTATATCTTCATAACATAGAAATAATGAATATTACATAATTTATCTATTACATTAATAATTTGTGACTTATATCCGTCACAACAAATACATATAATTTAACATGTACTTCTTCAAATCAAATACTTGATCCTTTCGTTAATCTTCACCTGGTTCCTTGGTTCGTTCTAGCTTTGCTGAAAATATTTTATTTAAAGCAAGGGTGAGCATTCAATTGCTCAACAAGTCATAGCAGTTGAATAAACAATCAACAACAAAATGAATATCAACATATTCTCTAGAAACTTCAATAATTGAAAAATAGTTGTGAAGCAGTTTCAAATAAGTAGGAATAACAATTTCCTTTCGTTCAACATATTTGAAACGAGATATTGACCAATCCTCAAGACTTTACTCTTTAAAAGCCATGCTCGACTCTAATACTACTCCAACATGCCAAAGTCAAACGTGGGAGTAAACCTTGTCTTTATGAAACCTTCACCCTAGGCAGCTTCCTAGAGCCATCTTCCTAAGTTTTCTGGATCTTCGGTTTGTAGAGTCGTACCAACTCGATCCATACATATATTTAAAAATGAAAATGATCCACAAAATTCATCCCTAAACAACTATTAAACCACTAGTATAAAATTCATTGCATCCGTTTTATGCTTAATACTAGCTAGATCCCAACATATAAAAATGAAAGTACGTGACCAATAGATTCATCCTATAAACAATTGAACATTTACAATTAATAAAAGAAAATAATATGATGTACCTATTAGAAGATTAGAGAGCAGTCGTTGCATTTCCCCAAGCTTTGAAGTTAATAACATTACCTAATTTTCCTTATATATAGCCAATGAAGTCTTAGCTTGAGCCCTGATGATCAAGCCTGATGTTTTGAAACTTAATAGTTTAACTTACTGTTAGGCCCAAATATACAATAATTAATCTAGAAGGGGTTGAATAGAGTAATTTACTTTTTCAGAAATCTTGGCCTTTTGAAATTTTAACTCTATTACCCTAAATTATATTTGTTAAAAATATTTATTAAATATTTTAGTGAATCAAAGTAAAGAGATTGGGATAAAGAGATACTAAATAGAGAACACAACGATATATCTTGGTTCACTATATATCTCTACCATATATATATAGCTAATCCAATCCCCAAACTCCTCTCCAGGATTTGGGATTTGCTACTATAAAAATAGTTTAGCTCCTTAACTTAGGTGGAGAAATCTTTACAAATCTGATTCTGTCTATCCCCTAGTATTCTTCAAGAATTACAGATTTCCTTTCCAGAGTGTATTCCTTCTTCGGTTGGTCTTGAAACTTAATATCTTTTCTCTTCCTCACTCACTTAGAAACCCAAACCTATGGCCTTAATTTCTAAGATCTTGGTCTTGGAACAAGAATCACTCAATTCCTCACACACTAGAAGAACACTCAGTTTTGCCCCTTTTATAAAAAGAATTGTTATCTTTAATTAAATGATTCTTTAATTAAGCAAATGGATAACAATTTAAGTTCAGGTATATCAAATATTGCAAGATATAGATAATGACAGTTTAAGAATTAATTCTTGCAAAATGACAATTAAACCAATGATCACAAATAATATGACAAGTTATGTATATGGATCAGTTTGGTTTATATAGAACACTTTTATAAGGTGAGATTAACTCTTTATATAAAGGTCAATCTACTACGCTTTATAAATCAAGTGCCTATATATTTTGCTTATCACTCTCAAAGAGAGGACTATATACGAATCGTCTTTTTATACATAAAAGGAAAATGATTTCCAAACAAGAATTATAAGGATAGAATTATCCAATCTTGAGAAAATATTGCCCATATCACTTAACTAGAAAGGGTTACCGTTCACGGCTTTCAAGTGATACCGATCCTTTTAAGGAAAGTTACTGAAAGCCTGATCACTTGTCTTTCACTTTTTAGAAGGATTATGTATAAACCTCATATTAATATATATATATATATATATATATATATATATATATATATAAAAGCTTTAATTCAAGTGTGTATAAATATAATCAATGATGATCAACTTGAATGTAGCACAATGATATAACTGAATGCAAATGAAAGTGCTTTGTGCTTGTGGTGTTCAATATATATAACAAATATAACAATATTATTAATATTGAGTACAAATAAGAAAGTGATATGTTATCACAGAATATAATAAAGTGTGTGTGCTAATTTGTGTATAAGAGCAGTGTATAGATTTATAGCAATATGTATTTTTCTTGCTCTTTTGATCGCTTTCTATCCCACTAAAATCTATCTTTTTGAGAATTTGAGATTAAGAGAGAATTGTAGGCAAAGTTTGGCTTTTTTCTAGATTAAAGAAAAATGAATGAATTATGCCAGTATTTAATTATAGGCCAAAAATATTTGAATGAATGGCTAGGATTTAATTGATTCAATTTATTGATCCAATGGTCTATAATCCACCCACCTTTTTCTTTCTCTTTCTTGCTTATGTGGCTGAAAGAGTTGAATAAGTTTTTCTTGCCACGTGGATGAAATATTTTGCACAACATGAGAATATTTGCTTTGCACATTTTCGGGTGAAGTGGGAAGAGAGAGAAAGCACATATGGTTTATCAGAATAGAGAGAGAGTGTGCTTGCATTCTGTTTGACCAACTCAAAAAAATACTTAAATATTTAACGCTCATGTTGGAACATATTTAATTTAGCTTGATTCCAAGATCGTAGAGTATAGCCTTATAGTAGCTGCAAATTTATTGAGTAAAGACTGAAGTTACTCTACCATCATGAAGTACTCAAAGAGAACTCTAAGATCGTTGAGTTAAGTAACATTTTGTAGAGTAAAGAGTGTACTCACTCTACTATCGTTAAGTGAAACATAATTTCATAGAGTTAAGATTTGAAATTCTACGATCATTGAGTAAACTATAAGTTCGTAGAGTAAAGGAGTGAAATCACTCTACTATCGAATAGCTACTGCAAAACATAAAGTCTTGAATCATAGAGTTAAGTTATTCTACGATCTAAGCATTCACTCTACGTTTCTGCACTGAAAGCCAGAACAATCAAAATCATTGAGTCGTATAGCAGAGCTACTAGCATCGTAGAGCTAAGTCATTCAACGATCTGAGGATTTTACTCTACATTTATATACTAAAATCCAGAACAACCAAACTCGTAGAGTTAATTTGTACCATGTAATATAAAATCCTATAGAGAGGATTCTATCCTAGTTTTTCTAAAGACTTTTAATTCTTATTTTGTTATCATCAAAACAATAGTATAATTTAGACCGTTCACTTGTGGAGAAATTGCTGTAGAAATTGTCTCTGAGGGTGCTGAGTTATGCAACACTCTAAAAATACATAAACAATTATCTTCAGAAAAGACTAAAGGGAAGAAAGCTTTAGGAGACTTCTGTGAAATACTACTCCAACATGCCAAAGTCAAATGTGGGAGTACAATTTTGCTCTTTGTGAAACCGTCACCCTAAGGAGCTTCTTAGAGCCATCTTCCTAAGTTTCGTGGATCTTCGGTGTGTAGAGTTGTACCAACTCGATCCATACATATATTTAAAAATAAAAATGATCCACAAAATTCATCCCTAAACAACTATTAAACCACTGGTATAAAGTTCATTGCATCTGTTTTATGCTCAATACCAGCTAGATCCCAACATATAAAAATGAAAGTACGTAATCAACAGATTCATCCTATAAACAATTGAACATTAACAATTATTAATAAAAGAAAATAATATGATGTACTAAGAAAGCAGAAGTTGCATGTCCCCAAGCTTTGAAGTTAATAACATTACCTAATTTTCCTTATATATAATCAATGAAGTCTTAGCCTGAGCCCCGATGATCAAGACTGATGTTCTGAAACTTAATGGTTTAACTTCAGTCGGGGTTTATATTTTTTTCTTATCGTGAGGCTTTCTTTTTTCCTTTATCGTAAGATATTATATAGTCTCTACTCTTTAGTATGAAGTTTGTATTCTAGCTCACCCGTATACAGGGTGTTATATTTGACGATATTGTAGTTGAGAGATTTTTATGTTTATTATATATGTAATTCATCTGTACTTATATTTCTCCAAAGTGAGAATCTTAGAAAACAAAATAAACTTTCTATATATAGATATTTTCTTTTTCCTCCATCCATGTATGTATAAAAGTCATAAAGTGTACCTCTTCATCCAAGACAAGTCATACCTACCACTTTTCTAAAAAGTACTACTACGGTACTACCATAAGAAGAAATTATTCTGAACCTACGAAACTGATCCTATTTGAGCAAACTTTATGGAATGTGAAGCTCGAGCCAAGTTAGGCTTTCAATATATACTAATTCAAAGCTTAATTATACCCCTTCCCTTTCAAAGTTAGGGATATATATATATATATATATATATATATATATATTATTTGTTTCAAAATTAGATATATAATTATTTTTTAAAATTATAAAGTGAAATGAAGTTCTTAACATGCTATTATTTTTATTCTTACTTGATTATGCATTATCATGACATAATTATTATATTTCTAGTTAATGTTAGGTATATGTTTGAAACAATAATTTTTTTTCTTAAAACTCGTCCTTTTGAAAATATATTTTGAATTTTAGAACGGGAGAAGTACAAATCATATACAGTCCTTTTATGTGAGTAATGTTCAGGCTTGTACCTTAATCATTGTTCTAGTCTAATTTATTATCTAATCCGAATTTAATTATAATTAACAAGCTTGTTCATCAACCGGTGTCTTAGTTGTTATCCAAAGCATTTCTTTAATTAAAGAGTTTATTAAGCCATAAATAAGTCGAGCTCAAGCCTCTTGACATATTGCATGTTCTTTCTTAAATACAGTAAAACCTTGATAGCTCGAATGTTCAATAAAGTAATAACCTCGCTTAGATAATATTCTTCCGATCCCGACTTATGTATGTGTACTAAATTAATAATCTCGCTAAATGCATTAAGTAATAATTTTTTTTGAATCCATAAAGGCCCAACTAAAATATAAATTAATAATTACTAAATTTCATACAAAAAATTATATATATAATCCACATATTCTTGAGCTTTTTGTAATAACATCCATGCAATAGACCCAAACTTTTCAGTCAATCAACAATATCTATATAAAAAGTCATTTTTTTTGAAAATATGCATCTAAAGTTACTTGTTTTTTCTTTACACCTAAACCAAATTCAACCAAATCCTCAACTTTTTGTAGTGCATACACAATTTTCGGAATATTTTGCTCATGTTGTAGCAAGTAGTTATTTAAGGTGATTATTGCTTAAAAAGCTTCTTTTGACGAAACATTTGGTAAAACGGAACTATCACCCATTATTGCTTTCCTCATTTCATCGGTTAATGTTGATTTCTTTACTCCTTTCAAATGATGAGAAGCCATGGGAGAAAAAAAATATTGTAACTTGTTGGAATATATATCTTCTACCCATCTACCTTATACTGTATAGCTAAAGACTTGAATCTTTTTATTTGCTATGTACATTAACTTAAAACTTTTTGTTTTCCAAGACATTACAAGTTTTACCAATTCTTTTTAGCTTTTCTAGACTCAAATTAATACATTACTTGTTGTCTCTTGATTTTTCTGACCACATACATAAATTAAAAAACTCCATCTAAATTAATAAATATTAATTTATTGATAAATGAATAAATTATTCATTTATCGATAAATAAATAATCTCGTTAAAGTAATATTTTTTTTGGGTCTCCCCTAACTTCACATTGTACCATTTCATTGATCCTTTCTTTGGACTTTGTCCGTACTATGCTCAATGTATATGCTTCTATTTTGGTAAGTATAAATTAATAAGGGCTATATGTAGCTACACAGGTGTGTAACTACACAGTAGGCTATAGCGACGGTTTTTCAGAACTATAGCGACGGTTTGTCTGTCGCCATAGATATTCTATCTATAGCGAAGGACCGTCGCTATAGCCCTGGGAAATTGTCGCTAAAGTCTACTGTGCACTATACAGATATGTACCTACATTTTTCCTAATTAATAAATTAAGGAAAATATTTTGTGTTTGTTAGTAGGAAAGAACTTTCTCATTGCGGGCAAAAAGCATCTAATCTCAGTTAGTTAATTATTCATTGAATGAAAGCATATACCAATATTTTATGGAGTACAAAGTTATTGGAAAATAAATTAAGCGATTTAAACACATTTTTCTAATAAATATGTAACCATACATTTTATTAATTAGAAGGGGAGTATACATGGACTAGTTAAAATAAAGGTATTTGACTCTTTCATGGAACGATTAATGAAAATTAATTTGTTGTAATTAGATGGACATTTCATTCATGTAACAAACACCAATAAGAACAATAATGAGTGAAGTTGACCGATGAAATTGAATAGAAATACTACTAGTATGTGCTAACCTACATCAATTAGTGAACGAATATTTATACTAATGAATATAAATAAGTCTTGTTTTAGTTGGTGAACATACAACCCTTTTGTAATATAATAGAGAATTGAGAGATGATGTATTCAAAAATAGGTTAAAATGAGAGCATTTTTTCAACTTTTATTTTCTTAAAAAAGTAATATTAATTTTGAGATAATATTATCATAGCGAAGTTTTTTTTTTTTTTTTTTTTTTGTGTTTTGTTTTGTTTTGTGAAAGTAGGTTATCGAATAACAAACAAGATTAATTTACTATCGTGTATTTAACATTATTAATATGTATTTTTGTTTGACTTTCATAGAATAACCACCACTTGTTCATCTAATGGAGTCTTAATTCTAGTTAATCCAAATCAATTTGTTTAATCAATAACTTGATTGAACCATACATATGTCCAGCTCAATCTTGTTGACATATTGCTGGACTAGTTTATTTCCTATTTATTTCAGGACATCAAGTTACACCATTTTTATTGATCCTACTTGAACTTTTCCATGTTATTTAGGCCCTTTCAATATGTATATATGTTAGTTTGTTTCCTAGTAAGGAGTATCATTGTCATTGGGAAAAAGCATCTTCTGATTAATTAATTATTCGTGAAAATGAAAGCAAATATCTTGATTTTTATGCAGTACGTAGTAGCCTATAGTAGGTGCTTGTTTAATTAAAGAATCTCAAAATCAAGTGATAGGAAAGTAACTTTAATTAGTCTATAAGATTGTAATTATATTAAAATAGTTCTTATAAACAAAAATAACTTACTTAGGTGATTTTTTAAGCGGTTCTCTCTAATAAAAAGTCTTATTTTTATTTAGTGGGAAACTTAATAACGAATTCACTTGCAAATATAGGTGGTGCAAATTATTATAGGATAACCACATATGACATTTTACATTATTTATTATAAAATACTCATTTTGTTACATAAAAAGAGTTTCACTTGTTAATATTTTTTTTTAATAAAAAGAATTTTCTTTTTAATTATTTATTTTTATAATTTTATTACTATGCCATCATAGTAACTGACAACTAATTATTAATGTTCTTAATATGTTGACATTCATGAATGTGCGTCCATGTTGAAAATTCTTTTAAATAGCATACTTTTTAGGGTAACCATAAAATAAAAGTACATTCCTAACAATTTTCAATTTTGTAAATGGTAATTTCCAATTTCCAATTTTGTTGAATTTGGTTGTTTGGTTTTTTCTTTACAAATATCAAAAAGTCTACATAGAACTTAAATTCCAAAGAAAAAAACTATGTTCATCCAAGAGCAACGACATATTTGTCAAAGTCAAACAATTCAACAAATTAAATGGTGGATGCATCAATTTTCTTTACTGGGGACAACCCATTCAGTATTGATCAATGACTACTCTCTCTGTCTACAATGACAGTCATATTGGTTCTTTGGTTTTTTTCTTTACAAATATCAAAAAGTCTACATAGAACTTAAATTCCAAAGAAAAAAAACTATGTTTTAGTCGTATCAAATTTGAGAATGGATAGAGCGTTTAATTGCAGATGACTAAGCAGTTACGTACGTAGTCACATACTTGCATCCATTCTCATCCCTTTAAAGTCCCCTTTTCTTTCCACCACCTTCTTCACCATCGCCAACAAAAGCAAAAGAGAAAAAAAAAACATTATGAGTGCTTATCAGTACTCCTCCTCCACCACCACCAATACCCTTCTGAATTTATCTCCGGCCACCCCCAGATTCAATTCAGCTCCACCGGCAAATCAACCTCTCAAGCTTTTCAACTGTAAGTAATTAATTACAAGCCGAGTATAATTACTTGCCCACTTTGTTATCGTTCTATAATATTTTTTTAAAGATTAAAATGCAAAATTATGTTACGAGTTTATCATTTTTTTAAAGATATGGTATATGATTTTACAATATAACAGAATACTATCCCATATTAATTAGTAGCGTAAAATTGTACCAAATCATTTTTGTATTACTAATTATATCTTAAAATCCTAAAAAGGTACGGTTTTTCGCCCAAAGACGAAAATATCACACGAATAGAAACACAAACACATGAGATGATTTTGCATTTTAATCATTTGTTATATATTATTTCACTTTGTATGTTGGTAGGGGAGGAATTAACTTGGAATGTTATTTTATGCAGCTGGCGCTAAATATAAATGGGTCAAGTACTTCAACTTTGGTGTACAATGCAATGCTATTTCGAAACCTGACACTACAGGTTTAATACTATTCAAGTTATTTGATGGATTTCACGAAAGCATGAAACTAAAATTTATGCATATTGATGTACTTATAATTATAAATTTGTGCAGAATATGCAGATGATTTCCAAAGTGATTTACCAGTGATTAATTGGCATGAGGTTTTGGAAGCTAACACAAAAACAGAAAATCTCAAGGTGAATTGGACAATCAAAATACTCCTATTTTAATAGCTTTTTTTTCCTTTTCCTTTTTATTTTGTTTTTTGGAAAACGTTATACAATAATCCAAAAGTTTAGTCATTGTAACAAGCATGCATGAAATGTCTTATTGCCATAAATTTTGTAGTTGTCTTCATCAAATAAAATAAAGGAATGTGTAGATTCCATCCGAGCAATGTTTGGTTCCATGGATGATGGAGAAATAAGTATATCAGCTTATGACACCGCATGGGTTGCTCTTGTGGAAGACATTAATGGAAGTGGAATTCCCCAATTCCCTTCAAGCCTTCAATGGATAGCAAATAATCAGCTCTCTGATGGTTCATGGGGGGATAACCAAATATTTTTGGCTCATGACCGGATACTCAACACATTGGCTTGTGTAGTTGCATTAAAATCATGGAATATTCATCATGACAAAATGGAAAAAGGTACGTAAATGAATTACAAAAATGTCCATTAATTATTTGAATTAAGAAGTAAGCTAATTAACTAGGTTTAATTATGCTTAATTTGTTGTTGTATAGGGATGTCATTTATTAAAGAAAACATACATAGGCTCCAAGATGAAAGTATTCAGCATATGCTAGTAGGGTTTGAGGTAGCATTCCCTTCGCTTATCGAAATTGCTCAGAGGTTAGACATTGAGGTTCCAGATGATTTGCCAGTCTTGCAAGAAATTTATGCACAGAGAAATGTGAAGCTCACGAGGTAGATTTACGTAACTCAAACTTCACCCTCCATTTTTTTTTTACTTTTTTTTGGGTACTTTTTTCTTTGTTTTAAAATTTTGTTATTAGTGTAATTGGTTGAAGGGACATGAAACCTATTTTCAAACCCTATTAGAAAATATTGTAAACAACATCTGATACCAGTTAAGATAACTGTATTCTCAATCCTATACAAAAATTAATATTGTAAATAGCGATTGATACCAGTTGAGATAAAGCTCGTCCATTTGACTATAGATTTAGAAGAAAGACTATGTCCCATTATATATAGCTTTTTTTCTTCTTTTTTTCTAAAATCTTTTTTGTACATGTATGTATTAACTATATTTGTGTAATAGGATTCCAAAGGACCTAATGCACGAGGTGCCAACGCCACTACTCTTTAGCTTGGAAGGAATGCCAGAGCCGGATTGGAAAAAGTTGCTAAAATTACAATGTCTAGATGGCTCATTTCTGTTTTCTCCCTCCTCCACTGCCTGTGCACTCATGCACACCAAAGATGATAATTGCCTCAGATATCTTAGCAAAGCTGTTCAAAAATTCAACGGGGGAGGTACATAATTAATTTGTTTTTCTGAAGTAGCTAGAAAGACTAAATTAATGCAAAACTCTCCCTATATGTGTGCCCATGTAATATTTTTGTACATTCTTCGGTTTGACTAATTAAAAAATTCTTCCCTCAGAGTACAAAATTAAACTTTTTAAGATAATTAGTATTGCAAAATTGACCCGAATGATATAATTTTGCACTACTATTTATACCACGTGTTAACTATCAGTTAGATTGTAAAGTCAAGTATCATATTTTCACAAATAATAAACTCGTGATACAATTTTATATTTTAATCAAGTAAAATCTTACTTCAACTTTTAAACAAAATTTGTGCACTTCTAAATGTTATTATTCAGTTCCCAATGCATACCCCGTGGACCTATTCGAGCACATTTGGGCTGTTGATAGGCTGCAACGCCTGGGAATTTCTCGGTATTTCCAATCGGAGATTGAAGAATGTATGGATTATGTCTTCAGGTACAAACTGTAACTAATTTTGTACACACGAATTTTAGACCTTTTTCAACCTACATATAATGAATATATAAAATTATCAGACATTGGACCAAAGAAGGAATCTGCTGGGCAAGAAATTCAAGGATTTGTGAAATTGATGACACTGCTATGGGTTTTCGGCTTCTAAGATTGCACGGTTATGCGGTTTCATCAGGTTTGTCGATTATATTTGTTGCGGGGAAATTTCAGAAAAATCTATAATTAAATGCATGTTTCGAGTTCAAACGCATTTGAAAATCTTGTTCATCTAGAAACTAATTACTTTAAACTCAACTTATTTAACTCACATATGTAACGTTTAGGGTTCAAAATCAATTAACAAAAATGGTGCAATGTATTTGAATATCCATACAAATCAAAGGCACTAAATATCGATGCAACCGCTAGTAACTAACAAACCTTATATAAATGTCAATGACAAATTTTAATATGCCTAAAATGCATTGTATGTTAAATAAGACTCTCATTTTGGGACAACATAATCATTATAAGTACCAAAAAAAAAGGAAGACACTTTTAAAGTTTACAAAAATCTAATTAATTTTTTTGTTTCTTTATTTGTGCAGATGTATTTCGAAAATTTGAGAAGAACGGAGAATTCTTTTGCATCGCCGGACAGTCAAACCAGGCCGTTACCGGAATGTTTAATCTGTTTAGAGCTTCACAGGTGTTGTTCCCAGGAGAAGAAGTACTTGAGGATGCCAAAAAGTTTTCTTTTGAATTTTTAAGAGAAAAACAAGTTAACAACCAGATCCTAGATAAATGGATAATAACCAAGGATTTAGCAGGCGAGGTATGTATAGTAGAGCAAAAGAAATGAAATCTAAAAAGTTATTTGAGGCTTTTTAACCATCTATTTGTTCTTATAATAAATTTTAAGAAACATTGATATATTTTTTTATAGAAAGTATTTATTATTAAATTTTATTTTTATTAAAATAGTTTTTTTTTTAATTTTCTTTAATTTTCTTCACTTTTCTAAGTTCATATGTTGGTATTAGTAACTCGATAAATGAGTACTACTGTATATTAGGTAATATAATAAATTACTCCAATAATTATAAAATGGCAGCATAATTCACAATTTGAGAACCACTTTCCAAAGCGAATTTTAGCAATAATATATAATAAAATTTCTTTTTTTACTCAAAAAAAAAGATTTGGGGCTATCGAGAGATGCTTAAATAACATGTATATATACCCTTGAAACACCCTATTATCAGAATATGATTTTATATATATATATTTTATAGTGTCAGATTTCTGATCATTTTCAGAAAGAAAACTCTTCAAGCTTCCTTGGTTGCTTAATACACAAAACCTTCCTTCTTAGCTGATTGTTAGACCGTTCCTGCCCCAATAAAAATATAAAATATCTTACACTCTCATTAGTGTAAAATAGTAATGCATTATTTTACATATAATGTTATTTCTAAAATTTCACTAACACAAAGAAAAAAAATTACCCCTTGTTCTTTCAACTTTTTTTAAGTTTACCCCTGTTCTTTTAACTTTTTTTATTATTAATTTTAATTTCAATTTTTTTTTCTTTTTCTTCTCAAAGTCGAATCAACTGATCATGAATTTCATTAGTACACTCGTGCTTTTTCTCGTTCTTGACTGTTCTAAATATGACAATGCATATTAAATTTGGAAATTTCCAAATTTCGTTACATGTCACGAGCTCCCACATGCATTAATAATCCAAAGCGTAGGTTTCAACAAAACAAAGGCAATTAATATAACTGAACAGGTGGGGTACGCACTAGACATGCCATGGTATGCCAGCTTACCTCGTGTGGAGACAAGCTTCTACTTGGAACAATATGGTGGCCAAGACGATGTTTGGATTGGAAAGACTTTGTACAGGTATAAAAGTAAATGTATATATACATATACATATACTGATATACATATATATGTATGCATGTATTACATTGCATGTGCTTGTATATAGACAAACATAAATAGATTAAAATGCTAAATTATTCTGTTAATAGTACTGTTCTAAAAATTTCGTCTAGATCCGATTAATTCTTACTTAAGTGTTAGGCAGTTCTCTACCACCTCGATTTGGAGGAGCGCCTAAAGCCCTGCCAAGGCCGAACCAATCATCTACTTTGAAACTTTATAATACTTGAAATGACCATTTTAAGCCTTAAAAAATTAATTTTTTATGGTAACTTTCATATAAAACTTAAAAAAATTACATATACTATATACTTTGTATAGTATAACAAGTATGTATAATAAAAAAAAATAAACAAATGAGATCGCCTAAAAAAATATCTAGTCTATCATTTGCACCGCCTAGGCGCTAGCTGCGTCCTCTACCGCCTAGGTCCGCTTAATGACTTTTAAAACATTGATTGTCAATTTATCTATTTTATGACGTTTTTGTCCATGAATTTGGGTATAGCTAGCAAATTCTCTCTAAAAATATAATTAGTAGTGCAATACTATATCTTTTTAGGTCAGTTTTGTATTATTAGTTTAAAAGGTACAATTTTAATTTAATAACTGTATCTTAAAAAAATTGTTAATTAATCAAAGTCAACAACGAAAACATCACAAAAAAATATAGGGACCAATATTGCACATCAATAACTGGAAGCAAATAGGCATTATTTATACATTGGTTTGACTGCACATATTGAAAACGTACCCTTCATGTATTCTTACAACTATTTATGCATCCCAAAATTAGAGTTTTTTTGTTCTTGTTCGTCCAAAATTAGAAAACTCGTTAACAAGTACTCTCTCTCTTCCAAAAAAATCTTATTTAGTTTTGATCTTAATTAATTTATAAAATTATAAAATTTAAATTACGACGTGAGTTTATTTTAATTTTTGAAATAATATTTTTACTTGGTAATTCGTTTTAAGTAGTTTCCTATATTAAAAACTTCATCATTCAAAATTTCATATATATTCACATCATAGCTAAATTTTAGAATTTCACTATTTAGAAAACAAAATCAGATGAAACTACTTTTATTGAACGGAGGGAGTATATGAAATTATTTCAACAAAAATTAAATAATACAACCCTAAAAAATGAAAAAATTAAATACATGATGATAACTACGGATATTATTAATAACCTAATATTCCCATGTATGTATCAGTTGAATGTGCAAGCAATTAATTAACTTGCGCTTTTTGTCAACTATTTGTTCCAGAATGCCTTATGTGAACAATAACATCTATCTTGAGCTTGCAAAATTGGACTTTGCTAAATGCCAGGCAATTCATCAGCTAGAATGGAGCCATATGAAAGAGTAAGATATTTATTTGAATTATTAAATACCTACCACAAAATATTCCCTCAGTTTGGAAACGGGACTCTCATTTCTGGAAAGAGAAGGAAGTATTTGTTTTTATTTTGACTTAATGACTAAAAAATTGTTGACCTCCAGTCAAGTTATCAAAAAAAACTCGCAAACTATTTTTTTGCACCAAAATCATTGAACTTTCAAATAATTATCGAAAATATTCATAGTTAGGTCATATCGGCCGACATATTGCATATAATAATATGGTCAAAAATTTTACATTTTTGACAATTGTTTAAAAGTTCAAGGGTTTCGTTGCAATTTTTTTTTTTTAGATATCTTGACACAAGAATTTAATGATTTTTTGGTGATTAAGTTTTTCCATTTCTATTGTGACCTAATTAAATAAGCTTTTCTCTGCAGATGGTATGCGAAATACACCCTTGGGGAATTTGGGATGAGCGAAAGAAGCCTTCTCTTATCATATTATCTGGCCTCATCAAGTTTATTCGAGCCCGAAATGTCAACTGGGCGATTTGCTTGGGCCAAAACCGCAACTTTGGTTGAGGCAATCAGAACATATTTTAGGAGCCAGCAAAACTCCATTGAGCAAAGGAAAGCCTTTGTTGATGAGTTCAAGAAGACTAGTGAGAATTTAAACTATCTCAATTATGGAAGGTAACAACTCTTAAGATAATCAATATTTTAACATCAGATTTTTTCTACGAAAATCAACATTTCCCTAAAAAAAAAAATTGCTTTTCACAAAATCATTATATTGAAGAATAAACATGAAAGAAAAATAGATCCTTAAGGTCTGCAGTTTTGCAAATAAGACTCTTTTTGTGCAACGGAAAAAGTAACTTACACGAGTCTTTTATGTGTATACTCTCTTTGTCCTATAAAGAATGACATTTATTTATTTATTTATTTATTATATATTATTGGGATAATACTAGAAAAAATGATTTACATTATTTGCTGTTTAATTCCCATACAAATGAACAGAATGAAACCAAATTATGAAACTTTTCACAAAAGTTTTGTTCTTTGCACAACTAAGGTGCAATATTTTCAATATATTGTTTTCAATCAATATATAAATTCATAAATATTGCCAAAAGTTTAATTTATATAGTTCTCTTTCTTTTAAATTAACTTTTTTTAAGTCAATTGTGAAATTTTAAATTTTAAAATGATTACGAATTTAAATACTCCCTCCGTCCCAAATTAATTGCTCAGTTTTGACTTTTTAAAGTCAAATTGACCATTTTTAAAACTAATCTTTTTACTATTTTTGCTAAAATATAGGTGAAGAGATTATAACCAAAAGAAAATATATACAATTTATTACTAACCCCAATTTTTATAATTTTAGAAATATATTTATATATGCTTAATTATTAATTCTAAAAATAATCAATTTGACTTAAAAAAGTCAAAACTGAACAATTAATTTAGGACGGAGGAAGTAATTTTTTAGTACAAATAAGGCAGTACATTGGATGAGTGATATCTGAATATGTGTTTTGCAGTTGCAAAACAAGGCATGAGCTCATAGGGACACTGCTAGGAACCCTAAAGCAGATCTCACTGGATGCACTGGTGGCGCACAGCATAGATATCCACCACCACCTCCATCACGCTGTGAGTTTCTCACTCCATCTCTCTCCTTCTCTAAATATCGAAATATTCAGATCTGGTCTATCTTTTTCGTCTCATCCACGGTAATGCACTAGTGTTAGATAATATTTATTTATTTAAAAATTTTAACTAACTACATTACATAATATATAACCTAAAAAACAAAACGAGACAAGTGATTTGGACTCCTAAATATCTATATAACCATTAAATTAATGGTGCTAATTAAAATAATTTCTTTTTTAATATTTTTTATGTTTGACCAAATTAAGTGGGAAATGTGGTTGCTGACATGGCAAGAGGAAGGTGACGTAGACCAAGGGGAAGCAGAACTCTTAGTGCGCACCATAAATATATGCGCCGGCCGTTGGGTATCGGAGAATTTACTGTCCGATCCTCAGTATAAACGTCTCTTCAACTTAACCAATGGAGTCTGCCACCAACTTCGGCTTTTTCAATACCACAAGGTAATTTACATATTTACTTATCTGGTCAAATTTTTATATTTTAAAGTTAATTCAAGATATTTTTTTTAGTCAATTTAAACTTGCATCAAATATACACCATAAAAAGATAAACTGCCAAGTTAATTTGAAATATTTTTTATTTAAATAATTTAGACTTGACATATCTAGTGGAGAAGATATATTGCCAACGTCCCATAGATGTCTTCCTTTCTTATTTGGTTATATGCACTTTGTTGATGAGGTACGATGGCTAAACATTTAATTTTCTGCATTCAAATCTGTTGTCTTATTTTAAGTCTCATCTATGGTCTTATTTCACATATAGTCACTTGTCTTTTATTTATTTATTTACGGTTAAATTTATTAAGACGGTTAAATTTATTAAGAGAAAAGGATTATGTAGCAAACAATACATAGAATAGAATGAGACCGTAAATCTATATTCAAATTTTTTATGCAAAATATTGGGATTTAGATTAGGTAAAGTTAGCTTTTGATCAGTAAATAGCAAAGTGTTACATTTATATATCAAAAGAGTTGCATTTTGTTGGTCTTTGATACCCACCAATGTACTTTGTGCTACAAATATAATGCAACACTTTCCTATGATTTGTTTAAAACCAACTTCACTGAATCGAATTTAAGAAATTGTTTCCCGATCTCAATGTTTATATAGTAACATAAGATACTTTTAATGGTACAATATTTGGGTGCAAATGTACTTTTAAAAATAGTTAATATCCAGTATTTGAAACTGTGGTCAACTTGTCGTGCTACATAGCCAAAATAACACATAATCTTGGTTTGATATGAACATTTCAATAATAATATTTAAACTCTTCATAACATAATTAAAGTACCTAATATTCCAATTCGGATATTTTAATTGCTACATAAATATTTTAAAAAAATATATATCCATCTGATCGATATGTATCTCAATTGTAGCAATTCTTTAAGGGAACTGATATTTTCACAACACGTTTTCATATTTTCACAACAAAAGTGTCGCTATAGATGTATAACAACGGTAAAAACCGTCGCAATATGATCTATAGCGACACTTTTATTGTGGAAATATCAAAAAGTGTTGTGGAAATATTCATAGCCTTCTTTAATTATTCTTCGTTTTTTTTAATCTATAAAATCAGTTGCATGATGAAGATAGCTGCAAAACATACACAAATGGCATCACAACCATGAAAATAGAATCAAGCATGCAAGAACTAGTGCATCAAGTGTTCTGCAGCTCATCCGACGGTCTGGATCGCGAGCTGAAGCAAACATTTTTTATGGTGGCAAGGACTTTTTACTACACTGCCTACTGCAACCCTAGCACTATCAATGACCACGTCGTCAAAGTACTCTTTTCCAGCGAGAGGGTACAATGATCATTCATTACTGTCAAGGGCGGATCTGTTAAAGGGAAAGCATAGACAGCTGCTCCTGCTGGATTTTTTTTTTTAAAATAGGTATAGTGATAGTTCCACAAAACAAATAACAAGACGCTAAATGGATATAGTCCAAAGCTTCTGTTAAGAAAAGTGTACTAATTTCGCAGAAAAACAAGTTCTGAAAACCAATGATAAGCCACATGTTGAGCATCTGTGGTATGGTGTAATCCTTCCCCAATAATCACGGGCATTACGAAAAGTCCCCTATTCTGCAACAGCTGGCCTGCTGCCAATGGATTCATTTCAATCAACTTTTCCATCATCTATTCATAGCATGGTTTTTAGACCTGGACCAGACCGGTGGTGTAACGCCCCCAAAATCGGGACTATTTTCGATCCTGACCTTGTGCGTTAAATATAACTTATATTAGCTTTAATTTATCATTCGATGTTAAAATAGCTAGAAATGTGGATAATTTAAAACTTTTCTTTCTGTCTTTCCTTCGTTCCGTGAATCGTAACCCTTATGATTATATATTCCAGAATCATATTTATTCTATGATTCATTTTGTCAAAGTTATTGAATAAGAATTCAAGTCTCAATACAACATCCTTTATATATCGGATAATTTAATATTTACAACCTTGCATTTACATACACACCACAAATGGTCAATAAAATGTGATACAGTATTTAACTAAAGAAAATAATTTTCCTTCGTATATGCTTCAAATCCTTATCATCTGAACAACAAGAAATCACGTCGCATAGCATACCTGCAAAAATTTATTTTTGCAAGACTGAGCTCAACAACCCAACAAATCTAGCAGTTTTCATGCTTCACATAGCACATATAGATTGAGTTCTATATCTCAATCAGACATAGTCATACGTTGACTTTTATAGTTCACAATGCAGGATATATATAACTCAACATACTCACGTAAAGTTCATTAATATTTCAATAATGATTACACATAGTCATATTAAGTTCATGTAACACATAGAAACTGGAAGACTTGCCTTGTTCGATGATTATATAATCTTGTTTATACTTACAATTTGCGTTCATACGCCCAAAGAAGAACTTTACTTTTCGTCGTATAACCTATACATATAAAGTTAGCTTATAATACGTTCATCAATCCCATTTTAAATCTCATTTGAAACTTAAAATATTTTTAGATTAACCTAGCAATCTTCACTTCATCCTAAACTCGAGGTATTTATATCCTACATAGGTTAATTAATATATTAAGCACATGATATATGGTGTGCTGTCGCAGGCAACCAAAAATAAAACTTACTGCGAAAGATATTTATGTAGTAGTGCAAGCAAGAGTCGATCCCACAGAGAATGATTAATCTATTTTTATATTTTGTATACCAGAAAAGGGAGTTTTGAATGTAATTATTAAAGTAAACTAAAAATAATGCAAAATAATTTATTAAAGTAAATCAGAGGAAACAAACCTTGGATTAAATCAACTTCCACCTCAGAAACTTACACTGATCATTGACACAAGCATAATCAATTAATATTTTGAATATTAATCGTTAGAATCAATTCACCATTCTGAATTATTCCGTGTCTTTCCTTAATTTTAGTTAGATAGAAACAAGCGATCTAAATAACCCTAACTACTAAACAACTTCAGACAAGCGCTAAAAGTTTAATCTAGTAGATGCTTTAAGAATTAGAAAAACCGATGAAGCTAAACAACACAAGCACAAGCGGTTGCATTTAATTTAGTTGAATATTCTTCCTAAGATATAATAATCTCGTGATCTACAGTCAATTATTAACCTTAGTTTCTTCACAAATTAGAGTGACCAAACAATTACGGATTTAATATCTAATTCAGCACTAGATTTCTACGAATAATAAACTAGCGTACACTCTAGTAATTAAACATATCAATCATAAAATTCAAGTACAGAAGAATAATCAATACTCAAAATAATAATTAAACAGTTAAAATAAATTAGATCTCACAGTGTAATACTTCTGAGACTTCTGTCTCCTTAATCCAAGAACAGAAATTTAACTACTCATAGCTATGAAAAACACCAAAGAATAATATAGAGATAATTATTTTTATTTATTGAATGAAGTGTTGTGTCCATTACATCAACCTTGACTCCTTATTTATACTACTCAAAAGTAACCCTAACCCTAATAATAATAGAAACAATAACAATCCAACTTAAAATTGGAATTGAAATTCTAACTAAATAAAACCCTAATTACATTAGTATTAAAAAAAATTAATATTCTAGAATCTACTTCTATTAGTTCCTTAAAGAAATCAGATTGCCAAGATTGAATTTTCATAATTGTCGTATAAAAGATTTTTCCTTATCGCGTTAGAAAATTAGTTGAATCCAAATTTAGTTTTGATTCCAATTGTTGAATCCTTGAGCTGCTAGGAATCCCATAAATCTCTTCCAATTTGGAAAGGAATCTGTGAGTATAAAAATACCATGTAGGTTCACATGAATAACTTGTGCATTATTACAACTTTGCCCCTCCAAAGCACTTCTAAAGTTACGGACTCCGTTAATTGTACCTAAAATAAAAATATAAGAATAATGAGTGTATTTAGGCACAAAATAAATATAAAAGATAAAGTATTAAGGGATAAAAATATAACATATTTTATTCTCATCAATATATTCATAACTTAATTTTTTTTATTATACATAGATTCGTACATTCGACATTTAAGCAGGTATATAAATCAAAATCGGAAACTCACATAATATCTTCACACTTTCATAATCTTAACCTCTTAAGATTTCATCACGTTTATATGTTGTAGATTAGTTTACAAATTTGTTTTACCAATCTCCAAATTGGTTCCATCATTCTATATTTAAGTTAATTTAATCCTTCACATGGTTAATACTTTAATTCATGAAGTGTACATACTATGCACCAAGACCCTGTTATTTAATCAAACATCTCCACCAACTCTACAATAGTTATAAGCATCTTAAAAAGTAGTTATAGGTATAGGACAAAAGCATTAGCTCTTCTGCATGGCATCTACACATATTATTTTTATTTTTTGAAAAAAGTGGCAAGTTATTGTTGCTACATAAACTATAGGATGTGGGAGTTGGGAAAGTGGGAACAATGTGTCCTGCCTGAAAAGTAATTTTAAGGAAGCTGTCCACACGCTATTTTGATATTTTCACACGGTATGGCCCACATTTAATCAAATCAAACATGTTAACTGGGATAGAGAATTTCAATTCCAAATTTACCTTCTTCTATCTTTATCTCTCACTACTCATCTACTATCGTCTATCTCTAATTCATCTTTCACAAGAAATAAGAATCAAATTATAAAAGACTGTACTAGAAATCAAATCAAGTGTATATATTGATCTGGGAATTAAGCTTACACAGAGACATAAGAAGGAAAATTTATTAAAGCATCTCCAAATTTCTTCTAATAGAGACCATAAAAAACAAGCAAATAGAGAGATACTGCCCACAAAAACTCAACCAAATGTCTCATCTCAAATCAAAGTTTCCCCGTCTCAAATCACACACAAGACCAATTTAAGTTTTTCTTTACAAAATTCACCATATATAGTTTCTAAAATTGATTTTTTTGAAACAGATGGGGAAATAAATTTGAAAAGAAATAAAAAAAAAATCAATCGGGAACCACATGTGGATGCGGTCCAAAACTTCACAATCGGAATCCCAAATTCATCTGCTATTATGTTTGTAATCGACGGAATCTCAGCCGTTGACTTTAGCTTAATTAACAAATCTCGAAACGGAGCCAAACAATTCTTTAGAACGGATTCAAACATGGCTACAGGGAAATGAGATTTAGTAGGCTCGATCTGCGGTAATCCCTCCAGTATGGTCTCGAACCGAAAATCGTCAAAACCCGCAACCCATTCGGGTCCTTTGGACCAAATTAATCGCCTCTGGTTGTGTTCAGAATTGACGAAGGTAATGTGAAATCCTCTAGAGTGAAGAAGCTTGGCTAGTTGCATCATGGGGATTATATGGCCTTGTGCTGAAATGGAACGCATACTAGATAGGGATAATATATATGATTCTTATTTCTTGTGATGGAATTAGAGAGAGATGTTAGATGAGGAGTCAGATTAAGATAAAAGAGAGTGTAAATTTGGAATTGAAATTCTCTATCAAAGTTAACATGTTTGGTTTGGTTAAAGGTGGGTCATACCGTATGGAAATATCAAAATAGTGTGTGAAAATATCAGCTCCCAATTTTAATTATCGTGAAAGTATGGAGTGCCCTGTGTATCACTTACTAAAAGGTACATGACCACAAAATAGGAATATAACTAACTAAAAAGTATTAAATCACAGGTTAAATAGACCTTAAAAGGATCCTTAAATATCTCTGATTGGGCCCGACATGAAAAAGGAAACTAAAATTGAGCAAGTATTGCATACACTTCATGGACACTTAAAGAAATATGTATTGCATTTAGATTGGATGATCTAGTTTTTTTTTTGGAATCTCTAATACAATCTTCTTCTTCAGGGAATAAATAAAATTTGAATAGCCAAAGTCTGACCCTAGTAACGTTGGTATTTAGAGAGCATAACGTGGTATTTACACACTTATGTTTTCTGAGTGCTTGTAAATCCTAAAGATTTAGGATATAATTTTATTCTAGCGGTACCAATGAAACTTTTGGTCCACTAACTAATGTTTTTTTTCCTTATCAGATTAGAGAGCTTGATACCAACATTAAATGGGATGCCATCAATGTCTTTTAAAGATGGATAAAGAATTTAGAAAATCTCCAAAACCAATTTAGACTTATTTTGAAACACCCAAACTACTCAAATTATATTATAACTCATGTATACCTGTCATCTTGCCCAAAACATAAGCTAATTATCATTTCTGAACATATTAATCTCTTTTAAGGCATTTTCTCAAACACTTAACATGCATAGTCGAAAAATTCAAGTCTTCATAAGAGTTTGAACATATTTCGCAACTAATTCCCCCATTCAATTCTCATCCTTATTGCTCTAGAATCCTTTTGATTCCTTTATCACACAATCCTCCACAGCAATCACATCATCATAAGATATTATTTACTCAAATTTCCATGAATTGAACAAGTAAAGGTTAATTTACCTCTTGTTTGATGTATTCTGCTTGAAGCTTGCCTTGGGATTGATTTGAATTCCTTTCTTCAACAATACTTTGCTCTAATACTTCTTAACTTTAATTGGTAACTTCAACTCTTCAGTATATTTAATGATTTCCAGCATAATTTGGAAGAAGTTTGGTGTTGATAGCCTTGGGAGTATAAAAGTTAAGATGGAATGTGTTGAAACGGATGAAAAGAAAGGTAATAATACTGATTTTATATATATATATATATATATATATATATATATATGTATATTGCACTATTCAACTGCATTCTCATTTAATAATTCGTTATACATACCTCGATACTTTCATATATAATGTAATTAATGAATCATAATTACATTTATTCCAATAAATTATTGGATAATTATACATTTATAATATGTATAAAAATTACTCCACTGATTACAAAATTAAATTGATTACAAAATTAAATCCATAATTAAAATAAATACCTGAAGCGTAACGAATCAATTTAAATAATTAATATTTATTCTATTAATTATTTAAATATCGCATTTAAATTAAATTTCTTGCTTAATTCCACAAATTGTTTTCAAACAATTTGTTTATATTAGAAATATATAATTTAATATCATCCGTACTTATCGCACCAAGTATTATGTATATTAAATATACATGATATATTTTCAATATCATGACAAAATATCTATAAATCTTTTCCATAAAATGGAAACTACACATTAAATAAAAATAATTTATTTAATGAAATAATTTCTCTATACTAAAATAATTTAATTCCATATATTATTTTAGTTCTCTTTAGTCCATGTAACAGACCAATTAAAATAGTTAATATTCAGTAACTATTTTAATTTACTTATTTAATATATACAACAAATTTTGTATATTTAAATTTAATCATCTTCTTCTTCCCATAAATTGTCTTCAACAATTTATTGCTATTCATTAAATATATAGCTTTAATATATTTAACCATAATTTAAATGTTATCTTAATTCACCTATTTAATTAAGTGAATTAATTAACTTGCTCATGAAATTTAATTCACACTGAATTCATTGCAAGACTTCATAATCAAATTATATTATTTCATAATATAATTTAAAATTAATCTCCATTTATAAATTATTTCTAACCATTTAGTTATATTATACTCCTATTAAAATAATTTAATATTATAAATTATTTTAATTTGCTCATTAATAGATACAAAAATTTTGCATCTATAAAGCTATCCATCTCTGTAAATAAATTGATTCTCACAATTTATATCAAACCAAAACAAATATATTATATTATATTCAATTATTCTCTTTTCTTTCACAAAATTATTTTCTCACAATTTATTTAATTATAATAAATATAATTATATATTCACTATATTACAAACATGCATACATTATTCTCAATAATGTAATATTATTACAAAATTCTTTCAATAAAATGGAGGCTATTAAATGTATTTAATACCACCAATTTACTATATTAAAATAATTTAATATTATAAGTTAGTTTAATAATTTTCTTTATCATAAATTTTACCCATCTCATTTCTTCTTAATAAATTGTCCTACAATTTATTTACATGAAATAATAAATATATAATAATAATAATAATAATATACTTATTATTCACAAAAAAACACATATTGCATAACACCTATTCACTTATGCAATATAATATCACATCACATATCACCAAATAAGAATTTTATTTCTTAAATTCTTATTTAAATATTTTCTGAAAATCCGTGTCATCATAGGTGGTCGGACTGCTAAAAATTGGAACCGGTCGGCTCTCCGGTCTGGTTTAGGCTTGTAACCCATTTTTGGCCAAAACCCGCTCAAACCTAGTCAACCGGCAGTTGAACCACCTGACACAGTGATGCAAGAGGATCCGAGTCCGACGACACTGACTTATCAGACAACACGTTGTTGGCATTGAAGTACCACGAGTTGGAGAATCGGCATAAGAATCGCAATCGTTGACTTTTCGGGTTCGGGTAATGGACTTCGGGATCGAGGTCAAATGATGGACCTCTTCGGGATCGGCTTCGGAAGTTCAGATTGGTTTCGGCAATTTTATTCTTATTTTTAGTAGTGTTTTAGTTATTAAGAAGTTGATATCTATTAGGAGTTTCTACCATAATTATAGGCAGCTTGTTACCAATTAGAACTTTATTTCGATAGTTATAGGAATTTATGTTTCATTTTGATAAGGAAATCTTTTGGCTATAAAACACGGCTTGTGGGTTGAATTATAATCAGCTTTTGTTTTGATAATAATAATTTGAGCATTAGAGAAGTTTTTCTGTGTTTAGGGTAATTCTTTTGCTTCCTTTGCTTGTGAATTTATTTATTTACCTAGCCCGCAGGATAATCATTATCCCGCCAGGCATCAGTTGGTATCAAAGCTCAACATCATCTTGGGGTTAGATTTCATCAGTTCTAATGGCTAGTGGTCGTGGTCGTCAAGGACATGTTCTGAATGAGGAAGTCCAGCACCGTGATCGTAACGTTCAGGACGCGATGATTAAGGATTTATAGGGACAAGTTACAGAGTTAACCAAGCATCTAGAGGCACAAAATCTCGGTAATCGTAACGAGGAGAATTATGATTTTGAGTCCAGTTTTAAAAACCATTATAACAACAGGGATTAATTCTGGGAACGACGTGGTCTAGATGATCATCATCGAGACCTGGGTTTTAAGGTGGAGCTACCGAAATTTTCTGGTACATTGCAAGCAGAAGGATTCATCGATTATATGAACGAAGTTGAATGTATCTTTGAATATAAGGAAGTTCTAGACGTTATCAAGGTGAAATTGGTTGCCATCAAACTCAAAGGCAGATCATCTGCTTGGTGGGAGCAGTTGAAGCGCTCAGGAGAGAGACAAGGGAGGTCCAAAATCACGGATTGGGAAAAAATGAAGAAAAAGATGTAGGGACCCTTTCTTCCTTTTGGCTACACTCAATCCTTGTTCAAGCAACTGCACCTATTGAGGCAAGGTACCAAATCAGTTGATGATTATATCGAAGAGTTCTACCAGTTGATAGCCCGGAATGATCTATCTGAATCAGAGGAACAGTTAGTGGCACCATATTTGGGTGGTTTACGGCAGACCCTGTAAGATGCCCTTAGTCTTCATTCCCTATGGATGGTTTCAGAGGCATATCAACGAGCACGCGATGCAGAGCAACAACAGAACAGGAGACCGGTGATGAGGAACAATGCAAATGGTAGACCAGCACCCCCATCAACAACCTCGTTCTGCACCGCAACAACTGCAAGGTAATCCCAACCCTACTATTCGATGTTTTAAGTATGACGAACAAAGGCATAAAATGAATGAGTGCAGAAAACCTGTTAGTTAAAAGGGTAAGAATCTTTTGATTGAAGAAGATATAGTCGATAAGATAGAAGAGTTAATGGAGGCCATATATGATGAATATGATGAAGAAGATATGTTATATAGTGATGGGCAAGAGACTTTGGTTATTCGAAAGAATTTGTTGAGGCGAATCAGGAGATGATTGGCTGAGAACCAATATCTTCTATACAACTTGCACAGTGACAGATAAGGTCTACAAGATGATCATCGATAGTGGCAGTTGTGAAAATGTAGTATCGGACGAAGATGTCCAAAAACTGCAGTTAAAAACAGATCGACACCTCAAGCTGTATAAGTTGTCATAGTTGAATAAAGGTAGTGAAGTAACAGTAGACCGGAAATGTTTTGTCTCTTTTCAATCGGTAAGAAATACTTGGATAACGCTTGGTGCGATGTGGTGACAATGGATATATGCCATGCGTTGTTGGGACGACCTTGACAATATGACCAAAGTGTCACTCATGATAGTCGGAAAAATACGTACTCCCTTAGTATAAAAGGGAAGAAGGTTGTGTTAGCACCTCGAAGGTGTAAAGGTGTGATGTATGCTCTACCTCCTTATAGGAGCAGTTAGAGAGATAAGAACTTAGAAGTACCAGCCGATGTACAAAAGTTGCTATCAGAGTTTGCTGATTTGATGCCTGAGGAGCTATTTCCTAGATTACCTCCGATAAGAGACATTCAAAATCCAGATAGACCTTGTTCCAGGATCGAGCTTACCGAACAGACCAGCGTACAGACTCAGTCCCAAGGAGTCTGAAGAGCTACAGAGGCAGGTAGTTGAATTAATAGAGAAGGGTTATATCCGTAAAAGTATGAGCCCATATGCAGTACCAGCTTTGTTAGTGCCGAAGAAGGATGGAACTTGGCGAATGTGCATTGATAGCAAAGCAATCAACAAGATTACGGTGAAAGACAGATTTTCGATACCTCGCTTGGATGATATACTGGATCAGTTGTCCGAAGTAAAGGTCTTTTCAAATATTGATCTGAAGAGTGGATACCATTAGATAAGGGTAAGACCTGGAGATGAATGGAAGACGGCGTTTAAAACTCAACATGGTTTATATGAATGGATGGTTACTCACTTCGGTCTTTCTAATGCTCCTAGTACATTTATGAGGTTCATGCACCAAGTATTGCGACCTTTCATGGGGAAGCGTGTAGTAGTCTACTTCGATGATTTCCTGATCCACAGTCCAAACTGAGAGTCACACCATGAGCACCTACGAGCTATCTTAGAGGCATTAAGGAAGGAACATCTATTTAGCAATCATAAGAATAGTTCTTATTTCACAACTTCGGTAACTTTCCTTGGCTTCGTTGTTTTTACCAAGGGTGTTCACGCCGATCAGTCCAAGATCGATGCAGTCTTGACATGGCCTACGCCAAAGACTATACATGACGTCAGGAGTTTTCATGGGTTGGCATCTTTTTACCGCCACTTCATCAAAAACTTTAGTACCCTAATTGCACCTATCACCGAGTGCTTTAAGGGAAAATTATTCCAATGGTCCAAGAAGTGTAATAGCCAGAGATTTAAGTCACATTGTAAATGAATATATTAATTAAATGTTAATGATATTGAAAATTTTGTGACATGTAGTGAATGATCTATGTGATTAATTGTTAGTTAAAGTAGGGCCCACTAATAGTTATTTAAATTAGTGGACTAACCTAAGATTATTAATATCAAGAAAATTGATAAGATAGTAAACTAATTAAATATTCAATTAAAGTGAATATAGTAAGTGAACAAATTTTATACATTAATTAATATGAGTATTAATTAATGAGAATTATGTGATATATGAATAATTAATTTTAATAGTCTAATTAATAAGTAAGTACTAGTGGACTAGCCTAATTAATTAATTAACCAATCCCACTCTTTAATTGATCATGGACTTGGATAATTAATGTGTAGACTAATTAAATTAGTCCAACATTTAATAAACTAGTAGCCGAGCATGGAATGATAACATTTGGAAACTAGTGGCCCAAAGTGGTTAAAATGAGCCCAAAAGGAATTTAATTATAGTCCAAATTGTTAGCCCACTTGGAAAATACTTTTAACAACTAATTATTCTATTAAAGGAATAAAAGAAAATAAAAATTAGAGCAAAATAGGGAGGGGGCTGTCAAAATTTGGGGCCCACATGGGTGAGTTGTTGATTTGTTAAAGCTTGCTTGTAAAGGATTAAAAAGGAAGTACAATTAGTAATAATAACCCATCACCAACTTGTCAAAAATTGTGTAAGTAAGTATACTTATTAATGATGGTAAAATAGATAGATATACTTTGTATATCTATAGGTTGAAGCAAGTATACTTCTTTTCCTTTAGAGAATAGAAGTTAGTCATTTACTAACTTCATTTTTCAAGCTTAGAGAGAGAAAATAGAGAGCAAAAGTAATTTGTGAGATATCCTTTGTAAGCCAAAGAAGAGGGAGTAGCCGACACTAGAGAAGAAGGAGGAGCGCTTGTGGATGTCCAATAAATTCATCTTTTACTTTGGAAAGCAAAGGAAGATAGCCTTTAAGAGCAAAAAGTATAAAACCCCTATAAAACCCTAATCTTGCTTTTCTTGTAATTTTTATGGTAGAAAAGTTATCATCAAGATTTTTGTGCTTAGAATCATGCTAAATATATTTATTTATGATGACATGTGGTGTTGGTATGTGATGGTATGGATTTATGTGGAAAAGTTAGGCTAAACGCGCGAAAATATTTTTACCGACGAACAAACCGCAGCGTGTTCGAATAAATTGTGTATTTTGAAATCTATACATGATATTTGTGATTTTCTTTTTTGGAGTTTTAAGGGTAAGTTAGGAACAAAACTTAGTTGGAATCGTTTAAAAAGAACTTAAAATGAGTGAGTTATGCAATTTTTACCAAAACATGTTCACTGCTAGAACAATGTTGGAATAGTCCACTTCCGGACGAATTTCAGTGACCAAAACTTGTCCAAATTTGGATTTTGATGATGGAAAATTGTAGTCGAAAAGATACGAATCCAACGATACGGACTAGACCCCAATCCGAGTTGTAAATTTTATTTTATTCACGTTTCCGTGAACGACCCCAAGTCTGGAAATTAAAGTGCGGCCTGCACGATTTATTTAAGTGAACCGGTCCGGTTCACGGGGGGCTTCCGATGACCGGTTCATGCCTTTTTCGGCCGGTTCCAACGACGGGTCTTGGACCAAATTTTTTCTAAAATGTTAACAAATATTATAATATTTAATTTGGAATTTGTTTTGGTAATTTAGTAATTATTAGTGTAATTAATGGTTTAAACTCTTTTAAATCATTTAAAATTACTAACTAATAAATTTTTAATGCTACTAATTAATAATTACACTAATTAAATATTTTTTAAGTGTAATTAAATATTTAATTATTATTTAATTAACATTGGGTAATAATTAAATAGAGTTAGTGTTACTAAACTAACTATTTATTATTTAGTTAAGAATAAATAATAAATAGGGTTAAAGAATTAATTAATTATTATTTAATTAATTTTAAATAATGATTAAAGAATGTTAAAGTTAATAAACTAATTATTTATTATTTAAGTAAGATTAAGTAATTAATAATGATAATTACTTACTCACATGTTATTGAATTAACATAAAAGTTTATGAATTAATTATTTATTATTTAATTAACCCTTAAATGTAGTCCCCAACTATGAATTACCTATACTTGAAATTAGATTATTTGCATAACATCTTTTTTTTCTTTTCGTTTTAATACTCGAGTCAATCAAGTAGGACGAGTTTAAAAGTTTAACGATTTTGTGGAGGTCTGGATGGCGATATTAAGTTTAAGGTTATTTTATTTTTAAAATATTTTATTTTAGTTTTTACGACGATTGTGACCCCACTCATTAAAAATTATGAGCCCGCCACTGATTGCACGAGCATGCATGAAATGAGTTTGAGTCGAGTGAACCAAAATGGAAATGGAATGAGGTTCCATTTTGGTTTGCAGATGTTAGAAATTTTTTTTGCATTGATTACAACTTAGAGGTAGAACATGAAAATGGCTTCACATCAACTACTGAGTTTGTAACACTCCAGTCCCATATCAAAAGATATAAGAAAAATTTATCTGTATATAATGAATTAAGTTATTAACAATAGTACATTCAGTCATGACCTTTTGGTGAGCCTGTGGTAGACTAAGATGACTAAAGAAGATACTATTGGGCTACTGATTTAAGGGTAAGCTAAGATGACTAAAGAAAATACTATTGGGCTACTGATTTAAGGCATTGTTTGGATAGATTTGGTTCGATTCAGACTTAGATTTGACTCATGATTTGACCCGAATTGTTACAAAGTTGCTTATGTTTTTCTCTTGGGGGTTCCGTGAAGCTTCTAATTAATAATCAATTAATTATTAACAAAATAAACAAGCTTTGGACTTGGATTTAACTCAGGATTTGACCCAGATTGTTGCAAAGTTACTTATGTTTTTCTCCTGGGGGTTCCGTGAAGCTTCTAATTAATAATCAATTAATTATTAACAAAATAAACAAGCTTTTAGCTGAAGAAGACATATTTGGATCGTTGAACTTTCATGCTCATATAGCGAGAAATTTTTCTCATTATTAAAAATAACTCAGTAAATGAATGAGTGAGCAAGTAGTTAATGACAAGAATACATAGTAATTAGAAGCTTCACAAAAATGGACCACAGAAAGAATACATATTAATTAGAAGCTTCACAAAAATGATAAGAATACATATTAATTGATGACATAGAAATTGTTCTAGAATTGTCTTGTGAACAGTACAGTTGTAGTCGACACGTGTCATTGTCCTACCAAATATAGCTGTTAGACAGAGCTTCAAATGTCTTGTCTTTATCGCAAACACATATGAAATTCATCCTTGAGAGTTGTGTGTTTAAGGTTTATGATCCATATTATAACCTGCCACAAGACTTGCCAGAATGTCTGTACTCTACGATTTTGGCTTCAATTGAGTGAAATCATAAAACCGTTCTCCAGATAGTAAAGAAACTTTAGCTTTACTATATTTACTCTACGTTTGTAGTGGCTCTGCGATTCTGGCACTACGAACTGACATTTACCATGCGACCTTAAAATGACTTCAATTAACTCTGCGATCTTAGAGTAGTTTTGCTTTCAGCTATACGAAAGTCTTCTAGCCTTGGACAACTTAACTATTACAAGTATTACATAAACAAGCTCTACGATTTGGATCAACGTAACAGATTTGATCCCTAACTAATTAGTCCTTTTATATATATCTCAAGTACTTTACAAAATATACTTGTTATTACAAATATACATTAAATTTAAGTCATCATCAAATCAAATAAGGGTCTACATAACATACAAGTACTAACACATAATTTATTACCGTACCACCATAACTAAACAAACAGCTTGTTTCTAGCTTGTTTTAATTTGATAGTTTAATTTTCACTACTTTGCCACTAAAGGGTTTAAAGACAAAGAGCTATTAGGACCTGGAGGTTTTAGTAGGTTCTATAGAGGTGTACTATTACTCTAAATCGAGGTTACGATAAAGAGGGTGTCCCATAAATCAAGACAGAGAATGAGAGAATTCATCGCAGAAATTGTAACGGGTCGTTTAGCTGGACGGAATCGTTTTACGACAGAATGTAATGATGTTTGAATCGAAATTAGATCATATTGAATCGGAATCAAACTATTGATTCATGCATTTGCTACGTTACATAGAAATTATATCAGAATGGAATGAAATATAATGTAATGACTAACATATCTCTAACTAACTAAGTAATATATATAATAATGCAAAATAAGTATAATACATATTAATATTCTAATACTATACTAATATATAATAATATTATATATTCATATATAATATTTTTATATTATATATTACTATAACATAATACAATAAAAAAATAAATAATATTATATATATAATATTATATGTTATAATATTAAATATTATTATAAAATAAATATAATACATATTAAAAATATAATATTAAATATGTTATATTATATATTATAATATTAAAATATAGTATATAATAATATATATTATATATTTAATATACAATATAATATATGTCATATATATTCTATTAATACAATATAATACGAAATAAACTTAATACCTATATATATATATATATATATATATATATATAAAATCTATGGGCTTACGGGAGATACCCTCTAGAATATATAAGTTATATACCTTAATTTTAGAAACTGAGTTTATTTCAACTTTTTTGGTAAAATTTAACCTTACAGATGGAAAGATCATACAAAAATATGAGCAATTAAACATAAATTTTTATTCAATTTGAGGTTGCGTAGCACCATTATTATAACATTGTAAAATACGTATATTTTTTGAGGATTAAGATTAATTGAACTTTCATTACAATAAAGTTGATAATAGACGTCACCAAATTATATGAAAACTTATATGCTCAAATATTTTTATATGTTCTTTAAATCCGTACGGTTGGATTTATCTAAAAAATCCTAAAAATGGACGTATTATACCCTCCCTCTAGGGTATATCCTTTTTTCACATAATTTATTATATTATATATATTTATCTATTTTTATGGGTGAGGGCATTTTTATCTTAACATTTTTTTCTCCATTCCTTTACTAATTGGAATCGCGATTTCAATGACCATTCCGATCAAACTTAGCATACCAAACGTCAGAAAGGAATTGTTAGTCAGATTGGCCATTCCTTTCTGCCTTCCTTCCTGCCAACCAAACGCCCCATAAGTATTTGACAGGCTTAGACATTGGAATATAGTAACACTCTTGGGTTATTGTCGGCAAAAAGATGACTTGCTTTTGGTTTATGACTGTATGGTTAATGGAAGTTAGGACAAGGTCCTTCATGACCAGTCAAAGTCCGCCCTCAATTGGAGCTAGAGACTTCGAGTCATGAAGGGTGCGTAGCAGCAAGGCTTAATTACACACATCAAGAGTGGGAACAAATTGTTATTCATAAAGATGTGAAGGAAAGTAATGACTTGGTAGATGGTGAATTAAATGGAAGGTTAGGCGACTTTGGGTTGCAAGATTGTATGATCATGGAACAGACCCTCAAACTACTCGTGTTGTTAGAACTAGTGGGCATTTAGCTCCTAAACATATATACTAGAACTGGAAAAGCCACAACTAACACTATTGTGCATTCTTTTGGTGCCTTTTTACTTGAGGTTGCTTGTGGCAGATAAAGGTCGATAGAGGTAAATACGGGTCCTGAAAATGTAATTTTAGTAGATTAAATATTTTCTTGTTGGAATAGAGATGAAATTGTTCAAGCAGTTGATCGTAGACTGGGTGTTGATTATGTCGTGGAGGAAGTGGAGTTTTTTTTTAACAAACAGCAAAAAATGATTTTATAGCTGAAGGAGTCCAAAGAAGCTTGGACAACAAAACAAAGTCTGAACATTGTTGCACACCCACAACAATAGAAAACACACTCAAACATCCAAACAAAAAACAAAAGCATCAATAATACAATTAAGTCTAAAAAGAGGAACACCTGCTGCCTCACACAATTGAGCAGCTACCTCTTGAATGTTCTTCACTACAACCCTCCAACATACGTATCGTTGATTGAAGGTTGCATTATTGCGAGACAGTCATATAGTCTACATAGTTGCCGCTCCAATAATTTTGCCTTTCTTTCTCAAATCTTTGACAATATAATTCCATTGAAGAAACAATTGCACTGAAGAGGATGATTGAACCTATTGAATTCCTAGCCACTCATAAACGTCAGATCATATACTCTCCAAGTCCATGGACAAACAACTAGAATATGATTTACTGTTTCAGATAAACAATCACACCAAATACAACTTGACGATGATGGATCAAAATACATGCCTCTAGAAATAATGAATTCTTTCACCGAAATACATCCTTAAACCGTCATCCACAAGAATTTACATTGCACCTTTGACGGAATGCCACCACACCAAGTAAATTTACTATTTATATTTATATTCATTTAGTTAGGCATGAATGTGCATGTAATATCAGTAGTGCAATGTATTTTTCAAAACTTTCCTTATTTCGATATCAATTACTATTGCACGCTGGGGCGGACTCACATATGTGCCACTGCAAGTGCAATCATTCAAATTTTCCCTTTTTTTTTTCTTTTACTCCTTCCTTACTAATATTGGTTTAGACTTTAGATAGCTACTGACCTACTGGGCTACATGGTTGATTAATGGTTGCATCATTCCTATAACTGTTTAGATATTATATAGTTAAGTCTTATTTAATACTCCTTTGGTGCCTTAATATAAGTCGTTTTAGACAAGTATTTTTGTCTTTTAATATAAATTATTTGAGAATTTCAAGTAAGCATTAATTGCTTAGTTTCCTTTATTACCCCAAGTATTAAATATAACTTTGCTTCTCTCACTATTTTTTGCTCAATAAATAACACTTTTTTTTCAATACAAGGACAATATAGACAATTGATATTATATTTAATGTTATACAATTATTTCCTTAATACTTGTGCACAACTCTAAAACGACTTATATTAAGGGACGGAGAGAGTATATTGTATACTTAAGTTTTATTACTTCCTCCATCCCAGGATAAAAGTTATAGTTGACTTTTTACACATTTTAAAAATATGATAAAATGATAAAATTATCCATATTTAAATTCTCATCTAATTGCATAGGTTTTTACACATAACTAGTGATACTTCATAAATATGCATATAGAATAGAAATATAACAATTAGTACTAAGAGTATTATAGGTGAATTATTGTAAAAAATAAATTATTTAAGGTAAGTAGACAGTTAATTTGAGATTAACTAAAATAGTAATAAGGACTTTTATTTTAAGAATGATGGAGTATTATATTATGACACTTGGCAAATAGAAGGAATTAAACTAGATGACTATCCATGATTCATGTGTCGGGTAATTACTGTAAGGTTCCATATTTTCTTTTTCTTGAAGTCAATTGTAAAAGTTTCAATTTTAAAATTAGAAAAGTTATTTATTTAGCTAATATAATCATAACTATTATATTATACTACTAATTATAATAAATTTAATTCTTGGAATTTACTGATTAACATCAATTTTTAATTTAAAATTTTGCCATTTTAATATTCCCTTCGTCCCAATATAAAAGTCCTTATTACTATTTTAGGCAGTCACAAGTTAAATGTCTACTTATTTTAAATAATATTTTTTTACAATAATTTGCCTACTACCCTTAGTATTAATTATCATATTTCTATTCTCTATGCATAGTTATGGAGCATCACTAGTCATGTGCAGAAAACTATGCAATTAAATGAAAATTTAAATATGACCAATTTTGTCATTTTATCCTCTTTCTTAATATGCGCAAAAAATCAACTAGAACTTTTATCCAGGGACAAAAGGAGCATTACAAGAGGTAATAAAACCTTATAAATGTCGTCCCCAACTATATATATATATATAACCTATACTTGAAATTAGATTATTTGCATAACATCTTTTTTTTTTAATAATTAAGTCAATCAAGTAGGACGGGTTTAAAAGTTTAACGATTTTTTGGAAGTCTAGATGGCGATATTAAGTTGTTGTTTATTTTAAAAATATTTTATTTTAGTTTTTACGATGATTGTAACCCCACTTGTTAAAAATTCTGAGTCCGCCACTGATTGCACGAGCATGCATGTAATGAGTTTGAGTTGAGTGAACTAGAATGGAATGAGGTTTGCAAATGTTAGAATTTTCTTTTTGCATTTATTACAGCTTAGAGGTAGAACGCGAAAATGGCTTCACATCAACTACTGAGTTTGTAATATCCAGTCTCACATTGAAAGATATAGGAAAAATTTATCTGTATATAAGGAATTAAGTTACTAACAATAATACCTTCAGTCATGACCTTTTGGGTGAGACTGTGGTGGATTAAGATGGGTCAAGAAGATAATATTGGGCTATTGATTTAAGGCATTAATTGTTTAGATGAATTTGGTTCGATTCGGACTTGAATTTGACTCAAGATTACCCGGATTGTACAAAGTTGCTCATGTTTTTCTCTCGGGGGTTCCTTGAAGCTTCTAATTAATAATCAATTAATTATTACCAGAATAAACAAGCTTTTAGCTTAAGAAGATATCTTTGGATCGTTGAACTTTTACGCTCGAGAAACTTTTCCTATTATTAAAAATAACTTGGTAAATGAATAATTGAGCAAGTAGTCGATGACAAGAATACATATTAATTAGAAGCTTCACAAAAATGGACCACTGCTGTTTTGCATCAACATAAGATGCTAAGCTATTTTCCCAAAAAAAAAATTAAAAAAAATCAACAATAAAATCTTGCATGTTTATTTTTTCATTTCAGTGAATGGCTTGAACTATTTACGTCAAGAGTTTTGGGAGATGAGATGATCAATTATATACTACTAGGACTCATGTCAGAATAAAGAGATTATGTAGCGGATGTATTAACTATTAAATACTCTACGGATTACGCATCCCAAAAATTTGTGTTTAGTTTTGGAAGTCAAAGTTTACTGACTTTCGTCATAATCAACTTTTACAATATACTTAAATATTGTTCATAATAATAATAATATTATTATTATTATTATTAATTTTTTTTTTACAAAATAGTAGATCCATATATTTATCTCATGTTGGGCTCTTTCGATTTCAAAACTCTCTCTTTCTCTCGACTTAGAAATTAATTTTAGCCTTACTTTCTCTCTCTAAAAACCCAATAAAAATGGAGAAAACAAATTTTGTCTCTCTAAAATCTCCATTCTCTCACCGGAAATGCATGTTCTTCCCAACTTTCTCTCTCCAGATTGGTGAAGAAGATGATTTTGTAACGAACGAAGTGGGAAGCCCTTACCCCTGTTATTTTATATTATTTAAAAATTATTATTTGGTTTTAAATTCTTTTGGTGTGATTGCCAAGTTTATTTTAATTTTAATTTTTCTTTTTCTTTTTATAATTTATTTTAATTTTATTTTGTATTTTTAAAATTTATTATTTTTTAAAAACTTTTTGTTGTAATTTTCAAATTTACTTTATTTTGTACTTTTAAAAATTTTATTATGTAATTTTTAGTTAGTTTTTTTTTTAAATTAAGTCAATTCGTATATTTTTACAGTCAACTGGTATAAAATACTTGAGACCTGATCGGAATTGTGGCCGGGTCGGATATTCCAGTCAATTTTGGCCTGATTCTGAAATTGGGGGCCACATTGTATGCAATTAGGCACTTTATGTAGTAAATTGTAAACTCAAATTCTTTAGGGGCCAAATTATGAATATGATGATACTTGATAAAATAGAAGTGCATTTAGCCTTCTTTTCAAGTCACCAAGGATTTGGTGATTTTGTCCTGTCATATCCATCTTCTATGGGAAATATATTTTCACGCGAAATCTCTGTGGCAGAATCTCTTCTCTCTGGTGGGATATAACATTAATATTTATATTTCTGTCAATTAGTTAGGCATTAATGTGCATGTAATATGAGTATAGCTATGTATGTTGCAAATTGCAATGCACAGCAAAATGTGTGAAAACTTGTACAGAAATAACAAAGATTTGTAGACTCTTGATCCGTGATGACGGTCATTTCTTTTCGCACTGATTACAAATTAAATGAGAGCTAGAATGAGAAATGACTTCAGATCATCTATTGAGTTGTTGATGTTTTTCAATTGGGAATGCATGCACAGGTTATGTGAAGCTTCTAGTTAATTAGTTAAAGCGTCGAGGTCGCATGTAATATAGCAAGGAAAAATCAAAAAGAAGAACTTTCCCTTCTCACCAACTTAAAACTCACACACACACCCTTAATGACTCACTTAGCACTAAACAGTTGTGCATGCACGCATTATTTACACTTAATCACTGCTCTTGAGGGTGGTTAATTAAGCTCCCAATATATTTACAAGTATGCACATGAATTTTAACAGAGGCGAGTCATTGTCATGCACTCGTTCCATATATCATATTGCAGTTTACGGGAGAGTCAAATTTTAACTGTGCAATAGTAAGAAAATATATTTACGAAGTGTGAAATAAATATATATTTATCGAGAGCCGCTAGCTAATAGTTTGCCTCTCTGGTCTTCAAATCTTTGTCATTGCTCCTTGGGCACCCTAATAACTGGTGGAATTTAAAACTGTCCCATGCAACTTCCTTAATCGTTAGGGTATTGCAAAAGAGCGAAAAGCCCTGTAGCCGGAACAACAAGGCACAGCGACCCCGCGACTAGCTAATAGTTTGCCTCTCTAGTCTTCAAATTGCCATAGCTCGTTGGGCACCGTTATAACTGGTGGACATTAAAATTGCATGTCACATGCAACTTCCTTATTCATTAGGTTAATGCGAAAAGCTAAGTAGTAAGAACAACAAGGCATAGCGACCCCGCGACTCCATCATCAGAAGTCTTGCAATACAGTCCACGTGCATTGTTATGACAAACTATGACAAACACAATAAATCAACACAGAAAGATAAAGACAATAACACAAGGTTTTACGTGGAAACTCAAATCGGGAAAAAACCACGGAGAAGACAGAAGAAATCCACTAAATAAATATTTGAAGAATACAAGATAGAGAGAGAATTATTAGAATACTTTTGAATGAATCTGAATGTCTCTTCTCCAAAATCTTAGCACCTATATTTATAGGCCATAGGAAATTCCATAACCAAATAGGATAAGAAATACTAAATTTCCTATAATTAGGAATGATAACTTTCCTTAAACCAAAACGGATTCTAGGTAATACCTAAATCCAAATCCAATAAGGAACTGGATAATACCTAAATCCAAATCCAATTAGGAATCATGTCATACCCAACAAATTTCCACCTTGACTTGAATCCTCCAAATATAGCACAAACAGTGAACTTTCTCCTCTTCTCAAAAAATGCACAACTCAAGTGTTTCGAACACTAACCAGGTCCAAACAATGGTTGAACTTGGTATGTGGTAACGGCTTCGTTAACATGTCAGCTGGATTGTCTGCAGTACCAATCTTCAAGACCTTAATGTCACCATCTTCAATAATGTCTCGAACAAAATGATACCTGACATCAATATGCTTCGTCCTCTCATGATACATCTGATCCTTGGTCAAGTGTATGGCACTCTGACTATCACAATGGACAACAGAAACTCCATGATCCATGTTGATCTCTCCAAACAAGCCTCGCAACCAAATAGCTTCCTTAACAGCCTCTGTAATAGCCATATATTCTGCCTCTATAGTAGATAGAGCAACCGTATGCTGTAAAGTAGCTCTCCAACTAATTGCACAACCTCCAGTAAATATATAACCAGTCAACGACCTCCTTCTATCAAGATCACCAGCATAGTCTGAATCAACATACCCTATAAGGGTATTGCCATTTCTTCCAAACTCTAAACCAACATCAGAGATACCTCGCAAGTATCTTAAAATCCATTTCACAGCTTCCCAATGAATTTTACCTAGACGTGATAAGTATCTACTTACCATACTAATGGCATGTGAAATATCTGGACGAGTACAAATCATAGCATACATTAGGCTACCAACTGCACTAGAGTAGGGAACACTTGACATATACCTAACCTCCGCATCTGTTCGAGGAGATAATTCAGCTGATAATTTGAAGTGAGCAGCAAGAGTAGTACTTACTGGTTTAGCATCATTCATACCAAAACGATCTAACACCTTCGCGATGTAGTCTTTCTAAGATAAGTACAATTTCTTAATTTTGCGATCTCGCTGAATCTCCATGCCAAGAATCTTCTTAGCAGCCCCTAAATCTTTCATCTCAAACTCAGTGCTCAACTGTGATTTCAGTTTAACAATCTCTGAACTATCTTTTGCTGCAATCAACATATCATCAACATAAAGCAACAAATAGATAAATGAATCATCCTGAAGTTTCTTGAAGTACACACAACTATCATATTGACTCCTACTATATTCAATCCCAACCATAAATGAGTGAAATCGTTTATACCACTGCTTGGGAGATTGCTTTAAACTGTATAATGACTTTTTCAACAAGCAAACGTGGTCTTCCTTTCCTTGAATATGAAATCCCTGAGGTTGACACATATAAATCTTTTCATCAAGTTCACCATGCAAGAAAGCTGTTTTCACATCAAGTTGTTCCAACTCCAAATCGTGCATAACAACCAAACCAAGTAATACTCGAATAGAGTTGTGTTTCACAACTGGTGAAAACACATCATTGAAGTCAATTCCCTCGACTTGACTGAATCCCTTAGCTACTAGTCGAGCCTTGTACCTAGTGTCTTCAACTCCTGGATGCCTTCTTTTTTCTTAAATATCCATTTGCAGCCCACAATTTTCTTACCTTTAGGTGGTTTCACAAGCTCCCAAGTCTAATTTTTCTGAAGTGATTCCATCTCCTCATTCATAGCGAACAACCATTTTTCTGAATCATTCGAGGAAACAACATCTTTATAAGTCACAGGGTCACTATACTCAACTGCCTCAGCAACTGACAAAGCATAAGCAACATAATCTGAATACCCATATCTCTGTGGTGGTCACACTGTCCTCTTTGCCCTGTCTCTAGTGAGACTATACTGATTGTCCACATGTTCTTCCTCTGGAACTATATTTTCATCTGCAACAGTAGTAGTAGGCACATGATCTGAACTCTGCTGTAATTTATAAACCTGAGGAGAAGTTACTTCGAGCTCCACCTTCTGACCAACACTATCAAAACTAACAATACAAGGAATAGATGATTCCTTGTTCTTGTGAAGCATAACTGACTCATCAAAAGTAACATCTCTGCTAATGATGACCTTTGCTGACTTTTGATCTGCACACCAAAGTCTATAACCCTTCACACCAGAACCATAACCAAGAAATATGCATTTTTTTGCTCTAGGTTCGAGTTTTCCCTCATTCACATGTGCATATGCAGGACAACCAAACACCCTAAGAGATGAATAATCTGTAGGATTACCTGACTAAACCTCTTCAGGGGCCTTATATTCTATAGCTGTGCAAGGAGAACGATTCACCAAGAAAGAAGCTGTGTTCACTGCTTCTGCCCAAAATTCCTTGCCCAAACCTGCATTTAACAACATACACCTGACCTTCTCTATCAAGGTTCTATTCATCCGTTCTGCAACTCCATTCTGCTGCGGTGTCTTTACAACTGTACGATGTCTAACAATTCCTTCATTCTTGCAGAACTCATTAAACTCAGTCTCACAAAACTCAAGGCCATTATCGGATCTGAACCTTTTAATCTGCTTTCCTGCCTGCTTCTCAACCAAAGTCTTCTACTGTTTGAAAGTCACAAAAACGTCATACTTATGTTTCAAGAAGTAGACCCAAATGTAGGGTTTCTGACAGATAAAGGCAGCGGAATTTAAAAATTTTAAAACTATTTCGAAAACCCTAAAACAAGATCCATGCGAAAAACAAATTAATTCAGAGGTTTAGATTTGTTTTACCGATTATCCGAGCTTGAATGCAACGATGAAATTCTGGAACGGCTTCGATTCTCCAACGCAATCCAACGGAACTGCGTCTCTACGGTATCCACACGAACGTCCCACAAATCGTCACACGATCTGCAGCAAAGAGAACTCCGGTACTAGTCGCCAAGATCTGGATTTTCTCAAGTGTTGCTCTCAACTCTCTTTTCTAAAACGACTAGGGTTTTTCTATTTAGTTTTACGTAAACAAGACTGCTGATATATCTGATATATATAGAGTCCAAAAGGTTAAGCAAAACCCTAATCCTATTAGAAAAGTAAAATCCGAATTTATATATATATATATATATATATATTATATTTTAATTAAGTCTTACTTAATTAATATACATATATATACAAATTATCCTGTTAATTTAAATTCGTAATTTAAATACTATCAATCATATTGATATATTTAAATCCTTACAATTTAAATTAATTCTCTTTTAATTACGTTCTAAGTGTGTGACCCTATAAGTTATTATTATATTGGCAATAATTTTAAAATCATATTATAAAATTATAAACAGTGAGTGACATCTAGTAATGCATCACTGCTACCCAAATAATAATAAGATCGGTGACTCGATGCAACCTTTTCGTGACCAATGTTTCAATGTAATTTAATCCTTTTAACCTTGACATCCTAGATTAAACTCGAGCCATGGAATGTGTCATACTCTTCATAATTTAATCTGAGTTTTCTTGATCAATGAGTAGACTATATGAAATAAATCACTATTTGAGCATGGTCATGCATTTCATAGTCCTACTCAATCAAGAGGCCTATGGATATCACCCCTAATATATAGGAGGGTTAAATTCCATCTAGATCACTCATATTCCTCACACGATTCATGATGTACCCAATAATTACCTTTATTGTCCACCCTTTTAAAGGTGACCTTTGATGATATCAAAGTACATAAATTCTCATATAGTAATATAGTGATTTCAGGTCGGAGGACCATTACATCATTGTCACTATGAGAATTGCTTATGACACTTTGCATAATGCTCCACGTAGAATTCTCATGATGGGTCTGTCCAGTACATTGTTCTTTAACATGTACCTATGCATTGACTTAATATCTCATATATTAATGACCAATGAGATTTGGCCATCAGTCAATCCACATACTAGTCTCAATGTATCATTGTTGTCTCATTCTCAATGATACTCGACTAGGGACATTTAAGAGTAATGATACTTATTGTAATTATATAATCTCATGTTCAAGTCACATACTTGAAGCTATATAATTTGTATCATTATTCTAAGGACTTTTATTATGTTAACATTTATATAACACAGTAAATGAAACCATAATAAAATAATTCATTTATTCAATCAAATATCAAAAGAAATGTTAAGCAATTACATTAAATAATTGGCCTCTAGGGCATAAACTCTAACACCAAACCTTCCTGGAGTAATCACCAATGAAGATTAGCAGATAATGTGCACCACTACCTTTGGAAGGAACCCGTGAAGGACCCCAAAGGTCTGAATGAATGTAGTTTAAAGTTCCCTTTGTTCTATGAACTGCAGTCTTGAAACTAACTCGTTTCTACTTCCCCAAGACACAATGCTCACAGAAGTCCAACTTTCCTATTTTCTGTCCAGATAAAAGACCTCTTTTACTTAAAGCATCCATGCCTCTTTCACTCATATGGCCTAACCTCATATGCCATAACCTGGTGGTGTCATCCGCAGTAACTGAAGAACAAAGTACATCTGAATTTGTAGTTGTAGAACCCTCCAACTTATATAAAGTACCGACCTTGATTCCTTTCATCAACACAAGAGAGCCTCTACTAATCTTCATAACTCCACCTTCAGTTGTGTACTTACACCCGTTTTCATCTAGTGTGCCCAAAGATATGAGATTTTTCTTCAAACCTGGAGCATGTCTAACATCTGACAATATCCTGATTATGCCATCATGCATCTTAATTTTAATTGTACCAATGTCAATTACTTTATATTTAGAATTATTTCCCATCAAAACAATTCCACTATCAAATGGTTCATATGTGGATAACCAATCACGAGTAGGACACATATGATAAGAACACCCAGAATCCAAAATCCAGTCACTGCTAAGTCTTTCTCTATCATCGACTACTAACAGAAGATCAACATTATCCTCAACAACGCTAGCCTGAGCAGGCTTTCTTGCCCCCTGATTCTGCTAGTTCTGCACATTTTATCCACTAGTAATCTGACCATGATTGTCTCCTCTCTGTTCTTTATTTTTCAACTTCAGATAATTACGTTTTATATGCCCTTTGCATGACAGTAGTTACAGCTGAAATTCTTATTTCTAGATTTTGATCTGTATGTACTGTCACTTTTTGAACTTCTCTCAACTGACCTCCCCTTAACAAACAACCAAACACCTTAATCATCACTTTTTCCAAAAGTCATCTCATAATCTAGTTTTTGTTTACTCATAAGATTCGTCTTAACGTCCTCAATTGAGATAATGTCTCTACCATAGATCATAGTGTCTCTAAAATATGAAGGAGGTAATGAGACTAACAACAATAGGGCTTGATCTTCATCATCAATCTTAACATCAATATTCTGCAACTCAGTTACAATTGAATTAAATTCAGTGATATAAGATTTGATTTGAGTACCTTCTGACATATGCCAGGTGTAAAGACGATGTTTAAGTCTCAATCTATTGGTGAGAGACTTCGTCAAATAGAGAGATTCTAATTTCTTCCACAAATCAGCAGCTATAGTTTTCACTAACACCTCTTGTAACACATCATTCGAAAGGCACAACTGAATTACCGAAAGTGCTTTATCATCCATAGTTTCTCATTCTGACTCAGACATCTCGCTAGCTTTCTTCGTCTCCCAATCCGTATCAGACATATCTACAGGCTTCACTGGCTTCCCTACAATGGCTTTCTTCAAGCCTTGCTGAGTAAGAACAGCCTTCATCCGAACCTGCCAAAGACTGAAACTAATATTCTCATCGAATTTGTCAATATCAAATTTCGTTGATGAAGTCGAACTCAATGTCATAGTATGGATCGATAATAACCAAGCTCTTGATACCAGTTTGTTATGACAAACTATGACAAACACAATAAATCAACACAGAAAGATAAAGACAATAACACAAGGTTTTACGTGGAAACCCAAATCGGGGAAAAACCACGGAAAAAATAGAAGAAATCCACTAAATAAATATTTGAAGAATACAAGATAGAGAGAGAATTATTAGAATACTTCTGAATAAATCTGAATGTCTCTGAATGTCTCTTCCCCAAAATCCTAGCACCTATATTTATAGGCTATAGGAAATTCTATAACCAAATAGGATAGGAAATACTAAATTGAGTATAATTAGGAAAGATAATTTTCCTTAAACCAAAATGGATTCTAGGTAATACCTAAATCCAAATCCAATAAGAAATTAGATAATACCTAAATCCAAATCCAATAAGAAATCATGTCATACCCATCATACATGTATATAAGACTTATAACAAGATAAAATTACATAGAAATGTTAATTCTTGACGCGGATTACATAGAGAATCAAAGTCTTATATAAGAATTTTTTTAACTTAAAACACCAAAACATATCATATATGAAATATACCTAAATAATAATATTTCTAAGATAATTACTTGTAACATATGTTAACAAAACAAATCTTAATGAAACCTATATTCGTTGTCATTTTTTGTGTTAAAAAAAGTCCCATTTATTTCATTGCAACAAGAAATGACACAATAAATTACTTAATGTTACCATCACAATTTCATTATCAAATAGTGTTTAAAATGAATATTTAAAATCAATTATACTAGTGTGTGCAACATTAATATAATATAATATAATATAATATAATATAATATAATATATATTTCATCCATTCATCAAAAAGAATTTTATTTGAAAAATTGTTTATTTAACAAAAATAAGTTCATTTTCTAATAGTAGTAATATAAAATAATTCAATATTCTCAAGTTAATTTGGGATCTCACTTCTATTAATATAATATAGAGGTCGAGAATTTAATTATTATTGACAGTAGGGTATAAAGCTCAACATAGACAGGTCCAGAAGGTAGTAGCACGCGATAAACATTGAAGACAATTAGTTATCCCCTCCCCCACTTAGACCCCTCCCTCTAGGTTAGGATAAATTATTGTAATAGATTAGGACATTCAAAAAAAAGAAGTTAATTTGAGATCATAATTCATTATCATCCACACTAGCAAATTAACCACTTTTGCTATACGTAATGATGTTTTACAATGATTTGTACAGTGAACTTTGTAAAATTGTGGTGGGCCCCACCAAAAATGGTGGGACCCACCACAATTTTACAAAGGTCATTGTACAAATCATTGCACAGATCATTACATATAGCAAAGCTCCAAATTAACAACCTATTATTTTTAGGGCTATACATACGATGGAATAAAAGTGTATCTTTAATATTCACAAATTTTATAATTTTTGTGGGATAGGCGGAGTATCATTTAGGAAATTATTTGATAACTCAAATTTAGAGCTCCCAACAAGTAATGTCTTCAATGTCGTTAAAATTTAATTTGAGGGGCCAAGTAATGACAATACTTTCAACATAAAATCAAAGAAGAAAAATAAAGAAAAATTGAAGCCAATTACCTATTTATTTTGAATCACTATAAATAAATACTTAATTACTCATTTATTTTGAATCACTATCAGTAGTTAAAAGATTTTATTTATAGAAATATAAGGCATTAAGGTTTAATATTTTAAAATTAAAATATTAATATTTAAAATGTAAAAAGCGAAAAACTTTAAACTATTAAGCGTATTTAAGCTATATATTTATCTCGTTATACTGACTCTTGGGCTCTTTCGATTTCAAAATTGTCTCTATCTAGGTATGGGCCGACTTATTATTGATATTAATTGGACTAATGCGACAAAGGAGAGACAAAGTATGAGGCCTGATTACTACCCAACGACTCTATTGACTTTTAGTCTATTGTCTCAGTCTTGCGATAGGACTTCGGCGGGAGGGGTTTATTTGCACAAAAACGCACAAAAGGTTTGGTAAATTCTCTGCTTTATTTAAATTTAAAAATATTTTAAATTAATTTTTAGAAAGTCAATATTGATCTAATAATTTAAAACCGAAGCAATATTAATTTTTTTTTTTATAAAATAGTAGATCAATATATTTATCTCCGTAGGTTATAATGACTGTTGGGCTATTTTGCTTTCAAAATTGTCTCTCTCGACTTAAAAACTGTGCTAGACTTGTCTACGCATGCATGGGCCGACTTATTATTCATAATAATTGGACTAATGTGACAACAGAAACACAAATATGAGGCCTGATTACGACCCAACGACTGCATTGTCACTTGCACGCAGGACCGTGTATTCTATGGCAAATTGGCAATAATACGATGTAGAGCTCACTCAAATCAAGGGAGTATGACAAAGAGCACAGGTTTAGTAATAACCCTTTTTTAATTCTAATTAATGAATCATGTTATCCTAACTGATTTTTAGCATAATGTATATAATGTGAACTTGTCCGAATTTGTATAAGAAAAGTTGTAAATTGAGTTAAAAATATACTTAATTACTGCGCTAAAAATAGCAATATCTTATTTTAATACTCCCTCCTTTTCACACAAAGATCTCAATTAATTTTTTTCATAGTTAATTTGTGAGATACTAAAATTCAAAATTGATGTAAATTTATATAACTTTAGTTAATATAATTGTTATTATTTTAACCTACTTTAGAAGTATTATTACTGGTTTTGTTTCTTTTCAATTCACGTTTTAACAACAAACACATATATTAAAAATATAATTAATAATATGTCTTATTGATTAAATTGGGTATAAAAATTTTCAATACTATGACTTTGATCAAAAATTGTTTCTCTATTTTCTAAGGAGCATGTCATGCACGACTTTCACCAAAAAATAGTTTCTCCATTTTCATAATCTCATTAAGGTACGTCACTTGACTATTTTTTTTTTTTTGTTAATGTGGAGTTTCCGACCCGCGGGTCGACTAATTTTCCCAGCCTGATATCAGAGCGGTTTGCTACTCGACTTGCGCCGGGGGTACCATGGCCACAGTAGAGCATTTTTAATGTCTTCCAAATGTTGCTAGTGAGAGTCGATCCTGAGTCATCCGGGTTTACGGTTCTTTCCCAGGACGACTTGCACTTCAAGGCTTAGGACCTTTTAATTCATTGCAAGCCACAATACTCTCGCCCCTCAATATAAATACGTACAAGATCTTACCAACCAATTAATTATTCGAGAATATCATAGTGATTCTAGATTTTTTTGGAGTCAATTTAGGTATATTAAATTGATAGTAATAAAATAATAATAAAATTATGATTATAAATTTAAATATATTATATTATTTTATACTATTATCTAAAGCAATTAACACGAGTATTCGAATACACATGTTATTTTAATTGAGAGCACAAGGAATCACAAAAAGTGGGCATGCGACAACTTTCACCAAAAAAAATAATTTGTTTCTCCATTTTCATGATGTCATTAAGGTAAGCAAAGCAATGATCATATTGACGACTTCAAGGCTAGTAGTGCTCTGATTATATAAACGTATATGATATATAGTACCGAACAATTATTTAAGAACAAGTCCCCAGCTTGCATAGCCAATATATATTTAGCCATGTTAATCAAACTTCTTTTCATACTGGTGCTGCATCTTTTTCTATACACTCCTACATTATTAGTATCTTCAAATAATTCTCAAGATACTAATTTCACCTTCAATGGCTTCCGATCCAGAAACCTGATGAGCCTGGACGGTATAGCCGAGATCACACCAAACGGTCTCTTAAAGCTAACCAATTTCACCAAATTCGAAAAAGGCCATGCCTTTTACTCCAACCAAATCAAATTCAAGAAAAACTCTTCTACTACGATTTCCTCTTTTTCCACCACTTTTGTATTTGCCATAGTCTCCGAATATCTGAAATTGAGCGGCCAGGGAATTGCTTTCGTGATTGCACCCACAAGACGCCTTCCGGGAGCTCTTCCGAGCCAGTATCTTGGTCTTTTTAATGAGACCAACAACGACAACCCCAACAACCATATTTTTGCTGTGGAGCTCGATACTTTTCAAACCATAGAATTTGGTGATATCAATGATAACCATGTTGGGATTGATATTAATGGCCTAAAGTCTAATTTTGCACACACTGCAGCTTATTATCAAAATGATAATGGGCAGTTAAAGAACTTGACACTTGTTAGTGGACACCCAATCCAAGTTTGGGTGGAATATGGCGGCCTAGCCAAGCAAATTAATGTCACGTTAGCTCCAATCAATGTTGCTAAGCCGAAGAAACCACTCTTATCTTTGCATTATGATCTTTCTCCAATTATAAATGAAGAAATGTATGTGGGCTTTTCTTCCTCCACTGGTTCAATTCTCACATCGTCCCATTACCTTTTGGGATGGAGCTTTATGGTGAATGGCATGGCTAGGGAGCTCAATCTCTCCCAACTTCCTAAGCTTCCACGAGTTGGACCCAAGAAAAAGTCGAAACTTTTGACTATTGGGTTGCCTTTGATTTTGATATTTCTGATGTTAAATGTAATCTCAGGCATAGTTTATTTTGTAAGGAGGGCGAGGAAGTTTGCAGAAGTTCTTGAAGATTGGGAACTTGAATATGGGCCTCATAGATTCAAGTACAAAGATTTGTATGTTGCCACTAAAGGGTTTAAAGACAATGAACTTTTGGGGACCGGAGGTTTTGGTAAGGTTTATTGGGGGGTGTTACCCACTTCTAAAGTTGAGATTGCTGTGAAGAAGGTGTCCCACGAATCAAGACAAGGAATAAAAGAATTCATCGCGGAAATTGTAAGTATTGGCCGACTTAGACATCGGAATATAGTACCACTCTTGGGCTATTGTCGGCGAAAAGATGAATTGCTTTTGGTTTATGACTATATGCCTAATGGAAGTTTGGACAAGGTCCTTCACGGCCAGTCAAGGTCCACCCTCAATTGGAGCCAAAGATTTCGAGTCATCAAAGGTGTAGCAGCAGGGCTTAATTATCTACATCAAGAGTGGGAACAAGTGGTGATTCATAGAGATGTGAAGGCAAGTAATGTTTTATTAGATCGTGAATTAAATGGAAGATTAGGCGACTTTGGGCTAGCAAGATTATATGATCATGGAACTGACCCTCAAACTACTCATGTTGTTGGAACTATTGGGTATTTAGCCCCTGAACATACTAGAACTGGAAAAGCCACAACTAACACCGATGTATATTCTTTTGGTGCCTTTTTGCTTGAGGTTGCTTGTGGCAGAAGGCCGATAGAGATAAATGCGGGTCATGAAAATATAATTTTAGTCGATTGGGTGTTTTCTTGTTGGAAGAAAGGTGAAATTGTTCAAGCAGTTGATCGTAAGTTGGGTGTTGCTTATGTCGTGGAGGAAGTGGAGCTGGTGTTGAAGCTTGGCTTATTGTGCTCTAATTCAGAGCCTCTGGCTAGGCCGAGCATGCTGCAAGTAGTGCAGTATTTGGAAGGGTATGCACGTCTGCCAGAATTATCACCACTTGGCATTTCTTCTGTTGGCATATCATTTACACATCACCAAAGATTTGATGATTTTGGAATGTCTTATTCATCACCTTCTATGGAAAAGACATTTTCTCACGAATCCTCTGTGGCAGAATCCCTTCTATCTGGTGGGAGATGATTTAGAATTTCTCTTATAATTCTATATTTGGCAATCCAATATATTTTCAGTTTCATGAAATTAAAATTTAGCTAAAATTAGGCACTCAAATCCAATTTCAAGACCTGAAATTGAGTTGTCGTTAGAGTTGAGAAATTTACTATTTATATTTCTATCCAATTAGTTGGGAATTAATGTGCATGTAACATCAGTATTGCAATATATTTGTCAAAACTTTCCTTATTGCGATATCAGTTATTCTATTCCGCAAGCATGGAATGAGTTTGAGTTGAGTGAACCAGAATGGACGGAGGTAATCTTTGCAGATGTTAGAATTTTCTTTTTGTATTGATTACAACTTACACCAAGACTTTTGGGAGATGAGATGAATCAAGTAATTATGTAGGGGGGTGTACATAGAGTGTGGAAAGACGAGTATGAGATTGAATTAACAATACATAAGTACATAATCATAGAATAAAGTTAAATACTTTTTTTAAAATATCTAATTTGGTTATTCGGATATCCGAATAGTAAAATTTTAAAAATCGTAGTCGAACCCAAATACCAAATAATTAAATAGTTATAACCAAATTAAGTAAAATAACCAAATAATCGTAATAATTCGTGTTGGAGAATGGTGGTGGAAGACCCATTATTCAAGGTGGGACACCCATGTCTTGTTTTGGTGTAAACATACCATCTCCATAATTCATCTGATGGAGACTTTTTGTAAATGCTGCATGTGACTCCTCCACTAAGCAAAAGCTCCTCTCTCTCCTTCACTATATGGCTAGAGGACATTGGTTCAGTAAGTGAAGTATCGGATATTACTCTGATAAGGAATTGAGAGAGTATATTGTATGAAGCAATAGCACACTGCAAAATATAGAGCTCCTAAATATTCGGTAATATTCTTGTTGAACGGATCGTGGAATCGAGCTCCGTTTTCATCCCACAAGATTGTAATTCGGAGACGCCGCTGGTTCGTGGATTGGTTCGTGGACTGATTCGAGATTTTCCGCACTAAAGATTTAATACGCTTCAAGAGGTATTTTATTTTGGTTCTTGAATATGTAAACTTATGCTAGCGTACATGGTATTAAATCCCTTCATTGGTATCAGAGCATGCGTATTTTGATCACATGTATGCCATGTATGTAGTTTACATAAAGCTCCATTGATGAATGTTTAAAAAGCTTGAAAAACATTATCAAACCGAACACTTTGAATAGCCATAACTTTCTGTATATTTGTTCGTTTCGTATTTTGTTAATATGTATGCGTAGTACGTGTTGTAAGCTTTCCAATGACATATTATACGCTTTAAACGGATAAATATTGAAAGAGATATGATTTTTCAAAGTTTGGATTGCAAAATGGCATTTCTGTAATTAATGGATGGCTGGAGGTTGAAGATGAAGTGGAATCCCACTCTCAGTGAGATTCACGTTCATCACACGCGCTATATGGAAGTTCACAAAATGTTGTTTGAGCATACCAATAGACTCAACACATCAAATCGAGCACAACAGAAAAAACCGCGTCGCGAAAGGATGCCGGGAAGGCGGCGCGTGTACCACACGCGCGCCACACCGCCGCTGCCAATCATGCGCCCGCGCATAGCGCGGCCTGCTGCTTTAGTATGGCGCGTGGGCTTCACGCGCCCGCGCGGTTCTGGCCTATCCACCCGACCCGATCCGGACCCGTTTCTGACCCGCGCGCCGACCCGCGCGTTGACCCGTTTCCGGAATTGTTTTTATTTTGTTTTTTTATTTCCAGAAATGATTTATTTAATTCTTTTATTAATGAAAATTCATTATAAAATAGTTTTAATTATCAGAAAATTCTGGAAAAATTACAGAAATTTATTTATGGGTTATTGTTAATATTTCCATTAAAAGTTTTGGAATATTATTATAATTGGATGTTTTTGGTAATTTCCAATTGTATTATGCTATGGTTTATTAATTGTAATAATTAGCATAATTATCAGAAAATTCCAGAAAAATTACAGTAATGTTTTATTGTGATAATCTACTGTTAGAAATTTTTTGGAAGTTTTCTCATTTGTTTATAGCATACTTGGTATATTAATTGAGTAATATTACCTATAATTTGATTCCTTTTGTTAATATTTTTGGAATATTAATTGTTGGAACTTGGGATTAAATTATCATGCTATTATATACACATGTACACTTATTCCTAGTGGGAGTAATTTTAGGTGGCAATAATTTAATTAAGTTATTCCCTAAATTACACGTCTAGTGCGCTGAAAAATTAAATTTAAATAATTGGGCGTTTATGTGGATTGTGATTCCAAAGCCTGGCGAAGTCTCCCTTCTATATTTATGTCACATTATTTTTATGTTAATTTAGATCATGCGGCAAAGATGTTTTTAATATACTGTGGTGAACAATAAATATCTCTTATTAATTCTCATATTTTTTAGTTCAACAGAAATGGCTTCAAAACATATTATCGCAGATCTTAATCAGGGAAACAAATTAGACGGAGATAACTACGACGTGTGGCACAGGAAAGTCAGAATGGTTTTGGAGGAGCAAGAGGTTGAAGAAACCCTGCTGTCCAAAATGGTAAAACTAGAGGGTGACAATGCAGATGATCCTATCAAGGTTGCAGCCTTCGAAAGTTGGCGCAAAAAGGATCGTATAGCTCGCATAACTTTGTTGAGCTGCATGAACAATGACTTTCTGTTTGAGTATGAACAGTACTCTACTGCACACGAGATGTGGGAAGTTCTCAAAGATAAATTTGGTGGCACCTCGTTGACAAGGTTGAGGGAATTAGCCATTAGATTCGATGGTTACAAAAAACGTGATAACAACACTATGAAACAACACCTTCGAATTATGGCCAATATGATCCGGGAATTAAAAACCGGTGGGACTCAATTGTCAGACGAGCAACAGATTTCTGCAGTGGTTCGCTCTCTTCCCGATAATTGGGAACATATGCGGGTGAATATGACCCATAATGAGAATATCAAGAATTTTGATGATATTCGTCGTCACCTGGAACTTGAGGCTGAGCGCCTTAAAATTGTCAAAAACTCCAGGGCATATGTAGCTGAATCAAACCCTCATTGGAGGCCCAAACCCAAGAAAGGTAAGAAGAAATCTGTTAATCCCACTGCGCCTAAAGGGGCTGCGAGTGGAGGTGTTAACAAACGGAAAAGAGGCAAACGAGGTTCTGGTAAGAAGGACAAAGCCAAAATGGCATGCTACAACTGTGGCAAGGCGGGACACTTCGCTCGTGAATGCACTAAGCCGAAGAAGGTAATTCCTAGTCCTAATCTATCTATGTGCTTAGTATCAAGTACTGTTTTTGTTGCTCATTCTCTCCATATGTGGATTGTAGACTCCGGAGCAACGAACCACATAGCTAGAGATCGAAGTGGATTTGTGGAATATCGCCGCATTCCGGCTGGCAGAAAAGTATACATGGGGAACGATACCAGTGTGGACGTGCTAGGCACTGACACTTACAAACTGGAAATGCGAGGATGCTCAGCATTGACCCTATGTGATGTACTTTATGCGTCGGATGTCCGGCAGAATTTATTTTCTGTATTGTCAGTACTACGTTTGGGATATTTTGTTATGTTTGAGAATAATTCTGTAATAATTTCATTTGGGACGAATATTGTTGGATATGGTTTTGTATCAAATGGTTTTATGGTTTTAAATACTATTGATTCTAGTATTAATAGTGATGATTCGTATTCATTACTTGTTGAAAATGATCATGATAGTTCAATTCAATGGCATGCTAGATTAGGCCATATTGGGCAGGATAGAATGGCTAGGTTAGCTCGAGCAGGTCTGTTAGGCCCACTCGCTAAGGTCAATCTACCCACATGTGAACATTGTTTAGCAGGTAAATCAACTAGAAAACCATTTGGTAAAGCTACTAGGGCAGAAACACCTTTGCAACTCATTCATTCAGATATCTGTGGCCCTATGAACGTGAAAGAAAGGCATGGACGTTCCTACTTTCTCACAATGATAGATGACTATACGCGCTTCGGGTACACTTTCTTGATCTCTCATAAGTCTGAGGCATTAGAATGCTTTAGACGTTATTTGATTGAGGTTGAGAAACAGTTAGACAAAAGTGTTAAGGCACTAAGAACTGACCGAGGCCGCGAGTATCTGTCCGATCAGTTTAAAGCACTATGTGAAGAAAGAGGGATAATCAGGCAACTGACAATCCCTAGAACTCCGCAACAAAATGGTGTGGCAGAGAGGAGGAACCAGACATTATTAGACATGGTTAGATCTATGATGGCGCAAGCAAATTTGCCTATCTCTTATTGGGGTGATGCATTGTTGACTGCGACGTATATACTTAATCGTGTACCTTCAAAATCAGTACAGTCCACCCCATATGAAATGTGGACCGGCAGAGAGCCTAAATTGGGCCATATGCGGCCATGGGGATCAGCAGCTTTCGTGCACAACACTTCTCATCAACATGGGAAGTTAGGCCCAAGGAGTAAGAAGTGTATCTTTGTGAGATATTCTGAACACTCCAAAGGCTATGTGTTTGTTGGAGAGCAGCCTGATGGGACTATATCCGAGATAGAGTCACGAGATGCAAATTTCCTTGAGATGGATTTCCCTAACAGAGGTGATGTGAGCAAGGAGATGAACCTTTATGAGATGGAGGAAGATTTAGGCACCCCAAATCGTACAGTAGAGACCGAAGAGGATATTCCTCAGGCTCCTGTAGATAGTGGGAGTGACATACCTTCGAGTAGTTCTTTTCCATCGAATAAAGAGTCTCTTGTTCCTCAAATACGTAGAAGTCAAAGAGGAAACATTCCACGTCGTCTCTTTGAGATTGAGGGGAATGCTTTTGTGGCTGATACACGGGAAGAGGAGGAACCTCGATCTTATCGAGATGCTCTATCATCTGTTGTCAGCGATAAATGGATTATTGCAATGGAAGATGAAATGGAGTCCATGAGGACTAATCAAGTCTGGGATTTGGTTGACCTTCCACCAGGGTGAAAGGCTATTGGGAACAAATGGGTTCTTAAAGTCAAACGTAAGGCGGATGGTTCCATTGAAAGGTACAAAGCTCGTCTTGTAGCCAAGGGCTACACCCAACAAGAGGGAATTGATTATGAGGAAACCTTCTCACCAGTTGTAAGGTTTGCTTCAATTCGCCTCATTTTAGCAATTGTCGCGCATTTGGATTTAGAGTTGTATCAAATGGACGTGAAGACAGCTTTTCTCAATGGAGATTTAGCTGAGGAAATATACATGGATCAACCAGAGGGTTTCATTGTGGAAGGACAAGAGCGCAAAGTATGCAAGCTCAAACGTTCTATCTATGGTTTGAAACAGGCTTCCAGACAATGGTATCTCAGATTCCATCGAGCCGTCATTAGTGATGGGTTTACGATGATCGAGGAAGACCATTGTGTGTATATCAAACGGTCCAAAGATAAATTCCTTATCCTATCGATGTATGTCGACGACATTCTACTAGTTGGGAACGATAAGGAGATAATTGTCGCTACCAAAGGGTGGTTGTCCTCTAATTTTGAGATGAAGGACATGGGAGAAACAGCTTATGTTCTTGGAGTTAAGATCTATAGAGATCGCTCAAGAAAGCTTCTTAGTTTGTCTCAAGAGACTTACCTTAAGAAGGTTCTAGAGCAATTCCAGATGAGCAACTGCAAACCCATAGACACTCCTATCGCTAAAAGCGACGCCATTGGACCCGAACAATGCCCTACTTCTCCCGAAGAAATTAAGAAGATGTCCCATTACCCGTATGCCAATGCTATAGGAAAGCTAATGTATGCAGTTGTGTGTACTCGGCCTGATATAGCATATGCGGTTGGTTATCTCGGTCGTTATCAGTCAAACCCTGGAATTGCTCATTGGAAGGCAATCAAAAGAATCTTGCGATATTTGAAGGGTACTTTGGACTACATGTTATGCTATGGAGGATCGGACCTGCGATTGATTGGTTACTCCGATGCCAGTTGGGGAGGTAACCAGGGAATACACAAGTCGACCTCAGGATATGCATTCTTGCTACATGGTGGTGCCATCACTTGGTGTAGCAAGAAACAGACTTGCGTTGCTCTTTCGACAATGGAGTCAGAGTTTGTAGCATATACGTCAGCTGTTCAGGAAGCTATGTGGCTGAGGAGATTCTTCGAGGATCTTGGAGTCATCCCTAATGCTTCGGACCCCGTTACTGTTTTCTGTGATAGCACAATGGCCCTAGATTACACTAAGGACCCTAAGTATCACGGTAGAACGAAGCACATTGACCTGAGGATGAACTTTATTAGAGAGAATATAGCAAATAATGAGGTGATATTGAAGTACATGCCCACTGACCTTATGGTAGCGGATCCCTTGACGAAGCCTATTCCTAAAGATGCTTTTTGCAGGCATGTTAGTTCGTTAGGTCTTCGTAGGGTTTGATGTACTTTCTTTGTTACTGGAATATCACTCATTGTATGGCTTGTATTTGAGATATTCACTATTGTTTTGAGACATTTATCATATATGCGAGATTCATTTGTTCCCACTTATGATTGTGATAGCGCACATGATAAATATTATTAGTTCACACAGTTATTATGCATATTGGATATGCACACACTAAATATATGTCAACAGGTTGATTGCCTCACTCACATGAGCAATCACCCTTGGCGCTTTGAAGAGCGAACAAGGTTGAGACAGTTCATTTTATTGGCGCTTTGAGTAGCGAGCTATTAATGCTTTGGATAAGCAATCAATTGGCGCTTAGTAGCGAGCAATATAAACATAATGTCGCCTTGGCATGTGCCAAGATGAGGTTAATTTAGTTAACCAAATATAAGATGTCCCACCATCTATATAAACCTGTACTGATAGCCGGATGTGAAGTTCAGAGTTGGCGCTTGGGGAAGCGAGCAATCTGGAATTTCGAGTTAGGCGCTTGTGGAGCGACTGAACTAAAATCCGTACGGCATGACTAGAAGACATATGCTCATGTAGATGAGATTTTCTGCCGTAACATGATAACCGGACACGAAATTTCAAATGTGGCGCTTTGATAAGCGAGGCATTTGAAATGTTCGGGTTAGCCACTCTCGGAGTGACTAGACTAAGGTCCGCACAACAAAGCTATAAAATAGTATGTTGTGAGAGGGTTACATGAGCTAAGCGATCAAGCAATGGAGGTGAGAGAATGAATCCCTGTTTCCTCACCATGTGAGTCCAGTAGGACAGGATTGTTAGTCCTACATCTAGTGCTCTTTGTGATCTTTGACTATACTACAAAGATATGGATTGATGTTGTTACTTTGGTTTCGATTCCTACGGTCAGGATTGATGAGACAATAAGGACCGATTCTGGGAAAGCAGTTGATTCATATCTGAGTAGTATTAGGGCAAAGGGAAGACAATTTGATTTCACCTCGTTCTGCACTTATTGTCGACAACTATGGCGCTTTGATAGCGATATAGTAATAAGTGAGATACGAAATGGACTTGGGCCCAAAGGTGGTTAAGTATGGCTCTCTAAGGGATTAGAGATGCTTAACCTTGTGAAAATCAAATGTGTCTGGAGTACTCTGAGTTTATGGGTTGTAGCATCTACGTGAACTTGTTGAGTTTGGCGTGAGAGCTCCCACACTGTTTTTCTTTAAAAGGGTAGATGTCTCTATTTTGGCCTTAACGGGTTTGATATAGAGCTCCCGCATTGCAGGTGAACTCAGCGGTCGCACGGTCCGGCAACTGAAGATTTACGATTTTTGGTTTGAGCTATATTTTTGCAGATGTGAGGATTACATCATCCCCGCCATGGGTGAGTGGGAGATGTTGGAGAATGGTGGTGGAAGACCCATTATTCAAGGTGGGACACCCATGTCTTGTTTTGGTGTAAACATACCATCTCCATAATTCATCTGATGGAGACTTTTTGTAAATGCTGCATGTGACTCCTCCACTAAGCAAAAACTCCTCTCTCTCCTTCATTATATGGCTAGAGGACATTGGTTCAGTAAGTGAAGTATCGGATATTACTCTGATAAGGAATTGAGAGAGTATATTGCATGAAGCAATAGCACACTGCAAAATATAGAGCTCCTAAATATTCGGTAATATTCTTGTTGAACGGATCGTGGAATCGAGTTCCGTTTTCATCCCACAAGATTGTAATTCGGAGACGCCGCTGGTTCGTGGATTGGTTCGTGGACTGATTCGAGATTTTCCGCACTAAAGATTTAATACGCTTCAAGAGGTATTTTATTTTGGTTCTCGAATATGTAAACTTATGCTAGCGTACATGGTATTAAATCCCTTCAATTCGGTTAAAAAATTTTGATTCGGTCTGATAATTCGGTTTTACCTATTTTTGCTCACCCCTAGGCGTGAGAACGACCCAACGAGTCATTTGTCAAAGTCTTGCAATAGAACCACCATACACGTCCATATATGCTATTGACGTCCATATTTTACAAAGAATTTTTGCACATTCATAAATACATATTTCTACATAATTAAGGGAGTATTGCAAATAGCAAAGGTTTATTAGTAAGGCTTTTTTTTATTTAAATATTAATAAGTGTGCTATGGGTTTTTAAATTTAAATTTTAAATGGTATTTAAATTGAATATTTTAGTGATTTCTCTCATTGTATGAAATACAAACATATAGTTGATAAATTTACTATTTATATTTCTATCCATTTAGTTAGGCATTAATGTACATGTAGTGTCAGTATTGCAATGTATTTGTCAAAACTTTTCTTATTTCGATATCAATTTTTCCACAAGTATGGAATGAGTTTGAGTTGAGTGAACCAGAAACTTAGAGATAGAATGTGAAAATGGCTTCACATAAACAACTGAGTTGCTCATGTTTTTTTTTCTTAGGAATACATACACCAGTTCTGTGAAGAGCTTCTAATAATTTATTGATTTGTCAATGTCTAACAGACCACCTGGGACAGAAGGAGTATAGGGCCGGGGGGGGGGGGGCTGGGCTACCTTAAGATTTTGTTTAAGCCTATGAAATTTTGATATTTTTATTTGGGCTAATGACAAAACTGTCCCCCCAAGTTTGAATGAAAATCAATTTGATACTCAAAGTTTGAGAATCTTCAATCAATACCTCTAAGTATTTTAAAACAACAAAAGAGTCCCTTTTGGTCGAACCGACCAATTTTTCGCCGAAAATTGACACGTGTCAAGAAGAGAGGAGAGAGAAAATAATCAAACAAAATTATTTTTTCTTTTTTCTGATTTTTTCCCCTTCTTTATCAATTTTCTCTTTCTCTCTCCTCTCTCCTTTCCTATCTCCTCTCTCTTCTCTCCGCCTTCCCTCTTTCTCTCTCCTCCCTCCGCCTTCTCTCTTTTCTCTCTCCTTTCTCCTGCTCCTCCTTTTCTTTCTCTCTCTTCTCTCTCCTCTTTCTATCTCTTCTTTTCCTAGGTCTCTCTCTTCCCCTCTTCCTCTATTTACTTAATTAATTGATATTTTAATATTTTATTTTAACTTGTAATAATTTTTTGGAGTGTATATACTTGTATAAAATCATAATACATGTATGCATACATTTAAAATGTATAATACATAAAAAAAAAATCAATGGTAAGAAGACAAAATTAAAAAAAGATCATAACTTACTTATAAAAAAATAATTACAAAATAAAAAAATTAAATAGAATCTTTTCTTTTTTCTTATTTTTTTTCTTTTTCTTTATCAAATAGAATCTATCAAAAAATCAAAAAGAAAAAGAATCTATTTAATTTTTTGATTTTGTTATTATTTTGTAATTATTTTTTTTATAAGTAAGTTATGATCTTGTTTTTAATTTTGTCTTCTTACCATTGATGTTTTTTTATGCATTATACATTTTAAATGTATGCATACATGTATTATGATTTTATACAAGTATATACACTCCAAATAATTATTACGATTTAAAATAAAATATTAAAATATCAATTAATTAAGTAAATGGAGGAAGAGGGAGATCAGGAAGAGAAGAGAGAAATAAGAGAGAGATGAGAGAAAGAAAAGGAGGAGCAGGAGAGAGAAAAGAGAGAAGGCGGAGGGAGGAGAGAGAAAATTGATAAAGAAGAAAAAAAATCAAAAAAAAAAGAAAAAATAATTTTGTTTTGATTATTTTCTCTCCTCTCATTCCTTGACACATGCCAATTTCCGGCGAAAAATTGGTCGGTCTGGCCAAAAGGGACACTTTTATTGTTTTAAAATACTTAGAGGTATTGATTGAAGATTCCCAAACTTTGAGTATTAAATTGATTTTCGTCCAAACTTGGGGGACAATTTTGTCATTAGCCCTTTTTATTTTAGGCCCTCAAAATTTATAAGAAATATAATATATATATATATATATATATATATATATTGATACTCTTTTCAAAAATTATAAGAATGTACTTCTATTCCAAATACAATAGTTATTTTTATTGATTTAAATTAATTTAAAATATAGGCAAATTCATAAATTCGTCATTTTGTTCCTCTTCTTTTTGTTATTATTATACAAATAATAAATTTTATTATTTATTTTCACTCCACTTTGTGTACTATAAAGGGTGTATATGTACAACATGCAAAAAAAAAATCTTATTTCAATCAATAAGTATAAACTTATCTAAATATGAGCTAGAGACGATATCTTCAAACCTCACTAAATTATTCATGATCGTACAGTATTATGTGTCGGTTGCACCCTAAAAAACATTTCTCGCTTTGTTCTTGCAGACGATTGCTCTTAGGCGTCAACATAAGTTCCTAAGCTAGTTGTCAAAGAAATTTTATGAATACAATCTTGCATGTTTATGTTTTTATTTCATTGAATGGCTTCAACTATTTACACCAAGAGTCTTGGGAGATGAGATGATGAATTATACTCTATACTATGACGGAAGGTGAGAATTAAGTAATTATCTAGGGGATTACGCATCCAAAAAATGGGTGTTTAGTTTTCAAAGTCAAAGTTTATTGACTTTCTCGAGTTAAAAACTTGTCTAGGCATGAGCTAATAATAAAGTCAAAGCAACGTATTATACCATATTAATTGGACTAATAATGTAACAACGGAAATACAAGCTAGCTTGCCCGTGTGTGTTGAAATTTTAAAGATTTTACAATTTAGTGATATATATTAGCTTTATTTAGACGCTTAAGTTATTGTATGTTAAGTTCAGTAGTGATGAAATGATGATGATGATAATAATAATAATAATATTGTGATTATAAATTTAGTTTTTGATTTTGTGTTAAGCTGGAGGAGTGTGTGTGTGTGTGTATATATATATATATATATATATATATATATATATATATATATATATATATATATATACACAATAAGGTTCAGGCCCGGGAGTCTGCATTTTGTTAAAATGCGGACCTTTTTTTTTTTTTTTTTTTTGCTTTTTTTTTAAAACAACTAAAAAAAATAAATAAATAATTATGGAACTGAAATTTTTACATAATACAATGTTTTGAGCGTGATTTGGATACATATAACAAAACATGTATGCACAGTCTGCGCAGACTATACATACATGTTTTGTTATATGTATCCAAATCACGCTCAAAACATTGTATTATGTAAAAATTTCAGTTCCATAATTATTCATTTATTTTTTTTAGTTGTTTTAAAAAAAAAAGCAAAAAAAAAAAAAAAAAAGGTCCGCATTTTAACAAAATGCGGACTACCGGACCTGAACCTTATTGTATATATATATATATATATATATGTATATGCATGCCATTTTAATTGACAGGTTACGGAATCAAAAAAATGGGCATGCCACGACTTTGATCAAAAATTGTTTCTCTATTTTCTAAGGAGCATGTCATGCACGACTTTCACCTGAAATTGTTTCTCCATTTCCATGGAGCATGTCACGACTTTCACAAAAAAATAGTTTCTCCATTTTCATAACCTCATTAAGGTACGTCACTTGACTAATTTTCAAGGCTTAGGACCTCTTAATCCATTGCAGGCCACAGTACTCTCGCCCAGGGGTGGACCTATAGTATGGGCAGCATAGGCGGCTGCCTATGCTCAAATTTTTTGCCTATGTTCAATTTTTTTTTTTTTATAAGTATAGTTACAGGGGCAAATATATAACTTAATAAACTTAAGGGGGGCAGATTAATAGAAGAGCTAAACTTGGAGCGAGCAAATAAACAATTTCATAAACTAATTTTAACTACAAGACAAGTCCGCCCCACTCTGCAAGTGAATTTAGTTTAAGGCTTTGAGCATTTGGGAAATATCATGACAAGTGAAGTAAGTTTCTAAAATGTATCTAAATATTTTTTATTTTGAAATTCCCTTTTTAGATTGAATTATGAATATTTATTTGTTGTATATTATAGAATTCTATTTATGTTGCATAAAATATTTGGTCTCAATTTGAGTTGTTGTATATTTGTATTTTGATTAATTTAGGCATTCATGACATGCGGTCAAAATTCAAACGTTCCAAAAATGAATCATCAACATCACAATCTATCTAAGTTGATGAATTCTATGTACGTTGCATAAAATAATTAGTGTCAAAGAGGTTGTTGACTTGTTTATATATATATATATAATATTATTACTTGATATATTAACAATATTGTAACCAAATACATGTTTTACATATGCAATCGGCTGAAAAATACAAAATTATCTAAAAAAATTGGCTCCCCCGAACCCCCGCCAAATCCACTCGGAGACTAAAATCCGCCCCTGCTGGGTTTGAATCCTGGATCCGCCCCTGCTCTCGCCCCTCAGTATAAATACGTACAAGATCTTACCAACCAATTAATTATTCGAGAACAAGTCCCCAGCTAGCATAGTCAAATTATATTTAGCCATGTTAATCAAACTTCTTTTCATACTGGTGCTGCATTATCTGTACACTCCTACATTGTTAGTATCTTCTAATAATAATTCTCAAGATATTAATTTCATCTTCAATGGCTTTAAATCCAGAAACCTGATGAGCCGGGACGGTATAGCCGAGTTCTCACCAAACGGTCTCTTAAAACTAACCAATTCCACCAAACAACAACAAGGACATGCCTTTTACTCCAACCAAGTTAACTTCAAGAAAAACTCTTCCAGTTCAGTTTCCTCTTTTTTCACAACTTTTGTATTTGCCATAGTCCCCGAATATCCGAAATTGAGCGGTCAAGGAATTGCTTTCGTGATTGCCCCCACAAGAGGCCTTTCGGGAGCTCTTCCGAGTCGGTTTCTTGGTCTTTTTAATGAGACCAATAATGGCAATAACATCAACCATGTTTTTGCTGTGGAACTGGATACTATTCAAAGCAAAGAATTTGGTGATATCAATGATAACCATGTTGGGATTGATATTAATGGCTTAAAGTCTAATTATTAAAAATCTGCAGATTATTATCAAAATTATAAGGGTGAGTTTCAGAATTTGACACTTACCAATGCAAGTTTGGGTGGAATATGGCTGTCTGGAGAAGCAAATTAATGTCACATTATTAGCTCCACTCAATGTTGGTAAGCCGAAGAAACCACTATTATCTTTGCATTATGATCTTTCTCCAATTATAAATGATGAAATGTATGTGGGATTTTCTTCATTTTTATTTATATATAAAAATACATGTATCACAAAAATTACAATAATAAATTTATAATATTAATTATATTATGATACAATTTCTAGTAACATCATTACATCAAGGCAATAACTTTAAACAGAAGCTAAGAAGCAATTCATGAGCATATTATGCAAATCAATTTGAGCAGCAGTAGGTCAATAGCTTGAGCATAGAGCATAGTATGCAAAACAATTTGAGCCGTAGTAGTAGTTTCCTCTCTCTCCTCAGCAGTTTCCTCTATGCTCTAATCTCTCTCTATTTTCCTCTCTTTTCTTTATCTTCTCTCTAACCTCTCTCTAGAAATGAACTTAGTGGGTGTTTGAAATGTGGAATGCTAAAAATGTTTAATGTAATAAGATATAATTTAGTTCTTACACAACCTATACATACAAAGTGTATAAGTATGCATTTTGCCTAACCAATGCACCCATGCTCTTACACTTCTTACACATGCACAAGCTATTTTTATTAAACCAAAATAAAGCTCCTCTCCTCCCCATAAAGGGGCTGCCGAAATCAGCCTTATTTTTTTTTTCTTTTGTTTGTTTTTTTTCTCTCTCTCTTGTGTAATGCTATTATTTTTCTTATTTTGTTTGCTATTATGGAGATAGTATATATATAGTAGTATATAATACTATATATATTACTTTACATTAACAAAAAGACCCACCCAGAATTTTGCACATTGAAAGTTAGGAAGGTAGCACGCAAGAAGAATACATATATACTAAACATGCTATGCATTAAAATTTAAAGTATATATTGAACATTTATATTAAATAGTATAATGCACCATTCAATTATCAAGCATTATCTTGGAAAATGCATCCCACTACCTGCTCATCATCTCATTCATGGGCATGGTTTAATTAAATATACATAATATTGATACATTCACCAATAAACGATAAGTAAGTATCGAACCCCTAAAGAGTAGGGTTCTGATGAGGACATCCATAATCCAGAAACCCGTGACACAACCCGAGAAGACCCATTGCAATTGCCACTTGGACCCGTTACTAGAGCCCGAGCTAAAACCTTCAAAGACGGACTTAACGGGATGATCCGTGAACTATGGAACGAGATTGGATCAAGTATAGAAGTTATGGAGGTGGAGTCCAAGCGTATGAAACCTGTAAACATGTTACAAATGGACGTAGCGATCAAAACGATGAAAGAAAACCGTTTGCATGAAGCAGGCTAGCTCGCCCCGGCGAGGTTTTACAGGCCAATTTTCTCGCCCCGGCGAGAGGCTCGCCCCGGCGAGGTATTTACAATACAAAACTCTCGCCCTGGCGAGAAGCTCTCCCCGGCGAGAATTTTCAATGTAATTTTCTCGCCCCGGCGAGAACCTCCTGGATGCAATTTATTATTTTTTGACTTTCTTGATTTTCGAACCTTCTTTCATCCAAAACATGATATCAGTATTTAGGATCAATTACATGTGTTCTGATTGCAACATTTCCATATTTGTGTGCTTGTATTTCAAAAAGTGTGTGCTTCTAGAAACTTCTAGTTTGTTTCTAAAACTAGTATAAATAAGTGCTATTGTAAACATCATAATTCATTAATATTCAGATTATCATCATTATTGTGAGATTGTTCTTTTCTTGTGGTTCTTGAGAATTCCTAAGTATTCCTTAGTTTTCTTTGAGATTCATATTAGACTTATCATACAACCAATCATAGTTGTGTGTGGCGTCTTCTACCGCATCAATCGTCGATTGTACCAAGATTACCGCTTCAACATAAGTGAGGGGTCGAGGTGTCGTTGGTGTCCATCCTACGCAAACTTCATTTGCACGCAATTGTACCAAGATTACCGTCTACATATAGGCGAGGGGTTAAGGTGTTGCAAGCTATCCATCCTATCAACTTGTTAGAAACGATCCGGGCGACGACCACCTCACGTAAGCGTGCCGTGGAGTCTATCATTTGGTATCAAAGCTAAGTTTCCTATCAAGTTACTTATCTTTACTTCTATTGTTGAATTATAGTAAAAAAAAAATTGCATAAAATATATAGCAGAAAATTTGTATTGTGAATTGTTACCATTGAGATTTTCCATTTGCAAGAATCATATTTGACGATTGGAAGTCTTGTGGAGAGTCGTACTTTCTATATTGTGTTCTTGATAAGTTATTATTGAATTGGAATTAGAGAATTAAGGTAATATTTGTGAGAATTCAAAAAGAACCTATTAGAGAGAACTACGAGCGGAAAAAGGCAAGAGTAGTAAGTTTGATTGAGGGTAAAAGCCTAATTGTGTGATACACGAGCGTTTCCTATTTGTGGATATATTGTTTGAGTGAAACACGTAAGGAAGTGGTAAGGAACTTGTTTTCTACTAATCTTTGTTTTGCAGGAAACATGTCTAACACAAGAGATAAGACAATTGAAAATGAACCTTCTACATCGAATTTTGACCCAAAACTCATGATGGAGGCTATGATAAAAGAATTTTCTAGACAATTGGGAATGGCTATGGAGCAAGTGCATGATCGCATCGATCAATTGAGTGACACTCGAGGGGAACGAACTCAAATCCCTCCGGGTGGGCGCCCAAAAGGAAAGACCCAACAAAAGGAAGCAAGGCTAGAGGAGACAAATTACTATGATGAAAGGTTTAGTGAGGAAGAGGATCGAGAAACTGACTTTATCCCTAGGAGACATTTTGCAAAGGATAGAGGCGGACGAAATCGAGAGTACAACAATCTTGAAAGCATCAAAATGAAAATTCCCACATTCCAAGGCAGAAGTGATCCCGAGGCCTACTTAGATTGGGAGAAGAAAATGGAGTGGATCTTTGATTGTCACAACTACTCGGATCTCAAGAAAGTTAGAATTGCAGCTACCGAATTTTCAGACTATGCAGTTACTTGGTGGGATCAATTAATGACCAGCCGAAGGAGGTGCAGGGAACGTCCAATAGAGACTTGGGCAGAAATGAAAGCTGTAATGAAAAAGAGGTTTGTTCCAAGCCACTATTATCGAGATCTGTTTCGAAACTTACAAAATTTGAGACAGGGAAGCAAAAGTGTGGAGGACTACTTCAAGGAAATGGAGATGCTAATGTCTAGAGCTGACATCGACGAGGATAATGAGGCAACCATGGCCCGATTTTCAGCAGGTTTAAATTGGGATATTGCAGATTTGGTGGAACGTCAACATTATGTGGTATTGGAAGACATGGTGCACATGGCTATCAAAATAGAAAAGCAACTTAAGAGGAGAGGTGGCCAGCGAACAAATCCTACCACAGGTTCATCATGGAAAACCCATAATGGGAAGCGTGAGGAAAAGCCAATTGTTTTCAAACCAAAGCCAGAAATCAAGCAAGGAGCGGCTACTCAAGTAGTGCAAGGTAAAACTAATACACCTTCTACTAGTCGTAATCGAGATATTGTATGCTTTAAATGTCAAGGCAGGGGACATATTGCAAATCAATGCCCAAATCAAAGGACTATGTTATTGCTTGATAATGGGGATTTGGAGACCGAAGAAGAAGATAGTGACAATGACTCCATGCCACCATTGGAGGAAGATAGAGAGGTTGCTATACATGGCGAAGTGTTGGTTACACGGAGAATGCTTAGTACACAGGTAAAGGAAGAAAGCACCGAGCAAAGAGAGAATCTATTTCATACTAGATGCATGGTAAATGGTAAGATCTGTTGTGTTGTAATTGATGGTGGGAGCTGTACAAATGTGGCAAGCATCACCATGGTGGAAAAATTGGGGCTTACAATCCAAACATCCTCACCCATACCGATTGCAGTGGCTCAATGACAACGGCGACATCAAAGTTACCAAGCAAGTATCAGGGCCGTTTACAATTGGGAAGTATGTTGATGAGATTCTTTGTGATGTAGTTCCTATGCAAGCAGGTCATTTACTACTTGGGAGACCTTGGCAGTTCGATCGGCGAGTAAAACACGACGGTTTTACTAATGAGTACTCCTTTGTTCACAATCAAAGAAAAGTTACCTTGTGTCCTATGTCACCAAAACAAGTGCATGAGGATCAAATACACTTACAAAGAGATCATGAAAAGAAAACCAAAGAGAGAGAAAAAAAGAAAGAAGAGAGAAAAACAAACATTTTTGCAAAAAGGAGTGATGTAAGGCGAGCTTTGGATTCTAAAAAGCCAATGATTATACTTCGGTATAAGGAAACACTTTTAAATACTAACGCTAATAATCCTTCTTTGCCTAGTGTTGTTTTTGCTCTTTTACAGGATTATCAGGATGTATTTCCCGAAGAACTTCCACAGGGATTACCACCAATTCGGGGAATTGAGCATCAAATTGACTTTGTCCCAAGCGCGACCATTCCAAATCGCCCAGCATACCGAAGCAATCCCGAGGAAACAAAGGAATTGCAAAGGCAAGTTGACGAACTAATGGACAAAGGTTTTGTGAGGGAAAGCATGAGTCCATGTGCGGTTCCTGTTATTTTAGTACCTAAGAAAGATGGGAAGTGGCGAATGTGCATTGATTGTCGAGCGGTAAATAACATCACGGTAAAATATCGGCATCCCATTCCTAGGTTAGATGACATGTTAGATGAATTGCATGGATCTTGTGTGTTTTCTAAAATTGATTTAAAGAGTGGTTATCATCAGATTAGAATGCATGAAGGAGATGAATGGAAAACTGCTTTTAAAACAAAATATGGGTTATATGAGTGGTTAGTCTTACCTTTTGGTTTAACTAATGCTCCTAGCACGTTCATGCGACTAATAAACCATGTTTTGCGTTCCTTCATTGGAAAGTTTGTAGTTGTCTACTTTGATGATATCTTGATCTATAGCAAAGATTTAGATGAACATGCATTGCATATAAAATCTGTCCTAGATGTGCTTCGAAAAGAAAAATTGTATGCTAATATGGACAAATGCACATTTTGTACGGATCGAGTTGTGTTTCTTGGTTTTGTTGTTAGTACACAGGGAGTACAGGTTGACGAATAAAAGGTACGTGCAATCCAAGAATGGCCAACTCCTACTAATGTCAGTCAAGTTCGTAGCTTTCATGGACTCGCAAGTTTCTATAGATGGTTTGTAAGAAATTTCAGCGAAGTCACAGCACCACTCACCGAAGTAATCAAAAAGAGTGTATGATTCAAGTGGGGTGATGCACAGAAAAAAGCGTTTAATTTGATTAAAGAAAAATTAACTAACGCTCCTTTACTTGTATTGCCAAATTTCACTAAAACCTTTGAAATTGAATGTGATGCTTCAGGTTTAGGCATTGGAACTGTGTTGATGCAAGAGGGAAAACCCGTTGCATATTTCAGTAAAAAATTGAGTGGAGCAGCTTTAAACTATCCTACCTATGACAAGGAGTTATATGCCTTAGTTCGATCTTTGGAGACTTGGCAACATTACCTGTGGCCTAAGGAATTTGTGATTCACACAGATCATGAATCGTTGAAATATTTGAAAGGCCAACACAAGTTGAACAAAAGACATGCACGATGGATGGAGTTCATCGAGACATTTCCGTATGTCATTCGGTATAAGCAAGGTAAGGAGAATGTCGTTGCCGACGCTCTCTCAAGAAGGTATGTGTTGTTAAATACTCTCGACACAAAATTACTTGGTTTTGAACAAATCAAAGAATTGTATGTTAATGACCATGATTTCTGTGAAGAGTTTAAAATTTGTGAAAAAAATGTTGTAGGTAAGTACTTCAAGATGGATGGGTTCTTGTTTCGTGAGAATCGATTGTGTATACCTGCAAGTTCTTTACGTGAACTATTGGTTCGTGAATCACATGGAGGTGGTTTGATGGGACATTTTGGTGTTGACAAGACTTTATCTGTATTAAAAGAACATTTCTATTGGCCCCATATGAAACGAGATGTGGAACGAATTTGTGATAGGTGCATTACCTGTCGTCAAGCTAAATCTCGTGTTCAACCCCATGGGTTATACACACCATTGCCAATTTCGAGTGAACCTTGGATTGATTTGTCTATGAATTTTGTATTGGGTTTCAACCCCATGGGTTATACACACCATTGCCAATTTCGAGTGAACCTTGGATTGATTTGTCTATGGATTTTGTATTGGGTTTACCTAGATCTAAGTATGGTCATGATTCTATATTTGTGGTCGTAGATAGATTTTCAAAAATGGCACATTTCATTCCATGTCATAAAACTGATGATGCATCCCATATTGCTGATTTATTCTTTAGAGATATTGTGCGTCTGCATGGCATGCCCCGAACAATTGTTTCGGATAGAGATGCTAAGTTCTTGAGCTACTTTTGGAAAACTTTGTGGTGTAAACTAGGAACTAAACTGTTGTTTTCTACTACTTGTCATCCACAAACTGACGGTCAAACGGAAGTAGTAAATAGGACTCTATCTGCATTATTAAGGGCTATCATTAATAATAATATTAAGCTTTGGGAAGAATGTTTACCTCATGTTGAGTTTGCTTATAATAGGTCCGTCCACTCGGCTACTAAATTCTCACCTTTTGAAATTGTGTATGGTTTTAATCCTTTAACACCATTGGATTTAGCACCTTTACCTATTTCTGAGTATACTAACATGGATGGCAAAAACAAGACTGATTTTGTTAAGCAGATACATGAGAAGACAAGGCTTAACATTGAGAAGAAGACGGATCAATATGCTCGGCAGGCCAATAAGGGTCGACGTCAAGTAATCTTCGAACCCGGGGATTGGGTATGGCTACACATGCGTAAGGAAAGATTTCCTGCTCAAAGGCGCTCAAAATTACTTCCGAGAGGAGATGGACCATTTCAAGTGCTTGAACGCATTAACAACAATGCTTACAAATTGGATTTACCCGGTGAGTATACTGTTAGTGCAACTTTTAATGTTTCTGATCTAAGCCCGTTTGATGTAGGTGAAGATTTGAGGACAAATCCTCTTCAAGAGGAGAGGTATGATGAGGACATCCATAATCCAGAAACCCGTGACACAACCCGAGAAGACCCATTGCAATTGCCACTTGGACCCGTTACTAGAGCCCGAGCTAAAACCTTCAAAGACGGACTTAACGGGATGATCCGTGAACTATGGAACGAGATTGGATCAAGTATAGAAGTTATGGAGGTGGAGTCCAAGCGTATGAAACCTGTAAACATGTTACGAATGGACATAGCGATCAAAACGATGAAAGAAAACCGTTTGCATGAAGCAGGCTAGCTCGCCCCGGCGAGGTTTTACAGGCCAATTTTCTCGCCCCGGCGAGGTATTTACAATACAAAACTCTCGCCCAGGCGAGAAGCTCGCCCCGGCGAGAATTTTCAATGCAATTTTCTCGCCCCGGCGAGAACCTCCTGGATGCAATTTGTTATTTTTTGACTTTCTTGATTTTCGAACTTTCTTTCATCCAAAACATGATATCAGTATTTAGGATCAATTACATGTGTTCTGATTGCAACATTTCCATATTTGTGTGCTTGTATTTCAAAAAGTGTGTGCTTCTAGAAGCTTCTAGTTTGTTTCTAAAACTAGTATAAATAGGTGCTATTGTAAACATCATAATTCATTAATATTCAGATTATCATCATTATTGTGAGATTGTTCTTTTCTTGTGGTTCTTGAGAATTCCTAAGTATTCCTTAGTTTTCTTTGAGATTCATATTCGACTTATCATACAACCAATCATAGTTGTGTGTGGCGTCTTCTACCGCATCAATCGTCGATTGTACCAAGATTACCGCTTCAACATAAGCGAGGGGTCGAGGTGTCGTTGGTGTCCATCCTACACAAACTTCATTTGCACGCAATTGTACCAAGATTACCGTCTACATATAGGCGAGGGGTTAAGGTGTTGCAAGCTATCCATCCTATCAACTTGTTAGAAACGATCCGGGCGACGACCACCTCACGCAAGCGTGCCGTGGAGTCTATCAGGTTCATCGAGTAAGGATCGAGTATGGATCAAATGAAAGAGGTAAGCTCGAACCCTAAAACGAGCGAACGGTATTATGCTCAGATTCGAGTTCAGTATTATAACAACCAAAAACGAGCTTGGCTCATATTCGGCTCGGATGCCTACCGAATCCGAGTCTCGGATCATATTTTCGGGTCGAATCTGAATCGGGTATCGAGCTACTCGGATCGATTTTCACCCCTAACTATGCTTAATGTATATGCTACTATTTCGGTTAAGTATAAATTAATAAGGGCTATATGTAGCTACACAGTTGAGTAGCTACACAATAGGCTATAGCAACGGTTTTCCAGAGCTATAGCAACGGTTTGTCTGTCGTCATAGATATTCTATCTATAGCGAAGGACAAACCGTCGCTATAGTCCTGAAAAACCGTCGCTAAAACTTACTGTGCACTACACAAATGTGTACCTATATTTTTCCCAATTAATAAATTAAGGGGAATATTTTGTGTTTGTTAGTAGGAAAGAACTTTCTCATTGCGGGCAAAAAGCATCTAATCTCAGTTAGTTAATTATTCATTGAATGAAAGCATATACCAATATTTTATGGAGTACAAAGTTATTGGAAAATAAATTAAGCGATTTAAACACCTTTTTCTAATAATTATGTAACCATACATTTTATTAAGTAGAAGGGGAGTATACATGGACTAGTTAAAATAAAGGTATTTGACTCTTTAATGGAAATTAAGATTAATGAAAATTAATTTGTTGTAATTAGATGGACATTTCATTCATGTAACAAACACCAATAAGAACAATAATGAGTGAAGTTGACCGGTGAAATTGAATAGAAATACTACTAGTATGTGCTAACCTACATCAATTAGTGAACGAATATTTATACTAATGAATATAAATAAGTCTTGTTTTAGTTGGTGAACATACAACCCTTTTGTAATATCATAGAGAATTGAGAGATGATGTAATTCAAAAATAGGTTAAAATGAGAGCATTTTTTCGGCTTTTATTTTCTTAAAAAAGTAGTATTAATTGAGATATGATTATCATAGCGAAGTTTTGTGTGTGTGTGTGTGTTTTGTTTTGTTTTGTGAAAGTAGGTTATCGAATAACAAACAAGATTAATTTACTATCGTGTATTTAACATTATTAATATGTATTTTTGTTCGACTTTCATAGAATAACCACCACTTGGTCATCTAATGGAGTCTTAATTCTAGTTAATCCAAATCAATTTGTTTAATCAACAACTTGATTGAACCATACATATGTCCAGCTCAATCTTGTTGACATATTGCTGGACTAGTTTATTTCCTATTTATTTCAGGACATCAAGTTACACCATTTTTATTGATCCTACTTGAACTTTATCCATGTTATTTAGGCCCTTTCAATATGTATATATGTTAGTTTGTTTCCTAGTAAGGAGTATCATTGTCATTGGGAAAAAGCATCTTCTGATTAATTAATTATTCGTGAAATTGAAAGCAAATATCTTGATTTTTATGGAGTACGTAGTAGCCTATAGTAGGTGCTTGTTTAATTAAAGAATCTCAAAATCAAGTGATAGGAAAGTAACTTTAATTAGTCTATAAGATTGTAATTATATTAAAATAGTTCTTATAAACAAAAACAACTTAGGTGATTTTTTAAGCGGTTTTCACTAATAAAAAGTCTTATTTTTATTTAGTGGGAAACTTAACAACGAATTCACTTGCAAATATAGGTGGTGCAAATTATTATAGAATAACCACATATGACATTTTACATTATTTATTATAAAATACTCTCTCCGTCCCAAATTAATTGCTCAATTTTGACCATTTTAAGTCAAATTGACTATTTTTAGAACTAATATTTTTATTATTTTTGTTAAAATATAGGTGAAGAGATTATAACCAAAAGAAAGTATATACAATTTATTACTAACTCCAATTTTTATAATTTTAGAAATATATTTATATATATGCTTAATTATTAATTCTAAAAATAGTCAATTTGACTTAAAATGGTCAAAATTGAGCAATTAATTTGGGACGGAGTGATACTCATTTTGTTACATAAAAAAAATTTCACTTGTTAATATTTTTTTTAATAAAAAGAATTTTCTTTTTAATTATTTATTTTTATAATTTTATTACTATGCCATCATAGTAACTGACAACTAATTATTAATGTTCTTAATATGTTGACATTCATGAATGTGCGTCCATGTTGAAAATTCTTTTAAATAGCATACTTTTTAGGGGAACCATAAAATAAAAGTACATTCCTAACAATTTTCAATTTTGTAAATGGTAATTTCCAATTTCCAATTTTATTGAATTTGGTTGTTTGGTTTTTTCTTTACAAATATCAAAAAATCTACATAGAACTTAAATTCCAAAGAAAAAAACTATGTTCATCCAAGAGCACCGACATATTTGTCAAACAATTCAACAAATTGAATGGTGGATGCATCAATTTTCTTTATTGGGGACAACCCATTCAGTATTGATCAATGACTACTCTCTCTGTCTACAATGACAGTCATATTGGTTGTTTGGTTTTTTTCTTTACAAATATCCAAAAGTCTACATAGAACTTAAATTCCAAAGAAAAAAAACTATGTTTTAGTCGTATCAAATTTGAGAATGGATAGAGTGTTTAATTGCAGATGACTAAGCAGTTACGTACGTAGTCACATACTCACATCCATTCTCATCCCTTTAAAATCCCCTTTTCTTTCCACCACCTTCTTCACCATCGCCAACAAAAGCAAAAGAAAAAAAAAACATTATGAGTGCTTATCAGTACTCCTCCTCCACCACCACCACTTCCCTTCTGAATTTATCTCCGGCCACCCCCAGATTCAATTCAGCTCTACCGGTAAATCAACCTCTCAAGCTTTTCAACTGTAAGTAATTAATTACAAGCCGAGTATAATTACTTGCCCACTTTGTTATCGTTCTATAATATTTTTTTAAAGATTAAAATGCAAAATTATGTTACGAGTTTATCATTTTTTAAAGATATGGTATATGATTTTACAATATAACAGAATACTATCTCATATTATAATTAGTAGTGTAAAATTGTACCAAACCATTTTTGTATTACTAATTATATCTTAAAATCCTAAAAAGGTACGGTTTTTCGCCCAAAGACGAAAATATCATACGAATAGAAACACAAACACATGAGATGATTTTGCATTTTAATCATTTGTTATATATTATGTCACTTTGTATGTTGGTAGGGGAGGAATTAACTTGGAATGTTATTTTATGCAGCTGGCGCTAAATATAAATGGGTCAAGTACTTCAACTTTGGTGTACAATGTAATGCTATTTCGAAACCTGACACTACAGGTTTAATACTATTTAAGTTATTTGATGGATTTCACGAAAGCATGAAACTAAAATTTATGCATATTGATGTACTTATAATTATAAATTTGTGCAGAATATGCAGATGATTTCCAAAGTGATTTACCAGTGATTAATTGGCATGAGGTTTTGGAAGCTAACACAAAAACAGAAAATCTCAAGGTGAATTGGACAATCAAAATACTCCTATTTTAATACCTTTTTTTTCCTTTTCCTTTTTATTTTGTTTTTTGGAAAACGTTATACAATAATCCAAAAGTTTAGTCATTGTAACAAGCATGCATGAAATGTCTTATTGCCATAAATTTTGTAGTTGTCTTCATCAAATAAAATAAAGGAATGTGTAGATTCCATCCGAGCAATGTTTGGTTCCATGGATGATGGAGAAATAAGTATATCAGCTTATGACACCGCATGGGTTGCTCTTGTGGAAGACATTAATGGAAGTGGAATTCCCCAATTCCCTTCAAGCCTTCAATGGATAGCAAATAATCAGCTCTCTGATGGTTCATGGGGGGATAACCAAATATTTTTGGCTCATGACCGGATACTCAACACATTAGCTTGTGTAGTTGCATTAAAATCATGGAATATTCATCATGACAAAATGGAAAAAGGTACGTAAATGAATTACAAAAATGTCCATTAATTATTTGAATTAAGAAGTAAGCTAATTAACTAGGTTTAATTATGCTTAATTTGTTGTTGTATAGGGATGTCATTTATTAAAGAAAACATACATAGGCTCCAAGATGAAAGTATTCAGCATATGCCAGTAGGGTTTGAGGTAGCATTCCCTTCGCTTATCGAAATTGCTCAGAGGTTAGACATTGAGGTTCCAGATGGATTTGCCAGTCTTGCAAGAAATTTATGCACAGAGAAATGTGAAGCTCACGAGGTAGATTTACATAACTCAAACTTCACCCTCCATTTTTTTTTTTACTTTTTTTTTTGTACTTTTTTCTTTGTTTTAAAATTTTGTTATTAGTGTAATCAGTAGAGGGGACATGAAACCTATTTTCAAACCCTATTAGAAAATATTATAAACAACGTCTGATACCAGTTAAGATAACTGTATTCTCAACCCTATACAAAAATTAATATTGTAAATAGCGATTGATACCAGTTGAGATAGAGCTCGTCCATTTGACTATAGATTTAGAAGAAAGACTATGTCCCATTATATATTGCTTTTTTTTTTCTTTTTTTTTTAAAATCTTTTTTGTACATGTATGTATTAACTGTATTTGTGTAATAGGATTCCAAAGGACCTAATGCACGAGGTGCCAACGCCACTACTCTTTAGCTTGGAAGGAATGCCAGAGCCGGATTGGAAAAAGTTGCTAAAATTACAATGTCTAGATGGCTCATTTCTGTTTTCTCCCTCCTCCACTGCCTGTGCACTCATGCACACCAAAGATGATAATTGCCTCAGATATCTTAGCAAAGCTGTTCAAAAATTCAACGGGGGAGGTACATAATTAATTTGTTTTTCTGAAGTAGCTAGAAAGACTAAATTAATGCAAAACTCTCCCCTATATGTGTGCCCATGTAATATTTTTGTACATTCTTCAGTTTGACTAATTAAAAAATTCTTTCCTCAAAATACAATTATTAGTGCAAAATTATACTTTCTAAGATAATTAGTATTGCAAAATTGGCCCGAATGATATAATTTTGCATTACTATTTATACCACGTGTTAACTATCAGTTAGATTGTAAAGTCAAGTATCATATCTTTACAAAGTAATAAACTCGTAATACAATTTTATATTTTAATCAAGTAAAATCTTACTTCAACTTTTAAACAAAATTTGTGCACTTCTAAATGTTATTATTCAGTTCCCAATGCATACCCCGTGGACCTATTCGAGCACATTTGGGCTGTTGATAGGCTGCAACGCCTGGGAATTTCTCGGTATTTCCAATCGGAGATTGAAGAATGTATGGATTATGTCTTCAGGTACAAACTGTAACTAATTTTGTACACACGAATTTTAGACCTTTTTCAACCTACATATAATGAATATATAAAATTATCAGACATTGGACCAAAGAAGGAATCTGCTGGGCAAGAAATTCAAGGATTTGTGAAATTGATGACACTGCTATGGGTTTTCGGCTTCTAAGATTGAACGGTTATGCGGTTTCATCAGGTTTGTCGATTATATTTGTTGCGGGGAAATTTCAGAAAAATCTATAATTAAATACATGTTTGGTTACGTAGTGTTCAGAAGTGCAAACACACTTAAAAATCTTGTTCATCTAGAAACTAATTACTTTAAACTCAACTTATTTAACTCACATATGTAACGTTTAGGGTTCAAAAGCAATAAACAAAAATGGTGCAATGTGTTTGAATATCCATACAAATCAAAGGCACTAAATAGTATCAATGCAACCGCTAGTAACTAACAAACCTTATATAAATGTCAATGACAAATTTTAATATGCCTAAAATGCATTGTATTTTAAATAAGACTTTCATTTTGGGACAACATAAACATTAAAAGTACAAAAAAAAAGGAAGACACTTTTAAAGTTTACAAAAATCTAATTAATTTTTTTGCTTCTTTATTTGTGCAGATGTATTTCGAAATTTTGAGAAGAACGGAGAATTCTTTTGCATCGCCGGACAGTCAAACCAGGCCGTTACCGGAATGTTTAATCTGTTTAGAGCTTCACAGGTGTTGTTCCCAGGAGAAGAAGTACTTGAGGATGCCAAAAAGTTTTCTTTTGAATTTTTAAGAGAAAAACAAGTTAACAACCAGATCCTAGATAAATGGATAATAACCAAGGATTTAGCAGGCGAGGTATGTATAGTAGAGCAAAAGAAATGAAATCTAAAAAGTTATTTGAGGCTTTTTAACCATCTATTTGTTCTTATAATAAATTTTAAGAAACGTTGATATATTTTTTTATAGGAAGTATTTATTATTAAATTTTATTTTTATTAAAATAGTTTTTTTTAAAATTTTCTTCACTTTTCTAAGTTTGGTATTAGTAACTCGATAAATGAGTACTACTATATATTATAAAATGGCAGCATAATTCACAATTTGAGAACCACTTTCCAAAGAGAATTTTAGCAATAATATATAGTAATAAAATTTCTTTTTTTACTCAAAAAAAAAAGATTTGGGGCTATCGAGAGATGCTTAAATAACATGTATATATACCCTTGAAACACCATATTATCAGAATATGATATATATATATATATATATATATTCTTGGTTGCTTGATGCACACAACCTTCCTTCTTAGCTGATTGTTAGACCGTTCCTGCCCCAATAAAAATATAAAATACCTTACACTCTCATTAGTGTAAAATAGTAATGCATTATTTTACATATAATGTTATTTCTAAAAATTCACTAACACAAAGAAAAAAAAAGTACCCCTTGTTCTTTCAACTTTTTTTAAGTTACCCCTGTTCTTTTAACTTTTTTTTATTATTATTTTTAATTTCAATTTTTTTTTCTTTTTCTTCTCAAAGTCGAATCAACTGATCATGAATTTCATTAGTACACTCGTGCTTTTTCTCGTTCTTGACTGTTCTAAATAGAATATATATGACCATGCATATTAAATTTGGAATTTTCCAAATTTCGTTACATGTCACGAGCTCCCACATGCATTAATAATCCAAAGCGTAGGTTTTAACAAAACAAAGGCAATTAATATAACTGAACAGGTGGGGTACGCACTAGACATGCCATGGTATGCCAGCTTACCTCGTGTGGAGACAAGCTTCTACTTGGAACAATATGGTGGCCAAGACGATGTTTGGATTGGAAAGACTTTGTACAGGTATATAAGTAAATGTATATACATATACATATACATATACATATATATGTATGCATGTATTACATTGCATGTGCTTGTATATAGACAAACATAAATAGATTAAAATGCTAAATTATTCTGTTAATAGTACTGTTCTAAAAATTCCGTCTAGATCCGATTAATTCTTACTTAAGTGTTAGGCAGTTCTCTACCACCTCGATTTGGAGGAGCGCCTAAAGCCCTGCCAAGGCCGAACCAATCATCTACTTTGAAACTTTATAATACTTGAAATGACCATTTTAAGCCTTAAAAAATTAATTTTTTATGGTAACTTTCATATAAAACTTAAAAAAATTATATATACTATATACTTTGTATAGTATAACAAGTATGTATAATAAAAAAAAATAAACAAATGAGATCGCCTAAAAAAATATCTAGTCTATCATTTGCACCGCCTAGGCGCTAGCTGCGTCCTCTACCGCCTAGGTCCGCTTAATGACTTTTAAAACATTGATTGTCAATTTATCTATTTTATGACGTTTTTGTCCATGAATTTGGGTATAGCTAGCAAATTCTCTCTAAAAATATAATTAGTAGTGCAATACTATATCTTTTTAGGTCAGTTTTGTATTATTAGTTTAAAAGGTACAATTTTAATTTAATAACTGTATCTTAAAAAAATTGTTAATTAATCAAAGTCAACAACGAAAACATCACAAAAAAATATAGGGACCAATATTGCACATCAATAACTGGAAGGAAATAGGCATTATTTATACATTGGTTTGACTGCACATATTGAAAACGTACCCTTCATGTATTCTTACAACTATTTATGCATCCCAAAATTAGAGTTTTTTTGTTCTTGTTCGTCCAAAATTAGAAAACTCGTTAACAAGTACTCTCTCTCTTCCAAAAAAATCTTATTTAGTTTTGATCTTAATTAATTTATAAAATTATAAAATTTAAATTACGACGTGAGTTTATTTTAATTTTTGAAATAATATTTTTACTTGGTAATTCGTTTTAAGTAGTTTCCTATATTAAAAACTTCATCAATCAAAATTTCATATATATTCACATCATAGCTAAATTTTAGAATTTCACTACTTAGAAAACAAAATCAGATGAAACTACTTTTATTGAACGGAGGGAGTATATGAAATTATTTCAACAAAAATTAAATAATACAACCCTAAAAAATGAAAAAATTAAATACATGATGATAACTACGGATATTATTAATAACCTAATATTCCCATATATGTATCAGTTGAATGTGCAAGCAATTAATTAACTTGCGCTTTTTGTCAACTATTTGTTCCAGAATGCCTTATGTGAACAATAACATCTATCTTGAGCTTGCAAAATTGGACTTTGCTAAATGCCAGGCAATTCATCAGCTAGAATGGAGCCATATGAAAGAGTAAGACATTTATTTGAATTATTAAATACCTACCAAAAAGTATTCCCTCAGTTTGAAAATGGGACTCTCATTTCTGGACAGGAAGTATTTGTTTTTATTTTGACTTAATGACTAAAAAATTGTTGACCTCCAGTCAAGTTATCAAAAAAAACTCGCAAACTATTTTTTTGCACCAAAATCATTGAACTTTCAAATAATTATCGAAAATATTCATAGTTAGGTCATATCGGCCGACATATTGCATATAATAATATGGTCAAAAATTTTACATTTTTGACAATTGTTTAAAAGTTCAAGGGTTTCGTTGCAATTTTTTTTTTTTAGATATCTTGACACAAGAATTTAATGATTTTTTGGTGATTAAGTTTTTCCATTTCTATTGTGACCTGATTAAATAAGCTTTTCTCTGCAGATGGTATGAAAAATACACCCTTGGGGAATTTGGGATGAGCGAAAGAAGCCTTCTCTTATCATATTATCTGGCCTCATCAAGTTTATTCGAGCCCGAAATGTCAACTGGGCGATTTGCTTGGGCCAAAACCGCAACTTTGGTTGAGGCAATCAGAACATATTTTAGGAGCCAGCAAAACTCCATTGAGCAAAGGAAAGCCTTTGTTGATGAGTTCAAGAAGACTAGTGAGAATTTAAACTATCTCAATTATGGAAGGTAACAACTCTTAAGATAATCAATATTTTAACATCAGAATTTTTCTACGAAAATCAACATTTCCCTAAAAAAAATTTGCTTTTCACAAAATCATTATATTGAAGAATAAACATGAAAGAAAAATAGATCCTTAAAGTCTGTAGTTTTGCAAATAAGACTCTTTTTGTGCAACGGAGAAAGTAACTTACACGAGTCTTTTTTTTTTTCTTTTTTTTTCACAATGGTATATAAATCCCTCGATTTGTTAATATGTTTCTTTTCTTTTGTATTGTTGTTCTAATTTTATGTGTATACTCTCTTTGTCCTATAAAGAATGACATTTTTTTTATTTATTTAACTATTATATATTATTGGGATAATACTAGAAAAAATGATTTACAATATTTGCTGTTTAATTCCCATACAAATGAACAGAATGAAACCAAATTATGAAACTTTTCACAAAAGTTTTGTTCTTTGCACAACTAAGGTGCAATATTTTCAATATATTGTTTTCAATCAATATATAAACTCATAAATATTGCCAAAGTTTAATTTATATAGTTCTCTTCTTTTTAAATTAACTTTTTTTTTAGTCAGTTGTGAAATTTTAAAATTTAAAATGATTACGAATTTAAATAATTTTTTTAGTACAAATAAGGCAGTACATTGGATGAGTGATATCTGAATATGCTGTTCTGCAGTTACAAAACAAGGCATGAGCTCATAGGGACACTGCTAGGAACCCTAAAGCAGATCTCACTAGATGCACTGGTGGCGCACAGCATAGATATCCACCACCACCTCCGTCACGCTGTGAGTTTCTCACTCTACCTCTCTCCTTCTCTAAATATCGAAATATTCAGATCTGGTCTATCTTTTTCGTCTCATCCACTGTAATGTACTAGTGTTAGATAATATTTATTTATTTAAAAATTTTAACTAACTACATTATATAATATATAACCTAAAAAACAAAATGAGAGAAGTGATTTGGAATCCTAAATATCTATATAACCATTAAATTAATGGTGCTAATTAAAATAATTTCTTTTTTAATATTTTTTATGTTTGACCAAATTAAGTGGGAAATGTGGTTGCTGACATGGCAAGAGGAAGGTGACGTAGACCAAGGGGAAGCAGAACTCTTAGTGCGCACCCTAAATATATGCGCCGGCCGTTGGGTATCGGAGAATTTACTGTCCGATCCTCAGTATAAACGTCTCTTCAACTTAACCAATGGAGTCTGCCACCAACTTCGGCTTTTTCAATACCACAAGGTAATTTACATATTTACTTATCTGGTCAAATTTTTATATTTTAAAGTTAATTCAAGATATTTTTTTTAGTCAATTTAAACTTGCATCAAATATACACCATAAATCTATATGCAAAATTTTTATGCAAAATATTGGGATTTAGATTAGGTAAAGTTAGCTTTTGATCAGTAAATAGCAAAGTGTTACATTTATATATCAAAAGAGTTGCATTTTGTTGGTCTTTGATACCCACCAATGTACTTTGTGCTACAAATATAATGCAACACTTTCCTATGATTTGTTTAAAACCAACTTCACTGAATCGAATTTAAGAAATTGTTTCCCGATCTCAATGTTTATACAGTAACATAAGATACTTTTAATGGTACAATATTTGGGTGCAAATGTACTTTTAAAAATAGTTAATATCCAGTATTTGAAACTGTGGTCAACTTGTCGTGCTACATAGCCAAAACAACACATAATCTTGGTTTGATATGAACATTTCAATAATAATATTTAAACTCTTCATAACATAATTAAAGTACCTAATATTCCAATTCGGATATTTTAATTGCTACATAAATATTTTAAAAAAATATATATCCATCTGATCGATATGTATCTCAATTGTAGCAATTCTTTAAGGGAACTGATATTTCCACAACACTTTTTCATATTTTCACAACAAAAGTGTCGCTATAGATGTATAACAACGGTAAAAACCGTCGCAATATGATCTATAGCGACACTTTTATTGTGGAAATATCAAAAAGTGTTGTGGAAATATTCATAGCCTTCTTTAATTATTCTTCGTTTTTTTAATCTATAAAATCAGTTGCATGATGAAGATAGCTGCAAAACATACACAAATGGCATCACAACCATGAAAATAGAATCAAGCATGCAAGAACTAGTGCATCAAGTGTTCTGCAGCTCATCCGACGGTCTGGATCGCGAGCTGAAGCAAACATTTTTTATGGTGGCAAGGACTTTTTACTACACTGCCTACTGCAACCCTAGCACTATCAATGACCACGTCGTCAAAGTACTCTTTTCCAGCGAGAGGGTACAATGATCATTCATTACTGTCAAGGGCAGATCTGTTAAAGGGAAAGCATAGACAGCTGCTCCTGCTGGATTTTTTTTTTAAAATAGGTATAGTGATAGTTCCACAAAACAAATAACAAGATGCTAAATGGATATAGTCCAAAGCTTCTGTTAAGAAAAGTGTACTAATTTCGCAGAAAAACAAGTTCTGAAAACCAATGATAAGCCACATGTTGAGCATCTATGTGGTATGGTGTAATCCTTCCCCAATAATCACGGGCATTACGAAAAGTTCCCTATTCTGCAATAGCTGGCCTGCTGCCAATGGATTCATTTCAATCAACTTTTCCATCATCTATTCATAGCATGGTTTTTAGACCTGGACCAGACCGGTGGTGTAACGCCCCCAAAATCGGGACTATTTTCGATCCTGACCTTGTGCGTTAAATATAACTTATATTAGCTTTAATTTATCATTCGATGTTAAAATAGCTAGAAATGTGGATAATTTAAAACTTTTCTTTCTGTCTTTCCTTCGTTCCGTGAATCGTAACCCTTATGATTATATATTCCAGAATCATATTTATTCTATGATTCATTTTGTCAAAGTTATTGAATAAGAATTCAAGTCTCAATACAACATCCTTTATATATCGGATAATTTAATATTTACAACCTTGCATTTACATACACACCACAAATGGTCAATAAAATGTGATACAGTATTTAACTAAAGAAAATAATTTTCCTTCGCATATGCTTCAAATCCTTATCATCTGAACAACAAGAAATCACGTCGCATAGCATACCTGCAAAAATTTATTTTTGCAAGACTGAGCTCAACAACCCAACAAATCTAGCAGTTTTCATGCTTCACATAGCACATATAGATTGAGTTCTATATCTCAATCAGACATAGTCATACGTTGACTTTTATAGTTCACAGTGCAGGATATATATAACTCAACATACTCATGTAAAGTTCATTAATATTTCAATAATGATTACACATAGTCATATTAAGTTCATGTAACACATAGAAACTGGAAGACTTGCCTTGGTCGATGATTATATAATCTTGTTTATACTTACAATTTGCGTTCATACGCCCAAAGAAGAACTTTACTTTTCGTCGTATAACCTATACATATAAAGTTAGCTTATAATACGTTCATCAATCCCATTTTAAATCTCATTTGAAACTTAAAATATTTTTAGATTAACCTAGCAATCTTCACTGCATCCTAAACTCGAGGTATTTATATCCTACATAGGTTAATTAATATATTAAGCACATGATATATGGTGTGCTGTCGCAGGCAACCAAAAATAAAACTTACTGCGAAAGATATTTATGTAGTAGTGCAAGCAAGAGTCGATCCCACAGAGAATGATTAATCTATTTTTATATTTTGTATACCAGAAAAGGGAGTTTTGAATGTAATTATTAAAGTAAACTAAAAATAATGCAAAATAATTTATTAAAGTAAATCAGAGGAAACAAACATTGGATTAAATCAACTTCCACCTCAGAAACTTACACTGATCATTGACACAAGCATAATCAATTAATATTTTGAATATTAATCGTTAGAATCAATTCACCATTCTGAATTATTCCGTGTCTTTCCTTAATTTTAGTTAGATAGAAACAAGCGATCTAAATAACCCTAACTACTAAACAACTTCAGACAAGCGCTAAAAGTTTAATCTAGTAGATGCTTTAAGAATTAAAAAAATCGATGAAGCTAAACAACACAAGCACAAGCGGTTGCATTTAATTTAGTTGAATATTCTTCCTAAGATATAATAATCTCGTGATCTACAGTCAATTATATATTAACCTTAGTTTCTTCACAAATTAGAGTGACCAAACAATTACGGATTTAATATCTAATTCAGCACTAGATTTCTACGAATAATAAACTAGCGTACACTCTAGTAATTAAACATATCAATCATAAAATTCAAGTACAGAAGAATAATCAATACTCAAAATAATAATTAAACAGTTAAAATAAATTAGATCTCATAGTGTAATACTTCTGAGGCTTCCGTCTCCTTAATCCAAGAACAGAAATTTAGCTACTCATAGCTATGAAAAACACCAAAGAATAATAGAGAGATAATTATTTTTATTTATTGAATGAAGTGTTGTGTCCATTACATCAACCTTGACTCCTTATTTATACTACTCAAAAGTAACCCTAACCCTAATAATAATAGAAACAATAACAATCCAACTTAAAATTGGAATTGAAATTATAACTAAATAAAACCCTAATTACATTAGTATTAAAAAAATTAATATTCTAGAATCTACTTCTATTAGTTCCTTAAAGAAATCAGATTGCCAAGATTGAATTTTCATAATTGCCGTATAAAAGATTTTTCCTTATCGCGTTAGAAAATTAGTTGAATCCAAATTTAGTTTTGATTCCAATTGTTGAATCCTTGAGCTGCTACGAATCCCATAAATCTCTTCCAATTTGGAAAGGAATCTGTGAATATAAAAATACCATGTAGGTTCACATGAATAACTTGTGCATTATTACAACTTTGCCCCTCCAAAGCACTTCTAAAGTTACGGACTCCGTTAATTGTACCTAAAATAAAAATATAAGAATAATGAGTGTATTTAGGCACAAAATAAATATAAAAGATAAAGTATTAAGGGATAAAAATATAACATATTTTATTCTCATCAATATATTCATAACTTAATTTTTTTTATTATACATAGATTCGTACATTCGACATTTAAGCAGGTCTATAAATCAAAATCGGAAACTCACATAATATCTTCACACTTTCATAATCTTAACCTCTTAAGATTTCATCACGTTTATATGTTGTAGATTAGTTTACAAATTTGTTTAACCAATCTCCAAATTGGTTCCATCATTCTATATTTAAGTTAATTTAATCCTTCACATGGTTAATACTTTAATTCATGAAGTGTACATATTATGCACCAAGACCCTGTTATTTAATCAAACATCTCCACCAACTCTACAATAGTTATAAGCATTTTAAAAAGTAGTTATAGGTACAGGACAAAAGCATTAGCTCGATCTTCTGCATGGCATCTACACATATTATTTTTATTTTTTGAAAAAAGTGGCAAGTTATTGTTGCTACATAAACTATAGGATGTGGGAGTTGGGAAAGTGGGAACAATGTGTCCTGCCTGAAAAGTAATTTTAAGGAAGCTGTCCACACGCTATTTTGATATTTTCACACGGTATGACCTACCTTTAACCAAATCAAACATGTTAACTGGGATAGAGAATTTCAATTCCAAATTTACCTTCTTCTATCTTTATCTCTCACTACTCATCTACTATCGTCTATCTCTAATTCATCTTTCACAAGAAATAAGAATCAAATTATACAAGACTGTACTAGAAATCAAATCAAGTGTATATATTGATCTGGGAATTAAGCTTACACAGAGACATAAGAAGGAAAATTTATTAAAGCATCTCCAAATTTCTTCTAATAGAGACCATAAAAAACAGGCAAATAGAGAGATACTGCCCACAAAAACTCAACCAAATGTCTCATCTCAAATCAAAGTTTCCCCGTCTCAAATCACACACAAGACCAATTTAAGTTTTTCTTTACAAAATTCACCATATATAGTTTCTAAAATTGATATTTTTGAAACAGATGGGGAAATAAATTTGAAAAGAAATAAAAAAAAAATCAATCGGGAACCACATGTGGATGCGGTCCAAAACTTCACAATCGGAATCCCAAATTCATCTGCTATTATGTTTGTAATCGACGGAATCTCAGCCGTTGACTTTAGCTTAATTAACAAATCTCGAAACAGAGCCAAACAATTCTTTAGAACGGATTCAAACATGGCTACAGAGAAATGAGATTTAGTAGGCTCGATCTGCGGTAATCCCTCCAGTATGGTCTCGAACCGAAAATCGTCAAAACCCGCAACCCATTCGGGTCCTTTGGACCAAATTAATCGCCTCTGGTTGTGTTCAGAATTGACGAAGGTAATGTGAAATCCTCTAGAGTGAAAAAACTTGGCTAGTTGCATCATGGGGATTATATGGCCTTGTGCTGAAATGGAACGCATACTAGATAGGGATAATATATATGATTCTTATTTCTTGTGATGGAATTAGAGAGAGATGTTAGATGAGGAGTCAGATTAAGATAAAAGAGAGTGTAAATTTGGAATTGAAATTCTCTATCAAAGTTAACATGTTTGGTTTGGTTAAAGGTGGGTCATACCGTATGGAAATATCAAAATAGTGTGTGAAAATATCAGCTCCCAATTTTAATTATCGTGAAAGTATGGAGTGCCCTGTGTATCACTTACTAAAAGGTACATGACCACAAAATAGGAATATAACTAACTAAAAAGTATTAAATCACAGGTTAAATAGACCTTAAAAGGATCTTTAAATATCTCTGATTGGGCCCGACATGAAAAAGGAAACTAAAATTGAGCAAGTATTGCATACACTTCATGGACACTTAAAGAAATATGTATTGCATTTAGATTGGATGATCTAGTTTTTTTTTGGAATCTCTAATACAATCTTCTTCTTCAGGGAATAAATAAAATTTGAATAGCCAAAGTCTGACCCTAGTAACGTTGGTATTTAGAGAGCATAACGTGGTATTTACACACTTATGTTTTCTGAGTGCTTGTAAATCCTAAAGATTTAGGATATAATTTTATTCTAGCGGTACCAATGAAACTTTTGGTCCACTAACTAATGTTTTTTTTCCTTATCAGATTAGAGAGCTTGATACCAACATTAAATGGGATGCCATCAATGTCTTTTAAAGATGGATAAAGAATTTAGAAAATCTCCAAAACCAATTTAGACTTATTTTGAAACACCCAAACTACTCAAATTATATTATAACTCATGTATACCTGTCATCTTGCCCAAAACATAAGCTAATTATCATTTCTGAACATATTAATCTCTTTTAAGGCATTTTCTCAAACACTTAACATGCATAGTCGAAAAATTCAAGTCTTCATAAGAGTTTGAACATATTTCGCAACTAATTCCCCCATTCAATTCTCATCCTTATTGCTCTAGAATCCTTTTGATTCCTTTATCACACAATCCTCCACAGCAATCACATCATCATAAGATATTATTTACTCAAATTTCCATGAATTGAACAAGTAAAGGTTAATTTACCTCTTGTTTGATGTATTCTGCTTGAAGCTTGCTTTAGGATTGATTTGAATTCCTTTCTTCAACAATACTTTGCTCTAATACTTCTTAACTTTAATTGGTAACTTCAACTCTTCAGTATATTTAATGATTTCCAGCATAATTTGGAAGAAGTTTGGTGTTGGTAGCCTTGGGAGTATAAAAGTTAAGATGGAATGTGTTGAAACGGATGAAAAGAAAGGTAATAATACTGATTTTATATATATATATATATATATATATATATATATATGTATATGTATATTGCACTATTCTACTACATTCTCATTTAATAGTTCGTTATACATACTTCAATACTTTCATATATTGTAATTAATGAATCATAATTACATTTATTCCAACGAATTATTGGATAATTATACATTTATAATATGTATAAAAATTACTCCACTGATTACAAAATTAAATTGATTACAAAATTAAATCCATAATTAAAATAAATACCTGAAGCGTAACGAATCAATTTAAATAATTAATATTTATTCTATTAATTATTTAAATATCGCATTTAAATTAAATTTCTTGCTTAATTCCACAAATTGTTTTCAAACAATTTGTTTATATTAGAAATATATAATTTAATATCCTCCGTACTTATCGCACCAAGTATTATGTATATTAAATATACATGATATATTTCCAATATCATGACAAAATATCTATAAATCTTTTCCATAAGAATGGAAACTACACATTAAATAAAAATAATTTATTTAATGAAATAATTTCTCTATACTAAAATAATTTAATTCCATATATTATTTTAGTTCTCTTTAGTCCATGTAACAGACCAATTAAAATAGTTAATATTCAGTAACTATTTTAATTTACTTATTTAATATATACAACAAATTTTGTATATTTAAATTTAATCATCTTCTTCTTCCCATAAATTGTCTTCAACAATTTATTGCTATTCATTAAATATATAGCTTTAATATATTTAACCATAATTTAAATGTTATCTTAATTCACCTATTTAATTAAGTGAATTAATTAACTTGCTCATGAAATTTAATTCACAGTGAATTCATTGCAAGACTTCATAATCAAATTATATTATTTCATAATATAATTTAAAATTAATCTCCATTTATAAATTATTTCTAACCATTTAGTTATATTATACTCCTATTAAAATAATTTAATATTATAAATTATTTTAATTTGCTCATTAATAGATACAAAAATTTTGCATCTATAAAGCTATCCATCTCTGTAAATAAATTGATTCTAACAATTTATATCAAACCAAACCAAATATATAATATTATATTGAATTATTCTCTTTTCTTTCTCAAAATTATTTTCTCACAATTTATTTAATTATAATAAATATAATTATATATTCACTATATTACAAACATGCATACATTATTCTCAATAATGTAATATTATTACAAAATTCTTTCAATAAAATGGAGGCTATTAAATGTATTTAATACCACCAATTTACTATATTAAAATAATTTAATATTATAAGTTAGTTTAATAATTTTTTTTATCATAAATTTTACCCATCTCATTTCTTCTTAATAAATTGTCCTACAATTTATTTACATGAAATAATAAATATATAATAATAATAATAATAATAATATACTTATTATTCACAAAAAAACACATATCGCATAACACCTATTCACTTATGCAATATAATATCACATCACATATCACCAAATAAGAATTTTATTTCTTAAATTCTTATTTAAATATTTTTTGAAAATCCGTGTCATCATAGGTGGTCGGACTGCTAAAAATTGGAACCGGTTGGCTCTCCGGTCTGGTTTAGACTTGTAACCCATTTTTGGCCAAAACCCGCTCAAACCTAGTCAACCGGCAGTTGAACCACCTGACACAGTGATGCAAGAGGATCCGAGTCCGACGACACTGACTTATCAGACAACACGTTGTTGGCATTGAAGTACCACGAGTTGGAGAATCGGCACAAGAATCGCAATCGTTGACTTTTCGGGTTCGGGTAATGGACTTCGGGATCGAGGTCAAATGATGGACCTCTTCGGGATCGGTTTCGGAAGTTCAGATTGGTTTCGGCAATTTTATTCTTATTTTTAGTAGTGTTTTAGTTATTAAGAAGTTGATATCTATTAGGAGTTTCTACCATAATTATAGGCAGCTTGTTACCAATTAGAACTTTATTTCGATAGTTATAGGAATTTATGTTTCATTTTGATAAGGAAATCTTTTGGCTATAAAACACGGCTTGTGGGTTGAATTATAATCAACTTTTGTTTTGATAATAATAATTTGAGCATTAGAGAAGTTTTTCTGTGTTTAGGGTAATTCTTTTGCTTCCTTTGCTTGTGAATTTATTTATTTACCTAGCCTGCAGGATAATCATTATCCCGCCAGGCATCAGTTGGTATCAAAGCTCAACATCATCTTGGGGTTAGATTTCATCAGTTCTAATGGCTAGTGGTCGTGGTCGTCATGGACATGTTCTGAATGAGGAAGTCCAGCACCGTGATCGTAACGTTCAGGACGCGATGATTAAGGATTTATAGGGACAAGTTACAGAGTTAACCAAGCATCTAGAGGCACAAAATCTCGGTAATCGTAACGAGGAGAATTATGATTTTGAGTCCAGTTTTAAAAACCATTATAACAACAGGGATTAATTCTGGGAACGACGTGGTCTAGGTGATCATCATCGAGACCTGGGTTTTAAGGTGGAGCTACCGAAATTTTCTGGTACATTGCAAGCAGAAGGATTCATCGATTATATGAACGAAGTTGAATGTATCTTTGAATATAAGGAAGTTCTAGACGTTATCAAGGTGAAATTGGTTGCCATCAAACTCAAAGGCAGAGCATCTGCTTGGTGGGAGCAGTTGAAGCGCTCAGGAGTGTTGCCTCTTTTTAAGTATTAAATAAAAGAGCTCTAACTCACGCAAGTATACGTGGTCAACAAGTAATACAGAGGAAGTAGAGTGTCGTCCCACAGAGACAGGATTAAATTAAATCACTATGCATCAGCTCTTATCACCATACTTATTTGCTTAAACTAATGACTTACTTTTGGTGACAAAATTATTCCTATATCAATTAATAACTAACTATGCAAATACTAACAAAATATATCAAGCCTGGAATTAATGGGATCCTAACTTCATCTAATAGTTCATCTAATTACCACTATCAAGCTATAAGGTTCACATATCACAGAAAAATAGCCAAGGACACTAAAATAGACATAATCATTTGTCAATGCATTATGACCTACTTACATAATATCCATACTTGATAGACAACATGTAATCACCACTATAACCAAAATCACTATATTTCTATGTGAAATTGCAATTATATTGATTTTAAGCACAAGTCCTTATTTTGACTCTTACGGTGAAACAGTATATTTCTATCTGATTCACAAAATATTAAGCTAACCAATTAAGCCTCATATTCGCAAGCTATCATGATTACAATCCATACTTATATGTTATTTTTCAATTCCATACAAGTACTGAAATCGAATGGTGATCAAGCATTCATACATGCAAAACAATCATGATAGAAATTCCTTATGATAAATAAATCAATCTAGCAATCAAGTCTGTAATTAAACTACATATTAAAATCCGTTAAAATCCCATAATGGAGATTAGATCATGTCTGAACCAAAAGCCATTATGGGATCAAATCTACACATGGTAAATTAACAAACAATTCAATAAAGAAGAAGAAGATTGATCAAACCCAATTGTGAATAATATTCCAAAGTAAAGTTCAATCCACATAAAAATCCAATGCTTGAACAAAAGTAATCCACACCCAAATCTCTAAGTTCTCTCTAGAAAAGTAGAATAATAACAATAAATAATAATTTCCTCTCCTAATGTTGCCCTAATTACATAAGATAAGCATTTTCAGTCCTTTTCCGTATCCAACTCTGCTTCTAGTAGACAAACTGCCGCACCTAAACTGCCTTTGGCGCCCCGGCGCCATATCCAATTCATTTATAGCGCCCCGGCGCCATATCCAAAATTACCAAGATGCCCCTAGCTTCAAGATTAGTTCCCAAACACCTGGATTGACCTTGTTACTCTTCCAATTCCCTCCTGCATAACATAAACACAAAAACGAATAAAATGATAATAAAAACACTCAAAGATAGCAATAAATTAAGCTCAAAAGCACTAGATTCGTAGGTATAAAACCCACTCATCAAGGAGAGAGACAAGGGAGGTCCAAAATCACGGATTGGGAAAAAATGAAGAAAAAGATGCAGGGACCCTTTCTTCCTTTTGGCTACACTCAATCCTTGTTCAAGCGACTGCACCTATTGAGGCAAGGTACCAAATCAGTTGATGATTATATCGAAGAGTTCTACCAGTTGATAGCCCGGAATGATCTATCTGAATCAGAGGAACAGTTAGTGGCACGATATTTGGGTGGTTTACGGCAGACCCTGTAAGATGCCCTTAGTCTTCATTCCCTATGGATGGTTTCAGAGGCATATCAACGAGCACGCGATGCAGAGCAATAACAGAACAGGAGACCGGTGATGAGGAACAATGCAAATGGTAGACCAGCACCCCCATCAACAACCTCGTTCTGCACCGCAACAACTGCAAGGTAATCCCAACCCTACTATTCGATGTTTTAAGTATGGCGAACAAAGGCATAAAATGAATGAGTGCAGAAAACCTGTTAGTTAAAAGGGTAAGAATCTTTTGATTGAAGAAGATATAGTCGATAAGATAGAAGAGTTAATGGAGGCCATATATGATGAATATGATGAAGAGGATATGTTATATAGTGATGGGCAAGAGACTTTGGTTATTCGAAAGAATTTGTTGAGGCGAATCAGGAGATGATTGGCTGAGAACCAATATCTTCTATACAACTTGCACAGTGACAGATAAGGTCTACAAGATGATCATCGATAGTGGCAGTTGTAAAAATGTAGTATCGGACGAAGATGTCCAAAAACTGCAGTTAAAAACAGATCGACACCTCAAGCCGTATAAGTTATCATAGTTGAATAAAGGTAGTGAAGTAACAGTAGACCGGAAATGTTTTGTCTCTTTTCAATCGGTAAGAAATACTTTGATAACGCTTGGTGCGATGTGGTGACAATGGATATATGCCATGCGTTGTTGGGACGACCTTGACAATATGACCAAAGTGTCACTCATGATAGTCGGAAAAATACGTACTCCCTTAGTATAAAAGGGAAGAAGGTTGTGTTAGCACCTCGAAGGTGTAAAGGTGTGATGTATGCTCTACCTCCTTATAGGAGCAGTTTGAGAGATAAGAACTTAGAAGTACCAGCCGATGTACAAAAGTTGCTATCAGAGTTTGCTGATTTGATGCCTGAGGAGCTATTTCCTAGATTACCTCCGATAAGAGACATTCAAAATCCAGATAGACCTTGTTCCAGGATCGAGCTTACCGAACAGACCAGCGTACAGACTCGGTCCCAAGGAGTCTGAAGAGCTACAAAGGCAGGTAGTTGAATTAATAGAGAAGGGTTATATCCGTAAAAGTATGAGCCCATATGCAGTACCAGCTTTGTTAGTGCCGAAGAAGGATGGAACTTGGCGAATGTGCATTGATAGCAAAGCAATCAACAAGATTACGGTGAAAGACAGATTTTCGATACCTCGCTTGGATGATATACTGGATCAGTTGTCCGAAGTAAAGGTCTTTTCAAATATTGATCTGAAGAGTGGATACCATTAGATAAGGGTAAGACCTGGAGATGAATGGAAGACGGCGTTTAAAACTCAACATGGTTTATATGAATGGATGGTTACTCACTTCGGTCTTTCTAATGTTCCTAGTACATTTATGAGGTTCATGCACCAAGTATTGCGACCTTTCATGGGGAAGTGTGTAGTAGTCTACTTCGATGATTTCCTGATCCACAGTCCAAACTGAGAGTCACACCATGAGCACCTACGAGCTATCTTAGAGGCATTAAGGAAGGAACATCTATTTAGCAATCATAAGAATAGTTCTTATTTCACAACTTCGGTAACTTTCCTTGGCTTCGTTGTTTTTACCAAGGGTGTTCACACCGATCAGTCCAAGATCGATGCAGTCTTGACATGGCCTACGCCAAAGACTATACATGACGTCAGGAGTTTTCATGGGTTGACATCTTTTTACCGCCACTTCATCAAAAACTTTAGTACCCTAATTGCACCTATCACCGAGTGCTTTAAGGGAAAATTATTCCAATGGTCCAAGAAGTGTAATAGCCAGAGATTTAAGTCACATTGTAAATGAATATATTAATTAAATGTTAATGATATTGAAAATTTTGTGACATGTAGTGAATGATCTATGTGATTAATTGTTAGTTAAAGTAGGGCCCACTAATAGTTATTTAAATTAGTGGACTAACCTAAGATTATTAATATCAAGAAAATTGATAAGATAGTAAACTAATTAAATATTCAATTAAAGTGAATATAGTAAGTAAACAAATTTTATACACTAATTAATATGAATATTAATTAATGAGAATTATGTGATATATGAATAATTAATTTTAATAGTCTAATTAATAAGTAAGTACTAGTGGACTAGCCTAATTAATTAATTAACCAATCCCACTCTTTAATTGATCATGGACTTAGATAATTAATGTGTAGACTAATTAAATTAGTCCAACATTTAATAAACTAGTAGCCGAGCATGGAATGATAATATTTGGAAACTAGTGGCCCAAAGTGGTTAAAATGAGCCCAAAAGGAATTTAATTATAGTCCAAATTGTTAGCCCACTTGGAAAATACTTTTAACAACTTATTATTCTATTAAAGCAATAAAAGAAAATAAAAAATTAGAGCAAAATAGGGAGGGGGCTGTCAAAATTTGGGGCCCACATGGGTAAGTTGTTGATTTGTTAAAGCTTGCTTGTAAAGGATTAAAAAGGAAGTACAATTAGTAATAATAACCCATCACCAACTTGTCAAAAATTGTGTAAGTAAGTATACTTATTAATGATGGTAAAATAGATAGATATACTTTGTATATCTATAGGTTGAAGCAAGTATACTTCTTTTCCTTTAGAGAATAGAAGTTAGTCATTTACTAACTTCATTTTTCAAGCTTAGAGAGAGAAAATAGAGAGCAAAAGTAATTTGTGAGATATCCTTTGTAAGCCAAAGAAGAGGGAGTAGCCGACACTAGAGAAGAAGGAGGAGAGCTTGTGGATGTCCAATAAATTCATCTTTTACTTTGGAAAGCAAAGGAAGATAGCCTTTAAGAGCAAAAGGTATAAAACCCCTATAAAACCCTAATCTTGCTTTTCTTGTAATTTTTATGGTAGAAAAGTTATCATCAAGATTTTTGTGCTTAGAATCATGCTAAATATATTTATTTATGATGACATGTGGTGTTGGTATGTGATGGTATGGATTTATGTGGAAAAGTTAGGCTAAACGCGCGAAAATATTTTTACCGACGAACAAACCGTAGCGTGTTCGAATAAATTGTGTATTTTGAAATCTATACATGATATTTGTGATTTTCTTTTTTGGAGTTTTAAGGGTAAGTTAGGAACAAAACTTAGTTGGAATCGTTTAAAAAGAACTTAAAATGAGTGAGTTATGCAATTTTTACCAAAACATGTTCACTGCTAGAACAATGTTGGAACAGTCCACTTCCGGACGAATTTCAGTGACCAAAACTTGTCCAAATTTGGATTTTGATGATGGAAAATTGTAGTCGAAAAGATACGAATCCAACGATACGGACTAGACCCCAATCCGAGTTGTAAATTTTATTTTATTCACGTTTCCGTGAACGACCCCAAGTCTGGAAATTAAAGTGCGGCCTGCACGATTTATTTAAGTGAACCGGTCCGGTTCACGGGGGGCTTCCGATGACCGGTTCATGCCTTTTTCGGCCGGTTCCAACGACGGGTCTTGGACCAAATTTTTTCTAAAATGTTAACAAATATTATAATATTTAATTTTTTAATTTGTTTTGGTAATTTAGTAATTATTAGTGTAATTAATGGTTTAAACTCTTTTAAATCATTTAAAATTACTAACTAATAAATTTTTAATGCTACTAATTAATAATTACACTAATTAAATATTTTTTAAGTGTAATTAAATATTTAATTATTATTTAATTAACATTGGGTAATAATTAAATAGAGTTAGTGTTACTAAACTAACTATTTATTATTTAGTTAAGAATAAATAATAAATAGGGTTAAAGAATTAATTAATTATTATTTAATTAATTTTAAATAATGATTAAAGAATGTTAAAGTTAATAAACTAATTATTTATTATTTAAGTAAGATTAAGTAATTAATAATGATAATTACTTACTCACATGTTATTGAATTAACATAAAAGTTTATGAATTAATTATTTATTATTTAATTAACCCTTAAATGTAGTCCCCAACTATGAATTACCTATACTTGAAATTAGATTATTTGCATAACATCTTTTTTTTCTTTTCGTTTTAATACTCGAGTCAATCAAGTAGGACGAGTTTAAAAGTTTAACGATTTTGTGGAGGTCTGGATGGCGATATTAAGTTTAAGGTTAGTTTATTTTTAAAATATTTTATTTTAGTTTTTACGACGATTGTGACCCCACTCATTAAAAATTATGAGCCCGCCACTGATTGCACGAGCATGCATGAAATGAGTTTGAGTCGAGTGAACCAAAATGGAATGAGGTTCCATTTTGGTTTGCAGATGTTAGAAATTTTTTTTGCATTGATTACAGCTTAGAGGTAGAACATGAAAATGGCTTCACATCAACTACTGAGTTTGTAACACTCCAGTCCTATATCGAAAGATATAAGAAAAATTTATCTGTATATAATGAATTAAGTTATTAACAATAGTACATTCAGTCATGACCTTTTGGTGAGCCTGTGGTAGACTAAGATGACTAAAGAAGATACTATTGGGCTACTGATTTAAGGGTAAGCTAAGATGACTAAAGAAAATACTATTGGGCTACTGATTTAAGGCATTGTTTGGATAGATTTGGTTCGATTCAGACTTAGATTTGACTCATGATTTGACCCGAATTGTTACAAAGTTGCTTATGTTTTTCTCTTGGGGGTTCCGTGAAGCTTCTAATTAATAATCAATTAATTATTAACAAAATAAACAAGCTTTGGACTTGGATTTATCTCAGGATTTGACCCAGATTGTTGCAAAGTTACTTACGTTTTTCTCCTGGGGGTTCCGTGAAGCTTCTAATTAATAATCAATTAATTATTAACAAAATAAACAAGCTTTTAGCTGAAGAAGACATATTTGGATCGTTGAACTTTCATGCTCATATAGCGAGAAATTTTTCTCATTATTAAAAATAACTCAGTAAATGAATGAGTGAGCAAGTAGTTAATGACAAGAATACATAGTAATTAGAAGCTTCACAAAAATGGACCACAGAAAGAATACATATTAATTAGAAGCTTCACAAAAATGACAAGAATACATATTAATTGATGACATAGAAATTGTTCTAGAATTGTCTTGTGAACAGTACAGTTGTAGTCGACACGTGTCATTGTCCTACCAAATATAGCTGTTAGACAGAGCTTCAAATGTCTTGTCTTTATCGCAAACACATATGAAATTCATCCTTGAGAGTTGTGTGTTTAAGGTTTATGATCCATATTATAACCTGCCACAGACTTGCCAGAATGTCTGTACTCTACGATTTTGGCTTCAATTGAGTGAAATCATAAAACCGTTCTCCAGATAGTAAAGAAACTTTAGCTTTACTATATTTACTCTACGTTTGTAGTGGCTCTGCGATTCTGGCACTACGAACTGACATTTACCATGCGACCTTAAAATGACTTCAATTAACTCTGCGATCTTAGAGTAGTTTTGCTTTCAGCTATACGAAAGTCTTCTAGCCTTGGACAACTTAACTATTACAAGGATTACATAAACAAGCTCTACGATTTGGATCAACGTAACAGATTTGATCCCTAACTAATTAGTCCTTTTATATATATCTCAAGTACTTTACAAAATATACTTGTTATTACAAATATACATTAAATTTAAGTCATCATCAAATCAAATAAGGGTCTACATAACATACAAGTACTAACACATAATTTATTACCGTACCACCATAACTAAACAAACAGCTTGTTTCTAGCTTGTTTTAATTTGATAGTTTAATTTTCACTACTTTGCCACTAAAGGGTTTAAAGACAAAGAGCTATTAGGACCTGGAGGTTTTAGTAGGTTCTATAGAGGTGTACTATTACTCTAAATCGAGGTTACGATAAAGAGGGTGTCCCATAAATCAAGACAGGGAATGAGAGAATTCATCGCAGAAATTGTAAGGGGCCGTTTAGCTGGACGGAATCGTTTTACGACAGAATGTAATGATGTTTGAATCGAAATTAGATCATATTGAATCGGAATCAAACTATTGATTCATGCATTTGCTACGTTACATAGAAATTATATCAGAATGGAATGAAATATAATGTAATGACTAACATATCTCTAACTAACTAAGTAATATATATAATAATGCAAAATAAGTATAATACATATTAATATTCTAATACTATACTAATATATAATAATATTATATATTCATATATAATATTTTTATATTATATATTACTATAACATAATACAATAAAAAAATAAATAATATTATATATATAATATTATATGTTATAATATTAAATATTATTATAAAATAAATATAATACATATTAAAAATATAATATTAAATATGTTATATTATATATTATAATATTAAAATATAGTATATAATAATATATATTATATATTTAATATACAATATAATATATGTCATATATATTCTATTAATACAATATAATACGAAATAAACTTAATACCTATATATATATATATATATATAAAATCTATGGGCTTACGGGAGATACCCTCTAGAATATATAAGTTATATACCTTAATTTTAGAAACTGAGTTTATTTCAACTTTTTTGGTAAAATTTAACCTTACAGATGGAAAGATCATACAAAAATATGAGCAATTAAACATAAATTTTTATTCAATTTGAGGTTGTGTAGCACCATTATTATAACATTGTAAAATAAGTATATTTTTTGAGGATTAAGATTAATTGAACTTTCATTACAATAAAGTTGATAATAGACGTCACCAAATTATATGAAAACTTATATGCTCAAATATTTTTATATGTTCTTTAAATCCGTACGGTTGGATTTATCTAAAAAATCCTAAAAATGGACGTATTATACCCTCCCTCTAGGGTATATCCTTTTTTCACATAATTTATTATATTATATATATTTATCTATTTTTATGGGTGAGGGCATTTTTATCTTAACATTTTTTTCTCCATTCCTTTACTCATTGGAATCGCGATTTCAATGACCATTCCGATCAAACTTAGCATACCAAACGTCAGAAAGGAATTGTTAGTCAGATTGGCCATTCCTTTCTGCCTTCCTTCCTGCCAACCAAACGCCCCATAAGTATTTGACAGGCTTAGACATTGGAATATAGTAACACTCTTGGGTTATTGTCGGCAAAAAGATGACTTGCTTTTGGTTTATGACTGTATGGTTAATGGAAGTTAGGACAAGGTCCTTCATGACCAGTCAAAGTCCGCCCTCAATTGGAGCTAGAGACTTCGAGTCATGAAGGGTGCGTAGCAGCAAGGCTTAATTACACACATCAAGAGTGGGAACAAATTGTTATTCATAAAGATGTGAAGGAAAGTAATGACTTGGTAGATGGTGAATTAAATGGAAGGTTAGGCGACTTTGGGTTGCAAGATTGTATGATCATGGAACAGACCCTCAAACTACTCGTGTTGTTAGAACTAGTGGGCATTTAGCTCCTAAACATATATACTAGAACTGGAAAAGCCACAACTAACACTATTGTGCATTCTTTTGGTGCCTTTTTACTTGAGGTTGCTTGTGGCAGATAAAGGTCGATAGAGGTAAATACGGGTCCTGAAAATGTAATTTTAGTAGATTAAATATTTTCTTGTTGGAATAGAGATGAAATTGTTCAAGCAGTTGATCGTAGACTGGGTGTTGATTATGTCGTGGAGGAAGTGGAGTTTTTTTTTAACAAACAGCAAAAAATGATTTTATAGCTGAAGGAGTCCAAAGAAGCTTGGACAACAAAACAAAGTCTGAACATTGTTGCACACCCACAACAATAGAAAACACACTCAAACATCCAAACAAAAAACAAAAGCATCAATAATACAATTAAGTCTAAAAAGAGGAACACCTGCTGCCTCACACAATTGAGCAGCTACCTCTTGAATGTTCTTCAATACAACCCTCCAACATACGTATCGTTGATTGAAGGTTGCATTATTGCGAGACAGTCATATAGTCTACATAGTTGCCGCTCCAATAATTTTCCCTTTCTTTCTCAAATCTTTGACAATATAATTGTAAGTATGCAAAATCACAATCTAATTGTAATACGCAACGGAAAATGGAAATTAAAATTTTTGCAACTTATCCATGAATCACCTTATGCATAGCTATTAATTGAAGAAGAAGATGAACAAGAAATATACCTTAATAGATCCAACCTTTGAACCGCTACAAGATCTACTCCTTGTTGATTTCTTCAAGTTCCTCCTTTCTTTGCTCCTTGGATTAAACACTAGCTTCAAAGTGTATGAAGCACTCTAAAGGTGATCCACCAAGAAATGATTAATGAAGAAACAAATTATGATTTCCTAGAAATCAAGGATGGCTAATCCAAATAGTTCTTTCTTTCCTAACTCTTAAGAAATTCAAGAATAATTATTGATTTTTCCTAATCTCTATTAGGGTTCATCTCATGATCTCTTGCAAAAAAATGCAAGTATTCATCTTATCATTCTAGTTGTATACTTACATGTATACATATTCTCCTAACCCACATGTAGGCTTCATTTCACACATAACATATGTTACTTGTTTAATCAACATTAAGCAAGTAACACATATTAATCTAGAAATTGAATTTCATTTGCATTTGCATTTCATTTGTATTTGCATTTGTAGGAGCATTTATTACAACTAAACTCTTTAGCAATAAATGTATTAATTCAATTCCCAATCTAATTAGGAATTAAATAATAATAATAATAATAATAATAATAATAATAATAATAAGATTTCTCTTATTAATTTATAATTCAATATTTCTCCAAATATATCATTATAAATATTAAGCTATTCAATTTATTCTACTAATAAATTAAATACTTAATTTATTATCATTAAGCCAATTGTTTCTAAATAATATATTTCTTTTGCGGTGTGACCCTTTAGGTTCAATATTATGCCGGTAGTAGAATAAATAAATTAGAACAATTCTAATATTATTTATAATGAATTAAACTCCTTTAATTCATATATAAATAAATAATATTTATTCTACATCATGAGTGACACCTTACGATAATGTATCATGACTATCCGTATAATATGAAATCGACGTTTAATCACATAGAACCTATTCAGTAATAGTTACCGTACAATTCAATCCTTCTACCATACAATGTCCCGATTAAATATAAGACATGGAATTACTGACAAGTCTTATTTTATTTAATCATATGCATTTCGATTTAAGAATGCACAACTCCGATTAATGTAAATTAGAAACTCCTTTCTAATTTTCATTCAACCCTGGCCAGGGATTTTTGAGCTGTCATTTATCAAATCGCATAGGACATTCTCTCCCTTTATCAGAAGTGGTAGATCCTTTGTCGATCATTCACCTACCTCCGTGTATACTTTATTATACCCGTACATACCCTATGACATACCCTAAGGTATTAAGGAATATGACAAAGTATAACTTAACATACACAAGGTACTATGATGATCTCAAGTCCAAGGATCACTTGTACAACTATCACTTAAGAACTTCCCTATTGACAGGTGAATAAAACTCCATTAGGGTTCTTTAAGCGAGTCACGTTCAGTGAACTTATTCTCTAATAAGCACCTACATACTTGCTTTAGTGTCTTCACACAAATGATTATGAGATCAATCATTATCTTCTAAAGATCAAGCATAGTATGTACTAATTTATCCGGATCAGTAATCCCAATATTAGTGATCCAACGATTAGGAACATTTTAGTTTTGAGCTTTCTTGAATTTAGATCTCACTAGCATAATCTCATCATGATTCTAAAAGCATTGCTCGAAAACTATGGGTTCATCACATTTATTAATTCAACCAATTAACATGGATAAAATATGCCTTTTATTCTATTATTAATATTTGAATAAGATTACAAAGTAAATGCTTATTACATCAAATATAATTGGCTTGAGGGCATATTACTTTCAATAATTCCATTGAAGAAACAATTGCACTGAAGAGGATGATTGAACCTATTGAATTCCTAGCCACTCATAAACGTCAGATCATATACTCTCCAAGTCCATGGACAAACAACTAGAATATGATTTACTGTTTCAGATAAACAATCACACCAAATACAACTTGACGATGATGGATCAAAATACATGCCTCTAGAAATAATGAATTCTTTCACCGAAATACATCCTTAAACCGTCATCCACAAGAATTTACATTGCACCTTTGACGGAATGCCACCACACCAAGTAAATTTACTATTTATATTTATATTCATTTAGTTAGGCATGAATGTGCATGTAATATCAGTAGTGCAATGTATTTTTCAAAACTTTCCTTATTTCGATATCAATTACTATTGCACGCTGGGGCGGACTCACATATGTGCCACTGCAAGTGCAATCATTCAAATTTTCCCTTTTTTTTTTCTTTTACTCCTTCCTTACTAATATTGGTTTAGACTTTAGATAGCTACTGACCTACTGGGCTACATGGTTGATTAATGGTTGCATCATTCCTATAACTGTTTAGATATTATATAGTTAAGTCTTATTTAATACTCCTTTCGTGCCTTAATATAAGTCGTTTTAGACAAGTAGTTTTGTCTCTTAGTATAAATTATTTGAGAATTTCAAGTAAGCATTAATTGCTTAATTAGTTTCCTTTATTACCCCAAGTATTAAATATAATTTTGCTTCTCTCACTATTTTTTGCTCAATAAATAACACTTTTTTTTCAATACAAGGACAATATAGACAATTGATATTATATTTAATGTTATACAATTATTTCCTTAATACTTGTGCACAACTCTAAAACGACTTATATTAAGGGACGGAGAGAGTATATTGTATACTTAAGTTTTATTACTTCCTCCATCCCAGGATAAAAGTTATAGTTGACTTTTTACACATTTTAAAAATATGATAAAATGATAAAATTATCCATATTTAAATTCTCATCTAATTGCATAGGTTTTTACACATAACTAGTGATACTTCATAAATATGCATATAGAATAGAAATATAACAATTAGTACTAAGAGTATTATAGGTGAATTATTGTAAAAAATAAATTATTTAAGGTAAGTAGACAGTTAATTTGAGATTAACTAAAATAGTAATAAGGACTTTTATTTTAAGAATGATGGAGTATTATATTATGACACTTGGCAAATAGAAGGAATTAAACTAGATGACTATCCATGATTCATGTGTCGGGTAATTACTGTAAGGTTCCATATTTTCTTTTTCTTGAAGTCAATTGTAAAAGTTTCAATTTTAAAATTAGAAAAGTTATTTATTTAGCTAATATAATCATAACTATTATATTATACTACTAATTATAATAAATTTAATTCTTGGAATTTACTGATTAACATCAATTTTTAATTTAAAATTTTGCCATTTTAATATTCCCTTCGTCCCAATATAAAAGTCCTTATTACTATTTTAGGCAGTCACAAGTTAAATGTCTACTTATTTTAAATAATATTTTTTTACAATAATTTGCCTATTACCCTTAGTATTAATTATCATATTTCTATTCTCTATGCATAGTTATGGAGCATCACTAGTCATGTGCAGAAAACTATGCAATTAAATGAAAATTTAAATATGACCAATTTTGTCATTTTATCCTCTTTCTTAATATGCGCAAAAAATCAACTAGAACTTTTATCCAGGGACAAAAGGAGCATTACAAGAGGTAATAAAACCTTATAAATGTCGTCCCCAACTATATATATATATAACCTATACTTGAAATTAGATTATTTGCATAACATCTTTTTTTTTTTTAATAATTAAGTCAATCAAGTAGGACGGGTTTAAAAGTTTAACGATTTTTCGGAAGTCTAGATGGCGATATTAAGTTGTTGTTTATTTTAAAAATATTTTATTTTAGTTTTTACGATGATTGTAACCCCACTTGTTAAAAATTCTGAGTCCGCCACTGATTGCACGAGCATGCATGTAATGAGTTTGAGTTGAGTGAACTAGAATGGAATGAGGTTTGCAAATGTTAGAATTTTCTTTTTGCATTTATTACAGCTTAGAGGTAGAACGCGAAAATGGCTTCACATCAACTACTGAGTTTGTAACACACAGTCTCACATTGAAAGATATAGGAAAAATTTATCTGTATATAAGGAATTAAGTTACTAACAATAGTACCTTCAGTCATGACCTTTTGGGTGAGACTGTGGTGGATTAAGATGGGTCAAGAAGATAATATTGGGCTATTGATTTAAGGCATTAATTGTTTAGATGAATTTGGTTCGATTCGGACTTGAATTTGACTCAAGATTACCCGGATTGTACAAAGTTGCTCATGTTTTTCTCTTGGGGGTTCCTTGAAGCTTCTAATTAATAATCAATTAATTATTACCAGAATAAACAAGCTTTTAGCTTAAGAAGATATCTTTGGATCGTTGAACTTTTACGCTCGAGAAACTTTTCCTATTATTAAAAATAACTTGGTAAATGAATAATTGAGCAAGTAGTCGATGACAAGAATACATATTAATTAGAAGCTTCACAAAAATGGACCACTGCTGTTTTGCATCAACATAAGATGCTAAGCTATTTTCCCAAAAAAAAAATTAAAAAAAATCAACAATAAAATCTTGCATGTTTATTTTTTCATTTCAGTGAATGGCTTGAACTATTTACGTCAAGAGTTTTGGGAGATGAGATGATCAATTATATACTACTAGGACTCATGTGAGAATAAAGAGATTATGTAGCGGATGTATTAACTATTAAATACTCTACGGATTACGCATCCCAAAAATTTGTGCTTAGTTTTGGAAGTCAAAGTTTACTGACTTTCGTCATAATCAACTTTTACAATATACTTAAATATTGTTCATAATAATAATAATATTATTATTATTATTATTATTATTATTATTAAATTTTTTTTTACAAAATAGTAGATCCATATATTTATCTCATGTTGGGCTCTTTCGATTTCAAAACTCTCTCTTTCTCTCGACTTAGAAATTAATTGTAGCCTTACTTTCTCTCTCTAAAAACCCAATAAAAATGGAGAAAACAAATTTTGTCTCTCTAAAATCTCCATTCTCTCACCGGAAATGCATGTTCTTCCCAACTTTCTCTCTCCAGATTGGTGAAGAAGATGATTTTGTAACGAACGAAGTGGGAAGCCCTTACCCCTGTTATTTTATATTATTTAAAAATTATTATTTGGTTTTAAATTCTTTTGGTGTGATTGCCAAGTTTATTTTAATTTTAATTTTTCTTTTTCTTTTTATAATTTATTTTAATTTTATTTTGTATTTTTAAAATTTATTATTTTTTAAAAACTTTTTGTTGTAATTTTCAAATTTACTTTATTTTGTACTTTTAAAAATTTTATTATGTAATTTTTAGTTAGTTTTTTTTTTAAAATTAAGTCAATTCGTATATTTTTACAGTCAACTGGTATAAAATACTTGAGACCTGATCGGAATTGTGGACGGGTCGGATATTCCAGTCAATTTTGGCCTGATTCTGAAATTGGGGGCCACATTGTATGCAATTAAGCACTTTATGTAGTAAATTGTAAATTCAAATTCTTTAGGGGCCAAATTATGAATATGATGATACTTGATAAAATAGAAGTGCATTTAGCCTTCTTTTCAAGTCACCAAGGATTTGGTGATTTTGTCCTGTCATATCCGTCTTCTATGGGAAATATATTTTCACGCGAAATCTCTGTGGCAGAATCTCTTCTCTCTGGTGGGATATAACATTAATATTTATATTTCTGTCAATTAGTTAGGCATTAATGTGCATGTAATATGAGTATAGCTATGTATGTTGCAAATTGCAATGCACAGCAAAATGTGTGAAAACTTGTACAGAAATAACAAAGATTTGTAGACTCTTGATCCGTGATGACGGTCATTTCTTTTCGCACTGATTACAAATTAAATGAGAGCTAGAATGAGAAATGACTTCAGATCATCTATTGAGTTGTTGATGTTTTTCAATTGGGAATGCATGCACAGGTTATGTGAAGCTTCTAGTTAATTAGTTAAAGCGTCGAGGTCGCATGTAATATAGCAAGGAAAAATCAAAAAGAAGAACTTTCCCTTCTCACCAACTTAAAACTCACACACACACCCTTAATGACTCACTTAGCACTAAACAGTTGTGCATGCACGCATTATTTACACTTAATCACTGCTCTTGAGGGTGGTTAATTAAGCTCCCAATATATTTACAAGTATGCACATGAATTTTAACAGAGGCGAGTCATTGTCATGCACTCGTTCCATATATCATATTGCAGTTTACGGGAGAGTCAAATTTTAACTGTGCAATAGTAAGAAAATATATTTACGAAGTGTGAAATAAATATATATTTATCGAGAGCCGCTAGCTAATAGTTTGCCTCTCTGGTCTTCAAATCTTTGTCATTGCTCCTTGGGCACCCTAATAACTGGTGGAATTTAAAACTGTCCCATGCAACTTCCTTAATCGTTAGGGTATTGCAAAAGAGCGAAAAGCCCTGTAGCCGGAACAACAAGGCACAGCGACCCCGCGACTAGCTAATAGTTTGCCTCTCTAGTCTTCAAATTGCCATAGCTCGTTGGGCACCGTTATAACTGGTGGACATTAAAATTGCATGTCACATGCAACTTCCTTATTCATTAGGTTAATGCGAAAAGCTAAGTAGTAAGAACAACAAGGCATAGCGACCCCGCGACTCCATCATCAGAAGTCTTGCAATACAGTCCACGTGCATTGTTATGACAAACTATGACAAACACAATAAATCAACACAGAAAGATAAAGACAATAACACAAGGTTTTACGTGGAAACTCAAATCGGGAAAAAACCACGGAGAAGACAGAAGAAATCCACTAAATAAATATTTGAAGAATACAAGATAGAGAGAGAATTATTAGAATACTTTTGAATGAATCTGAATGTCTCTTCTCCAAAATCTTAGCACCTATATTTATAGGCCATAGGAAATTCCATAACCAAATAGGATAAGAAATACTAAATTTCCTATAATTAGGAAAGATAACTTTCCTTAAACCAAAACGGATTCTAGGTAATACCTAAATCCAAATCCAATAAGGAACTGGATAATACCTAAATCCAAATCCAATTAGGAATCATGTCATACCCAACAAATCTCCACCTTGACTTGAATCCTCCAAATATAGCACAAACAGAGAACTTTCTCCTCTTCTCAAAAAATGCACAACTCAAGTGTTTCGAACACTAACCAGGTCCAAACAATGGTTGAACTTGGTATGTGGTAACGGCTTCGTTAACATGTCAGCTGGATTGTCTGCAGTACCAATCTTCAAGACCTTAATGTCACCATCTTCAATAATGTCTCGAACAAAATGATACCTGACATCAATATGCTTCGTCCTCTCATGATACATCTGATCCTTGGTCAAGTGTATGGCACTCTGACTATCACAATGGACAACAGAAACTCCATGATCCATGTTGATCTCTCCAAACAAGCCTCGCAACCAAATAGCTTCCTTAACAGCCTCTGTAATAGCCATATATTCTGCCTCTATAGTAGATAGAGCAACCGTATGCTGTAAAGTAGCTCTCCAACTAATTGCACAACCTCCAGTAAATATATAACCAGTCAACGACCTCCTCCTATCAAGATCACCAGCATAGTCTGAATCAACATACCCTATAAGGGTATTGCCATTTCTTCCAAACTCTAAACCAACATCAGAGATACCTCGCAAGTATCTTAAAATCCATTTCACAGCTTCCCAATGAATTTTACCTAGACGTGATAAGTATCTACTTACCATACTAATGGCATGTGAAATATCTGGACGAGTACAAATCATAGCATACATTAGGCTACCAACTGCACTAGAGTAGGGAACACTTGACATATACCTAACCTCCGCATCTGTTCGAGGAGATAATTCAGCTGATAATTTGAAGTGAGCAGCAAGAGTAGTACTTACTGGTTTAGCATCATTCATACCAAAACGATCTAACACCTTCGCGATGTAGTCTTTCTAAGATAAGTACAATTTCTTAATTTTGCGATCTCGCTGAATCTCCATGCCAAGAATCTTCTTAGCAGCCCCTAAATCTTTCATCTCAAACTCAGTGCTCAACTGTGATTTCAGTTTAACAATCTCTGAACTATCTTTTGCTGCAATCAACATATCATCAACATAAAGCAACAAATAGATAAATGAATCATCCTGAAGTTTCTTGAAGTACACACAACTATCATATTGACTCCTGCTATATTCAATCCCAACCATAAATGAGTGAAATCGTTTATACCACTGCTTGGGAGATTGCTTTAAACTGTATAATGACTTTTTCAACAAGCAAACGTGGTCTTCCTTTCCTTGAATATGAAATCCCTGAGGTTGACACATATAAATCTTTTCATCAAGTTCACCATGCAAGAAAGCTGTTTTCACATCAAGTTGTTCCAACTCCAAATCGTGCATAACAACCAAACCAAGTAATACTCGAATAGAGTTGTGTTTCACAACTGGTGAAAACACATCATTGAAGTCAATTCCCTCGACTTGACTGAATCCCTTAGCTACTAGTCGAGCCTTGTACCTAGTGTCTTTAACTCCTGGGATGCCTTCTTTTTTCTTAAATATCCATTTGCAGCCCACAATTTTCTTACCTTTAGGTGGTTTCACAAGCTCCCAAGTCTGATTTTTCTGAAGTGATTCCATCTCCTCATTCATAGCGAACAACCATTTTTCTGAATCATTCGAGGAAACAACATCTTTATAAGTCACAGGGTCACTATACTCAACTGCCTCAGCAACTGACAAAGCATAAGCAACATAATCTGAATACTCATATCTCTGTGGTGGTCACACTGTCCTCTTTGCCCTGTCTCTAGTGAGACTATACTGATTGTCCACATGTTCTTCCTCTGGAACTATATTTTCATCTGCAACAGTAGTAGTAGGCACATGATCTGAACTCTGCTGTAATTTATAAACCTGAGGAGAAGTTACTTCGAGCTCCACCTTCTGACCAACACTATCAAAACTAACAATACAAGGAATAGATGATTCCTTGTTCTTGTGAAGCATAACTGACTCATCAAAAGTAACATCTCTGCTAATGATGACCTTTGCTGACTTTTGATCTGCACACCAAAGTCTATAACCCTTCACACCAGAACCATAACCAAGAAATATGCATTTTTTTGCTCTAGGTTCGAGTTTTCCCTCATTCACATGTGCATATGCAGGACAACCAAACACCCTAAGAGATGAATAATCTGTAGGATTACCTGACTAAACCTCTTCAGGGGCCTTATATTTTATAGCTGTACAAGGAGAACGATTCACCAAGAAAGAAGCTGTGTTCACTGCTTCTGCCCAAAATTCCTTGCCCAAACCTGCATTTAACAACATACACCTGACCTTCTCTATCAAGGTTCTATTCATCCGTTCTGCAACTCCATTCTGCTGCGGTGTCTTTACAACTGTACGATGTCTAACAATTCCTTCATTCTTGCAGAACTCATTAAACTCAGTCTCACAAAACTCAAGGCTATTATCGGATCTGAACCTTTTAATCTGCTTTCCTGCCTGCTTCTCAACCAAAGTCTTCTACTGTTTGAAAGTCACAAAAACGTCATACTTATGTTTCAAGAAGTAGACCCAAATGTAGGGTTTCTGACAGATAAAGGCAGCGGAATTTAAAAATTTTAAAACTATTTCGAAAACCCTAAAACAAGATCCATGCGAAAAACAAATTAATTCAGAGGTTTAGATTTGTTTTACCGATTATCCGAGCTTGAATGCAACGATGAAATTCTGGAACGGCTTCGATTCTCCAACGCAATCCAACGGAACTGCGTCTCTACGGTATCCACACGAACGTCCCACAAATCGTCACACGATCTGCAGCAAAGAGAACTCCGGTACTAGTCGCCAAGATCTGGATTTTCTCAAGTGTTGCTCTCAACTCTCTTTTCTAAAACGACTAGGGTTTTTCTATTTAGTTTTACGTAAACAAGACTGCTGATATATCTGATATATATAGAGTCCAAAAGGTTAAGCAAAACCCTAATCCTATTAGAAAAGTAAAATCCGAATTTATATATATATATATATATATTATATTTTAATTAAGTCTTACTTAATTAATATACATATATATATATACAAATTATCCTGTTAATTTAAATTCGTAATTTAAATACTATCAATCATATTGATATATTTAAATCCTTACAATTTAAATTAATTCTCTTTTAATTACGTTCTAAGTGTGTGACCCTATAGGTTATTATTATATTGGCAATAATTTTAAAATCATATTATAAAATTATAAACAGTGAGTGACATCTAGTAATGCATCACTGCTACCCAAATAATAATAAGATCGGTGACTCGATGCAACCTTTTCGTGACCAATGTTTCAATGTAATTTAATCCTTTTAACCTTGACATCCTAGATTAAACTCGAGCCATGGAATGTGTCATACTCTTCATAATTTAATCTGAGTTTTCTTGATCAATGAGTAGACTATATGAAATAAATCACTATTTGAGCATGGTCATGCATTTCATAGTCCTACTCAATCAAGAGGCCTATGGATATCACCCCTAATATATAGGAGGGTTAAATTCCATCTAGATCACTCATATTCCTCACACGATTCATGATGTACCCAATAATCACCTTTATTGTCCACCCTTTTAAAGGTGACATTTGATGATATCAAAGTACATAAATTCTCATATAGTAATATAGTGATTTCTGGTCGGAGGACCATTACATCATTGTCACTATGAGAATTGCTTATGACACTTTGCATAATGCTCTACGTAGAATTCTCATGATGGGTCTGTCCAGTACATTGTTCTTTAACATGTACCTATGCATTGACTTAATATCTCATATATTAATGACCAATGAGATTTGGCCATCAGTCAATCCACATACTAGTCTCAATGTATCATTGTTGTCTCATTCTCAATGATACTCGACTAGGGACATTTAAGAGTAATGATACTTATTGTAATTATATAATCTCATGTTCAAGTCACATACTTGAAGCTATATAATTTGTATCATTATTCTAAGGACTTTTATTATGTTAACATTTATATAACACAGTAAATGAAACCATAATAAAATAATTCATTTATTCAATCAAATATCAAAAGAAATGTTAAGCAATTACATTAAATAATTGGCCTCTAGGGCATAAACTCTAACACCAAACCTTCCTGGAGTAATCACCAATGAAGATTAGCAGATAATGTGCACCGCTACCTTTGGAAGGAACCCGTGAAGGACCCCAAAGGTCTGAATGAATGTAGTTTAAAGTTCCCTTTGTTCTATGAACTGCAGTCTTGAAACTAACTCGTTTCTACTTCCCCAAGACACAATGCTCACAGAAGTCCAACTTTCCTATTTTCTGTCCAGATAAAAGACCTCTTTTACTTAAAGCATCCATGCCTCTTTCACTCATATGGCCTAACCTCATATGCCACAACCTGGTGGTGTCATCCGCAGTAACTGAAGAACAAAGTACATCTGAATTTGTAGTTGTAGAACCCTCCAACTTATATAAAGTACCGACCTTGATTCCTTTCATCAACACAAGAGAGCCTCTACTAATCTTCATAACTCCACCTTCAGCTGTGTACTTACACCCGTTTTCATCTAGTGTGCCCAAAGATATGAGATTTTTCTTCAAACCTGGAGCATGTCTAACATCTGACAATATCCTGATTATGCCATCATGCATCTTAATTTTAATTGTACCAATGTCAATTACTTTATATTTAGAATTATTTCCCATCAAAACAATTCCACCATCAAATGGTTCATATGTGGATAACCAATCACGAGTAGGACACATATGATAAGAACACCCAGAATCCAAAATCCAGTCACTGCTAAGTCTTTCTCTGTCATCGACTACTAACAGAAGATCAACATTATCCTCAGCAACGCTAGCCTGAGCAGGCTTTCTTGCCCCCTGATTCTGCTAGTTCTGCACATTTTGTCCACTAGTAATCTGACCATGATTGTCTCCTCTCTGTTCTTTATTTTTCAACTTCAGATAATTACGTTTTATATGCCCTTTGCATGACAGTAGTTACAGCTGAAATTCTTATTTCTAGATTTTGATCTGTGTGTACTGTCACTTTTTGAACTTCTCTCAACTGACCTCCCCTTAACAAACAACCAAACACCTTAATCATCACTTTTTCCAAAAGTCATCTCATAATCTAGTTTTTGTTTACTCATAAGATTCGTCTTAACGTCCTCAATTGAGATAATGTCTCTACCATAGATCATAGTGTCTCTAAAATGCTTATATGAAGGAGGTAATGAGACTAACAACAATAGGGCTTGATCTTCATCATCAATCTTAACATCAATATTCTGCAACTCAGTTACAATTGAATTAAATTCAGTGATACAAGATTTGATTTGAGTACCTTCTGACATATGCCAGGTGTAAAGACGATGTTTAAGTCTCAATCTATTGGTGAGAGACTTCGTCAAATAGAGAGATTCTAATTTCTTCCACAAATCAGCAGCTATAGTTTTCACTAACACCTCTTGCAACACATCATTCGAAAGGCACAACTGAATTACCGAAAGTGCTTTATCATCCATAGTTTCTCATTCTGACTCAGACATCTCGCTAGCTTTCTTCGTCTCCCAATCCGTATCAGACATATCTACAGGCTTCACTGGCTTCCCTACAATGGCTTTCTTCAAGCCTTGCTGAGTAAGAACAACCTTCATCCGAACCTGCCAAAGACTGAAACTAATATTCTCATCGAATTTGTCAATATCAAATTTCGTTGATGAAGTCGAACTCAATGTCATAGTATGGATCGATAATAACCAAGCTCTTGATACCAGTTTGTTATGACAAACACAATAAATCAACACAGAAAGATAAAGACAATAACACAAGGTTTTACGTGGAAACCCAAATCGGGGAAAAACCACGGAAAAAATAGAAGAAATCCACTAAATAAATATTTGAAGAATACAAGATAGAGAGAGAATTATTAGAATACTTCTGAATAAATCTGAATGTCTCTGAATGTCTCTTCCCCAAAATCCTAGCACCTATATTTATAGGCTATAGGAAATTCTATAACCAAATAGGATAGGAAATACTAAATTGAGTATAATTAGGAAAGATAATTTTCCTTAAACCAAAACGGATTCTAGGTAATACCTAAATCCAAATCCAATAAGGAATTAGATAATACCTAAATCCAAATACAATAAGAAATCATGTCATACCCATCATACATGTATATAAGACTTATAACAAGATAAAATTACATAGAAATGTTAATTCTTGACGCGGATTACATAGAGAATCAAAGTCTTATATAAGAATTTTTTTTAACTTAAAACACCAAAACATATCATATATGAAAGATACCTAAATAATAATATTTCTAAGATAATTACTTGTAACATATGTTAACAAAACAAATCTTAATGAAACCTATATTCGTTGTCATTTTTTGTGTTAAAAAAAGTCCCATTTATTTCATTGCAACAAGAAATGACACAATAAATTACTTAATGTTACCATCACAATTTCATTATCAAATAGTGTTTAAAATGAATATTTAAAATCAATTATACTAGTGTGTGCAACATTAATATAATATAATATAATATAATATAATATAATATATATTTCATCCATTCATCAAAAAGAATTTTATTTGAAAAATTGTTTATTTAACAAAAATAAGTTCATTTTCTAATAGTAGTAATATAAAATAATTCAATATTCTCAAGTTAATTTGGGATCTCACTTCTATTAATATAATATAGAGGTCGAGAATTTAATTATTATTGACAGTAGGGTATAAAGCTCAACATAGACAGGTCCAGAAGGTAGTAGCACGCGATAAACATTGAAGACAATTAGTTATCCCCTCCCCCACTTAGACCCCTCCCTCTAGGTTAGGATAAATTATTGTAATAGATTAGGACATTCAAAAAAAAGAAGTTAATTTGAGATCATAATTCATTATCATCCACACTAGCAAATTAACCACTTTTGCTATACGTAATGATGTTTTACAATGATTTGTACAGATCATTACATATAGCAAAGCTCCAAATTAACAACCTATTATTTTTAGGGCTATACATACGATGGAATAAAAGTGTATCTTTAATATTCACAAATTTTATAATTTTTGTGGGATAGGCGGAGTATCATTTAGGAAATTATTTGATAACTCAAATTTAGAGCTCCCAACAAGTAATGTCTTCAATGTCGTTAAAATTTAATTTGAGGGGCCAAGTAATGACAATACTTTCAACATAAAATCAAAGAAGAAAAATAAAGAAAAATTGAAGCCAATTACCTATTTATTTTGAATCACTATAAATAAATACTTAATTACTCATTTATTTTGAATCACTATCAGTAGTTAAAAGATTTTATTTATAGAAATATAAGGCATTAAGGTTTAATATTTTAAAATTAAAATATTAATATTTAAAGTGTAAAAAGCGAAAAACTTTAAACTTTTAAGCGTATTTAAGCTATATATTTATCTCGTTATACTGACTCTTGGGCTCTTTCGATTTCAAAATTGTCTCTGTCTAGGTATGGGCCGACTTATTGTTGATATTAATTGGACTAATGCGACAAAGGAAAGACAAAGTATGAGGCCTGATTACTACCCAACGACTCTATTGACTTTTAGTCTATTGTCTCAGTCTTGCAATAGGACTTCGGCGGGAGGGGTTTATTTGCACAAAAACGCACAAAAGGTTTGGTAAATTCTCTGCTTTATTTAAATTTAAAAATATTTTAAATTAATTTTTAGAAAGTCAATATTGATCTAATAATTTAAAACCGAAGCAATATTATTTTTTTTTTTTACAAAATAGTAGATCAATATATTTATCTCCGTAGGTTATAATGACTGTTGGGCTATTTTGCTTTCAAAATTGTCTCTCTCGACTTAAAAACTGTGCTAGACTTGTCTACGCATGCATGGGCCGACTTATTATTCATAATAATTGGACTAATGTGACAACAGAAACACAAATATGAGGCCTGATTACGACCCAACAACTGCATTGTCACTTGCACGCAGGACCGTGTATTCTATGGCAAATTGGCAATAATACGATGTAGAGCTCACTCAAATCAAGGGAGTATGACAAAGAGCACAGGTTTAGTAATAACCCTTTTTTAATTCTAATTAATGAATCATGTTATCCTAACTGATTTTTAGCATAATGTATATAATGTGAACTTGTCTGAATTTGTATAAGAAAAGTTGTAAATTGAGTTAAAAATATACTTAATTACTGCGCTAAAAATAGCAATATCTTATTTTAATACTCCCTCCTTTTCACACAAAGATCTCAATTAATTTTTTTCATAGTTAATTTGTGAGATACTAAAATTCAAAATTGATGTAAATTTATATAACTTTAGTTAATATAATTGTTATTATTTTAACCTACTTTAGAAGTATTATTACTGGTTTTGTTTCTTTTCAATTCACGTTTTAACAGCAAACACATATATTAAAAATATAATTAATAATATGTCTTATTGATTAAATTGGGTATAAAAATTTTCAATACTATGACTTTGATCAAAAATTGTTTCTCTATTTTCTAAGGAGCATGTCATGCACGACTTTCACCAAAAAATAGTTTCTCCATTTTCATAATCTCATTAAGGTACGTCACTTGACTATTTTTTTTTTGTTAATGTGGAGTTTTCGACCCGCGGGTCGACTAATTTTCCCAGCCTGATATCACAGCGGTTTGCTACTCGACTTGCGCCGGGGGTACCGTGGCCACAGTAGAGTATTTTTAATGCCTTCCAAATGTTGCTAGTGAGAGTCGATCCTGAGTCATCCGGGTTTACGGTTCTTTCCCAGGACGACTTGCACTTCAAGGCTTAGGACCTTTTAATCCATTGCAAGCCACAATACTCTCGCCCCTCAGTATAAATACGTACAAGATCTTACCAACCAATTAATTATTCGAGAATATCATAGTGATTCTAGATTTTTTTGGAGTCAATTTAGGTATATTAAATTGATAGTAATGAAATAATAATAAAATTATGATTATAAATTTAAATATATTATATTATTTTATACTATTATCTAAAGCAATTAACACGAGTATTCGAATACACATGTTATTTTAATTGAGAGCACAAGGAATCACAAAAAGTGGGCATGCGACAACTTTCACCAAAAAAAATAATTTGTTTCTCCATTTTCATGATGTCATTAAGGTAAGCAAAGCAATGATCATATTGACGACTTCAAGGCTAGTAGTGCTCTGATTATATAAACGTATATGATATATAGTACCGAACAATTATTTAAGAACAAGTCCCCAGCTTGCATAGCCAATATATATTTAGCCATGTTAATCAAACTTCTTTTCATACTGGTGCTGCATCTTTTTCTATACACTCCTACATTATTAGTATCTTCAAATAATTCTCAAGATACTAATTTCACCTTCAATGGCTTCCGATCCAGAAACCTGATGAGCCTGGACGGTATAGCCGAGATCACACCAAACGGTCTCTTAAAGCTAACCAATTTCACCAAATTCGAAAAAGGCCATGCCTTTTACTCCAACCAAATCAAATTCAAGAAAAACTCTTCTACTTCGATTTCCTCTTTTTCCACCACTTTTGTATTTGCCATAGTCTCCGAATATCTGAAATTGAGCGGCCAGGGAATTGCTTTCGTGATTGCACCCACAAGACGCCTTCCGGGAGCTCTTCCGAGCCAGTATCTTGGTCTTTTTAATGAGACCAACAACGGCAACCCCAACAACCATATTTTTGCTGTGGAGCTCGATACTTTTCAAACCATAGAATTTGGTGATATCAATGATAACCATGTTGGGATTGATATTAATGGCCTAAAGTCTAATTTTGCACACACTGCAGCTTATTATCAAAATGATAATGGGCAGTTAAAGAACTTGACACTTGTTAGTGGACACCCAATCCAAGTTTGGGTGGAATATGGCGGCCTAGCCAAGCAAATTAATGTCACGTTAGCTCCAATCAATGTTGCTAAGCCGAAGAAACCACTCTTATCTTTGCATTATGATCTTTCTCCAATTATAAATGAAGAAATGTGAAGGGATTTAATACCATGTACGCTAGCATAAGTTTACATATACGAGAACCAAAATAAAATACCTCTTGAAGCATATTAATTCTTTTGGTGCGGAAGATCTCGAACCAATCCACGATCCAGCGGCGTCTCCGAATTACAATCTTGTGGGATGAAAACGGAGCTCGATTCTACGATCCGTTCAACAAGAATATTACCGAATATTTAGGAGCTCTATATTTTGCAGTGTGTTATTGCTTCATGCAATATACTCTCTCAATTCCTTATCAGAGTAATATCCGATTCCTTTTCATTTGCAGAACCAAGTTCAGCATATATGGAAGGAGAGAGAGGGATGTTAGTGGGGAGGAGTCACGGGTGCTATATCAAAAGGCATGAATTATTCACCAATCAAAAATACCAACATGGGTGTCCCACATTGAATATAATTGTGTCTGCCACCACCATTCTCCAACATCTCCCACTCACCCATGGCGGGGATGATGTAATCCTCACATCTGCAAAAATATAGCTCAAACCAAAATCGTAAATCTTCAGTTGCCGGACCGTGCGGCCGCTGAGTTCACCTGCAATGCGGGAGCTCTATATCAAACCCGTTAAGGCCAAAATAGAGACATCTACCCTTTTAAAGAAAACAGTGTGGGAGCTCTCACGTCAAACTCAATTAGTTCACGTAGATGCTACAACCCATAAACTCAGAGTACTCCAGACACATTTGATTTTCACAAGGTTAAGCATCTCTAATCCCTCAGAGAGCCATACTTAACCACCTTTAGGCCCTTGTCCATTTCGTATCTCACTTATTACTATATCGCTATCAAAGCGCCATAGTTGTCGACAATAAGTGCAGAACGAGGTGAAATCAAATTGTCTTCCCTTTGCCCTAATACTACTCAGATCTGAATCAACTGCTTTCCCAGAATCGGTCCTTATTGTCTCATCAATCCTGACCGTAGGAATCGAAACCAAAGTAGCAACATCAATCCATATCTTTGTAGTATAGTCAAAGATCACAAAGAGCACTAGATGTAGGACTAACAATCATGTCCTACTGGACTCACATGGTGAGGAAACAGGGATTCATTCTCTCACCTCCATTGCTTGATCGCATAGCTCATGTAACCCTCTCACAACATACTATTCTATAGCCTTGTTGTGCGGACCTTAGTCTAGTCACTCCCAGAGTGGCTAACCCGAACATTTCAAATTGCTCGCTTATCAAAGCGCCACATTTGAAATTTCGTGTCCGGTTATCATGTTACGACAGACAATCTCATCTACATGAGCATATGTCTTCTAGTCATGCCGTACGGATCTTAGTTCAGTCGCTCCACAAGCGCCTAACTCGAAATTCCAGATTGCTCGCTTTCCCAAGTGCCAACTCTAAACTTCGCATCCGGCTATCAGTACAGGTTTATATAGATGGTGGGACATCTTATATTTGGTTAACTAAATTAACCTCATCTTGGCACATGCCAAGGCAACATTATGTTCATATTGCTCGCTACTAAGCGCCAATTGATTGCTTATCCAAAGCATCAATAGCTCGCTACTCAAAGCGCCAATAAAATGAACTGTCTCAACCTTGCTCGCTCTTCAAAGCGCCAAGGGTGATTGCTCATGTGAGTGAGTCAATCAACCTGTTGACATATATTTAGTGTGTGCATATCCAATATGCATAATAACTGTGTGAACTAATAATATTTATCATGTGCGCTATCACAATCATAAGTGGGAACAAATGAATCTCGCATATATGATAAATGTCTCAAAACAATAGTGAATATCTCAAATACAAGCTATACAATGAGTGATATACCAGTAACAAAGAAAGTACATCAAACCCTACGAAGTCCTAACGAACTAACATGCCTGCAGAAGGCATCTTTCGGAATAGGCTTCGTCAAGGGATCCGCTACCATAAGGTCAGTGGGCATGTACTTCAATATCACCTCATTATTTGCTATATTCTCTCTAATAAAGTTCATCCTCAGGTCAATGTGCTTCGTTCTACCGTGATACTTAGGGTCCTTAGTGTAATCTAGGGCCGCTGTGCTATCACAGAAAACAGTAACGGGGTCCGAAGCATTAGGGATAACTCCAAGATCCTCGAAGAATCTCCTCAGCCACATAGCTTCCTGAACAGCTGACGTGCATGCTACAAACTCTGACTCCATTGTCGAAAGAGCAACGCAAGTCTGTTTCTTGCTACACCAAGTGATGGCGCCACCATGTAGCAAGAATGCATATCCTGAGGACGACTTGCGTATTTCCTGGTTACCTCCCCAACAGGCATCGGAGTAACCAATCAATCGCAGGTCCGGTCCTCCATAGCATAACATGTAGTCCAAAGTACCCTTCAAATATTGCAAGATTCTTTTGATTGCCTTCCAATGAGCAATTCCAGGGTTTGACTGATAACGACCGAGATAACCAACCGCATATGCTATATCAGGCCGAGTACACACAACTGCATATATTAGCTTTCGTATAGCATTGGCATACGGGTAATGGGACATCTTCTTAATTTCTTCGGGAGAAGTAGGGCATTGTTCGGGTCCAATGGCGTCGCTTTTAGCGATAGGAGTGTCTATGAGTTTGCAGTTGCTCATCTGAAATTGCTCCAGAACCTTCTTAAGGTAAGTCTCTTGAGACAAACCAAGAAGCTTTCTTGAGCGATCTCTATAGATCTTAACTCCAAGAACATAAGCTGCTTCTCTCATGTCCTTCATCTCAAAATTAGAGGACAGCCACCCTTTGGTAGCGACAATTATCTCCTTATCGTTCCCAACTAGTAGAATGTCATCGACATACATCGATAGGATAAGGAATTTATCTTTGGACCGTTTGATATACACACAATGGTCTTCCTCGATCATATATAGAACGTTTGAGCTTGCATACTTTGCGCTCTTGTCCATGTACGATGAAACCCTCTGGCTGATCCATGTATATTTCCTCAGCTAAATCTCCATTGAGAAAAGCTGTCTTCATGTCCATTTGATACAACTCTAAATCCAAATGCGCGATAATTGCTAAAATAAGGCGAATTGAAGCAAACCTTACAACTGGTGAGAAGGTTTCCTCATAATCAATTCCCTCTTGTTGGGTGTAGTCCTTGGCTACAAGACGAGCTTTGTACCTTTCAATGGAACCATCCGCCTTGCGTTTGACTTTAAGAACCCATTTGTTCCCAATAGCCTTTCGCCCTGGTGGAAGGTCAACCAAATCCCAGACTTGATTAGTCCTCATGGACTCCATTTCATCTTCCATTGCAATCATTCATTTATCGCTGACAACAGATGATAGAGCATCTCGATAAGATCGAGGTTCCTCCTCTTCCCGTGTATCAGCCACAAAAGCATTCCCCTCAATCTCAAAGAGACGACGTGGAATGTTACCTCTTTGACTTTTACGTATTTGAGGAACAAGAGACTCCTCATTCGATGGAAAAGAACTACTCGAAGGTATGTCACTCCCACTATCTACAGGAGCTTGAGGAATATCCTCTTCGGTCTCTACTGTACGATTTGGGGTGCATAACTCTTCCTCCATCTCATAAAGGTTCATCTCCTTGCTCACATCACCTCTGTTAGGGAAATCCATCTCAAGGAAATCTGTATCTCGTGACTCTATCTCGGATATAGTCCCATCAGGCTGCTCTCCAACAAACACATAGCCTTTGGAGTGTTCAGGATATCTCACAAAGATACACTTCTTACCCCTCGGGCCCAACTTCCCATGTTGATGAGAAGTGTTATGTACGAAAGCTGCTGATCCCCATGGCCGCATATGGCCCAATTTGGGCTTTCTGCCGGTCCACATTTCATATGGGGTGGACTGTACTGATTTTGAAGGCACACGATTAAGTATATACGTCGCAGTCAACAATGCATCACCCCAATAAGAGATAGGCAAATTTGCTTGCGCCATCATAGATCTAACCATGTCTAATAATGTCCGGTTCCTCCTCTCCGCCACACCATTTTGTTGCGGAGTTCTAGGGATTTTCAGTTGCCTGATTATCCCTCTTTCTTCACATAGTGCTTTAAACTGATCGGACAGATACTCGCGGCCTCGGTCAGTTCTTAGTGCCTTAACACTTTTGTCTAACTGTTTCTCAACCTCAATCAAATAACGTCTAAAGCATTCTAATGCCTCAGACTTATGAGAGATCAAGAAAGTGTACCCGAAGCGCGTATAGTCATCTATCATTGTGAGAAAGTAGGAACGTCCATGCCTTTCTTTCACATTCATAGGGCCACAGATGTCTGAATGAATGAGTTGCAAAGGTGTTTCTGCCCTAGTAGCTTTACCAAATGGTTTTCTAGTTGATTTACCTGCTAAACAATGTTCACATGTGGGTAGATTGACCTTAGCGAGTGGGCCTAACAGACCTGCTCGAGCTAACCTAGCCATTCTATCCTGTCCAATATGGCCTAATCTAGCATGCCATTGAATTGAACTATTATGATCATTTTCAACAAGTAATGAATACGAATCATCACTATTAATACTAGAATCAATAGTATTTAAAACCATAAAACCATTTGATACAAAACCATATCCAACAATATTCGTCCCAAATGAAATTATTACAGAATTATTCTCAAACATAACAGAATATCCCAAACGTAGTACTGATAATACAGAAAATAAATTCTGCCGGACATCCGGCGCATAAAGTACATCACATAGGGTCAATGCTGAGCATCCTCGCATTTCCAGTTTGTAAGTGCCAGTGCCTAGCACGTCCACACTGGTATCGTTCCCCATGTATACTTTTCTGCCAGCCGGAATGCGGCGATATTCCACAAATCCACTTCGATCTCTAGCTATGTGGTCCGTTGCTCCGGAGTCTACAATCCACATATGGAGAGAATGAGCAACAAAAACAGTACTTGATACTAAGCACATAGATAGATTAGGACTAGGAATTACCTTCTTCGGCTCAGTGCATTCACGAGCGAAGTGTCCCGCCTTGCCACAGTTGTAGCATGCCATCTTGGCTTTGTCCTTCTTACCAGAACCTCGTTTGCCTCTTTTCCGTTTGTTGACACCTCCACTCGCAGCCCCTTTAGGCGCAGTGGGATTAACAGATTTCTTGTTCCCCTTCTTGGGTTTGGGCCTCCAATGAGGGTTTGATTCAGCTACATATGCCCTGGAGGATTTGACAATTTCAAGGCGCTCAGCCTCAAGTTCCAGGTGACGACGAATATCATCAAAATTCTTGATATTCTCATTATGGGTCATGTTTACCCGCATATGTTCCCAATTATCGGGAAGAGAGCGAACCACTGCAGAAATCTGTTGCTCGTCTGACAATTGAGTCCCACCGGTTTTTAATTCCCGGATCATATTGGCCATAATTCGAAGGTGTTGTTTCATAGTGTTATTATCACGTTTTTTGTAACCATCGAATCTAATGGCTAATTCCCTCAACCTTGTCAACGAGGTGCCACCAAATTTATCTTTGAGAACTTCCCACATCTCGTGTGCAGTAGAGTACTGTTCATACTCAAACAGAAAGTCATTGTTCATGCAGCTCAACAACGTTATGCGAGCAATACGATCCTTTTTGCGCCAACTTTCGAAGGCTGCAACCTTGATAGGATCATCTGCATTGTCACCCTCTAGTTTTACCATTTTGGATAGCAGGGTTTCTTCAACCTCTTGCTCCTCCAAAACCATTCTGACTTTCCTGTGCCACACGTCGTAGTTATCTCCGTCTAATTTGTTTCCCTGATTAAGATCTGCGATAATATGTTTTGAAGCCATTTCTGTTGAACTTAAAATATGAGAATTAATAAGAGATATTTATTGTTCACCACAGTATATTAAAAACATCCTTGCCGCATGATCTAAATTAACATAAAAATAATATGACATAAATATAGAAGGGAGACTTCGTCAGGCTTTGGAATCACAATCCACATAAATGCCCAATTATTTAAATTTAATTTTTCAGCGCATTAGACGTGTAATTTAGAGAATAATTTAATTAAATTACTACCATCTAAATTACTCCCACTAGGAATAAGTGTACATGTGTATATAATAGCATGATAATTTAATCCCAAGTTCCAACAATTAATATTCCAAAAATATTAACAAAAGGAATTAAATTATAGGCTATATTACTCAATTAATATACCAAGTATGCTATAAACACATGAGAAAACTTTCAAAAAATTTCTAACAGTATATTATCATAATAAAACATTACTGTAATTTTTCTGGAATTTTCTGATAATTATGCTAATTATTACAATTGATAAACCATAGCATAATACAATTGGAAATTAACAAAATCATCCAATTAAATTAATATTCCAAAACTTTTAATGGAAATATTAATAATAACCCATAAATAAATTTCTGTAATTTTTCCAGAATTTTCTAATAAATAAAACTATTTAATAATGAATTTTCATTAATAAAACAATTAAATAAATCATTTTCAGAAAAAAAAAAACAAAATAAAAAACATTTTCCGGAAATGGGTCAGGGCGCGGGTCGGATCGAGACCGCGGGTCAGCGGGCGTGGGTCGGGACCAAGCGCGCGGGTCGCCCCTGCGCGTGCAGCACACGCGCCAGCTGCAAAGGCAGCCGCGCATGGCGCGCGCGCGCGTGAGCATAAGCGCCGGTCAGGCGCGCGTGAGGCCCACGCGCCACCTTCCCGACATTTTTTCGCGGCGCGGTTTTCGTGGTTCTGATCGATTGGCTTTCCTGATTCCACTGGTATGCTCAAACATCATTTTGTGAGCTTCCATTATGAGGGTGTGATGAACGTGCATCTCACTGAGAGTGGGAGTCCACTTCATCTTCAACCTCCAGCCATCCATTAATTACATAAATGCCATTTCACGATCTAAACTTTGAAAAATCATATCTCTTTCAATATTTATCTGTTTAATGCGTATAATATGTCGTTGGAAAGCTTACAACACGTACTACGCATACATATTAACAAAAATACTAAACGAACAAATATACAGAAAGTTATGGCTACTCAAAGTGTTCGGATTGATAATGTTTTTCAAGCTTTTTAAACATTCATCAATGGAGCTTTATGTAAACTACATACATGGCATACATGTGATCTAAATACGCATGCTCTGATACCAATGAAGGGATTTAATACCATGTACGCTAGCATAAGTTTACATATACGAGAACCAAAATAAAATACCTCTTAAAGCGTATTAATTCTTTTGGTGCGGAAGATCTCGAACCAATCCACGAACCAGCGGCGTCTCCGAATTACAATCTTGTGGGATGAAAACGGAGCTCGATTCCACAATCCGTTCAACAAGAATATTACTGAATATTTAGGAGCTCTATATTTTGCAGTGTGTTATTGCTTCAGGCAATATACTCTCTCAATTCCTTATCAGAGTAATATCCGATTCCTTTTCATTTGCAGAACCAAGTTCAGCATATATGGAAGGAGAGAGAGGGAGGTTAGTGGGGAGGAGTCACGGGTGCTATATCAAAAGGCATGAATTATTCACCAATCAAAAATACCAACATGGGTGTCCCACATTGAATATAATTGTGTCTGCCACCACCATTCTTCAACAAAATGTATGTGGGCTTTTCTTCCTCCACTGGTTCAATTCTCACATCGTCCCATTACCTTTTGGGATGGAGCTTTATGGTGAATGGCATGGCTAGGGAACTCAATCTCTCCCAACTTCCTAAGCTTCCACGAGTTGGACCAAGAAAAAGTCGAAACTTTTGACTATTAGGTTGCCTTTGATTTTGATATTTCTGATGTTAAATGTAATCTCAGGCATAGTTTATTTTGTAAGGAGGACGAGGAAGTTTGCAGAAGTTCTTGAAGATTGGGAACTTGAATATAGGCCTCATAGATTCAAGTACAAAGATTTGTATGTTACCACTAAAGGGTTTAAAGACAATGAACTTTTGGGGACCGGAGGTTTTGGTAAAGTTTATTGGGGGGTGTTACCCACTTCTAAAGTTGAGATTGCTGTGAAGAAGGTGTCCCACGAATAAAGACAAGGAATAAAAGAATTCATCGCGAAAATTGTAAGTATTGGCCGACTTAGACATCGGAATATAGTACCACTTTTGGGCTATTGTCGGCGAAAAGATGAATTGCTTTTGGTTTATGACTATATGCCTAATGGAAGTTTGGACAAGGTCCTTCACGGCCAGTCAAGGTCCACCCTCAATTGGAGCCAAAGATTTCGAGTCATCAAAGGTGTAGCAGCAAGGCTTAATTATCTACATCAAGAGTGGGAACAAGTGGTGATTCATAGAGATGTGAAGGCAAGTAATGTTTTATTAGATCGTGAATTAAATGAAAGATTAGGTGACTTTGGGCTAGCAAGATTATATGATCATGGAACTGACCCTCAAACTACTCATGTTGTTGGAACTATTAGGTATTTAGCCCCTGAACATACTAGAACTGGAAAAGCCATAACTAACACCGATGTATATTCTTTTGGTGCCTTTTTGCTTGAGGTTGCTTGTGGCAGAAGGCCGATAGAGATAAATGCGGGTCATGAAAATATAATTTTAGTCGATTGGGTGTTTTCTTGTTGGAAGAAAGGTGAAATTGTTCAAGCAGTTGATCGTAAGTTGGGTGTTGCTTATGTCGTGGAGGAAGTGGAGCTGGTGTTGAAGCTTGGCTTATTGTGCTCTAATTCAGAGCCTCTGGCTAGGCCGAGCATGCTGCAAGTAGTGCAGTATTTGGAAGGGTATGCACGTCTGCCAGAATTATCACCACTTGGCATTTCTTCTGTTGGCATATCATTTACACATCACCAAAGATTTGATGATTTTGGAATGTCTTATTCATCACCTTCTATGGAAAAGACATTTTCTCACGAATCCTCTGTGGCAGAATCCCTTCTATCTGGTGGGAGATGATTTAGAATTTCTCTTATAATTCTATATTTGGCAATCCAATATATTTTCAGTTTCATGAAATTAAAATTTAGCTAAAATTAGGCACTCAAATCCAATTTCAAGACCTGAAATTGAGTTGTCGTTAGAGTTGAGAAATTTACTATTTATATTTCTATCCAATTAGTTGGGAATTAATATGCATGTAACATCAGTATTGCAATACATTTGTCAAAACTTTCCTTATTGCGATATCACTTATTCCATTCCGCAAGCATGGAATGAGTTTGAGTTGAGTGAACCAGAATGGACGGAGGTAATCTTTGCAGATGTTAGAATTTTCTTTTTGTATTGATTACAACTTACACTAAGACTTTTGGGAGATGAGATGAATCAAGTAATTATGTAGGGGGTGTACATAGAGTGTGGAAAGACAAGTATGAGATTGAATTAACAATACATAAGTACATAATCATAGAATAAAGTTAAATACTTTTTTAAAAATATCTAATTTGGTTATTCGGATATCCGAATAGTAAAATTTTAAAAATCGTAGTCGAACCCAAATACCAAATAATTAAATAGTTATAACCGAATTAAGTAAAATAACCAAATAATCGTAATAATTCGTGTTGGAGAATGGTGGTGGAAGACCCATTATTCAAGGTGGGACACCCATGTCTTGTTTTGGTGTAAATATACCATCTCCATAATTCATCTGATGGAGACTTTTTGTAAATGCTGCATGTGACTCCTCCACTAAGTAAAAGCTCCTCTCTCTCCTTCATTATATGGCTAGAGGACATTGGTTCAGTAAGTGAAGTATCAGATATTACTCTGATAAGGAATTGAGAGAGTATATTGCATGAAGCAATATCACACTGCAAAATATAGAGCTCCTAAATATTCAGTAATATTCTTGTTGAACGGATCGTGGAATCGAGCTCCGTTTTCATCCCACAAGATTGTAATTCGGAGACGCCGCTGGTTCGTGGATTGGTTCGTAGACTGATTCGAGATTTTCTGCACTAAAGATTTAATACGCTTCAAGAGGTATTTTATTTTGGTTCTCGAATATGTAAACTTATGCTAGCGTACATGGTATTAAATCCCTTCATTGGTATCAGAGCATGCGTATTTCAATCACATGTATGCCATGTATGTAGTTTTCATAAAGCTCCATTGATGAATGTTTAAAAAGCTTGAAAAACATTATCAAACCGAACACTTTGAATAGCCATAACTTTCTGTATATTTGTTCGTTTCGTATTTTGTTAATATGTATGCGTAGTACGTGTTGTAAGCTTTCCAACGACATATTATACGCTTTAAACGGATAAATATTGAAAGAGATATGATTTTTCAAAGTTTGGATTGCAAAATGGCATTTATGTAACTAATGGATGGCTGGAGGTTGAAGATGAAGTGGAATCCCATTCTCAGTGAGATTCACGTTCATCACACGCGCTATATGGAAGCTCACAAAATGTTGTTTGAGCATACCAATAGACTCAGCACATCAAATCGAGCACAACAGAAAAAACCGCGTCACGAAAGGATGCCAGGAAGGCGGCGCGTGTACCACACGTGCGCCATACCGCCGCTGCCAATCATGCGCCCGCGCATGGCGCGACCTGCTGCTTTAGTATGGCGCGTGGGCTTCACGCGCCCGCGCGGTTCTGGCCTATCCACCCGACCCGATCCGGACCCGTTTCTGACCCGCGCGTTGACCCGTTTCCGGAATTGTTTTTATTTTGTTTTTTTATTTCCAAAAATGATTTATTTAATTGTTTTATTAATGAAAATTCATTATAAAATAGTTTTAATTATCAGAAAATTCTGGAAAAATTACAGAAATTTATTTATGGGTTATTGTTAATATTTCTATTAAAAGTTTTGGAATATTATTATAATTGGATGTTTTTGGTAATTTCCAGTTGTATTATGCTATGGTTTATTAATTGTAATAATTAGCATAATTATCAGAAAATTCCAGAAAAATTACAGTAATGTTTTATTGTGATAATCTACTGTTAGAAATTTTTTGGAAGTTTTCTCATGTGTTTATAGCATACTTGGTATATTAATTGAGTAATATTGCCTATAATTTGATTCTTTTTGTTAATATTTTTGGAATATTAATTGTTGGAACTTGGGATTAAATTATCATGCTATTATATACACATGTACACTTATTCCTAGTGGGAGTAATTTTAGGTGGCAATAATTTAATTAAGTTATTCCCTAAATTACACGTCTAGTGCGCTGAAAAATTAAATTTAAATAATTGGGCGTTTATGTGGATTGTGATTCCAAAGCCTGGCGAAGTCTCCCTTTTATATTTATGTCACATTATTTTTATGTTAATTTAGATCATGCGGCAAAGATGTTTTTAATATACTGTGGTGAATAATAAATATCTCTTATTAATTCTTATATTTTTTAGTTCAACAGAAATGGATTCAAAACATATTATCGCAGATCTTAATCAGGGAAACAAATTAGACGGAGATAACTACGACGTGTGGCACAGGAAAGTCAGAATGGTTTTGGAGGAGCAAGAGGTTGAAGAAACCCTGCTATCCAAAATGGTAAAATTAGAGGGTGACAATGCAGATGATCCTATCAAGGTTGCAGCCTTCGAAAGTTGGCGCAAAAAGGATCGTATAGCTCGCATAACGTTGTTGAGCTGCATGAACAATGACTTTCTGTTTGAGTATGAACAGTACTCTACTGCACACGAGATGTGGGAAGTTCTCAAAGATAAATTTGGTGGCACCTCGTTGACAAGGTTTAGGGAATTAGCCATTAGATTCGATGGTTACAAAAAACGTGATAACAACACTATGAAACAACACCTTCGAATTATGGCCAATATGATCCGGGAATTAAAAATCGGTGGGACTCAATTGTCAGACGTGCAACAGATTTCTGCAGTGGTTCGCTCTCTTCCCGATAATTGGGAACATATGCGGGTGAATATGACCCATAATGAGAATATCAAGAATTTTGATGATATTCGTCGTCACCTGGAACTTGAGGCCGAGCGCCTTGAAATTGTCAAAAACTCCAGGGCATATGTAGCTGAATCAAACCCTCATTGGAGGCCCAAACCCAAGAAAGGTAAGAAGAAATCTGCTAATCCCACTGCGTCTAAAGGGGCTGCGAGTGGAGGTGTCAACAAACGGAAAAGAGGCAAACGAGGTTCTGGTAAGAAGGACAAAGCCAAAATGGCATGCTACAACTGTGGCAAGGCGGGACACTTCGCTCGTGAATGCACTGAGTCGAAGAAGGTAATTCCTAGTCCTAATCTATCTATGTGCTTAGTATCAAGTACTGTTTTTGTTGCTCATTCTCTCCATATGTGGATTGTAGACTCCAGAGCAACGGACTACATAGCTAGAGATCGAAGTGGATTTGTGGAATATCGCCGCATTTTGGCTGGCAGAAAAGTATACATGGTGAACGATACCAGTGTGGACGTGCTAGGCACTGACACTTACAAACTGGAAATGCGAGGATGCTCAGCATTGACCCTATGTGATGTACTTTATGCGCCGGATGTCCGGCAGAATTTATTTTTTGTATTGTCAGTACTACGTTTGGGATATTCTGTTATGTTTGAAAATAATTCTGTAATAATTTCATTTGGGACGAATATTGTTGGATATGGTTTTGTATCAAATGGTTTTATGGTTTTAAATACTATTGATTCTAGTATTAATAGTGATGATTCGTATTCATTACTTGTTGAAAATGATCATGATAGTTCAATTCAATGACATGCTAGATTAGGCCATATTGGACAGGATAGAATGGCTAGGTTAGCTCGAGCAGGTCTGTTAGGCCCACTCGCTAAGGTCAATCTACCCACATGTGAACATTGTTTAGCAGGTAAATTAACTAGAAAACCATTTGGTAAAGCTACTAGGGCAGAAACACCTTTGCAACTCATTCATTCAGATATCTGTGGCCCTATGAACGTGAAAGAAAGGCATGGACGTTCCTACTTTCTCACAATGATAGATGACTATACGCGCTTCGGGTACACTTTCTTGATCTCTCATAAGTCTGAGGCATTAGAATGCTTTAGACGTTATTTGATTGAGGTTGAGAAACAGTTAGACAAAAGTGTTAAGGCACTAAGAACTGACCGAGGCCGCGAGTATCTGTCCGATCAGTTTAAAGCACTATGTTAAGAAAGAGGGATAATCAAGCAACTGACAATCCCTAGAACTCCGCAACAAAATGGTGTGGCGGAGAGGAGGAACCGGACATTATTAGACATGGTTAGATCTATGATGGCGCAAGCAAATTTGCCTATCTCTTATTGGGGTGATGCATTGTTGACTGCGACGTATATACTTAATCGTGTACCTTCAAAATCAGTACAGTCCACCCCATATGAAATGTGGACCGGCAGAAAGCCCAAATTGGGCCATATGCGGCCATGGGGATCAGCAGCTTTCGTGCACAACACTTCTCATCAACATGGGAAGTTAGGCCCAAGGAGTAAGAAGTGTATCTTTGTGAGATATTCTGAACACTCCAAAGGCTATGTGTTTGTTGGAGAGCAGCCTGATGGGACTATATCCGAGATAGAGTCACGAGATGCAAATTTCCTTGAGATGGATTTCCCTAACAGAGGTGATGTGAGCAAGGAGATGAACCTTTATGAGATGGAGGAAGATTTAGGCACCCCAAATCGTACAGTAGAGACCGAAGATGATATTCCTCAGGCTCCTGTAGATAGTGGGAGTGACATACCTTCGAGTAGTTCTTTTCCATCGAATGAAGAGTCTCTTGTTCCTCAAATACGTAGAAGTCAAAGAGGAAACATTCCACGTTGTCTCTTTGAGATTGAGGGGAATGCTTTTGTGGCTGATACACGGGAAGAGGAGGAACCTCGATCTTATCGAGATGCTCTATCATCTGTTGTCAGCGATAAATGGATGATTACAATGGAAGATGAAATGGAGTCCATGAGGACTAATCAAGTCTGGGATTTGGTTAACCTTCCACCAGGGCGAAAGGCTATTGGGAACAAATGGGTTCTTAAAGTCAAACGCAAGGCGGATGGTTCCATTGAAAGGTACAAAGCTCGTCTTGTAGCCAAGGGCTACACCCAACAAGAGGGAATTGATTATGAGGAAACCTTCTCACCAGTTGTAAGGTTTGCTTCAATTCGCCTCATTTTAGCAATTGTCGCGCATTTGGATTTAGAGTTGTATCAAATGGACGTGAAGATAGCTTTTCTCAATGGAGATTTAGCTGAGGAAATATACGTGGATCAACCAGAGGGTTTCATTGTGGAAGGACAAGAGCGCAAAGTATGCAAGCTCAAACGTTCTATCTATGGTTTGAAACAGGCTTCCAAACAATGGTATCTCAGATTCCATCGAGCCGTCATTAGTGATGGGTTTACGATGATCGAGGAAGACCATTATGTGTATATCAAACGGTCCAAAGATAAATTCCTTATCCTATCGATGTATGTCGACGACATTCTACTAGTTGGGAACGATAAGGAGATAATTGTCGCTACCAAAGGGTGGCTGTCCTCTAATTTTGAGATAAAGGACATGGGAGAAGCAGCTTATGTTCTTGGAGTTAAGTTCTATAGAGATCGCTCAAGAAAGCTTCTTGGTTTGTCTCAAGAGACTTACCTTAAGAAGGTTCTAGAGCAATTCCAGATGAGGAACTGCAAACCCATAGACACTCTTATCGCTAAAAGCGACGCCATTGGACACGAACAATGCCCTACTTCTCCCGAAGAAATTAAGAAGATGTCCCATTACCCGTATGCCAATGCTATAGGAAAGCTAATGTAATATCCCAGATATTTTAGAAATTTAAAATAAGAATTTAATAAATAAAATTCTTATTAAGTGATAAAGTAGATTTGAACATATATATACATATGTATTTCATATATATAATCTCAAGTATGTGATTTTATGTAATGGACTAAATGTATATATAGATGTGAAATATATACATATATTGGAAAAAGGAGATTTAATATTTAATTAAATCATTAAGAAAAATGAATGAAATTAATTAAATAATATTAATTAGTTGAGATTAAATTAAATTATATTATAAAATAATATAATTTGAATATTTAGCCTTAAACGGTGATAGAATTATTATGAACTAAATTTCATATACGAGTTAGTTAATTCACTATTCGAAAATTAGTGGGTTAAAATATTTGTTTTAATTAATTGAATAAAGAAATTTATTTAGTTAATGATGATAATTTTATTTATATTACAATAATTATATGTAATATAAATAATGGTATGATATTTAATATTATGTCAAATGAATGTGAATTAATAGTTGGTTAAGAATAATTAATTTAATTAGTTTAAACTAACTAACGAAGCGTATAATTGTTTAAAATAATGTTTTTATAGATATTATTTGGGTAAATGAGATGAGTAAATGGATATATGTGTATTAGATATTTATTAATAATTAAAGTGATGAGATGTAATTTAATAGTTAGTTTAAACTAATTATTTAGTTTACTAACTAAGGAAACGAATAATTGCATATAAGACAAGAATAATGGTAGAAAACTCAAATTTGAGTTCGGAGTAGAATTTGGAGACGCGGATTGGACGGTTGAGTCCGACACGTCGAAAATAGTAAGAATAGACTAAAAACACAAAATGTGTCGGGGTTGACTTTTTGGTCAAAAAGTTAACGGTTGATTTTTCGGTAAAAGTCCAATTCGAAATTTGGAGATGAATTTGAAGAAACAAATATTCCTATGACGTTGAGAACGTCGAAATTAGTAGGAATCGACTGTAAGTTCGGAAAAGTTGATTTTTAGTAGCCAAAATGGTCAAATGGACCATTAAATGGATAAATGAGTAAATAAAAGAGGAGAGGGAATTAATTTCTTCTAGAAGCAGCCCATGTGGGTGGCTAAGCATGCTGATTTTTGGTGAAAATGCTGAACACATTTTTCATTTAGTCCAAGCAATTTGTTATTCCCCTCACCAAACTAGCCTATGATTGGTCCATTAAATGAGATGGGTCATGGAAGGTTTAATTTATGAATTAGTCTTATACAATGCAATGATCAGCTCTCTCCTTTCTCTCATACACCCGTACTCCTCCAAATATTCAGAAGATAGAGGGAGAGAGAGAGAGAGAGGGCTGCCATAGAAGAGAAGAAAGAAAGAAGGAAGGAAGAAACAAGAAATGAAGAAAAACTCAAGTAAAGTAATTCTTGAACTTAATCTATAAAAATTCTTGGATATCTTTCCTTGTGAGAATATGAAAATACTCACCATATTAAGGTGTTTTGTATATATCTCAAATGGTATGTAACCATGAAGCATGATAGAGGAAGCAAAGCTATGAAACAAAGAAAGGAAGACAAACTAGCTAAAGGTATATACCTAAACTCTTAGCAAAATATTTTAATTTTTCATATGGATGTTAAGTTTTATGAAGTAAGATCATGATTAAACTTACAAGTAATGGTTTAGCCATGGATTAGTAAGAACCCAACAAAAGAATTCAAGAAAAGAAATAAAATGAAAGAAGAACAAAAACAGTTTTTAAGCCTAAAAGTACTAAATTTCAGTCCACTTTGGACTTTTACCATTTGAAATCTATAACTTCTTTGTGTGATCCGTCAAAGAGGAGTGTTAGATCTATGAGTTATCTGATGAACCCAATTGGAATCAATCAAAAAGATTAAACGGATCAACCGTGGTGTAATTTTTGGCAAAACACTTCCTGCCGACAAAAATCTGGAAAAATAAATGAGTTTCCTGGCCAGTTTCTTTCATGGGCTGTTTCGGCCACTTTTGTTATTCTAAAAATTCTGGTCTTTTGTGGTATGTTAGTATATCAAGTTAACTAGATTCTGTCCAAAGATGAGAATTTTTCGATGTCCTGAGTGGGAGTTATGGCTTTTATAAAAAAATGCAATTTTAAAAATAAACTACTATAACACAGCGAATACAACCCAGAAAATTATGAAAATTTAACTGGAGGTAGTATATGGTAGTATGAGTCTACCATATAAATTTCAGAATCTTTGAACAAAAGAATAATTTATGATAAATGTAACCATTTTGGACGGTTTTAGCCTATTTAAATATAGGAAACGAAATTGCAAAATTGCAGGAAAATTATTTTATAACTAAAATATCATATACTGATATTTCCTAAAATATAAAAATATAATAAGTTGTTTTGGTATTTTTCATACCTATAATTAAGTTAAGAATAAATGAGAAAATTAAGTTATGTTAAGTTCAAAAATGTGTAAATGTGATTTTATTGTTTAATGGCCTTTAATATGATATATTAAGATTTTATATGGGTAATTTGGTCATTTATAATTAAATATTATGTGTATGACCAAATATGTATGTTAACTAAATTAAATAGTAAGGATAAACAATTAAATTAAATTGTTCATGAGTCTAATAAATGATTAAAATATTATTAAATAATTAATAATATTAGATTAAAGTATTATTCGATGATTAAAATATTATTAAAAGATTAATAATATTTGTAATGATTAAGACATTAATAAATGATATTAAGTGATCAAAATATTATTAACGGGTTAATAATATTTGAAAGTGAATTAAAATATTATTGAATGATTAATAATATTAGAAAGTGAATAAAATATTATTAAATGGTTAATAATATTAAGAAGTGATTTTGAATATTATTAAATGATTAATAATATTAGACGAGAGTTTTAAGATGTTGATTAAGTGATTGAAATATTATCAAAGGACGATAATAATATTGATGGTTTAAGGTGTTATCTAACATTTGATTATGTGGCTAAATGTTAGATAATTTATTTATAGAAGAAGAAGTATTATGAGGTATGATATGATATGCTGATTGAAAGATCAATCTTGTAAATGATAGGTCTTTCATAAGAGATTAAATTATATTGCGTAACGGTAATCGACGAATAAGGCAAGTTCCTAACCTTAAACTTCTTACGTTATTGCAAGTTTCCTAACTCAAACTTGAGTTAATATTTTCAAGCATGCTAGTGGTTTAATTATTGGCAATTATTCCACATCAATGAAAGTTATTGTTTAATCGCACTTAGTGCAAGTTGCATATGTTTACCTGGTATGAAAGACTGATTACCTTGATTACCAAATTTGTTCATGGTCATTGTTGGCCACTCAACGTTATTGATTCAGTTATTCATTTATTGAAATTTAATTATCGTTCTTTCACAATTATTATATATTGTTGAAAATTCGAAAGCCTATTTTTTTTTCAATCATGATATATCCTTCTTGTATTTAAACTTGCTGAGCAAAGTAGTTGCTCACCCTTGCTATATCATGATAACACATTTCAGATTAAGGCGAATGTTCGAGGAAAGACAAAGACAAGAGGAAAAGTTCAAGAGTAACTTAATATGCGTTAACTATTATGATATCTTATGAAAATGATTATGTAAACTTTGTAAGTTATTAAAGGTATGAATTAAGTTAAGGTTGTAGACCTTGGGAAATGTTGTAAAATCATTTGAAATAAACAATGTATGTTTATATATTCCGCGTTAGTTTATAGATTGTGTACGAAGATGATGTATCGTGACGCACCAAGTTCGAGGTTTAAGGAACCCGGATTTGGTGGTGTGACAGCTAATGTATGCAGTTGTGTGTACTTGGCCTGATATAGCATATGCGGTTGGTTATCTCGGTCGTTATCAGTCAAACCCTGGAATTGCTCATTGGAAGGCAATCAAAAGAATCTTGCGATATTTGAAGGGTACTTTGGACTACATGTTATGCTATGGAGGACCGGACCTGCGATTGATTGGTTACTCCGATGCCAGTTGGGGAGGTAACCAGAGAATACGCAAGTCGACCTCAGGATATGCATTCTTGCTACATGGTGGCGCCATCACTTGGTGTAGCAAGAAACAGACTTGCGCTGCTCTTTCGACAATGGAGTCAGAGTTTGTAGCATGTACGTTAGCTGTTCAGGAAGCTATATGGCTGAGGAGATTCTTCGAGGATCTTGGAGTCATCCCTAATGCTTCGGACCCCGTTACTGTTGTCTGTGATAGCACAACGGCCCTAGATTACACTAAGGACCCTAAGTATCACGGTAGAACGAAGCACATTGACCTGAGGATGAACTTTATTAGAGAGAATATAGCAAATAATGAGGTGATATTGAAGTACCCCCACTGACCTTATGGTAGCGGATCCCTTGACGAAGCCTATTCCGAAAGATGCTTTTTGCAGGCATGTTAGTTCGTTAGGTCTTCGTAGGGTTTGATGTACTTTCTTTGTTACTGGAATATCACTCATTGTATGGCTTGTATTTGAGATATTCACTATTATTTTGAGACATTTATCATATATGCGAGATTCATTTGTTCCCAGTTATGATTGTGATAGCGCACATGATAAATATTATTAGTTCACACAGTTATTATGCATATTGGATATGCACACACTAAATATATGTCAACAGGTTGATTGGCTTACTCACATGAGCAATCACCCTTGGTGCTTTGAGGAGCGAGCAAGGTTGAGACAGTTCATTTTATTGGCGCTTTGAGTAGCGAGCTATTGATGCTTTGGATAAGCAATCAATTGGCGCTTAGTAGCGAGCAATATGAACATAATGTCGCCTTGGCATGTGCCAAGATGAGGTTAATTTAGTTAACCAAATATAAGATGTCCCGCCATCTATATAAACCTGTACTGATAGCCGGATGTGAAGTTCAGAGTTGGCGCTTGGGAAAGCGAGCAATCTGGAATTTTGAGTTAGGCGCTTGTGGAGCGACTGAACTAAGATCCGTACGGCATGACTAGAAGACATATGCTCATGTAGATGAGATTGTCTGCCGTAACATGATAATCGGACACGAAATTTCAAATGTGGCGCTTTGATAAGCGAGCAATTTGAAATGTTCAGGTTAGCCACTTTGGGAGTGACTAGACTAAGGTCCGCACAACAAAGCTATAAAATAGTATGTTGTGAGAGGGTTACATGAGCTAAGCGATCAATCAATGGAGGTGAGAGAATGAATCCCTGTTTCCTCACCATGTGAGTCCAGTAGGACAGGATTGTTAGTCCTACATCTAGTGCTCTTTGTGATCTTTGACTATACTATAAAGATATGGATTGATGTTGCTACTTTGGTTTCGATTCCTACGGTCAGGATTGATTAGACAATAAGGACCGATTCTGGGAAAGCAGTTGATTCATATATGAATAGTATTAGGGCAAAGGGAAGATAATTTGATTTCACCTCGTTCTGCACTTATTGTCGACAACTATGACGCTTTGATAGCGATATAGTAATAAGTGAGATACGAAATGGACTTGGGCCCAAAGGTGGTTAAGTATGGCTCTCTGAGGGATTAGAGATGCTTAACCTTGTGAAAATCTAATGTGTCTGGAGTACTCTGAGTTTATGGGTTGTAGCATCTACGTGAACTTGTTGAGTTTCGCGTGAGAGCTCCCACACTGTTTTTCTTTAAAAGGGTAGATGTCTCTATTTTGGCCTTAACGGGTTTGATATAGAGCTCCCGTATTGCAGGTGAACTCAGCGGTCGCACGGTCCGGCAACTGAAGATTTACGATTTTTGGTTTGAGCTATATTTTTGCATATGTGAGTGAGGATTACATCATCCCCGCCATGGGTGAGTGGGAGATGTTGGAGAATGGTGGTGGAAGACCCATTATTCAAGGTGGGACACCCATGTCTTGTTTTGGTGTAAACATACCATCTCCATAATTCATCTGATGGAGACTTTTTATAAATGCTGCATGTGACTCCTCCACTAAGCAAAAGCTCCTCTCTCTCCTTCATTATATGGCTAGAGGACATTGGTTCAGTAAGCGAAGTATCGGATATTACTCTGATAAGGAATTGAGAGAGTATATTGCATGAAGCAATAGCACACTGCAAAATATAGAGCTCCTAAATATTCGGTAATATTCTTGTTGAACGGATCCTGGAATCGAGTTCCGTTTTCATCCCACAAGATTGTAATTCGGAGACGCCGCTGGTTCGTGGATTGGTTCGTGGACTGATTCGAGATTTTTCGCACTAAAGATTTAATACGCTTCAAGAGGTATTTTATTTTGGTTCTCGAATATGTAAACTTATGCTAGCGTACATGGTATTAAATCCCTTCAATTCGGTTAAAAAATTTCGATTCGGTCTGATAATTCGGTTTTACCTATTTTTGTTCACCCCTAGGCGTGAGAACGACCCAACGAGTCATTTGTCAAAGTCTTGCAATAGAACCACCATACACGTCCATATATGTTATTGACGTCCATATTTTACAAAGAATTTTTGCACATTCATAAATACATATTTCTACATAATTAAGGGAGTATTGCAAATAGCAAAGGTTTATTAGTAAGGCTTTTTTTTATTTAAGTATTAATAAGTGTGCTATGGGTTTTTAAATTTAAATTTTAAATGGTATTTAAATTGAATATTTTAGTGATTTCTCTCATTGTATGAAATACAAACATATAGTTGATAAATTTACTATTTATATTTCTATCCATTTAGTTAGGCATTAATATACATGTAGTGTCAGTATTGCAATGTATTTGTCAAAACTTTTCTTATTTCGATATCAATTTTTCCACAAGTATGGAATGAGTTTGAGTTGAGTGAACCAGAAACTTAGAGATAGAATGTGAAAATGGCTTCACATAAACAACTGAGTTGCTCATGTTTTTTTTCTTAGGAATACATACACCAGTTCTGTGAAGAGCTTCTAATAATTTATTGATTTGTCAATATCTAACAGACCACCTGGGACAGAAGGAGTATAGGGCCGGGGGGCTGGGCTACCTTGAGATTTTGTTTAAGCCTATGAAATTTTGATATTTTTATTTGGGCTAATGACAAAACTGTCCCCCCAAGTTTGAACGAAAATCAATTTGATACTCAAAGTTTGGGAATCTTCAATCAATACCTCTAAATATTTTAAAACAACAAAAGTGTCCCTTTTGGTCGAACCGACCAATTTTTCGCCGGAAATTGACATGTGTCAAGAAGAGAGGAGAGAGAAAATAATCAAACAAAATTATTTTTTCTTTTTTCTGATTTTTTCCCCTTCTTTATCAAATTTCTCTTTCTCTCTCCTCTCTCCTTTCCTATCTCCTCTCTCCTCTCTCCGCCTTCCATCTTTCTCTCTCCTCCCTCCGCCTTCTCTCTTTTCTCTCTCCTTTCTCCTGCTCCTCCATTTCTTTCTCTCTCTTCTCTCTCCTCTTTCTATCTCTTCTTTTCCTAGGTCTCTCTCTTCCCCTCTTCCTCTATTTACTTAATTAATTGATATTTTAATATTTTATTTTAACTTGTAATAATTTTTTGGAGTGTATATACTTGTATAAAATCATAATACATAAAAAAATCAATGGTAAGAAGACAAAATTAAAAACAAGATCATAACTTACTTATAAAAAAATAATTACAAAATAATAACAAAATCAAAAAATTAAATAGATTCTTTTCTTTTTTCTTATTTTTTTCTTTTTCTTTATCAAATAGAATCTATCAAAAAATCAAAAGGACATTGACTCGATGCTAAAGAAGTTTAGCATGGAAGATTTCAAGAGAGGTCTCATGCCGATGAGCCATGGAATACATCTCTCCAAGAAACAGGCCCCAAAGACACCTGAGGAGAGAGACCGGATGAGTAAGATTCCTTATGCTTCCGTAATAGGATCTATCATGTACGGTATGATATGTACTAGACCAGATGTCGCTCATGCACTTAGTATGACGAGCAGATATCAGTCGAATCCAGGAGAAGAGCACTGGAAGGCTGTGAAAAACATCCTAATGTACTTGAGAAGAACTAAGGATGTATTTCTTGTCTACGGTGGGTCTGAATTGAAACTAGAGGGCTATACAGACTCAAGTTTTCAAACGGACCAAGATAACAGTAAATCCGTTTCAGGATACGTGTTTACCTTAAACGGTGGCGCAGTGAGTTGGAAGAGTTTCAAGCAGCAAACAGTTGCTGATTCAGTGACAGAGGCAGAGTACATAGCTGCAAGTGAAGCTGCAAAGGAAGCTGTTTGGATGAAGAAGTTCATAACTGAACTTGGTGTGGTTCCTAGCATTAGAGGAGCAGTACCTTTATTCTGTGACAACAATGGAGCTGTTGCGCAGGCTAAGGAACCCAGGTCTCATCAGAAATCCAAACACGTGTTGCGGCGATTTCATTTGATTAGAGAGATCATTGAAAGAGGAGATGTCACCCTGGAGCGTGTGGACTCTCAAGACAACATTGCAGATCCATTTACTAAAGCTTTAACTCAACAGCAGTTTGATCGTCACTTAGAGAAGATGGGTATTAGATACCATGGCGATTGGCTTTAATGCAAGTGGGAGATTGAAAGTAGTATGCACACAGCCAATCATATTTGATATGATGTAGCATATACTTTGTAATCTTATTCATTTATTAATAAACGAATTGATTTTCTTAAAAGGCATTTTATATTATCTACATGGTGCTGTTATATTAAATGTGATAAACCCATAGTTTTGAGCAATGCTTTTAGAATCATGATGGTGATCATGCTAATGAGATCTAAATTCTAGATATCTCACAAACTAAAATTATTCCTAATCGTTGGATCACTAAATTGGGGATTAGTGAATCCGGATAGATTAGTACATACGTTGATTGCTCTTAGGAAGAGGATGATTGATCTCATAATCATTTGTGTGGAGACACTAAAGCAAGTATGTAGGTGCTTATTAGAGAATAAGTTCATTGAACGTGACTCGCTAAGGAATACCTAATGGAGTTTTACTCGTCTGTCAATAGGAATTCCTCTAGTGATAGTAGTACAAGTGATCCTTGGACTTGAGATCATCATAGTATCTTGTGTATGATGAGTTATACTTTGACATGTCCCTTAAGACCTTTGGGGTATATCAAAGGGTATGATTGGGTATAATAAGTTGTACATGGAGATAGGTGAATGATCAACAAAGAATCTACCATGTCTAGTAAAAGATGTGAATGTCCTATGTGATTCGATAAATGACAACTTAGAAGTCCTTGGCCAAGGCAGAATGAAATTAGAAAGGAGTTTCTAATTTGCATTATTTAGAGTTGTGCATTTGGGAATCGAAATGCATATAATTAAATAAAATAAGACTTGACAATAAATCCATGTCTTATATTTAATTGGGACATTGTATGGTAGAAGGATTGAATTGTACGGTAACTATTTACTCAAAGGTTCTTTTGTGATTAATGTTGAAATCTATATTATCTGGAAAGTCGTTGATCGCTAAGGGGGCTTACCCTTATTGTAGAATAAATATTATTTATTTAAATGAATTAAATAGTTTAATTTATTTATTTAAATAAGATTAGAATTGTTCTAATTGATTTATTCACAACCGGTTTAATATGGAGAACCTAAAGGGTCACACTACAAAAGGAAAATATTTATTTAAAAAGTAATTGGCATAATTGTAATAATAAGTTAAGTGTATTTAATTTACTCTATGGAGATAGAATAAATTAAATAGCTTAATATTTATTATTTAATATTTTAGAAATATTAAATATAAATTAATAAGAGGAATCTTATTATTATTATTATTACTTTTACTATTATTTAATTCCTAATAGGGATTGGGAATTAATTAATAGAAGTACTCTCCCATGGATTCCTAATTGGATTAGGAGCAATATTAATTAAAGGAATTTAATTATAATACAAACCCTAATCCTAAATAGTTTAGGGAAGGGTTATTCCTACATCTATAAATAAGAGGGGTCTTATCATAGATTAGGGTTACACACTCATGCATTAGATTGTGGAGAGTACTTACAATTTCTATAGAGATAGAAACTAGGGTTTTTGCTAAATACCCAACTTCTTGAATACTTGTTCTTCCTTGGTGGATCACCTCTAGAGGCCAAACACTTGGGTGGCTAACGTTGATCAAAGGAAGGAATCACACCGTAGCATTCGAGGAGAACATGAAGGACTAGGAGTTGAACTTGTACCCGAGGAAGCTTTGTTCTACGAGGGTATAATTCTTATTCTCTTTCTCTTTCGTTTATATCGTTAATTGAGCACATTGATCGATCATGGTGATGGTTTGTATAAAATTTTAAAATCCGTTTTATCGCGCTTCCACTCTATTTATGTAATTTGATTGCATGCTCGCGTTATATACAAACCTAACAGTGGTATCAGAGCCTAATCATGTGCTAATTATCGATCTTGATGATTCCATGTATGAATTGATAAGCGATACGATCGGATTTTGGGCTGAAGTAAATTTTTTCTGAATCTGCGTCGCGGCGCGGCCGTGCCGCTTCCAGTTCATTCTGGAGCGCGGCCGTGCCCTAACCCAGAAAACGTTTTTGGGGTGCAGCGCGGCCGCGCTACTCCTAGTTCATATTGGAGCGCGGCCGCGCCGGTGTCCAGACTTTGAAATTTTTTTGTTTTTCTCAATTAAAATAAATGGTTTATTTTATTAATAAAAGTTTAAAATAAAAGAGTTTATTTTATCTGGAATAGGATTTCAGATTGCTAAAATTAAAGGAGTTTAATTTGGATTTGGTTTTTGATTAAAATAAAAGAGTTTATTTTGTTTCAAAACTAAATATTAGCAAAACGTTTGCCCATTAATTGATATCAATGCATATATGGAATGGTTTTATTATTCATGGGATGAATGTTATTTATTGATACATATAGAGATATGTATGATAACAAATAGGGATTGATTATGGACTGTTGACCAATGTGTGATTGGATTTATTTTAGTGGATGCTTGAATGTATGAGTTTTTATAAATGGGGTCTGTGTGCCTCGTCTTCTCTAATTTTTTCTTAATGTAAATTCTATCTCCCTCCTATGTACTTCCCCTTGACTGCTGATCAAGGTTTCTATTTATTGTAAATAGTTTATGTAATAGGACTAATTAGAATTATTTTAAAGAATTGGAGACAAAGGAGCAAGGAACGCTTGAAGACCCGTTTGTATTGGAGCCCGGGTTTAAATGTAATAGTTATATTTAAATTTAATTCTTGCACCCTAGGTTTGACCTTTTTGGTTCACTTGGTGGCTCTAGTGAACCAAACTAGTATTCTATATGTGCATGCTTACGATATATATATATATATATATATATATATATATATATATATATATTATATTATCCAACATGCTTCGCATGTAAAAATAATATGACGCGTATTTTATATATATATGTGCATGTGCGCTAAACAAGATGAAACTGATAATAACAAACCCCTCAAAGTAATATATTAAGTTCTAAGCGTTCAAAGATATTTGGAATATCGAACGCCGCCTTCTAGCATGGTAAAACAATAGAGTATTAAATATTTAATATGAGTTTGTTGTGTCACCACAAGGCAAGTATTAAATATTTAAGATGTTGCTTTATCACATTTGATGCTTATAAATAGACTGAACGATGCTGTTTTGTTGTGTCACCACAAGGACAGTGTTTTTCTTTCGAATATATGGAAGTGCTAGGTTGGACTTAACTTGGATAATTTTGATTCGGATGTGTCACCACTTGATCAAAATAATCTAAGAGGCAAAATAAAAGGAGTTACATAGTGATGTAATTGACAATAGTTGTCTACCTATTTATTTATATATCGTTTGTTGTGTCACCACAAGGCTATATACATTTGAAATGGGGTCCTTAATCTCACTAGCAAAACTTTACTTAGATTTGCCGAACTATATATTGAGGGTAATATAGTTTGATGAAGACCTAATTTAAATAAAGACCTAATTTATTTTGGTAATTAATTAAATGAATGAATGCTAAAATGTTGTTTATTTCACATGCAGAATTTAAAAATGTCAAACTCACTATCACTGCGTAGCATACTTGATGCTAACAAATTGACCGAACCGAATTACACGGACTGGTTAAGGAATCTGAGAATTGTTCTCACTGCTGAAAAGATTTCTTATGTCCTAAATTCGCCAGTTCCTGCAAGTGTTGCAGAAACAACCTCTGAGGAAGAGATTGCTACTTTTAGAAAGTGGCAAAATGATGCAATCTTGGCTCAATGCATCATGCTCGCATCCATGAGTAACGAGCTTCAGCGTCAGCATGAAACTATGGATGCTCCTACTATATTGCTGCACCTCAAAGAGTTGTATGGTGAGCAAAGTAGGACTGCTAGATATCAGATATCTAAGGAGCTCTTCCGATCTCGTATGACCGACGGCACTGCTGTTGAGACTCATGTCCTTAAGATGATCAATCTGATTGAACAACTTGGACAGCTTGGGTTCGTGATGGATGGGGAGTTAAGTCAAGATTTGATCTTGCAGTCACTCCCGGACACCTTCTCACAATTTGTTGTGAATTTTCACATGAATAAGTTGGACGTCAGCTTGCCTGAGTTACTTAACATGCTGAAAACTGCTGAAGGTCACTTCTCATCCAACAAGAACCAAGTCTTACTAGTGGATGATTCTTCCAAGAAAAGGAAGAGGCCCAAGGTATCTTCTGAAAAGAAGAAAAACAAGAAGGCTAAGGGCAAGGCGAAGAAAAAGGATAATAAGAAACCTGATCCAGATAGCAAAGGAATTTGCTACCATTGTAACAAGCCGGGACATTGGAAGAGGAATTGCAAGGAGTATCTTGCGGGCCAAAAGAAGCTTGGAGAAGCTTCGACTTCCGATCTAGGTTTGTTCATGATTGAAATTAATTTTTCTGAAAGTCAAAATTCTACTTGGGTATTGGATACCGGCTTTAGTTCTCACATATATAATAATATGCAGGGACTAAGCAGAAGTAGAAAGCTGAACAATGATGAAGTCGTCCTACGAGTGGGAAATGGAGCAAAGGTTGCTGCATTGGCTGTAGGGACTTATTGTTTAGCACTGCCTTCGGGTAAGTTCATTAGTTTAAATAATTGTTATTATGTTCCAACACTCATTAGAAACATTATTTCAATTTCTGTATTAGATATGGATGGTTTTGATATTATAATAAAGAACAACAGTTGTTCTATTTATAATAAAAATATTTTATATGGTGTTGACAATTTACTGAATGGACTTTACATACTTGACTTGCATGAAAATATACTTCAAATTGAACAAACTAAGAAAAGAAAACGAGATGATGTTAATTATACCTTTATGTGGCACTGTAGACTCGGTCATATCAATGAAACAAGATTATCCAAGTTGCATAAAGATGGACTTTTAGAGCTATCTGATTATGAATCATATCCAACTTGTGAATCTTGTCTCATGGGTAAGATGACTAAATCTCCTTTTAGTGGAAAAGAAGAAAGAGTTACAGAGTTGTTAGCGTTGGTACACAGACGTTTGTGGACCTATGACAACGAATGCACGAGGAGGGTATTCTTATTTTATTACTTTCACTGATGATCATTCTAGATTTGGATATGTGTTTTTAATGAAATACAAATCTGAATCGTTTGAAAAGTTCAAAGAATTCAGAAGTGAAGTAGAGAAACAAACTGGTAAGAGTATTAAGATTCTTCGATCGGATCGAGAAGGGGAATACTTGACCAATGAGTTTCTCAATTGTCTCAAAGAAAATGGTATAATCTCACAATGGACTCCACCAGGGACACCACAGTTGAATGGTGTATCTGAAAGGAGAAATCGAACATTGTTGGACATGGTTCGTTCCATGATGAGTTTTACCGACCTTCCAATATCCTTCTGGGGTTATGCCCTAGAATCGGCTGCATACCTACTTAACAAGGTACCTACCAAATCCGTCCCAAAGACCCCATATGAGATATGGACAGGGAGGAAACCAAATCTTAAGCATGTTAAGACTTGGGGTTGTCCAGCTTATGTCAAAAGGTTTGAACAAGATAAGTTGAAGACTAGATCCGACAAGTGTAGATTTATGGGATACCCTAAAGAAACATCAGGGTATTATTTCTATCACCCGACTGATCAAAAGGTGTTTGTTGCGAAACACGCTGCCTTCTTGGAAAAGGAGTTTATCCTCGAAGGGGTCAGTGGGAGTAAGATATATCTTGAAGAAGTTCAAGAACCATAAAATACTACGGATCAAAGTCAGGTACCTGACCAAGTAGAAGAACCTACTGTACCACTACCTATTCGTAAATCTGAAAGAGTACCGAAGATACCTGAAAGGTATGGATTCATCATAGAGGATGATGATGAGGTACACATCATAGATGATGATGATCCATTGACTTACGAAGAGGCTATGAGTAGTGAAGACTCAGAGAAATGGCTAGAAGCCATGAAATCCGAGATGGACTCCATGTATGAAAACCAAGTATGGACTTTGGTTTCACCACCTGAGGGCATTAAGCCTATTAGGTGTAAATGGGTCTTTAAGAGAAAGACTGGAGCAGATGGAAAAGTAGAGACCTATAAGGCCCGACTGGTTGCAAAAGATTTCAAACAAAGACAAGGAGTTGACTATGATGAAACCTTCTCACTAGTAGCTATGCTCAAGTCCATTCGGATTTTGCTTGCAATTGCAGCTTATTATGACTATGAAATCTGGCAAATAGACGTGAAAACGGCCTTCCTCAATGGAGAGCTTGAGGAGAATGTATATATGATACAGCCAGAGGGTTTTATTTCAACGGTTGGAACAAACCAAGTCTGCAAGCTACAACGATCCATTTATGGATTGAAACAAGCTTCTCGAAGGTGGAACATCCGTTTTGATGAGATAATCAAAAGGTTTGATTTTATCAAAAACGAGGATGAACCATGTGTGTACAAGAAGGTTAGTGGGAGCGCTGTTTCATTCCTTGTATATTATATGTTGATGACATATTACTGATAGGGAATGATGTTCCTATGCTACAGTCGATCAAAATTTGGTTATCTAAACACTTCTCCATGAAGGACTTGGGTGAGGCATCCTATATTTTGGGGATAAAGATCTATAGAGATAGATATATAGAGATAGATCTAAAAGGATGCTGGGCTTGACCCAAGGAAAGTACATTGAGTCGATGCTAAAGAAGTTTAGCATGGAAGATTCCAAGAGAGGTCTCATGCCGATGAGCCATGGAATACATCTCTCCAAGAAACAGGCCCCAAAGACACCTGAGGAGAGAGACCGGATGAGTAAGATTCCTTATGCTTCCGTAATAAGATCTATCATGTACGGTATGATATGTACTAGACCAGATGTCGCTCATGCACTTAGTATGACGAGCAGATATCAGTCGAATCAAGGAGAAGAGCACTAGAAGGCTGTGAAAAACATCCTAAAGTACTTGAGAAGAACTAAGGATGTATTTCTTGTCTACGGTGGGTCTGAATTGAAACTAGAGGGCTATACAGACTCAAGTTTTCAAATGGACCAAGATAACAGTAAATCCGTTTCAGGATACGTGTTTACCTTAAACGGTGGCGCAGTGAGTTGGAAGAGTTCCAAGCAGCAAACAGTTGCTGATTCAGTGACAGAGGCAGAGTACATAGCTGCAAGTGAAGCTGCAAAGGAAGCTGTTTGGATGAAGAAGTTCATAACTGAACTTGGTGTGGTTCCTAGCATTAGAGGAGCAGTACCTTTATTCTGTGACAACAATGGAGCTGTTGCGCAGGCTAAGGAACCCAGGTCTCATCAGAAATCCAAACACGTGTTGCGGCGATTTCATTTGATTAGAGAGATCATTGAAAGAGGAGATGTCACCCTGGAGCGTGTGGACTCTCAAGACAACATTGCAGATCCATTTACTAAAGCTTTAACTCAACAGCAGTTTCATCGTCACTTAGAGAAGATGGGTATTAGATACCATAGCGATTGGCTTTAATGCAAGTGGGAGATTGAAAGTAGTATGCACACAAGCCAATCATATTTGATATGATGTAGCATATACTTTGTAATCTTATTCATTTATTAATAAACGAATTGATTTTCTTAAAAGGCATTTTATATTATCTACATGGTGCTGTTATATTAAATGTGATAAACTCATAGTTTTGAGCAATGCTTTTAGAATCATGATGGTGATCATGCTAATGAGATCTAAATTCTAGATAGCTCACAAACTAAAATTATTCCTAATCGTTGGATTACTAAATTGAGGATTAGTGAATCCGGATAGATTAGTACATACGTTTCTTGCTCTTAGGAAGAGGATGATTGATCTCATAATCATTTGTGTGGAGACACTAAAGCAAGTATGTAGGTGCTTATTAGAGAATAAGTTCATTGAACGTGACTCGCTAAGGAATACCTAATGGAGTTTTACTCGTCTGTCAATAGGAATTCCTCTAGTGATAGTAGTACAAGTGATCCTTGGACTTGAGATCATCATAGTATCTTGTGTATGATGAGTTATACTTTGACATGTCCCTTAAGACCTTTGGGGTATATCAAAGGGTATGATTGTGTATAATAAGTTGTACATGGAGATAGGTGAATGATCAACAAAGAATCTACCACGTCTAGTAAAAGATGTGAATGTCCTATGTGATTCGATAAATGACAACTCAGTAGTCCTTGGCCAAGGCAGAATGAAATTAGAAAGGAGTTTCTAATTTGCATTATTTAGAGTTGTGCATTTGGGAATCGAAATGCATATAATTAAATAAAATAAGACTTGATAGTAAATCCATGTCTTATATTTAATTGGGACATTGTATGGTAGAAGGATTGAATTGTACGGTAACTATTTACTCAAAGGTTCTTTTGTGATTAATATTGAAATCTATATTATCTGGAAAGTCGTTGATCGCTAAGGGGGCTTACCCTTATTGTAGAATAAATATTATTTATTTAAATGAATTAAATAGTTTAATTTATTTATTTAAATAAGATTAGAATTGTTCTAATTGATTTATTCACAACCAGTTTAATATGGAGAACCTAAAGGGTCACACCGCAAAAGGAAAATATTTATTTAAGAAGTAAATGACATAATTGTAATAATAAGTTAAGTGTATTTAATTTACTCTATGGAGATAGAATAAATTAAATAGCTTAATATTTATTATTTAATATTTTGGAAATATTAAATATAAATTAATAAGAGAAATCTTATTATTATTATTACTTTTACTATTATTTAATTCCTAATAGGGATTGAGAATTAATTAATAGAAGTACTCTCCCATGGATTCCTAATTGGATTAAGAGCAATATTAATTAAAGGAGTTTAATTATAATACAAACCCTAATCCTAAATAGTTTAGGGAAGGATTATTCCTACATTTATAAATAAGAGGGGTCTTATCATAGATTAGGGTTACACACTCTTGCATTAGATTGTGGAGAGTACTTACAATTTCAATAGAGATAGAAACTAGGGTTTTTGCCAAATACCCAACTTCTTGAATACTTGTTCTTCCTTGGTGGATCACCTCTAGAGGCCAAACACTTGGGTGGCTAACGTTGATCAAAGGAAGGAATCACACCGTAGCATTCGAGGAGAACACGGAGGACTAGGAGTTGAACTTGTACCCGAGGAAGCTTTGTTCTACGAGGGTATAATTCTTATTCTCTTTCTCTTTCGTTTATATCGTTAATTGAGCACATTGATTGATCATGGTGATGGTTTGTATAAAATTTTAAAATCCGTTTTATCGCGCTTCCGCTCTATTTATGTAATTTGATTGCATGCTCGCGTTATATACAAACCTAACATATATATATATATATATATATAGCACTATTCTACTGCATTCTCATTTAATAGTTCGTTATACATACTTCAATACTTTCATATATTGTAATTAATGAATCATAATTACATTCATTCCAACGAATTATTGGATAATTATACATTTATAATATGTATAAAAATTACTCCACTGATTACAAAATTAAATCCATAATTAAAATAAATACTTGAAGCTTAACGAATCAATTTAAATAATTAATATTTATTCTATTAATTATTTAAATATCGCATTTAAATTAAATTTCTTGCTTACTTCCACAAATTGTTTTCAAACAATTTGTTTATATTAGAAATATATAATTTAATATCCTCCGTACTTATCGCACCAAGTATTATGTATATTAAATATACATGATATATTTTCAATATCATGACAAAATATCTATAAATCTTTTTCATAAGAATGGAAACTACACATTAAATAAAAATAATTTATTTAATGAAATCATTTCTCTATACTAAAATAATTTAATTCCATACATTATTTTAGTTCTCCTTATTCCATGTAACAGACCAATTAAAATAGTTAATATTCAGTAACTATTTTAATTTACTTATTGTGGGCAAGGAAATTACGCCTTGCTAGGGTTAGGGTTTCGTGTTGGCTGGAGAGGAGAGAAATCCACGAAGAGCACGAAATTGATTGATTGATTGAAGAGGGGAGAACAACAGGTGGGCGATTACTCCAATGACACGTGGCAGAACTCTCAGAATCCAGAAATCGGGTTAGGGTAGCAGGGATTCCAAGAGCCTTCTTGAGTCTTCGAGTTGGAAGAGAGTTTCTTTTGGGTGATGAGGAGGAATAAGAAGAAGAAGCGGAGGCTTCAGTACCAGTGACGACTACTATGTATGCCCACCAGGAGAGGGATATGCGTCGTCTTCAGAGGAGGATGGACTTTTTACATGCCGATTTTAGGACTTATTCTACTGCCTTTTCTGGAGCATTGACGCAAGCTTTCGGCAGTTGGGTGTGCAGGTTCAGTTTCCAATCTTTGGTTCCACGAGTTCATACCCACCACCTGATACTCCTCCCGAGCCTAGTGCGGGAGATGATGATGCTGCTACTTAGGGGAGTTTCCTTCTTTCCTCTATGCTTTAATCTTACAATGAGGGCATTGTTTATTATGAGTTTGGGGGGAGGGGGGTTTTAGTTATTTCTATTAGTTTTTGCTTTGTTAGTATTTGTATGCATATAGTTAATATGTTTTTGTATCTAGTTAGGATTGCATGAATCCAATTGATGAGTAGTATGCTATTGACCAGGCCAATGATGAAGTTGTGTTTATTTGTGTGATTCGACAACATTGATAGTTAATATGTGAGTTATTGTTCTGATCATGAGGATAGTTATGCCTGTTTGAAACTTAGGTTACCGGTTAACACCTACATTGATTGTTATGTTCAGCTGTAGTTCAAGGGTTATATAATCATTTTTCTAATTTGGGATATTCTTGGAAATAAAAGAAAGAAACCAGTGACTTGACAATGAAGGTGAGAGTTGGATAAAAGTTAAAGTTTGGAGGTATTTATGAGGTAATATGGTGACGTGAAAAAAAAAGAGAAAAAATATATAGCTGAATAAATGCTTTGAATAGTTGGACTCTACGGCCTTTGTCATTCGGGTAATTAGATCCTTAGGGGTGTCTCAACACCTAGTGCCCTAAAACCGTCTGGTTTGGGAGTCATTGATTGAAAACTCGCTACATGGGTGACTTTGAAAAGCCTAATAGAGTCTGGCATTCCACTGTAAAGCATAAACACGAGATGGAGCGTAAAACACACTCGTGGTAGGATTAGAGTAGAAATAAACCTCAGCTTGCCTTTATACTTAGTATTTGCTCGATTTTAACTGGATTTGTCATTGTTACTGAAATTGAATGAGAATTAACATATTATTGTTAGAAGTTTGTGTATGTAACTAAACTTGAATTGTAGTTGGGTTCAATGGTTAAGGACCACACACACACAACTTGGGTGATGACAGGTTTGATTTATCTTATTGGTTGGGATCAGTATTCTATATTGATTTGATGTGTTGTTGAGTTTCTCTGTTGATATCTCTGAGGCTTGGAATGATTTGCTACCTACCTGTTGGTTGGATTCATAGGATTTATAGTTTTTAGTTGTATTCATTGTGTTTTGTGCTTTTGCATTACGTTGCATTGCTTAGGGACAAGCAATAGGTTGAGTTTGGGGGTATTTGATTAGTAGGTTTCATACCTACTAATTGGATATCAATTGATTGCATTATTGTTTAAATCCGTGAGTTTTAGTTATTTTTCATATGTTTTCTGTGTTTATGTAGGTATTTTGCATTTGGAACTAAAGTTGATGGAAATTGAGTACTGAAGAAGCCAAAGTCAGAAGTGCTGAAGACAAGCGCGGCCGCGCCGATATTGTGAAGGAAAACAGCGCGCGCGCTGGATGCCAGAGTTGAGTTTTGCTGAGGCACTGCGCGGGCGCGCCGGATTAGTACTAGGACCTAGCGCGGCCGCGCTAGGTCGGGAGTTGACCAGGAGCAGAAGTTTGACTTTTTAAGTTTTGGATTAGAATTTGATTTGTAATCAAACTTATCTCTTCTATTTGGTTTTGGACGTGTAGTAGGCATTATTAATAGCTAGTTTTCAGTAGTTTTGAGACATCTATGAATTAAGAGACTCAATCTTAATTTGTAATTAATTGGAGACTTGAAGCAATTTGGATAGCACATAGAAATCATTGTAGGAGCTAAGGAGAGATTAGAGGCTACAATCAGAGTTTTATTTCTCTTCTCTATCTCTTAGTTTGTAATTTTTGAATGTTATTTAATTTGTGGAATATGGATTTCAGTTAGTTATGAACTAATTTTCTTTTAAGATTGCAAAGGATCTTATTGTGTAGTTTTTATCTAATATGCTTCCTGGTTAACTATTGATATGTATTTTCAGATTGTCTATTATGGTTTGTTTTTTTATTGCTTAATTATCTGGCCAGTAATTACAGTGATAATCTATATGAAATTGAGAGATGGATTATAGATTTAGATCTGATCATAATAGCATGTGATTATATTTTCTACTTACGTTTGGGATTCATAATTTGTGTTTATGATAGAGATATACCTACACACCACATGTAATCTGATAAGGAACGTGAGCTTCAAATCCTTTTTAATTGTAATTCACATAGAGATATAGTGAATTAGTTATTTAGGGTGTTCAACTTAATTCTAACTTTTGTAGATTTGAGTTGATTTGTCTAGGATACACTGAGAAGTGGTTTTAGATAATGATGAGTTCTTGATTAACAATCTAAAGCATCTATCATAATTTAACAGGAAGTATATGGATTTAAATGAAGCAATAAGTGAAATTGTAATCTTAATTTTCCAATAATATTTGTTTTTGAAATTTAATTACTTAGTTTTATTAAAGTTTTCATATCAACACACAATTGATCTCTTGTTTACTTTAATTGAGTTAATATAGAATTGATTATTATTATTATAAATTGCAAATTTTCCTCGTGGGAACGATACTCTACTTACTCTTTATTACTTGTGGACTGCGTATACTTGCATATTTGTGCTAGTATAGAATTAGGCAAACACATACCAGTTAGCTTTTTAGAGAGATGGAGTGACTTTGGGAATTGGGAGGGAGAAAATTTTCTAGAGAGAAAAGCAAGTAATTTAGAAAGAGAATTAATATTTTTAGAAAGAAAGCATGAAAAAATTTATAAAAATAAAGTGAACCTGCAAGATTAAATCATTGTTTAATTTTATATTTTAAGAGAAAAAGAATATAAAATATAAAATTAATTATGAATTTTTTGAAGTTAATTTAAAATTTTAAGATAAAAATTAATATAAATTTATTTAATGTTACATAATATTCATATTAATTTTAAAAAATATGAACCAAGTTAACAATTCGGTCTAAGAACGTAGATCTCTCGAAATAAACCAACGTTGTGAACAAAAATCACCTTCTTATTTCCAGGAAGGATAATATCCATCTATGTAAGTAATACCTATCGGCCAATTGGGGGGGGGGGGGAAATGGGTCCAAACCAGTTCAAAACTTTAACCAACCCAAATAATTTAGAGTAGTTAATCAACCCAAATGGTTCTAATTAATTTGGTTTGACCCACCAATTTGTAATCCAAATTGCTAGGTCTAGTTACATTAGGAGTTTTCTAGCAAGTTGGGGCTCAACAATTTATCACCTCTAACTTGTAGGGTGGGTGTATTAAAGATATTCCACAAACTAGTGTTGACGCCGGGGAATATTTCCTATTTTGGTTTCTACCCTTTTTAAAGATATTCGATTTATTTATTTTTGCTTAAAGGGTGAATTTTAGGAAAAAGTTGACATAAATGCCGACGGGGTTTTAAAAGATCGATTTTAATGATGGGCCAATTAGGCAAAGTCGCCAGTTGGTAAGGATTTAAATGGATATATCAACTCATCCAAAATTTTAGATTTTTCGCCATATGGCCCTGAATGTGACTATATAAAATTGATCCCAAAACCGAGATTCATACAGTTCGGGGGTTTGCTTATGCGAGAGGAAGGTGTTAGGCACCTCCCGACTTCTGTGAAAACACGGTTATCGTATCTCAATATTTTTCTAAATGTGAAGTGTGTGTGTGTATGTGTATGATTTGAAGAAGATCTAATTAGCCTTGAGTCGAAATCGTGGGAAGTGCATTATTTTGAAAGCAATTTAAAACCTCTTTGAACCTATGCATTATTTTAGGTTTTAGTTAATAAAACATTTTAGGGTGACATTTTGGAAAAAACGTGATTTTCAAACCCTTCACCAAATAGGAGTCGAGATTCAAAATAAAATAACCGAAAAAGAGATATAAGAAAATGATGAAATCGAGACTTAAATCGAGAGATATATCCCAAACTGGCTATCAGGTGATTCAATCATTAGAATCCCTTGACGGCTAGAAAGTGGGACCCCCTCATCATTAAATATGGTTCTAGGATTCTCCGGGGTAACCCAAAATCAACTAAAAATGAAAAAAATGCATATAGATCCATACTAGATCTATATTAAACTCAGCGTCAAGATTAAAGTTTTTAACTTTGAAACCCATATCAAGCCGGATCCAAGCTAGATCTTGTGTGAATCTAAGAAAAAGATTCAAACTTTAACAATTCCCAAGCACAACAATGAACACAATATATTAAATTCAAGCCAAATCTATACAATTTATACAAAAGATTGGATCTTTCACCTTGGGGTGAGCCAATTAATCCACCTTGAGATGGAAATGAGAGGAAATCCTCCTATTGTAACCAAAGATTTGATGAAATATGATAAATCTAGATAGATTTTTGGTATTGTTCTCTCTAAGATTCCTCTAAATTCTCTCTAAAATTCTTCTAATTCTACAAAATTCTCTCTTTCTTCAAATCCGCTAAAAACAAGCCTATTAGGCTTCGAGCTTGGCCACAGGTGTACTTGCTACTGGCCACAGGTATACATACGGCTGACCGTAGGTCCACTTGCGACTGGCCCAAGTGGGACCCATCCGCCTCGGTTCTCGTGTCGTGCCATCGGCTTTTGTCTTCGCGCGCTGGAATGTTCATATCTTTTAATCTGGGAATAGTTGGGAGACGTGTTATACCATTTTGGAAAGCTCTTTCCGAGAACTACGCAATGACATAAAGTTTAACTAATTCCGAGTCCGAGAAGATTGAGCAGAATGCAAAAATAGATCTTCTCATAGATGTCAGTCGGTCCACCGTCATGTCTTGCCTAATCCACTACTTGGTTGTTATTGTGATGACTTTGTGTATTTGATCGGGGGGCCCCAATATCCTTTACTTGGGTGTCCCATCCTCGAGACGGAATGACGTTTTTGCTCTCCTGCCAAGGCTAGCTAACAAATGCGGAATTTTGGCTGTCTACAGATGCCCCTCTTTGTTATCTTTATGCAATGCAATGAAATGAGCATGACAAAGATATAGACACCCAATACATGATAAGATGTATTGATAATGCAATATAATCATATAAAATGATGCAAGCCAATTATCAAGTGATGCAATGATGAGAATGTATGGATTTTACTGTTATGCTGCTCTGCTGGGGAGAATTGTTTGGTGATGACATCATCGGGTATCATCTCCGATGCCATCGTTGGGTATCGTCTCCAACGGACATAACACCAAGTGTCGTCTTCGATGTCATCTCTAGGTGTCGTCTTCGATGCCATCGCTAGGTGTCGTCTCCAACGAGCATATCGTCGGGTATCGTTTTCGACACATTCGCTGGGTATCGTCTCCAACGGACTTGTATCACAAGGTATCGTCTCTGATGCCTTCGCTGGGTATCATCTCCAACGGACATATCATCGGGTATCGTCTCTAATGCCTTCACTGGGTATCGACTCCAACGGACTCATATCACCGGGTATCATCTCCGATGCCTTCGCTGGGTATTGTCTCCAACGGACATATCGTCGGGTATCGTCTCCGACGCATTTTCTAGGTATCGTCTCTAACAGACGTATCTTCAGGTATCGTCTCCGTCGTCTTCGTGGGGTATTGTCTCCAACAGGCTTGTAATCATTGATAATATCATTTCTCTCATGCTTGACTATTTTCATCAGTCCTGACTTATTTTCTCTTATTTTTCTGGCTTTCAGCCCTTTCATCGTCAGTTTCTAGATTTTTACGCCCGCCGCCGGCAATGGTTGATTTATGATTCAAAAGTGCATTTTTCTTCTTGAGTACACCTATTTGGACTAAGACGAACACGTTTCGACCTCAAACGCACCAAAACGGGTGGGGTGGGACCACTTAGATTGGTCGTAGGTGTACCTATAGGTAGTTGTGGGTATAAATGTGGCTGGTCGTGGTGGTTATACCCCACACGGGCCCCTTCATCTTTTCATTATCCTTTGCTTCTTTTGGCTCCTCGTTTCGTATTCTTCAAATATTCTTGCTTATTCCGCTCTGCGGGGTTCAATTTTGCTCGTTTCGATTCCGTACATTCGTTTATTGCATCTCAAGTAATGTTTTTGTATAACATTTACACACTTTGAGCTTCGCTTCGTTATATTATGGATGTTATTAGGTTTAAACACAATGTATGCTAAATGTATGCTCAAATGTCGTAATAAAAATATTCTTACTTGATGCATGCCTATATTTTATTGTTCTAAACATCTGGATGTAAGAATTTTCGTGATCTGAGACCAGTTTTCCTCACGTATTTTTGATAACACTTGTTTATTTTAATGTTGGATTTTACCTCATATGCATGTTTCCTATTTTTCAGACATTTTTATTACCGTTGTATGCCTTTATTTGATTTTATTATGAATATTGATTATATCGTATTGTGAATTATGTATCTTTCTTATATTGTGATTGGGAGCCTAAAAATGGCTACATATGCATGCCCTCATGCATGGGGATGACTGAGCAGATGTGTACATTCTATATCGCACATAGGTTTTCAGAGAATGATGTAGGCTCGATATGATGCACATGCAGACCATGTATGATGTCTAATCAATCATTATGACCTATGCTTAGGCTCCTAAAAATGGTGCGACCTCGTAGTTCTGCCTCATCGGCTCCATCCCTCCACGTTACACGACAGGCTCAACGACTTACGGAGGCTTGCATTCGTCCGTTCGATATCGACAGAGGCGATGTTATTGACGCTGACGATGACCTTCCTGCCCCTAATGCTGCCGCACCGCCTGCCCGAGGTCAGACGTTCCTGGGTGCTCGTGTGATGATACCCGATCTTTTAGGCCTATCTCAGCCATCATCCGCTAGCGTACCTGTGCGTTAATGAGGTATAAAAAATTGAATTGTTGCCCATTTTTTCAATTTCCCCTTTTACGTAGTGGTCGTCTTATTCTTTCGTATCATAGGTCCCAGAGTTGACACAGCTTCGGGGCAACTAGTTTAGCATCTACTTTCTTTATCATGCCCTTCATATCGATTATCGAGCACGGGCTGATTCTTGGGGGTTTAAGAATTTCTTTACTATAGCTCCCTACCGCTATCCTTGGGGCTATCTTTATGCTTTATCGAAGAGATGATTTCACCAGAGCCAGTCTCTTCATTTATTAGATTGTGAGGTGATGATGACACCCATGGATTGGTGATACATTATGGGTATTGAGTTCATGAGGCCCCGAGTGCCAGTGGAGGCTGATATCTGCCTTACTATTTTGTGGGCATTGCTGGGATTTTCTCTGTGGGATAGGGCCTTCAAGGCCCGCAGTATCCATTTTGGAGCTTTGGGATCTGATGCCCTTAGAGGGATCTAGTTTTAGCCGTTTCCCGATGATTTAGTGGAGCGAGATCGACTTTTGTAGTGCCTTTTCCTAACTGTCGTGAGGGGTTATTTTCTTACGAACAACTCCTCTACAGTTCTTTTTAGCATCATGGGGGCCCTTTGAGATGTGGATCGCATCAGGGACTATGCTTGGGGATCGTTCACATTTTCATATTTCGTCCACAACATGCGTCTTCGCTCTGAGGGTCAGACTGTGCATGGCTCGGGTTTTATCTATTTCTACTGGTAAGCTTTCTTTTCGACTCTCTTTCTTTTTCGGTCTATTTCTTTTCGTTCTTTTTATTAATGTCGTTACTGTTTGCGTTTCAGTTTTGGGCCTATGAGCGGCTTCCATGTCTTTGGCTTGTCACTACTCTAGGCCTTGATACTTATCCCCGCAGACGTCGCTAGCATCAAACTACTTTGGAAGAGGTCTCTATCTTTGACAGTTTCACTCATTGTCGACTCCAGTTAGAGCTGATCACCACTGTTGATGTGACTTGGGTTCTATACACCTCCAAGCACCAGTCAGTTGGGTTGGAGGAGGGCTTCTCGATAGCTCTAGAGTTTGCCTTGTCTACTAGGAGGTTCCCTTGTTATCATATGGGGGTTGGGAGCTATACATCGGGGAGAGGTCTTTCAGATGTGTCTTTGGGGAGGTTCGTATCCCTTTCCTTCCTCCCCCTGGAGGTCTTGGCCTATCGATCAACATATCTCAAAGATCCCATTGGAGGGCATAGTTGGCTTCATCTCGTCAGATGGTCCCAGCACTAAGGATGCTTTTACTTCTTGGTGGCGGCCTCAGACTATTGGCGTATAGACTCGGGCTACCCACTTCTTGAGAGATCTTGTACTCGGGTCAGTGATGATGACTAACTGGATGGCCTATGTTAGGGAGCCGACCCATTTAGATCAGATTACCAGCTTGACTGGTCAGGTCGATCAGTTGTCTTTCTTTGTTCGTTAGTTAGGCCGGGATCCAGCAGAGGCCTATTCGTGTGATCCTGCTGGATTGGGCTCTGGTTCGACTGCCAGTTCTAGTGCTACTGACATCCCTGGGGGAGGTACTCCAACATTTTACTGCCTGGATTTGAATTTTGATGTCGAGGCTCCGACCCATGAGGATCCGGCTAGAGTAGATCAGTTTGATGATTCCAAGACTTTAATAGATGATATAGACTTTGTATAGTTACTTGTTTCATTTATCGGGGCGTTTGTGCCTCTTTTCCTTGTTTATTTTACTTTTCACGTATGTATACAGAAAAATGATGTAAGATACGCATTATTTATATACAGATCAGTTAGATGCTACTTATGTTATCGCACAAGATTTCTTCAATTTCTTTTATTATGATGCATGCTTATCATATTTATGCTTGATAGAGATTGACCCCTGTATAGTCTTGTGATACTGTTTTTGTACAGATGGTGTCGCCTTTGGTGGTACCCGTCTTGAGCATTTTTCAACTGGTAGCATCGCCTCCCGATTAAGGGGTGGTTTAATGATCTTCCTGCCCTAGATCGTTTGACAGTGGAGAGACTTTTGGGACATTCCATATCTTATCTACTTTTGCAGGTGCCGGAAGGATTTATTGAGGCGTGATAGGTGCAAAATACTCTATGTTTTTGATTCCTTTATGCTTAATATTATTATATATTTTCTGTGTTTATGAGCTTAATTAAGCTATTTATAGATTTTATGAAAAATTGATGTGATTTTGTAAATATGGAGTTTAATCCCGAGTTTTATGTGGTTTTGCAGAAATACTCTACGATCAGTATTAAGACTCTATGTTCGTAGTGTTAGGGTGCAGTCTGGCAGCTCTACGATTGTAGAAAGGCTAGGTGAAGATGTTCGACAATTCCTAGTGTCACTCTACGATTGTTGAGATTCACTCTACGACCAGGCACATCACTCTACGTTTTCAGTCCGGTGGCTAAGTGATTCTACGTCTGACGAGGTTTACTCTACGATTTTGAGAAAAAGAGTTCCACTCTATGACCTATTGCTCTACGATGGTGTTGTGAACTCGACAATTGTCCTGGTTCACTCTACGATGGCATGTCTACTCTACAAAGTGCTGGAGCGGAGTGTTACTCTACGATTTTGATTGATTTGCAGATTTCCAATTTTGAGTAGGATTTGAAGTAATGGAATGATAAAGTTCGATCCGTATAAGGATTTGGAGATGGAATTATAATCTTACATGGAAAGAATCTCTAATTATTGAAAGAATAGAATTTGATATGGAATCTGAGTTGAAGATCAAATATGGAAACTGAATCTGAGCTAGAATGGGAAAAGGAAACTGAAGAAGATTTGGTTTTGGGAATTTAATTCTAAATTGATAAGAAAGCTATTTAAAGCTGGACTTTAGAGATTGACAAGGATTTAGAATCCTACCATATCTACAGAATGAAGACTTCTGAACTAGAGTTGGTGAATTGTTATCATCTGCCAGATTAAGGTATAATATTAAGCAAACAATGTTATATCTGATCACAGGTAGTACTTAATAATATTTGATTGTGGACAAGCTTTTGGGTATTATTAAGATTATCAGAAGGCAAGTTAAATAATCCCTGATAGTGTGATTGTTGTTTGGAACAACCTAATTCTCTAATTCTTAATGCTTCTGTCATATTAAATCTAGACTGATAATTTTGGGTTATATAATAGTTATAATCTAGTGGAGGCGATTGTCACACTAGATTTAAACTTAAGGAGAATTTCGGATAATTGACCGATTGCTGATCATTTAGGGTTGTTAGTTTCATTGAAGGAAGAAATAATATTAACTTGATTATTCTATTACTATAAATTGGTGAAACTGAACTGAAGAACTGAAGCTTTCATATACTTGATTATCTTTATTCATTTAATTCTGTTTTTCTTTGGTTAATTATAATTGATTCAAAACCCCCCCAACTTTTAATTACTGTTTTTGGTTAGAAACATTAGAATAAATTTAAAACAATATAAATTCTCAGTGGGATTGATCTTTACGTACTACTGTGCTCATTCTTTGAATTTGTAGAATGAAAGTGAGGTTAATTTTGGATTGCTTGACGACAGTTCTCCCAAATTTTGGCGCCACTGCCGGGGAACTTGATTATTTGTTTTGATTTATTTTGTGTTTTTTTTATGACTCGATCCTCTCAATCTACTGAACTGAATTTTGATCCAGAAATAGAAAAAACAGCAAGAAGACTAAGAAAGGAGAGTCGTAGAGTGAAGAATTCAACTGCAGATCCAGAAGAGGCTTTTGTTCCATCATCTGGTCTCAACATAGCAATTGAATTGCTATCAAATAATTCGTATACTGATTCAGAAGAAGAAGAGGAGATGGTTGATCCTAATAATAACAGGACTTTAAAAGAACTAGCTACTCCTAATCTCAATCAACAACCTTTGTGTATTGAGTACCCTACTTTAAATGCTTCTTTTGAACTTAAATCAAGACTAATTCACCGTTTGCCTACTTTTCGTGGTCTTACAGGTGAGGATCCATACAAGCATTTAAAGGAATTTCATGTGGTATGCTCCACCATGAAACCACAAGGAGTGACTGAAGAACAGATAAAGTTTAGAGCTTTTCCATTCTCACTAGCAGACTTAGCAAAGGACTAGTTGTACTACCTACCTTCATGATCAATTCAAACTTGGAATGACATGAATAAGCTATTCTTGGAGAAGTACTTCCCTGCTTCAAGAGTGGCTAACATCAGGAAGGAGATATGTGGCATCAGGCAGTTCAATGGAGAAACTTTGTATGAGTATTGGGAAAAGTTTAAGAAGTTGTGTTCTAGTTGTCCACCTCACCATATTGATGATCAACATCTAATCTAATACTTCTATGAGTGATTGTTGCCCATGGATAGAAGCATGATTAATGCAATAAGTGGAGGAGCCTTAGTTGACAAAACACCAGAAGCTGCAAAGAACCTAATTGCAAACATGGCTGCAAACTCTCAACAGTATGGTACTAGGATGAATCATGCACCAACAAGAGTAAATGAGGTGAGCACATGTAATCATGATCTGCAAATTTCTGAATTAACTCCTACTGTTAGACAATTGGTTGTAGGGAATATGCCAGCAGCAAAAGCTTGTGGGATCTGTTTGTTGTCTGGCCATACCACTGATTCATGCCCCACATTACAAGAGGATGAGACAATGCAACAAGCCAATGTAATAGGGAACTATTAGACACAACCTCAGAAAAGATATGATCCCTTTTTAAATACATACAATCCAGGATGAAGGGATCATCCTAATCTTAGTTCTGGAGGCAATAGACAACCTGCACCACCTGTTTTCTCCAATAGACAACAAGGCTTCCAACCATCCCCACATCAGTACCAACCTAGACAAACAGCACATGCCAACCCTGGGACATCACTGGAAGACATGTTCAAAGCCTTTATGACTCAACAACAACAGTTCTAATAAGAAACAAGAACTTCAATCAACGATCTTAGGAACCAAATCGGTCAGCTGGCTACCACAGTTGGGAGATTGGACTCTCAAGGCTCAGGAAAACTGCCCTCCCAAACAGTTGTAAATCCAAGGGAGAATGCAAGTGCCATTACAATAAGGAGTGGGAAAGAGCTGGAAGAACCTAAAGCCACTGCTGAGTTTGAAAAAGAGAAGAATAGGGAGACTGAACGACTTAAGGTAATTCCTAACCCTACTATTTCAGTTAAGACTAATGTTTTATCTTTTCCACCTAGAAATCACAGGACTTCAAGAAAGGATGAGCAAGAAAAAGAGATCCTTGAGACCTTCAGGAAGGTGGAAGTCAATATACCTTTGTTAGATGCAATCAAAAGGTGCCAAGATATGCTAAATTTTTGAAGGAGTTGTGCACTAATAAAAGAAAATTGAAAGATGATGAAAGAGTCACTGCTGGAGAGAATGTATCACTAGTGCTTCAAAGGAAAATGCCCCCCAAATGCAAGGATTCAGGCATGTTCATCATTCCATGCAGAATAGGTAACACCAGGTTTGAAAAAGATATGCTGGATTTAGGAGCTTCAATTAATGTCATGCCATTATCTATATTTGCTTCCTTAAATCTAGGGCCTTTAAAACAGACTGGTGTTATTATTCAACTTGCTAATAGGACTAACACTTACCCTGAAGGGGTGATTAAAGATGTTTTAGTTCAGGTGAATGAGCTAATTTTTCCTGCAGACTTTTACATTGTGAACATGGAGGATGATTCTTCTCCAAACCCTGCTCATATCTTATTAGGGAGGCCATTCTTGAAGACTTCCAAGACTATGATTAATGTACATAATGGGACCTTGACTATGGAGTTTGATGGAGAAAAGATCCAATTCAACATATATGAAGTCATGAGGTACCCTAGTGATATCAATCCAGTTTATGCTATTGATATTGTTGATTCTCTAATACAGGATTCTTTCAATCAAGTGCAAAGGGACAACTTGGAGATTGCAATCATTAACAGTTTGGAGTTTGACAAAGAAGAAGAAATTGAACAGGCTCAGCAATTAAAGGAGACTATAACTGCTTTACATTCATTACCACAATTCTCAGATAAGTATGCAGTTCATTCTATTCAATTACATGTTTCTCATCAAAAGTTGCTACCTTCTGTTATGCAGGCCCCTACATTAGACCTCAAACCATTGCCAATCCATTTGAAGTATGCTTACTTGGGAGAAGATGACACACTACCAGTGATTATTGCCAACAATTTAACCAAAGTATAAGAAGACAAACTACTGAGAATCCTTAGGGATCATGTAACAGTCTTTGGTTGGACCATTGCAGATATAAAAGGCATCAGTCCTGCTGTGTGTATGCATAGGATTTTGTTAGAAGAAAGAGCCAAGCCTACCAGAGAAGTCCAGAGAAGACTGAACCTACCCATGATGGAGGTAGTAAAGAAAGAAGTACTGAAATTGCTTGATGCAGGTATTATATATCCAATTTCGGACAGTCAATGGGTGAGCCCAGTCCAGGTAGTTTCAAAGAAATCTGGAATCACAGTTGTCCAGAATGACAATAATGAGTTCGTGCCAACAAGAATGCAAACGGGCTGGAGAGTGTGTATTGATTATAGGAAATTAAATGCAGTTACTAGAAAAGATCATTTCCCTCTTCCCTTTATTAATTAAATGTTAGAGAGATTGGCTAGTCACACTTACTATTATTTTTTAGATGGATTTTCAGGTTACAACTAAATTGTGATAGCCCCAGAAGATCAAGACAAAACCACCTTCACATTCCCCTTTGGTACATTTGCCTATAGAAGAATGTCATTTGGACTTTGTAATGCCCCAGGTACCTTCCAAAGATGCATGGTAAGCTTGTTTTATGATCTTCCAGAAAATTGTATTGAAGTTTTTATGGATTATTTCACAATTCATGGTGATTCTTTAGATGCATGTCTTGATAATTTAACTAAGGTGCTTGATAGATGCTTAGAAACTAATCTTGTTCTTAATTAGGCAAAATGTCATTTTATGATAGAGCAAGGGATAGTACTTGGCCATGTTGTTTCTTCTAGAGGTTTAGAAGTTGATAAAGCCAAAATAAAAATTATTGCTGCATTACCTTACCCTGCAAAGGTGCAGGAGATTCGTTCTTTTATTGGACATGCAGGTTTCTATAGGAGGTTTATCAAGGACTTTTCCAAGATAGCTTTGCCTTTGTGCAAGTTGTTGCAGAAAGATGTGGAGTTCCAGTTTACTGAAGAGTGCAAGGAGGCTTTTGACAAGCTGAAGAAACTGTTGACCTCTGCACTTGTGATCCAACCACCAAACTAGAAACTACCCTTTGAGATCATGTGTGACGCAAGCAACTATGCAGTGGGAGTTGTTTTGGGCCTGAGAGTGAATAAAACTGTCCATGCCATTTACTATACTTCCAAGACTCTCAATGCTGCTCAAATAAACTACTCTACGACTAAGAAAGAACTTTTATCAGTTGTTTTTGCTTTAGATAAATTTAGATCTTATTTATTAGGAACTAAAGTAGTAGTTTATTCTGATCATGTTGCTCTCAGGTATCTCTTGATAAGGACATGCTTAGCTTGGACAAAGGTGGAAGCTATGTAGCGAATCCGATGCAAGTTCCAGTTGGACCTGTGACGAGAGCATGGGCAAAACGCTTCAGGGAAGGACTTAATGGGTTTAGTCAAGAAGCTTGGAATGATAAGGATGTGAGTTCAAAGGCGTTGGAGTTGGAACCTAAGTTCGTGAATGTGCTACAAGTGAAGGATCCAAGTTATGAAGCAAAAGAAACAAAAATTCAAAATTTAGGTTCGAGCGCCTAGGCGCTCCATTCCTTTGTATTTCAAGCGCCTAGGTGCTTGCCAAATGTGGGAGATACTGTAACTCAGCGCCTAGGCACTCCAAACAGAATAAATCTAAGTGCCTAGGCGCTTGGGCCTGAGCACGGATTCCAATGACGCGTTTTGATCAGATTTCTTTCCTTGTTTTAGGGATTTCATTATATTTTCATAATTCTATTATAATTAGGATGTTTGATAGCTCGATTTTGATTCCAAATTGGTTGTTAGCTAGTAATTAATTCTTTATTGGTTTCTAGGGTTTTCTTTTTTAGTATAAATAGACATTTTGATTGTAATTCAAAGGACACATCAAATTTTATTCAATACAATTCTTGTGAGATTATTCTCTACTTTTGGTTCTTTGAAGAATTTCTAAGTTTATTGTCTTAGTTTTTCTTTGAGATTCAATTTGACTTATCATAAAACAAGTCATAGTTGTGTGTGGCGTCTTCTACCGCATCAATCGTCGATTGTACCGAGGTTCTTGTTTCTCTATAAATACGGGGTTTAGGTGTCGTTAGTGTTCTATTCAACGCAGAATTCATTACTTGATCGATTGTACCAAGGTTCTCGTCTCCTTATAAACGTTGGGTTGCGATGTCGAGAGAGTTCCATTCAAAACAACTTGCTAGAAACGATCCAGGCAACGACCACCTCACGCAAGCGTGTCGTGGAGTATCATATCTTGACCAAGAAGGACTCAAAGCCAAGAATTATAAGATGGATTCTACTGTTACAAGAATTTGACTTGGAGATTAAAGACAAGAAAGGAGCAGAAAATCAGGTTGCAGATCACTTGAGCAGACTGATGAGGGATGAGAAGACATTCCCATTACATGATTATTTTCCAAATGAGCACTTATTTGCAATCACTAAGGAAAGGCCCTGGTATGCTGACATTGTAAATTACTTAGCAAGTTCATATGTTCCTAGCAAGTTCTCTAGACATCAGAAAGATAAGCTTAGGAGTGATGCAAACTATTATATTTGAGATGATCCACATCTATGGAAATTTTGTGCTGATCAGGTAGTTAGAAGATGTGTTCCCAATAGTGAATTTCATTTCATTCTATCTTTTTGTCATTCATATGCTTGTGGAGATCATTTTGGACCAAAAAGAACTGCTCACAAGGTTTTAGAATCTGATTTTTATTGGCCTACCATTTTTAAAGATTCTCATATGTTCTATAAGACATGTGCAAATTATCAAAAGACAGGTAATATCTCACAAAGAAATCAAATGCCATAAACTCCTATTCTAATTGTTGAAATCTTTTATGTGTGGGGTTTTAATTTTATGGGTCCCTTTTCTGTTTTTTTTGGTAATATTTATATTCTTGTGGCTATTGATTATATTTCAAAATGGGTGGAAGCCAAAGCCACCAGGACTGATGACTATAAAGTTGTTGCAGATTTTGTCAAATCTAACATCTTTAACAGGTTTGGAATTGCAAGAGCCATTATCAGTGACAGAGGAACTCACTTCTGCAATAGGGTGTTAGCAACATTGTTTAAAAAGTATAATGTGCTACACAGAGTCTCTACATCCTATCATCCTCAAAGTAATGGCCAAGCTGAGGTATCTAACAGGGAAGTCAAGTCCATTTTGAAAAAAGTAGTCAACCCAAATAGGAAAGATTGAAGCTTGAGATTAGAAGATGCACTTTTGGCCTACATAACTGCATATAAGACACCTATAGGTATGTCACCTACCTGCGGAACTTGAACACAGGGCTTTTTGGGTAATCAAGCACTATAACATGAAGATGGATAAAACTGGGGAGTATAGGAAGCTACAGTTACAAGAGCTTGAGGAGTTGAGGAATGAATCATATGAAATCTCTAGAATTTACAAGGAAAAGACCAAAACCTTTCATGATAAACAAATTTTAAGGAAGACTTTCATTGTTGGACAAAAAGTTCTCCTTTTCAATTAAAGACTGAAGTTATTTCCAGGTAAACTACGTTCTAGATGGGAAGGTCCTTTTGTGATTACTAATTTTTTCCTTATGATGCAGCTGATATTCAAAATTCAAGAACAGGGATGACTTTCAAAGTTAATGGACATAGGTTGAAACCCTTATATGAAGGCTATGAGGAACAGGTGGAGTTGTTGGAGTTGGCGGATCCAGTTTATGGAGATTGAGAGAGGAAAGATGTCAAGCCAATGACATTAAACAAGGGCAGCTATATGGGAGGCAACCCTTGATCTCAGATTTGATTTTATATCCCTTTACTCTTTATTTTTTTTAATTGCATGCTAGTTAGTAGTGCTTACTTCTTTATATGATTGTCTTACATTGGGGACAATGTAAGGTTTGAGTGTGGGGGAGGGGTTTAGGATTATTATTTAGCATTATTGTGTTAGATATGATGCTTATGATGATGCTCTGAAAAAATTTGAAAATTTTTTTGACTCTATGATTATAGTATCCTGCTGAATTTTTGAAGGTTAAAATCGTAGAGTGAGTACTGATGCTTATTTGCAGAATTTGATTTGATGCCTTATTAACTTATGAATGATGGTGACTTAGCTGGGATCCATAAGCTGATTTTGAATTGGAATTACTTTGCATAAATACTTGAATATGGGATGCATGATTACTTAATTGAGTTATTTGTAGGATTATATTCTGTGCACTAATTTTATGACTTAAGATTGGTTTAACTGCTTATATTGTTCACAGAACCTTGTGAAAAAATTGAGAAAAATTTGAAAAATTATAGAATGAAAAAAAAGTGCAGATGTCTTGTGGTGGGTTGAGAAGTAAAACACACTCACCCATAAACACAAGACCAAGAAAAAGCGTAAAACGCACTCGTTGGGAAGGAAATAAGTGAGATGGAGCATAAAATGCACTCACTTGAAAGAAAAAACTGTGAAAGGTGAAATGAAGTATAAAATGTATTCACCTAAGGGAAGTTAATGTCTGCAGGTTCTGTGGGTTAGAAATTTTTGCAGGATAATCAGGTTTTGAGTTATGAGTCAGTGTGCACAGTTGTTGTTCCATATAAACTAGGTTGGGTATTTGTGTTGATCATATGATAGATATTTGTGTGGATATATTCTAATTTGGATGATGTTTTGTGGGGAATAACATAGTTGTTATTGTGAATTGGTTGATGAGGTGTTGGTCAGGTTTCTGTGATAGGTGTTATTATTCCATGATGTTTATTTGGAGACCTTTGAAAGTTTGGTTGGGCTAAGTCGGATAAGATTTTGATTTCTGTTTACATGAGGACATATAAAGACTAAGTGTAGGGGAATTTGATAGGTGCAAAATATTCTATGTTTTTGATTCCTTTATGCTTAATATTATTATATGTTTTCTGTGTTTATGAGCTTAATTAAGCTGTTTATAGATTTTATGAAGAATTGATGTGATTTTGCAAATATGGAGTTTAATGCCGAGTTTTATGTGGTTTTGCAGAAATACTCTACGATCCGTATTAAGACTCTATGTTCGTAGTGTTAGGGTGCAGTCTGGCAGCTCTACGATTGTAGAAAGGCTAGGTGAAAATATTCGACAATTCCTAGTGTCACTCTACGATTGCTGAGATTCACTTTATGACCAAGCACATCACTCTACGTTTTCAGTCCGGTGGCTAAGTGATTCTACGTCTAACGAGGTTTCCTATACAATTTTAAGAAAATGAGTTCCATTCTACGACCTGTTGCTCTACGATGGTGTTGTCCACTCGACGATTGTCCTAGTTCACTCTATGATGACATGTCTACTCTACGAAGTGCTGGAGCGGAGTGTTACTCTACGATTTTGATCGATTTATAGATTTTCGATTTTGAGTAGGATTTGAAGTAATGGAATGATAGAGTTCGATCCATATAAGGATTTGGAGATGGAATTATAATATTACATGGAAAGAATCTCTGATTATGGAAAGAATAGAATTTGATATGGAATCTGAGTTGAAGATCAAATATGGAAACTGAATCTGAGCTAGAATTGGAAAAGGAAACTGAAGAAGATTTGATTTTGGGAACTTAATTCTAAATTGATAAGGAAGCTATTTAAAGCTGGACTTTAGAGATTGACAAGGATTTAGAATTCTACCATATCTACAGAATGAAGACTTCCGAAATAGAGTTGGATTAGAATTTTTCTAGGATTTCAAATCTTTTATAAATACCTATCACTTGTAATCAGTTGGATGCAATTCCACATTCATTATTTTCAATTTTAGAATATATTTTATCAGTATGCTAGCTTAGTTCTTTTATTCAGTTCTGAAGGGATGTGGAAACATATTTACAGTTTATATAATAATTGAGTTATATTATTGATTCCTTCGTGTATGAAATTTATTCGAATAATCCGGTTGAATTTCTTATATGTTATTGAGTTTACTAATTTTCTTTCTGCAGGATTAAATTGGTGAATTGTTATCATCTACTAGATTAAGGTATAATATTAAGCAAATAATGTTATATCTGATCACAGGTAGTACTTAATAATATTTGATTGTGGAAAAGCTTTTGGGTATTATTAAGATTATCAGAAGACAAGTTAAATAATCCCTGATAGTGTGATTGTTGTTTGGAACAATCTAATTATCTAATTCTTAATGTTTCTATCATATTAAATCTAGACTAATAATTTTGGGTTATATAATAGTTAGAGTCTAGTGGGGGCGATTGTCATACTAGATTTAAACTTAAGGAGAATTTCGGATAATTGAGCGATTGTTGATCATCTAGGGTTGTTAGTTTCATTGGAGGAAGAAATGATATTAACTTGTTTATTCTATTACTATAAATTGGTGAAACTGAACTGAAGAACTGAAGCTTCCATATACTTGATTATCTTTATTCATTTAATTCTATTTTTCTTTGGTTAATTATAATTGATTCAAAATTCCCCAACTTTTAATTACTATTTTTGGTTAGAAACATTAGAATAAATTTAAAACAATATCAATTTTCTGTGGGATCGATCATTACTTACTACTGTGCTCATTCTTTGAATTCGTAGAGTGAAAGTGAGGTTAATTTTGGATTGGTTGATGACAGCTCTCCCAAGGGGATGATTTCGTATTGGATTCCTAACAGGCATGTGTTCAGGTTTGGATCTTAGGAGCTCACTCCTACTTTTGAGGAGTATGTACGATTTATGGGGCTATCTTTGGCAGGACCTTGTGCTCAGGTTCTGGTTGGTTAGATGCGTCGTCGGTTCATGACTGTTACTCGGTGGCGGCATGTCGTTGTTTTGGTTGAGGTTATTGTCGGTCATATCATATCTCTAGACTTCTTGATTGATCGATACAGTTCTTTTGACAACTTCTCTGCTTATCGAGATGATTTTACCATTTCTGAGGATGGATGGAGAGTAGTTAGGGTTAACATTTTGATGGTGTGCATCGTCTCATTCTTGTATATGCCCATTTATGCAGACCACATGGACGTGGGCGTTGTGATGGTGATCGGGGCACTCCACGAGGATCACACTATTCTGCCTTTGATCCTTGCCGAGACGTATATTTTTGCCACCTATTGCCAGACTTTTGGAGATAAGGAGTTTCAGAGCAGCTCAGTTTTATTATATGTTTGATTTATGACTCATCTGAGACCGATAGGGATCTTTCGCCGCCACGGCTTCTGCTTTGGCCATAGCGTGGCCATATCATATTCTTTCCGACCATCCTGATGTGTTGACTCGGCCTCATGGGTTACCTTTCTCTCAACTATTGAGGAACTATTCTCTATTATGATGTATACGGATTACTGTTCGTTCTTGAGCTTCATTACTCACGCCATTGGTTTTGATTTCATCCCCTTGGTCGGCTTGAGGGGTGTGACCACACATCATCCTTTAGCTGTGATGAGACAGTTTGATCAGCGCCAGGAGTTTTATTTGTTCAGTGATGTGTTTGATTATCGGTTTCCTATTCTTTCATCTACAGAAGATGACTTGATAAGGGCATATGGCTTGTGGGCTCACATAATTTCAGCTGATTTTAGAGATAGCTATCCTGGACAATCACCTGAGTACTCAGCCTGGCTAGAGGCAGATTTGTCAGCCGTTATCGCTGCTCATTGGAAGATGGGTGATGGATCTTTTGACGAGGAGCTTATGGAGGACCCTGACGATTATCAAGTGGACCCATCCGAGGATGAGCTGTTTATGGGATTGACGGATGCACTGGTCGGAGATGCTCCCCACGTCACTCTTACTTCTTCAGCCGTGTCGAGAACTAAGCTAGATTGTCTAGTACACAGTTTAACTTTTGAGCGAGATCAGGCTCGGGCTGTGATGTTGACTGCCTTAGCTGGTAGAGATGTTGCATATGCTGAGAGGGATGCGGCCCTTACAACTCGAGATGTTGTCATTGCTGATAGGGATGCCTATCAGGCTTATGCTAAGGAGGTTATTGGTCGATCCCAGCAGGTTCTAAATGATCAGGATGGTACTGTTCGTACCACTACCACCTTATAGAGGAGGATTGAGGCTATGGATCAAGAGCTCAGGGTTGCTACCCAGATTATGGAGACCATCAACTACCTTGCCCTTTTAGCTCGCTTGACTTTTGACTTGTAGATCATTTTGATTATATTCTCTACATAGACTATTTTACATTCATCATTCACCACAAAAAATACTTGTATATCAAATAACTTTATATATAAGCAAAATTTATGTTTTGGTCAACTTCCCTTTTTGACTCAATTTTGCCTTATGTTCGATCGTCATTTTATTCTGATGAAATACAATCTCGATGTATCGCCGTCTTCTTCTTTCATGTACTTGAGTCACATTCGATGAATGATCATTGAGATGTCGTCAGGATTTTTTGGATCGGGTCTCCAATCTTGGTTAGCTGTATATATGGCTATCCGGGCTGAGGTTAGTTTGTGTTTAGGGAATTTGGTTGATGATGCAGGATTGGTATATCTTTAAGGGTAGACTGTATTAGAGAGATCGTTTGTTTAAGACGAAGGGCTTTATGTTTGAGGCTTCGGGGAGTTTTATAGGGAATAGACCGCACCACAAGTGGCTGCCTAAGTACTCCGAGGAGATCAGGTCTTACGTAGTTCAGTCTATCTAAAATAGATCGTTCTTTTTTATGTGAACCGTCTTTAAGCATAATACCGTTTCACGGAATCTGCATTAATTGGCTGAGGAAATACTTTGCCATCTATTTCTTAAAGGATTAGTGCTCCACCCGATAAGATTGTTTTGATGATGAAGGGTCCCTCCCAATTTGGGGCGAATTTCCCTTTAGCTTCGTTTTGTCATGGAATGATCCTTTTTAGTACCTTGTCATTCTCTTTAAATTCTTTGGATTGTACCTTTTTGTTGTAGGATCTTGAAATTCGATGTTGGTATAATTGTCAATGGAAGATAACTGTTGTTCTTTTTTCGTTAATCAAAGCCAATTGGTTATATCGATCCTGCATCTATTGACCTTCTTCAATTTGGGCATCCATCAATATTCAAAGAGATGACATTTTGACCTCGATCGGTAGCACGACCTCCATGCCGTATACTAATGAGTATGGGGTTGCCCCAGTTGACGTGCGTATCGATGTTCGGTAAGTGAGCAAGGTAAAAGGCAATAAGTCCGGCCATCCCTAATGATTGGCTGTCATCTTTTCCATAATCTTCTTGATATTTTTGTTTGCGGCCTCTACTGCCCTATTCATTTTGGTATGTAGATCACCAAATTAAGATGTTTGATTTTAAACCTGTTGCATAGCTCTGTCATCATCGTATTGTTCAAGTTTTTGGCATTATCCGATACCAAGATCTCTGGTTGTCCGTATCGGCAAATGACGTTGTTTCGGATGAAGCTGACGATGATTTCCTTCGTTACTTTAGGGAAAGAGGCCGCCTCTATCCACTTTGTGAAGTAATCGATCATAGTGAATATAAATCGATGTCCATTGTTTGCTCTGGGCTCGATCGGTCCAATTACGTTCATTCTCTACATAGAATGGATAACACTGGCGTGAATTTGGCATTGATAGCATCGCTTGACGTGATTGTCACAATTAACTTTGAGTGATAACCAATAATGTCCCGTCCTCAGGATCTTTTTGGCGAGTAGTGGGTCACTCATATGTGGTCCACACACTCCGCCGTGTACTTCATTCATGAGCTTTTGTGCTTGGGCTTTGTCTAAACATCTCAGGAATCCCAGGCTGACTTCTCTCTTATTTAAGGTGTCTCCGCTAAGGTGAAACTTCATTGCCATCTTTTATATATGTTGCCTTTCGGTTCGACTAGCTTCAGAGGGAACGGACCCGTCGCGTAGATATTCCTTGATGCTATGATACCATGGCTGCTCGGAGTGAGGTATTTCGTTGGAAATCTCCCCAACACACTCCTCATAGGCGGGGTTATATTGTATTACAAATTCGGTGGCGGGGGCTCCCTTCTTTTTAGATACGTGGATCAGTGATGCCAATGTAGCTAATACATCCGCAAAGTCGTTCCTATTACGTGGGATATGTTTGAAGGCGATCTCTTCAAATTTCCTAGCCATCCGAATGACTTGACAATGGTAAGGCATTAAGTGAAGCTCTTTGGTAATGTACTGTATCGTTTGACTCCCATTCTTTGAGCCATTTTTAATCGCAAAATACATCCTTCGTACTCAGCAGTGTTATTGGAGTTGATGAATTGTAGCTTAGCTGCCACGGGGTATTGTTCTCCTATGATGGATACGAGAACTGCTCCAGCTCCAGTCCCTTCCGTGTTCATGGCACCGTCAAAATATAATTTCCAAAATTAGCCTTCGTCTACGTGCTTCATTTGTTGGACGACTATTACGCCTTCGTCGAGGAAATATGTTTCTAGAGGTTCGAACCCTCCTGAAGGTGCTTTAGACAGCTGATTTGCAATTCCTTGTCCTTTGATTGATTTCTGCATCACATAAATGATGTCAAATTATTTGAAGATTAACTGTCATCTTGATAATCGACATTTTAGCAAAGGTCGATCAAACATATATTTCAATGGGACCATACAAGAATCTAGATATGTCGTATGGTCGTGCAAGTAATGTTGTAGCCTCATGGCAGCCCATGCTAATGCACAATAGGTTTTCTCGATCAATGTGTAGTTTTGTCAACAACTACTGAACCTCTTGCTGAGATAATATATAGCTCTTTCCTTTCTCATATCGTCTTTCTATCCTAGCATGCAACTCATGGCATTAAAATTGACAGAGATGTACATAAATAAAGCGATTCCATCCCTTGGAGGTACCAGAATGGGAGCCTCAATCAATTGTCGTTTGATAACTTGGAAGGCCTTTTGGCACTCCTCATTCCATTTCCCAGAGGAATTCTTTCTCAGTAGTTTGAAAATTGGTTTGTAAGTCGTTGTTAACTGTGAGATGAATCGACTGATGAAGTTGATTCTTCCCAAGAATCCTTTTATCTCCTTTTTGCTTTGCAGTGCTGGAATTTCTGTGATGGCCTTTATCTTAACAGGGTCTATTTCGATACCCATGTTGCTTACAAGGAACCCGAGAAGTTTCCCTAATTTAACTCCGAAAGCACATTTTATCGGGTTCAATTTCAGATTGTATTTGCATAATCGATCGAATAGCTTTCGTAGGTGGGCCGTATGATTACTTTCTTTCTTTGATTTTACAATGATATCGTCTACATATACTTTGATCTCTTTATGCATCATGTCATAAAATAAAGCCATCGTGGCCCTCTAGTAGGTGGCATCGGCATTAGTGAGACTGAAAACTAGACGTTTGTGGCAAAATGTACCCCATGGGGTGATAAAGGCAGTCTTTTCTCTATCTTCTTCGATGACCATGATCTAATGGTAACCGGCAAAGCAATCGACAAACGAGTACATCTCGAACCGAGTGGTATTGTCTATCAATATATGGATGAATGGTACTGGGAAGTCGTCTTTGAGACTAGCTTTGTTAAGATTCTGATAATCTACGCAAACTCGCACTTTCTCTCCTGATTTTGGTACTAGGACCACATTGGATAACTATTCGGGGTACGTAGATACCATAATGATACCAACTTTGAATTACTTGATGATCTCTTCTTTGACCTTTAGGCTCTATTCGGGTTTCAGCCTTCTCAATTTTTGTTTAACAAGCTTGAACCTTTCTTTGATTGGCAATCGATGAACGACAATATCAATGGATAATCTGATCATATCTTTATGGGACCAAGCAAACACGTCTTCATATTGGGTTAACAGTTTGATGATCTAGTCTTTCTGGTTTCGAATGAGGTCTGAGACTATCTGGAACTCTTTTGGTTTATCCGGGGTTCCAATATTGATGGTGATGGTTTGTTCGAGGTTGGGTTTGGGCTTATCTTCGACCCATCCTTTAATTTCTTCGAGCACCTCCTCGTCATTCATCTCCTCTTGTTCGATTCCCATCAAATCGAAATCCAGTTCTACATCGAAATCATACTCCTATCTTCCAAATTTGGTAAATCATTCATAGGGCTAGAATTAATCAAATCGGAATACCTGATAATAAAACGTAAATATTCATTATATAAAAATTGCTTTTCAATACATTTAAGTTTTCCTCTGATGAGCAATAAACATAATTTAATCATGCAGAAAAGTAAGATAGAGTAGTGATAGCAACATCCTATACTCATGATAGTCTATAACCAAACTCCCAGTTTTACCCTTTTGGCATATTAGTGGTTTGATTGCCCAATTGTTGGTAGTAATGCAACCATCAATAGCCGAGATGGAGGCCATATTCCTGCTAGTGATATCTTAAATGATTGCTAAGATTTGACTCATTCCCGGGTTGCCATGCATCAGAGGGATACCCACCTTAGACCAGTCAATGAAAGGGATAATTTCTTGATTGAAAGGTTGATCCGCGTCTTTTGTGATTTCCTTCTCTCCTATATGCTCATGCTCTTGAGAGATGGAATTGTCTTTTAAACTACTGTTGTATCTCTTGGAGGAACTGTTCATTCTTTATTTTCCTTTCTTTGGATAAGATCAACACATCCTCATCATCACTTTCATTGTCAATCAGATCACCAGCCCTGGGTATCAAAAGATCAGATACGTGCGGATGGATTTTATTCAAGGGTCTCCTGGCACTATAGCTGCTACATTTTGGCATAAGGATGGATGATAACTGGGATGGAACCTTTCTGTAGGGATTTTTCTGCTTGAAACTCCCACAGTAGCCTAACCCTGCTCTTCCTATTTGAGTGGGTATTTGGATCGGATCTCTAATCCCTTAGCCATTTCTTCCCAATCCTTGGCCAACTTAGAATTTTTTGGAGATCATTTCTTGAGCAACTGACATCACCTCAGGGGATACCCTTGGCTTTTGAGCCGAAAAGACTACAGGATGATACTGAGTAGTACTCACTTCAAAAGCTTAAAAACTGGCTAGTTCAACAGCTTCGTTTAGACCAATCAGAGGAATATCTCCTTGGAGATGTGTAGGGTATTCAAGTTCTACTAAGATGGTCACTAAATTCCCGTTGACGGTATACTTTAGTTATTGATGAAGGGTGGACGACACTGCCCCAGCCATATAGATCCATGACAGCCATAACCACAAATTGTATCCGGTCATAATATTCAGTATTTGAAAGGAGATGTTGAAGGTATATGGACCTATCTCCATGGGGAGTTCAAGCTCTCTAACAGTATCCCTCCTTGATCCGTCAAATGCCCAGACCACTACGTGGCTACTTCGAATTCGGTTAGGGTTGATCTTCATCCTCTTCAAGGTATCATAAGGACAGATATTCAAGGATGATCCTCTATCAATTAGTACACCACCTAATGCATATCCTGACGAAATGACCGCGATGTGCAAAGGCTTGCGATGCCCGGTTCCTTTATATGGTAAGTCATATCTGTGAAAGAAATCACATTACTATCGAGGATGTGGCCGATTAGGTGACCAAATTTCTCTGTGGGTATAGTCTTAGGGAGATGCGCTTCCTCCAAAATTTTGACCAATACTCTTCTCTGATCTTCAGAGGCCAGTATCAATTCGAGGATAAAGATTTGGGTTGGTACTCCTTTAAGCTCATTCACAACCTTCACCTCGTTATGTCCCATCTTGGTGAGGAACTCAACCATCTTATCTTCGGGTATTTCCCCAATAGTCTTCATTACAGGTTTTGTTACTCGCTCTGGCAGATATAAAGAATTGCTCTTGGGTAGGACGACTATACATTTAAATGTTTCTCCTGTCTCTGTCCCATAGTTCCAGGGAACAACCTTTAGATTGATGATGGGATATTGAGGTTTGCTTGTCAATACAAGAGGTTGATAAGCTGCAACCTCCACAGGGATTTTATTTACTTTATTAGTCGTTCCCCGAATTATGAGGGGTCCGATTTGTGTTCCTTCCAAGTGAGTGATCATGGCAACAACTTCGTCTGAGCTTTCTGCTTCTGATGGGTATAACAAACCCTTTATTTCCATGGTATTTTCTCCAATAGTAATGACCTCGATATTGCTGGCTATTTTTAGCTCCCCAGTCTCAATAAAATTTTGGATTTTATGTTGGAGGGCCCAACAATCTTCTGTGGCGTGACCGGGTGAGTTTGAGTGATAAAGGCAAATCTTTGTGGGATCATATCTTTTTGACCGCGGGCTTGTAGACGGTAGCAGCTCTGTGACCTTTCCTTTATTTATTAACAGGTGTAATATTTCTTCCTTTGATTGCTCCAAAGGAGTAAACTTCCGATTCATGGCTAACTCGCGATTCAGCTTTTCTTTGTTTAGTAGATTCACTTCTCTGGCTATTTTATCTATCCATTCTCCTTGTTCCCTCAATCTGACCTAATCTTCCTTGGTGAGTGGAATAACCTTAGGACAGATCGTGGCTGACTTGGCCTTGGAGATTTGACTAATCATTTGTCGTGTGATTTAGTGTTGATATACAACTAGTTCGGCCAATCGCTGCACTTGCATCTTGATTGTCGCTAATTCTGTTTCCATGGGAGGCCTCCTTTCTAAATATTCCTATCCCACGTCGTTGGTCCCAAACTATTGTGGATAATCCTCAACTTTTCTCAGGCATTTACAGTTTCATGCATTTTTGGTGCCTATCATATTTGCCCCCTCGGAGTTATGTTGGGCAGAGGGTTATTGTGCACGTTGGGCTGCTTTGGTGGCTTCACCATAATCTCTCCACTTTCTATCAGGTTTTGGATCTTATGCTTCAAAGACCAGCAATCTTTAGTATCATGACCAAGAGATCCAGAATGGTACGCACATCTCTTGTTGGGATCGTACCTCTTGCCTTTGGGAGCTGTCGGTGGAGCAAGCTCGGTAATTTTCTTTTGAGCTAACAATAGAGTTAGGACGTTTTCAAGGGAATCCCTAAAGGGAGTGAATTCTCGGTTTCGTCTATTCTCAAAGGGTTTTTGTTGAGTTTGATGAAACGTTGGTTGTTGTGGCGTCGAATGATTTCCTTGCATTCAAATAGGTGGGGCGTGGCTATTCTTTCGGGACTGCCCTTAAAGTACGAGGGAGACATCCTCCTCCTTCTTCTTGTAACTTCTTTTGGGCGCACTCCCGTAATTATCGAATTGGAGATGCTCGACCACAGCTTCCAATATAGTGAGATCTTTGATCTTTCCGGTTTTCAGTCCCATCTCAGCCATTTCTCCGTGCTTTATCATTTCAGAAAATGGTTTTACAATGCCATCCAATACCCTTTCATAGTATGGGGCTTCTTAAATATCGATGAAAGTCATTACTGTAACGCCCCTAAATCCAAGTACCTCAAACCCGAATCCGGTGCTCCACGGTACATCCCATTCTATACAACATACTAGACATAAATGTAATTACTATATTATTACAACACGTCTTACTCTTAATCCCAGGTTCTATTACTATAACATCATTCCAAATACATAATAAGTCTTAATATTACATCATTACTACTACAAATAAACTACGATGCCATATAGACGTTCAACTTGCCCTTTCCTTTGTCCTTACCGGAACCTTCGACCCGCTCGGACTTAGCTGCAATGTTTAATATAAGCAAGAATGAGCATTCAATTGTCTAACAAGTATAACAGTTGAATAACAAAAATATCATCAATCATATCATTTCTCTTCGATAACTGAACAATAGTTGTGAAATATTCTGAATAAACAGCTATAATACTTTGCTTTCATTTTAAATATATATTTTTGAAATGACATTGAGTGGTCATAAGACCTTGAACTTTCTTTTGCTTTCTTGAAAAGGTACACAGCAATATAACTGCAAACCGTCTTGCTTACGAGCACTTCTAGGTGATCAGCCTATTGTACTCTATGTTGATCAACACTCTAGCTGGAAGCGACTATATGCGTTTGTTTAGGCGCTCGATGCCTTGTCAGAATAACTGACTAAAAACTGCCCCTAATATTAGGGTTGTTCATCTCATTCATGTCTCGGAATCCTAACCAAAACAATTCGGTTGGATAGCTATACTTAATCATCAATAACATTTCAAGGATTTATTATCAAATCAATAAAATATTTCAATATATGTCTAGCCGAAACAAATGGCATCAACATTCTTTATAACAGTTTATATATATATGAACTTGAAAGCTTCAACAATTTATGTCATAACATAGCTCGAATACTTGTGCAAATACTGAAAAATTTACATAAGTAAGGAATTCACACAACCATATATGTATTGCGTAAATCGGAACTTCAAACATCGCATGAGAGTCATGAGAATATAATCAAATGAATCAAATAAACTTGCCCAACACAAGGGTTAAACAAGCGTTAGAAAACTTGCCTTAAGCGCTTGCTACTACTTGACGTTAATCATCGTTCAAAAGTCCTACATATTTAAGTACGTATCCACATACCAATTAGCCACATAATTGATGCCAAATATTGGTTTACATTACACTATAATGTTTCATTGTAATTAGAAACATAATATCAAACAAGGTTATACACACTTGATACGACGTTTCGACGTTCGCACAACGCACGCCCAATTCGTCTCATATGAATACGTTTAGCATGCTCATACACTTGTCTAATCAATCATTGATTAATGCTAAGAGTCATTATAAACCATAATGTACAAGTTTTAGAACTTCAAACAATAACTTTTAGCGTTGGAAACATTACACGTTACATACGTGCATGTACGACGCCCTCTTTTTGCTTCCTAATGCACAATAGTCCTAAAAATGGCCAATTTAGAAATTGATCAAGGCACTAAATTACAGTTCTAATTATTGGAAGTTGTAGTACTACTTCTTAGCTTTCCGAATCATCTTGAATCATCCAAAACGGAGTTCGTATGAGAAAGTTATGGTCATTTTAGTAAAGGAGGTCAGAGCTGTCAAGCCCATGCGCCAAGCGCGCGCCCAACATGCCTAGCGCGCCCGAGCGGCGCCCCACCGCGCCCGCGCCCATGGCCTGGCCCCAAGGCTTGGTTTCGTACACGTTTTGGCAGTTTGACATACAAACTTCAAACCTTCATAACTTCTTCGTTATAAGTCGGAATTAGGCCGTTCCGGAGGCTATGGAAAGCTTGTAATATGACCTACAAAACCCTCATGGATTCATAATTTCTTGGACTCTCTAACAAGTCCGAATCTTAGCACCAAAAGGCCTACTCAACTAGTTTTCTGCGTATTTGTTTCGAACTTGATATCTCTTCATTAAATCGCCATAACTTCTTCATATGAAGTCGAAATGGGATCGTTCAAAAGCCTAAGGCTTCCTTACTGAGTGTACTACACATACCCAGAAGCTCATAATTAAACACATAACAAACCAATACCAGAATTAAAACAAAGGGCTGTTTATACCGATTTTCATTATCAAGCCTAGTTTACTAATTCTTTCGCTACGGATTCGTTTTAAGAGCTTTTTACTCCGTTCCAATTGGGTGATACTCTTCATTCATAAGAGTATAACATAACACACATAAACACAACATTTAACAACCATGATTAATGCAGTTCTTGTCCAAACCAGTCCGTACAGTCCATTTCTTTCTCCTTTATGCACAAGTATGATTTTCTTTCTTTTGTTACACTCTTGGATGTTATTAACAGATGTTTTAAGGTACAAAGAACATATAAAATCATTCATTAACAACCAACAACCATCACAGCAATCATAACAAAATCTACCATTAACAGAGCAATAACTTAGCAAATCTTGAAACGAAGGAGATAAGGTAGGTTTTGCTTACTAACCTCTTGTAGCTTATTCTTCTTAGTCGCTAGATGGTTCTGTAAGGTAGCTAGGCTCCTTTATTCTTATACTTCTCCTTCTTCAGTTCACCCGTATCTCTCTCTCCACTTTCTCTCTCTAGTTTCTTTGCATGTTTTTACTAGTTCTTTGGTCTTGCCTTAGCAAACTGGGAGGAAAGGAAAAGAATGGCTATACAAAGGAGTGGGTATTAATAGATGAAGGGGGGAGCTCAGCTCCTTCATGGAATGAGTGTGCAAGCTACTCAACTCCCCGTACATGGGTGGGAGCATTTTGCCTTCTCCCATGCTTGGTGTCGGGTGGTTCCCTCCCTTTCTCCCCACATTTGCTTTATGTTTTATTCTCCCTCCACCAAATGTAGAATAGTTTCTAACCATGCTATCCCACTCGGTGGTTAACCCATTTTCCTTCTCCTTTCTTTCCCCCGTGCTTCTCTCTCTCTCTTACATGCTGCAGATTTTTATAACCCATTTCCCTCTTGGATTATGGGTTTGGGTCATGGGTTGCGGGTTCGGGTCATTGGTTCGACCCGTGGGTCATGGGCTCCCATTTGGGCCACTATTCAAAATCTATTGGGCTTCAAATCACCAATACAATTGGACTCAAATAAATCCTACACTTGGATTATTAATCCCTCTCATTAACGCTTTGGCGAAATTATGAAAAGTTATAAAATCAAAAAAGGCGTCTTTGCATAAATAGCGCTTTAGCACTATTTCTCTAAATGATTTAATCAATACCATGAAATAACAACACTCAAAAATTATCACATACACATTATATGTAATAATAAAACCTTCAAACACATAACACAAAATAATATTAATAAAAGTTCAATTTATTCAATAAAATTCATTGGCTCGTGTTACAACACTACCCACGATCCGCGATCGTTACAACCTCCCCTCTTATAAGAATTATGTCCCCAGAATTACGACATAAGGTTAAACAAAAAGATGAGGATAATTTTTCTTCATCTTATCTTTGAGTTCCCACGTCACTTCTTCGGCGTTGTGGTTCCTCCATACTACCTTCACAGAATATATCGTCTTACTTCGTAAGACTTGCTCTTTCCTATCAATTATCTGAATAGGAATTTCTTCATATGTTAAGTCTTTCTCAACCTGAATAGGTTCATACTCTATCACATGCTTATAGTCTTGCTTATAGGGTCTTAGTACCGATACGTGAAACACGTTATGGATGTGTTCTAACTCAGGAGGTAAGGCTACCTCATAAGCCACTTCTCCTACCCTTCTCAATACTTCAAACGGTCCTATAAACCTCGGACTCAGCTTCCCTTTCTTCCCGAAACGTATCTTCCCCTTCGAGGGAGACACCTTCAAAAAAACGTAACTACCGACGTCGAAGTCTCTCTTCTGACGATGCTTATCCGCATACTTCTTCTGTCGATCTGGGCTGTAATTAGTCTTGCCCTTATCACTTTGACGATCTCCGCAGTTTGCTATACCAATTCCGGTCCCAACAACCTCCGTTCCCCTACCTCATCCCAACACAGTGGCGTTCTGCATTTTCTCCCGTACAACGCTTCGTAAGGCGACATGCCTATACTTGCGTGATAGCTATTATTATAAGCAAATTCAACTAAAGGTATGTGGTCGTCCCAATTCCCTTTAAAGTCCATCACACATGCTCGTAGCATATCTTCTAAAGTCTGTATCGTCCGCTCGCTATGCCCGTCTGTTTGAGGATGATACGCTGTGCTCAACCTCAGCTGCGTTCCCAATTGCTCTTGTAAACTCTTCCAAAAATTTGAAGTGAAACGCGGATCCCGATCCAAAACAATCGAAATAGGCACTCCATGTCTAGAAACAATTTCCTTAACATAGAGTTTAGCTAGCTGGTCTAATTTGAACCTAATTCTAATTGGTAAGAAATGCGCCGATTTCGTCAAACGATCCACTATGACCCATATAGCGTCGTATCCCTTCTGCGTTGTCGGGAGTCCTACCACGAAATCCATTTGGATATGCTCCCACTTCCACTCTAGAATCTCTAAGGGTTGAAGCAACCCACTTGGTCTCGGATGCTCGGCCTTGACTCTCTGACAAGTCAAGCACCTACTAACGCACTCTACGACTTCTCTCTTCATGTTCGGCCACCAGAAATGTAGTTGGAGGTCTTGATACATTTTTGTACTTCCCGGATGGATCGAGTACCTCAAACTATAGGCCTCTTACAAAATCTCCTCTCGTAGCTCGGGTACTGGCGGTACCCAAATTCTTTCTTCAAATCTCATCACTCCATCATTATCGAGTTTATACTTAATTTCCTCACATTGGGAAATTCTCTGCCTTATTCCCTCGCACTTCTCATCGCTAAGTTGTGCTTCTTTTACTCGGTCCAATAAGATTGGACGAGTCTCTATCGTGAACAACTTCTCCCCCAATTCTGTCGGGAACCTCACTTCTATCTCCAGTTTAGTCATCTCTGTTATTAGCTCATCTTGAACCGTTAACATTGACAACTTCCCCCGACCCTTCCTAGTTAAGGTGTCGGCCACTACATTCGCCTTCCCCGGGTGATATAGAATCTTACAATCATAGTCTTTGATCAATTCTAACCACCTCCTTTGCCTCATATTCAACTCCTTCTGTGTGAAGATATACTTTAGACTTTTGTGGTCCGTGTATATCTCACATTTCTCGCCGTATAAGTAATGCCTCTAAATCTTCAGGGCAAACACAACTGCTACCAATTCGAGGTCATGAGTAGGGTATCCCCTTTCGTAATCTTTCAACTATCGTGACGCATATGCAATGACTTTACCGTGCTGCATAAGCACGCATCTAAGTCCCTTGTATAATGCGTCACTATAAACTACAAAATCACCTGTATCATCTGGTAAGGATAATACTAGCACCTCGCTCAACCTTTTCTTGAGCTCTTGAAAGCTCTCCTCGCACTTCTCCGTCCAAACATACTTTACCGCCTTCCTTGTCAATTAGGTTAATGGGGTTGCTATCTTCGAAAAATCCTGAATAAATCTTCAATAGTAGCCCGCCAACCCTAAGAAATTACGCACTTCTGTTGGCGTCTTCGGTTGTTCCTAGTTAATAACTGCCTCCACCTTCGCTAGATCTACGGATATACCGTCTTTGTCAATCACGTGCCCCAAAAAGTGGACTCTCTCTAGCCAAAATTCGCATTTCGAGAATTTCGCATACAACTTCTCCCTCCTCAAGGTTTCCATCACTATTCTTAGGTGTTCAGTATGATCTTCTTGGGTCATTGAGTAGACTAGAATATCATCTATGAACACCACTACAAATTTGTCTAGATGCTGCTTGAACACTCTATTCATTAAATCCATAAATGCGACTGGTGTATTCGTTAACCCAAATGATATTACCAAAAACTCATAATGGCTGTAACGAGTCCTGAACGCTGTCTTAGGTACATCCTCTCCCCTCACCTTCAACTGGTGATATCCCGTTCTCAGATCTATTTTAGAAAAGTATTTTTCCCCCTTCAACTGATCAAACAAATCGTCGATCCTGGGCAACGGATACTTATTCTTGATCGTTACTTTGTTCAACTCCCGATAGTTGATACAAAGCCTCAGCGATCCATCCTTCTTCTTCACGAATAACACGGGCGCTCCCCATGAAGACAAACTGGGTTGGATATACTTTTTATCTAACAATTCTTGCAGTTGAACCATCAACTCTTTCATCTCTATTGGCGCCATTCTATATGGTGCCCTTGAAACTGGTGCCGTTCCAGGCACTACGTCTATTACAAACTCGATCTCCCTATCTGGCGGAAGTCCTGGCAATTCGTCTGGAAATACGTCAACGAATTCATTCACGATAGGTATCTGCCCCATTTCGGCTCCCTCTCGTTCGGTATCAACAATATGGCACAGATAACCTACACACCCTTTTCTTAATAGCTTCCTGGATTGCATCGTCGATAGCAAACTCGAACGTCTAGGAGATTTACTACCGTAGAACACTACCTTAGACTACTTCGAAGTCTGAAGGTTTACGCTTTTCTTCTGGCAATCGATTATTGCCCCATGGTTAAACAACCAATCCATTCCCAATATCACATCAAATTCTCCCAATTTAATCGAAATTAAATCTACTGATAACTTACTCCCTCTAATTTTGACGTAACAATTCCTATGAACATGTTCAACAGGGATTACTTCCTTATTCACAACTTCTATGTTCAAGGGAGACTCTAGTTTCTCTAGAGGTAAGCTTAAACGTTGAGCAAATTCACATGATACAAAAGAACAGGTTGCACCCGAATCAAACAACACATATGCATTAATATTATTGATCGGAATGATACCTGAGACTACGTCTCCTGATGTCACTGCATCTTGGACCGTCATATTGAAGGTCCGGGCTGTTGGTCTACTCGGTAGAGCTGGACCAATCATAGTCAGCTTGCCACTGCTATTCCCATTACCTCCCCCGTCTGTCCCCTTCTTTGGGCAATTCCTTGCCATGTGGCCTGGTGCTCCGCAAACAAAACACCCACCGATCTTATTCGAGTTAGGGCAGTTAGGAGAGATGTGTCCCTCTTGCCCACAGTTGTAGCATGTCATCCTTCCCTCAAGCAGACCCCCAGGTGATTCTTCCCGCAGGTCTTACACGGCTCTACCCTCTTCTTTGGGTCTCCTTGTTTATTCCCGGTATTCCCACAATTATTCCATTTCCTCTTCTGGTTACTTCTACTTCCACTGACTACATCAGTCTTATTTCCTCCTTCGTTCCTACCCTTATTCTTCTTCTCCCTATTGTAGAGGCTCAACGCCTCACTCCCCCCTTCGGCTATAATAGCCTTTTCTAATATTGATCCAAAAGAGTCAATCTGCAACACATTAACCTTAATGTAGAGCCAGTTGGGTTTTAGGCCCTGTTCAAACCTCCTCGTCTTCCTTTCCTCGGTGTCCACTTGGTGTGGAGCAAACCGAGCCAGCTCGTTGAACTTGGCAGCATATTGGGGTACTGTTAGGTTATCTTATTTTAGTTCTAAGAATCGCATCTCCATGCGACTCTGCATGCTCTTGGGAAAGTAGTTCTCGAAGTACAACTCCTTGAACCATTCCCAAGCAATGACTCCTTCTCCAGCCTTATTCTGGTTTGCTTCCCACCAGAAATTAGCTTCCCCTGTCAGTAGGTAGGTAGAACAAGTGGTCATTTGCTCCTCTCCAACTCCAGCAATGATGAATACCTTCTCCACCTCTTTAACCCATGATTGAGCCTCGATAGGCTCGGTGGTCCCCTTAAATTCAGGTGGTCCCACACTCTTAAAGTCCTTAAAGTTGGCAACACGCGTAACTAGAGGAACGACAAGTGGTATGGTTGGAACTCTGTTCAAAGCACCTACTAGTAAGTCTATGAATTGCTGCATAGGATTTTCTGTTTCCCTAATCTCACTCTCATTATCGGATTCTCTATCCTCATTCCTCCGTGTTCCCTGTCTTCCTCTTCCTCTCCATCTTGGCGGCATTTTTCTGTTAAACAAATTATGCCACTATTAATCTACTATTCATCCTCAAGTATTTTATTAACACAACACATACACATACTCATCACCATGCACATTTAATAAACAAACTTATATTAATATGCTTCATATTTCATACATTTTGTAACACATAGCTTCTGCTATTCGCATACAATATATCCCTTTATTACTAAAAAGATGGGATTTACACCAGATAATCCATTACATACAAAAATTTAGGATTTACATCCTTACAAGGTACACATCTAGACCTCGTCTAATCACTGAACTAGACCACGCCTAATGGCGTCTGCATACTCGTCATCTACTATGGCCATCACCAAATCCCTACTAATGGTGTGCCTAGTCTGGCCCTCCTTTGCTGGGTAATGGGTCACCCTACACTGAAATCGCCCATATGACGACTTGAACGCATAGTTAGACCTATCGGTCCTCACCCTCTTGATCTTCGCCTCTTCTTCCAGGTCATCGACCCGATCTTCGGCCCTGATCCTATCATCGATCTCTGCCTCTTAGTAGGCCTCTAACTCATGACTCTCTTGCAGGAGTTCTTGAACCCTCGCCTCTAAGGCTTGAACTCTACCCCTCAGTGCGGCATTCTTGTCTAGTAATACCGTAAATAGATTATTCATGTCTGTCGGTGCCACTTCCTCCTCTTCAGAAGGCACAACATCTGATAATATATCATCTGCTTCCTCCTCATGTTCGGACGGATCCTCATCAAGTGAAAGGTCCATCTCTGGTTCCTCCTCCGGATCATCCTCTGGGTCACTTTCTATCTGAGCCTCAGTCTTTGCTACTGGCTCGGGTGGAGCGATCAGCTCCTCGCTTACTACATGGATATCTCTATACTCGGGTCCTTCTCTAGACATCTACAATCCAAGTTACTAACTCGATTATTACATATCAATAATGTATAATAATATAACGCATAACAAATATAGTTTATTTTAGGTATACTTTTAGTTCTTTTGATGAATTTCCTCGATTCACCCCTTAACAACTCTATTTGAGTTCATTTACTAACTTTCCCATTCTCTCTACGGTCATATTCCTAAGGTTTTCCTCAAGCCTAAGGTTTATAAGCTATCAGCTCTGATACCAACCTGTGACGCCCTCAAAATCTGGGTACCTCAAACCCGAATCCGGTGCTCCATGGTACATCCCATTCCATACAACATACTAGACATGAATGTAATTACTATATTATTACAACACGTCTTACTCTTAATCCCATGTTCTATTACCATAACATCATTCCAAATATATAATAAGTCTTAATATTACATCATTACTACTACAAATAAACTACGACGTCATCTAGACGTTCATCTTGCCCTTTCCCTTGTCCTTACCGGAACCTTCGACCCGCTCGGACTTAGCTGCAATGTTTAATATAAGCAAGAATGAGCATTCAATTGTCTAACAAGTATAACAGTTGAATAACAAAAATATCATCAATCATATCATTTCTCTTCGATAACTGAACAATAGTTGTGAAATATTCTGAATAAACAGCTATAATACTTTGCTTTCATTTTAAATATATATTTTTGAAATGACATTGAGTGGTCATAAGACCTTGAACTTTCTTTTGCTTTCTTGAAAAGGTACACAGCAATATAACTGCAAACCGTCTTGCTTACGAGCACTTCTAGGTGATCAGCCTATTGTACTCTATATTGATCAACACTCTAGCTGGAAACGACTATATGCGTTTGTTTAGGCGCTCGATGCCTTGTCAGAATAACTGACTAAAAACTGCCCCTAATATTAGGGTTGTTCATCTCATTCATGTCTCAGAATCCTAACCAAAACAATTCGGTTGGATAGCTCTACTTAATCATCAATAACATTTCAAGGATTTATTATCAAATCAATAAAATATTTCAATATATGTCCAGCCGAAACAAATGGCATCAACATTCTCTATAACAGTTCATAGATATATGAACTTGAAAGCTTCAACAATTTATGTCATAACATAGCTCGAATACTTGTGCAAATACTGAAAAATTTTCATAAGTAAGGGATTCACACAACCATATATGTATTGCGTAAATCGGAACTTCAAACATCGCATGAGAGTCATGAGAATATAATCAAATGAATCAAATAAACTTGCCCAACATAAGGGTTAAACAAGAGTTAGAAAACTTGCCTTAAGCGCTTGCTACTACTTGACGTTAATCGTCCTTCAAAAGTCCTACACATTTAAGTACGTATCCACATACCAATTAGCCACATAATTGATGCCAAATATTAGTTTACATTACACTATAATGTTTCATTCTAATTAGAAACATAATATCAAACAAGGTTATACACACTTGATACGACGTTTCGACGTTCGCACAATGCACGCCCGATTCGTCTCATATGCATACGTTTAGCATGCTCATACACTTGTCTAATCAATCATTGATTAATTCTAAGAGTCATTATAAACCATAATGTACAAGTTTTAGAACTTAAAACAATAACTTTTATTGTTGGAAACATTACACGTTACATACGTGCATGTACGACGCCCTCTTTTTGCTTCCTAATGCACAATAGTCCTAAAAATGGCCAATTTAGAAATTGATCAAAGCACTAAATTACAGTTCTAATTATTGGAAGTTGTAGTACTACTTCTTAGCTTTCCGAATCATCTTGAATCATCCAAAACAGAGTTCGTATGAGAAAGTTATGGCCATTTTAGTAAAGGAGGTCAGAGATGTCAAGCCCATGCGCCCAGCGCGCGCGCCCGCCTGCGCCCAGCACGCCCAACATGCCTAGTGCGCCCGCGCGGCGCCCCAAAGCGCTCGCGCCCATGGCCTGGCCCCAAGGCTTGGTTTCCTACACGTTTTGGCAATTTGACATACAAACTTCAAACCTTCATAACTTCTTCGTTATAAGTCAGAATTAGGCCGTTCCGGAGGCTATGGAAAGCTTGTAATATGAACTACAAAACCCTCATGGATTCATAATTTCTTGAACTCTCTAAAAATTCCAAATCTTAGCTCCAAAAGGCCTACTCAACTAGTTTTCTGCGTATTTGTTTCGAACTTGATATCTCTTCATTAAATCGCCATAACTTCTTCATACGAAGTCGAAATGGGATCGTTCAAAAGCCTAAGGCTTCCTTACTGAGTGTACTACACATACCCAGAAGCTCATAATTAAACACATAATAAAACAATACCAGAATTAAAATAAATGGCTGTTCATACCGATTTTCATTATCAAGCCTAGTTTACTAATTCTTTCGCTACAGATTCGTTTTAAGAGCTTTTTACTCCGTTCCAATTGGGTGATACTCTTCATTCATAAGAGTATAACATAACACACATAAACACAACATTTAACAACCATGATTAATGCAGTTCTTGTCCAAACCAGTCCGTACAGTCCATTTCTTTCTCCTTTATGCACAAGTATGATTTTCTTTCTTTTGTTACACTCTTGGATGCTATTAACAGATGTTTTAAGGTACTAAGAACATATAAAATCATTCATTAATAATCAACAACCATCACAACAACCACAACAAAATCTACCATTAACGGAGCAATAACTTAGCAAAGCTTGAAACGAAGGAGATATGCTAGGTTTTGCTTACTAACCTCTTGTAGCTTATTCTTCTTAGTCGCTAGATGGTTCTGTAAGGTAGCTAGGCTCCTTTCTTCTTCTACTTCTCCTTCTTCAGTTCACCCGTCTCTCTCTCTCCACTTTCTCTCTCTAGTTTCTTTGCATGTTTTTACTAGTTCTTTGGTCTTGCCTTAGCAAACTGGGAGGAAAGGAAAAGAATGGCTATACAAGGGAGTGGGTATTAATAGATGAAGGGGGGAGCTCAGCTCCTTCATGGACTGAGCGTGCAAGCTACTCAACTCCCCGTACATGGGTGGGAGCATTTTGCTTTCTCCCATGTTTGGTGTCGGGTGGTTCCCTCCCCTTCTCCCTACATTTGCTTTATGTTTTATTCTCCCTCCACCAAATGTAGAATAGTTTCGAACCATGCTATCCCACTTGGTGGTTAACCCATTTTCCTTCTCCTTTCTTTCCCTCGTGCTTCTCTCACTCTCTTGCATGCTGCAGATTTTTATAACCCATTTCCCTCTTTGGTTATGGGTTTGGGTCATGGGTTGCGGGTTCGGGTCATAGGTTCGACCCGTGGGTCTTGGGCTCCCATTTGGGCCACTATTCAAAATCTATTCGGCTTCAAATCACCAATGCAATTGGACTCAAATAAATCCTACACTTGGATTATTAATCCCTCTCATTAACGCTTTGGCGAAATTATGAAAAGTTATAAAATCAAAAAAGACGTCTTTGCATAAATAGCGCTTTAGCACTATTTCTCTAAATGATTTAATCAATACCATGAAATAACAACACTCAAAAATTATCACATACACATCATATGTAATAATAAAACCTTCAAACACATAACACAAAATAATATTAATAAAAGTTCAATTTATTCAATAAAATTCATTGGCTCGTGTTACAACACTACCCACGATCCGCGATCGTTACAATTACTATTTCGTTCTCATCCATAGGTGGGCTTACTTGAGCAGCCATCAGCCTCTATCTTTGGGTATAATCACGGAATCACTCATTAGATTGTTTCTTGATTTTGGTCATTTGATATCAATCCGATGCCATTTGAGACTGGAAGCTGTATTGGTTCAGAAAGGCGTGGGCTAATCCCTCCCAACTATGGATCTTGGAATTATCGAGTCAAGTATACCAGGTTCTTGCCTCCCCAATTAAACTTTTCTGAAAAAGCTGCATTCTAAGGCTTTCATCCTCAACATAAGACCTAAGCTCCCCTATGTACACTTTCAAATGCGTGTACAGATCCCCAGTCCATTATACTTCTCAAAGTTTGGTATTTGGAATTTATCCGGATATCTAGTTCCCAGAAATATACATAGGGCGAAATATTTGACACTTCCCTATTCCTTGCATGGATCTTACGGCGTCTTCCATTTGTCTTGCTTTCTTTTTGATTTCTCCGTCTTTTTTACCGTCTTGAACATTAATTACTTCTCTCGACTGGTCATTGTCTGTCATGCCTTTGGCATGCTTACTTCCGAACTGGAATATGGGGAAATGAATCTGTGTGTCCATAGTTTTACCAGGGATTTGATTACATCCCTGAGTGGAGGATTCGGGTTATTCCTTAGTCATTATGCATTGCTCTTTCAACAGACTAGATGTCTCAGCAATATGCTTCTTAAAATTCTCGAACTCTTCCTGAGAAGCGGGAATAGAATTGGGTGTGGGAACTTTAGTCATCTTGCTAGGCGACGTTCAGACCTTTCGAGCTTGGAGTCTTGTTCTTGGACCAATCTACATGGATAACAGGACATAGTTTAGTTATGGGAATCGATAAATATGAATGCATGCTAATGCAGTATGCTTGATTTGAAGGTTTTTTAATCTTTTCTAGCAAAACAACTGGTTAGTGGTTTTATGCCAACATAAGAAGATGTAGGATGATCGATAGATGACATTTTTCATATCTAGAGTAACAGAGCATGAAGAGACTTCCCCTGATGTTGGGTTTATCTAAGGTTGACCTATCCTAGGGTTACTCTCGTGGGCTTTTCAGCATGAAGGTCCCCAGATCTTCGTAACTTACTCGATGGGAATGAATCCTATCTTTTAATTGGAGCAGATCTGAGTGGTGCCTTTCCTGAGCCTCGCGGGGGAACGCCCCCTTGAGTCTAGTAATCAACAACCGACAGGTTCACCTCCTGGAGGAGGAATCACGCAACATACATTCCCATTCATTTATCGTGCTTACTGCATGCATATGATGACATTTGTGCGAAGCACTTAAATAAAGCATTTGAAAATATAAGGCATTCATCCCACATACATTCGAATCATTCACACGACATAGATAAAAGGAAAACAACAAGATTAAACGCGACTTAAGCCCTCTATTGTCCCTAGTGGAGTCGCCATCTGTCAACGCCGGGGAATTTTTTCTATTTTGGTTTCTACCCTTTTTAAATATATTTAATTTATTTATTTTGCTTAGAGGGTGAATTTTAGGAAAAAGCTAACATAAATGTCGATGGGATTTTTAAAGATCGATTTTAATGATGGGCCAATTAAACATAGTCTCCATTTGGTAAGGATTTAAATGGATGTACCAACTCATCCGGATTTTTAGATTTTTCGCAATATGGCGTTGAATGTGACTCCGTAAAATTGATCCCGAAATCGAGATTCATAGAGTTCGGGGGCTTGCTTAAGCGATGGGAAGGTGTTAAGCACCCCCCGACTTCTGTGAAAACACGGTTATCACATCTTGATATTGCCCTAAGTGTGAAGTGTGTGTGTGTGTGTGTGTGTCTGTGTGTGTGTGATTTGAAGAAGATTTAATTAGCCTTGAGTCAAAATCGTAGGAAGTGCATTATTTTGAAAGCAATTTAAAACCTCTTTGAACCTATGCATATGCATGAAGGATTTGATTTAAAGGAAACGTTAGTTTTAGATTTTAGTTAATAAAACATTTTAGGGTGACGTTTTGGAAAAACGTGATTTTCAAACCCTTCGTCAAATAGGAGTTGAGATTTCTTGATACTTTCAATTTTAACTTAAAGTCGTCTTACTAGCCCGGAACAATTTGAGTTCAATTTTAAAAGATCTTTATTGCCTTCTTTATTTGAAAATCGTTTTTGGTGATAAAAGGAAAAAACAAGCATCGAAATGGGGTCGGGACCATCTGTAGGCATGTAAGTCGTCTCAATAGCCCCGAACACCCGCAACCACAAATTTTTTATTATCACAAGGCCTTAAATCTGGTTTTCTCGGGATGAAACCCTCGACACCTTTTTAAGGCCCAAATTTACAGGTATAATGATTGGATAACAATTTTACAATCGAAATTACGTCTATCGTGAGAATTATGTCAAGATCCAATTCAAGGATCCTGACTCTAATATTCCTAGGTTCACATCGTGATAGGTTATATATATATATATATATATATATATAAATATTCGAAATAAAATAATCGAAAGATCTAAGAAAATGATGAAATCGGGACTTAAATCGAGAGATATATCCCAAACTGGCTATTAGGTGATTCAATCATTCGAATCCCTTGATAGCTAGAAAGTGAGACCCCCTAATCCCTAGATATGGATCTAGGATTCTCTGGTGTAAGCCAAAATTAACTAAAAATGAAGAAAATGCATATAGATCCACACTAGATCCATATTGAACCTAGCGTTAAGGTTAAGGTTTTTAACTTTGAAACCTATAAAAAGCCGGATCCAAGCTAGATCTAGTGTGAATCTAAGAAAAAGATTCAAACTTTAACAATTCTCAAGCACAACAATGAACACAATATATTAAATCCAAGCCAAATCTATACAATTTATACAAAATATCATATCTTTCACCTTGGGGTGAGCCAATTAATCCTCCTTGAGATGGAAATGAGACGAAGTCCTCCTATTGTAACCAAATATTTGATGAAATATGATAGGTCTAGATAGATTTTTGGTATTGTTCTCTCTAAGATTCCTCTAAATTCTCTCTAAAATTCTTCTAATTCTACAAAATTCTCTCTCTCTTTCTTCAAATCTGCTGAAAAGAAGCCTATATAGGTTCCAGGCCTAGCTATAGGTGTACCTGCGGCTGGCCCAAATGGGGCCCACCTGCCTTGATTCTCGTATCGTGCCGTTGATTTTCGTCTTTGCACGCTGGAACATTCGTATCTTTCAATCCAGGAATAGTTGGGAGACGTGTCATACCATTCCGGAAAACTCTTTCCAAGAACTATGTAATGACATAAAGTTTAGCCAATTCTGGATCTGAAAAAATAGAGCAGAATGCAGAAATAGATCTTCCCGTAGATGCCAGTCGGTCCACCATCATGTCTTACCTAATCCGCTGCTTGGTTGTTGTTGTGATGGCTTTATATATTTGATTGGGCCCCCGATATCCTTTGCTTGGGTGTCCCATACTCCGGACATAATGATATTTTTGCCCTCTTGCCAAGGTTAGCTAACAAGTGCGGCATTTTGGGTGTCTACAACTTAGTTCCACTACTGTTCCAAACATTCAATATACAACAAATGTCAATGCTGCTATGCAGTGTCACAGTATCAAGGCTCAAATGCAACATTGTCTACAACACACTAGTGCCTCTATACTGCTAGACAAGTATGCAACATGGATGTAATAAGTAACTTAATAATGGCAGGTGTCTTTAGTTCATAGGTAGTTCATAGTTAGTTAGGATTGCTGATGTAATAACTAATAAAAGCATTTTGTGTGAGTTATAATTCTATAAGAAGAAATGAAATGGGATTTTTTTGTTGTTGTATGTTCTACATCTCCTCAATTTTCTCCCTCTAAATTCTATGATGAATGATGAATTTGTTATTTAGTTTTACAAACTTTACATGTTCTATATATGTTTAATCACGTATAAGTCTTTGACTGCATTAGCCATTTTTATTACTCCAAAATATATCAACTTCTAATTTTGAAGATCTTCTTGGGAACTATTCATATATAGATCTGAAATTTTTAATTTGAAACAATGGATATTTGAAAATTTCAAATCTAGATAAAGAATAAATAAAGCGACCGAAAAACTTTAAATGCGTAAAAGAATGAACGAATTGTGAGTTAGATTGCCTAGTGGAAGGAAGAAGATCAATCCAACTAACAAATGTGTGGTCGTTCATCCGAAAATAGAACATTCACAATTTAAAAAATAGCCCTTTAATTCATTCATTATTCTGAAATATATATTTTTGTTATCAACATAGATAATTATTGGAAGAAAAAAAAATTAAAACATCACCAATTTGATTGCTCTAAGTAAGCCTGTAGAGGCAACTAATTTCAATTGGAACAACGTAGCATTAATAATAGCCCTTTAATTCATTCATTAATAGTTGGGGGCGTTTATAGTGAAAGCTTTAATATATTTGTTGAATTCAACTTGATCTAAAACTCACTCGAACACCAATATAAAAATCATTAATAATATATAATGAAGACGTTAATATACTTACGACTTAATCCAACTCGACTCAAAAGGCTAAATTGATAGTGTTAAGTCTTAACATTTTTATATTAAGCGTAGCTTATTAAAATAGATTATGGCCTTTGAAAAGCCTAAATATAGAGAAATAGAATTCATGAAGTCTATCTTATGAAATCTAGATAAAGCTTCATTGAGGGTACGGTTGGGTGTATGGTCCATTTTAGCACTTTATTTAAATTTTTTTATAAAAAAAATGAAGAATTAAGATATTAATGACAAAGAAAGAAATAAAGCTTAGTCAAAAGAGTGAAACAATTTTTAAGAGCTAGACTAGTCCACTCTTTAACTGATATTCGAAGGGAGTCCACTATAGGAGGATACAGACCATTTTGGACCCACAATTAAGGATTAGACATGTAGAGCCTATATAATCTGAGAACTGATAAAATATTTTAAATAATATTGTGAATGTAAAAAAGTTGCCTTATATGTAATAGTGTCCATTCTTTTCTCTTTGTGAGCATATATATATCCATGGAGTTTTGTAGATAAAGTGTTTGATAGGACTATTATTCATTTTCAACAAGAAACTCCTTATTGAAGAATGCATTCACTTTCTTATTCTCCCTCTCTTTCTAAACACCAATTTTGCTTAAGATTATTTGATTTCCCAATTTGTCAAGTTGTGATGATATTTTCCTTTAATTTTTATAGTTGTCAAACCACACCATCCAAATATGTTTTCAGATTTATTCCAACTAAATGGATGTTTTATAAATAGTAAGAGTTAAAGCTTTATATGATGTAAGTGTATGCGTACATAAGTGATGTTAAGACTATAACACATTAATAAAATAAAATTATTATTTTAATAACGTGTCATAATTTTAATATTGTTCACGTTTACACCGTTAAAGTACCAAACTTAAAATCAAATAGTAATAGCTCTTCCTATTTCGATAGTACATTAATATATATACTATATTTTTAGGTCTATTTTAAACAATTAAATGCACGTAAGGTTTGATAATTAATTATAAAATAGAATAGACGATAACGTCACACCGTGATAAACTAGAGGGCTTCATATGCATTAAAAAAAAAGTTTTTTTTTTTTTGGAACAACAATAATGAAGAAAGAATAGTGATCATAAATTCATCACGACCCTCTTCTTCCTTGTATGTTGTTTTCTTTGAAGAAACTGATGACATTCATGTAATGCAATTGAATGATCCATTCCATGTTATTTCAGTATTAATACCGCTCTTAAATTTATTCGACCTGAGATTCATGGGCTTTTAAAACAAAAAGATTGATTGCTCCGATCCATTCATTGTATAAAGCAACTTTGTTCCATAGGGTTCTATTAAATATTATCCAATGTCAGTACTTTCTACTGTAAAGGAATCCCTATTTTATTTAGTGGCCCAATGTCAGTTGATAAGGTTTCGGATTAGAAAAAGAAAGAGAAAGTCTCAATCAATGTTCAAAAAACAAATCTCATTTGTTTTTATGAAAATACAATAAAACCTTTATAAATTAATATTTGATAAATTAATAATCTCTTTAAAATAATATTTTTTTCAGTCATGACTTGAACTAATGAGATAAATTAATTATTTCGATAAAATAATAAAATAATAATTTTTAAAATGACCCTTATATAAATATATGGTCCCATCAAAATCATAAATTAATAATTATTTTAAATTACAAATATATCTAGGGTAATCTTGTAACATATGATTCTATTTTCGTTTGTTTTGCCTTGAAATTCAAATCTAATTGAATTTCATCCTTAATTTTTTTCATCGTGTCCAAAAGTTCAGGTGTTACATTCTCTCCTTCTTGCGTATTTGATCTGTCATGATGGATTTATGGACACCTTTTAGATGAGAAGTCATTGTTGAGTATGATTTGAAGAATCTTTGTTGATATTTATATAGTAGTTCTCTTTATCATCATATATGGAATGTATTAAATTCTAGTACAATGAACTTATATATACAAATTAATTAAACTTAATGTGAATATAATTTTTTTTTGAAATAAAATGTGAATGTAATTTGAAAAGTGGATACAATGAACATTATTTAATTATTAACAATAATTAATATCACTTACAATGAATTCTATTATTACATTAATTTAATAAGTATGATACATTGCATCAAAAAAAGTATGATAAACATCAATAAAATACAATAGTTTTAATGTAATTAAATTTATGTTCACCGAATAGAAAAACACTCTTTAAATTAATAAATTATTAATTTATCGATTAAATAATAACTCTCTAAATTAATAAAAAAATTCAATCCCAACAGTATTAATTTATAGAGGTTCTACTGTATACTCATTTGACTTTTGAAGTCAAACGACGACATATTAAACTTTAAAATTGGTATAACTTATAAAAATTTAGAATGAAATAAATTTTGCGATTAATAATTTTTGTTGTATACTATACAGTTATAATTATTGTATCAACTAAAATTAATTAAATTCACATCAATTTAAAGTTTAATATATCGTCGTTTGACCTCAAAAGTCAAATTATATTTCTAATATTGAAACGGAGGGAGTATTATACATTAAGAATTTAAGGATTGACTTTCCTGTTGTCAGTTACGTAAATAAAAACATTTTAAATTAGTATTTCAAAATTTAAAATAAATTAATGCCACAAATTAAATTTTAAGATATCATAAATTTAAGCAAGATTAGAGTCGGAAGATATTAGATACTTCTTCCTGTGGACAAATGAGTGTAATCAAGACATAGATAGAGATGTAAAAGATCTTTTAAAGTCTCCACTATATTTTTACCAAAAAGTAATTTAATGCAACTTTGCTATGTATCATACACGTGTGCGGTGGACGGTCACCTTCCGTCTCTTCCCTGCATTATAAATAGAACTGATGACTCCAACAAAGAACTCACCTTGACTCAATTTTCTGATTCATTCTCTTTAGTTTTCATTCCAAGAAAAAATGTCTTGCTGTGGAGGAAAGTGTGGCTGTGGTGCTGGCTGCAAGTGCGGCAGCGGCTGTGGAGGGTAAAGCTTTGGTTTAATTTTCCTCTACAAATTCAAATTTATTGATTTTTATTAGGCTGATTAGAATATAATTTTCTCTTTATGAAAAAATGGCATCATAAACGTCTATAGCAGTAAAGAAATGATATTTTTAGCGCATGTGTAAAATTTTTAAATACATGATACAACTGTGTATTGCATTATACATGTTGGAAAATTAGATTTTGAGATAGAAATATTAGTTCTGATTGTAAAATATTGCATTAAATGTAACAAATTCCATTGCTTAAATTTGTCTAAATTTGGTTACCTTTGATTGCAGATGTGGAATGTACCCTGATGTTGAGAAAACCACAACTGCAACCAGCGTTGATGGGGTTGCACCAATGAAGATGTAAGTGTATATATATATATATATATATATATATATATATATATATATATATATATATATATATATGGGGAACAACTTAACTATCGCAACACTATTGTGTTACAGAGAGGATGTTGTCTTACTGTAAATTTGAAATTAGAAAATTTTCTCTACTCCAACACTTTGTTGATGTAGTTAAGTTATTCCGCAACACTGTTGTGAAAAGTGTTAGTTTATAGAAAAATTATGACCATTAGAGTGCAATATCTGGTGACCAGTTAAGGCTTATAGCTACTATTTGTTATGGTTCGGATATATATATATATATATATATATATATATATATATATATATATATATATATATATATATATATATATGGACCATGTGGTTCATTGATGCAAAATGTATTCCAGATCTTTTTATCCGTTCATTTTTGTCATAATTGGCTTCCAATATTGCAGGTCCTCTGAGGATTCAGAAATGAGTTTTGGAGCTGAAGGAGGGCATGCCTGCAAGTGCGGATCAAACTGCACATGTAATCCTTGCAACTGTTGATGAGATGATCAAATTAATGGACTGACCATTACCAAATAAAGCATCTAGTAGCTGTAATTTTGTCTTCCTGTTTGAAAGCATGTTATAATTTGTATAATAAGGAGCTATAAGTAATTATCCAATTCAAGTCTTGGACTTGTTTGCTTAGGCAACTTGGTCCTTTTGTGTAACTATGTTCTCTGCTTTGTGGGTATGGGAATTATGATGTATTGATGTGTGAAGGACTTGTTGAAATTTATGGAACTAATGAAATTAATATCATTACCACTTTCAATTGTTTTATGATTTGATGTTGTATATTGTGTAGAATTGCAATACTTTAATTTTATGTGGTTTGTATCTTACTATCACTTGATCCAATATCAACTTGTCGCCAATTTTAATTAAAAACTAAATAAGGTTTTCATTTATACAAAATACTTTCTCTGTTTTAAATTATAAGATCAATATATATTGACTTTTGAAAAGTCAATTTAATACATTTTCAGACTTAAAATTAACATAAATTCAATTAGCTTATGTCAATACAATTATGAATTTTATAAACTACCTAAAAGATACTACTAGTTATTATATCAAGCTTTTACAACTATAGTGTTCCAATGGTTTCCTTCGAAACTAATTCTAATATTGATAATGGTAACGGACCACCCAATTGTATAAGAGAAAAATTTGTTAATTAAAAAGTACGTATTATGGCATACAAGGATGCTATAGATATATGTTAGTAATTGATCCGGGTTAGACCCGTGAATCATGAACATTTATTTGGGTAAGGATATTGGAGAATTCAATTGGGATTGGAAGAGTCTCATATCACTTGGAAGTATTTTAGATAATACTTGATATGGTTAATACTCGATATGAGATAACTCTCCTAGTTTAGTCAATTGTAGACTTATCCCAGCAGAGTGTAGAGCTAATGAAAAATAACGTATTATTTTTTTCAGATAGTTTTCTCCTAAATACTCTCTCTCTAATATTTTCAAGCTTCCATCAATAGGTTTGGGTGTACTTGGTGTGAACACCTGAGTTCGTTCGCATCATTGTTAGTAACAACTTCATATTGACGAGAAGCGTTTATACGAAGGATCATTGTAGTTGTGTTCGTAGTGTTGCTAGTAGATTTGGCATTCCGGTTCAACCGCTTCCGCTTCGTGGATACTAACCGATTCATATGTAAGTTTATATGTTTTTACGTGTTAGTTTCCATTTAATTTAACGTTGGCAATAGAGCTATGATATGTTTAATCTCACATAAATATTTTATCATTTTTTTTATTCGCTAGAAAGCTTGAAATAAGACATTAATGACATAATATGCTATAGTACATATTAGAGGCTGAAAATACAGTATGATGTAGTCTATATGCATGTTAAGAAACCTGCAAAATATCGTTGCAATCGGATTTGTATTTTGAGAGAAAACGCAAACCCTAATTCGTTTTTACGTTTTTTTTAAAATGAAAATTTCTTTTTCTATAGAAGGAAAAATTATATTTTATTTACATAATAAAATAGTACATGTCGACACGATTCCAGAAATATAAAGTATGTATTTTTTGGATTTTTGTAGAATTAATTATGATTTTTTGAAAAAAAAGGTATCAAACTGTAATGTTGCTTCTGGTATATTGAGGAAGAAGACGACGCTAACGTCAGCGTGCATTAGCGCGCGTGGGGGCCACGCACCAGATTTTGTTTTTAAAAAAAAAAGGAAACGCAGACGCCTAGTAGCGGCAGTAGTGCGTGGGGTCCACGCACCGCCTTTTTGACATTTTTTGAAAAAACTTTTTTTGTAGAAAATTTTGTATTTATTTTCTGGTCACTTTAATATTTTTTCTGAATTTTTTCAGCAATGAAAAATATTTTTAAAAATTGTTATTAGTTGTTTAAAGTGCTTTAAAAATTGTTTAAAAAATGTCCAGAAATGTTTTTTGGGCCAAATTTTTTCCTATGAATTCAGAGGCATATTTACAAGTTCTCCATTTAGAGGTGTTCAGAATTGGTTTGTTTTAGTGTTTTAAATTATTTTACTATCAATGATTATTTATTTAAAAAATAATTGTATTAAATAGTAAAATTTTTTCGAAAAGTCCAAAAAATTCATGCTATTACATTTTCATGTATACATACTGTTAGAAAAATATTTGGTAAATTTTGAGCCATATTGAATATTTTTTCACATTTATTGTTGTATATTTATGTGTAAATATTATGTTTATTACGCATATTTGTTGCATTCGTCCCCTTAGGACTTGACCAAATACATCTGGCTTCCTAGTGGGAGCTGTGGTGGACTAATTCATGTACATACCCCTTATTTGTTATTACATGGTATTTTTGGATGGACCAAAAAGGGTTGATATTTTTTTTGGAGACGGGCTCTCACGTTGTGATAAAGACCTGAGATAAAATAATTATGAGAAGATAAGTGTAGCATTCCCAATTTTATTAATAGATTGATGTAATAGGAATCTTTGATGTAAAATTTTGGTATTGATGTATTTATATTGAAACCTTGTAAGGGAATATAATTTTGCACTTATTCTTTAATTAATTGATTTTACCTCCCAAAATACAATTAAATTATCAATAGGGGTTTTTGTTTCATAAAACTCATCCTTATTTTTATTGTAATGGGCTATTTGGATTTTTTATCATATAAAATAAAATTAATCATAATTATTTATCTTATGACATGGAATTATGATTATGAGGTTAGCGATTCTTCAATTTCTATCCATAAACTAAATAATTGTGATTAAATAGGATTTAATGACAAAATTATTATATGTGTGCTAATATTCATATTTCGTGCAACCTTATTGTAGTGAAATGGTCTTGTTATCAATTTTAAATACAATCAAATACGCGCAAGTGTACGTGATCAACAAGTAATATAGAATAAGTAACAAGTGTCGAACCCACAAGGAATCCAGTTAAATAAACTCCTACTACTAATTTTATACCAATTCAATCTCTATTTAAACGATCACAAATTTTGATTATGATTTGACTAATGACGTTAACTAAGAAAATTATCTAACACTAAGGTTGATTTTCAAATGATTAAGACTTAAGACTACAATATCCCCAATTATGTCATATAAATCAATGTATCAAATCTATCCAATTATTAAATTCATCCGAGTTGTTAACAGGAATTCACTTTATTTATAAGCCCTTTTCCAAGTGATCAAATAAATTTATCTAACTCAATTAATTATGCGATATTCCTATGCAAAACAATGGAGTTAAATTTATTAAGAACCAATTCCCATGAGTTACATGCAGCGAAGAGATATCCCTATTCACTTCACAACCCCAATTATTTATCCCATGCAAATAATCAAGAATACATGCTATTATATCAAGATCTAACCCTAGATTTCATCTCCCGAATTCACCTAGAGTATCCCACTAATTGTTGATCAGGCAATTAATTAATTAACACAGATATGATAGACAACTCAATAATGAAGTAATAATTGGAATCAAATAAATAATTAATCCATAATCAATAATGGTTCAATTGTAGCCTTAATTATAAATTTAGTTCATGCTAGAATTAAAAACCAAATATCCAAAATAAGTCATCACAATTAATTACAATCTGAAAAACATAAGGAGTAAGAAAAACTCTGTCAAAGTCTCCTTTCGCCTTCACGTCTTCAGTCTGAATTCCTTGTGAGCTTCCCTTGAATCCTCAATCTCCAAATTCTAATCTCTGCTTTAATCTCTGAATATCAAAAGCTCCCTTTTGTTAGAAGCTCATCTCCCTTTTATACTTGAATTTCCCTTCTCAAAATTAGGTTTAGAGCCTCCAAAAATAATTAGAACTCCTCAATCCTTCATCTAGTTGGAAAGAATTTTCATAACTTTCTGCGTCCCAAAGCCCCAGCTTTCAAATCCTTCACAAACTGAAAGCCCCAGCTTTCAACTTCAGCTTATTTACGAAACTGCCACTCCATGCCCAAAATTGCCCGATTCGCCTAGTCAGCCGCATTTTCCTACAAAATCCAACTTAAACAAATAAAATGTCCTAAAATACTTTAAAACACACAAAATATTAAGTCTAAAAATACCTAATTAGTGGGTAAAATACCCACTCATCAAATACCCCCAAACTTAAACATTTGCTTGTCCTCAAGCAATGCAACTAACTAAAACAAAAATGAATGCAACTAACTAGCATGATCCTACTAACTCAAGCACGAATCAATACAAATATCCATAGACGGCCTCAAAGTTCCTTAACCGAAATTCGAATGATCGATCACATTCCCACATGAATTAAACTTGAAACACTATCAACCCATTTTATTTTCAACCCATCATATTTATGCACATGTGTCAACATGTCAATTAAATTATAACTCAGTCAACCTCCAGAATCTTACGGCTCAACGAAAGATGATCACAGATATAATCAATGCATTTTCCTTCCATTTTTTTCTTTTTATTTGCAACGAGTGCGTTTTACGCTCCATCTCGCTCTTTTTTTTTTTTTTTTCATCTTGACATGTGCAATGTTAATCTTCATTAGGCTTTTCAAAGTTACCCATGTAACGAACTTTCGACCAACGACTCCCAAACCAATTGATTTCAGGACGCTAGGTGTAGAGACACCCCTAGGGCTTACTTATCCGAGTAACAGAGGCCACAAAGATAACTAATCAAGCTTATTCAATAGATTTTTTTTTTTTTTTTTTTTTTTAATGAACTAGACCAACAAGGTGATTCTTATCTTTCCCAAACCTTCACATTCTTTCAATCAGACCAAGTCATTATCCAACCAACACATTGAACTTTATGCAATAAGTTAATTCAAGGGTGGGTTTCCCATAAAACAAAGCCAATAAATGTCCAAGAAATAACTTAGTTATCATGATCACAATCATTCAATTTATCACGTAATTCACAAGTTCCTATCATTGGCCCTCACAAGATTCCATATATCATCATGCTCAAATTATCCTCGATGTAAACTACATGACATATATGCACGATCACAAGAAAACTAGCAAAACTAGATGCACATGCAACAGATCCTAAATTAATAAATAAACTATATGAAAAACAATCCTACTATGCACAATGCAAAACACTACGCTACCCCCAAACTTAAATGACGCAATGTCCGCATGCGAAAAATAAAGAAAAATGAAACTGAGGACTTCCCTGACTAGGTCAATCATCGCGATCAACCTCCTCACTGTCATCCTCATCATCCTCATCATCCACATCATCCGCATCAGCAGGCTCGCTCGCATCCGAGTCAGAAGGAGGGTAAGCTGGCAAATTAGGCGGCTGTGGAAATTGAACGGGCTCTCCAGTCGGGTTCATCTGAGCAAACATCTTAGCCAATGCGGTGTTAAAATTAACATTATAGGAATACATGACTCCTTGGCGTTTGGCAATGCGCTGGTTTTGTCTAGTCAAATCAGCATGTTGCTTATCCATCTTTTGCATCCATCTCCCTAACCGATCATCAACACCATGGGAAGAATTACCGTCAACGGTAGAAGCTGGAACTGCGGGATACTCATCAGTCTGTTGGTCAGTTTGGTGCACAATGAACCCCATCCCACGCACATCAGACTCTCCTCCTTGCCAAACTTTATATCGTGCAATCAAGGAATGATCGATCGGCGGCATCGGATGGACGAGTGGTTCATCATTAGCCCATTTGATACCCGCCTGCTGACACAATCCACAAATTAAGGAGGGATGTGGTAAACCCCCCCTGGTTCCTTGCCTAATGGCTCGGAGGATAGAGCTCTCAATCACTTCGACCACATCAATGGACATGCCGCGCACCAAACAGTAGAGAAGAACAGCCCTCTCCTTCGTGACATCGCTAACATGAGTGGTTGGCATGAGCTTGGCACAAAGAAAAGCATACCATGCCTTTGCATAGCGATTCAGTGAAGACAGTGGAACATGCATGGCGGCCTTATCCATCACTTTCCAAGTAGTACCAGGTTGACACATTTGTTGAACAATCAACTCATAATCCGGGCCCTTTTCCACATATTTCACATAATCATCATCCTTTATCGGCAAGAGGTTGTAGTAACGATTTATGACATCACTATGGAACGATACGATTTTTCCCCGCACTTGCACCCGATAGAAATTGTGATCTTTGGCGTTAGCATAAAACTCTTTCACAATTTGAATCACCGCTGGTTCGGGCTGCTCAGTGAAGGTGAACCAATCCCGCTCAGCAATCATTACAGCAACGTCACCATCCTGAGTTTCATCGGGGCGAAGTCCCCGCTCTGGAACAATTGGTTTGTTGACTAAGGCGGTGAAATGGTCGGAAGCCTCTGCACTAATGAATTTCTTTTTATCATATGGTTTGGACGGGGCAGAGGATGAGCCCTCACCGCGACGACGTTTCGAAGACATAATGGTCACCTACACACAATATAAGAATCGCAGTGTGGTTACCGTAGCCCAAAATCAATCACAATAGCCTTTACAATGCTAGGAGACACACAAGAACCATGGGATATGAACCAAGGACTAACACCCCCAAACTTGGTGTGTAAACAATTTTTAAATGTGAAAAATTCCATAATGTGATCTTACTTGGTGCTTAGGATGAATTCAATAATAATGCAAAGTAACAATAACCACAAAACACATGAATCCTACAATATTTCTTCTCATAGGCATTTAAGCAAACACATGGTGGGCAAGAGTTGAAATATGTTAAGCTATGGCATGTTCCTAGCAAGCTAATCCCAATAGATATGAAATCCAATCCCAAGCAATCCAATATAAGAAAACATACATACATGTGCAAGAATGTATCCCAAAATACCTTGTATGAAGATGCCAATTAAAATTAAACATACCGTGAGTGGAGAGAGAGAGAGTAATTAGGAAGAAAGAGAAGGTTGGTTGTGCCTTGTTCAATCCGAGAGAGGGGATGCTGCTTGAATGGTGAAAAAACGAGATTGGATGAGAAGGGGCTAGGGTTTTGTGTTAGGAAGAAGGGGAGGAGAAAAAGAAAAGAGTTTGAAATAGAATAGAAAGAGAAGGAAGAGAGTTCTAAGTTAAGTAGGAAAAGTTAGAACAATCTCACCTGATATGCCCCTTAAAAAAATTCGAATTCTTGGACCAAAGCCGGGGCGTTGATTTATTAAACATTTGGACGCCAGGGCTTTGGTATGCAGTGTTAACCTTGCCGAATGTGGACGCCGGGGCTTTGAATTTGCCCTTGGCCGGACGCCGGGGCTTTGCAATGCAGGAATTTGGGTACAACGTCAAAGCCGGGGCTTTGCAATTGCTCATGATTGGACGCCGGGGCGTTGCTATGCAGAAACAAAATTGAAGGGTCAACGCCGGGGCTTTGAAATTTGCCCTTGCTTGGACGCCGGGGCGTTGCTATGCAGAAACAAAATTGAAGGGTCAACGCCGGGGCTTTGAAATTTGCCCTTGCTTGGACGCCGGGGCTTGGGTCTCTAGTTTGCTCATTAAACTTTAAACACCAGCATCACTCAGAACCGCAATTTAACCCTGAAACTAAATTAAAACATGAATTAGAATAAAGATCAAGAAGAATTACTAACTAAAATACGAAGAATCTAACTATAATCTATAAACTAAATTAAACTAAAAACAATGATACGAAAGATTGTTGGGTTGCCTCCTAAAAGCGTCGTCAGCCCGACGACCTTGATGATATCGGATGTCTGCTTGATCGACTGACGTAAGATATATCGATGATGATTGGCGATCGATATCACCCCCCCAGTAGTGTTTCAATCTCTGACCGTTAACTTTGAACGTCCGCTTTGAATTGGGTTCTTCAACCTCAATAGCACCATGCGGAGCGACTGAAGTAACCACAAATGGTCCCGACCATCTGGATTTTAATTTGCCGGGAAAAAGACGCAACCTGGAATTGAATAGCAATACTGTCTGTCCCGGTTCGAACTTCCGATCAAGGATACGTTTGTCATGCCATTTCTTAACTTTTTCCTTATAGAGTTTGGCATTTTCATACGCGCGATGTCGGAATTCATCCATCTCGTTCAATTGAAGAAGCCACTTCTCGCCTGAAGCTTGGAGATCAAAGTTTAACTTACGGATGGCCTAATACGCTTTATGTTCCAGCTCCACCGGTAAATGACACGCTTTTCCATAAACCATTCGATACGGTGACATTCCGATGGGGTTCTTATATGCTGTGCGATATGCCCATAAAGCATCATCTAACTTCATCGCCCAATCCTTACGTGACGGATTCACGACTTTCTCCAAGATGCTCTTAATCTCGCGATTTGACACTTCGGCTTGACCATTTGTTTGGGGATGGTAAGCCGTAGCTATTTTGTGTTGAACCCCATACGAAACAAGAAGCTTAGCGAAGTGTTTATTACAGAAATGGGTACCTTCATCACTGATTATGGCTCGTGGTGTTCCGAACCTGGTGAAAATGTTCTTCCGTAAGAACCGCAAAACAACCTTGGCATTATTGGTGGGTAAAGCAGCTGCTTCAACCCATTTTGACACATAGTCCACTGCCAATAATATATACTGATTGTTTAATGATGAAGGAAATGGCCCCATAAAGTCAATGCCCCATACATCAAAAAGTTCAACTTCAAGTATGTTGTTGAGAGGCATTTCGTTCCGCTTAGAGATATTTCCAACCCGTTGGCATCGGTCGCACTTTAGGACAAAAAGATGAGCGTCTTTGAACAACGAGGGCCAGAAAAAACCTGATTGGAGCACTTTTGCCGCTGTCCGTTCGCCTCCATAGTGCCCACCATACTCTGAAGAATGACAATGAGTTAGGATGCTATCCATCTCTTCACCGGGCACACATCGCCTGATCATTTGGTCTGCACAAGTCTTGAATAAGAACGGCTCCTCCCAGAAATATTGCTTGACATCATGAAGAAATTTCTTTCGTTGTTGAAAACTCAAATCCGGAGGGAGGACGTTGCTTACCAGATAATTGACAAAATTCGCATACCAAGGCACTTTCGTCGTGATCCGAAACAATTGCTCATCCGGAAACGATTCGTTGATCACTAATTCATCTGGTTTCACTTCGGAGTTTTCTAATCTGGAAAGATGATCAGCGACCTGATTTTCTGTGCCTTTCCTGTCTCGGATCTCTAAGTCGAATTCTTGCAAGAGAAGAACCCAACGAATCAACCTTGGCTTTGCATCTTTCTTCTCAATCAGATACTTGATTGTCGAATGATCCGTAAAAACTATCACCTTAGTCCCAACTAGATATGCCCAAAACTTGTCAAAAGCAAACACCACCGCAAGTAATTCTTTCTCAGTTGTTGTATAATTGAGCTGAGCACCCGTGAGAGTCTTGCTTGCGTAGTAGATTGTGTGAAATATCTTATCTCTACGTTGCCCCAAAACCGCTCCAACTGCGAAATCACTTGCATCGCACATAAGTTCAAATGGAATGGACCAATCAGGAGCAACTATGATCGGAGCTGACACCAATTTCTTCTTCAGTACTTCAAATGCATCGATGCACGATTGATCAATTTTGAAAGGAGCATCTTTCTCAAGGAGTGTGCATAATGGTTTGGAAATTTTGGAGAAGTCTTTTATGAAACGCCGATAAAAGCCTGCATGACCGAGAAAACTCCGAATTCCCTTTACTGAAGTAGGTGGAGGTAATTTGTCAATTGCTTCTATCTTGGCTGGATCCACCTCAATTCCTCCCGCGGAGACCTTATGACCCAATATTATACCTTCACTTACCATGAAGTGACATTTTTCCCAATTGAGTACCAGATTCGTCTCCACACACCTTTTTAATACTAAAATCAGATTATTCAGACACCGATCAAAACTGTCTCCAAAGACCGAGAAATCATCCATGAAGACTTCCAAATTCTGTTCTACCATATCCGAGAAAATAGCCATCATACATCTCTGGAATGTGGCCGGTGCGTTGCAAAGACCAAATGACATCCTTCGGAAAGCGAAAGTTCCATAAGGACAAGTGAACGTGGTCTTCTCTTGGTCTTCCGGAGCGATTGCAATCTGGTTATATCCTGAATATCCATCCAAAAGACAGTAAAATTGATGACCCGCTAACCTATCCAACATCTGGTCAATGAAAGGCAAGGGAAAATGATCCTTACGAGTCGCCTTGTTCAATTTGCGGTAATCAACACACGCTCTCCACCCAGTCACAGTCCGTGTTGGGATGAGCTCGTTATATTCGTTTGCTACCACAGTCATTCCGCCTTTCTTTGGTACACAATGCACAGGACTGACCCAAGAGCTATCTGAAATTGGATATATTATTCCCGCATCCAACCACTTGATGATTTCCTTTTTCACCACATCCTTCATGATTGGATTTAATCTTCTCTGTTGCTCAATTATTGGTTTTGCCTCTTCTTCGAGTAAGATTTTATGCATGCAAAACGATGGGCTAATGCCCTTTATATCAGCTATGGTCCACCCAATTGCTGTCTTAAACTCGCGCAACACCCTTAATAGTTTTTCTTCTTGAATTTCATTTAAATGAGCAGAAACTATTATCGGTAAAGTGTTGGAATCGCCTAAGTAAGCATACCTTAGATGAGTGGGAAGGGGTTTTAGTTCTAGGACCGGTGGTTCCTCCTTTGACGTTTTAGATTGCTTCTCTACTTCTTTGGTGCGATCCAGACTATCAAATTGCTTGTTGAATTTCCGAGATATTGGTACCGCATCAAGTATTTTCACATAATCCATCTGATCCAAGTCGTCAATTTCATCAGAACCAGTTAATGCCGCCTCTAGGGGATCTGCTAAGTAAGTTCTGTTGAATACCTCGATCACTGCCTCTTCCACTATGTCAATTCGCGAGCACACCTCGGCTTCTTCAGGGAATTTCATTGATTTGAACACATTGAAAGTGACTTCCTGATCGTTAACTCTCATTGTCAATTCACCCTTCTGCACATCTATCAAAGTTTTTCCTGTTGCTAAGAATAGTCGGCCCAATATAATTGGGATTTCTTTGTCCTCCTCGTAATCAAGAATGATGAAATCAGCCGGGAAAATGAACTTGTCAACCTTTATCAGAATGTCTTCCACAATTCCCCTCGGATAGGTTACTGACCGATCTGCTAACTGCAAGCTGATATTTGTCGGTTTTGGTGCTTTCAACCCAAACTGAGTGTAAACTGATAATGGCATTAAGTTGATACTCGCTCCCAAATCGCACAATGCCCTTCCAGAAAACTGATTACCTATAACGCACGGAATAGTGAAACTACCCGGATCCTTCAATTTCGGCGGTAATTTATTTTGCAAGATTGCACTGCACTCTTCGGTTAGTGCCACTGTCTCAAATTCACCCAATTTCCTCTTTTTAGACAAGACTTCCTTCATGAATTTGGCATAACTGGGCATTTGTTCCAAAGCTTCTGCAAAAGGAATGTTGATATGAAGCTTCTTAAAGACCTCCAAAAATTTCGAGAATTGTTTGTCTAATTTGGATTTCTGAAATCTCTGAGGGAATGGAAGTGGAGGCACTACATTTCTTTGCTTGCTTACATTAAGTTTTACCTCCTCTTCTGGACTCTTTTCTGACTCGGTATCATCGCCCACATTTTCCTTAGTGACTACCCCGTTATTTTCAGCAGATTTTTGCTTCTCACTTCCCTTCACCACCTCAGTTAGCTCTTTTCCGCTTCTTAAAGTTACGGCTTTGCAATGCTCTTTCCCACTCGGATTAATTTCAGTATCACTCGGTAGTGCTCCGTGAAGACGAGTGTTCAATGCTTGAGCTATCTGACCCATCTGATTCTCCAAATTTCTGATTGATACCGCTTGGCTCTTCACATTTAAATTGACCTGATTCAACAACTTATCTTGCTCTGTCATCCTCTTATCGGTAGCTACAATGAATTTTGCTAACGCATCTTCTAAATTCGGCTTCCTTTCCGCCTGCTGTGGACCTTGATTCTGAAAACCGGGTGGGTTCTGTGGTCGTGGAGCTTGAGTTTGAGCTTGATTGTTACTCCAAGAGAAACCCGGATGGTTCCTCCAACCCGGATTATAAGCATTCTGATGCGGTGCTGGCGGTCTGTTATAGCTTCCTACAAACTGAGCTGACTCTGCATTTATAGGACACTGATCTGTGGAGTGCTCTCCTGCACACTGTTCACAAATTATCGCCACCTGTGCAACTGATCGCGGTCCCCATGAATCTATCTTCCTCGTTAGAGCGGACATCTGGGCTGCTAAGGCTGTAACTGCATCGACTTCTATTTTCCCTGCTGTTTTTGACTGATTTAACCGTGCCGTAGGCCACTGGTAGTTATTGGTTGCCATTGTTTCTAACAATTGGAAAGCTTCATCAATATTCTTACCCATGATGGCACCTCCAGCAGCTGCATCAACACTAGCCCTCGTAGGACCATCCAATCCATCGCAGAACGTTTGTACCTGCAACCATTTCTGGATTCCATGGTGCGGACACTTTCGAAGCAAGTCCTTAAACCGTTCCCATGCCTCATTCAATGTTTCTGAGTCAAACTGGGTGAAAGTGTGAATTTCATTTCTTAGTCTTGCCGTCTTTGCTGGTGGAAAGAACTTAGCCAGAAATTTTTGAGCTAAGTCGTCCCAAGCCGTGATTGAACTTGGTGGCAAAGAATGTAGCCAACTCTTTGCTTTATCTCTCAGTGTGAATGGGAAAAGTCTTAACCTTATAGCTTCTTCTGTAACGTTGTTACACTTGAAGGTGTCGCAGATTTCTAAGAAACTTCTGATGTGTTCACTCGGGTCATCATTCGGACTACCCCCAAACTGTCCTGAATTCTGTAACATTTGAATCGTACCCGGTTTTATCTCATAGCTGTTCGCATTGATCGCAGGTCTCCGAATGCTAGACTGAATATCTGTAACTATAGGCATGGCATAATCCCTAATTGACCTTTGCTCTTCCCCAGCCATGTTTAAAGGAATTTCTTCTCCCTCTGCCAGTTTTTCTTCACTATTCAATCTTAATTTCCGGAACTTCTTCTCAATATCCTCGGTGTATAACAAAAGCTCCTTTTTACCCTTAGATCTAGTGTGCATACACAAATGAGCTACCTGCGGAAAGAAGAAACAAAATAAGAAAAATTAAAATAAAAAGAAAGTGTTTAAACTAAAACCGAATTGATTGAAACTAATATGGAATTAATATTTAAACTACGGATTCCCCGGCAACGGCGCCAAAAACTGGTTATCAATTTTAAATACAATCAAATACGCGCAAGTGTACGTGATCAACAAGTAATATAGAATAAGTAACAAGTGTCGAACCCACAAGGAATCCAGTTAAATAAACTCCTACTACTAATTTTATACCAATTCAATCTCTATTTAAACGATCACAAATTTTGATTATGATTTGACTAATGACGTTAACTAAGAAAATTATCTAACACTAAGGTTGATTTTCAAATGATTAAGACTTAAGACTACAATATCCCCAATTATGTCATATAAATCAATGTATCAAATCTATCCAATTATTAAATTCATCCGAGTTGTTAACAGGAATTCACTTTATTTATAAGCCCTTTTCCAAGTGATCAAATAAATTTATCTAACTCAATTAATTATGCGATATTCCTATGCAAAACAATGGAGTTAAATTTATTAAGAACCAATTCCCATGAGTTACATGCAGCGAAGAGATATCCCTATTCACTTCACAACCCCAATTATTTATCCCATGCAAATAATCAAGAATACATGCTATTATATCAAGATCTAACCCTAGATTTCATCTCCCGAATTCACCTAGAGTATCCCACTAATTGTTGATCAGGCAATTAATTAATTAACACAGATATGATAGACAACTCAATAATGAAGTAATAATTGGAATCAAATAAATAATTAATCCATAATCAATAATGGTTCAATTGTAGCCTTAATTATAAATTTAGTTCATGCTAGAATTAAAAACCAAATATCCAAAATAAGTCATCACAATTAATTACAATCTGAAAAACATAAGGAGTAAGAAAAACTCTGTCAAAGTCTCCTTTCGCCTTCACGTCTTCAGTCTGAATTCCTTGTGAGCTTCCCTTGAATCCTCAATCTCCAAATTCTAATCTCTGCTTTAATCTCTGAATATCAAAAGCTCCCTTTTGTTAGAAGCTCCTCTCCCTTTTATACTTGAATTTCCCTTCTCAAAATTAGGTTTAGAGCCTCCAAAAACAATTAGAACTCCTCAATCCTTCATCTAGTTGGAAAGAATTTTCATAACTTTTTGCGTCCCAAAGCCCCAGCTTTCAAATCCTTCACAAACTGAAAGCCCCAGCTTTCAACTTCAGCTTATTTACGAAACTGCCACTCCATGCCCAAAATTGCCCGATTCGCCTAGTCAGCCGCATTTTCCTACAAAATCCAACTTAAACAAATAAAATGTCCTAAAATACTTTAAAACACACAAAATATTAAGTCTAAAAATACCTAATTAGTGGGTAAAATACCCACTCATCAGGTCTCTAAGAATGTTATTGCTGACCTTAACAAAGGTGAAAAATTAGATGATAAAAATTATTACCTTTGGTCGAAGAAAATTTAATATCTGCTTAATGAGTTAGATGTGCTAAAAATTTTAACTACCACTATGGAATCGCTTAAGGAGGGCACCACTGTACAACACCATTGAGACAAATAAACCTACGATGAATGGGTTAAAAAGGATCGTTGTGCGCGCTTTACCATGTTAAGCAGCATGCATAACGACCTTATTGGCTAATTTGAGTCCTGCAAAACTGCAATGAAAATGTGGGATATGCTTAAGAAGTCCTATGTTGGGACTATTGCTACTAGGTTGCGTGAGCTTAATTATAAGCTGGATCGTTAAAAGAAGGAGCCCAAACACACTATGGTGGAGCACCTTCGAGTAATGTCGGCTGTGATCTACGAGCTTAGTGCAGTTGGCACAACCCTTACTAAAGAGTAACAGATTTAAGCTGTGCTCGGGTCTTTATGTGATGCCCCCAAATTTCGGGGTCTAAACCACCCCTCCACTTAGGTCGTCAAAACACATACTACAAATACAAATACAAACTTTCCTATTTACAATTTATTATAACGACAGTATTCACACCCAAATCCAATAATAATAATTCAGAGATTTAAAGATAATGTAAATTTTAAACGATAATTACAGCGAAACAAGTAATTCATTAGAAAAGTCAAGTAGATCATAATATCTACTATTTTTTTATTAAAAAAATTTTCAGCATTCAATATTTTATCTATATAACACCAATCAACAGTTCATGTTCATAATCATACTGATCAATTCATCTTTGCACCTAAGCCAAAGATATTCAACTATAACACCAATGGGTTATGATCATAACAGTCAACAATTCATCTTAGCACCCCTGGCCGAAGAGAACCAATGGTCATAATCATACCAATCAACAGTCCATCTTTGTACTCAGGCCAAAGAGAAATTTCATCATAATGATTATAACAATGATATGTAGGACGAATAGAAATAATATGATCAAGAATATAAGGAATAAACATTAAACCACAACAGCAAGATTTTTACGTGGAAACCCAACTCGAAAAAACCACGGGGCGATATCTTAGAAATTCACTATAAAAATAATATGGAAAATACAAACTATTTACTGAGAAATAAAATAAATATTTAATTTCTCTCTATTCTCTCACCACTCTCTATTTTTCTCTCTTGGCTCTCTTAGATTTTCTCTCTCTCATTCTTCCAAATGAGAATTCTCACTCTTCTCTTAGATAAAATCTTTTTGGATGGAATATAGCTTCCTCCTCGTTTAGCAGAATGGTGGATATGCATATATAGGTAGACAAACATAAACATTTATTTTTTTACCTAACCCACTAACCAAAACCTTCCTTCTCTCTTTTTTTTCTCCACCTTTTTTCTCCTCTTTTTTCTTTTGTCTCCTTATCCCCCACCAACTCTACCTCCCACCGTTCATTTTTTTTTCATCAACTTTCTCTCTCATCTCTTATTAGTTTTTTTAGCCGTCCATGTGACTCCACAATCCTCCAAAATCTCTTTTCTTCTCTTTTATTCATTAAAAATATTAAAAATAAAATGATGTGTTTGAATATACTCTGTTAATAATTTTATAAAAGTTGGGGTATTACAATCTACTCTCCTTATGAAATTTCGTCCTCGAAATTGACGTAGGTACATGGCATTTCGAAGATGTGAGGATACCTCGCTCTCATTTCAAATTCTAACTCCCAGCTCATTTCTTCCGCATCATGATTCCTTCATAGAATTTTGATTTCGCCAAAGGACATAGTCAAGCCATGTGACCACAAAACAAAGGTTAGTTAAAGCAATTAACATATCACTTCTCATCTCTATATTTAAACCGACTAATTAAATAACAAAATTTAACTTTGGCAGATCTCCACCAGAGATTATATCCCTAAGCTCTGATACCAAATGTGACACCCCCAAATTTCGGGGTCTAAACCACCCCTCCACTCGGGTGGCCAAAACATATACTACAAATACAAATACAATTTTTTCTATTTACAATTTATTACAACGACAATATTCACACCCAAATCCAATAATAATAATTCAGAGATTTAAAAATAATATAAGTTTTAAACGATAACTGCAGCGAAATAAGTAATTCATTAGAATAGTCAAGTAGATCATAATATCTACTATTTTTTATTTAAAAAAAGTTCAACATTCAATATTTTATCCATATAACATCAATCAACAGTTCATATTCATAATCATACCGATCAATTCATCTTTGCACCTAAGCCAAAGATATTCAACTGTAACACCAATGAGTCATGATCATACCAGTCAACAATTTATCTTTGCACCCCTGGCCGAAGAGAACCAATGGTCATAATCATACCAATCAACAATCCATCTTTGTACTCAGGCCAAAGAGAAATTTCATCATAATGATTATAACAATGATATGTAGGACGAATAGAAATAATATGATCAAGAATATCAAGAATAAACATTAAACCACAACAACAAGATTTTTACGTGGAAACCCAACTCTAAAAAACCACGGGGCGATATCTCAAAAATTCACTATAAAAATATCATGAAAAATCCAAACTATTTACTAAGAAATAAAATAAATATTTAATTTCTCTCTATTCTCTCACAACTCTCTATTTTTCTCTCTTGGCGCTCTTAGATTTTCTCTCTCTCACTCTTCCAAATGAGAATTCTCACTCTTCTCTTGGATGAAATCCTTTCGGATGGAATATGGCTTCCTCCTTCTTTAACAGAATGGTGGATATGCACATATAGACAGACAAATATATACACTTATTTTTTTCTACCTAATCCACTGACCAAAACCTTCCTTCTCTCTTTTTTTTTTCTCCACTTTTTCCCTCTTTTTTCTTTTGTCTCCTTGTCCCCCACCAACTCTCCCTCTCACCATTCATTTTTTTCATCAACTTTCTCTCTCATCTCTTATTAGTTTTTTTTAGCCACCCATGTGACTCCACACTCCTTCAAAATCTCTTTTTTCCTCTTTTATTCATTAAAAATATTAAAAATAAAATGATGTGTTTGAATATACTCTGTTATTCATTTCATAAAAGTCAGAGTATTATAATCTCCCCTCCTTATGAAATTTCGTCCTCGAAATTGACGTAGGTACATGACATTTCGAAGAGGTGAGGATACCTCGCTCTCATTTCAGATTCTAACTCCCAGCTCATTTCTTCTGCATCATGATTCCTTCATAGAACTCTGATTTCGCTAAAAGACATAGTCAAGCTATGTGACCACAAAACAAAGGTTAGTTAAAGCAATTAACATATCACTTCTCATCTCTATATTTAAATCGACTAATTAAATAACGAAATTTAACTTAGGCAGATCTCCACCAGAGATTATATCCCTAAGCTCTGATACCAAATGTGACGCTCCCAAATTTTGGGGTCTAAACTACCCCTCCACTCGGGTCGCCAAAACACATATTACAAATCCAAATACAATTTTTCCTTTTTACAATTTATTACAACGACATTATTCACACCCAAATCTAATAATAATAATTTAGAGATTTAAAGATAATGTAAATATTAAACAATAACTGCAGCGAAACAAGTAATTCATTAGAAGAGTTAAGTAGATCATAATATCTACTATTTTTTTATTTAAAAAAAATTTCAGCATTCAATATTTTATCCATATAACACCAATCAACAGTTCATATTCATAATCATACCGATCTATTCATCTTTGCACCTAAGCCAAAGATATTCAACTGTAATACCAATGGGTCATGATCATACCAGTCAACAATTCATCTTTGCACCCCTGGCCGAAAAGAACCAATGGTCATGATCATACCAATCAATAGTCCATCTTTGTACTCAGGTGATAGGTGCAAAATATTCTATATTTTTGGTTCCTTTATGCTTAGTATTATTATATATTTTTTGTGTTTATGAGTTTAATTAAGGTATTTATTGATTTAGAGAAGAATTTGGCATGATTTTACAAATATGGAGTTTAATGCCGAGTTTTATGTTGTTTTGCAGAATTACTCTACGATCGTTAGGTGAGAGCTCTACGTTCGTAGTGTTAGAATGACAATCTGGCAGCTCTACGATCGCAGAAAGGTTAGGCGGAGTTGTTAGACGATTCCTAGTTACACTCTACGATTGTGAGATTCACTCTACGACCAGGCACAAAACTCTATGTTTTCAGTCCAGCGGCTAAGTTAGGGAGCCGCTATTTCTACACGGTTTTTTTATATTTCCATACTGTGGTCCCCACATATTTGTCAAATTTATTTTTTATTTACATTTTTCCCCTTGAAACAATTCCCAGTTACCATATCTCTTCCCCTGCACATCTCAGTCTCTACATTCCTTCAATGAATCCAAATTCCTTCAATTAAACAAATCAATCCAAATCCAAAAAAATAAACCAAAACTATATCTAAATCCAAATCAGATTGTTCCATCAATCCAAATTCCTTCCATCAAATAAATTAATCCAAATCCAAAACAAACAAGCCAAAACTATATCTAAATCTAAATCTGGTTGTTCAAAAAAAATCCCCGAAGAGTAGGAAAAGTGGGAGTAGCGGGCGATGTAAATTTCTTGAGGGAGAGAGAGGAAGAGAATAAAATTACCTCTAGATCCCTCTTGAGGAATTGAATGGCCAAAGAAGTAGCAACCAACGAACGATTCATCTCATCGGAAAAGAGACCCAAAAGATAACGGTGGCAAAGAGCGCCGGCGTATAGAAAATAAACATCTCGATCCGACTAGAGACTTTTAGATCAAAAATTGATTTGGGCTGATTATTCCCAAATTTGGAATACTGCATATGGGTTCCTATTATTTCCTTAAACGCAGTTGGGAAGCTCATATGGGTTCCTCTTAGTTCTCATTCATTGCTTCTTACCTTCTATTTGAAAATAATATGTCTGTGACCAAATTCAATGGTATGGCATCAGGATTGTTCCAGCTGGGAAGCTCATATGAGTGGGTTGTCACCAAAAAGCAGAAACAACAGAGAGAGGGGGGGTTGTCGCCATTTTCTCTCTCTTCTTTTCCTCTACAAGATTAAGCTTTGGGCCTGCAAATTTTGGTCCTTTTCTTATTTCTCTCTCTACAAGTATGAACTTTGGTGTAAGAAAATTGACAGGGATAATATGTTTTTAGTTTGGATCTATCTACAAATTGATTTTTTTTAACAAGCGAATTTGGATTGATTTGTTTGATTGAAAAAATTTAAAGTTGTGCAGGGAAGGGAGAGGAAGAGAGAAACTAAGTTAGGAAGGGTAAATTGGACATAAAATATAAACTTAATAAATATGTGGGGACCACAGTGTGAAAATATAAAAAAGGCATGTGAAAATATCATCTCCCATAAGTTACTCTACGACTGATAAGGATTACTCTACGATTCCGAGAGAAGAGTTCCACTCTACGATTTGTCACTCTATGTTTGTCTGCTGAGAGGCTCAACTCTACGATTCAGGACGATTTTGCAAGATTCCTATTCTGAGTAGGATTTGGAGTATTGGAGTGCCAGAGTTCGGTTCGTATGAGGATTTAGAGATGAAGTTACAATCATATAAGGAAATTACATCTGATTAAGGGAAATAGAATCTGATATGGAATCTGAGTTGAAGTTCAAATATGGAAACTGAATCGAATTGGAAAAGGAAACTAAAGAAAGACTTGGATTTAGAAACTAAATTCTAATTTGACAAAGAAGTTACCTAAAGTTGGATTTTAGAGATTGACAAGGATTTAGAAGCCTACCATATCTGCCGAGTGAAGACTTCTGAAATAGAATTGGATTAGAATTCTTCTAGGGTTTCAAAGCATCTATAAATACCTATAACTTGCAAACAGTTGAGGACATCGTGGGACATCCTAGATCATCATCCTAGATCATATTTTATTTATCTGGATGCTAGGCTAGTTTATTTTTATTCAGTTCTAAGGGGATGTGGAACCTTATTCTCAGTTTATATGCGACTTGATTTGATTAATTTGATGCATGTGGCCAGTTAAATTAATCTGATTAATATCATCTGCTAGATTCAGGAATAATATTACGTAATTGATATTGTTTCTAATCATAAGTAGCAGTTAGTGATACTAATTGTGGTCAAGCTTTTGGTTATTGCTATAGTTATCAAAAGACAAGTTAAACAATCCGAGCTTATGTGTTTGTTGCTTGGAATAGTCTAATTCCTTAGTTCTTAATGCTGCTGTTATATTAAATCTAGAGAGCTTATTCTAGGTTGTATAATGGTTAGAGTCTTGTGAAGAGCTTGTTTCATTAAGTGATAATCTAATAGGAATTTCGGGTAGCAGAGCTTGTTGTTGCCTAGGGCTATTAATCTTATGGAAGGGAGAAATAATGTTAACTTGATTACACTGTTGTTGTAAATTGGTGAAACTGAACTGAAGAACTGAAGCTTTAATTTATTTGACTATCTTTATTATTTTAAATTTGTTTTCTTTAGTTAATTATAATTCAAAACCCCCAATTCTTTATTTATTATTTTTAGTTAAAAACATTAGAATAAATTCAAAGCAATACCTTTCTCTGTGGGATCGATCCTTACTTGCTACTGTGCTTATTATTTAAATTTGTAAAGTAAAGTGATGTTTATTTTGGATTGCTTAACGATAGCTTCCCAAATTTTGGCGTCGTTGTCGGGGAGTGATTATTTGTCTTGATTTATTCTTTGTTTCTTTTCTTTTATTTTATAACTTGATCCTATCACTCTATTGAATTGAAATTTTGATCCAAAGATAGAGAAAACAACAAGGAGACTGAGAAAAGAGAATCGTAGAGCCAAAAGCACAACTGCAGATCCAGAAGAAATTTTTGTTCCATCACCTATCCTCAATATAACAATTGATTTACTGTCAAACAATTCATCTACTGAATCAGAAGAAGAAGTAGAGATGGCTACTACCAACAACAGGATTTTGAAAGAACTAGCTAATCCTGATCTTAATCAACCATCCTTGTGTATTGAGTATCCTACTTTAGATGCTGCTTTTGACTTAAAATCAGGACTAATTCATCTTTTGCCTACTTTTCGTGGTCTTACAGGTGAAGGAGTTCCATGTGGTGTGTTCAACCATGAAGCCACAAGGAGTGACAAAGGAACAAATCAAGCTTAGAGCTTTTCCATTATTATTAGCAGATCTGGCAAAAGATTGGCTATACTATCTACCTTCAGGAGCAATTCAATCATGGACTGACATGCAAAAACTATTCTTGGAGAAGTACTTTCCTTCTTCAAGTGTTGCCAACATAAGGAAGGAGATATGTGGAATCGGGCAGTTCAATGGATAAACTCTTTATGAGTACTGAGAGAGGTTTAAGAAGTTATATTCTAGCTGTCCACCTCACCAAATAGATGACCAACACCTGATCAAATACTTCTATGAGGGACTGTTGCCAATAGAAAGAAGCATGATTGGTGCAGCCAGTGGAGGAACACTAGTAGATAAAACACCAGAAGCTGCAAGGAATTTAATTACAAATATGGCAGCTAACTCTCGACAGTATAGAACCAGGATGAATCATACACATATAAGGGTGAATGAGGTAGGCACTTATAATCTTGAATGCCAAATCAATGATTTAACTGCTTTGGTTCGACAAATGGTTGTAGGGAACATGCAAAAAGCAAAAGTATGTGGAATTTGTTCAAAGTCAGGGCATAATACAAATGATTGTCCAACACTGCAAGAGGATGCAATTGTTCAATAAGTCAATACTGTGGGGACATTCCTAGGACAATATCCACATCACTATGATCCTTATCCTGACACTTACAATCCAAGATGGAAAGATCAGCCCAGCTTAAGCTATGAGGATAATAGGTAGTAATGTTTCCAACCAGCTCACACTCAGTATCAACCTAACCAAGTAGCTCCTGCAAAACCTGGAACATCTATGGAGGATATGTTCAAGGAACTCATGGGATAGACATAACAATTTATGAGTCAGACATAATAATTCATGAATCAAACACAATAGTTCCAGCAGGAGATAAGAACTTATGTTCAAGATCTGAGGAACCAAATGGGTCAGCTTGTTACCATAATAGGAATGTTGGAATCTCAAGGCTCGGGGAAGCTACCCTCACAGATAGTTCGCCACCCTAGAGAGAATGTAAGTGCAATAACATTGAAGAGTGACATGTAGTTGGAAGTACCAAAAACCACTGATGATATTGATGAGGTTCCAAAGTCTAAGGAGGAGGAACAAGAGGTAGAGGTAGATGAATTGGTAATTTCTACAGATTTCTACAATGAGAACATGGATGAAACATTGATTGATGAATACAAAGATACCTTGGCTATGGAGTCCCAAATCAATGATTATAAGATTATGATGTATCTTGGTATTGTTAAGTCTGTTTTTGTTATTGATATTTTTGACCCTGTAAAGCAGAAATCCTTTGAGCAAACAAGCAAGGACAATTTGAAGGCTGCAATGACCAAGGGTTGGGAGCAATCTGAATGCATGGAGCAAAGTCAAGATCTATGGGATGTTGCTACTACTTTAAGGATTGAACCATTACTAGTTCACTTAAAGTATACAAGTCCAATTACATAGATTAAGAGAAATGATGTTGAGCCAATGTGAGAGCTGTCGTTTTACACTCCAAAATTAATACCTTACTAACACTCTACTAGCACAAAACTTAGTATAATGACAAGCAAGGATCGATCCCACAGAGAAGTGAATTAATCTTTTATTTATTCTAGTATTCCTATTATTCCTATAAATGAGGGGTTTGAGTTTGATTCACTAAGCTAACAAAAGTAATTAAGAGTGATCAATGAATAAAAAGCATCAGTTCTTCACTTCAGTATCACCTTATCATAATTATGGAAAAGTCAAGTTTAACAATATATATATATCCTTCAATGAGATTAATAACCCTAGATAACCGCAATCGTTAATTATCCGAAATTCTCCTTATGTGTAAATCAAATGTGACAATCGCCTCAAGAGACTCTAACTATCATACAACCTAGAACCATCAGTCTAGATTTAATATAACAGCAGCATGAAGAATTAGAGAATTAGGTTATTCCGAGCAACAATTACACAATCAGGAATTATTTAACTTGCCTTCTAATAATCTTAATAATATCCAAAAGCTTGTCCACAATCAAATACTATTAATTGCTACCTAGGATCAGATATAATATCGTTTGCTTAATACTATATCTTAATCTAGCAGATGATATTAATCAAATCAATTCAATTGGCCAAATCAAATCAAAAGATTAAATAACATATAATCATTTAAAACAGATTATTAGAATAAACCTCATGTAAGAAAGAATAAATAAATAAAACCTGATTAAACCATTAGTTATGAAAAAGGTTCAACATCCCTTAGAACTGAAAGTAAGAGTTTAGCCTGACATGCCTTCAATCTCCTCAAATTAGGGTTACAATTGTAGTTGTCAAGATCTCCCTAATAATAAACCAAAAACATCTATTTATAGTCCTAAGATAATATTCTAAGTCTCTAAGAATTAAGAATCCAATCTGAAGTAGAAATCCTCAAAAATTACAAAAAGTCAAAGATGGTCAAACTTGGTCAACGCCGCCTTTCTCACCGGGGCGAGAATTTTATGCTTAGGTTTCTCGCCGGTGCGAGAACGAGCAGAAAGTTTTGGGCCGGGGCGAGCTCTGGATCAGCTGGGGCGAAAACGGGCAGAAGGTTTCTCGCCGGGGCGAGAAACTCCAGTACAAAGTTCTCGTTGGGGCGAGAACCACAATTTTCCAATTTTTCAGCTTTTCTCATTCTTTTTCTACTTTTGACTATGAATCCTCTTGAAATTAATAAACAACCTAATGAGTGCATATACACAATAAAACATGCAATAAACTAGATATAAAGGAATAAAAATAAATGAATAATATGCACTTATCAAATTCCCCCACACTTAGTCTTTACACGTCCTCGTGTAAACTAAAACAAAAGTGATATTGAAATCATGTGAATTCTATTCAATCAAACTCTCAAAGGTTTAAATTAAATTCACATCCTTGAATACCAACACCAATCAACAGAAATTTGTTCTAGACTTCATTAATTAACTAATTACAACAATCTCATCATTCCCCACTGAACATCTATAAATCAAATTGAAACTACATAAGCATCTCCTATGATTAACACAGATACTCAACTCAGTTTGTAAGGAACAACAACCGTGCACACTGACTCAAAACGAGAACATTTTTTTTTCTCTTTTCTTTCTGCTATCCATTTTTTTTCATTCAGGTGAATGCATTTTATGCTCCATTTCACCTCTTCTCATTCTTTTCTTAAGTGAGTGCATTTTATGCTCCATCTCACTTTTCTTCTCACCAACGAGTGCATTTTACGCTCCATCTCGTTGCGTGTGTTTATGGGTGAGTGCGTTTTACGCTCCATCTCAACCCACCACATGTCTTCCTTTTGAGACAAAATGTTTTTCTTTTTTCAATTTTTTTTCCTCAATGTTTTCAAATTTCCAATTTTGTTTTCACATGGTCCTGAAACAAGATAAGCAGTTAAACAGTTCCAAATCATGAAATCAGTGCACAAAGTCAACTCCACAACTAACTCAGTCAAGTAAACATATATCTCATACTCAAGTACTCATGCAATACCAACTCAATTCAAATTTGTCAACTATGGGTCCTAACTTCATTATCATCATTTATCAATTAATTTAGCATTAAACAAATTCAATCAATGGCATCAATCTTCATTCTAAAACAAAAAACCTTTGAAAACTTGGCCAAATAAAACCTCAAGCAAATTTTCACACAGATAAGCACCATTGGATCATAATCTCCTAGAGTAAACCTAAATAACCTAAACACCTAAACCCTTCCCCCACACTCAAACCTTACATTGTCCCCAATGTAAGTCAATCATGCAAAGATGAAGTAACTACTATCTAATATGCAACTAAAAAGGAAATGGGATAGAAAAATCAAATCTGAGATCTTAGGTTGCCTCCCAAGCAGCGCATTTGGTTAACGTCGTTAGCCCGACATCGTTCCTCGCAATCATTCATAACTCGGATCCACTAGGTCTATCATCTCCACACTCTCCATCGAAAATCCTTCACGGAAAGGTTTCAGCCTATGTCCATTGACCTTGAACACTTTCCCTGTCTTTGGATTTTGTATATCTATAGCACCATGAGAGAACACATTAGTAATAATAAATGGACCTTCCCAACGAGAGCGCAACTTACCTGGAAATAATTTCAGCCTCGAATTGAATAGGAGAACTTGTTGTCCAACGGTGAAATCTTTCCTCAAAATCTGCTTGTCATGGAAGGCCTTTGTCTTATTCTTGTAAAGTCTAGAGCTCTCATATGCTTCATTCCTCATCTCTTCGAGTTCTTGTAGCTGGAACTTCCTATGCATTCCCGCGTCATCCAAACTCATATTACATTGCTTGATCGCCCAAAAAGCTCTATGTTCTAATTCCACGGGTAAATGACATGGCTTCCCAAAAACCAATCTGTACGGAGACATACCAATAGGGGTTTTGTACGCAGTTCTATACGCCCATAATGCATCTTCTAACCGCAGACTCCAATCTTTTCTGCTTGGCTTGACGACCTTTTCCAAAATGGATTTCACTTCACGGTTGGATACTTCAGCCTGACCATTGGTGTGCGGATGATAAGATGTAGAAATTTTATGCAAAACATTGTATTTCCTGAAAAGTGCTGCTAACATCCTGTTGTAAAAGTGAGTTCCTTTATCGCTGACGATAGCTCTAGGCGTTCCAAATCTGACAAATATGTTAGTTTTGACAAAATCTGCAACAACTTTAGAATCATCAGTCCTGGTGGCTTTAGCTTCCACCCATTTAGAAACATAGTCAACAACCAAGAGAATGTAAATATTACCATGAGAAACAGGAAAAGGTCCCATAAAATCAATACCCCAAACATCAAAAAATCTCAACAATTAAAATGGGAGTTTGTGGCATTTGATTTCTATGTGATATGTTACCTGTTCGTTGACAATTCTCGCATGATTTACAAAATAGATATGAGTCTTTAAAAATGGACGGCCAATAAAAACCACTTTCTAAAACCTTATGAGCAGTCCGTTTGGGTCCAAAATGACCTCCACAAGTATAGGAATGACAAAACGTTAGAATAGACAATGTTTCGGTATTGGGCACACATCTACGGATTATCTGATCAGCACAAAATTTCCACAAGTATGGATCATCCCAAATATAATGTCTAGCATCATTCCTAAGCTTATCCTTCTGGTTTTTAGAAAATTCATTGGGAATAAATGCACTTGCCAAATAATTAACAATGCTAGCATACCAAGGCAATTCCTCCTGAATAGAAAAGAGACGCTCATCTGGAAATGAATCATACAATGGTAGTGCCTCCTCATCTCTCACCAGTCGACTCAAGTGATCTGCTACCAAGTTATCCGCTCCCTTATTATCCTTGATTTCCAAGTCAAATTCCTGCAACAGCAGAATCCATCTGATAATCCTGGGTTTAGAGTCCTTCTTGATCAACAAATACCTGAGAGCTGCATGGTCAAAATAAACTACAACTTTAGTTCCAAGCAAATAAGATCGAAATTTATCTAAAGCAAAAACAACAGACAAAAGTTCTTTTTCTGTTGTCGAGTAGTTAATCTGAGCTGCATTCAATGTTCTAGAGGCATAATAAATGGCATGGACAACTTTGTCAACTCTTTGTCCCAAAACAGCTCCGACTGCATAATTGCTTGCATCACACATTATTTCGAAGGGAATATTCCAATTTGGCGGTTGAATCACAGGTGCGGAAGTCAATAGGCTCTTCAACATATCAAATGCCTTCTTGCACGCCTCATCGAACTGGAATTCCACATCTTTTTGGAGCAACTTACATAATGGCAGAGCTATTTTTGAGAAGTCTTTAATAAATCTCTGATAGAAACCTGCATGTCCTAGAAAAGAGCGAATCTCCCGCACACTGGCGGGGTAAGGCAAAGCAGACACAATATATATCTTAGCTTTATCAACCTCTAAACCTTTAGCTGACACAACATGACCAAGCACTATACCCTGTTCTACCATAAAGTGACACTTTTCCCAATTAAGAACAAGGTTAGTCTCCAAGCATCTATCTAGCACACGCGTTAGATTTTCCAAGCACAAATCCAAAGAATCACCATGTACTGTGAAATCATCCATAAAGACCTCGATGCAATTTTCTAAAAGATCAGAAAAAATGCTTACCATGCATCGCTAGAAAGTACCTGGTGCATTACAAAGTCCAAACGACATCCTCCGGTATGCAAAAGTACCAAATGGACACGTGAATGTGGTCTTTTCCTAGTCTTCGGGTGCAATCACTATCTGATTATAACATGAAAAACCATCTAGAAAGCAATAATAAGTATGTCCCGCTAATCGTTCCAGCATTTGATCAATAAAAGGAAGAGGAAAGTGGTCTTTTCGAGTTACAACATTCAATTTTCTGTAGTCAATACACACTCTCCATCCTGTTTGTATCCGTGTGGGTACTAGCTCATTATTGTCATTCGTGATGACAGTTATTCCAGACTTCTTCGGAACTACCTGTACCGGACTCACCCACTGACTGTCGGAGATGGGATAGATTATGCCTGCATCAAGTAATTTAATCACCTCTTTCTTGACTACCTCCATCATGGGTGGATTTAATCTTCGTTGTGCTTCTCTCGTGAGCTTTGCTCCATCATCCAAAAGAATCTTATGCATGCATATCGCGGGGCTTATACCTTTGATATCTGCTATCGTCTAACCAAACACTGTGACATGGTCCCTTAGAACTCTCAACAATTTCTCTTCCTGCACTTTGGTTAGATTACTAGCAATAATCACAGGTAAAGTTTCATTAGTCCCTAAATATGCATATTTCAAGTGAGCAGGTAAAGGTTTCAATTCTAAGATTGGAGCTTGCTCCACAGATGGTAACAATTTTTTATGAGAAATAGGCAATTAAATTGATTGAACTGCATACTTATCTGTGAATTTTGGTAAAGAGTGCAATGCAGCCACAACTTCCTTCAATTCCTGATTTTGGGCAAATCCTTCCTCTTTATCCATGTCCAAGTTGTTAGTAATGACCATCTCCAAGCTTTCCCGGTGTACTTATTCAAAAGATTCCTGCACCATAGAATCAATGATGTCAATAGAAAAAACATGATTTACATCACTAGGGTACCTCATTGCATCATATATATTGAACTAAATTTTCTCTCCATCAAATTCCATGGTCAAGGTCCCATTGTGCACATCGATCATTGTCCTTGCTGTTTTCAAGAATGGCCGCCCTAGTAAGATATGCGAAGGATTTGGAGATCTGTCATCTTCCATATCCACAATGTAAAAATCTACAGGAAATATTAACTGATTCACCTGCACTAAGACATCTTCAATTACCCCTTGAGGGTAAGTGTTAGTGCGATCAACAAGTTGAATGATAACACCAGTTTGTTTCAAAGGTCCTAGATTTAAAGAAGCAAATACAGACAATGGCATGACATTTATTGAAGCTCCTAGATCTAGCATGGCTTTCTCAAATCTGGTATTACCTATTCTGCATGGGATTGTAAACATTCCTGGATCTTTACATTTAGGGGGCATTTTTCTTTGAAGCACTGCTGACACATTCTCTCCTACAGTGACCTTCTCATCATCTTTCAATTTTCTTTTGTTAGTACACAATTCTTTCAAAAACTTTACGTATCTGGGCACTTGTTTGATGGCATCCAAAAGAGGAATATTTACCTCTACCTTCCTGAAGGTTTCCAAAATCTCCTTCTCGTTTTCCTCCTTCTTTGAAGTCTTGTATGTTCTAGGTGGATACGGCAACGGTGGGGTCTTAACTGGAGTAGTTGGGGTAACAATTTTCCTTGGTGTCTCAGTCTCCTCTTTAACTTTGTCCTCTTCGATTTCCGTAACTGTTTTGGGTACTTCCAACTCTTTTCCACTCCTTAGTGTAATTGCACTAGCATTCTCCCTTGGATTGACAACTGTTTGGGAGGGAAATTTTCCTGAACCCTGAGCATCCAACCTCCCCACTGTGGTGGCAAGTTGACCTATCTGATTTCTCAAGTCTTGAACAGAATTTTTCGTTTCCTGCTGGAACTGCTGTGTCTGACTCATGAATGCCTTGAACATGTCTTCCAAAGATGTTCCAGAATTTGCAGGAGCTTCCTGTCTAGGTTGATATTGATATGGAGCTAGTTGAGAGCCTTGTGGGAACCCTTGTTGTCTAACCGGATACATGCTTTGCACTGGTGGCCTATTTCCTCCATAACTAAGGTTAGGGTGATCCCTCCATCCTGGATTGTAAGTATTTGAATATGGGTCATACTTCCGCTGAGGTTGTGCTTGATAATTTCCCACTGCATTAGCTTGCTGTGCGGTTTCATCCTATTGCAATGTCGGACAAGAATCAGTACTGTAACCATCCATTAAACAAATCCCACAAACTTTTGCTGCTGGTGTATTTCCTGTAACCAATTGTCTAACCATCGCAGTCAAATCAAAAATTTGTTGTTCGAGATTGCTCGTGGTAATCTCATTCACTTTTACAGGTGCACGGTCATTCCTTGTCCCATACTGCTGAGAATTAGCAGCCATATTTGCAATTAAAGTCCTTGCAGCCTCCGGTGTCTTATCCACTAGTGCTCCTCCACTTGCAGCATCGATCATACTCCGATCCATTGGTAATAATCCCTCATAAAAGTACTGAATCAGGTGTGGATCGTCTATTTGATGGGGAGGACAATTGGAACACAGTTTTTTAAATCTTTCCCAATACTCATACAGTGTCTCTCCGTTGAACTATCGAATGCCGCATATCTCCTTTCTGATGTTGGCAACTCTTGAAGCAGGAAAGTACTTCTCTAAGAACAGCCTTTTCATGTCATTCCATGACTGTATTGACCCTGAAGGAAGATAGTACAGCCAGTCCTTCGCTAGATCTCCCAATGAGAATGGAAATGCCCTTAGCTTGATTTGATCCTTTGTTATTCCATGTGGCTTCATGGTGGAACACACCACATGGAATTCCTTCAAGTGCTTGTACGGATCTTCACCTGTGAGACCACGAAAAGTAGGCAAAAGATGAATTAGTCCCGATTTAAGTTCAAAAGCAGCAGTTAATGTAGGATACTCAATGCATAAGGGTTGTTGATTGAGATTAGGAGTGGCTAATTCTTTAAGTGTTCTATTGTTATTTGGCACTGCCATTTCTTCTTCTTCCTCTGAATCGGTGGATGATGTATTTGACAGTAATTCAAGTGCTATGTTGAGTCCCGGTGATGGAATTTCGTCTGACTCTGCAGTGATGCCTCGAGCTTGACGATCTTCCTTCCTTAGCCTGCGTGCAGTTTTCTCAATTTTTGGATCAAAATTCAAATCACCGGATTGAGAGGATCGTGTCATAAACTACAATAATAAACAAAAATAAAATAAAATGAAGAATAAATAAAGATAAATAACACTTCCCCGGCAACGGCGCCAAAATTTGGGAGCTGTCGTTTTACACTCCAAAATTAATACCTTACTAACACTCTATTAGCACAAAACTTAGTATAATAACAAGCAAAGATCGATCCCACAGAGAAGTGAATTAATCTTTTACTTATTCTAGTATTCCTATTATTCCTATGAATGGGGGGTTTGAGTTTGATTCACTAAGCTAACAAAAGTAATTAAGAGTGATCAATGAATAAAAAGCATCAGTTCTTCAATTCAGTATCACCTTATCATAATTATGGAAAAGTCAAGTTTAACAATATATATATCCTTCAATGAGATTAATAACCCTAGATAACCGCAATCGCTAATTATCTGAACTTATCCTTATGTGTAAATCAAATGTGACAATTGCCTCAAGAGACTTTAACTATCATACAACCTAGAACCATTAGTCTAGATTTAATATAACAGCAGCATGAAGAATTAGAGAATTAGGTTATTCCAAGCAACAATTACACAATCAGGAATTATTTAACTTACCTACTAATAATCTTAATAATATCCAAAAGCTTGTCCACAATCAAATACTATTAATTGCTACCTATGATCAGATATAATATCGTTTGATTAATACTATATCTTAATCTAGCAGATGATATTAATCAAATCAATTCAATTGGCCAAATCAAATCAAAAGATTAAATAACATATAATCATTTAAAACAGATTATTAGAATAAACCTCATGTAAGAAAGAATAAATAAATAAAACCTGATTAAACCATTAGTTATGAAAAAGGTTCAACATCCCTTAGAACTGAAAGTAAGAGTTTAGCCTGACATGCCTTCAATCTCCTCAAATTAGGGTTACAATTGTAGTTGTCAAGATCTCCCTAATAATAAACCAAAAACATCTATTTATAGTCCTAAGATAATATTCTAAGTCTCTAAGAATTAAGAATCCAATCTGAAGTAGAAATCCTCAAAAATTACAAAAAGTCAAAGCTGGTCAAACTTGGTCAACGCCGCCTTTCTCGCCGGGGCGAGAATTTTATGCCTAGGTTTCTCGCCGGGGCGAGAACGAGCAGAAAGTTTTGGGCCGGGGCGAGCTCTGGATCAGCTGGGGCGAAAACGGGCAGAAGGTTTCTCGCCGGGGCGAGAAACTCTAGTACAAAGTTCTCGCCGGGGCGAGAACCACAATTTTCCAATTTTTCAACTTTTCTCGTTTTGGCTCCAATTTTCCATCTTTTTCTACTTTTGACTCTAAATCCTCCTGAAATCAATAAACAACCTAATCAGTGTATATACACAATAAAACATGCAATAAACTAGATATAAAGGAATAAAAATAAATGAATAATATACACTTATCACAATGACATTAAACAATGACAGCTGCTTGGGAGGCAACCCAAGATTCAAATTTGATTTTCTATCTCTTTACTTTTTATTTGCATGTTAGTTAGTACTTTCTTTTTTGCATGATTGTCTTACATTGGGGACAATATAAGGTTTGAGTGTGGGGAGGGGTTTAGGTTATTATTTTAGTTTTTAGGATACTATTTAGGATGTGATATGCTATATATGTTGCTTTGAACGTGAAAAAATTTTGAAACTTTTTCTGACTCTACGATCGTAGTGTTTTGCTAAGCTTTTGAAAGTTGAAATCGTAGAGTGAATATTAATGCTTATTTGCAGAATTTGATTTGATGTTTAATTAACTGATAAATAATGATGACTTAGTTAGGATCCATATGAACTAATTTTGAATTAGGATTGCTTTGCATGAATACTTGAATATGGGATGCATGATTACTTGACTAAGTTATTTGTGGAATTATACTTTGTGCATTGATCTTATGACTTAAGATTGATTTAACTGCTTATGTTGTTTACAGAACCTTATGGAAGAAAAAAATTGAGAAAATTGTGAAAATTGCAGAATGAAAAAAATGCAGATGTCTTGTGGTGGGTTGAGAAGGAGCATAAAATGCACTCACTCATAAACACAAGAAGCGAGAAGGAGCGTAAAACGCACTCGCTGGGAAGCAAATACGTGAGATGGAGCATAAAATGCACTCACTTGAAAAGGAAAAATCGTGAAAGGTGAAATGAAGCATAAAATGCATTCACCTAAGAAAGTGAAAATTACAGGTTCTGGTGCTAAAAAGGAATGCAGGATATTCATGTTTTGAGTTTTGAGTCAGTGTGCACAGTTGTTGTTCCATATAGCTTAGTTGGGTATTTGTGTTGATCACATGAGAGATATTTATGTGGATATGTCCTAATTTGGAGGATGTTCTGTGTGAGGAATGGCAAAGTTGTTAATTATGAGTTGGTTGATAATGTGTTAGTCAAGTTTCTGTGATCAGTATTATTATTCAGTGATGTTATTGAGGCCTTTGAAAGTTTAGTTGGGCTGAGTCAGATAAGTTTTTGATTTCTATTTACATGAGGACATGTAAAGATTAAGTATGGGAGAATTTGATAGGTGCAAAATATTTTATGTTTTTGGTTCCTTTATGCTTAGTATTATTATATGTTGTCTGTGTTTATAAGTTTAATTAAGGTATTTATTGATTTATGGAAGAATTTGGTATGATTTTGTAAATAGGGAGTTAAATGCCGAGTTTTATGTTGTTTTGCAGAAATACTCTACGATCGTTAGGTGAGAGCTCTACGTTCGTAGTGTTAGAATGACAATTTGGCAGCTCTACGATCGCAGGAAGGCTAGGAGGAGTTGTTCGACGATTCCTAGTTACACTCTACGATTGCGAGATTCACTCTACGACCAGGCACATCACTCTACGTTTTCAGTCCATCGGCTAAGTTACTCTACGACTAATGAGGTGTACTTTACGATTCCGAGAGAAGAGTTCCACTCTACGATTTGTCACTCTACGTTTGTCTGCTAAGAGGCTCTACTCTACGATTCTGGATGATTTTGCAAGATTCATATTCTGAGTAGGATTTGGAGTATTGGAGTGCTAGAGTTCGGTTCATATGAGGATTTGGAGATAAAGTTATAATCATAGAAGGAAACTACATCTGATTAAGGGAAAAAGAATCTGATATGGAATTTGAGTTGAAGTTCAAATATGGAAACTAAATCGAATTGGAAAAGGAAACTAAAGAAAGACTTGGATTTGGAAATAGTACTATACGTTCGTAGAGTGGGAGATTTACGACGGGATGGCTGTGAACTCTACGACGGTGATGTTTACTCGACGATTGTCCCAAGTCCACTCTACGACTACATGACTACTCTATGAAGTGATAGTGCAAAGTTTCACTCTATGTTTCTTTACACTACGATTACTGGAAAAGTGTTACTCTACGATTTTGGTCGATATGCAGATTTCCTATTCTGAGTACGATTTGCGTTGCTGGGATGATAGAGTTCGACTTGTATAAGGATTTAGAGATGGGATTACAATCTTACATGGAAAGTATCTCTGATTATGGGAAGTTGAGTCTGATATGGAATCTGAGTTAAAACTTAATATGGAAATTGATTCCGAACTAGAAAAAGAAACTAAGGAAGAGTTGGATTTGGAAACCAAAATCTAATTGATAAGGAAGCTGTTAAAAGCTAGATTTTAGAGATTAAGAAGGATTTAGAATCCTACCATACTTGCAAAGTGAAGACTTCCGAAGCAGAATTGGATTAGAATTCTTCCAATCTTTAGAGATTTATCTATAAATACTTTCACTTATAATTGTTAGAGAGGGGGTGATCATAGAGAGTTTTTATTATATTCAGAATATTCATAGAAGCATGTCAGGGTAGTTTTCTTTTATTCAGTTTGAAGGGGACGTGGATCCTTAGTAACAATTTATGGTTTGATTGAATATACAGTATTTACTCCTTCTTATATGAAGCTTATTCTGATAATCTGTTTTAATTGTTAAATATTATTTGATTAAATGATTTGGTTTCTGCAGGATTAAATTGGTTAGTTGATAATATATGCTAGATTCAGGAATAGTATTACGTAGTCGATATTATTTCTAATCACAAGTAGCAGTTAGTAATACTAATTGTGGTCAAGCTTTTGGTTATTGCTATGGTTATCAGGGGAAAAGTTAAACAATCTGAGCTTATGTGTTTGTTGCTTGGAATAATCTAATTTCTTGGTTCTTAATGCTGCTGTCATATTAAATCTAAAGAGCTTGTTTTAGGTTATATTTGATAGTTAGAATCTTGTGAAGAGCTTACTTCATTAAGTGACAATCTAAGAGGAATTTCGGGTAACAGAGCTTGTTGTTATCTAGGACTATTATTTTCATTGAAGGGTGAATATTATTATACTTAATTGATCTATTGCGGTGAGAAGGTGAAACTGAACTGGAAAACTGAAGTTTCAATTCACTAGTTAGTTACATTATTTTAAATCTATTCTTATTAATTAGTTAAACAATTTCAAATCCCCCAATCTTTTATTTACTGTTAAAACTATTAGAAGCATTAGGATAAATTAAAATCAACATTGTTCTCTGTGGGATCGACCCTTGTTACTGTTATACTGTTTTAGTTCAGAGTTCGTAGAGTTAAGTAAGGTTTTTATTTTTGGCAGCATTGACGACATCTCCCAAATTTTGGCGCCGTTGTCGGGGACTCAATTAGTTGTTTTTATTTATTCTTCTTTCTTTATTAGTTTATGACTCGATCTTCTCAATCTGGTAAGTTGAATTTTGATCTAGAGATTCAGAAAACTGTAAAAAGGCTCAGGAAGGAAAATCGTAGAGTGCAACATACAACTACAGAAGAAGCTGAAGTTCCATCACCTGGCCTTAACATAGCATTAGAACTACTGTCCAACAATTCATCATTTGAATTTGAATCAGAAGAAGAGATGGCTGTTCAAAACAATAACAGGACTCTAAAGGAGTTGGCAACTCCTAATTTAAATCAGCAACCTCTATACACTGAATATCCTGCTTTAGATGCTGCATTTGAACTTAAATCTGGGCTAATCCATTTGTTGCCCACTTTTCTTGGGCTTAAAGGTGAGGATCCATATAAACATCTGAAAGAATTTCATATGGTGTGTTCCACCATGAAGCCACATGGAATAACTGAGGAGCAGATCAAGCTTAGAGCCTTTCCTTTCTCACTGGCAAATTTGGCAAAAGACTGGTTGTACTACTAACATCAGGTACAATCTAATCATGGAATGATATGAAGAAATTATTCTTAGAGAAGTATTTTCCTATTTCAAGAGTAGCCAATATAAGGAAGGAGATCTGTGCAATTAGACAATCCAGTGGAGAGACACTCTACGAATATTGGGAAAGATTCAAGAAGCTTTGCTCTAGCTGGCCACCTCACCAGATAGATGACCAACACCTGATCCAGTATTTCTATGAAGGAGTGGTACCAATAGACAGAAGTACGATTGATATTGCTAGCGGGGGAGCATTGGTTGACAAGACTCCAGAGGCTGTAAAGAATTTGATTGCCAACATGGCCGCAAACTCACAATAATATGGAACTAGAATGATTCATGCACCACAAAGGGTAAATGAGGTGAGTACTTGTAGTCATGAATAATAGATTTATGAACTAACTACTTTGGTGAGATAATTAGTTGCAGAAAATAAGCTAGTTGCAAAGGTTTGTGGAATTTGCTTGCAGTCAAACCATAGCATAGATGCATGCCCCACACTGTAAGAAGATGAAACCATGCAGCAGGCTAATGCAATGGGGAATTACCAAACACAACCTCAGAAAAGATATGATCCTTACTCGAACACTTATAATCCAGGATGGAAGGAGAATGCAAGTGCCATTACACTAAGAAGTGGGAAAGAACTCGAAGTGCCCAAAGCTACTGCAGACTTTGATGAAGAGAAAATTAAGGAGGAAGCTGAACCACCTAGGGTAAGTCCTAACTCTGTGATTTTAGTTAAAACTAATCCTTTACCTTTTCCACCTAGAAATCATAGGACTTCAAGGAAAGATGAGTAAGAGAAGGAGATTTTGGAGACTTTCAAAAAGGTGGAAGTCAATATACCATTGTTAGATGCAATCAAACAGGTGCCAAGATATGCTAAATTTTTGAAAGTGTTGTGCACTAACAAAAGGAAGTTAAAAGATGATGAAAGAGTCAATGTTGGAGAGAATGTATCGGCAGTGCTGCAAAGAAAGATGTCACCTAAGTGCAGGGATCTAGGCATGTTCACTATACCATTTAGGATAGGTAACAGTAGGTTTAAGAAAGCTATGTTAGATTTAGGAGCCTCAATTAATGTCATGCCTTTATCTATATTTGTTTCTTTAAATCTAGGTCCTTTAAAACAAACTGGTGTTATTATTTAACTGGCTGATAGGACTAACACCTACCCTCAAGGGGTAATTGAGGATGTTTTAATAGAGGTGAATGAGCTGATCTTTCTTGCAGACTTTTACATAACGGATATGGAAGATAACACATCTCCAAATCCTGCACCTATCTTGTTAGGGAGGCCATTTTTGAAAACAACAAGAACTATGATTGATGTACATAATGGGACCTTAACCATGGAGTTTGATGGAGAGAAGATTCAATTCAATATATATGAGGCAATGAGGTACCCTAGTGATATTAATCCAGTTTTTGCTATTGATGTGATTGATTCTCTAATGCAGCACTCTTTTGAACACATACATAGGGAAGGTTTGGAAGTTACCATTACTAACAGCTTGGAGATAGATAAAGAAGAAGAAGTTGAGCAGAACCAGAAATTGAAGGAGGTTGTAGCTGCATTGCATTCCTTGCCCAAAATTTCAGATAAGTACGCAGTCAATTCTATTCAATTACATGCCACTCATCAAAAATTGTTAGCATCTATTATGCAGGCTCCAGCCTTAGATTTGAAGCCATTACCTATGCACTTGAAGTATGCATACCTAGGGACTAATGATATATTGTCAGTGATAATTGCTAGTAACTTAACCAAAGTGCAGGAAGAGAAATTACTCAGAATTCTTAGGGATCACATCACTGTTTTTGGTTGGACAATAGCAGATATCAAAGGAATAAGCCCTACCATGTGTATGCATAGAATTTTGTTGGAAGAAGGAGCCAAGCCAACCAGGGAAGCACAAAGAAGGCTGAATCCACCCATGATGGAGGTAGTCAAGAAAGAAGTTTTGAAGTTGCTAGATGCAAGCATAATATACCCCATCTCAGATAGTCAATGGGTGAGTCCAGTACAAGTAGTACCAAAGAAGTCTGGAATCACAGTTATTAAGAATGACAACACTGAGCTGGTGCCAACAAGAATACAGATAGGATAGAGAGTGTGCATTGATTACAGTAAACTGAATGTAGTAACTAGAAAATACCACTTTTATCTTCCATTTATTGATCAAATATTAGAAAGATTGGCAGGTCATGCTTATTATTGTTTTCTTGATGGTTTTTCAGGTTACAACCAGATTATGATTGCACCAGAAGACCAAGAGAAGACCACATTCGCATGCCCATTTGGAACTTTTCCTTTTATGAGAATGTCTTTTAGCTTGTGTAATGCACCAGGTACTTTTCAAAGATGTATGGTAAGTATTTTCTCTGATCTTTTAGAGAACTGCATTGAGATTTTATGGATGATTTCAAAATACATGATGATTCTTTGGATGCATGTTTCGATAATTTGACTAAAGTACTTGATAGATGTTTGGAATCGAATCTTGTTCTTAACTAGGAGAAGTGTCACTTTATGGTAGAGCAAGGGATAGTACTTGGCCATGCAGTCTCAGCTAGAGGATTAGAAGTTGATAAAGCTAAAATAGAAATCATTGCTGCATTGCCTTACCCTGCAAAAGTGCAGGAGATTCGTTCTTTTCTTGGTCATGCAGGTTTCTATAGGAGGTTTATCAAGGACTTTTCTAAGATAGCATTGCCATTATGCAAATTGTTGCAGAAAGATGTGGAGTTCTAGTTTATTGATGAATACAAGGAGGCTTTTGACAAATTGAAGAAGTTGTTAACCTCAACACTAGTGATCCAACCACCAAACTGGAAGTTACCTTTTGAAATTATGTGTGATGCTAGCAATTATACAGTAGGAGCTGTATTGGGCCAAAGAATCAACAAAATTATCCATGTTATTTAATATGCTTCCAGAACATTGAATGTTGCTCAGATAAACTACTCTACGACTAAAAAAGATAAATAATTAACAATCTTAGCATACCAAGGCAAAGCACTATCAACAGAAAATAAATACTCATCTAGGAAAGAATCTTGTAATAGCAGTGTCTCTTCCTCCTTAATTATTCTACTCAAATGGTCCGCTACCAAGTTTTCATCACCCTTCTTATCTTTTATCTCCAAGTCAAACTCTTATAGCAACAAAATCCACCTAATGATTCTAAGCTTGGATTCCTTCTTGGTCAGCAAGTACCTAAGAGCAGCATGATCAGAGTAAACTACAACTTTAGTACCAAGTAATTATGATCTAAATTTATCTCAGATGCCAAACACTATGTATGGGATGACCCACATCTATGAAAATTTTGTAGTGATCAGGTTGTTAGGAGGTGCATACCCAATAGTGAATTTCATTCTATTTTATCTTTTTGTCATTCATATGTCCGTGTAGGTCATTTTAGACCTAAAAGAACTGCACACAAGGTTTTGGAATCTGGTTTTTATTGGCCTACTATTTTTAAAGATTCTTATATGTTTTGTAAGTCATGTGCAAACTGTCAAAAGGCTGAGAATATTTCGTATAGAAATCAGATGCCACAAACTTCTATTTTAATTGTTGAAATCTTTGATGTCTGGGGAATTGATTTTATGGAACCTTTTCCTTCTTCTTTTGGTAATGCTTATATTCTTTTGGCTATTGATTATGTCTTTAAATGGGTTGAAGCTAAGGCTACAAGGACTGATGATTCTAAAGTTATTGCAGATTTTGTTCAGTCTAATATTTTTGTCAGGTTTGGAGCTCCAAGAGCCACTATCAGTGATAGAGGGACCCATTTTTGAAATAGAGTACTGGCAGCACTGTTCAAAAAGTATAATGTGATGCACAAGGTTTCCATATTATATCATCCCCAGAGTAATGGCCAAGCTGAAGTATCCAATAGAGAGATCAAATCCATTTTAGAGAAGGTAGTTAAGCCTAGCAGGAAGAATTAGAGTATTAGGTTGCTAGATGCATTATGGGCTTACAGAACAGCTTACAAGACTCCTATTGGTATGTCACCATATAGGATAGTGTTTGGAAAACCTTGTCACTTACCTGTGGAATTGGAGCATAGAGCTTTTTAGGCTATCAAGCAATGCAACATGAGTTTGGCTGAAGCTGGAGAGCATAGGAAGTTGCAGTTGCAGGAGCTAGAGGAACTAAGGAATGGAGCCTATGCAAGTTCTAAGATTTACAAGGACAAAACTAAAGCCTTTCATGATAAACAAATTTTAAGAAAATTTTTTGTTGTGGGACAGAAAGTTCTTCTTTACCATTCAAGGCTTAAATTATTTCCAGATAAGTTGCGTTCTAGATAGGTTATACCTTTTGTTATTACTAACATTTTTCATCATGGTGCAGTAGAAATTCAGAGTCCAAGTACAGGGAAGGTATTCAAAGTGAATGGTCATAGGCTCAAACCTTTCTATGAAGGTTATCAGGTGGAAGATGTTGAGACAGTTGGATTGGAGGAACCATTTTATGGAGATTGAGGAATTGAAGTCGAGTAAACGACGATAAACAAATGCGTTGCATGAGAGGCAACCCATGAATCAGATTTGATTTTTCTATCCCTTTACTTTTTATTTTTAGTTGCATGTTAGTTAGTTACTTTCTTCTTTGCATGATTGTCTTACATTGGGGACAATGTAAGGTTTGAGTATGGGGGAGGGGTTTAGGTTATTTAGGATATGGCATGCTAGATATGGTGCTTTTGTTTGGAATTTTTTTTTTTGACTCTACGACTATTACCCTATGATCGTAGTGTTCTGCTGAGCTTTTAAAGGTTGCAATCGTAGAATGAATACTGATGCTTATTTGCAGGATTTGATTTGATGCTTTATTAACTGATGAATGATGATGACTTAGTTGGGATCCATGAGCTAATTTTGGATTAGAATTATTTTACATGAATACTTAAATATGAGATACATGATTACTTGACTGAGTTATTTGTGGGATTATACTTTGTGCACTGATCTTATGATTTAAAACTTGTTTAACTGCTTATATTGTTTACGGAACCTTGTGAAAGTAAAAAAATATGGAAAAATGTGAAAATTGCAGAATGAGGAAAAAATGCAGATGTCCTATGGTGGGTTGAGATGGAGCATAAAACGCACTCACCCATAAGCACAAGAGCAAGATGGAGCGTAAAACGCCCTCGCTGGAAAGCAAATACGTGAGATGGAGCATAAAATGCATTCACTTAAAAAGAAAGAATATGAAGGTGAAATGGAGCATAAAATACATTCACCTAAGAAAGCGGAAATTACAGGTTATAGTGTTAAAAATAATTACAGGAAAAACAGGTTTTGAGTTATGAGTCAGTGTGCACAGTTGTTGTTCCATAATAGTTAGGTTGGATATTTGTGTTGATCATAATATAGATATTTATGTGGATGTATTCTGATTTAAATGATGTTCTGTGGGGAATGACAAAGTTGTTGTTGTGAGTTGACTGATGAGGTGTTAGTCAGGTTTATGTGATTAGTATTCAGTGGTGCTTTAATTGAAATTGACTTTGAAATCTTCGTTGAATGAGTCAGATAAAGTTTTCTTGATATGATTTATATTCTGTTTATATAAGGGCATGTAAAGTCTAAGTGTAGGAGAATTTGATAGGAGCATAATATTTGATTATTTTTATTCCTTTATGCTTAGTTTAGTTGCATGTTATCTGTTATGTGAACTGAATTAAGGTGTTTATAGATCTTTGGAGGAATTAGAGTGATTTGGTGAATTATTGAGTTTAATGCTGAATTTTATGTTATTTTGTAGAAATACTATACGATCAACATTGGTACTCTACTATCGCAGAAAGGATAAGGCAGAGTCACTCGACGATTTGATATAGTACTCTACGTTCGTAGAGTGGGAGCTTTACGACTAGGTGGCTGTGAACTCTACGATGGTGTTGTTTACTTGACGATTGTCCCAAGTCCACTCAACGACTGCATGACTACTCTATGAAGTGATGGTGCAGAGTTTTACTCTACGTTTCTTAACACTACGATTGCTGGAAGAGTGTTACTCAACGATTTTGGTCGATATGCAGATTTCCTATTCTAAATAGGATTTGACTTGCTGGGATGATAGAGTTCGACTTGTATGAGGATTTGGAGATGGGATTACAATCTTACATGGAAAGTATCTCTGATTATGGGAAGTAGAGTCTAATATGGAATTTGAGTTAAAGCTTAATATGGAAATTAATGCCGAACTGGAAAAGGAAACCGAGGAAGACTTGGATTTAGAAACTAAAATCTAATTTGATAAGGAAGCTGCTTAAAGCTGGATTTCAGAGATTAAGAAGGATTTAGAATCCTGCCACACTTGCAAAATGGAGACTTCCGAAGCAGAATTGAATTAGAATTCTTCCAAGCTTTAGAGATTTATCTATAAATAATTTCACTTATAATTGTTAGATAGGGGATGATCATAAAGAGTTTTTATTATATTCAAAATATTCATAGAAGCATGTTAGGCTAGTTTTCTTTTATTCAGTTTGAAGGGGACGTGGATCCTTAGTAACAGTTTATGGTTTGATTGAATATATAGTATTTACTCCTTCTTATATGAAGCTTATTCTGATAACCTGGTTCAATATTCGTAGAGTGAATATTGATGCTTATTTGTAGAATTTGATTTGATGCTTAATTAACTGATAAATAATGATGACTTAGTTAGGATCCATATGAACAAATTTTGAATTAGGATTGCTTTGCATGAATAGTTGAATATGGGATGCATGATTACTTAACTAAGTTATTTGTGAAACTATACTTTGTGCACTGAAGATTGATTTAACTGCTTATGCTGTTTACAGAACCTTATGGAAGAAAATAATTGAGAAAATTGTGAAAATTGCAGAATGAAAAAAATACAGATGTCTTGTGGTGGGTTGAGAAGGAGCGTAAAATGCACTCACCCATAAATATAAGAAGCGAGAAGGAGCGTAAAACGCACTTGCTGGGAAGCAAATAAGTGAGATGGAGCATAAAATGCACTCACTTAAAAAGGAAAAATTGTGAAAGCTGAAATGGAACATAAAATTCATTCACCTAAAAAAGTGAAAATCACAGGTTATGGTGCTAAAAAAGAATGCAGGATATTCAGGTTTTGAGTTTTGAGTCAGTGTCCACAGTTGTTGTTCCATATAGCTTAGTTGGGTATTTGTGTTGATCATAGGAGGGATATTTATGTGAATATGTCATGATTTAGAGGATGTTGATTACACTGTTGTTGTAAATTAGTAAAACTAAACTGAAGAATTGAAGCTTTAATTTATTTGATTATATTTATTATTTTAACTTTGTTTTATTTAGTTAATTATAATTCAACACCCCACAATTCTTTATTTATTATTTTTAGTTAGAAACATTAGAATAAATTCAAAGCAATATCATTCTCTATGGGATCGATCCTTACTTGCTATTGTGTTTATTATTTAAATTTGTAAAGTAAAAGTGAGGTTTATTTTTGGATTGCTTAACGACGGCTTCCCATTAGGCCAAAGAGAAATTTCACCACAATGATTATAACAATGATATGTAAGACCAATAGAAATAATATGATCAAGAATATCAAGAATAAACATTAAACTACAACAACAAGATTTTTACGTGGAAACCTAACAGGAAAAAACTATGGGGCGATATCTCAGAAATTCTCTATAAAAATAATATAGAGAATATAAACTATTTACTGAGAAATAAAATAAATATTTAATTTCTCTCTATTCCCTCACCGCTCTCTATTTTTCTCTCTTGGCTCTCTTAGATTTTCTTTCTCTCACTCTTCGAAATGAGATTTCTCACTCTTCTCTTGGATGAAATCCTTTCTGATGGAATATGGCTTCCTCCTCCTTTAGCAGAATGGTGGATATGCATATATAGGCAGACAAACATATACACTTATTGTTTCTACCTAACCCACTGATCAAAACCTTCCTTCTCTTTTTTTTTTCTCCACCTTTTCTTTTCCTCTTTTTTCTTTTGTCTCCTTGTCTCCCACCAACTCTCCCTCCCATCGTTCATTTTTTTTCATCAACTTTCTCTCTCACCTCTTATCAGTTTTTTTAGTCGCCCATGTGACTCCACACTCCTCCAAAATCTCTTTTCTCCTCTTTTATTCATTAAAAATATTAAAAATAAAATGATGTGTTTGAATATACCCCTTTAATAATTTCATAAAAGTCAGGATGTTACACTTTACCTGATGTCTGGGAGCCTTTCACGATGACTATGATACATAATGATAATATCAAAACTCTTCGATCACAAAAGGCATCTTGAGCTTGAATATGAGCACCGTGTGCCAAAGATGAAGGCTGTGTCTTCATGGCTCAAGCTGGTCCGCGCAATGCAAAAGGCAAGCACAAGAGATAAGCTAAAGGCAACAATCAAGTTAAGACCGACGCACCAAAACAAAAGGGTAATGCTAAGCGCATTAAGGGAAAAAGTGGAGGAAAAAAGAAGATGACTTGCTATAACTGTCAGCAGGTTAGACATTTTGCTCGTGAATGCACTGACCAGAAAAAAGTACAATCTAAATTTCTTCATTGCAATGAATACTTTGTGTGTTCACATATTTTTCTTGCTTAATCTGATCCTTCGTGGATTATTAACACAAGAGCAACCAAACATGTAACTCGTGATAGGGAGAGATTCACTAAGTATCGACGAGTTTCTAAAAGGAGTCAAAGTTTGTTTATGGGGAACAGTTCAGAGGAGCAAGTGCTTGGTTTTGGCACTTATCGGCTGACTTTGCGAAATGGCCACACACTGATCCTTGATGACACACTTTATGTACTAGGAATTCGTAAGAACTTAATATCAGTTGTAGCTTTAGTTAGAGTAGGATATTCTTTTTCTTTCGACAGTAGTAGCATATCTATTTATTTTTCATAATGATTTTGTAGGACATGGTACTTTATCGGATGGTTTTTATGTTTTTAATAAAGGTGAATCCCATTTTTCTTATATTATTTCTCATGATGATACTATTAATGAATCATTGAAATGACATGCTAGATTAGGTCATATTGGCCAAGATAGGATGACTAGGCTAGCTCGAGAAGGCCTTTTAGGCTCACTCGCTAAAGTTAACCTACCAGTATGTGAACCTTATTTAGCAGGGAAGGCAAAAAGAAAACCATTTGGGAAGGCAGTAAGGGCCACTAATCCTTTAGAGCTAATTTATTCAGACATTTGTGGTCCAATGGATGTTAGAGCACGACATGGTGATAACTATTTCATCACTTTTATAGATGATTATTCGCGAGATGGATATGTCTACTTGATTTCTCATAAGTCAGAAGCATTAGACTGCTTTAGACGCTTTGTTGTTGAAGTTGAGAATCAAAGGGATAGATCCATAAAGGTTCTTAGGACCGATCGTGGCCGCGAATATTTAGCTGAGCAATTTAAAGGACTCAGTGAGGAAAAAGGTATCATAAGACAGCTAACGATTCCTGGTACTCCGCAACAAAATGATGTTGCAGAAAGAAGGAATCGTACGCTATTAGAGATGGTTAGGTCGATGATGGCGTAAGCTGATCTTCCAATTAATTTTTGGGGAGATGCACTTATGACTGCTGCCTATATCCTTAATTGCGTGCCTAGTAAGTCAGTTACTTCTACACCATATGAGTCTTGGGAAGGCAGAAAACTAGCCCTAGATCATTTAAGACCATGGGGATCGACAGGATATGTGTCCATTCCTTCCCAACGACTTAGGAAGTTAGACTCTAGAGGAAAGAAGTGTATCTTTATAGGGTATCCTGAATACTCAAAGGGTTATGTGATGACATGCGAACAACCTGATAGAGTAATGACTGAGATTGAATCATGAGATGTGGAATTCATAGACAATGAGTTTCCAAGCAGGGGTGTCACGAAAAAGGATTTTGAGCTATATGAGATGGTCGAATCAGTGGGAGAAATTTCATCATCCCTTAGTGAAGGAAAGGAATTTGATTCTCATCGTTTTGTCGCTAAGGATGGTGGGAGTGATCTACTGCCTACCGGGGCACCTGATTCACAAAATCTTGAGCCACGTCGAAGCAAACGTGCAAAAGTACCTCGAAATTTTTTGAAATTGAAGAGGAATACCTTCTCATGCATGAAGGAGAGGCCCTTATGTGTGCTCTAAAAGATGATAATGAGCCTGCTACATATAAGGGTGCTCTCATTTCACCTGCTCGTAATGAATGGATAGATGCTATGAAGGATGAGATTGGTTTTATGGGAAAGAACCAGGTTTGGGAGTTGGTTGATCTACCGCCTAGTCGTAAGGCCATTGGAAATAAATGGGTTTTCAAAATTAAACATTAGGCGGATGGATCAATCGACAAATATAAGGCTCGTCTTATGGCAAAAGGGTTCACCCAAAAGGAGGGCATGGACTATGATGAGACATTCTCACCAGTTGTGAGAATTGGCTTTATTCGGCTTATTCTAGTTATTATTATACGTTTAGATTTAGAATTTTATCAACTGGACGTTAAAACTGCATTTCTATATAGAGAACTAGATGAGGAGATCAACATGGATTAACCAGTTGGCTTTGAGATCAAGGGACAAGAACGCAAAGTGTGCAAGCTTAAACATTCCATTTATGGCTTAAAGCAATTATATAGACAATGGTACTTCAGATTTCATTGAGCCATCATTGTTGATGAGTTTACGATGATTGAGGAAGATCATTGTGTGTATGTTAAACGGGTCGACAAAGGCTTTATGATCTTGTGTTTGTACGTTGATGACATCTTGATAGCTGGAAATGATATGGGATTAATTGTCGCCACTAAAAAGTGGTTGTCATCTAATTTTGAGATGAAAGACATGGGTGAGGCAGAATTTGTACTCGGAATTAAGATCCATAGAGATCGTTCTAAAAGATTTTTGGGTTTAAGTCAAGAGACTTATATAAGATCTATTTTAGAGCATTTTTGTATGCATAATTCTAAACTCGTTGACACTCCCATTGAGAATGATCATAAACTAAGTCAGGATCTTTGCCCTAAGACTGATCAAGAAAAATAGCAGATGGCTCGTGTTCCGTATGCAAGTGCAGTTGATAAGTTGATGTATGCAATGATGTGTACACGCCCCGACATAAGTTTTGCAGTAGGGATGGTTAGTTAGTTTCAAAGCAATCCTGAATTTGCTTATTGGGTGGCAGTTAAGAGGAGACTTCGATACTAGAGAGGCACCATGGACTATATGTTGTGTTATCAGGATGGTAAGCTACACTTACAAGGGTACAACGATGCAGATTGGGCTAACGAATTGGATGAACGTAAGTCTACCACTGGGTATAACTTCTTGCTTAGTGGTGGAGCCATTAGCTAGTTGAGCAAGAAATAACCATGTGTTGCTTTATCCACTATGGAGTCAGAATATATTGCATATTGCTTTGCAGTACAAGAGGCAGTATGGTTATAGAGATTCTTCAAACGCCTGCGTGTTGGATCACATTTGAGTGACCCTGTTACTATTCATTGTGACAATACGGTTGCTTTGTCTTACGTGAAGGATCCTAAGTACCATGGAAAGGCTAAACATATTGAGACTAAATTTCACTACATTAGGGATATTGTGGCACGAAAGAAGGTGGTCCTTAAGCATATTTCTACGAGCAACATGGTTGTTAATCCCTTGACTAAGCCTATTCCTAGGGATGTTTTTCGAGCTCATGTTAGGAGCTTGGGACTTCGTAGGCCTTGATATGTTTTATGCTTGATAATGAACATCTTTTGGATATTTTTTTATTATTTTTTATACAATAAAGGGTTATTACATACTATTGATTTCTATTCAGTTCTATGTTTTACCTTATTGTATATATAAGCACACATATAAAATGTCATAAGGCAAAAAAGGTTGATCTACTCACACGGATAACCTACCTTGGCGTTTGTAATAGCGAGCGAAATGAGACTATTTTATAGTGGTCTAAATGGTCAGGCACCATTTTTTAGAAACTACGATTTAGTCGGCTTGGTTGGGTCCAAGAAGAGGTATCATTATATACCGAACACTTGTAAGAGGTGTAGTCTTGTTTTTGGGGTTGTCGGACATTAAAGTCATACTAGATACTATTTGAAGTAACTAGAGATGTTTTCTAAGGTTAAACGCTAGAGAGCGATCAACTACTGTCCGTATGGTGTTATTTTAGCTAGAGCGACAATTTTTTTTAGAGCTCCACCGTAATATGAGAATTGTACCTCGTGTGCAAATAAGCGACATAATACAGAAGATTGATGTGGTGGATCCCTATCCAATCACTGTGTGAGCTCTGTACATTAACTTTTGTCCTTAGTAACTTGAACCTATGTTATGAAACAAAGACTTTGTGTTGCTACTCTAGCTTGTATTCCTAAGTTCACATAATGAGGTTCCATGGGTACTTGTCTGAAAAAAGCAACAAAGTTAATATAGATTGACATGAAAGTCTAGGGAAGACATTTGCGTAACATCACATTCAGCCGTTGGTTATGCTATGCGCGCACAACTATTTTAAACTTTATATATAATATTATATGTATATTTTTTTAAAAAGGTTAGCATACCAATTAAGGTAAAAGGGGTTGAGTGTATTTCTAAAAAGTAATCAATGAGGGATTCGAAATTCTCAACATAATGTGATCAACTGGTTTAGGACATGACGAGTTTTTTTTTTTTTGGAGATGCTTCATATTAGTTATGATGGAAACTTAGTATATGAGCTCTCGCCCTCGATATCATTTATTTCTCGTTAGTTGCACGCCAAGGCACCTGTATGAGAAAATCTAGAGATGATTGATTTGAGACGAGTATGTACCTTTATAACCCAAGTGTTTGAGTGGGAGATGTTAGTAATTGATTCGGGTCAGACCCGTGGATCATGGACATCCATTTGGGTAAGGATATTGGATAACCCAAATTGGGATTGGAAGAATCCCATATCACTTGGAAGTATTTTAGATAATACTTGACGTGGTTAATACTCTATATGAGATGATTTAGTCAGTTTTAGACTTATCCCATATTAATTGGGATTCATCGTTAAATACTGATTCCTACAGAGTGTAGGTCTAAGGAAAAATAACGTATTATTTTTCCCAGATAGTTTCTCCTAAATATTCTCTCTCTCTCTCTCTCTAGTATTTCCAAGCTTCCATCAATAGGCTTGGGTATACTTGGTGTGAACACTTGAGTTCGTTCGCATCGTTGCTAGTAACAACTTCATATTGACGAGAAGCATTTGTACAAAGGATCATTATAGCTGTGTTCGTGGTGTTTCTAGTAGATTTGGCATTCCGGTTCAACCGTTTCCGCTTTGTGGATACTAACCGATTCATATGTAAGTTTATATATTTTTATGTGTTAGTTTCCATTTAATTTAACAATATATGATGAGTTTTTTTAGATAGTCATAGAGAGACCTTCGTCCCTACAAAACTGAGCCTACATCTGATGGTCCTAACAAAGAAAATAGCAAAGACTAGATCAAAATGGAGAGAGAAATGACAAAAAGTTTGTTGGACTACTGGACAAGAAAATCAAGAACATCCTCTTCATAACTCTAGATGAAGACTTGCGTCTCGAAAATGTTGTCTAGTTGCATAATAGTCAATGAAGTATGGGAAACACTTTTAGTTATACATAAAGGAAAATAAAAAATAAGAAAGAACAAGAGGTCTTTCCTTACTCAACAATATGAGATTTTCTCCTATGTCAATAGTGAAATCATCACAAAATACATATACTACAACTATAACAAACTAAGTCGATCACTACGTACATAGCTAACTGCAACAAATTTCTGAAGAGTGAAGTTAAAAAGAACTAACTTAGTTAATGCAAGTGGGATCATAATAAAAATTAAAACTAATAATTTAATCTCTCTAATACCTTAGAATATTGCATTTCTATCTGTGCATATATTCATAATTTTAAACTATTTCCTTGGTGCGATAGATAACTAATTAGTGTTTGATCAGCTGCGGTCATCAGTTCAATACGGCATGCTCCGTGCCTCTTCCATGGGATTCTAAATTTATTAGGCAGTGTCGTCCCTTAATATGCAAAGTACATCTTTTTACTATTAAAAATTTGGGCCCTATTAAATATTATCGTGGTTTGGAAGTTGTTAGATCAGAACAAGGGATAAATGTTAGTCAACGGAAGTGTATACTAGATCTTATACAAGATGGTGGTATACTAGATGCCAAACCTCTAACTCTTCCTATGGACCAAAATAAAAGGCTTGATGATAAACAAGGACCTCTCTTACCTGATCCCTCCCTTTGTAGACGACAACTAGTTAGAAGGCTTCTGTACTTAACCATTTCTAGACCCGGCATAGCATATACAGTCCAACTTATCCAACAACCTCGAATGCCTCATTTTCAAGCTGTGTATAGGGTTTTGAGATATCTCAAATGTGCTCCTAGTTAAGGATTGTTCTTTCCTGCTAATAATAAGTTGACATTAAAGGCTTATTGTGATAGTGATTGGGGAGGCTGTCCCCAATTAAATTGGAAGGTATGTTGGTGAATATTGCATGTTGCTTGGTAATTCTTTAATTTCTTAGCAATCCAAGAAGCAATTGGTGGTTTCCAGGTCATCTATTGAGGCTGAATATTAGACTCTAGCTACTACTAGTTGTGAATTGATATGGTTACAAGGCCTTCTCAAGGATCTTCATGTTTCAGTTACTCTTTCCATCACAGTTTTTGTGACAATACCTCTGCGATTGATATCTATTCCAATCCAGTCTATCATGCTAGAGTCAAGCATATAAAGCTGGATTGCCATTTCATTAGAGAGCAAGTTCACAAAGGCAACATTAATATTTCTACTTACATTCCTTCTAAACTTTAAATAACTGATATCTTTACAAAAGCACTGAGCAGGCAGTTACATTGGGAGTTTTTTAGCAAGTTGGGTCTCAGCAATTTATGCCCACCTCCAACTTGTGGGGGGGGGGTATTGAAGATATTCCACAAACTAGTTCCACTACTGTTCCAAAAATGCAATAAACGACAAATGTCAATGCTAGTCAGGCTATGCAATGCCACAGTATCAAGGCTCAAATGTAATGTAAGACCCCGAATTTTAATAAAGAAAATTTAATTTTCTTATAATTATTATTCTAAATAGTAAGGTATTAAATTGATAAAATGATAAAGTTAAAGGTGATATGTGCAAATTATAAAATAAAAAGTATATCAAGGAATATTCATTTTGTCGAGGAATATTCGGTAAAGTACGACAGTGCCGAAATAACCAATCATTGGTGGGCCCCACGATGACTTTATTATCGGATATAGAAAAAAATAGAAATAACCTTTTTAAATAAACGGTGAAAATTCCTGTGATGATTCGAATATCCTTAATAGTTTGTGCTTCATCTAATATCTTTTGACCTAAATCTTCCTATTAAATCTTAACCATTACATGTGAACTATGAACCTTATTCTTTTCTTGAACTCTATACTTTATCAAGAACTTGAATCAATATTCTACTTATCATGTTGACAATTTGGACATTATTGGACTCTGGACAAATTAAATTGTAAATCTCTAATATTTATGCTTGATCTTATTGTTCTTATCATTTTTATTCATCATATATATCATTGTTATAATCATTGTGGTGAAATTTCTCTTTAGCCTGGGTGCAAAGAGTAATTGTAGAATGGCATGATCATGACTATTGGTGTTACAATTGACTGTCTTTGGCCTGTGTGGTAATTCTCTTTAGCCTGTGTGACAATGATACGTGGTGAAAGTTCTCTTCGGTCAGGGATGCAAAGATAAACTGTTGATTGACATGATCATGACCATTGGGTTACAATTTTCTTTGGCCAGGGTGCAAAGATGAATTAATCAGCATGATTATGACCAGGAACTATTAATTGCCATGATTATGACTAGGAACTGTTGATTGGCATGATTATGAACAGGAACTGTTGATTGGTGTTACAGGGATAAAATATTAACGGTTAACTTTTAAATTGGAGAAGATTGTAGACATTATAGTTTACTTGAATCTTCTAATGAATTGTTTGTTCCGCTACAGTTATCGTTGAAAACTTATATTATCTTTAAATCTCTGATTTATCACTGTTGAAGGCTAAAGATAATTTATTTTTCATTATCTTAGTCATGATATTCTTTATTGGGCTAGTTGAGGTCACTATTTTGCTTCACAATTTCTTTCAGGTAATAAGAGTATAGCTGGGTCTAGCGGGGAGAACAAAGAAATTGAGTGATGGTCCGAGTTAGTAACTATAGTGGTCCTCAAAGCATTGTAAGATAGTGTGACAATAATTATAACCTAGAATCATGGCTTCCAACGTATAAGGGTTTCCTCATTTTCCAAATATTTTGATTCCTAAAACAGTTATTGACTGTACTTATATGTAGGGTATTATTGGTTTTGGGTGTGAATACTACTGTCGGTGTAATAATAGTTGTAAATAGGAGAATTCGTGTTTGTTGTAGTATGTGTGATCTTGCGACCCAAATTGGGGGGGGGGGTGGCGTGGACCCGAATTTAGGGGCGTCACATGTAACATTGTCTACAATATACTAGTGCCTATGTACAGCTAGACAAGTGTGCAACATGAATGTAATAACTAACTTTAATAATGTCAGGTGTCTTTAGTTGATAGGTAGTTCATAATTAGTTAGGATTGCTGATGTAATAGCTTAATATAAAGCTTTTTTGTTAGCAAACTAAACTAAATTAAATGTCTTCTAGTTCATGAATTGTCTTAATCAGTATTTATATTAGTACATGTATGAGTGAATGTCCAAGTACGTGAATGTATCTAGAAGAGTCTTAAAATATGAATGACTAGATTTATATACATGCATTTGTCATGTAGTAATTATTAAAGTGGCTCTAGAAGTGTCCTAGGAGCCCTGTAAATAGTCTTGTATATGAGGCATTTTAAGCAAATGAGTTGAATCAAATATTTTAATGTTTAAACACTCTTCCTCACTTCTCTATAATTTATTCTCTTTTATATATTTCTAACAAAGTGGTATCAGAGGCAAGGTTAATTCGAAGGTTTAGAAAAGGTTAAACCAAAGTGGCTAAGGCAAAATTGACAACCCAAGAAAGATGACTTGGTGCTATCGACGTGTTCCGTTGGGCGAATACAAAGTGTACATGTTACAGCTCCGGAATGCAATCTAGTGAAGGTGCTAGTTGAGAAGAAATTTAAAAAAGAAGTTTGTGAGTTAAAACACGGTCAAAGGTCATTATATTGATAGTGTTAGAGAGAGGTAATTTATAGAAAAATGATGTTTCCTAAGTTTGAAGATAAAAAAGGAGAAATTGAAGAAATTGAAGAGACGTCAAGTGAAGAAGCATTTCAAGAGGTAAAAGAAGAAGAAGAAAAAAAGAGGATGTGATCAAAGAAATTGAATTAATTGGCAAAATTGTCAATGGTGGAGAACTTGTTGAAATTATGAAAATAGAAGAAAAGATTGTTGATCAAGACTATATGTTCGAAAATTTAGAGGAGAATGAGAAAACTATTTTGTTTATCAAAATTGATTTGGGATTTATGATGGTAAATTTTATGGAAGATATTTAATGGGTTAACATGGAGAAGTATTTTGATCAAAAAGATTTCAGAAATAGTGAAATGGAGAAGAAATACAAACATGTAAAATATGAGAAACTAATTAAGCAAGATCAAGAAGAACAAATGGAAACTTCAAGTATATGTGAAGAAAAAATATGGAGGCACAAAAGTGAAGAAATTAAAGGGAGAAAATTCTCATGTCTAAGGGAAATTGCAAAATTGATGAAAGTATGCCAACATGTTAAAGACAATTATTTGTGTCAAATACGTCAATGGAGATGGCTAAAGAGTTTCTTGCGTTTGTAGGAATCAGAAGATCAAAACGTTTTATGACATTGTGAAGAATAAATTTGGTTTACGGAAGGCCTTGTTAGCAAAGTAAACCAAATTAAATGTCTTCTAAATTGTTTATGAATTGTCTTAATTAGTATTTATATTAGTACATGCATGGGTGAGTATCCAAGTACATGAATGTATCTAGAAAAGTCTTGGAATATGTATGACTAGATTCATGTACATGTGTTTGGTCATGTAATAATTATTAAAGTGACTCTAGAAGTGTCCTAAGAGCTCTATAAATAGTCTTGTATGTGAGTCATTTTAAGCAAATGAGTTTAATCATATATTTTAAGGTTTAAACATTCTTCCTCACTTCTCTATAATTTATCCTCTTCCATATATTTCCAACATTTTGGCGTAAGTTGTAATTCTATAAGCAGAAATGAAATAGGTTTTTTTATGTTCTACATGTCCCCAATTTTCTCTCTCTAAATTCCACTAGACCAAAAAAGCTTATCTGCGACCGCCTATCAGCGACCGCCTACGGTTGCTGATGGCTATCTGTGACCAACTCCAGTCGCTGATACCCGTCGCAGATATTCTGGTTGCTAGCTGTCCATCGGCGAACACCATTAACGACCGAATTATCAACGACCGACTATAGCGACGGAACTAGACGCTAGATTGTGTTAGGCTGAGTCAGCATTTAGTGTGACATGGAGCCACGTGTCAGCGACCAGTATTAACGACCGCATGCGGTCGCTAATATAAAAAAAACATTTAATCAGTTCCGGTCGCTGAAAAGTAATAGCGACCGCGTGCGGTCGCTGATACTAAGTTTTAAAAAAAATGCCTGCTTTGTGGATTTCCCAAAAAAAAGACCTGTTTTGTACCTACTTTATATCCCAACACACTACAATATCTATAAATAAACTAACATCCATATAAATCCATCGATCCATCCATACAATAAGACCAACACAACATATATAAACATCCACACATGTATAAACATAAACAAGTACCGTCTCGACTAAAATTTATATACAAATAAATATAAACATGTCCATACATTCAGTCGGTAAAAAAAAAGAATAATACAAATGTAGAACAAGAGAAGATCAAGAGAATACAAATGTTTGGGCCGCATCAAATATCGTTCAAATGGGGTTGTAACAAAAGAATAAAGTATGTTAAATATATAGTATATATGTTGATACTAGTCTGACTTATGCAAAGCAAAAAATGACCCTTTCTGATGTATTACAATAATAGAAAGTTAAACATAAACAGAAAGCTAAACTAAACATGCAAAGCTAAACATGCAAATCTAAACATAAAGTTAAACAATGACAAGATTACCTTATCCTGATGTTTTGCTGCTATCGCCATTGCATTTACTAACTCCTCAGGACTCAGAGACTGCAGATGCCCGCCAAGTATAAGAAGAAGTTTTCAATCTTGACATATTGCTCTCACATAGTTAGCAGGAGTGTGCGGTGTCGGATGGCACGAGGACTGAGTAGACTGAGTGCCAGAGCTGCCCGTGGCACTGATAGTCGGTCGTCGTCGTTGTCCTTAGCCTTTGACGTAGTTCTTCTTCACAATTGACGCCCTCTCCCACAATTCTTGATCAATCGGTGGCCGCGGGGTGCCTTCAGGATAGCGTTTGTTCATTAGGCTCTTATAAGTGTCCCGTCAGCATGTTAAAAATAAAATAGTTAAAAATAAATATAAAATGCTTAAGAATGACATAAAAATTTATAAACATATCAAAGTTATAAAAACAAATTACCGCTATCTACACAGCCTTAGGCAACCCATCGCGGGTAGCCACGTACACATCCAGCCAATTAATAGGCCGACCCTGAGACTATGCCTCTAGTGTTAGTTATGCTTTTACCGTGAGCATATGCCTTTGTATAAAATTCACAAGCATTTATTTTGTAACCATTGCGGCTGACTTAGTCCTTGTCTGGTCCCATAGCTAGGACTTGTACATTTGGAGGAATCGTTCCCTCATTAAGAGCCAACAAAAATTCTATTAAATTAAATGAATTCATAAATTAATACTATATATGTCGTGCTTAATTACCTTAACTTACTTTGTCCTTTAGCCAAAGTATAATTTTTTTTATCACGACTGAGTTGAATATCTTTATTAGTGATGTCGGGCTCATTTGCTTTTAACTCGTCACCGTATGATCTATACATGATTATAAACATTAACATATAAATATCCCAAGATTGCAGGTTAAGATATAGGTCCAATAAATATGATTGAGCTCGTATATCTCACAAATTCGTCAATCTCCTCGCAATTAAGAAGAACGTAAGTATGTGCAACATGTAATTCTTTCTCGGAGAGGAATATACGCTTCCCTTTTCCATAAGCGCAACCCGATAAACCAAATACAGAAAGCCGACCATTTAGTTCAACATTGCCCCCATCATCATGTCTCGGGACTCGATTGGCCTTTGTCAAGACTTTGTCGGAAAAATAGTCTGAGACAAACGTAGATATCTCATCGAAACTATATGCCTCACATATCAACCTCTCGACGTAAGCTCTATTCTTCACCTTCCTCTTAAAGTCTCCCATCACCCTCTCGAAAGGGTACATCCATCTATATTGAACTGGACCACCAATACAAGCTTCATAGAGTAGATAGATTTGCAAATGCTCCATGGAGTCAAAAAAAAGCAGGTGGGAATATTTTTTCAAGCTTACACGTGATCTCAATGATGTTCTTCTTAAGTACAGACATGTGTTTTTCATTTAATGTTTTTGAACATATGTCTCTGAAGAAACAACTAAGATCAGTCAAAGCATCCCATATTGGTTTATCAAGCAAGTCCCGAAATGCTATAGGCACGAGTCTCTCCATGAACACATGACAATCATGACTCTTCATCCCTTATAATTTCCCACCTGTAACACACCTTGCAATGTTTGACGTATATCCATTTGATAGTTTTAGAGACTTAATCCATGTGCACACATCTTCAACTTGCTTTTTGGACAATGTGTACCTTGCATGCGGTTTGACCATCTTACCATTAAGAGATTCATAAAGTTCTAATCCAGGACACTTACAAATATCTTTCATGTCCAACCGTGCCTTATTATTATCTTTCGTCTTGCCCGTAACACTCATCATGGTGTCAAACACATTCTTCTCAGTATGCATCACATCTAGATTATGACGAATCAAATTTGTAGACAAATAAGGCAGTTCCCAAAAGATGCTTCTCCAGACCCAATTATGAGATACGCCAAACCCATCGATGCTGTCAAAGCAAACAATCTTACCGAATGGGATGACCGACAATCTCATCACACAATCATACATCTCTATCCCCAACAGTCGTGGTGCAGGCATATCATTTTCTACTTTCCCTTTCTTAATGTTTTCTCTATTTCTTCGAAACGGGTGATCTACCGACAAGAAACGACGATGACAGCCAAACCAGCAAGGCTTTCGACATTTTGATAGATTGAAAGACTTTGTACACTTCAAATAATATGGACAAGCCAATTTCCCATGTATACTCCATCCAGCTAACATACCATAAACAGGGAAGTCACTTATAGTCCACCTAACCGCTGCCCTAAAGAGGTCTCAAGTAAACATCTAGATACCTTCAACTAGTCTATAAGAGGTCTCAAGTAAACATCTAAATTCTTTTTAGGACTCTTGGGACCAGGAATCACGAGTGAAAGAAATAAGTATGACTATTTCATACACATCAAAGGAGGCAAGTTGTACGGAGTAACAATCACAGGCCAACAGGAGTACAGAATAGTTGAGTGGCCGAATGGGTTGAAACCATCAGTGGACAATCCAAGTCTCACATTTCTAGGTTCCAATGCAAACCCAGGATGTACTAAGTTGAATTCTTTCCAAACCTACCCATCTGTGGGATGGTTAAGTTCTCCATCTTTAGTTGGAGATTTCGCATGTCAAGTCACATGTTTAGCTGTTCTTGAAGTCATGTAGAGTGTAATTGGAAAATACCTTAAAATCTTAAAAAGTATATTGGTCTTTTTTGTAGTTACACCCTCTTTATTAGGCCTGAACCGATCATGACTATAAAACGTGCACCTTGTCTTTTGTTCAGTTTCCTTATAAAATAGCATGCAATCGTTCGGACATGCATCGATCTTTTGGTATCCAAACCCCAACTTTTTCACCATTTTCTTAAAATAGTAGTAGCTATCGAGCAATTTTTTCACCGTCAGGCAACATACTTTTAATGGCATTCAAGAGCAACTCAAAACACCCATAGCTCATGTTGTGATCAACCTTGTTGTTAAGTAATATCGCTACTGCAGACAATGTAGTGTGCTTGGTATAACCATGCCACAACAGTTTGTTACTATCATCTAACAACTTAAAGAATGCTTTGGCATCAGAATTCATAGGCTGCTCTCTGCCTTGTTCCCAATCAAAATCCGACCCTGTAATATCATGAACCATGTCATTCATTCGATGGATACTGCTGCCTGGATTATGTACTTGTGCGATGCCACTATCTCTTCTCTGCCCATGTGCCCACCAGCATTGTTTGTAATTTTTCATGAACCTAAAAACAAGTAAATGATAGTTTACTATATCTCTGACCATATAATTTACATTCTTACACTTCAAACAAGGGCATCTTATCTTATTCTGACCATTCACACATTCTGGGTGACTATACATATAATCCAGAAACACTTGGCAACCTGTTCTAAATTTAGCTATAACACCTATCTAGCACTTGACTTTCATCGTCTCATCTAACTACAGTTTGAATAGAGGTCCATGATACCACAATACCTACTACAGACAAGAATTATTGTATTCCCCTTGTTAAAGATTTATAATTCAACCCAATGTCATTTATGATGCTTATAAATACATATAGATGTATCTTTATATATATAACATGAGTGTGCATCATAAATGCTTATTTGGGAATGGAATGAGGATACATACCAAAATAAATTTACACAACATGAGATCGACTACCCAAAGGCATGATTTATTGTTGTGGATCTTAAATTCGAATGAGGTATGGTCCTATGTCATCCTACATATTTTTAACTGACATCTCCACTAGTCTAAAGACAATAGATTCCTAGGGGTGGAATATGAGTTATTACATCATGCATGGTCTGCATATGCATTGGGATAAGTCTACATCATTTTTTGCATATACGTATGTATAATATAAATATATGCCTCTGTTCAGTTATCCGACCAACAAAAAAATTTCACCTGAGTCTCCCCTATTATATGGACTATCCACATGCACGAGGGCATGCATATATAGCCATTTGTAGGCACCCGAGACACAACGCAAGAGAAATATACACAAATTCCCAATATAATAAGACCAAAACAGTAACGAATGGATGCAAAAGTAGTAAAAAGCACCAGAAAATTAAAAACTTGTTTTTCATTAGTAAAACGAATATTCTATGTATCCCTATGAATCTGTCTTTGTGTCTATGAATCTTCCTTTGTGTATTGGGAAGCTGTTGTCAAGCAAACCAAAAATAAAAACCTTACTTAACTCTACGAACTCAAAACTAAGCACAACATAGCAATAAGCAAGGGTCGATCCCACAGAGAACAATGTTGATTTTTAATCTATTCTAATGTTTCTAACAGTTTTAACAGTAAATAAAAGATTGGGGGTTTTGAATTTGTTTAACTAATTAACAAAAATAGATTTTAAAAATAATGAATTTAATCAGTGAATTAAAACTTCAGTTTTCCAGTTCAATTTCACCTTTTCACAGCAATAGATTAATTAAGCATAACAATATTCACCCTTTAATGAAACTAATAATCCTAGATAACAACAAGCTCTGTTATCCGAAATTCCTCTTTAATTGTCACTTAATGAAATAAGCTCTTCACAAGATTCTAACTATCATATAACCTAAAACAAGCTCTTTAGATTTAATATGACATTAAGAACTAAGGAATTAGACTATTCCAAGCAACAAACACATAAGCTCGATTTGTTTAACCTGTCTCCTAATAACCATAGCAATAAACCAAAAGCTTGACCACAATCAGTATCACTAACTGCTACTTATGATTAGAAACAATATCAATTACGTAATACTATTTCTAAATCTAGCATATATTTTCAATTAACTAATTTAATCCTGTAGAAACCAAACCAGTTAATCAAATAATATTTAGCAATTAAAACAGATGATCAGAATAAGCTTCATATAAGAAGGAATAAATACTGTATATTTAATCAAACCATAAACTGTTACTAGGATCCACGTCCCCTTCAAACTGAATAAAGAAAAACTAGCCTGACATGTTTCTATGAACTCTCTGAATTTGATAAAACTCTCTCTATGATCTGATGATTGAATTCTAACAATTACAAGTATTTATAGATAAATATCTAAAGCCTATAAGAATTCTAATCCAATTCTGCTTCGAAAGTCTTCACTCTCCAAATATTGTAGGATTCTAAATCCTTCTGATCAATCTCTGAAATTCAGCTTTAAGTAGTTTCCTCTTCTAATTAGATTTAGTTTCCAAATCCAAGTCTTCTTCCGTTTCCTTCTCTAATTCAGTACCAGTTCCCATATCTGCTTGGACTTAGATCTTCCATATCAAATTTTACTTTCCATGTAAGATTGTAACTTCATCTCCAAATCCTGTTAGAAATCATATCTTTAAGCTTCAATGTATCAAAACTTACTCAGAATTGGAAATCTGTATGCCGACCAAAATCGTAGAGTAACACTCCCTCAGCACAACGTAGAGTAGACTCCGCACCAGCTTTTATCACGATCGTAGAGTAAACCTCGGAATCGTAGAGTAACTAGTTGCCGAGTAAACTTGTCAATCGTAGAGTTCTCTCGTCAGACGTAGAGTAACTTCACCACTGGACTGAAAGCGTAGAGTGTCGTGCCTGGCCGTAAAGTTCTCAGCCACCCAGCCATATAGCTCCCACTCTACGATCGTAGAGTACTAAATCAAATCGTCACGTGGCTCTGCCATAACCTTCCTGCGATCGTAGAGCTGCTAGACTACACCCTAACACTACGAACGTAGAGCCCTCACTCAGCGATCGTAGAGTATTCTGCAAAACAACATAAAACTCAGCATTAATCTCCATATTCGCAAAATCACATCAATTCTTCATAAAATCTATAAACACCTTAATTAAACTCATAAACACATAAAACATATAATAATACTAAGCATAAAGGAACTAAAAATATAGAATAATTTGCACCTATCAAATTCCCCCACACTTAGATTTTACATGTCCTCATGTAAATTGAAATCAAAAACTTTTCTGACTTATTCAACTAAGATTTCAAAGGCCTCAATAACATCATAGAGTAGTAACACCAATCACAGAAACCTGACCAACACCTCATTAACCAACTCACAACAACAACCCTGTCATTCCCCACAGAACATTATCCAAATCAGAATACCTCCACACAAATATCTATCATATGATCAACACAAATACCCAACTTAGCTACTATGGAACATCAACTATGCACACTGACCCATAACTTAGAACCTGATTATCCTGCACTTATTATAGCACGAAAACCTGCAATTTCCACTTTCTCAGGTGAATGCATTTTATGCTCCATTTTACCTTCCAATTTTTTCTTTTTAAATGAGTGCATTTTATGCTCCATCTCACTTATTTGCCTTCCAGCAAGTGTGTTTTACGCTCCATCTCGCTCTTGTGTTTATGGGTGAGTGCGTTTTACGCTCCATCTCAACCCACCACAAGACATCTGCACTTTTTCAATCTGTAATTTTTTCACATTTTCTCAACTCTTTTTTTTTCTTCAAAGATTTTTCTTGCACAAGGTTCTACAAACAAAATAACAGTTTAAACAGGTCTCAAATCTCAAGATCAGTGCACAAAGTATAATCCCACAAATAACTTAGTCAAGTAATCATGTATCCCATATTCAAGTATTCATGCAAAGCAATTCCAATTCAAAATCAACTCATGGATCCTAACTAAGTCATCATCATTTATTAGTAAATAAGACATCAAATCAACTCCTGCAAATAAGCATCAGTATTCACTCTACGATCTCAACCTTTAAAAGCTTAACAGAACTCTACGATCGTAGAGTCAGAAAAATTTTCAACTTCAAAGCATCATATCTAACATGTAATATCCTAAATAATAAATAACCTAAAACCCCTTCCCCCACACTCAAACCTTACATTGTCCCCAATGTAAGATAATCATACAAAGAAGAAAGTATACCTAGCATACAACTACAAAAATAAAAAGTAAAGGGATGGAAAAATCAAATCTGAATCATGGGTTGCCTCCCATGCAGCACATTTGTTTAATGTCGTATGCCCGACCGCAATCTTCTCAATCTCCATAAAAATGGTTCCTCCAATTCAACTGTCTCAACATCTTCCACCTGATAACCTTCATAGAAAGGTTTGAGCCTATGGCCATTCACTTTGAATACCTTTCATGTACCTGGACTCTGAATTTCCACTACACCATGATGAAAAATATTAGTAATAACAAAAGATCCAACCCATCTAGAACGCAGCTTACCTGGAAATAATTTAAGCCTTGAATGGTAGAGAAGAACTTTCTGTCCTACAACAAAATTCTTCCTCAAAATCTGTTTATCATGAAAGGCTTTAGTTTTGTCCTTGTAAATCTTAGAACTTTCATAGGCTTCATTCCTTAACTCATCTAGTTCCTGCAACTGCAACTTCCTATGCTCTCCAGCTTCATCCAAACTCATGTTGCATTGCTTGATTGCCCAAAAAGCTCTATGCTCCAATTCTACAGGTAAGTGACAAGGTTTTCCAAATACTATCCTATATGGTGACATACCAATAGGAGTTTTGTAAGCTGTTCTATAAGCCCATAGTGCATCTGGCAACCTCATACTCCAATCCTTCCTGCTAGGCTTAACTACTTTCTCTAAAATGGATTTGATCTCCGTGTTGCACACCTCAGCATGGCCATTACTTTGGGGATGGTATGATATGGAAATCATGTGCATCACAATGTACTTCTTGAACAGTGCTGTCAGCACCTTATTGCAAAAATGGGTCCCTCTATCACTGATGATGGCTCTTGGAGCTCCAAACCTGACAAAAATATTAGACTGAACAAAATCTGCAACAACTTTAGAATCATCAGTCCTTGTAGCCTTAGCTTCAACCCATTTAGAGACATAATCAATAGCCAAAAGGATATAAGTATTACCAAAAGAAGAAGGAAAGGGTCCCATAAAATCAATTCCCCAAACATCAAAGATTTCAACAATTAAAATAGGGGTCTGTGGCATCTGATTCCTATATGAAATATTCCCAGTCTTTTGACAATTTGCACACGACTTACAAAACAAATAAGAATCTTTAAAAATAGTTGGCCAATAAAAACCAGATTCCAAAACCTTGTGAGCAGTCCTTTTAGGTCCAAAATGACCTCCACAAGCATATGAGTGACAAAAAAATAGAATTGAATGAATTTCAGTATTGGAAACACATCTTCTAACTACCTGATCAGCACAAAATTTCCACAGATGTGGATTATCCCATACATAATACTTGGCATCACTCCTAAGCTTATCTTTCTGAGGTATAGAGAATTTGCTAGGAACATATGAACTTGCTAAGTAATTTACAATGTCAGCATATCAGGGCCTTTACTCAATGATTGCAAGCAGATGTTCATTTGGAAAAGAATCTTGTAATGGTAGTGTCTCCTCATCCCTCACCAGTCTGCTCAAGTGATCTGCAACTAGGTTTTCTGCTCCTTTCTTGTCTTTAATCTCCAAGTCAAATTCTTGTAGCAGCAGAATCCATCTTATAATTCTTGGCTTTGAGTCCTTCTTAGTTAAGAGATACCTGAGAGCAGCATGGTCAGAACAAACTACTACTTTAGTTCCCAATAAATAAGATCTAAATTTATCTAAAGCAAAAACAACTGATAAAAGTTCTTTCTCAGTCGTAGAGTAGTTTATTTGAGCATCTTTGAGAGTCCTAGAAGCATAGTAAATGGCATGGACAGTTTTATTCACTCTCTGACCCAAAACAGCTCCCACTGCGTAGTTGCTTGCATCACACATAATCTCAAAGGGTAGTTTCCAGTTGGGTGGTTGGATCATAGGTGTAGAGGTTAACAGTTTCTTCAGCTTGTCAAAAGCCTCCTTACACTCTTCAGTAAACTGGAACTCCATATCTTTCTGCAGCAACTTGCACAAAGGCAAAGCTATCTGGGAAAAGTCTTTGATAAACCTCCTATAGAAACCTGCATGTCCAAGAAAAGAACGAATCTACTGCACTTTTGTAGGGTAAGGTAATGCAGCAATGATTTCTATTTTAGCTTTATCAACTTCTAATCCTCTAGCTGAAACTACATGACCAAGTACTATCCCTTGTTCTACCATAAAATGACATGTTTCCCAGTTAAGAACAAGATTTGTTTCCAAACATCTGTCAAGTACTTTAGTCAAATTATCTAAACAAGCATCCAAAGAATCACCATGTATTGTGAAATCATCCATAAAAACCTCAATCCAGTTTTCTAAAAGATCAAAGAAAATACTTATCATGCATCTTTGAAAAGTACCTGGGGCATTACACAAGCCAAAAGACATTCTCCTATAAGCAAAAGTTCCAAATGGGCATGTGAATGTGGTCTTCTCCTGGTCTTCTGGTGCAATCACAATCTGGTTGTAACCTGAAAAACCATCTAGAAAACAATAATAAGCATGGCCTGCCAATCTTTCTAACATTTGATCAATAAATGGAAGGGAAAAGTGGTCTTTTCTAGTTACTGCATTCAGCTTCCTATAATCAATGCACATTCTCCATCCTGTTTGCATTCGTGTTGGCGCCAGCTCATTGTTGTCATTCTTGATGACTGTAATTCTAGATTTCTTTGGCACTACTTGGACTGGACTCACCCATTGACTGTCTGAAATTGGATAGATTATACCTGCATCTAACAACTTCAGAACTTCTTTCTTGACTACCTCTATCATGGGTTGATTCAGCCTTCTTTGTGCTTCCTTGGTTGGCTTGGCTCCTTCTTCCAAAAGAATTCTATGCATACACATTGCAGGGCTTATTCCTTTGATATCTGCTATTGTCCAACCAAAAACAGCGATGGGATCCCTAAGAACTCCGAGCAATTTGTCTTCCTGCACTTTGGTTAGGTTACTAGCAATTATCATTGGCAATGTATCATCAGTCCCTAGGTATGCATACTTCAGGTGCACAGGTAATGGCTTCAAATCTAAGATTGGGGCCTGCATAACAGATGGTAACAATTTTTGATGAGTGGCAGGTAATTGAATAGAATTTACTGCATACTTGTCTGAAATTTTGGGCAAGGAATGCAATGTAACCACAGTCTCTTTCAATTCCTAGCTCTGCTCAACTTCTTTTTTTTGTCTATCTCCAGGCTGTTAGTAATGGCAACTACCAAATCTTCCTTATGTATGTGTTCAAAAGAGTGTTGCACTAGAGAATCAATCACATCAATAGTAAAAAGTAGATTAATATCACTAGGGTACCTCATCGCCTCATATATATTGAACTGAATCTTTTCTCCATCAAACTCCATGGTTAATGTCCCATTATGAACATCAATCATGGTTCTTGCTGTTTTTAAAAATGGCCTCCCTAACAGGATATGTGTAGGATTTGGAGATGTATCATCTTCCATATCTACTATGTAAAAGTCTGCAGGAAAAATTAGCTCATTCACCTGTACTAAAACATCCTCAATTACCCCTTGAGGGTAGGTGTTAGTCCTATCAGCTAGTTGCATAATAACACCAGTTTGTTTTAAAGGTCCTAGATTTAAAGAAGCAAATATAGATAATGGCATAACATTAATTGAAGCTCTTAAATCTAACATAGCTCTCTCAAACCTGGTGTTATCTATCCTACATGGTATGGTGAACATGCCTGGATCCTTGCATTTAGGGGGCATCTTCCTTTGCAGTACTGCTGAAACATTCTCTCCAACAGTGACTCTTTCATCATCTTTAAGCTTCCTTTTGTTAGTGCATAACTCTTTCAAAAATTTAGCATATCTTGGCACCTGTTTGATTGCATATAACAATGGTATGTTGACTTCTACCTTTCTGAAGGTCTCCAAAATCTGTTTCTCTTGCTCATCTTTTCTTGAAGTCCTGCGATTTCTAGGTGGAAAAGGTAGGGGATTAGTCTTAACTGAAATCACAGAGTTAGGACTTACCTTAGGTGGTTCAGCTTCCTCCTTAACTTTCTCTTCATCAAAGTCTACAGTAGCTTTGGGCACTTCCAGTTCTTTCCCACTCCTCAGTGTAATGGCACTTGCATTCTCCCTTGGATTCACAACTGTTTGGGAGGGTAACTTTCCTGAGCCTTGGGATTCTAATTTTCCTACTGTGGTTGCAAGCTGCCCCAATTGATTTCTCAAATCCTGGACTGAAGTCTTTGTCTCCTGCTGGAACTGTTGTGTCTGGTTCATGAATTGTTGAGTGTTATTCATGAACTGTTGTTTCTGTCCCATCAGTGCTTTGAACATCTCTTCCATGGAAGTTTCAGAAGGTGTTGGTGTTGCTGTTTTAGGTTGGTATTGAACTGGTTGAAAGCCCTGCTGTCTATGTGGAAAGACAGGTGGTGCAGGTGGTTTATTTCCTCCATAACTCAGATTGGGGTGATCCTTCCATCCTGGATTATAAGTGTTCGAATAAGGATCATATCTTTTCTGAGGTTGTGTTTGGTAATTCCCCATTGCATTAGCCTGCTGCATGGTTTTATCTTCTTGTAGTGTGGGACATGCATCTGTGCTATGGTTTGACTGCAAGCAAATTCCACAAGCCTTTACAACTGGCTTATTTCCTGCAACTAATTGTCTCACCAAAGTAGTTAGTTCAGAAATCTGTTGTTCATGACTATAAGTACTCACCTCATTGACCCTTTGTGGTGCATGATTCATTCTAGTTCCATATTGTTGTGAGTTTGCGGCCATGTTGGCAATCAAATTCTTTGCAGCCTCTGGAGTCTTGTCAACCAATGCTCCTCCGCTAGCAGCATGAATCATACTTTTGTCCATTGGTACCAATCCTTCATAGAAATACTGGATCAAGTGCTGGTCATCTATCTGGTGAGGTGGGCAGCTAGAGCAAAGCTTCTTGAATCTTTCCCAATATTCGTAGAGTGTCTCTCCACTGAATTGTCTAATTGCACAGATTTCCTTCCTTATATTGGCTACTCTTGAAGCAGGAAAATACTTCTTTAAGAATAGCTTCTTCATGTCATTCCATGATTGGATTGTACCTGATGGTAAGTAATACAACAAATCTTTTGCCAAATCTGCCAGTGAGAAAGGAAAGGCTCTAAGCTTAATCTGCTCCTCAGTTATTCCATGTGGCTTTATGGTGGAACACACCACATGAAATTCTTTCAGATGTTTATATGGGTCCTCACCTGTAAGACCACGAAAAGTAGGTAACAAATGGATTAATCCAGATTTAAGTTCAAATACAGCGTCTAAAGCAGGATATTCAATGCATAGAGGTTGCTGATTTAAATTAGGAGTTGCCAACTCCTTTAGAGTCATGTTATTGTTTTGAACAACCATCTCCTCTTCTGATTCAGATTCAGTTGATGAATTGTTAGACAATAGTTCCAATGTTATGTTCAGGCCAGGTGATGGAATTTCTTCTTCTGCAGTTGTGGACTGCACTCTATGATTTTCCTTCCTGAGCCTCCTTGCAGTTCTCTCAATTTCTGGATCAAAATTCAGCTTAGTATATTGAAAGGATCGAGTCATAAACTAATAAAGAAACAAATAATAAACAAAAACAACTAATTGTTCCCCGGTAACGGCGCCAAAATTTGGGAAGCTGTCGTCAAGCAAACCAAAAATAAAAACCTTACTTAACTCTACGAACTCAAAACTAAGCACATCATAGCAATAAGCAAGGGTCGATCCCACATAGAACAATGTTGATTTTTAATTTATCCTAATGTTTCTAACAGTTTTAACAGTAAATAAAAGATTGGGGGTTTTGAATTTGTTTAACTAATTAACAAAAACAGATTTAAAATTAATGAATTTAATCAGTGAATTAAAACTTCAGTTTTCCAGTTCAATTTCACCTTTTCACAGCAATAGATTAATTAAGCATAACAATATTCACCCTACAATGAAACTAATAGTCCTAGATAACAACAAGCTCTGTTATCCGAAATTCCTCTTTAATTGTCACTTAATGAAATAAGCTCTTCACACGATTCTAACTATCATTTAACCTAAAACAAGCTCTTTAAATTTAATATGACAGCAGCATTAAGAACTAAGGAATTAGACTATTCCAAGCAACAAACACATAAGCTCGATTTGTTTAACCTGTCTCCTAATAACCATAGCAATAAACCAAAAGCTTGACTACAATCAGTATCACTAACTGTTCCTTATGATTAGAAACAATATCAATTACGTAATACTATTTCTAAATCTAGCATATATTTTCAATTAACTAATTTAATCCTGCAGAAACCAAACCAGTTAATCAAATAATATTTAGCAATTAAAATAGATTATCAGAATAAGCTTCATATAAGAAGGAATAAATATTGTATATTTAATCAAACCATAAACTGTTACTAGGATCCACGTCCCCTTCAAACTGAATAAAGAAAAACTAGCCTGACATGTTTCTATGAACTCTCTGAATTTGATAAAACTCTCTCTATGATCTGATGATTGAATTCTAACAATTACAAGTATTTATAGATAAATATCTAAAGCCTATAAGAATTCTAATCCAATTCTGCTTCGGAAGTCTTCACTCTGCAAATATGGTAGGATTCTAAATCATTCTCAATCTCTGAAATCCAGCTTTAAGTAGTTTCCTCTTCTAATTAGATTTAGTTTCCAAATCCAAGTCTTCTTCCGTTTCCTTTTCTAATTCAGCACCAGTTCCCATATCTGCTTGGACTTAGATCTTCCATATCAGATTTTACTTTCCATGTAAGATTGTAACTTCATCTCCAAATCCTGTTAGAAATCATATCTTTAAGCTTCAATGTATCAAATCCTACTCAGAATTGGAAATCTGTATGCCGACCAAAATCGTAGAGTAACACTCCCTCAGCACAACGTAGAGTAGACTCCGCACCAGCTTTTATCACGATCGTAGAGTAAACCTCGGAATCATAGAGTAACTAGCTGCCAAGTAAACTTGTTAATCGTAGAGTTCTCTCGTCAGACGTAGTGTAACTTCGCCACTGGACTGAAAGCGTAGAGTGTCGTGCCTGGCCGTAGAATTCTCAGCCACCCAGCCATATAGCTCCCACTCTACGAACGTAGAGTACTAAATCAAATCGTCGCGTGACTCTGCCTTAACCTTCCTACAATCGTAGAGCTGCTAGACTACACCCTAACACTACGAACGTAGAGCCCTCACTCAGCGATCGTAGAGTATTCTGCAAAACAACATAAAACTCAGCATTAAACTCCATATTCGCAAAATCACATCAATTCTTCATAAAATCTATAAACACCTTAATTAAACTCATAAACACAAAAAACATATAATAATATTAAACATAAAGGAACTAAAAATATAGAATAATTTGCACCTATCATGTATGTGTGTATATATTGTGCAACCTTCACAATTAGTTGCTCTAATATGTTTGCATTATGTTGATTATACATATATTAGTTTAGTCTCATATTTTATTTTAACATTTGAAGTTCCTTGGTCGAATTCTTAATCTTTGTTATCATAAATTATTGGTACCTCAAAGCACTTGATCAAGAGGTGATCATTCATGTACTTTCCTCAACATTTTGTTTCAAGGGTTTGCGGCACAAGGGTTTGACTGGTGTTTGGGTTGGTACGTTGTAAGTACCTTGTAGTTGATATTTTATCAGTTGATAGCCGTTACTATTGTTTATCTACAACTCTACATTAGCTTCAAATTGTTCAAATTGTATGGATGTTCTTTATTATTATGAGCTAGCTAGCTATTCAAGTATGAGCTAACTAGCTATTCAAGTATTTTATAATAGAATTTTCTCAGAGACTGGGCATCGCTTATTGAGCGTTTTCTACGATAAGTTTATATTCTTAAAATTCGTAAAGTCTTTAAATAAGACGTTTTACATAGAAAGGGGTCATTTTCTATTAAAAGTTCTCTTTCATCAATTACCAAATACTCATTCTACGTAAACTTGAAACAAAAACATATACTTTAAATTTATAAATTTTACGATACACGATGTTATTTGATTCATTGTTATTTTAGATTGACGAAAGTGAAATATGATTTTTCTCTTTTAATACAAGTAGGAAATTTAATGAGGAGACAAAAAATTCAAATGGTTGCAATACAATATGGAAGGAATATATACAAGCAGAGAAAAAAATACAAGACAGCCACTCAAGTCCCAAGAGAACGTAACAAACACAACACAAACCAAATGCAAATTGGACAAAGGTAAATTGGACCTTTATAACAATTGGCAGTGTTGTTATGGCATAATGAACATTTATTCCTTACTAATATATCATATACGGTGTATAGTGTCAAATTCAAAACCAAATGCTATATTTATAACACTAATTGATGCTAGGTCCAGAAAATTAATAATGATGGTACTAAATGTTTATAACACATAAGCATATGCATTGATGCTATATATGGTGCATAGTGTCATATTCAAAACCAAATGCTCATCCAAGCAGATCAAAAGAGGAGCATAATGCTATGTTTATAACACTAATTGATAGTAGGCCCACAAAAATATTAATGAAGGTACTAAAAATTTATAACATAAGCACATGTTTAACATAGATACTACATAAAATTATAATTCTCAACTGTGAGAATACATTGACAATGCCTCTGAATAATTCTCAGATGCTAAAAATTATGATTAAACTGAATACTTATTGTGATTGTAATATAAATGAATCTGAGTAACTTAATTATATTGTTTAACTTGATTAAAATCCAACAATCATACTTAAACTTGAATGTAAAAACAACTAATAAATTCTCTGTGCAATTTACAGAAAACCTAAGGTTCTTATCTTAGTTCGGTGGGGTGTAGGTGTGGACGGTGGGCGGCAGTCGTGCCGGCGATCGGTGGGGTGGCGTGGGCCTCTCTTCTCCCTTCTCCATCTCTTCTCATTTCTCCCACTCTTCTCCCTCGCTTCTCTCTTCTCCCACTCTTCTCTCTTCTCTCTTCTCCCTTTCTTCTTCTTCTGAGCTGCGGCTGTTCGATTGTCTGGGATTAAAATACATCAGCGACCGCCAATAGCGACTGCGTGTGGTTGTTGTTTTTTATTGATGTGGTTGTATTAGCGACCGCACAACGGTTGTTGTTAATAATCAGTCGCAACTAACCTCCCCGCCAACATTTGCGCCAAATTCCTGACGGTAATATTAAATCAGCGACCGATCAGCAACCGCATGCGGTCGCTGATAATAACTAGCGACTAGATTAACTAGCGGTCGCTAATAGCTGTTGCTATTCCTAGTATTAGCGACCGAAAATAGCAGTCGCTGAAAGTCTTGGTCGCTGTTGGGTCATTTTCTTGTAGTGTTCTATGATGAATGTTGAATTTGTTATTTAGTTTTACAAACTTTACATGTTGTATATATGTTTAATCATGTATAAGTCTTTGACTGCATTAGCCATTTTTATTACTCCAAAATATATCAACTTCTAATTTTGAAGATCTTCTTGGGAGCTATTCGTATATAGATCTGAAATTTCTAATTTGAAACAATGGATATTTGAAAATTCAAATCTAGATAAAGAATTAATAAAGAGATCGAAAAACTTTAAATACATAAAAGAATGAAAGAATTGTGAGTTAGATTGCCTAGTGGAAGGAAGAAGATCAATTCAACTAACAAATGTGTGGTCGTCCATTCAAAAATAGAATATTTACAATTTAAAAAATAGCCCTTTAATTTATTCATTATTCTAAAATATATATTTTTGTTATCAACATAGATAATTATTGGAAGAAAAAAGAATTAAAACAACACCAATTTGATTACTCTAAGTAAGCCTGTAGAGGCAACTAATTTCAATTGGAACAACGTAGCATTAATAATAGCCCTTTAATTCATTCATTAATAGTCGGGGCGTTCATAGTGAAAATTTTAATATATTTGTTGAATTCAATTTGATCTAAAAATCACTCGAACACCAATATGAAAAGCATTAATAATATATAATGAAGACGTTAATATACTTGCGACTTAATCCAACTTGACTCAAAAGGCTAAATTGATAATGTTAAGTCTTAACTTTTTTATATTAAGCGTAGCTTATTAAAAAAGATTATTGCCTTTGACAAGCCTAGATACAGAGAAATAGAATTCATTATGAAATCTAGATAAAGCTTCATTGAGGGTAAGGTTGGGTGTATGGTCCATTTTAGCACTTTATTTATTTTTTTTTATAAAAAAAAATGAAGAATTAAGATATTACTGTTGACAAAGAAAGAAATAAAGCTCTTAGTCAAAAGAGTGAAACAATTTTTAAGAGCTAGACTAGTCCACTCTTTAACTGATATTCAAAGGGAGTCCACTATAGGAGGATAAAGACCATTTTGGACCCACAATTAAGGATTAGACATGTAGAGCCTATATAATCTGAGAACTGATAAAATATTTTAAATAATATTGTGAATGTAAAAAAGTTGCCTTATATGTAATAGTGTCCATTCTTTTCTCTTTGTGAGCATATATTATATCCATGGAGTTTTGTAGATAAAGTGTTTGATAGGACTATTATTCACTTTCAACAAGAAACTCCTTATTGAAGAATGCATTCACTTTCATATTCTCCCTCTCTTTCTAAACACCAATTTTGCTTAAGATTAAAATGCTAATTTGATTTCCCAATTTGTCAAGTTGTGATGATATTTTTCTTTAATTTTTATAATTGTCAAAGCACACCATTCAAATATGTTTTCAAATTTATTCAAACTAAATGGATGTTTTATAAATAGTAAAAATTAAAGTTTTATATGTTGTAAGTGTATACATATATAAGTGATGTTAAGATTATGACACATTAATAAAATAAAATTATTATTTTAATAATGTGTCATAATTTTAACATTATTCACGTTTACACCGTCAAAATATCAAATTTAAAATCAAATAGTAATAACTCTTCCTATTTCGATAGTACATTAATATATATACTATATTTTTAGGTCTATTTTAAAAATGCACGTAAAGTTTGATAATTAATTATAAAATAGAATAGACGATATCGTCATAACGTGATAAACTAGTGGGCTTCATAAGCATTAGAAAAAGTTTTTTTTTTTTTTTGGTACAACAATAATGAAGAAAGAATAGTGATCATAAATTCATGAGGACCCTCTTCTTCCTTGTATGTTGTTTTCTTTGAAGAAACTGGTGACATTCATACAGTGATATTGAATGATTTATCCCACATTCTTCAGCACCAATGCTATATGTACTTGTGTAGACTGATCAACAAATATGTTAGATGACATTTTTATTTAAGCGGTTAATTTATTAAGTTACAATTTCATCATATTTATTAACTCATTTATACTCATAAATTGATTGAATGTGAGATTTATGTAAAATATCCCAACCATTGACAGGGGAATGGTGCCTTTAAAACAAAAAAATTGATTGCTCCAATCCATTCCTTGTATAAAGCAACTTTGTTCCAGAGGGTTTCTGTTATATATCATCCAATCTCACTTTCTACTGTAAAGGAATCCCTCTTTTATTTAGTGGCCCAATGTCACTTGATAAGGTTTTGGATTAGAAAAAGAAAAAGAAAAAGAAAAAAAAGTCTCAATCAATTTTCAAAAAAAAAATCTCATTTGTTTTTATGAAAATGATATTCCCTCCGTTTCAAAATTAGAGATATGATTTGACTTTTGAAGTCAAACGATATCATATTAAACTTCAAAATTAGTATGACTCATAAAAGTTTAGAATCAAATAAATTTTGCGATTAATAGTTTTTGTTATATACTATACAGTTATAATTATTGTATCAACTAAAATTAAATAAATTCACATCAATTTGAAGTTTAATATGTCGTTGTTTGACTTCAAAAGTCAAATTGTATTTCTAACATTGGAACAAAGAGAGTATTATACATTACGAATTTAAGTATTGACTATCCTGTTGTCAGTTCGTAAATAAAATTAGTTGCAACTATTTTTTAAAAAAATATGTAATATGACAGGTCACTCTTTAAATTTTATCAAATCTCATATATTAATATATTTCTTAATTATAATTCGACATATAATTTTTCAATACGTAAAATGAATCTTTTTTTTATAGTAAATTTTTAAAATTCTAAAATTCAAAATTGAGGTAAATTTATTTTATTTTAAATAATACAATAGTTAATATTATAAATTAATTAAAAAACATTTTGAATTATTATTTCAAAATTTAAAATAAATTAATACCACAAATTAAATTTTAAGATATCATAAATTTAAGTAAGATTAGAGTGGAAGATATTAGATACTTCTTCCCGTGGACAAATGAGTGTAATCAAGACAAAGATAGAGATGAAAAAGATCTTTTAAAGTCAATACATATATACCAAAAAGTAACTTAATGCAACTTTGCTATGGATACACGTGTGCGGTGGACGGTCACCTTCCGTCTCTACCCTGCATTATAAATAGAACTGATGACTCCAACAAAGAACTCACCTTGACTCAATTTTCCGATTCATTCTCTTTAGTTTTCATTCCAAGAAAAAATGTCTTGCTGTGGAGGAAAGTGTGGCTGTGGTGCTGGCTGCAAGTGCGGCAGCGGCTGTGGAGGGTAAAGCTTTGGTTTAATTTTCCTCTACAAATACAAATTTATTGATTTTTGGTAGACTAATTAGAAGATAGTTTTCTCTTTATGAAAAAATAGCATCATAAACATCTATAGTAGTAAAGAAATGTCTATAGCAGTAAAGAAATGATATTTTTAGCGCATCTGTAAAATTTTTAAATAAATGATACAACTGTGTATTGCATTATATATGTTGGAAACTTAGATTTTGAGCTAGAAATATTAGTTCTAATTGTAAAATATAGATACTTCTAAGAATTAAATGTAACAAATTCCATTGCTTAAATTTGTCTAAATTTGGTTACCTTTGATTGCAGATGCGGAATGTACCCTGATGTTGAGAAAACCACAACTGCAACCATCATTGATGGGGTTGCACCAATGAAGATGTATGTGTGTGTGTATATATATATATATATACATATATATATATATGGAACAACTTAACTATCGAACACTATTATGTTACAGAGAGGATGTTGTCTTACTGTAAATTCGAAATTAGAAATTTTTCTCTACTCCAACACTTGGTTGATGTAGTTAAGTTATTCCGCAACACTGTTGTAGAAAGTGTTAGTTTATAGAAAAATTATGACCATTAGAGTGCAAGATCGGGTGACCAGTTAAGGCTTTTCTAGGTACTATTTGTTATAGTTTGGCTATATATATATATATATATATATATATATATGTATATGTATATATATATATATGTATATGTATATATATATATATGTATATGTATATATATATATATGTATATGTATATATATATATGTATATGTATATATATATATATGTATATGTATATAGGGAGAGCTTCTAAAACGAACCAAAGACGAACCGTCGTCTTTGGTGTCTATGGCGACGATTCGACCCGTCGCCGTAGCCATGTAATCTTTGGCGACGGGTCAAATCGTCGCCATAGACACGAAAGACGACGGTTCGTCTTTAGTTCGCTTTTTAAGAGTTCGCTTTTGAAAATTCTCCTATGTATATATATATATATATATATATATATATATATATATAGAGAGAGAGAGAGAGAGAGAGATAGATAGATAGATAGATAGATAGATAGATAGACCATGTGGTTCATTGATGCAAAATGTATTCCAGATCTTTTTATCCGTTCATTTTTGTCATAATTGGCTTCCAATATTGCAGGTCCTCTGAGGATTCAAAGATGAGTTTTGGAGCTGAAGGAGGGCATGCCTGCAAGTGCGGATCAAACTGCACATGTAATCCTTGCAACTGTTGATGAGATGATCAAATTAATGGACTGACCATTACCAAATAAAGCATCTAGTAGCTGTAATTTTGTCTTCCTGTTTGAAAGCATGTTATAATTTGTATAATAAGGAGCTATAAGTAATTATCCAATTCAATTAAAAACTAAATGAAGTTTTCACGTATACAAAATACTTTTTTCGTTTTAAATTATAATATTAATATTGATTTTTAAAAAATCAATTTTGTATATTTTCAGACTTAAAATTAACATAAATTCAATTGGTTTATGTCAATAAAATTATAAATTTTATAAATTACGTAAAAGGTACACTACTATTTATAAGATTTATTAGTTTAAAAATTTAAATGAATCGAGTTTGAAAATGTTTCAAATCAATGATCTTGTAATTTAAAATGAATGGAATATTATGTTGCATAATCTGATTAATATACTAGTTGATAATTAGTCTAATCAAAATTAAGAGAGAGAGAGAGAGAGCGCCCTCCCACCTCTTCTCTCTTCTAGACATATTTTAATTAATTAGCTCCTTTTGAGACCTAACAAGTGGAAACAAAGATTGTACTATATTATATCAAGCTTCACAACTATAGTGTCCCAATGGTTTCCTTCGTTACTAAATCTAATATTGATATGGTAACAGACCACCGAATTGTATAAGAGAAAAATTTGTTAATTAAAAAGTACGTATTCAAGCATACAAGGATGCTATAGATATATAATGAGCTTTTTGAGATAGTCATAGAAAGACCTACGTTCCTACAAAACTGAGCCTACATCTGATGGTCCTAACTAGGACCGTAAATGGTAACCGAAAAATTCGTATTCGTCCGCATTCGTATTCGGAAAAAAACGAATATTATTCGTATTTGAAAAAAAAAACGAATATATCCGTATTCGGTTTAAAGGTATCCGCAAATAAACGGATACGAATACGGACATAGGCGTATTCGTATTCGTTTAACATCCGACCGTAAATATATCCGATAGATAGCGGATATCCGGATTCGAATCCATATCCGGAATTCGTATCTAAATAACTTATATATATATATATATATATATATATATTAATTATTATATAATAAGCAAAATAATTTTTTTTAAGTGGCATTCCTTATATAATAAATAAATATTCACACACACATGTGCTAGTCTATATAAATTGTAATCTATGTATTGAGGATAAATTATAAATAAAAGTCTCAATAAATATATTATTAAAGTTTTAGTCAAGTATTTGAGAAAAAATAATAAATATTCAATGTAAACTTTTGAATCTAATTATAAATTATAAATATTCATACACACTACAGTATTACTCCACACACGTAAAATAGACATCTACTTATTAATGGACATCTAAATATTAATAAGTAGAGCATTCATTTTGAAATTTAGGATTTCAAAAATGATAAAAACTTATTTGAATTGTAATTTAGAACATTGATTATTATATTTAACTATTTATTAAAAATAAATAAATTAACATTCATTCATTAACAAAAAAAACTTTAAAACTCATTATTTTTTTTCTTATTCTAGTTATAGTTAGGACTATAAATGGTAACCGGAAAATTCGTATTCGTCCGCATCCGTATTCGAGAAAAAGCGGATATTATTCGTATTCGGAAAAAAACAAATATTATCCGTATTCGGTTTAAAGGTATCCGCAAATAAACGGATACGGATACTACTGTATCGGGATCCGTATATATCCGTTTATACCCCTAGTCCTAACAAACAAAGTAGCAAAGACCAGATCATAATGGAGAGACAAAGGACAAAAAGTTTGTTGGACTACTGAACAAGAAAACCAAAAACATCCTCTTCATAACTCTAGATGAAGACTTGCTCGAAAATGTTGTCCAGTTGCATAACAGTTAATGAGTATGGGCAGCACTTCTAGTTATGCATAAAGGAACATAAAAAGTAAAAAAGAACAAGCGGTCTTTCCTTACTCAACAATATGAGATGTTCACAAAATCTCACAAAATACCTGTACTACAACTATAACAAACTAGGTCAATCACTACATAGTTAAATGCAACAAATTTCTGAAGAGTGAAGTTAACAAGAACTAACTTAGTTAATGCAAGTGGGATCATAATAAAAATTAAAACTACTAATTCAATCTCTCTAATACCTTAGAATATTGCATTTCTATCTATGCATATATTGACAATTTCAAACCAATTAGTGTTTGATCAGCTGCGCGCATCAGTGCAATGTGGCATGCTCCGTGCCTCTTCCATGGGATTCTAAATTTATTAGGTGGTGCCGTCCCTCAATATATATGCAAAGTACATCTTTTTACACTTATTATTATTATTATTATTATTATTAGAATGAACAATTTTTTTTTTCATTTAAGTCACTTTCCGCTGAAAATAGCCCTCAAATTCAACGGCCTATTATAGATAAGGCTTTTGATTACGACAAACATTAGATAAATACGGAAGACTAAATTGTAAAATTTTAATTAATTTCTCGTGTTCGTGCTTGTGTGATGTTTTTGTACCTTAATTTGACTATTACCAAATCTCTTTCGATAACAATAATTATTAGTGTAAAATCATATAATTCAAAAAATAATTAATCAACTAGCGGTGTGTAAATTTGAGTTGAGAGGTATAATTTTTTTTATTACTAATTATATTATGAGATAGCGAGTGATACAATCATGACATAGTTTTATATTTTAGTCAATAGGGAAAGAATCAAAGTTTGGATCAAGTTAATATTACCATTCAAACAAGATACCATTAATCTAATCTTATTTTGACACTTGACAATGAGAGGTACACGTACATGAATTAAGTAACAAGTTATATATGAGGCCTTGCGATAGAAAAATCATGACAACAACTATTTCTGAAAAGACAATGATTTTTGATATAGTTCTACTATGATTTATACACGTGTACGGTTGGATATCCTCATTCTCTCTCCTCTCCTGCATTATAAATAGAGCTATTAGACTCCATTAAAAGAATCAAGTTTGAGTTTGCATTATAAATCTGAACTTTTCGAAAGCACTAAATCAACTTCTCCTTTGAAGAAAATGTCTAGCTGTGGAAAAAACTGTAACTGTGGTTCTAGCTGCAAGTGTGGCAGCGGTGGAGGGTAATTATCAATTAATATTCCGCTTCATTTGGCCATTAAATTTTAATTTTTTCCTTCTTTTTTTCTTTTTTCTTTACGCATAATTCATAATTGTCTTTGGAAAAATTAATATTTTTGAGTGAGTCTTGCTATGTATTGCGATAAATTTATGCTGAATTACAATTGTAAAACTTATCATAAAAATTACTACTGATACTTATTCACGTAACTTGCAATTAAAAAATCGACGTAAACATTTACAATATATATCATTTTTCTTTTTGAGTATATTCTTTTATTTCAAATTTTATCTAAATTTGTGACAATTATCTCTCATTACAGATGTATGTACCCTGACATAGAGACCACAACAACTGTAATCATCATTGACGGAGTTGCACCAACCAAAACGTATGTATAATTCATATCGCATAATTACTATCTCTGCGATTTAAAACTAGAGATATATTTTCTTATTCTATTTTACTTAAAATCAGATAACATTTTTATTTTAAAACTATAAAAAGGTCATGATATTCCTAAGTGATAATCCTTGTATTATTCCCCAAACTACTTGTTTTTCATGTATAATCTGGCTTGATAATTTTTTTATGTGTATTCCATGCTCAAATTAACTATAGTTTTTTTTCATGTTAGTCATCAAATTATAGTTATTTTCACATTTAGTCTCCCAATTATAGTCATTTTTAGGTTTAACCCTCAAAGTATAGTTGTTTTTCAAGTTTAGTCTTCTTTAATTGTTATATTTTAATGAAATTGGATTGAAATATAGAAATTATAAAATTTGAGGATGAAATATGCGAAAAAAATAGTTAGGGAATTAAATATGAAAAGAAACTATAATTCAGGGACTAAATAGAGGATTAATTATCTCTATTCCTTATTTTAATTTCTTTCATTCCAAACAATTGAAGTGTTATACTCCCTCCGTTCTAAAATATAAAATTATTATTACTATTTTTTTGAGGTCAAAATTTTTAAAAGGGACTAAATAGAGGATTAATTATGTCTATTCCTTATTTTTCTTTCTTTCCAAACAATTGAATTGTTGTAGTACTCCCTCCGTTTCAAAATATAAAATCATTATTACTGATTTTTTGAGGTCAATTTGAGATATTTTTAAAATCAAAATTGGCATAGATTTATTTAATTTTAGTTAATATATGATGAATATTGTAAATTATCTAAAAAGTACTTATAATTTTCATATTTAGTGTTCCATATTTAGTGTTCCATACGTAATTTTTGCTGAATTTTATTAGTTTTGAGATTCAAATTGATTTTCAAAAAATGATCTTATAGTTAGAATGAAAGGAGTATTATTTACAGTTCTACATGAAAAGGTGCAAAATTAAGGTATTTGTATTGAAAAAAAATGTTTAAAGTTGGCTACCATTCTATAGGTCCTCTGAGGGCTCGGAGATGAGCTTTGGAGCTGAAGGAGGGCATGCCTGCAAGTGTGGATCAAACTGCTCGTGTGACCCGTGCAACTGTTGATGAACAAATAAATGAAGTTCCAAACAAAGCAGCAAGTAATTATGTATTTGTGTTTGAAAGATTGGGATAAATAATTAAGTTTCTTATAATAATAAGACAGGCATGGGTATTTCTGCAAATCCATTTCTTGGATTTGTTTTGATGCCTTGGGCTACTTTGTCCTTGTGAGTTGTGAAAGTATGTTTTCATCTGCTTTGTGGGTATTGTAAGTTATGTATGAAGGGATGTTGATTGTTAAATAATGTTAATTAAGCTCCTTCAATTATTTTTATTATCTTTATTTTAACAGTTTGTGGTTATTTAATTCTTGGTCATGGTTGAGGTATTTGATCAGCTTCAGTTTGGTCTGTGATAAATAATTAATTGTTTTGAACTTAGCTTGCTGTCTAGCTTTTATCTCTCTCTCTATCTCTCTCTTCCACAATAAGAGTTTTTTTTTTTTTTTTAAAGTTTTTACAAAAAAAAAAGTCATTTTCTAATAGATAATAATATAAATGCCATAATATTCTCAAAATATAACAACACAATTTTATTAAAATGTCATCGGCTTACCGCTACTAAATTAAACTCATTCATACTTTTACCAACAAAAAAAAAGCAAAAAAAGATTTAAAAAAATTAAAAATAAAACCCATAATGGTTTGAATATTGAGTTTTGCAGCTAAATGTAACCTTAACTTTCATTAATTTTTTGGTAATAATTTAAAACGTATCAACAAAACAAAAAGCAGAAACGATTAAAAAAATTTAAAAAAAATTAAACCCATAATGGTTTGAATATTGAGTTTTCAGCTAAATGTAACTTTAACTTTCATTTCGTTTTTGGTAATAATTTAAAACGTGTGAAGGGAATTGAACCCTATATGAATCGTACACGCAACCGTTTGATCTGAAGTGATAAAAGACTGTTATTAAGTATGTCAATAAGGAATGAGGCCAATTAAGTAATAGTACTTTCTTGAGAAAACTAGAAAGGTCTTACTTTTCTATTTGATTTTTTTTAAATAAGGTATGCATAATTTCTTTAATAATTAAATTAGTCCTTAAAGATTAATTTTAAAAGAAGGCCATCAAAAAAAAAAGTTTGTAATCCAGTGCAAATCCTAATATTTGAAAAAAGTTGATAAATACAAATAGGATTTATTTTTTAATTTTTTATTTTAACATGGGGATTATTTTCTTTGAACCCCCAATTTGGAAATGCAATAGAAGTATAATTAATTTTCATAACTAAGTACACAATTACAATTGTAACATCACTAAACTCACACTAACAGTGAAAATTTATAATAATTAATCAAGCATCATATAAAAGAGTAAACAACCCAAATTATAATAACTAATTAAACCTGACATAACAGATGAGGTCTTAATTAGCCTAGTAGTTAAGACTGGGGTGTTGTGATCTTTAAGTCTCATGTTAGATTTTCACCTAGGTGAGTTTATTTCTTCATTTATGTATGTGAAGCGTGTTTCCTCCTTTTTATTAAGCTTATTTGCTTTGTGAGTTTATTTTTCCTTTTTTAGTGAGGTAAACTAAGAGAATATAGAAATCTTTATTTGTTATTTGTAATTGGGGTGTAAACGAGTCGAACCGAAGCAAATAGAGAGTTACTCGGATTCGACTTGGAAGGTAAATTTGTTACTCGAATTCGACTAATATTCGAATTGTATTTAAAAAACTCTACTTAGATTCAACTCGATTCGAACCTCGAATTCAATCCGACTCAAATCATATTATATTTAAACTACTCACAAACGTCGAATCCAAGCTCGAATTCGAGTTTAAATAGGTTTATGATGCATATAATTACTAATTAAACTTATTATTTTACTTAGAAATTAGAAAATATATTTACAATTACTCTTTACAAATAAAAAATATAATTAAAATTACAAAAATAATAACTAATTATTGTAATTTTATTAAATTGTGCATATATTATAAGAGAATGTATCGAGTATCTATTCGAATATATATCAATTGAGTATGTATCGAATCATGATGATGAATTCGAATAGTTTGAATCCTAAATAAGTTGAGTATAGTCTTACTCAGATTCTACTCATATTTTTATTCGAACTATTTATTATGCTCAGATTTGGATCATATTATTAATGAATCCGAGTCTCACTCATATTTTTTCGAATCTAGCCCGAATCGAGCTGGAACTGTTTGGTTTGATTTACAGTGTTATTAGTAATATAGGACATGACTCAAATAGGGTCTTTGGGCACACCAGATCAGATTTAAAAATAAGAGTTAGGCACAGAGGTTGTGACGCCCCCAAATCCCTGTACTAGCTACAACTGATTTGGTGGTCACTATTTTGAAACATAGACATTACTACCGATTTAATAAAATTAAATTCATCTCATAATATAATAAAAATATATATATTATTATTACATTCCCAGATCTCAAAACATAAGTTCAATTCCTGTACAATTAAAGACTAAGATGTCCCAAAAATATAGAATATATTACAATACATGTCTCAAACTATCACAATAACTTACTATATTAATATAAAACGTAAACTATTACAATATTAAAACTACTCTTCTGGCTTAAGGACACATTTGCGCTTTGCCTTGCTACGAGACCCTTCGGCCTCCTCTGTTCCTACTAAACACACAACAATGCAAGAGTGAGCTTAAATAGCTCAGCAAGTCTTATAAGCTCAATAATGATAACCGATAAAATTTTCTAAGTAACGAACAAATAATTTAAAACATTACATCATCTTGGATCCAAGGAATAATAAAATCATGAATCCCATAATCTTTAACTGAGCAACTATTAGAAAATTTGAGAATTTCAAAACAATAGTTGATAATTCAACGTTTCTCAATATCATGAAAAATATAAGATTTAACTTAGTGGTCGGGAGAACCAAGAACTCTTAACCATGTACGGTAGGTGATTAGCCTACTCGTACTCTTGTTACATGTAACACTTTCATACCGTAATTCTACGATATATTGTCGGCATACCGACATTCTTAACCAATATCCCTACAAAATAGGGATGTTCATTCTCAGTTCAAAGCTTAAGGAATCCGCACTAAGATAATTTGGTTTGGAGCAACAATAATTTCGTTTAATAAATTTTCAATGAGGATTAATATTTCAACGTTTGCAATTAAAGTGCTTAACAAGAATAGGTTCAACAAACGAGTTGGGCCGAACACAAGTGGCATCGACTCTTAGAACAATCATCATGTCAACATGTCAATGATCGAATATTAAACCAAAACGAATATAGGCTTTAATAGAAAATTAAAATGCATGGAGTGCGAAAACTTGTGTGCTCTCTTTTTGTTTGTAAATACGTTCTCGTTAACCTTTTCTTCTTCCGAACTACCTACAATATTACGGAAGGTTAAATTATTAACTTTTTCTAGTTATATTTACTCGTTATAGTCGATACATTCGCGTATTTTATTTTTTTTAACGCTAGTAACTTGTTTTAAGCCCGTTTAAAATGCGTTTTCTATTCCTTTTTACATTTTGATACTTTGAACATATTTTTTTTCTAAACTCAAGCCCCCTGACTTGGTTTTAACTCATTTTCATCACAAAAATTTTATTACGCAGTTTTATTAACTTTAAACCTTTTTTATTAATTTTTTTCGTTCTCCGATCAATGCACCAGCCATACTTGTCGGATTACTTTGGCCAAACCCTTTATACTAGGGCTAGACACACACATTATAGATTTTCTATAAATCTTCAGAATTTTTGGATTACGTTTACTATTTATTTCATAGCCATTTCTGCCCAAACTTTCAATAATTACTATAATTTGAAATTAAGTCTAAAAATTCTAAATTATGCATAGACCTTTAATATTATTTCAGAGGGTTCAATCCCAAAATTTTGTCTTTATATCATTTACGGAGAACAAGTTATGCTGGATTTAGCGTTTTAACTACCCGAAAATGTTTTATTTCTAATTAATTCGTTAAAACTCTGATTGAGCTCAAATTTTCAACAACACCTCCCATGTAAGCTCAATTTTCTATACCCAGGAGTCTAGGGCCAGCCGTGCCTCAAACTCCACCACAAACAACAATTCCAATTTTGTCCCTCTTTAGACTAGACACCTTACAAAAATTATAATAAATAATCTAACCGCATGAAAATCTCAAATTCTAAGGAAACGTAGCTAACTTACATGTCTACAACATTTCTCTTTTTTTTTCTTCTAGGTTTTTCAAGTTCATTTGTTTTATGTTTTTGATTCCTCTTTCATGTTTCATGATTTCATACCAGAGACATACCAATAACATCCTTACATGTTAAGAGATTCAAAGATTTTATAAGAAGAGAAATTATAAAATTTTCCACGGATTAAAAGTAGGGTTAAGGTTTACCTTAATTTGCTAGTTTAGGTTTCCCTTTCTCTTTCTCTTTAGTTCCTAGCTTCAAATTAACCTTCTTGCTTAGCTTTTTCCCCTCCTTCTTACTCTATCTAGTCTCTCTCCCTTTTCTCTCTAAGTTACCGAGTTTGGTTGATGGTAGATGGGGAGTATTTTGCTTCCTCTATTGAGATTTTTCTCCTAGTCTTGCAATTTTTATAAGTTGGTCACTTGAGATTTTTCTCCTATAGTCAAATCCTTTAGCTTTTAATTATTATAATCTTGCCACGTCATTAGTGTAACTAATCTTGTTTTACCTTAATTACCAAGTTAGTTACTTAAATATACTTATTTATTAATTGGTTAATTAGGAAAGCTTAAGCAAAGGTTCCTCGGTAAGCTTCACTCAAAATATCTTGGGAGCTAAGCCTCCCTTATCCTCATCTTGCTCGAATATACACACACACACACACACACACACACACACACACATATATATATATATATATATATATATATATATATATATTATCACATATTTTTATTATTTTTTTTCTTCCTCTTATCCATTCCTCTTGGCCTTTTCCTTTTCATTACATTTCTCTTTCTTTCAACGTACATTAAACGTTAACATACATTTAAAATATATTAGAATATAAAATTAACTTTTATTCATATTTTTATTTATATAATATTTACATTTACATTGTCATTACATTTGGATTTAGGGTTTCGAATTATTACATTATCCTCCTCTTACAAGGATTTCGTCCTCAGAATCACCCATGCACAGTTAAACATGTGCGGGTAATTCTTCTTCATTTTATCTTCTAGCTCTCACGTAGCTTCTTCAACGGAGTGATTCCTCCAAATTACCTTTACCGAAGGTATTACTTTATTTTTTAAAACTTGCTCTTTTTTATCTACAATCTGAATTGGGATCTCTTTGTAGCCTAAGTCTTTTGAACTTGAATTGACTCATAATTTATTACATGTTTATAGTCCGATTTATAAGGATGTAAAATAAAAACGTGAAACACATTATGTATGTGCTCCAGCTCTGGAGGTAAAGCTACTTCATAAGCTACCTTACCTACCCTTTTAAGTACTTCAAAAGGTCTTATAAATCAAGGACTAAGTTTTCCCTTCTTCTCGAATCTCATCTCATCTTTCCTTTCCATGGAGACACCTTTAAAAATATATAATCGCCGACTTTGAATTCCCGAGTTTGACGCTTTTGATCTGTATATTTCTTTTGACAATCTTGAGCTGCTACAAGCTTTCCTCGTATCATTTTAACAATATATGCAGTTTGTTACACCAATTTTGGTCCTAGTAGTTGCCGTTCTCTAATTTCATCCCAACACAATGGTGTTCTACACTTTTTTTCATACAATACTTCGTAAGGCGGCATTCCAATGCTAGCATGATAACTGTTGTTATACGCAAACTCTGCAATGGTAAATGATTATCCCAACTACCCTTGAAATTCATAACACATGCTCTGAGCATGTCCTCCAAAGTTTGAATCATTCTTTTTCTCTGTCCATCAGTTTGAGGATGATAAGCAGTGCTCAGCTTTACTTGAGTCCCCAACTATTCCTATAGACTCCTCCAGAAATTAGATGTAAAGCGTGGATCCTGATCTGACACAATCAACACCGAAACTCCATGATGAGAAATAATCTCTTTAATGTAGAGTTTCGCTAGCTGATCTAAATTAAACCTCACCTTGATCGGTAAGAAATGAGCAGACTTCGTAAGCTGATCCATGATCACCCAAATTGTATCAAAACCTTTCTGCATTGTTAGGAGTCCTACCAAAAAATCCATTGTAATGTACTCCCACTTCCACTATAGAATCTCCAAAGCTTGTAATAATCCACTAGGTCGCTATGATGCTCCGCCTTGATTTTGTGCCACGTAAAGCATTTACTAACCCACTCTGCAACCTCCTTCTTCATACCTGACCACCAGAAATGCTGGCACAAGTCTTGATATATTTTTGTACTTCCAGGATGAATCAAATATCATATACTATAAGCTTCTCGTAATATCTGATCTTCCTTTAATTTTAACACGGGAGGTATCCACAACCTCACTTCAAATCGAATCATTCCATCTTTGTCAACCTCTCTCTACTATCCTTCTCTTGATTCGTTCACATTAATTCTTCATCTTTGCTCAGAAATTCTTTAATTCTATCTAATAATGACGATTGTGCCTCTGTCTCATATAATTGTTCCATTGGCTCACTTGAACCCTTCACCTCAATCTTTAATTTCTCAAATTCGCTCCGTAATTCCTCTTGAGCAGACAACATACACAAAGTCTCTTGGTTCTTTCTACTCAATGCATCAACCATAACATTCGTCTTTCTAGGATGATAATGAATTGTATAGTCATAATCCTTCAACAATTTCAGCCATCTTCTCTGCCTCATTTTCAACTCGTTTTGTGTAAAAATGAACTTTAAGCTCTTATGGTCCGTGTAAATTTTGCACTTTTCTCTATATAAATAATGCCTCCATACTTTTAATGTGCAAGCACCACTGCTGCAAGTTCCAAATCATGAGTCGGATACCTCTTTTCATAATCTTTCAACTGGCATGACGCATACGCTATTACTTTTCCATGTTGCATCAAAACACATCCCAACCCTTATGGGATGCATCACTGTGTATGACAAATCCGTTACTATTGTCTGGTAAAGAAAATATTGATGTCATGCTTAACCTCTTTTTTAGTTCATGAAAACTTTTCACACATTTGTCAGTCCACACTAACTTCACATTTTTCCTTGTTAAATTCGTTTACGAAGTCTCTACCTTTGAAAATCTTGAATAAAACGCGATAATATCCCGCTAATCCTAAGAAACTTCTGACCTCCGTTGGTGTCTTCAATTATTCCTAGTTAATTACTGCTTCCACATTCGTCGGATCCATATAAATTCCATCTTTATTGATTACATGACCTAAAAATTGCATTTTCTCTGGCCAAAATTCACACTGCTACAATTTTGCATACAACTTCTCATTTCTCAATATTTCTAATAAATTCCTTTAATGTTCATTATGTTCCTCCTTTGTTCGTGAATAAATCAGAATATCATCAATAAACACCATCACAAATTTGTCCAAATAATTCTTAAAAACTCTATTCATTAAATCCATAAATGTTGTTGGGGCATTCGTAAGTCCAAAGGGCATCACCAAAAAATGCCCATAACGAGTCTGAAACGCTGTCTTTGGCACATCTTTTTTTCTCACCTTCAACTGATGATAACCCAATAGTAAGTCAATCTTAGGGAAATACTTTGCACCCTTTAATTGATCGAAGGAATAATCAATCCTAGGCAATGCATACTTATTCTTAAGTATCACATTATTCAGCTCACGATAGTCAATACACAATTGTAACAACCTATCCTTCTTCCTAACAAACAACACTGGTGTTCCCCAATGAGACACACTTAGCCTAATAAAATTCTTATCGAAAAATTCTTACAATTGTACCATCAGTTCTTTCATCTCTACTAGAGTCATTCAGTAATGAGCTTTTGAAATCAGGGCAATTCCAGGTGTGAGATCAATAACAAATTATATCTCTCGATCACGTGAAAGACCAGGTAACTCATCAGAAAATACATATGCAAATTCTCTCACCACCGGTATCTGATCTAACCTTAATTCCTTTTGTTAGATATCCACTACGTAAGCTAGATATCCAACACATCCTTGTTTAAGTACTCTTTTTGCTTGCATTATTGTTAAGCAACTACACTGCCTAGGGTTACGATTACCATAATACACTACCTTCTACTTGTTAGAAGTCCAGAAGTTCATAGTCTTTCGATGACAATCAATCATCGCTTCATGGTTATTCAACAGATCCATCCCTAATATAACATCGAACTCCCCTAAGTAAATCGGAATGAGGTCGGCTAAAGTTTTGTGACCTCTAATTTCTCACACCAATTTCTATGCACGTGATTAACAAGAATTATTTCTTTATTAGCAACTTCTATATTCACGGAATGTTCTACTTGTTTAGGTATCAATTTTAAACGATGCGCAAAATCATGCGATATAAATGAGAAAGTAGCACCTGAATCAAAAAATATGTACGTATGAGTAAAATTACTTAGTATTATACCTGACACAATGTCATTCGATGCTACAACATCCTTCACTGTCATGTTGAATGTTCTGGTTGTGGGCTAACTTGGCACCGCTGACCCCATTATCTAAAACTACTTACCACTACTATTCTTCCCTCCTCCTCATGTCTCGGTTCCTTTCTTTAGGCAGTTACTTGCTAAATTGTCAGTAGCCCCACAAGTGTAACACCTCAGTTCCTTGGACTTCGACAATTGGGAGCAATGTGACCTTCCTTTAATTTAGTGTGTGCACACCTAGAAGGGGGTGAATAGGTGTCTATGCTAGAAGTGATCAACAGAGATAACTTTTTGATTTTTTTGCTACAGTTTTAAATCAGACAGGTATGCACGTCTGCTTTGGTGTCTGATTTAGCTTATATTCTTCCTCAGTTACTATCAGACAGGATACCCTGTCTGCTTATGTGTTTGGATTAGTATATCTTCAAGCAGCAGCAAAACAATATATGCAAAATTGAAACAATGCAAGCAAGATAAACAATAAATCACAACACTAAGATTTTTACGTGATTCAGCCCTTATCCTTTAATCTAATGGCCTAGTCCATGTCCAATACCATATGGTATTGGAAACTCCTTTTATTAATAAATTAACCAATTAATTACAAATACTCCCTGTACAAAGCAGCTAAGATCACGATGGACACCATTGCCCCTTGTTGCATAGCAGCAACCATTTGCACCACTGCAACCTTCAAAGCTTGCTTTACACAGTCCTATCTACCATTGGATCAAGCACAAACTAAGCTAAGCTTGTATACAACTTTTAATATAAACGGATATAATTACAAGCTCTATGAATTTCCAGCAACAAGAAATTAAAAGCAAGGCAAAATCAGATTGCTAGAAGTTTTTCTTTTAGTGCACTGTTATGATTTTCAATTCGTTCCCCCTTTATTTAAGCTTATGATGTGAGGAATATATATATATATATATATATATATTATAGATTAAAGGTGCAACGGCAGGAAAAATAACTCCTTAATTTCAGAATCCGAAAGGAATATATGAACATATTAGAAAGGAAGGGAATTTGAATCTGAATTTTCAGCTTTTTGAACTAAGAAATAAAAAAATAACCTCTTTAAAGGATTTGAAACTTTTAAGCACATGAAAGCATTCTTTCTAAAATAATTTTCAGCACAATGAATTTGTCTTGAAATTAATTAATCAAGCTAAAAATCTATACATTTGATTTCCTAGGTGAAGTCCTAGGGGCCTAACCATGTGGTGGCTCTAAATAACATTTCTTCACATTGGACCACTTGAAATCTTGGTATATGCATAATCAATCGAATAAACTAAAAATCACAAAACATCTCCATAAAAAATATATGTTATCATCATTAAAACAAAACATATAAACCAACATTCTCCCCCTTTTTGATGATAATAATATATAACTCTACAAAGCAACTTGTCATTATTAAAACCAAAAATATATAAACCAACACTTACTATCCGCAATTATAACACACATTTTTTCCTTTTAAACAAGTTCCCATATGATTCTTTTTGCACTTTTTGCACGCCTTAATTTTCTTCTTGACATTTGTCTCCTTATTTTTATTACTATTGTTCCACTTCTTCTTATTTCCTCCCCTACTGCTACCTTCACCTTTCTGATTTCCTCCACTATTTCTCTTCTGCTACTGCTCCTTATTATATTTGGCCAATGCTACACTTCCTCCCTCAGTAATTATTGCCTTCTCTAATACAACGACATAGTTGTCAATTTGAAACACTGATAATTAATTATATATCCAGGGCTTAAGCCCTTGCTCAAAACACCTTGTCTTTCTTTCTTTCGTATTTACCTGGCATGGTGCAAACCACACCAACTCATTAAATTTCGCTGCATATTGTGATATCATCATATCCCTACTTTAACTCTAGAAATCTTAACTCCATCCTACTTTGCATTCCTTTTGAAAAATAATTTTCGAAAAATAATTCCTTAAATCTCTCTCAAGCTACAACACCAGTACCAACTCTCCCCGGATTAGCCTTCCACCAGAAATTAGAATCAATTCATGCACAGTAGAATATACTTTAAGAATCCCTTCAAAGATATAAACACAATCTCGGTTCAATGAACAAATCTACGATATGATTGATAGTAGATATAATAATTATAGCAGTTATTGTACACAATGTAAGAGACTTAAAGTAAATGACACAAGAGGTTTTAAGTGATTCGGAGACTGAATAACTCCTACTCCACTCTTCTACTTCAACAAGTAGGAATCTATTAATTTAGTCACTAAGACAAGGACGCTCTAACCTCCTCAAGTCCAGCAGACATGAGTTATTTTTAGTCCCTCGGACAAGGATCCTCTGACCCTCTTTAAGCCTAGCAGACTTGGAACTCCAGTTCACTAAGAACTCTTCAAAGCCAGTAGCCTTGGAACTCTGTAAACTAATACCGGCAGCCTTAGAATCTCTTGTACCCTTTGGTACTCAGCAAGTCCAGCAGACTTGACTTTATTTAGTCACTTAAGACAAGGATCCTTTAAGACCCTTCTTAATGTGTTGATGGTTTGTTGGGTTGTGCTGCTAAGATGAACTTTGATTTCCTTCGTCTTCAGGTACTTAGCAGCTGCTTGTGATCGTCTTCTGAACGCTGCTAATAATGGTCGTTGAAGCTCTTCTTCTTCTAGTACATAGCAGATGCAGATGATCACTTTAAATGAACACTAGTTGACTTGCATACAGACCCTAGTTCTGTTCTTCATCATTGATTTATCATAGAGTTGCCCTTTTAGATTTGCCGTCAGCTCTGAACACTCTTGATCTTGGCTTCTTGGCCTTCCGGCTCCTAGCTCATATGCCGGCCCTTTGGCCTACTTCTAATGTTGTAGTGAAGTGATAAGTGCATGATATTCATTTATTTTCATTCCTTTATATTTTGTTTATTGCATGTTTTATTGTGTATATGCACTTATTAAATTGTTTATTGATTTTAGGAGGATTTAGAGTCAAAAGTGGAAAAAGATGGAAAATCAGAGCTTAAACGAGAAAAAGTTGAAAAGTTGGAAAATTTGAGGTTCTCGCCCGGCGAGAACTTTGTACTAGGATTTCTCACCCCGGCGAGGAAGCCTCTGCCCGTTTTCGCCCCGGCCGATCCAGAGCTCGCCCCGGCCCAGACCTCTCTGGAGTTTCTCGCCCCGGTGAGAAACTCAGTACAAAAATCCTCGCCCCGGCGAGAAAGGCGACGTTGACCAAGTTTGACTAGCTTTGACTTTTTATAATTTTTGAGGATTTCTATTTCAGATTGGATTCTTAATTCTTAGAGACTTAGGATATTATCTTAGGACTATATATAGATGTTTTTAATTATTATTAGGGGGATCTTGGCAACTACAATTGTAACCCTAATTTGGAGGAGATTGAAAGCATGTCAGGCTAAACTCTTACTTTTAGTTCTAAGGGATGTTGAACCTTATTCATAATTAATGGTTTAATCAGGTTTTATTTATTTATTCCTTCTTGCATGAGATTTATTCTGATAATCTGTTTTTAAGTGATTATATGTTATTTAATCTTTTGATTTGATTTGGCCAATTGAATTAATTTGATTAATATCATCTGTTAGATTAAGATATAGTATTAAGCAAACGATATTATATCTGATCATAGGTAACAATTAATAGTATTCGATTTTGGACAAGCTTTTGGATATTATTAAGATTATTAGAAGCAAGTTAAATAATTTCTGATTGTGTAATTGTTGCTTGGAATAACCTAATTCTCTAATTCTTCATGCTGCTGTTATATTAAATCTAGACTGATAGTTCTAGGTTATATGATAGTTAGGGTCTCTTGAGACGATTGTCACATTTGATTTACATATAAGGAGAATTTCGGATAATTAGCGATTGCGGGTATCTAGGGTTATTAATCTCATTGAATGATAAATATTGTTAAACTTAACTTTTCCATAACTGTGTTAAGGTGATACTGAACTGAAGCTTTTTATTTATTGATCACTCTTAATTACTTTTGTTAGCTTAGTGAATCGAACTCAAAACCCCCCCATCAATAAAAATAATAGGAATATTAGAATAAGTAAAATATTAATTCACTTCTCTGTGGGATCGATCCTTGCTTGTCATTATACTAAGTTTTATGCTAGTAGAGTGTTAGTAAGGTATTAATTTTGGAGTGTAAAACGACAGCTCCTATGAAGCTTTCAGCAGATCTGTTCAATTGGTGTTCTTGCTCTTGTTCACCACACACGCTTTTCAATCTTGGATGCATTCTTCCATATATAGATTTTATAATCTTTTCGGTTTAGAATCCTGCCGTTGCTAGCTTCCCGTTGTAAATCTTTCGGTTGGAGTTTCTATTTCTGCAAACTTCTTTATTGTATCAATGAATATTTTACTCCTTAAAGTCTGCTAGTGATGGCTGAGTCAGCTTCCATTAACTGGTACGTATGAACTCCAATTTGGATGATTCAAGATGTTCTAGAAAGCTAAGAAGTAGACCTAAAACTTTCATTTGATAAGGGTTGAGAGTTAAGGTCGGGATCTGTTTCAAAATTAAGCCTCTTTAGGGCTGTTGTGTATTCGGGGGCAAGGCATAGTGGTTTCTTCGGAACGCCATGACGCCAAGCCATGTATGTTAAGTATTTTCGAGTTCTAATCATTAGAGTTTGGAAATATGGTCTAAAGGAATGTAAACCAAGGAGTGGTAGATGAATTGGACGTGTCAATCGTACACAATGGCATGTCGTTTGGGCATTCGCGTAAGGCAAATTGGGTGTGCGTATCAAAGCTGATAGGTTTAAAACCTTAAGTGGGGAACCTTAGGCTGTAACTTGAGAGAAATTATTAAAGATAGTAATGAGATAAACTCAGATAGAGTTTTAAGAGATGAATTAAGAAAATTCATCGAAAGAAGTAAAACTAACATAATTGTTATGTGATAATAATGAATATATATTATTATAAGTTAAGTTGCGAGTTTTGGAGATATACGTTAGTTCTTAAAACTGATCCTTATGGAAAGTTCATGACTCATAATCGTATGGTAGGTTTTTGAGCCCATAGGCGTATGAACATATCTTGATTTGTTCTTGAACTACATATATCTATGACAAGTTTTTAAACTCATATTATTGTGGTAAGTTACTGAACTCATAACATATGGTACATTCTAAGAGCAAAGCGTGGTTTCTGAAATTACAAGTCTTAAAAAAGTAAAAGTTGTTAATTGCTATGTGTTATTCAAGATATTAAAATTAATTAGAGGATATTAGAAGGAGAAATTAGAGTGTATCATGTTATTAATGAGAAGCTAATAGCTATACCCAAGCAAATAGCTGAGGTAGTAGTTGAGAATGTGCAAAAGAAGCAAAAGTCGCAAACTATAGTGTGAGTCAGAAGTAAATAACCCTAAGATATAGGGAAGCATGTAAGAAGGTGTCAAAGCCATATAGTGCTAACCTAAAGTGCAAGACACAAGTTGGTGTCAATCTAAGAATTAGACACAAGTTGGTGTCAACTCAAGAGTAAAACACAAGTTGGTGTTAACTCAAGAGTAAATAATAAGTTGGTGATAATTCGAGCGTAAAATACAAGTTGGTATCAAGAGGACACAAGTTGATGTCTAGCCTAAACGAAAATAGTCGTTTAAAAATGTTGTAAATAATCTAGAAAGCTTTGGGAGTAAGGCAGAAAACCCAAAGGAGAGGGTCGAAACATGTAAGAAAGAAAGATTAAGTCCAAGAGTTATAGGACTTTTTGAAGCACTAAAGAGATAAGTATACAAAGAGCAGAAGCTATGAGATATAAGTACGGTGTACTAGGGGATGCATATTAATATAAATATGTGTATTAATATGTGGTATACGAGAAATAAATTTTTAGCATTAATAATGAATGCTTTTAAATGAAGGATGAAAAAATAATATAGTTTTATTAAACAGAATAATGCCACCAAGAAAAAGTCAAAACAACCAAGGAGAGGTAGAAAATGAGAAGAGGGATCAAGTGGACCCTGTGCAACACTTTATAGATCATTTAGTAGGGACATTAAATATAAACCATTCCCTAGTAGATGTAAATCCTCTAACGTTACTAGTAGCAAGTTTCAAGGATTTTAAGAGCGTAGGACCGCTTGAGTTTAAGGGGACCACTGAGCCTATAGAGGCTCAATCATGGATTAAGGAGATAGAGAAAGCATTTATGATCTCTAAAGTCCTTTTGTTACCTATATGTTAAAGGGAGAGGCTGCTAATTTCTGGTGGGAGGCCAATCAAAATAGGGCCGATGAAGGGATAGTGACTTAGGAAAGGTTCAAAGAGTTGTTCTTCGAGAACTACTTTCCCAATAGTAGACAGAGTAAGATGGAGATAAGGTTTCTAGAATTGAAATAAGGGGACATGTCGGTACCCCAATATGCGCTAAGTTCAACGAACTGGCAAGGTTTGTTCCACATCAAGTGGACACTGAGGAGAGGAAGGCGCATAGATTTGAGCAAGGGTTGAACCCTTTCGCTTTATGATAAATTATCAGTATTACAGATTGACACATTCGGGATGATCCTAGAAAAGGTTATAATATCCGAGGGAGGAAATAAGGTGTTAAGACAATTTAGTCAGGAGGGACAGAGAGATAAAATTGAAGGAAGCAATAAGCGAAAATTGAGCGACAATAGGAATCCAAGAAATTCTGAAAGTAAGCAAAGAGACCTGAAGAAGAGGGCCAGAGGGTGTAATAATTGTGGGAAGTGGCATACGGGGGTATATACAAAAGCCAAGAAGATGTGTTATAATTGTGGGAAAGAGGGACATATCTCTCTCGATTGCCCAAATCCAAAGAAAGGAGTATGTTTTAATTGTGGATTAATAGATCATCAAGCAAGAAATTGTCTGAAGAAAGGGGGAGATGTAGGAAGCTAAAGTAAAGGAAAGAACGTTGGTAGAAAAACACTATCCAATTTTCTAAAGAAGTAGAATAATACCTTCTGAGAAGGTAGGGTGGGGTAGTCGCAATGCAGAAGCAGTTGCGTGGGAACTCAATGAAGAAAAAGCTGAAGAATTTAGTTTATCCTTATCTTTTTTATATAATCTTATAATAGTGATTCCGGAGACGGAATCCTTATAAGGGACAAGAATGTGACAACCCGAAAATTCGTATAATCTATTATTTAGGTTTATGAATATGAATATCTAATAAAATGAGTTTTTATTGATATTATTAAGTATAAATGTGATTGTATGTGTTTAAAGGTCGCATTATAACCTAGATTGTGTTTACGTGGTACAATTTATGAACTAGGGTTTCGTAGACAAAAATAAAAAAAATTCGAAAAAAATACGTAAAAACACTATTCACACTAAAAATGCCTTTTACATTTTTTGATTTTTCGAAGAATGCCATAGCATTTATATGATGTCATAATACGTAATCTCTAATAAAATTCAAAAACGAAAAACGTAATTTTTCGGCTTGTCGAACGAATTTCGAAAGTTAATCGAGAATTTAACCTAAGGGTTATGTTGGGAATCAGTATGCGATTGTTACACTCATTATCATAGGGGGAGAATGCTATAAGATCTGCATGTGATTACCACCATTCATTATATGTGATTTGATTGATGACAAAATAATAAGAAGAACATTTATACTGTTAAAACCATGTAAAGTCCTTAATGAAATATATGTACAAAGACTTAGAAGATCAAATATGTTTGGTTGATCTAAGCTGAATGAATATCTATCTGATCAAAGCATGTTTGTAATATTTGGCTTTATAAAGTCCTTAAAATGAATATGATGTACAAGGACTTAGAATAGAATAGAAGAAGATCAAACTTGTTAGGTTGATCTTATGTACTGTAATGACATATGTACAAACAAGGCTAGACTGATCGTAAAGCATTGCACTGACTAAGTGAAGGACCGTAAAGTAGTCAGTCAACATCGCAGAGCCAAGTATGCCATCACAGAGTCTGCTAGGAAAACATAGAGTAAAACTCGGCAGGACGTAGAGTGGCCCCGGCCGGACATAGAGTTCTCTCGGCAGAATGGAAACCACTCTCGGCAGGACGTAGAGTTCTCTCGACAGAAAGTAGAGTTGCCTCGGCATTGCAATGCTAAATTCCAAGATCGTAGAGTCTACTAGGCAAGCACAGTAACAGGATCGACAGATTGTAGAGCTCACTCGGCAACATTCAAGGAGCATCGTAGAGTCGCACATGTCAACGCAGAGCTTGCAAGGCAATCGTAGAGAGTAGCTCGGAAGAACAAGAAGCTCACTCAAAATCGTAGAGTATGCAATGCAAAGAGGAAATCAGTGTGCTAACATGGGTTCGTAGAGTCAGTCTAAAGTCAGCCACTCTACGACTCCCATGATCAGTCTACAATCAAGCAACAACGTAGAGCAGTCGTTGCTGAAGCACTCAAAGATAAAGTGGCAATCTTCAAGACTACCAAACAAGCTGAGCATGAGCTATCAGACATGGCAAGATCTCTGAGCACAACCAAAGCATCAAGCCATAGCAGAGATCAAAGGACAAGGTCAAGTCAAAGCGCATGCAAGGTACACATTGACCAAAAAGCAGGTTGAAGATGTGTGCACATAGATTAAGTCTCTGAAACTACCAGACGGATATGCGTTAAACATTGCAAGGTGTGTTACAGGTGGAAAATTGCAAGGGATGAAGAGTCATGATTGTCATGTGTTCATGGAGAGACTCATGCCTATAGCATTTCGGGACTTGCTTGATAAACCAATATGGGATGCTTTGACTGATCTTGGTCGTTTTTTCAGAAATATATGTTCAAAAATGATAAATGAAAAGGACATGTTTGTACTTGAGCAGGACATTATTGAGATCACGTGTAAGCTGGAAAAAATATTTCCACCTGGTTTTTTGACTCCATGGAGCATTTGCAAATCCATCTACCCTATGAAGCTCATGTTGGTGGTCCAGTTCAATATAGATGGATGTACCCTTTCGAGAGAGTGATGGGAAACCTTAAGAGGAAGGTAAAGAATAGAGCTTACGTCGAGGGGTCGATATGCGAGGCTTACAGTTTCGATGAGATATCAACTTTTGTCTCCGACTATTTTCCCAACGAAGTCTTGACGAAGGCCAATCGAGTCTCGAGATATGATGATGGGGGCAATGTTGAACTAAATGGTCGAGTGTCTGTATTTGGTCTACCGGGTCGCGCTTATAGAAAAGGGAAGCACATATTCCTCCCTGAGCAAGAATTACATGCTGCACATACTTATACTCTTCTCAACTGCGAGGAGATTGATGAATATGTGAGGTATACCAGTAAAATTCATATTTACTTAACCTATATCTTAACCTTTAACCTCATATTAATATATGATAATGTTTATAATGTTTTATAGATCGTACGATGATGAGTTAAAAGCAAAGTAGTCGAACATCACTGATAAAGATATTCAAGTTAATCGTGATAAAACATTTGCACTTTGGTTAAAAAACAAGGTAAGTTAAGTTAATTAAGCACGACATATATAGTATTTATTTATGAATTCAAATAAATATATGTTCATTTGTGTAGGCTCTTAAGGAGGGAACGATTCCTCCAAATGTACAAGTCCTAGCTATTGGCCCAGACAGGGACCAAGTTAGCCGCAATGGTTACAAAATAAATGGCTATGAATTTCATACAAAGACATATGCTCGTAGTAAAAGAATAACAAACACTGGAGTGTGTGTTCGTGGAGATTGTTACAATGAGCTTGGTCGTGCCTTTTATGGTGAATTGGAAGAAATCATCGGTTGTCGTACAAGAGTACTTATGGGGGTGATATTAACTTATTCAAGTGTCGCTGGTTTGATTCAGAAAAAGGGATATGTGTCGATCAACATGGGATCGTCGATATTGACGTCCATAGGTCCGCCTATGTCAACGCACCATTTGTGTTGCCAACTCAAACAGTACAAGTGTACTACACTCCTAGTCCTGTTAAGAAAAGGGATAGACCGCCTGCAGATTGGCAAGTTGTAATCCATATTCCTGCGCGCAGTCGTACCCAACTAGTCGACGGGGAATTCTACCAAGAGGAGATGATTCATAGACCTCAGGTGATAACTATGGAAGACAACAATGAATTAATCCAGTTAGAAGGTGGAGATGAACCAGATGAATTCGATCCCGAGTCAATACTTGTGCCAGATCACAGTGTACCACCAGAACCAAAGATAATTTGAACAAAGAACGTCAGAAAGCCCTGCACAATGCTGAGATCGACCATCCGGGGGAGGGTGAGCAGTATATGCACGAGCACAGCCCTTGGTGGTGCGCGCAGGACACATGGGTTGCGATGTGTGATCAGTAGAGGGCTGAGAGCTGGGTCAAGAGACGCAAGACTGCCGCCGCAAACAAAGCCTCAGGTGCACCTGAAGGCGACAAGGCGAAAGGGACATACAAGGGCGGCAGTATATCACAGTTGCAGCATATTGCTGCCAGGGTACATATGACTATGAAGGTTGTTTATATTCAATGTTTATAGAATATTATATGTTTACAAGTTTAATATGAGAACTTGTTTTGTAGGAGGCTCAGTCTCAGGGTCAGCCTATCCATTGGCTGGATGTGTATGTGGCCACCCGTGATGGTCTGCCAGAGGCTGTTCAGATAGTGGTACTATATAAGTTATTGATATATATGCAGTTTTTAAATGTTAACGTCATTTTTACACATTATATATTTATCTTGCAATATCTAATTAGTAACTTGCTGACAAGACACTTATAATACCTCAATGAACGAGCGCTATCCTGAAGGCACTTTGCGCCCCTAGATTGATCAGGAGCTATGGGAGAGGGCGTCAGTCGTGAAGAAGAACTATGTCAAAGGCCAAAGACAAAAACGACGCCCTACCATCAGCGGCACAGGCAGCTCTGCTACCCAGTCAACACAGTCATCGGGTCATCCAGCCATTCATACTCCCGCTAACTGTGTCAGAGCGATAAGTCAAGATCGAGATCTTCTTCGCATACTGGGCGGTCATCTACAATCTTTGAGTCCTGATGAGTTGGCTGAGGCAGTGGCGGCAGCAGCACAACAGCAGTAGGATGGCAACAAGGTAATCTTAGTTCTTATTACAATCAAATAAGTCACTAACTTAAATACATAAATATTGTAATAGCTACCAGTATCAACATATGTAACATGTTTTCTTCTTTTGTCTATAGGGTCATACTAATTTGGACGATGATGTATGAAGACTTAGCTAGCTAGCTATACTTTAAATACCTTGTCTGTGATTATGAATGTTTGGACATATGTATGTTAATTAAAGTTTAAAGACTACATTTATATAAAGTTTTCAGTTCCCTTTGGTTTGTGAATGTTTTTATAGTTTATATTGTGTTGGTTTATGTGTTTGCATACAGATGGATGTTAATATATACTATTGTGCATGTGTGGGGTATAAATATGTTAATATGGATGTTTATATAAACTGCTGTGTATTGGGAGCAGGTACAAAACATGTTTTAGTTTTTTGGAAATCAGCAAAACGGGCCACATTTTTTTTTCAAACCAGGTATCAGCGACCGCATGCGGTCGCTGATATCAATTCTCGGTCGCTAATATCAATTCGCAGAACTTCCACGTGTTCCTCACATTCAACATATCAGCGACCGATGTTGGTCGCTGCTGTCAGTCGCTACTAGTCTGATACCAAATTGCCACATGTTCCACATCATAACTGAGACTAACTCAACTCGGCGATCGAAATGGTCGCTATCGTCGATCGCTGATAATGCGGTCGCTAATGGTGGTCGCCAATGTCCTCCCAGCGACCAGATTATATACGACCATTATCAACGACCGCAGTCGATCGCTGATACTCATCTGCGACCATATACGGTCGCTGATAGGTGGTCGCTGATAGCTCCTTTTGTTGTAGTGTTTGATAAGTGCATAATTTTCGTATATATTGATTCATTTATCTTTAGTTTATTGCATGTTTTATGGTGTATATGCACTTATTAGAGTGTTTATTGATTTCAGGAGGATTCAGAGTCAAAAGTGAAGGAAGATTGAAAACCGGAGCGAAAAGAGAGAAAAAGTCAAAAAATTGGAAAATCATGCATCTTCGCCACGGCGAGCCTTTTGGCCTTGAAATCTTGGCCCTGGCGAGAAGCTCTCCGTTGTTCTTCACCCCAACCAGCTATGAACACGCCCCGGCCCAGGCCTCTCTGTTGTTTCTCGCCCCAGTGAGAAACCCAAGCACAAAATATTAGGATAATTGGCGGGGAAAGAATAAAAGAAGTTATTTTCTGGCGCGGATTTGTGAAGGATTTCTAATTGTAATTGGATTGTTTCTCTTAGAATATTAGGATATTATCTAAGGGATATAAATAAATATTTTTAGTCAGTTAATATGATCATCTTAGCAACTACAATTGTAACCCTAATTGGAGAAGATTGAATGATGTCAGGCTAATTTTTTATATTCAGTTCTAAAGGGAGGTTAAACCTTATTTACAAGTAATTGATTAATCAAGTTTTATTCTTTATTCCTTCTAACATGAAACATATTCTGATAATTTATTACAATTGTTTGTATGCTAATTGATTTAATTAATTTAATATGGCCAATTGGATTAATTTGATCATTAACATCTGCTAGATTAAGGAGTAATATTACGTGTAATTGATAGTATTCCTTGTCACCAGTAGCAATTAGTAATATTGATTGTGTCAGAACTTTTGATTATTACTAAGGTTATTAGAAAGCAAGTTAAATAAACCGAGTTTGTGTGTTTATTGCTTGAATTAGCCTAATTCTCTAGTCCTTAACGTTGTTGTCATATTAAATCTAAAAATCTTGTTTTAGGTTACATGATAGTTAAAATCTGGTAAAGAGCTTATTTTATTCAGTGAAAATCTAAGAAGAATTTCAAATAGCAAAGCTTATTGTTATCTAGGACTAATAGTTTCATTGAAGGGTAAATAATAATAACTGAGTTGATTAATTACTGTGATTTGATAGATCTGAACTAAAGAACTAAACTTGTTCATTTATTGGTTAAGCTTATTACTTGATTTTGTTTAGTCAGATAATTGATTTTCAAAACCCCCCATCTTTTGTCATTTAATAGATTTCAAACACGTACTCCCTGTGGGATCGATCCTTACTTACTACTGTGCTAATTGTTGAAATTATGAATAGAAAGTGAGGTTAATTTAGGAGTGTTAAACGACAGCTCCCACATTCCTTTGTTTTTTTCCTTATCTTCAATATCTGTTCCTCATGGGTAGAGAGAAGCAATTAGTGATGAGAACTGGAAACAGGTTATGATAGAGGAGATGAATGCCCTGAAAAAGAATGATACATGGGAACTATTGACTCTTTCTTATGGGAAAAAATTAGTTGGTTGCAAATGGGTGTATACATTCAAACAGAAGCCAGATGGGACAGTTGAGAGACTCAAAGCCAGACTAGTTACAAAAGGATATACTCAAACCCATGAGATTGATTACTGCTCCTATGGCGAAGATGAACTTTGTTCAGACCATACTCTCATGTGTAGCAAACTTTGACTGGGATCTTCAGCAATTGGATGTAAAAAATGTGTTTCTTCATGGTGACTTAGAGGAGGAAGTAAATATAGAAATACCCCCTAGTTTTGCTTCATCTGCCATTAAGGGTAAGGTTTGTAAGCTGCGAAAGGCTCTGTATGGTCTGAAGCAATCACCCAGAGCCTGGTTTTGTAGATTCCACAAAGCAATGATAAGATTTGGGTACAAGTAGAATCGAATAGATCATACTCTATTTGTCAAACGAATAAAAGGTAAGACTATCATTCTTATTGTTTATGTTGATGACATTATGATGACAGGGGATAATAAAGAAGAGATAGTTAATCTCAAAACTAGACTGACCAAAGAGTTTAAGATCAAACATCTTGGTCTTTTGAAATATTTCTTTGGTATTGAAGTTACGAGATTTTCTAATGGGATTTTTCTATCTCAAAGAAAATATTTACTTGATCTTCTAATAGAAACTGACATGTTGGGATGTAAGCTTGTTGATTTTCCTATTGAAGTTAATCATCATCTAGTAGGTGGTACATGACCTAAAATTGATAAAGAAAGATATCAACGTTTGGTAGGACGATTGATGTATTTTTCTCATACTAGACCCGATATATCTTATGTGGTGGGAGTAGTAAGTCAGTATATACATGATCCTCGATACTATCACATAGAAACTGTCTACAGAATTTTGAGATATCTCAAGTCTGTCCTTGGGAAAGGTTTATTGTTTGCACCACATGGTCATATGAGAGTTAAAGCATTTTTCGACTCAGATTGGGCTGACTCTATAGATGATCGTCGTTCTACATCTGGTTACTGTTCATTTGTTGGGGGCAATCTTGTTACATGGCGTAGTAAGAAACAATATGTGGTGGCAAGATCCAGTGTTGAGGCCGAATATCGGGCTATCGCCTTGGGTATATGTGAACTAATGTGGCTTCGAACTTTGCTAAAAAAATTGGGTGTTACAACTAAAAGGCCTATGCAGTTATTTTGTGATAATAAGACAGTCATTAGTATTGCAAACGACCCGGTACAACACGATAGAACGAAACACATTGAGATTGACAAACACTTCATTAAAGAAAAGTTAACTATTGGTCTTATTTGCTTAACTTTTATCAAAACACAGCATCAACTTGCTGATATTTTGACTAAGGGTCTTAGTAGTAAGATGATTCATCTATTATGTTTCAAGTTGGATATGCGAGACATCTATACACTAACTTGATAGGGAGTATTAGAAGATATAATAGAAGATATGATTGTCATAATTGTAGTTAATCTTATCCCATAATTAGTCTGTACATATTGATGTAAATTAGGGATTTCCATAACTGTAAATTAGGAAGTTGTTATACTTGTGTATATAAATCAATGTAATTGAGAGAAAATGAATTAAAAAAGAATTATAAACTTAAACTCTGAACATTTCTTTTTATAAAAACATTAATAATATATAATGAATACGTTAATATACTTACTATTTAATTCAACTTGACTCAAAAGGTTAACTTGATAGTGTTAAGTCTAACTTTTTTATATTAAGCGTAACTCATTAAAAAAGATTATGGCATTTGACAAGCCTAAATATAGAGAAATAGAATTCATGAAGTCTATCTTATGAAATCTAGATAAAGCTTCATTGAGGGTACGGTTGGGTGTGGCTGTCTGAGACCTTCAAAAGTTGAGATAAGTATTGTCCTGTTTTGTATGGTCCATTTTAGCACTTTATTTTTTTTATATAAAAAAATAAAAAGTTGAAGAATTAAGATATTAATGACAAAGAAAGAAATAAAGCTTAGTCAAAAGACTGACAATTTTTAAGAGCCAGACTAGTCCGCTCTTTAACTGATATTCAAAGGGAGTCCACTATAGGAGCATACAGACGATTTTGGACCCACAATTAAGGATTAGACATGTAGAGCCTATATAATCTGAGAACTGATAAAATATTTTAAATAATATTGTGAATGTAAAAAAGTTGCCTTATATGTAAAGTGCCCATTCTTTTCTCTTTGTGAGCATATATTATATCCATGGAGTTTTGTAGATAAAGTGTTTGATAGGACTATTATTCATTTTCAACAAGAAACTCCTTATTGAAGAATGCATTCACTTTCATATTCTCTCTCTCTTTCTAAACACCAATTTTGCTTAAGATTAAAATGCTAATTTGATTTCCTAATTTATCAAGTTGTGATGATATTTTCCTTTAAATTTTATAATTGTTAAACCACACCATCCAAATATATTTTCAAATTTGTTCAAACTAAATGGATGTTTTATCAATAGTAAGAGTTAAAGTTTTATATGTTGTAAGTGTAAACATACATGAGTGATATTAAGATTATGATATATTAATATAATAAAATTATTATTTTAATAACGTGTTATAATTCTAATTTTGTGCACGTTTTCACTGTCAAGGTATCAAATTTAAATCAAATAGTAATAGCTCTTCCTATTTCGATAGTACATTAATGTATATACTATATTTTTAGGTCTATTTTAAACAATTAAATGCATGTAAGGTTTGATAATTAATTATAAAATGGAATTAGACCATATCGTCACAACGTGATAAACTAGAGGGCTTCATAAGCATTAGAAAAAGTTTTTTTTTGTTTTGGCACAACAATAATGAAAAAAGAATAGTCTTATAAATTCATCAGGACCCTCTTCTTCCTTGTATGTTGTTTTCTTTGAAGAAACTGGTGACATTCATGTAGTGCAAATGAATGATTCATCCCACATTATTATTTCAGCAATAATATAGTGCATATTTGTGTAGATCGACCAATAAGCATGGTTAATCAATAAAGTTAAGACTTCATCATACTTATTAACTCATCTACACTTTTAAATTTATCCAATGTGAAATTTATATAAAATATCCTAACAATTGACAGGAAAATGGTGCTTTTAAAACAAAAAACTAAAAATAAAAAAATAAAAAAATAAAAAATGATTGCTAATCCATTCATTGTATGGAGCAACTTTGTTCCAGAGGGCTTCTATTATATATCATCCAATCTCACTTTCTACTGTAAAGGAATCCCTCTTTTATTTAGTGGCCCAATGTCACTTGATAAGGTTTTGGATTAGAAAAAAAAAAAGAAAAAGAAAGTCTCAATCAATGTTAAAAAAAAAAAATCTCATTTGTTTTTATGAAAATGATACTCATTTGACTTTTGAGGTTAAATGACTGCATATTAAAATTTAAAATTGATATAATTCATAAAAGTTTAGAATAAAATAAATTTTGCGATTAATAATTTTTATTATTTACTATATAGTTATAATTATTGTATCAACTAAAATTAAATAAATTCATATCAATTTGAAGTTTAATATTTTGTCGTTTGATCTTAAAAGACAAATTGTATTCTAATATTAGAACGGATGGAGTATTATACATTATGAATTTAAGTATTAACTTTCCTGTTGCCAGTTAAGTAAATAAAATTAGTTGTAACTATTTTAAAAAAAATATGTAATATGATAGGTCACTCTTAAAATTTTATCAAATCACATATATTAATGTATTTCGTAATTACAATTCGACAGATAATTTTTCAATATGTAACATGAATCTTTTTCTTATAGTAAATTTATAAAATTATAGAATTCAAAATTGATGTAAATTTATTTTATTTTAAATAATTCATTAGTTAATATTATAATTTAATTAAAAACATTTTAAATTATTATTTCAAAATTTAAAATAAATTAATGCCACAAATTAAATTTTAAGATATCATAAATTTAAGTAACATTACTTCTTCCTGTGGACGAATGAGTGTAATCAAGACAAAGATAGAGATGAAAAAGATCTTTTAAAGTCTCCACTATATTTTTACCAAAAAGTAACTTAAATGCAACTTTGCTATGTATCATACACGTGTGCGGTGGACGGTCACCTTCCGTCTCTTCCCTGCATTATAAATAGAACTGATGACTCCAACAAAGAACTCACCTTGACTCAATTTTCTGATTCATTCTCTTTAGTTTTCATTCCAAGAAAAAATGTCTTGCTGTGGAGGAAACTGTGGCTGTGGTGCTGGCTGCAAGTGTGGCAGCGGCTGTGGAGGGTAAAGCTTTGGTTTAATTTTCCTCTACAAATACAAATTTATTGATTTTTATTAGGCTGATTAGAAGATAATTTTCTCTTTATGAAAAAATGGCATCATAAACGTCTATAGTAGTAAAGATATGATATTTTTAACGCAAGTGTAAAATTTTTAAATAAATGATACAACTGTGTATTGCATTATATATGTTGGAAAATTAGATTTTGAGCTAGAAATATTAGTTCTAATTGTAAAATATATATAGATACTTCTAAGAATTAAATGTAACAAATTCCATTGCTTAAATTTGTCTAAATTTGGTTACCTTTGATTGCAGATGCGGAATGTACCCTGATGTTGAGAAAACAACAACTGCAACCATCATTGATGGGGTTGCACCGATAAAGATGTATATATATATATATATATATATATATATATATATATATGGAACAACTTAACTATTGCGACAGTACTATTGTGTTAAGAGAGGATGTTGTCTTACTGTAAATTCGAAATTAAAATTTTTTCTCTACTCCAACACTTCGTTGATGTAGTGAAGTTATTCCGCAACACTATTGTGGAAAGTGTTAGTTTATAAAAAAATTATGCTCATTAGAGTGCAAAATCTGGTGACCGGTTAAGGCTTATAGCTACTATTTGTTATGGTTCGTGTATATATATATAGACCGTGTGGTTCATTGATGCAAAATGTATTCCAGCTCTTTTTATCCGTTCATTTTTGTCATAATTGGCTTCCAATATTGCAGGTCCTCTGAGGATTCAAAGATGAGTTTTGGAGCTGAAGGAGGGCATGCCTGCAAGTGCGGATCAAACTGCACACGTAATCCTTGCAACTGTTGATGAGATGATCAAATTAATGGACTGACCATTACCAAATAAAGCATTTAGTAGCTGTAATTTTGTCTTCCTGTTTGAAAGCATGTTATAATAAGGAGCTATAAGTAATTATCCAATTCAAGTCTTGGACTTGTTTGCTTCGGCAACTTGGTCCTTTTGTGTAACGATGTTCTCTGCTTTGTGGGTATGGGAATTATGATGTATTGATGTGTGAAGGACTTATTGAAATTTATGGAACTAATGAAATTAATATCATTATCACTTTCAATTGTTTTATGATTTGATGTTGTATATTGTGTAGAATTGCAATACTTAAAAATAAAATTAATTATATGATTTGATCAATGGCTATTTTTAGTTGTAAAAGTAATTAATAGAAATAACTAAGCCTAGAATTTCAGATGTATAGATTGACTTATATATTATATCACCCAACTGAGTATGATAGATTAGAAATCTTCATGTATAGGATCTTTCAATTGTAAATCTATGTTAATTTGAATATTTGAGAAATCGTAGAGGAAATGCTAAGAGATCTCATGATGTAGACCTGGATCACATGAAGAATTGGAAGAAAACTACATTGCAAAACTTAAAGAATGTAGAGTCAGATACGTAGAGCGCTCAAGAACGTAGAGTTAGATTGTAGAACTCAGACGTAAAGTGAGATCGTAGAACTCAATGACATAGAATCAGATCGTAGTGCTATAGATAGATCTAGCTATACTTAGAAACAAGAACTCAAAACAAATGATCGTAAAGTAGGAAAGACCAAGTAAGTATATCCTATGTTTAAGAACTTAGAGCGCTCAAATACAAGAATGACACATCAATTATACAACCTTTACCAACTCTGATAGTCATAGAAAGACCTACATCCCTACAAAACTGAGCCTACATCTGATTGTCCTAACAAAGAAAGTAGCGAAGACTAGATCATAATGGAGAGACAAACGACAAAAAGTTTGTTGGACTAGTGGACAAGAATTCAAGAACATCCTCTTTATAACTCTAGATGAAGACTTACTCGAACGAAAATGTTGTCTAGTTGCATAACAGTCAATGAAGTATGGGAAGCACTTCTAATTATGCATAAAGGAACATAAAAAGTATGAAAGAACAAGCGGTCTTTTATTGCTCAACAATATGAGATGTTCTCTTATGTGAATAGTGAAATCATCACAAAATACATGTACTATAACTATAACAAATCAGGTCGATCACTACATAGCTAACTGCAACAAATTTATGAAGAGTGAAGTTAAAAAGAACTAACTAAGTTAATGCAAGTGGGATCATAATAAAAATTAAAACTAATAATTCAATCTCTATAATTCCTTAGAATATTGCATTTCTATCTATGCATATATTGACAATTTCAAACTATTTCCTTGGCGCGATAGATAACCAATTAGTGTTTGATCAGCTGCGCGCATCAGTGCAATGCGGCATGCTTCGTGCCTCTTCTATGGGATTCTAAATTTATTAGGCGGTGCCGTCCCTTAATATGCAAAGTACATTTTTTTACACTTTTATTATTATTATAAACATCAGCACGTGACTCTGAGGATTTGGCGCCAGCGCGCACCATAAATTGAAGTCAATGCAGCTAAAACACAGCCAGATTAAGAGTAACTTATAGAAAGAGAAGTCAAGAACCCATACTAGGTAGAACTCTGGTCCATGAAACTGAGAATCTGTACACATTTACCCCAAGAGAATGCATTATCTCGATATCTTCCTGCGGTTATTGATCTAAATTATGTATAAAAAAAAAATTACACTTTTGTATACATATCTTCTTTCTGGGTTTTCTTTCTTGAAATAATAATGGAAGTACTGATGAAAAGTGAAATGTGAAAGTAAATTGCATACCAGATATGATGGTAATGATCATCAGAGGCATCTCCGTTTTCTCCATTGCTTATGCTGGCTGATGAAACTGTTTTTATAAACTAAATGGTGTATATTGAAGTGACTTTACTTATAACTTATAATATATTTTGGATAATAAAAATAAATTTATTAAAATGAGAAAATTAAAAGTTTGAAAAGAGTTGTAAAAATACATACAATCGAAATGCACCATAAGTTCAACAGAACTTATGTTAATCCCGACAGAAGGTCCGTCAAAAATAACTTAGGCCCGACGGAAATAACCTCAACAAAATTCCGTCCGAAATAAGCTTAATTATAACCCTAATCGCTTCCCCCCTTCCCCGCTGCACCAACCATTTTCTTTCTCTCTTCTGCACCTCTCTCTCTCACCTTTGCACCACCCTCTCTCTCTCACCTCTGCTCACTGTCATCGCCAGTGACCTCCTCCTCCTCCTTTTTCCTTTTCCGGTGATATCCCTGTAAATTTGCAAAATCACAATCTAATTGTAATACGCAACGGAAAATGAAAATTAAAATTTTTGCAACTTATCCATGAATCACCTTATGCATAGCTATTAATTGAAGAAGAAGAAGATGAACAAGAAATATACCTTAATAAATCCAACCTTTGAACCGCTACAAGATCTACTCCTTGTTGATTTCTTCAAGCTCCTCCTTTCTTTGTTCCTTAGATTAAACACTAGCTTCAAAGTGTATTAAGCACTCTAGAGGTGATCCACCAAGAATGATTATATGAAACAATATTTGATTTTTACAAATCTTGGATGGCTAATCCAATAAGTTCTTTTATCCCTAACTCTTAAGAATAACAAGAACAATACATGAAGAACACTTTGAAGATTTGATCAACAACTTGATCTATAATTTGGTGTTCTTGAGATGGAGGCTACTAGTTCATAACTTAGTTTGCTTAGTTAGGTTAATTAGGAGAAACCCTAATTTAATTAGTATTCCACCAAGTATGATACTTACATAATATGTAAGTATCAATATTCTCCTAACCCACATGTTTTGCATTTAAGCACTTAACACATGTTTTGCAATTATTTGACCAAATTCAAATTTGCATTTAATTTAAATGATATTTACATTTCATTTAAATTAATTCTTAATCTAATTAAGAATTAAATGATAATAATAATAATAAGATTTCTCTTATTAATTTATAATTCAATATTTCTCCAAATATATCATTATAAATATTAAGCATTTCAATTTATTCAACTAATAAATTAAATACTTAATTTATTATCATTAAGCCAATTGTTTCCAATATAATATTATTTTTTTGCGGTGTGACCCTTTAGGTTCAATATTATGCCGGTAGTAGAATAAATAAATTAGAACAATTCTAATATTATTTATAATGAATTAAACTCCTTTAATTCATATATAAATAAATAATATTTATTCTACATCATGAGTGACACCTTACGATAATGTATCATGACTATCCGTATAATATGAAATCAACGTTTAATCACATAGAACCTATTCAGCAGTACTTGCCGTACAATTCAATCCTTCTACCATACAATGTCCCGATTAAATATAAGACATGGAATTACTGACAAGTCTTATTTTATTTAATCATATGCATTTCGATTTAAGAATGCACAACTCCGATTAATGTAAATTAGAAACTCCTTTTTAATTTTCATTCAACCCTGGCTAGGAATTTTTGAGCTGTCATTTATCAAATCGCATAGGACATTCTCTCCCTTTATCAGAAGTGGTAGATCATTTGTCGATCATTCACCTACCTCCGTGTATACTTTATTATACCCGTACATACCCTATGACATACCCTAAGGTATTAAGGAATATAACAAAGTATAACTTAACATACACAAGGTACTATGATGATCTCAAGTCCAAGGATCACTTGTACAACTATCACTTAAGAACTTCCCTATTGACAGGTGAATAAAACTCCATTAGGGTTCTTTAAGCGAGTCACGTTCAGTGAACTTATTCTCTAATAAGCACCTACATACTTGCTTTAGTGTCTTCACACAAATGATTATGAGATCAATCATTATCTTCTAAAGATCAAGCATAGTATGTACTAATCTATCCGGATCAGTAATCCCAATATTAGTGATCCAACGATTAGGAACATTTTAGTTTTGAGCTTTCTTGAATTTAGATCTCACTAGCATGATCTCATCATGATTCTAAAAGCATTGCTCGAAAACTATGGGTTCATCACATTTATTAATTCAACCAATTAACATGGATAAAATATGTCTTTTATTCTATTATTAATATTTGAATAAGATTACAAAGTAAATGCTTATTACATCAAATATAATTGGCTTGAGGGCATATTACTTTCAATCTCCCACTTGCACTAAAGCCAATCACCTTGGTATCTAATACCCATTTTATAGAAATGACGATTGAATTGATCTTGCGATAATGCTTTAGTAAATGGATCTGCAATGTTGTTCTGGAAGTCCACTCTTTCTAAGGTGACATCTCCTCTTTCAATTATTTCTCTAATTCAATGAAATCGCCGCAACACGTGTTTGGATTTCTGATGAGACCTGGGTTCCTTAGCCTGTGCAACAGCTCCAGTGTTGTCACAATGAACCGGAACGGGTCCAGTAATGCTAGGAACTACCCCGAGTTCAGAAATGAACTTCTTCATCCAAACAGCTTCCTTTGCAGCTTCACTTGCAGCTATATACTCTGCCTCTGTCACTGAGTCAGCAACTGTTTGCTGTTTGGAACTCTTCCAACTCACTGCTCCACCGTTCAAGGTAAATACATACCCTGACATGGATTTACTGTCATCTTGATCAGTTTGAAAACTTGAGTCTGTAAAGCCCTCTAGTTTCAAATCAGACCCACCATATACTAGAAACACATCTTTAGTTCTTCTTAAGTACTTCAAGATGTTTTTCACAGCTTTCCAGTGTTCTTCTCTAGGATTAGACTGATATCTACTTGTTACACTAAGTGCATAAGCAACATCTGGTCTGGTATATATCATTCCATACATTATGGATCTTATTGCCGAAGCATAAGGTATTTGATTCATGCGTTCTCTCTCTTCAGGTGTCTTTGGGGACAATTTCTTAGAGAGATTTACTCCATGACTCGTCGGTATGAGCCCCCTCTTGGAGTCTTGCATGCTAAACCTCTTTAGCATCGAATCAATGTATGCACCTTGGGTCAAGTCGAGCATCCTCTTTGATCTATCTCTATAGATCTTTATCCCCAATATGTAGGATGCTTCTCCCAAGTCCTTCATGGAGAAGTGTTTAGATAACCAAATTTTAACTGATTGTAGCATCGGTATGTCATTCCCTATAAGTAATATATCATCAACATATAATACCAGGAATGTCACAGCACTCCCACTAACTTTCTTGTACACACATGGTTCATCCTCATTTTTGATAAAATCAAACTCTTTGATTGTCTCATCAAAACGGATGTTCCAACTTCGAGAAGCTTGCTTCAATCCATAAATGGATCTTTGCAACTTACATACTTGATTTGTTCCAACCTTTGAAACAAAACCCTCTGGCTGTATCATATATACATCCTCATCTAGTTTCCCATTGAGGAAGGCCGTTTTCACGTCCATTTGCCAGATTTCGTAGTCATAGTAAGCTGCAATCGCAAGCAAAATCTGGATAGACTTGAGCATGGATACTGGTGAGAAGGTTTCATCATAGTCAACTCCTTGTCTTTGTTTGAAACCTTTTGCAACCAGTCTGGCCTTATAGGTCTCCACCTTGCCATCTGCTCCAGTCTTTTTCTTAAAGACCCATTTACACCCTATAGGCACAATGCCTTCAGGTGGAGTAACCAAAGTCCATACTTGGTTTTCATACATGGAGTCCATTTCGGATTTCATGGCTATTTGCCATTTCTCAAAGTGTTTACTACTCATAGCCTCATCGTATGTTACTGGATTATCATCAGTTATGACGCGCACCTCATCATCATCTTCTATGATGAGTGTATACCTTTTAGGTATATTTGGCACTCTTCTAGATTTACGACTCGGTTGTGGTACAGAAGTTATATCTACTTGAACATGTTCATCCACTTGATCTGTAGTGATTTATGGTTCTTGAATTTCTTCAAGATCTATTTTCCTCCCACTAGTCCCTTCAAGGATAAACTCCTTTTCCAGGAAGGTAGTGTGTTTGGCAACAAACACCTTTTGCTCGGTAGGATCATAGAAATAATATCCTAAACTTTCTTTAGGATACCCCACAAATTTGCACTTGTCAGATCTAGCCTCAAGTTTGTCGCTTTGTAACTTCTTTACATAAGCGTTACAACCCCAAATTTTAACATGCTTAAAACTGGGTTTCCTCCCTGTCCACATCTCATATGGAGTCTTGGGGACGAATTTTGAGGGAATCTTGTTTAGTAGATATGCAGCCGTTTCTAGGGCATGACCCCAGAATGAGATTGGAAGGTCGGTGAAACTCATCATGGACCGCACCATGTCTAACAAGGTACGATTCCTCCTTTCAGAAACACCATTTAATTGTGGCGTACCAGGAGGCGTCCATTGAGAGAGAATACCATTTTCTTTGAGATGAATAAGAAACTCATTGCTCAAGTATTCTCCTCCTCGATCTGATCGAAGAATCTTAACACTTTTGCCAGTTTGTTTCTCTACTTCACTTTTGAATTCTTTGAACTTTTCAAATGATTCGGATTTGTATTTCATTAAATACACATATCCAAATCTTGAATGATCATCAGTGAATGTAATGAAATACGAATACCCTCCTCTAGCATCTGTTGTCATAGGTCCACATACATCTGTGTGTACCAACTCTAACAACCCTGTAACTCTCTCTCCATGTCCACTAAATGGAGATTTAGTCATTTTACTTATGAGACATGATTCACAAGTTGGATATGATTCAAAATCGAATGGTTCTAAAAGACCATCAATATGCAACTTGTTTAATCTTGTTTCATTAATGTGACCGAGTCTACAGTGCCAAATGAAAGTATGATTTACTTCATCTCTTTTTCTTTTACAAGTTTGTTCAATTTGAAAAATATTTTCATGTAAGTCAAGTAAGTAAAGTCCATCAATTAATCTACTAGTTCCAAACAAAACATTATTATTATAAATAGAACAACCATTGTTCTTAAATATAACATCGAATCCTTCTTTGTCCAACATAGAAATAGATATAATGTTTCTAATGAGAACATGTACATAATAACAATTTATTAAATTGATAGATTTTCCCGTAGGCAGTGCTAAACAATAAGTCCCCACAGCTAATGCAGCAACCTTTGCTCCATTTCCCACTCGTAGAGTTACTTCTCCCTTGTTTAGCCTTCTACTTCTGCTTATTCCCTGCAATGAATTGCATATGTGAGAATCACAGCCGGTATCTAATACCCAAGTAGAATTTTGACTTACAGAAAGATTTATTTCAATCATGAATAAACCTGTATCCGTAGCTGAAGCTTCAACAAGCTTTTTCTGTTTTGCCTCTGCAAGGTAATCCTTGCAGTTTCTCTTCCAATGTCCAGGCTTATTGCAGTGGAAGCAAACTCCTTTGTTATCCGTATTTGTTTTATTCTTATTACCTTTATCAACTGTTTTTCCTTTTGCCTTCTTAGAATTTTTCTTCTTAGCAGAAGATCCTTTGGGCCACTTCCTTTTCTTGGAAGATTCACCTATCAGTAAGACTTGGTCTTTCTTAGATAGAAAGTGACTCTCTGCAGTTTTCAACATGTTAAGCAATTCAGAAAAGTTGACATCAAGCTTGTTCATGTGAAAATTCACAACAAATTATGAGTAGGAGTCCGGGAGTGACTGCAAGATCAAATCTTGGCTCAACTCTCCATCCATTACAAAACCCAGTTGTCCCAATTGTTCAATTAAATTGATCATTTTGAGGACATGTGTCTGTACTATAGGGCCATCGGTCATTCTAGATCGGAAGAGCTCTTTAGATATCTCATATCTAGCAAACCTACTTTGTTCACCATACAACTCATGAAGGTGAAGCAATATAGTAGGTGCATCCATTTTCTCATGTTGACGTTGTAACTCGTTACTCATGGATGCGAGCATGATGCATTGAGCTACCATAGCATCATCTTGCCATTTTTTAGAAGTAGCAATCTCTTCCTCAGAGGCATTTTCTGCAACAGTTGCAGGGACAGGTGTATTAAGGACATAAGATAATTTTTCAGCGGTGAGAACAATTCTCAAATTCCTTAACCAATCCGTGTAGTTCGGTCCGGTTAGTTTATTAGCATCCAATATGCTCCGCAGTGATAGTGAATGGGCCATTTGTAAAAATCTGTAAATGAATTTTTATTTAAACAACATTAGCATATATTCATTTTATTAATCACCAATTTAATATAGGACTTTATTAAAAGGGTGTCTCCCACTATTTTATACAAACTATATGACCCTCCATATATAGTTCGACAAATTTTCAAAAAATCTGTTTAGTGAGTAAGGATCCTATTGACATAAATATACAGCCTTGTGTGTGCACAACAAACCATATATTTATTCAAAGGGTAGACAACTCTTGTCAAATACATCAACTATGTAACTCCTTGTATTTTGCCTCTTAGATTATAATAGTCAAGTGTGTGCACATCCGAACTAAAATAATCCAAGTTAAGTTTCACCTAGCATTTCCATATAAGCGAATAGAAAAATATAGTCCTTGTGTGTGCACAACAAAACTAGTATTGTTCAATTCCTTATAAAACATTTTTAATGTAATAAAGCCAACATCTTAAAATTTTAATATGAGTTTTGTGTGTGCACAACAAACTAATATTAAATAATTAATACTCTATTATTTTATCATGCTAGAAGGCTACGTTTGATATTTTTGAAATACCTTTAAACGTATTCAACTTAATATTTTGAAATGAGGGTTTTGTTATTAATGGTCTCATCTTGTTTAGCGCACATGCAAGTATATATATAAATACGCGTCATATTAAACATTCATCAACATGAATAATAATATATTTAATATATATATTATAAGCATGCATTCATAGAATACTATATTCTATATGGGATGATTATGGACTTAATCTAATTTGATTCACTCGAGCCACCGAGTAAATCAATAGGTCAAACCTAGGGTGCAAGAATAAATTTGAATATAACTATTACATTCAACCCAGGCTTCATTACAAATGGGTTTTCAATGCTCCTGCTCTTCGGTTCTAATTTCTCTAGTAACTCTATTAAATCCTATTACATTCATTTTTAACTAGAAACCTTGATCAATAGTCAAGGGGAAGTACATAGGAGAGAGATAGAAATTACATTTAGAAATTTAGATAGGCGAGGTACGCAGATCCCATTATGAATAAAACCATTCATTCAAGCATCCATTCAAATTAAATCCAATCACATTGGTCAATAGTCCTTAATCATCCCCTATATATATATCAACATATATAAATACCATTCATCTCATGAATAATAAACCATTCAATATATATTGATATCATTTAATGGGCAATTGACTAGTAGAAATCCAAAATCCAATTAAAATAAACTCCTTTATTTTAATCCATTCTAAATTAATATAAACTCCTTTATAAAAATTTAGAATCTTTGTTCAAAATTGAAATCCAATATTAATTAAAATAAACTCCTTTATTTTAAACCAATTTCAAGTCCAAAATAAACATCCTTATTTTTAACATTGAAAATGTAAAATTTGAAAATCAAATTTTTTTTTAAATGAACAGTGCCCGGGCTGCCCGGTGAACAGTGTCCGGCGGTGAACAGTGTCCGTTTTTTTTTTGATGTTTTTCCAAAAAACATAATTTCATACTAACAATTATACCCAAAAAATTATTCTAAACACATATCAACATATATATGATTGATACAATTAATAGTACGCATAAGGATGGCTCTAATACCACTGTAAGTTTGCAAAATCACAATCTAATTGTAATACACAACGGAAAATGGAAATTAAAATTTTTGCAACTTATCCATGAATCACCTTATGCATAGCTATTAATTGAAGAAGAAGAAGATGAACAAGAAATATACCTTAATAAATCCAACCTTTGAACCGCTACAAGATCTACTCCTTGTTGATTTCTTCAAGCTCCTCCTTTCTTTGTTCCTTAGATTAAACACTAGCTTCAAAGTGTATTAAGCACTCTAGAGGTGATCCACCAAGAATGATTATATGAAACAATATTTGATTTTTACAAATCTTGGATGGCTAATCCAATAAGTTCTTTTATCCCTAACTCTTAAGAATAACAAGAACAATACATGAAGAACACTTTGAAGATTTGATCAACAACTTGATCTATAATTTGGTGTTCTTGAAATGGAGGCTACTAGTTCATAACTTAGTTTGCTTAGTTATGTTAATTAGGAGAAACCCTAATTTAATTAGTATTCCACCAAGTATGATACTTACATAATATGTAAGTATCAATATTCTTCTAACCCACATGTTTTGCATTTAAGCACTTAACACATGTTTTGCAATTATTTGACCAAATTCAAATTTGCATTTAATTTAAATGATATTTACATTTCATTTAAATTAATTCTTAATCTAATTAAGAATTAAATGATAATAATAATAATAAGATTTCTCTTATTAATTTGTAATTCAATATTTCTCCAAATATATCATTATAAATATTAAGCATTTCAATTTATTCAACTAATAAATTAAATACTTAATTTATTATCATTAAGCCAATTGTTTCTAATATAATATTATTTTTTTGCGGTGTGACCCTTTAGGTTCAATATTATGCCGGTAGTAGAATAAATAAATTAGAACAATTCTAATATTATTTATAATGAATTAAACTCCTTTAATTCATATATAAATAAATAATATTTATTCTACATCATGAGTGACACCTTACGATAATGTATCATGACTATCCGTATAATATGAAATCAACGTTTAATCACATAGAACCTATTCAGCAGTAGTTACCGTACAATTCAATCCTTCTACCATACAATATCCCGATTAAATATAAGACATGGAATTACTGACAAGTCTTATTTTATTTAATCATATGCATTTCGATTTAAGAATGCACAACTCCGATTAATGTAAATTAGAAACTCCTTTTTAATTTTCATTCAACCCTGGCTAGGAATTTTTGAGCTGTCATTTATCAAATCGCATTGGACATTCTCTCCCTTTATCAGAAGTGGTAGATCATTTGTCGATCATTCACCTACCTCCGTGTATACTTTATTATACCCGTACATACCCTATGACATACCCTAAGGTATTAAGGAATATGACAAAGTATAACTTAACATACACAAGGTACTATGATGATCTCAAGTCCAAGGATCACTTGTACAATTATCACTTAAGAACTTCCCTATTGACAGGTGAATAAAACTCCATTAGGGTTCTTTAAGCGAGTCACGTTCAGTGAACTTATTCTCTAATAAGCACCTACATACTTGCTTTAGTGTCTTCACACAAATGATTATGAGATCAATCATTATCTTCTAAAGATCAAGCATAGTATGTACTAATCTATCCGGATCAGTAATCCCAATATTAGTGATCCAACGATTAGGAACATTTTAGTTTTGAGCTTTCTTGAATTTAGATCTCACTAGCATGATCTCATCATGATTCTAAAAGCATTGCTCGAAAACTATGGGTTCATCACATTTATTAATTCAACCAATTAACATGGATAAAATATGCCTTTTATTCTATTATTAATATTTGAATAAGATTACAAAGTAAATGCTTATTACATCAAATATAATTGGCTTGAGGGCATATTACTTTCAATCCCCTCCTTCCTCCTCATCTGTTGACTAGTTGCTCCTGTTGTCACTGCTCACGTCCGTCTCCGATAATATCTTCCTCTCTGCTAACGGCTCCTCTACAGGATCAATTAAGGGTTAAAGGTTAGCATGCCTAAGTTAGTTAAATTATTTTTCCCTAATTTGTTTCCTAAATTTTTTATCAGCTTGGTTATTTAGAGTTGCCCTAATTTTTTTTTTTTACCAATTTTGTTCCTTAATTTGACTGACAGCTTGCATATATAGCTTTTAAATTTTGTTTGATTGCTTGGATTTTTTGATTGGCAAATTACATTTTCCCCTAATTTTGTTCCTTAATTTGACTGGCACCTTGCATATATAGCTTTTAAAATTTGTTTGATTGGTTGCATTTTTGACTGGCAGCTTACATTTTTCCCCAATTTTGTTCCTTAATTTGCATATATAGCATATAATTAGCAGCTTGGATATTGCTTATGTTTGATTAGCAACTTATGTTAGACTGAATTTTTAGTTATACTTGTGCAATGGCAGCTGTAATGACCAAGAATTCCTAAGTCATTGTAAATAAATATATTAATTCAATATTAATAATATTAAAAATCTTGTGATGTATAGAGAAGGATACGTGACTATAATGTATCATGATATTTATCAATAATGATATATATGTAGAAAAGATGTGTGAATAAATACATCTATATATAATAAATATGTATATATGTTTATTTATTAAGTAAAGTGTAAAAAAAACAAACAAAAAAAAACGTATAACCTAATATTATATATATTTGGAGTATAGACTAAATAACCTAAGGGTTATAGAAATTAAGGTATACTAGTATGAAATTATATACTAGTACCCTAACTCTCGAGATTTAATTTACACATCTTGAGTAGTTGATTTTATAACTTGATTAAAGCAAGTCTAATTAGGTTATGAAAATAAATTACAAATATTGATGTAATAGTAAATGCAATAGCCCAATTGATTTAAATATCAAACCTACTTAATTAATTTATATTGTGGACTTGAATACTTAATAAGTAAATGGATTAAATTAGCCATTAGAAACTAATTAACCATTATATTGGGAGCCTAATAATTTATGTTACTAAGTGACCCAATAATGGTAGTGAGTAAAGTTGATTACTAGTAGCCCAAGTTCGTAAATGACTAGCCCAAATCATTTAATTAAATGACCCAACCATTAGCCCAATTGATAAAGGAGTTTTTAGTCATTTGCTAGCATAAATTAGCAATTAAAAATAAAATAAAAATGGGACAAAAAAAAATCTCTTAAGTAGCCGGATCATGTGGGTAGATAAAGGAGGGAAATAATAATTTTTTTTCTTTTCTCAAGCTTATCTCTTAAGCTAGGTGTCAAGTTAACAATTACCCACATGTTTGATTTAAATTTTTTTATAAGCAACAAGAGATAAGGATGAGAAAGAGAGAGGAAGTATTGGGAGGAAAAATATAGATATACAAATTATATCTATCACAATAGTAAGTAAACCACACTTCGTCACTTTAGTTTCTTTCATTTGCTTCCTAATCTCCTAGCAAGCTAGAAAAAAAAATTCAAGAAAGAGTGAGGTAGAGAGCCACGGTAAAGAGGAAAGAGGAGGAAGAAGAAGTGAGCTAGCTTGTATGCATCCTAAGTTTATCACATATTTTGGGAAGAAAAGAAAGGTTGCTCTCAAGGGAAGGTAATGAAAATTTTATAGCTTTAATTAAAAGTTTATATAGTTTAGTTCCTTATTTTTAGATCCATGAGATGTTATGATTTTGGTTAGTTGAAACCTTATGAAAAGGTTAGGTCATGAAGTAATATAGTGTATCTTGTTCATACATGTATTATTAAGTTGCAATTATTTTGAAGAAAGTGAAAGTTAATAAGTTTTATGGAAGTGTTAGTACCAAAGTGGAAACTCTATAATTTTATTTTAAGTTCTATGTAGAATATTTGAGATCTACTTGTTGGTTGTGCTATATCTCTAAGTCATGAGTAAAACCCCTTTTGAATGACACAAAAATGATGACAAATGAACAAGTTATGGAATTTAGGCCAAAACACTTCTAAGTGGTAAAAAGTCAGAAAATGAGGCTGCTGACCATCCAGTTTGGACCTAATTTCTGGATAATAATCAGTTCGGAATTTAGTGTTTGATAAATGAAAATTGTAGTTCGAGAAGTTACGAATCCAACGCCTCTGACGGATCTTAATTTCGAGTTGTAGATTTTGTTTTATGACTGTTTCCGTAAAGGACCCCAAATCTGAAAATGTGACGAAAAATAGTACAAATAGTAGAAATGGAAGTAAAAGAAAATAAATGAATAATTATTATAAAAATTTGTATGGAATACTTATAAAGAGCTAATAAGTGGTACTATGTAATAATAATGTAATTACTTAATTACATTAATAAAAATAATTATTTATTATTTAATTTAAAATTTTATAATAAATAAGTGTATATACTAATTCATTATTTTTGAAAATGAATGATTAGAGATTTATAAAGTAAATAAATTATTTATTTTTCGAGGATAAATAATTGATTAATTATTTATTATTTAATTAATATTAAATAATAGATAAGATTAAATGCTAATTAACTATTCTTTAATAAATATTAAGGAATAAGTGAAGGCTAATGAAGTAAATAGATGAAATTTATTTTATTTATTTATTTTTTGAGGATAATTAATTAATTAATTATTATCAAATGATAATAACAATTAGATTATTTATTATCTAATTAATGAGAGGATGTAATTAGTTATGATTTATAATTACTAAAGGTATTTAATTAGTTACTGTTTAACTAACACTAAATAGTACTTAAATGTAAATAGTGTTAATTAAATAAAATAAATTTAATTAACACGTTAATGAAACAATTATAATAAGTTGTTTAAGGGTTTAATAAGTGTTTACCCCTTAAGAAAAATATTGTTACTTAATTAAATCATTAACCAATGATCGATTGAGTATCCTAACGGGTCAATAATAGTATAAGAGATTAAAATTGATATGTGATTAATTACTATTTAAATAGTATACAATAGAGTATAAATAATCAGCTATATGCTATGTTATGCTAATTGATAGACCAACATTATCAATCGAAAAATATTAATTAAAGCCTAGATTTACGTAGCTCGTCGAGCAGGCAAGTTTTCTAACTCAACTCAAGTATTATTTTTCAAATCATATTAGTGAATAATTATTGATGATTATTCACATCTATAATATTCATTGACATTCGCACTTCGTGCAATTAAATTCCCGTTCTATTATTTTTGGACTGTAAATTATTTAAAGTCCTTTCATCAATGAACTGTTATGAGCTGGATCTATGCTAATTGTATCAGCTAAATCGAACATGTTAAATTGATAAACTCAAATTATTTTAAAAGCTAATCCTACCAGTTGATTGGTATGGACTCTTCGACTGAGATAAAGAATAATTTTTATTAAAGCAGTAATTGGAAAACAATTATTGCTCGATTATTAAGTGTTTATGCATAAATCACCGGGTATTAAAGGTTGATTCCCTTGATTACCAAAACTTATTAAAAAGACCAGTTTAAATACTGACAACTTTCGCATATGTTCATGGTTATTTATAACCACTCAGTATCTATTATTCAATTATTGAATCTTGTTAAATGTTCTTTCAATCGAATTTCATTGTTGAACATTGATAGATAAATTCTTTCTAATCATGATATATCTCCTTTGTAATTAAATTTGCTAAGCAAACTAGTTGCTTACCCTTGCTATATCATGACGTTTATTTCAGCTAAATCAGAAAGTTCTACAAAGAAAGACAAAGGAAAAGGAAAAGTACAGGAGTAGTTTACTTTAAACTCTTAGGCCATATATTTGATGTAATTATTATGTAAACTTTTTTGTAATATTAAAGGTATGTGTTAAGTTAAGGTTAAGTAGACCTGACAAATATTGTTGTAGACTTTATTATAATGGACAATGTATGTTTATTATTCCGCAATAGTATATAGAATGCTTATGATGTTGATGGATCGTGAGCACCAAACTCGAGGTTAGAGACCCCGGATTTGGGGGCGTCACAGCAGCTGCATGTTACTGATATTAGCCATGATTCTATTAATTGATTCAAGTTAGGTTTAATTTGTGCAATATGCATGTACATAATTTGATATTGAGGCTGATGTTAGTCATGTATTGAATCAAATAATTTGCTAGCTGATGTTACTTATATATTTTCTTGCATTTTCTATCATCTCTTGCCTTATATAATATAATGTGCAGTGGTTAGTATTTGTTGGTTGTTCATCGGTTGAATGATTGGTATTGGTATTGTGAAATCTTGTCATATTAGTTATTTCTAACGGAATTCCCGACGGAATTTCTGTCAAAATTCTTCAATTGCAAATTTTGGCATATTTGTGGGCTCCACTTATTTTATTTATGTATTTACCTTAGTTTTCTAATATTAAAATAAATTAAGTAGTATTTACTTAGTTTTTTACCTACTAATAAAATAAAATAAAATGAACTAAGTAGCATTTACTTAGTTTTCCAGTAGTAAAAAAATAAATAATATAATATCATACAAAATAAATAAAGTAAATATAATAACATATGAATAAAATAAACTAAAATATAAATATAAATATAAATTAATTAAATATAATATAATTAAATTATATAATATAGTATAATACTAAATAAAATATATTAAAATATAATTAATTTAATTCAATTCAATTCAATATAATAACATATAAATAAATTTAACTAAATTACAAAAATAACGAAATATAATTAAAATATAATATAATTGAAATGAATTAAATTAAATTAAATACTATAATATAATATAATACAAAATAAAATATATTAAAATATAATAAATTTAATTCAATATAATAACATAAATAAATTTAACTAAATTACAAAAAATAAAGTAATTTAATTTAAATATAATATAATATAGTATATAATATAAAATAAATTAAATTAAATAATATTATATTATATTATATAAAACAAGTAAATAAAATAAAATAAAATGAAATATTAAATATATTTAATTAAAAAAATTAAATTATAATAAATTAAAATAAAATAAAGTATTATAATATAATATAATAAACTAAGTAGCATTTACTTAGTTCCACTGCTACATAAAGTAAAGTAAAAATAGTATAATATATTCATATAATAGTTCTCATAAACTCAGTATCATTTACTTAGTTTTCCATAATTACAATAAACTGCATATATATATATATATATATATATATGTGTGTGTGTGTGTGTGTGTGTGTGTGTGTGTGTGTGTGTGCGTGTAGTATAGTTTGGAGCTTAGAAACCCGCTTGACATTCACTCATTATGAATGAATGTCGAATAGTCCCTAGTTTGGGACTGTTACTAGATGTTATGTCTTTTACTTAGGTTGGTGCCAATTCACAGGGTACGTTTTTTTTTTTTTGAGGATTTTTCAGCTGATGTCTCTACATATTCTCCGAGTGCATACTTAGACTAAGTTGTCGTGGTCTATTTCATGTACTTAGAAACCATGGGGAGGTGCTGCTAAAATTTTCTTAAAATAGAAGAAACATGCTCAAGATTGGCACTAGTGAGAAGACGCATCCAGGAACGGGATAGAAGCCTATGTGACAACCCGGATTTTCAGTAGTTATGAAATCAGAATTTAATAAATAAAATTCTTATTATGAGAGTTGTCGAATTCGAATATATATATATATACATATATATATATATATATATATATATATATATATATATATACACACACACACATATATGTGTGTGTTATATATTTTGAAATATGTGATTTGGTGTGAAGAGATTAAGTGTGAATATAGAAGAGAAATATATATTTATATATTGGGATAATGAAGTTTAATAATTAATTAAACTATTGGAGAAAGTAAATGAAATTGCTACGAAAAGGATATTAACTGAATATTATTACTTAATTTGATTAAGTTAAAATTATACTATAAAATAATATAGTTTGATTATTATGTCTTGTTGACAATGGAATTGTTATGAATTAAGTTCCACAAATAATGAGAGTAATTCACTTAATTAAAGTAGTGAAAATATAAATAGATATTTATTTTAATAAAATGAGAAAGCAATGTATTACATATAAATGTAATATGTTAATGTAATACGATTGTAAATTTCATAAATAGTTAAAATATTTATTGAATAAAATAAATATTTTAGTTTGGATATTTATTAAGTTAAATAAATATTTGATGAAATTAGGGTGGAATAATTTAATTAAGTGTGCTAATATTAGTTAAATTGATGTTATGTAATTTAGTAGTTGATGCGTATTTTATTGTGCTATTGTGACGAGAATATTCTAATTTAATGAGATTGATGATAAAATTATAATTATAATGGCTAAATAGAAATTATAATTGTAATAATAAGGTTTAATTTTATTTCTTAAGAAATTGGGTTTAATTCAATTTAATTTAAAATATTAGAATTTGTTTAAAAGGTGTGACATAAGAACCTTATGGTAAGGGAATTATAAAAAAATAATTTAAAAGGGTGTTAAAAAGGGATTAGCCAAACATAGTCTTGTGACCCTTGGTATTTGTAACTGTTAAGCTAATTAGAATATACGTTAAAAATAAACTATCATTTTATTTTACATAAGGCAGGGTTTGAGAGTTCAGAGAAAGAGAGGAATTGAGGGAGAATGAATTCTCTGTGAATTTGAGAAGAAACCCTGAGAGGTCTAAGAGGAAGAAGAGAAGCAATCAACAAACCTTATCATCTAGTTAAGTTCAAGAGGTATAAACTACTTCTAAGTTTTTATCCTTGTTTCTTTAAGTTCTTCTTTGTAATGAATTTTGATGAATGATTTGAAGAGGAATTGTATATATGGGCTTGTGCATTTAACTAGTCTGTTATACATCATCTATAGTTGATTTTGTGTTAATCAAATTCATGTTCATGTGTAAACGAAGAAAAACTAGACTTTTGGTTTTATTGTATATTATATGGTCTGTTTTAGAATCAAAATTGGCTTTGAATTCATGCTCTAAACTGTAAAATTGGTGATGGATTATACTTAATATGTTGAGAAACGAAAACAATGCAAGTTAAACGGATCAATTTGGTTGAATATCGAATTCGTGGTGAATGATTCCGCTAAGTATGTTAAAATATGAAAATTAGCATGTTTTGTTGTATGGTTTGCTAATGGAAGCTTGTCCCAGGTCATATAGACTTGTTATATGATAACTAAGAAGTCTAATAAAGGGATTTGTGACACAAATTTTGGGGTTTTGCTGAAGCAAAGCCTGTCTTGGTCTGTTGCCGAGCTGGGCCACTTCCCAAGCCAAAACCAACGCAGCTGCGCTGGTCTCCGCTAATGCCAAAAATATTTTTCTTGTAATCTAAACTTTTGGGCGTATGTATTAAAGTTCCATATGCTCTATTATGAGTCTTAAATAATTTTCGGATTGGTTATGAAAGAATTAGCTTAATCTAGTATGATTTGTTAGGAATTTTCTAATAAAAATACTAAAATGTTTTGAATATAATTATGGTGAAGCTAAACTGGTGTAAAGGCTTCTAAAGTCTTGTGGTTATATGTTTAGTTGGCTATCACAGTGCCTAGCATGAGAGGGATTGGTCAGAGTTCGGAACATGAATTGCGAGAGTCAATATATGACTATGTTGATTGAGTAAGGAACTCAGTCCTTATACTTGATAAGTGAGATGCAACATGTATGATAAACTAGAATTTTAATGTCTATGATTTTATAAGTTAAGTATGCAATTATGTGCTATGTGATGCATGAAAACTGTTTGATTTGCTGAGTTGTCAAGCTCAATCTTTCAAAAATAACCTTTTTGCAGGTTAAGGATGCAATGCGATGTTATCTGCCATATGGATGGTAACAATCAGGAGGCGTGCAAGAAAATAAACTTGCTTAATCTAAAAGTTAGTTGATCTATGTTAAAAGTTTCTAATACAAGTAGTTGGCAGTTTTCGACGATTGTTTAATGTTAGAATGTAAATCCTGAATATTTATTAAGATGTGTAATCTTACTTTGTAAGGCTGATAAAGCAAATCATAGAATGGACATGATTCTGAGTTATATATATTTAAAGGTTGTGATTCAGGGAATAAAAGAAAGATTTTAGAAAAGAAGTTTAAGTTTTTCCGCATTATTTATTAGTTATAACATCGAATAATGATGTAAAGATAGAATGAGATTGTATTGTTAACGAGCAAAGTCGAGAATGAAATTGTCCAGATTTTGGGGTCATTACAGTCTAACCCTTGTAGAGTGGAGATACTAGAAAAATATAATTCATACATGGACCACATACATGAATATCCCTGATCTGAATGTGTCTTTTGTTCAGTTAAAGATGTCAGCCGACCAGAGTTGGATGTACAGTAGGATACCTATTGATTGGAGGGGATTAATGGACGCTTACCGTGAAGGGGTGTGTAATTTTTTGAACAAAGCAATAGAACATGCTGATGATCCGAACGAAAAGATGAGATGCCCCTATGTCAAGTGTAAAAACCTGATCTGGAAGATAGCCAACGAGATTCAATTCAACTTATTTTCCTGTGGTTTTGTGGATGGATATTCCGTATGGATTCATCACAGAGAATCAGCTAAGTTGGGGGAACTGACTGACAGTGTAGACCAACCAGTTCACGGGAATTCATACGCCGATAACTATGATGTCGTGGAGATGTTGGTCGATGTTTATGGGCCTAACAATATAAATTGAGCTAAAAATGAGCATTCGTCAGGTAGTGCTCAACACGATCTAAATGATACAACTGATGCCTTTTACAAGATGCTATCTAAATTAAAGGTCCCATTGTATCCTAGAAATGATAAGCACACCAAGCTATCTGCAGTGACTAAGCTCTTACACTTCAAGAATAAGCATGACTGCAGTGAGAGATGTTTCAATGATTTATTTGCTCTTATCTACGAGTTCTTACCCAAGGATCATACTTTGCCCGCAAATTATTATGAAGTGAAGAAGATGATAAAGTGGTTGAATATGGGGTATCAGAAGATCGATACTTATGAGCAGGATTGCATGTTATACTATGGGGGGACAGAGATAAGGTGTAGTGTGATATATGCAACTTACCTCGGTACTAGGTGACAAAACGTGAGGGAAGGAGAAACATTTGCCCAAAAAGATCTTACGATACTTTTCTCTTGCGTCGAGGCTTCAACGGCTATTCATGTCATTCTACACAGCTCAGCATATGAGTTAACATAGAACAAGGGACGTCGTGCCTAGTCAACTGACTCACCCTACAGATGGAGATGAATATTTGATGAAAATGTTTCACATGTTGCGGAGGAAATCAGAAATGTGAGGCTCGACATGGCTACGGATGACTTTTGCCCATTTAATAATTTTAGTCAGCCTTACTCTGTTTGACCAGTCATCATAGTAGCTTCCACCGTCAATGTGCATGAAGGATCCGTATTTGTTCTTGACTTTACTCATACCTGGAGATAAGAGTCATATAAAAGACATAAACGTGTACCTCAGGTTGTTAGTCAATGAACAAAAGACAATGATAATGCACGAAAAGATTTAGAGGCACTGAACATCAGGCCGGAATATATTGTGGCTTCGCCCTAACAATACAAAACCTAAAGCTCCATTTTATTTTACCAAGCAACAATTTGAAGACATATGCAAGTGGGCAAGTCAATTGAAGCTCCCAGGTGGATATGCTTCTAACATATCTCATTGCAGTAAGGTTGAGCAGTTAAAAATTAATAGGTTCAAGAGTCACGATTGTCATGTATTCATGCAGACGTTGATGCCAAATGCATTTCATGAGATATTACCCAGAAAAGTTGTGGATATATTGACCGAACTTTCTAATTTTTTTCGGGATCTATGCTCAACTGTAATAAGGTTCAGTGATGTGGAGCAGATGGAGAACAATATTGTGTTTACCATTTGTAAACTCAAAATGGTCTTCCCTTCAGGGTTCTTTGACTCGATGGAACATCTACCTATTCATCTACCGTATGAACTTAAACTTGGAGGACCGGCGCAATATCGGTGGATCTATCCTTTTGAGAGGTAATATAATCTACAAATTGCATTCTGCTGAGCATATTAAATACTCGTATTAATAATACTCATATTCAATTAACATATTTTAGGTATATGCGTCGATTAAAGCAAAAAGTCAAAAACAAAGCTCACGTAGAGAGTTCTATTACTGAACGCTATACGGAAGAAGGGCTTGTTAACTTCTGCTCATTAGATAGTTAGATTGCTTAAATTTGTCTAAATTTGGTTACCTTTGATTGCAGATGCGGAATGTACCCTTATGTTGAGAAAACGACAACTGCAACCATCATTGATGGGGTTGCACCAATAAAGATGTATGTATATATATGGAACAACTTAACTATTGCAACACTATTGTGTTAACAGAGGATGTTGTCTTACTGTAAATTCGAAATTAGAAAAAAATTTCTACTCCAATACTTCGTTGATGTAGTTAAGTTATTCCACAACACTGTTGTGGAAAGTGTTAGTGTATAGAAAAATTATGCTTATTAGAGTGCAAGATCTGGTGACCAGTTAAGGCTTATAGCTACTATTTGTTATGGTTCGTGTGTGTGTGTGTGTATATATATATATATATATATAGATATAGATATATATAGACCGTGTGGTTCATTGATGCAAAATGTATTCCAGATCTTTTTATCCGTTCATTTTTGTCATAATTGGCTTCCAATATTGCAGGTCCTCTAAGGATTCAAAGATGAGTTTTGGAGCTGAAGGAGGGCACGCCTGCAAGTGCGGATCAAACAGCACATGTAATCCTTGCAACTGTTGATGAGATGATCAAATTAATGGACTGACCATTACCAAATAAAGCATCTAGTAGTTGTAATTTTGTCTTCCTGTTTGAAAGCATGTTATAATTTTATAATAAGGAGCTATAAGTAATTATCCAAATCAAGTCTTGGACTTGTTTGCTTAGGCAACTTGGTCCTTTTGTGTAACTATGTTCTCTGCTTTGTGGGTATGGGAATTATGATGTATTGATGTGTGAAGGACTTATTGAAATTTATGGAACTAATGAAATTAATATCATTATCACTTTCAATTGTTTTATGATTTGATGTTGTATATTGTGTAGAATTGCAATACTTAAAAATAAAATTAATTATATGATTTGATCAATGGCTATTTTGAGTTGTAAAAGTTAATAGAAATAACTAAGCCTAGAATTTCAGATGTATAGATCGACTTATATATTATATCACCCAACTGAGTATGATAGATAAGAAATCTTCATGTATAGGATCTTTCAATTGTAAATCTATGTTAATTTGAATATTTGAGAAATCGTAGAGGAAATGCTAAGAGATCTCATGATGTAGAGTTGGATCACATCAAGAATTGGAAGAAAACTACATTGCAAAACTTAAAGAATGTAGAGTCAGATCGTACGTAGAGCGCTCAAGAACGTAGAGTTAGATTGTAGAACTCAGACGTAAAGTGAGATCGTAGAACTCAATGACATAGAATCAGATCGTTGTGCTATAGATAGATCTAGCTATACTTAGAAACAAGAACTCAAAACAAATGATCGTAAAGTAGGAAAGACCAAGTAAGTATATCCTATGTTTAAGAACTTAGAGCGGTCAAGTACAAGAATGACCCATCAATTATACAACTTTTACCAACTCTGATAGTTAGGTTAAAATGAGCTTGCACGTGTCACTTAAAGAGGAAATAAAGAATTGTCAATGAGAAGATTGTACGAGGTTTAATGTTGATGAAGATGACATATGTCCAACCTACTCAACCCTTATCTCTCCCAATGGATAAGTTCTCCAACAGTCAAGATTTTTTCAAAGATTTAAAAGGAGAAAGGTACATACATGAAAGATAACTTTTGACAGTCCAAAGAACTAAAGCTCTCAATCTCTGTGTACTCAAAGCTTTAAAACAAGAAAGTGCTAAACTAAAATTTAATCATCTCTCTCTTTTAGAAGATAATGAGTAGCACCTCCACAAGAATCACATCTCTTTATAATTGCTATAGCACTTATGCTTTTAAGGACCTAGTGTTCTCATAGTATCTAAGTGAATCTTTGTAATAAATTAACTTCTTAGTAAATATGTAATAGATTTTCAGAAAACCTAGTAGAGGATCCCTTCTTAAGATGAGAAGAAAAGTGGGTTGGGCGATGATAAAATTATAAATTTTATAAACTACCTAAAAGTTACTACTAGTTATAAGATTTATTATTTTGAAAATTTAAATTAATTGAGTTTGAAAATATCTCAAATTAATTTTTTAAAACTTAATAGTAATGTTATAATTTGAAACGGATGGAGTATTATGTTACATAATCTGATTAATATACTACTTGATAATTAGTCTGATAAAAAATGAGAGAGAGAGAGAGAGAGACCTCCCACCTCTTCCCCTCTTCTAGACATATTTTAATTAGCTCCCTTTGAGACCTAACAAGTGGAAACAAAGATTGCACTTTATTATATCAAGCTTCACAAATATAGTGCTCCAATGGTTTCCTTCGAAACTAATTCTAATATTGATAATGGTAACAGACCACCCAATTGTTGTATAAGAGAAAAATTTATTAATTAAAAAGTACGTATTTAGGCATACAAGGATGCTATATATATATAATGAGCTTTTTGAGATAGTCATAGAAAGACCTACATCCCTACAAAACTGAGCCTACATCTGATTGTCCTAACAAAGAAAGTAGCGAAGACTAGATCATAATGGAGAGACAAACGACAAAAAGTTTGTTGGACTAGTGGACAAGAAATCAAGAACATCCTCTTTATAACTCTAGATGAAGACTTACTCGAACGAAAATGTTGTCTAGTTGCATAACAGTCAATGAAGTATGGAAACCACTTCTAATTATGCATAAAGGAACAAAAAAAGTAAGAAAGAACAAGCGGTCTTTTATTACTCAACAATATGAGATGTTATCTTATGTCAATAGTGAAATCATCACAAAATACATGTACTATAACTATAACAAACCAGGTCGATCACTACATAGCTAACTGCAACAAATTTATGAAGAGTGAAGTTAAAAAGAACTAACTTAGTTAATGTAAGTGGGATCATAATAAAAATTAAAACTAATAATTCAATCTCTCTAATTTCTTAGAATATTGCATTTCTATCTATGCATATATTGACAATTTCAAACTATTTCCTTCACGCGATAGATAACCAATTAGTGTTTGATCAGCTGCGCGCATCAGTGCAATGCGGCATGCTTCGTGCCTCTTCTATGGGATTCTATATTTATTAGGCGGTGCCATCCCTTAATATGCAAAGTACATTTTTTTACACTTTTATTATTATTATAAACATCAGCACGTGACTCTGAGGATTTGGCGCCAGCGCGCACCATAAATTGAAGTCAATGCAGCTAAAACACAGCCAGATTAAGAGTAACTTATAGAAAGAGAAGTCAAGAACACATGCTAGGTAGAACTCTGGTCCATGAAACTGAGAATCTGTACACATTTACCTCAAGAGAATGCATTATCTCGCTATCTTCCTGCGGTTATTGATCTAAATTATGTATAAAAAAAATTACACTTTTGTATACATATCTTCTTTCTGGGTTTTCTTTCTTAAAATAATCATGGAAGTACTGATGAAAAGTGAAATGTGAAAGTAAATTGCATACTAGATATGATGGTAATGATCATCAGAGGCATCTCCGTTTTCTCCATTGCTTATGCTAGCTGATGAAACTGTTTTTATAAACTAAATGGTGTATATTGAAGTGACTGGGTTACTTATAACTTATAATATATTTTGGATAACAAAAATAAATTTATTAAAATGAGAAAATTAAAAGTTTGAAAAGAGTTGTAAAAATACATACAATCGAAATGCACTATAAGTTCAACAGAACTTATGTTAATCCCGACAGAAGGTCCATCAAAAATAACTTAGGCCCGACGGAAATAACCTCGACAAAATTCCGTCCGAAATAAGCTTAATTATAACCCTAATCGCTTCCCCCCTTCTCCGCTGCACCAACCATTTTCTTTCTCTCTCTTCTACACCTCTCTCTCTCACCTTTGCACCACCCTCTCTCTCTCACCTCTGTTCACTGTCATCGCCAGTGACCTCCTCCTCCTCCTTTTCCCTTTTCCGGTGATATCCCCTCCTTCATCCTCCTCTGTTGACTAGTTGCTCCTGTTGTCACTGCTCACGTCCGTCTCCGGTAATATCTTACTCCTCTGCTAACTGCTCCTCTACAGGATCAATTAAGGGTTAAAGGTTAGCCTGCCTAAGTTAGTTAAATTATTTTTCCCTAATTTGTTTCCTAAATTTTTTATCAGCTTGGGTATTTAGGGTTGCCCTAATTTTTTTTTTTTTACCAATTTTGTTCCTTAATTTGACTGACAGCTTGCATATATAGCTTTTAAATTTTGTTTGATTGCTTGGATTTTTTGACTGGCAGATTAAATTTTTCCCCAATTTTGTTCCTTAATTTGACTGGCACCTTGCATATACAACTTTTAAAATTTGTTTGATTGGTTGCATTTTTGACTGGCAGCTTACATTTTTCCCCAATTTTGTTCCTTAATTTGCATATATAGCACATAATTAGCAGCTTGGATATTGCTTATGTTTGATTAGCAACTTATGTTAGACTGAATTTTTAGTTATACTTGTGCAATGGCAGCTGCATGTTACTGATATTAGCCATGATTCTATTAATTGATTCAAGTTGGGTTTAATTTGTGCAATATGCATGTACATAATTTGATATTGAGGCTGATGTTAGTCATGTTTTGAGTCAAATAATTTGTTAGCTGATGTTCTTATATATTTTCTTGCATTTTCTATCATCTCTTGCCTTATATAATATAATGTGCAGTGGTTGGTATTTGTTGGTTGTTCATCGGTTGAATGATTGGTATTGATATTGTGAAATCTTGTCATACTAGTTATTTCTAACGGGATTCCCGAAGGAATTTCTGTCATAATTCTTCAATTGCAAATTTTGGCATATTTGTGGGCTCCACTTATTTTATTTATGTATTTACCTTAGTTTTCTAATATTAAAATAAATTAAGTAGTATTTACTTAGTTTTTTACCTACTAATAAAATAAAATGAACTAAGTAGCATTTACTTAGTTTTGCGGTAGTAAAAAAATAAATAATATAATATCATACAAAATAAATAAATTAAATATAATAACATATGAATAAAATAAACTAAAATAAAAATATAAATTAATTTAATATAATATAATTAAATTATATAATATAGTATAATACAAAATAAAATATATTAAAATATAATTAATTTAATTTAATTTAATTCAATATAAAAACATATAAATAAATTACAAAAAATAAAGTAATTTAGTTTAATATAATATAATTGAATTGAATTAAATTAAATTAAATAATACAATATAATATAATATAAAATAAAATAAAATAAAATATATTAAAATATAATTAATTTAATTCAATTCAATATAATAACCTATAAATAAATTTAACTAAATTACAAAAAATAACGTAATATAATTAAATATAATATAATATAATTGAATTAAAATAAATTAAATACTATAATATAATATAATACAAAATAAAATATATTAAAATATAATAAATTTAATTCAATATAATAACATATAAATAAATTTAACTAAATTACAAAAAATAAAGTAATTTAATTTAAATATAATATAATATAGTATAATATAAAATAAATTAAATTAAAAAAATAAAATGAAATGAAATAAATTAAACTAAGATAAATAAATTAAATTAAATTAAATAATATTATATTATATTATATTATATAATACAAGTAAATAAAATAAAATATTAAATATATTTAATTAAAAAAATTAAATTAAAATAAATTAAAATAATATAAAGTATTATAATATAATATAATATGATATAATAAACTAAGTAGCATTTACTTAGTTCCACTGCTACATAAAGTAAAGTAAAAATAGTATAATATATTCATATAATAGTTCTCATAAACTGAGTAGCATTTACTTAGTTTTTCATAATTACAATAAACTGCATATATATATATGTGTGTGTGTGTGTGTGTGTGTGTGTGCGCGTACGCGCGCGCGCATGTAGTATAGTTTGGAGCTTAGAAACCCGTTTGACATTCACTCATTATGAGTGACTGTCGAATAGTCCCCAGTTTGGGACTGTTACTGGATGTTATGTCTCTTACTTAGGTTGGTGCCAATTCATAAGGTATGTTTTTTTTTTTTTTGAGGATTTTTCAGCTGATGTCTCTACATGTTCTCCGAGTGCATACTTAGACTAAGTTATCGTGGTCTATTTCATGTACTTGGAGACTATGGGGAGGTGCTGCTAAAATTTTCTTAAAATAGAAGAAACATGCTCAAGATTGGCACTAGTGAGAAGACGCATCTAGGAACGGGATAGAAGCCTATGTGACAACCCGAATTTTCAGTAGTTATGAAATCAGAATTTAATAAATAAAATTCTTATTATGAGAGTTGTCGAATTCGAAAATATATATATATATATATATATATATATATATATATGTGTGTGTGTGTGTGTGTGTGTGTGTGTGTGTGTGTGTGTGTTATATTTTGAAATATGTGATTTGTTGTGAAGAGATTAAGTGTGAATATAGAAGAGAAACATATATTTATATATTGGGAAAATGAGGTTTAATAATTAATTAAACTATTGGAGAAAGTAAATGAAATTGCTACGAAAAGGATATTAACTGAATATTATTAATTAATTTGATTAAGTTAAAATTATACTATAAAATAATATAGTTTGATTATTATGCCTTGTTGACAATGGAATTGTTATGAATTAATTTCCATAAATAATGAGAGTAATTCACTTAATTAAAGTAGTGAAAATGTAAATATATATTTATTTTAATAAAATGAGAAAGCAATGTGTTACATATAAATGTAATATGTTAATGTAATACGATTGTGAATTTCATAAATAGTTAAAATATTTATTGAATAAAATAAATATTTTAGTTGGGATATTTATTAAGTTAAATAAATATTTGATGGAATTAGGGTGGAATAATTTAATTAAGTGTGTTAATATTAGTTAAATTGATGTTATGTAATTTAGCAGTTGATGCGTATTTTATTATGCTATTGTGCTGAGAATATTCTAATTTAATGAGATTGATGATAAAATTATAATTATAATGGCTAAATAGAAATTATAATTGTAATAATAAGGTTTGATTTTATTTCTTAAGAATTCAATTTAATTTAAAATATTAGAATTTGTTTAAAAGGTGTGACATAAGAACCTTATGGGTCACGTCTTAAGATCCCCCTAGTAGCAGTACCAGCAGGTATCAAGTGTTGAGCCTGCCAAGGATACCCACGTATACACTACTTGGAGGTAATAATATTTCTTATGTTTCTCGTTATATCATAATGTATCACATAATATAAATTATTATTAGTAATGTTATATTTATTTTCGCAAGCTCTAGCCAGTGTCTGAGAGCACTTGTTGGACCATCACATACGGGCGCTGGCTTGGACGACACCATGTTCCAGAGTGTTATGGAGGTGGTGTCGGAGTGCGGATCCGATATTCCGTCGTCAGGACCTTCCCAGTCGTGCTAGCCTCCACCAGCTTGTGCATGACATTGCAGTAGGGGCCACCATCGAGAGTACGGGTATCCCTCTAGAGCAGTTCAATGTGATATGCGACGAGGTGGTCCGGATGGTGGTTACCCTACTCATGGAGGCTTTTGACCCGCTGCTGAGTCAGCCCTCGACTACTCAAGTATAATTTCTTTTTATTGTAAGTTCATTATTCTGCATGTTATTTATTTTTCACTTAGTTATTTCTTCAATACTCTCATACGGACTAATGACTTATATTTTTAATTGTATCAACATGGTGGCGATGGCAATGTCTCTGGTGATGGAGAGTAGGTTGGTGATACAAATCGCGAGCGGGGAGATGATGACGAGGATTTTCAAACGCCATAGCAGTGACGTCGACCCCCGCCCGATGATTATCCTCCTACTGGTGGTATTACTAGATTGTGTTGATATTTTGTATAGCATTAGTTTAGATGTTATGTAAAATAATTGTAAATTATTGTAGTTTAGCTTGTTTCTTTGTAAATCAATGTATTTTACGTCGTGTTTGGTAAATAATTGAAGAGTCGCATTATTCTTTGTAGTTTACAAGTTATATCATTGTAGTTTAATATAACCGTGTATATATATTGTTCTTCAAAGTAGTTATGTTATGTTGATTACAATATAAGTTGCATGGATGTAGTGAATGGTTATTTATTGTATGTATTGTTGGAATAAAACAGGTTATACGTACAAAAATGGGGTTTAAAAACCTAGAAACTACAAAAACAAAAACAATATTTTAAAAAAATAGGCTATTTCCGACATAATAAAGTAATTCCGACGGAATTTCTATTGAAAATAAGGAAATTAATTTAATTTTAAAATCCTCTATTGCCGATGGAATAATCCTTAATGCTGACGAAAATTCCGTTCGAATTAGTCTACGACAGATCAATTTTTAAGCTGCCACGTGTCCTCTTATTTTCAACGGACTATATCCATTGACACTAATTCGTTGACCATAACAACCCCTATCCTCGATGGACTAATCTTCGACGAGGCTAAATACGAAGGAATATTCTGTCGGAAATAAGATTATTCCGTCAGAATAAGCTTAGTTCCGACGGAATATTCCTTCGGAAATAACCATTTTTTAGGTAGTGTTTCCTCCTCTATTTGTCTCCTTTATTTAGTGGCTTCAATACTTGGTGTCAAAGCCAGGTACAAGAGGGACTTTTGAGAGTGTTTGAGAGTTAAACATGTGAGGAAAAGTGAGAGTGAGAGACGGTCGTGGGAGTTCCTTATTACTTGCATAAATTTTTTTTTAGATGGGTGATTTTCAAGTCATTGGCGGAATCAAAAAGCTCAATAACCAAAATTATAATGTTTGGTTAACATGCATGATATCTTACATACAAGGCCAAGCCTTCGGTAATGAACGGAAACGAAATTACTTAACCGAAGGTTGAGGATGCGAGTGGTACACTGCGGAAATGGAAGATAAAAGCAGGTAACGCGATGTTTGCTTTAAAGATAATGATCGAAGAAGATGTGCTAGAGCACGTTCGAGATGCCCAAACCCCTCACGAAGCTTGGAATACGTTCGTCAAGCTGTTCTCAAAGAAGAATGACACGAGGCTCCAACTTCTAGAGAGTGAGTTGTTGTCCGTAGCGTAGCGTGACTTGACAATCGCTCAGTACTTTCTTAAGGTGAAGTCGTTATGTTGGGAAATTTTTGAGTTGGATCTAAAAGCTCCAATCGATGAAACCAGGATGAAGAGAATAATCATCCATAGTTTGAGACCAGAATTCAGGGGCTTTGTTGCTGCAGTGCAGGGATGGAAAAATCAACCATCACTTGTTGAGTTCAAAAATATGCTTGTTGGACAAGAAGCAGTAACTAAGCAAATGGGAGGAGTCTCTCTGAAGGGTGAGGATGAAGCGCTCTACACCAATAAAAGCAGAGGGATTTTCAAGCTGCATACGGTTGGTAGGTTTAAAAAAATTGATGATAAGGCAATAAGTCATCAAGGCGAAAGAATGCGCTCGTGGGGGGGCTTCGAAGAATCATGGGAATAGCAGAAAGTTCAAAGGGAAGTGCTACAATTACGGGATGAAGGGTCACATGGCGAAAGCTTATTGGTCGAAGAAACAGCCGGTGGAGAGTAACGTTGCTACTTCCAAAAGCAAAAAAGAATGGGATAGTGAGGCATTATTTGCAGCAGAAGAGGAGTTAGCTCTCACAGCAACTACGTCCGAACACATTGATTATGAGAAAGATTGGATCGTTGATTCGGGATGCTCAAATCATATGACAGGCGAGAAAGAAAAGTTGCACAATTTGTCAGAATATAAGGGAAGCCGAGAGGTGGTGATAGCCAACAAATCAAAGTTACCAATAGCTCATATCGGTAATACAATAGTCTCTCCTTAGTATAGTGCTATTGAGGTGCCGCTTCAAAATATCTACCACTTCCCATGTATGAAGAAAAATCTTCTTTCGATATCACAATTAACATCTACAGGCCATTTTGTCCAGTTTGGTCCACAAGATGTGAAGGTTTATCGTAACCTTGAGATTATAAAAGAGCTGGTGGTGAAGGAACGAAGACTAGAGTTAGTTTATATGATGTCTGCAAAATACTGCATATGTGAAAAAGACAAGAAAAAACGAGACAACAGACTTATAGCATATGCGATTAAGTCACGATAGCTATTTCAAGCTAGATTTGATGATGAAAAGATCAATGCTAAAGGGACTTTCCCAACTTGAAGTAATAACAGACACAATATGCACAAGGTGTCAGTATGGTAAAGCGCATCAGTTGTTATATGAAGAGTTCAAATTTAAAGCTAAGGAACCATTAAAGTTAATTTACTATGATGTGTTTGGACCCGTCAAGCAAACCTCTATTGGTGGGATGAAGTACATAGTGACCTTTATTGATGACTTTTCCAGATATGTGTGGGTTTACTTCATGACGCAAAAATTTAAAACTTTTTCAAAGTTCAATGAGTTTAAGAAAGTAGTGGAAGCAAAAGTTGGTAAAGCAGTTAGTTATCTACGCACCAAAAATGGAGGAGAGCATGCCTTAGACGAGTTTTGCGATTTTCTTCGGGAGTACCGAATATGCCATCAGTTCACATGTCCTAGCACTCCACAACAAAATGGAGTAGCAGAAAGGAAGAACAAGCACTTGGCAAAAATATGTCGAAGTATGCTTCATGCGAACAATGTTCTAGGACGTTTTTGGGCAGAAGCAATGAAGATTGTGGCTTTTATAATCAATAAGCTTCCTCAACAAAGGTTATGTTTTATTTCAACCTTTGAAAAATTATGGAACACGAAGCCTACAGTTAGCTATTTTCTTGTATTTGGTTGTGTTTGCTATGTTTTTGTACTTGACCATTTGCGTAGCAAGATGGACAAAAAGGTTGTTAAGTGTATTTTTTTAAGATATGACAATCAAAGAAATGGGTGGAGGTATTGTGATCCTACAATTGGAAAGTGCTACACGTCTCGAAATGTGATGTTTGATGAAGCGTCTTCATGCTGGTCCTCGAAAAAAATGAGATACTACCAGACTCAAATGTTATTAAAAATGAGTTACAATCTGCTCAAATTCAGCTGAGCTTAGGTAAACCTGAAGATGCAAATGATGGTAGTGATGTCAAGGAAGCTGTGGCTCAAAGTCCCTAGCAAACTGGTGTGTTTTTTAATAACCAAGCATGGAAGGTGAGCCTAGTGAAGCAGAAGCACCAACTCAACAACCAAGCAAAGAAGGTGAGCCTAGTGAAGCAGAAGCACCAACTCCCCTCAGAAGATCAACAAGAGCCAAAAAGCCAAACCCAAATATACCAACGTCGCCATAATAAAAGAAATAGATGCAAAAGAACTAAAAACATTTGAGGAAGCACTTCAGAATCCGGAATGGAATAAAGCTATGGTCAAAGAGATTAATGTATTAGAACGAAACCAGAGTTGGGAGCTCGTACCAAAGTCTAGATATATGAAGCCTATTTCTTACAAATGGGTGTATAAGATAAAGCGCCGCAAAGATGGATCAATTGAGAGGCACAAGGCTCATCTGGTAGCTCGGGGGCTTTCTCAAAAATATAGACTAGACTATGATGAAACGCTTAGTCCAATTGCAAAGCTTATGACTGTACGAGTCTTACTTGCACTTGCAGCTAATAAAGATTGAAACTTGTGGCAGTTGGATATGAAGAACGTGTCCTTGTATGGGGAGTTGGATCGGGAGATCTACATGAGTTAAATGATGGGCTTTCAAAGTCAAGATCATCCTAAATATGTGTGTAAGATACGAAAAGCACTCTATGGGTTAAAGCAAGCACTGAGAACTTGGTATGGTAAGATTACTGAATTTTTGACTCATTGTGGCTATTCGGTGACACCTGTGGATTCTAGTTTGTTTGTCAAACCTAGTGGAAGAAAGCTGGCTATTGTGCTAGTATATGTGGATGATTTAATCATAACAAGAGATTACGAAGAATAAATTCTCCAAACAAAGGAGAATTTATCAGTTCGTTTTCAGATGAAAGAACTTGGTCAGCTCAAGCATTTTCTTGGTCTAGAGGTGGATCGTACACAAGAAGGGATATTTCTCTGTTAACAGAAATATGCCAAAGATTTGTTGAAAAAGTTCGGGATGTTTGAATGTAAGCCGATCTCAACACCGATGGAACCGAATGCCAAGATATGTACACACGAAGGCAAAGATTTGAAAGATACAACAATATATCCACAATTGGTGGGTAGTTTGCTTTATTTAACTTTAACTAGACTCGATATCTCTTATGCAGTTAGTGTGATGAGTCAATACATGCAAAATCCAAAGAAGCCTCATTTGGAAGCAGTTCGATGAATTCTCAGATATGTGAAGGGTACAATTGACTATGGTTTGTTGTACAAGAAAGGTGAAGATTGCAAGTTAATAAGCTACTGTGATGCTGATTATGCAGGAGATCATGACACCCACAGATCAACTATCGGGTATGTGTTTATGCTTGGATCAGGAGTAATTTCTTGGTGTAACAAGAGACAACCGACAGTATCTCTGTCAACAACGGAGGCAGAATACCGAGCAGCAGCAATGGCAGCTCAAGAGAGTACGTGGCTAATACAGCTGATGAATGATTTACATTAACTAGTGGACTATAAAATTCCATTGTACTGTGACAATGACAACCAGTCGGCAGTTCGTTTAGCGGAGAATCCAGTCTTTCATGCGAGAACAAAATATGTTTAAGTGCACTATCATTTTATCAGGGGAAAGGTCCTGGAAGAAGAGATTGAGCTGAAGCAAATTAAGTCAGAAGACCAAGTTACAGACTTATTCACAAAAGGTTTGAGTGGCAGCAAGTTTTAAAGATTTTGTCATCAGCTCGGCATTGTAAAGAGTTTGAAAGCTGATGTTGGGGGAGAGTGTTAGAGTTATCAACATCAGTATGTGACTGTGAGGATGTGTTGAACAAGTCTAGTTTGTTTTTGACAAATATATGCTTTTATTCAGGTTTTTTAATAAGTCAGGAATTGTCCTAGTCTTAAGGAGGTTATTGCTGCACGTGTTTAGAGTAACTGGTTATCTTTCTGTTCCTATTTTTTAGTAAGTTTCTGTTGATGGTTTTGCCTATAAAAGACTTGTATTAGGTGAAGTTTTAAATAGTCATCATATAAAAATAAAAGTATTCTTTCCTCCTCTGTTTGTCTCATTTATTTAGTGGCTTCAACAAATAGCCCTCAAATTCAATGGCCAATTATGCAGATAAGGCTTTTGATTACGATAACCATTAGATAAATACGGAAGACTAAATTGAAAATTTTTAATTTCTCTTATTATATTTTTGTACTTTAATTTGACAATTACCAAATTTCTTTCGGTAACTACAATTATTAGTATAAAATTGTATAATTCAAAGAATAATTAATTAACTAGCAGTGTAAATTTGAGCTGAGAGGTATAGTTCTTTTTTTACTACTAATTGTATTATGAGATAGCGAGTGATACAATCATGACATAGTTTTATATTTTAGTCAATACGGAAAGAATCAAAGTTTGGATCAAGTTAATATTACCATTCAAACAAGATACCAGTAATCTAATCTTATTTTGACACTTGACAATGAGAGGTACACGTACATGAATTAAGTAACAAGTTATATATGACGCTTGCGCTAGCAACACCTATTTCTAAAAAGACAATGATCTTTTGTAGGCAACAGATATTTCCGCAGTAATTTTTGATACTTTCGCATGTGGGGCTCATTTTTTAACCAAACCAATATTAATATATCAACTTAACTAACATAGAGAATGTGTGACGCTCCCAAATTTGGGTATATACCACCCAATTTAAGTCATCAAAATACATTCTAAAAACACAAAATTTTTTATTTACAACTATTATAATGTCGTGCAAAATATGGCAACACACGTTTTAAATTCTCAATACAATTCTTATGTCATATATAGTACGACAGTATTCAAATCTAAAACCTTACTATAATAATTGCCTCACTATTTTACAACATGGTAAGGATTACTATAGTTACCAACTCGGACCATCACTTTATTCCCTTGTTTTTTCCGCAAGACCCAGCTACACTCTTATTACCTGAAAGGAATTGTGAAGCAAAAGGGTGAGCACAAATAACTAAGTAAAGAATATCATGACTAAGATAACGAAGAATAAATTATCTTTAACCTTCAACAATAATAAATCAGATATTTAAAGATAATAAATTTTCAAAAATAACTATAGCGGAACCAACAATCCATTAGAAGAGTCAAGTAGTACATAATGTCTACTATCTTCTCCCATTTAAAAATTCACCATCAATATTTTATCCTTGTAACACCAATCAATAATTCCTCTTTACACCAATCAATAATTCCTCTTTGCACCCAGGTCAAAGAGAACTTTCATCACATATCTTTGCTTGTAACACCAAAGGTCATGATTATACCAATTCATAATTACTATTCATAATCATGTTAATTCACAAATTTTGGTCATAATCATATCGATCAATTCATCTTTGCACCCAGACCAAAGATATTCAATTGTAACACCAATGGTCGTGATCATGCCAATCAATAATTCATCTTTGCACCCAGGCCAAAGAGAATTTTTACCACGTGTCTTTACCACACAAGCAAAAGACACTCAACAATAATACTGTCTTTGTACCTAAGCCAAAGACATTCTGAATAACTTAGTTTTGATAATTAGTACAAATCAATAATATGATGAATGGACAGAAATAATCAGAATAACAAGATAAAAATAAACATTAGTGATTTTTAATTTAATTTAACACGATATCCAGAAAATCGATTTGAGTTCTTGGTTGAATATAAAATTCAAGAAAATATAAGGTTCACATTTCAAATATTACGATTAAATTTAATAGTAAAATTCAGGTAAAAATATTAGATGAAGTACAAACTATTAAATATATTCTACTAATTTCAGAAATTTTCACCATTTAATGATAAGGTTGTGGAAATGAATAATAATTTCTTACCATAAATGGAGGAGTAAGAAAAAAAATGATATCTCTTACGTTAGTACAAAACTAAATGCTGCTTTTTATGAGGTTGATCAACTTGAAAAATTATTGCACTCTTATTATATTTTCTCTCGATCTTTCTACATTACTAATTCTTTCTCTACTCCTTTATTTTTGTGTTATGATGGTGTGATTTTCATCTTCTGAAAATGCATCCTTTTATAGGCGAAGTTGGGAGACAGGTTTCCTTAAATTAAGGAACTTGAGCCAATGATTTCAATCCCTTTAGCGCCTCAACTTAGACAATCTTTGTTGGTTTAAGTAAAGTTGTGGCCCATGGGAGAAAAACAAGTCACCTATATATGGGAGAAAGCAAGCCAGAGCACACGGTTTTGAAAAACTTTCCTATTGTGAAAACAAACCACTTGCACACCATTCTAAAAAATTTCTTATTGTGTGTCCTTTAGAAATAAACCATTCGTACACCTTTCTGGAAAAAATTTCTTGTTGTGAGTCCCATAAAAAATCAAACTACTATTCTAAGATGCTCTTGAGGTCCTTTCATTTTACAAACTGGCAAGATGATTAATCAAAGATGTAGTAGAAAAATATTATTATTTGAACATGTGCACATAAAACATCTTTAATCAGAAAACCAATGTATATTCCAATTTTTGTTGCTTAAGAATCAAAAATAATAGTATAAAATAAAGTATGCATATTGTGATTGGATCAAGGGTAAAGATTATAAATACATCATTATAATACTAGTGTTTAGACTAACGTTAAATGTAACCTGACTGCTTCCATTAGGCTCATAATACTGACAAGCAAATCGATCCCACGAAAGAGAAGGTCTTCCATATAAACAACGCTCAATTAAATAACTATTTTCCTTGACAGAACTTCTAGACATTGCCAATAATGTTAATTGGTCTAATAATATCATATCAAATAATATGAGTTACTATGTCGTGTCAATTATTGATTTAATAATATGAAATTGTGATGCCTAAAATCTGGGTCTACCTTCAAATCCGGGTCTACCTTCAAACCCGGGTCCAGTGCATCACTGTACTACCCATTCAACATAATCTTAAAGATAGAATATAATTATTAAATTATTATAAACCATCTTACTCTAACCCCCAGGTTTTACGACCTTTATATGTTTGAAACATTCTCATATGAATAAATATTAAATCATTTAAATAATAACCATAATAATAAACTATTACATATAGTAGTCTACTTAGACACTTTTCCTTTTCCCTTATCCTTCTTTTCCTAAACCCTCGACCCGCTCGGGCTTAGTTGAAAACATTTACATAAAGAAAGAATGAGCTAATAAAACTCAGTAAGTAATAACAGTTAAAAAATAACAAAATCAAGAATCATGATACTATTTCAACAACTGAACAATAGTTGTGAAAGCATTTCGAATAAACATGAATAATAATAAGAAATCCCTTTTTAGTTAACATTTTTGAAACGATATAATGAACGGTCAAGCGACCTTGAACATTTTCTTTTTTATAAAAAGTTTAACAAAAATTCATTCGTAAACCGTCATTTTCTAAGTAAGGGATCAATCTATTGTACTTATGTTGTGTAAAACCTATTGCTTTAACACGTCAATATGTGTTTATTTTGATAACCTCATGGGTCTGCTGTAATATCCGACCAAAATTTTCCCCTAATAGTAGGGTTGTTCATCTTAGACTTAAGTTAGAGTCTACACCAATTTAATTTGGTTTGGATAGCATTACAGAATTTATCAAATTCAATTGATATTTTAACATGTGTCTAGCCGAAACAAATGGCATCGACTATCTTCTTAAATAGTTCATGCATATTAGAACTTAAAATATGCATTATAGAAAAGATTGAACAACTTATACAATTATCAAAAAGGGTTGCATAAGTTCAAACTTCTCAATACATACGCGTATTACGTAATCAAAACATACATACGAGATATTCATAAGAGTATAATCAAATGGATATAAGCTTTCACATTTAAAATTATTGTACAAGGTTAGAACACTTGCCTTATGCGTTCTTTAAAATATGATGATAATCGTCCTTCAAAATGTACTCCTACACATTTAAGTTCATATTCACATACCAATTTGTCATATAATTGATGCCAAATATTGGTTTACGTTAACTCTATTCAATAATTTATAATGTCTGTTTCATAAGAATCGAAACACATTTCAAGTTTATTAACACTTGGCACGGCGTTTTGACGCTCGCACGTCGCACGCTCGACTTGCCTAACTTAAACGCCCAAGCGACACGACTTTACGTACGCTTACCACACCCATACAATTTGTCTAATACTCATTGATTAATGATAAGTATTTTTCATTTCATAAATTTCATCTTTTATAATTTAGAACAGCATAGTTTAGCATTTGAAAATATTACACGTCGCACGCCCAAACGCCCGACATTAGCCGCCCGACGCCCTGCCTAGCCAGCCTAGCCCTGGGCCGCACCAATGTCGCGACTCTCTACCTAGCGTTGTGGCTCTTATGGCTAGTATCGCAGCACTGAACTCCCTGTCTCCGAATTGAACCAAAGCTCATATTTTCAACTTTTGTCGATTTTAACATACTTACTTCGTAACTTCATAACTCGTTCATTCGATATCGGAATGAGTTCGTTCTTGAGCCATTTTCTTCCTCGTAACATCCTCTACACATTTCCCTAAATGAAATGATTTTTCAGATTATCTAATAAGCCAAAATAGTGGCTCAAAAGTCCTTCATGAACTAGTTTTCGCTAAATGACGTTTTCAACGTCGAATTTTCAAATAGCTATCATTTACTCATCCGAAGCCAGAATGAGCTTGTTCTTGAGCCTACGGCTCAATTTTTCTATGAACGACTAAACCCTTAGAAAATTAATATTTTTCAGAAGCGTTATTTACCCGTAAACTTGGCCCAAAATTGTACCAAGCTAGGGTTTTCATCTTTTAACATCTTTTACTAAAAATTTCGCCATAACTTTGTTATGGCGTATTTTTCCTCCATTCCACTTGGAACATTTCCGTAACCCCTTTATCTATACTTCCTTCTTCTTGGATGTTACAAACAATTCACAAACAATAAGTTTTATGAGTTAAAATTAGAGTCCTCTACGTTATTCCCATCCTTTACGCTTGGGCTTATGTTTTTAACTTTCGTTTTCATTTTTCATATATATTAACAAGTGGCTTAACATGAATAAAACACACGCATCCTTATTACTCCAAGATCCTCCATTATCTTCCATCACAATCAACAACAACCACCAACAATGTATTTTTATAAGCTTAAAAGTAAAAAATAGAACTAGGGTTTTTTATGTTCTTACCTCTTGTTATTCTTTCTTCTTCTTGAGCTAGATGATCAAAGCTTGATTATTACCCCTCTTCTTCCTCTTATCCGACCTTCTTTTGCTCTCTATATGCTCACAAATTCTTGCTTTCTCTTTTCTCTCTTGATCTCATGATCTCTCTTGCTTTTGTTAGGCTTTCTCTCTTAACACTTAGTGAATTTGATGGAATTGGCAAAGGATTGTAAGTATTCTTTCTTTAGCTCCTTTATAGGCCAACTAAGGTTAGTGTATAATAGACATTACACCATTTTCCTAACTTAACCATTCCCTAAGGTTAGGCTAACAAATTATAATTAACTAACCTAAGGTGGACAAAATTATTGCTTTCCGAAGACTTAGTGCTTAAGCTTGCTTTGTTAAGGGTTTTTAATTTCCACATGTAAGAATTTAGACACCCCACATGATCTCCCAACCCCCTTGGCCGGATTTCCTTGTCCCCCCTTATCCCCATTTCTCTTTTATTTCATCTTTATTTCACTTGCATTTGGTCCCCTTATGCTTTGGCTCCAAGATTTTAGGGTTACCCTAAGCTCAAGCCTTAACTTAAACCCTAGCCAAGCCATTCCATACCCTTGGCTTAACCCTAGCCAAGCTTCTCAAACCTTAGACTTAGCTTGTTCGGTTACGTCTAAATTTAGTCGGTTACTCATTTTCTTTCTAGTAAGGTTTTCTAACTTTCACATTTAGTCAAAATATTGACTTTCTCATTTCGTAATTACAATTACGCTTTCCATCCCCCTTTCCCGAACAAATGCTATGTTGTAATTCGAAAACACGAAAAGGCGTTTTTATCATGAATACTGTTTTTACGTCTTTTCTCGATAAAAATATTTTTATTGGAGATTACGTCTCCCTTTCATGAATAAACGCTATGACGTAAGTCGAGTTTTCACGTTATCTCCTCAGCATTGTGGTTCTTCCATAATACCTTTGCAAAGGATATAACTTTATTTCTTAAGACTTGTTCTTTCCTATCAATTATTTGAATAGGAATTTCTTCATATGTTAAGTCTTTTGCAACCTGAATAGGTTCATATTCTAACACATGTTTATAATCTGGCTTATACATACGGTCGTAATACCGACACATAGAACACATTGTGTATGTGCTCTAACTCCAGAGGTAAGATTACTTTGTAAGCCACCTTTCCTACCCTCTTTAACACTTCGAATGGTCCTATGAATCTCGGACTTAATTAGCTTCCTTTTCTTCCCAAATCGTATCTTCCCTTTTTAGGGAAATACCTTTAAAAATACGTAACTGCCGACTTCAAAATCTCGCTTTTGGATATGTTGATCTGTATACTTCTTCTGTCAGTCTTGAGCTGCAATGAGCCTTACTCTTATCATTTCCACGATTTTCGCAGTCTACTGCACTAAGTCTAGTCCCAATAGTCGACGTTCCCCCACCTCATCCCAACATAGTGGCGTTCTGTACTTTCTTCCGTATAACGCTTTATACGGCGGCATGCCTATACTTGCGTGATAGATATTATTATAAGCAAATTCTACTAGAGGTAGGTGGTCGTCCCAATTCCCTTTGAAGTCCATAACACAGGCCTTCAGCATGTCTTCCAAGGTTTAAATCGTTCTCTCGTTTCACCCATCAGTTTGAGGATGATAAGTTGTGCTCAACCTCAGCTGGATTCCCATTCGTTCTTGCAAGATCTTCCAAAAGTTCGACGTGACCCGCAGATCCCGATCGGACACAATCGAAATTGGCACTCCATATCTTGAAACGATTTCTTTAACATAAAGTTTTGCTAACTGATCCAAATTAAATCTAACCTTAATCGGCAAGAAATGCACTGACTTAGTCAAACGATCTACTATAACCCATATAGTGTCATATCCCTTCTGTGTATTTAGAAGTCCTACTACAAAATCCATTGTGATATGCTCCCATTTTCACTCTGAAATTTCTAATGGTTATAGCAACCCGCTTGGTCTTTGATGTTCGGCCTTAACTTTCTGACAAGTCAGGCAGCTCTAATGCACTCTGCGACTTCCCTCTTAATATTCGGCCACCAAAAATATTGTCGAAGGTCCTGATACATTTTCGTACTACCCGGATGAATCAAGAACCTCGAACTATGGGCCTCTTGTAAAATTTTCTCCCGTACTTCTGGTACTAACAGTACCCAAATTCTTCCTTCAAACCTTAATAGTCATTCATTATCTAATTTAAACTTAAGTTCTTCCCCGTCTGCAATCCTCCTCTTGATATTCTCACACTCCTCGTATTTGAGTTGTACTTCCTTTACTCTATCCAACAAGGTTGGACGAATCTCCATCGCAAATAACTTTTCAACTATATCCTTCGAAAAATTCACTTTTAGCTCCAACCTAGTCATCTCTGTTATTAGCTCATCTTGAGCCGTTAACATTGACAGCTTCTCCCGACCATTTCTACTTAAGGCGTCAGCCACCACATTTGCCTTCCCTGGGTGATATAGAATCTCACAGTCATAATCTTTTATTAATTCTAACCACCTTCTCTGTTTAATATTCAACTCCTTCTATGTGAAGATATACTTCAGACTTTTGTGGTCCGTATATATCTTACATTTCTCTCCGTATAAATAATACCTCTAAATCTTCAAGGCAAAAACCACCGCTGCCAACTCGAGATCATGAATAGGTTATCCGTTCTCATAATCTTTCAACTGTCGTGACACATACGCAATGACTTTCCCGTGCTGCATAATCATGCAGCCCAGTCCTCTATGCGACACATCATTATACACCACAAAATCACATGTATCATCCAGTAAAGATAATACAGGTGGCTCAATCTTTTCTTAAGCTCTCTAAATCTCTCCTCACAGTTCTCCGTCCATGTAAATTTTACTGCCTTCCTTGTCAAATTGGTTAGCGGGGTAGCTATCTTTGAAAAATCTTGTATAAATCTCCGATAATAGCTCGCTAACCCTAAGAAACTTCGCACTTCTGTCGGCGTCTTCGGTTGTTCCCAATTTATTACCGCCTCCACCTTTGCTGGATCTATGGATATACCATCTTTATTGATTACGTGCCCTAAAAACTGTACTCTCTAGTCAAAATTCATATTTTGAAAACTTCGCATACAACTTCGCCCTCCTTAGTATTTTCAACATAATTCTTAAATGTTCCGCATGATCCTCATGTGTCTTAGAGTAGACCAAAATATCATCTATGAACATTATTACAAACTTATCTAAATATTGCTTGAACACTCAGTTCATCAAATCCATGAATGCAGATGGCGTATTTGTTAACCCGAACAACATTACCAAGAACTCGTAATGACCATAATGAGTCATGAACGCCGTATTAGGTACATCTTCTCCTCTCACCTTCAGCTGGTAATATCCTATCCTCAAATCTACTTTAGAAAAGTATTGCGCCCCTTTCAGCTGATTAAAAAGATCATCGATCCTAGGCAACGGATAATTATTCTTGATCGTTACTTTGTTTAACACTCGCTAGTCGATACGAAACCTTAACGATCCATCCTTCTTCTTAACAAATAACATTGGTGCTTCCCATGGAGACATACTCGGTTGGATATATTTCTTGTCTAGTAGTTATTATAATTGTATCATTAATTCCTTTATCCCTACTGGGGCCATCGAAACTGGTGTCGTTCTGGGCACTATATCAATAACGAACTCGATCTCCCTATCAGGTGGAAGACCTGCCAACTCATCCGGAAATACATCCACGAATTCTTATAAGATAGGTATTTGACCCATTTCTGCTCCCACACATTACGTATCAACCACATGACACAGATAATCTACACACCCTCTTCTTAACAATTTCTATAAGAAATTAGGAATGTAGTGAAGGAAATTTTGTGAATGAATTCATTCATTCACATGAGGAGTTTTCTAGCGAAGGGACTATGAAGGAAAAAAAATGTAGTGACAATATAGTTATTAGCGAAAGAAACATCCTTCACAATTTATATTTTTTCTTTCACAAAATTAAAGTGGTAGAAAGATATTTGGCGTCAATTTATGATGAAAATTTGCGAGGAAAAAAATTATTAATGAAGGAATTATTACTCACTATATATTATTGTTCAACGGGTTTTTACGAGAGATAAAATTGGTCACTGTTTTGTTCTAAATAAATTTTTTAGAATTAATTGTGGTGAATATAAATTGTAATATAAATACATTAAATTTTTTACAGTAGTAAATTTATTTTTAATAACACTTTTTAAGTAACTTACAATATCGACTATTTCTTTTAATAAACTATAAAGTAAATAACATTATACTACGTTAAAACTTTAAAATTTTAGACATTGATCATGACAAAAAGAAGAAGAAGAAGAAGATAGTGACGCTCTTTTCTGGAATAGAGCACAAATGTCAAAAACAAATACTCATATATTCTATAGAAATAGTTAAGTTTGAGTTTGTTCTTTAATTTATAATATACTACAATTCAAATTGTAATGTAATTAATATTTTAATAGAAATTTTATTCTTAATAATAATTTTTAAGTAATTTACAATATTAATGGTAATAATTAAAATATTAAGTTACAATAATTTAAAATTTAAAATATTATAAATTGACAAAAACAAAATTATAATAATTATGAATCTTTTTATGAAACAGATTACAAATATTAAAATATTACTTTTTTGTTCTACAAAAGAGTTATATTTCAGTTTGTTATAATTAATTTATGATATCTTAAAATTTAAATTTATCTTTAAGTTTTTAAAATATTAATTTTACATATAATATTAATTCTAAAAGAATTGTTTTTATAAAAAAATGTTATCAAACTCTTTTTTTGGAACAATCCCCAAGTTCTGTGCGTGGTATGGAAAGCATGAAAGAGAGATCAATTTGGGTTTCACCTCTCTTCCTTAGCCAAAATTCACACGTGGATGTTTCAATTAGAGAGATGCGCTAGGTTTCTTCTCTACCAATTTGGGTTTTAGCCGTGTTGGTTTGGCGAGACATTCCCGGCCTGGAGCCTTCTTCACACACTGGTGCATATTTCATCCAACAACCTAATTATGACCAATACCGAAACAAATGCCTCACATATCTCAATGCTACTGCCGCCGCTGGTGGTGGTTTTGCTTGTGTTTCTATGGCGGGCAAGAGAGGGGAGAGAGAATTCGCGCCAACTACCCACAGCTCTTGAAGCATCCTCTCGCTTTCGTTGCCTTGGTGCCTAAAGAGGTCGCGCTCTTTGCCGCATGTGCTATTGCCGCAGCAGCTGCCAAATCCGTTACGGCGCCTCTCGATCGAATCAAGCTTCTTATGCAGGTTAATTTTCCCAATTTTGGCTTGAATTTATTGTTCATTACTGAAGTATTGACTGATTTAGTTACTTTTGTTGCTAATTATTGGGATAAGATAATTATTTATATGCTTCCAAGTGGTTAAGTGTCTAGAATTTGTGCTCTGTTTGTTCTCATTAGGAATGTGGGATCAGCATTTCTGTAGTTTTAGAAATGAATTTGTTTTCCATGATGAAAAACTGTTAAATTTTATGACTATGTTAGTTAGGGTTCTGACTATGCACTTGAGTTGAAATGCTTATATTTGAGGTAGTTAGACTATTTTATTCGTGACGTTGTATTTAATCAAATGTTGAGTTGCTAATCTGAAATTTGTTTGATTATTCAATGTTTGTGTTTCTAATGTGGATTGAATCTTGCGCAGTTATGCTCAGCTACATTTAATGATTGAATAAATAAATATAAGGCTTTCACTTTTCTGAGCAACTGTTTTTACTAAATTTTAATTAGCAAACTCTTTTTTGTGTGCATATTTTCTTGTCCACCATAACTGAAGATAGGTATGTTAAAGAAACACGAAAAGATATGGATGTCCAAAGAACAACTTGTGGAAGCCTAGATGACTCTGAAGTTTTTTGTTTATATGTTGCATCTGCAGCAGAAAAAATTTAGTTAAAAGCTTTATTTAGGATATGTTTGGAATTAAGAAAAAGGTAATGTAAAATAGATTGTTTGGAATTAAAAGCTTTAGGATTTGCTTTACATTCCTTTACACTAAGTTTTAGCAATAGTTGAACACTTGAAATTAGATTGTTTAAAAGTAATTATGATTTAATTTGTGTTGTTAATATAGTTTTTCTATTCTTAGTTTCTCTCTTTCCCTTGCATTTTCAAAGTGCCAAGCTTATTGGTAAAATTAAATTTTAGTTGATCACAAATTTACAACCTTTGTTAGGCTAAGCTGTTCCACTCAATTCTGCAAGTTCCTTTACATACTCCTGTGGTTTATCTACAGTTGGTTTATACTATTTTTTGCCTAATAATGCAAATTAGTTCCAATGACATCCTTGGACAGAAACTCCTAAGTGAAAGTAATTAGATTTCTTTACTGTATGGAAGAGGACAAATGTATCATATATACATTTTGACTTGAGTTTGTTTTACTTAGAACTGCTAACGTCATTGGTGTACCTCAAAGACTAACCTTCTTCCTGTTACTAAGAAACTCAATAGTGGTCTTTTTGGGTGTCAAAACATACTATTCCTGAATAGAAAGATGTTGTTGCTGCTCATTGTTATATACTATTTGCCTAAATTTATACCAGCAAAATACGCAAGTATACGCAGTCCACAAGTAATAAAGTGTAAGTAGAGTATGTAACGCCCCCGAAACTCGGGTCTTACCTTGAACCCGAGTCCGGCGCGTCACGGTACAACCCATACAACATAGGTTTACTAAAAATATGTAATTACAATGATATAACAACATATCCTCATCTAATCCCAGGCACGAAGACCTTAAATAAAACACTTATGACCAAGGTTGAATAAATACCATGATTCTTTACAATATCTCGTGTGTGAACGCAAGGTTCAGATTCTGACTTTATCCAATCCCTGAATATTCGCAAGGTTATTCAATAACCAATACCTTCGTTATAAAAATGTCCTTTATACAACATTGACATCCTTGTAGTTTACTATAACAAGTAACTAACATAATCACATCATAAATACTATAATGGATAACCTTCATTTCTAACTCAGGGTTTACATAGTTAAATTTACGTACATCATATACCGCCATCATAGCTAAATAATTACAGTAAAGGGACATTTAGAAACCTTCCTGTTTTCATGCGCCTCTAATCCTTATCATCACGATATCAAGATAATTGCATTGCATCGTAAATCTGCAAAAGTTTTATTTTTGCAAGAATGAGCACGACGGCTCAGCAAGAACTGACAGTTTTCACATTTCATGCTTCACGTAACACATAAGTTTGCATTTTATCCATGCACCATGATTCTCATACTATGCATCTTACTCATGCATTATAAATCTTATGCAATTCATCCATATATATGCATCATGTATCTCATAGCATACTTCATGCATCTCACATTGTATATTTACAATAATTCAAGTTCCACATAGAACAATATAGTCACATAATTGCACATTATGCACACTTTAATCATGCTCTCATATAATCCACATAATAGTGAAAGATTTAGAAATCAAGTCATGTACATCAATACATTTAAACAAGTTAACAAGTTACTGAAAGAACTTGCCTTAAGCGTTCCTTGCCAAATTATGATGGCTCGCCCTTCAAATATCCTACACAATTTATTTAACAATAAAACACCAATTAGCCACTAAAAAGGCTTCACATAATAGTTTACATTATTAGAAATTCTCATCTCCTATTGTCGACACATTATAGACAATTAACCCGATTAACACTAAAACATTTCTCGGCGTCGCGTCGTTTGCAAACGTTATGACCCTCATCATCATCAATCCTTATAGGCTTACAATAATCCTACTTCATATCTTATAATGTTCATTTTGTTTAAATCGAAACACTATTTAAGTTTAGTAACACTTGCTACGGCGTTACGACGCTTGCACGCCCATACGCCAAACTTGTTTACTCGAACGCCCAAGTGACACGCAATTGCGTTCGCCTAGCACGCCCATTAAAATTGTCTAATACCCAAAGGTTAATATTAAGTATCATTATAAATCATAATAATCATGTTTTAGAATTTAGAACATCATTTAACAATGTCGGGAGCATTATACTATGCACACACGCATGACAGACGCCTACCGTTTGCACAATAGCCCTAAAAATGGTCAATTTCGAAATTGCTCCAGTTAGAAAAATTCAATTCTAAGTTATGGATGTTGTAGGTCTATCTCTAAGCTTTCCGGATCATCTTGAATCGTCCAAATCCGAGTCCGTATGAGAAAGTTATGGCCATTTTCCCAACGGACGTCGAAGCTGAGTCGGGCAGCGCACACGCGGGCGGGCGGCACCAGGCGCACGGCGTGCGGCAGCGCGCGCGCGCGGGCGCGCGGGGCCTTGGTGCGGGCGCGCGGCTGGCCTAGTGGCCCTTGTCAGACATCGCGATTTTGACCCTCCTTCACTCCAATCCTCATAACTTCTTCTCTAGACCTTCAAATTGGTCCGTTTCGGACTCTATGAACTCCTAAGACATAGAGCTACAACATATCAAAAATTCAGAGTTACCCATTAAGATTAACATGGCCGAATCTTAGGCCAAAGTATCAACTCATGTTATATTTTCGTGTTCTTGGTGTTCTTCACCAAAATCATCACCAAAACTTCGTTTTAATCCCTTTTTACTCCATTCCAACTGGGTTAAACTCATAACCCATGGAAGTACAATATCATAACAACAAACGAATTAAACAAACACAAAATCATAGCTACAAAGTCCTCTAAATCGTCCAAATGTCCAAGTTCATGTCCAAAGTTCATTGTTCTTCATGTTCTTCATCCTCCTTAAGCATAGGTACAGATTTCTTGTGTTTTTGTTCCACTTTGATGTTATTAATGGCTTATATAACCTCGTAACAACATTTACAAACAATCACCACAAACAAAAACACCAAGAATCGCCACAAATCCGACCCACAAGTTTAAGAGCTCAAAACTAAGAAAAACTTGAAAAACTCAATAAGAAATCGAATGGAAAGGATTTGATTGGTGTTTACCTCTATAAATCCTTCCTAGATGATTAAGAAGCTCGGCTAGGATTTATTTTGAAGGTCCTCCTTGCTTGGATTCTCTTCTTCTTCCACCCGTGCCTTCTTCTTCCTCTTCCTTCCTTTTTCCGGCGACCTTCTTCTTTTTCCGGCGAACTCCGGCGACCTCTTTCTCCTCCTTCTTTGCAGCTCTCTCTCTCTTTCTCTCTCTTTCTATCAGCTGATGGGAATGGGAGGAATGTGGAATGCAAGATAGAAATGGAATGGTTGCATTATTTGGGAGAAGTGGAGTAAATTAGGGAGAAGTGGAAGAAAAATGGGAAAGGTGGCCAATTTTCTATTGGCTAACAATTGTTTATTTGTTCCCACTTATTCAACATGCAAATTCCACTCATTTGGCCTCTCCCTTACCATGTTACCCGCATACTCCCTCATCAAAACACCAAAATGCTGATTTTTGTGCCCATATCCCACATGGGTCAAGTCTTGGGTCATGGGTTGGGTCATGGGTTTGGGTCATGGGTTTGGGTCACCCTTAAAATCACTTGGGCTTCTAATTTAATTCCCATTGGGCTCCCATAAATCCTACACTTGGATTATTATCACATTGCCTAAATGGGTTGGCAATAATTAGGAAAAATCGAAGTCATCCGCGAAGACGTCTCTAGATGAATATTCCCAACGTGAATACTAACTCGTGAATAGAGATTTAACGATGCTACGCAAAATTAAATATTCACTTAAACAAAACTATAACACGTAAAATTTCATACATTCACATAATCCAGGTTGTCACGCAACCTTTAAACACGTCGCATAAAAATAATATTTAATCCATTAATACTATTAATAAACCCAAATTACAAGGGTATTCACGATTCGCGATCGCTACTCTTTCCGATTAACTCCCCATAATCATATACATCAACGTACATATATCTCACCCATATTTTGGGTTAGCGTCTTTACAATAAATAACTCGTCCAATAATATTATCCTTTAACTATTTATTTAATCCAATAAATAGTACACTAGCGATATTTCTCGAATCCGCCAAATTAGCTAATACGAAAACTTTGATACCTACTAATCATCGTCTACACATAATCTAGGTTATAATATAACCTTTAAACACTTACCACATAATATTATCAATAAAAGTCTATTTTATTCAATAATATTCATAAGCTCGAATTATCAAGCTTCCCATGACTCGTGATCGTTGCAATAATTTACTATTAACTCATTCATTTCGAATCTATGTATATATTTCACATTTATATATATACATATTAAGCTCATCAATTTAATCACATAAATATATATAACACATATATATTCAAACGCGACTCATAATAAGAATTATTCTATATAAAATTCTTATTATAATTATTCTCGAAAATCCGGGTTGTCACATCCTTCCCTCCTTATAAGGATTCCGTCCTCGGAATCACAAATATCAAACCTCTTACTCGGTTTTCATCTAATTTCTTCCGAAATTTTATCGTTGAATAAATTTTAACGTATTACTATAACATAGGTTTCATATTACCTATTTAATCTCTGAGTATTATCCTATGTTTAACCCATCAATTTCCTTTTCTAAGGATCATTGTATGCCACAATCATCATAATAATTTAATATCATGATTTTCTAACTCATAAACATTCGGGATATTACAGAGTATCGTTCCCATGGAGAAAAATTGTATTTTATAATAACAATTATTAACTTTGTATTAACTCAATTTTATTAAACAATTGATTAAAGTGTTGTAATTTTTTGAAATTAATTAATTAATTCTAATAAAGCTAATTCCCTCAAGTTTGAAAATAGATTTTAAAGGCTTAAGACTACAACTTCACTTTGATTAATTCACTCCCTATCGAATTGTGTTAATTATCTCGGATTATTAATCAAGAACTCATCAATATTTACGATCGTCTCTCGATGTACCATAAACAAATCAACTTAAATCCACAAATGATAGAATTAAGATGAACATCCTAGTTAACTAATCCACTATATCTCTATGTGAATTACAATTAAAAAGGATTTAAAGCTCAGGTTCCCTATTAGATTACACACGGTGAATAGGTATATCTCTATCCTAAACACAAATTATGAATTACATCGACATGTAGAAAACACAATCACATGCTATTATAGTCATATCTAAATCTATAATCCATCTCTCGAGTTCATATAGATTATCCCGGTAATTAATGGCCAAATAATTAAGCAATTAAGCATAAACCATAATAGACAACCCAATAATAGTTAACAATAATTATCCAAGAAGCATATCAAACAAAGCTACACAATAAGATCCGTTGTAGTCTTAAAAAAGAAATTTAGTTCATAATTAAACTAGAATCCATCATCCACAAATTAAATAGCATTCAAAATTCAAAAGTAGGAGATAGAGAAGAGAATAAAAACTGATGTCGCAATCCTTGTATCTCTCCTTAGCTCATGCGTTGAATCTCTCTTGCTATCAAATTGCTTCAATTACAATTGGCTTTCAAAACTAGGGTTTTTTTTCTAATAAGTTCAACAATCTTAATAATGACTTAAAACAGCTATTTATAACATCTGATAAAATTCCTAGCTAAATTAGAAGTTTGAACATTAATTACACATCAATTGCTCAATTAAAACCAAAAAGTCAAAGTTTAGTCAACTCCCGAACTGGCGCGGCTGCACTGGAAATAAGCTTGAATAGGGCGCGACCGCGCTGCTCCCTAGTACAATTTGGGTGCGGCCGCGCTGCTTCAATTCCTGCAACTTTTCCTTCTTTTGCTGCTGCTTTTGCTCAACTCTCGCCAATTCAATTCCCAACACATGCAACCTACAAAAACACATAAAATGCATGAAAAGTAACTATACAGCAAGGAAATAAACAATAATCCACATCAATAAGTATCCGATTTGTAGGTATGAAACCTACTCATCATATACATTGAATAAGAGCTGGAAAACACTTATAAATCAATTGTGTTTCTTTAAAAAGATAACGAAATTCCAGCCCCCAACAATGATTGACTTGGCAATCATAAAGAACTAAGAGTCCTCTCTGACTACTGATAAGCTTTATTAGCCAGTTTCTGAGGATGACTCTTTTTTGCTACATTCTAGGCAGCCATATATTCATTTTGATAATTAAAAAATAGAGATTTGGTTGCCAAATTTTGTTACATTAGATGTAGATGCATAATAATCTTAATTTCTATCTTGATGTGCATAGAGACTGTATAGTTTCCCCACTATTATCTCTGTTATTGCAGGTGATGCAAAATATTTAGGCTCATGTATTATCCAACTTTAGAATTATATGGCAGTTGCTGTTTAAAACCCAGCTGCTATTGTGTCATATCGGAATAATATTGGGGAACACAAGTACAATCTTTGTAGTAAATAAGCTTGGACATGATGTTCTGTTTAAAGTGAGAGGAACTATACAATTACAGACTGTTTAGTCCTTGAAAGGTATGTTGCATTCCACGCATGTAAAAATGGGGTAAGGTAGGGTAAGCTGGGATTAACTTTAAGACCGAGAAAGTATGGGAATTTGGTTTATTATACCTTCTTTTTTGCTATCCTGCAGTTTTTAGCACTTGCAGCATTTTCTGAGAGAGACCCTCAAGCTTGGAAAATTCATACCCAAAATGAACTCGTGTCTTCTTTACGCGGTATGTATGTATGTATATTTTTTATTTTTTTTATTCTTGACTGGTGTTCTTACTTTTCTTTTTTAGTTTATGTATGATATTAATAGCATTCATCATGATTGAAAATTGCAATTGTAATAATAATGAGTCGTGCTTGTAGGGGATGGTGACTTTGGAGCTTTCCTTTTCGATTCAGATATGGGTTGTTGAAAGGGGAGGTCCAATGCTTGTTGCAGTATATCTCCCTTTACAGACCTTGCTTGCAGTAATCATGGTTTCCTGACTGGTGAGACGGTCGCACGAGCAGTGGGGCATGGTGAAGCTATAACTGGTGTCATCTTCTTACCTAATTGCTAGCACTTAGTTTTTGTAAGTTATTGTTGGGTTTAATTTTATTTGTTAATTTTGTTATTGATTATATATGACTATGTGAGATATCCCATCCCACACGAATTGTAGCCCATGATAACCTAGCACACACTTATATAGTACTACTTGCATTGCTTTAGAAACATGGTTGCCATATTTAAAAGCTGGTTTGACACATTAATCTAATGATAATCCTGAGCATGACTTTTATTTCAAGAACATGTTGTATCAGTGAGAATGTTATTTAATTCTTTCGGAACTTCCTTTTTCATTCGGTTCAATCTTCCTTTCCATGGTATTTGGATATGATAATTTTCATAATCACAATTATGTTTCATGAAGTTCAACATGTTTTACTGATTCATCACTTATTACTGTGCTACCAAAGCTACTTAAGTTGGGGAAACGCATGTTGGTCCGTTGTAACCTGATTCCCTCACAAGATTTTATAACATATTTGTATGTTGCATTTCATCTATTATGAAACATTTGCTCTTATTTTCTGCCAGATGGCCTGGTGAGCAAATTGAGCAAATTTGTATTGCTGGGAGGGTTGGACTGAACATAGACCTTACCTGTCACTTTTATAGCAGATTTATATCTCTAATTTACTAAGATATATTGTTTGACCATTATAATTATTTTGCAGATGATGAGGCTGAGCGGAAGAAGAAAAAGAAGATAAAATCAGTGGGGGAACAAGTGAAATTGTAACGATCGCGGATCGCGGGTAGCTTTGTAACGCGAGCCTATGAATTTTATTGAATAAATTGAACTTTTATTAATATTATTCCGTGTTATGTGTTTGAATATTTTATTTCTACATATGATGTGTATGTGATAATTTTTAATTGTTATTATTTTTATTGGAGTTGATTAAATCATTAGAGAAATAGCGCTAAAGCGCTATTTACGCAAAGACGCCTTTTTTGATTTTATGACTTTTCATAATTTCGCCAAAGCGTTAATGAGAGGGGTTAATAATCCAAGTGTGGGATTTTATTTTAGCCCAATTGAATTTTTATTAGAAGCCCAATAGATTATTAAATTTGGAGTCCAAGAGTGGCCCAAGTTGAAGCCCAAAACCCATGGACTTAGTCCATGAACCAAACCCACCATCCACGACCCAAACCCATGACCCATGAAGGGAAATGGGTTATAACAATCAGCTGAGAATTGGAGGAGAAGAGTACGGGAGAAGAGTGATCAAGAGAGGAGAAGAGGAGGAAGAACGTGGAGCTTTTGGGGAGAAACAACGTTGCATTTGGTAGAGGAAGAACAACTCGGGAGAAGGAAGGGGAAGAGCCCAATGGCTGACCACACCTTGGAGGAGTCGAAGCTCTCCTACCCGAGCATTGGGAGCTGCCGTGTCTGGCATGCTCAGCCCACAACCCATCCATGAAGCTCTGATCACTTCTTCTATATATACTCTCCCATTGCTTAGCCTCCATTCCTTTCAGTTGTTGCTTAGTAAGATAGCTGAAAATTGAGAGAGTGTAGGAATTGAGTGTGTACGGGTGAATTGAGGAAGAAGAAGGAGTGTGGTAGCAGCTGCTATTTGATCCATTTAATATCCTTAGAACAAGCTCAAGAGGTATGCAATATAGAGCTTAGCTCATTTCCACTTTCTTTCCAAGTTTATAGTTTTGCTATGATTGTTTGTTGGAGTAATGTTGCTGAAATTGCTTGGTTATTCATGAACGTGGGTATATGTTGTTAGCTCTGTATAAAGTTTGTTAATAATGTGTAGAAGTGTAACAATGAATGAGAATCAAACCTATGCATAAGGAATCAAGAAATGGACTGAAATGGACATTAGTGGACTGTTATTCATGTTTTGTTAATAATGAAGTTGTAATCATCTTGGCTTGGTTATGTGCATTGGTTGTGTATTGTTGGTATATGTCCAGAAGTCATGGAAATTGATTTCATATGTGAAGTCAATGGTAACCATGTAATGATAGGTTGTGAGTTATGAACTCTAAGGCCAAGCCCACCAACTATTTGGTTTAATGTCCAAGAGAATGATTTCTCTAAGGAACGTGAGAATTAGGAATGGTTAATTGATTAAATGATGTTATGATGCATAGCTCAGTTGTAAAAGCATGTTTTAAGTCATATAGACTTGTTGTATAATGGCCAAGAAGCAAATGGGACTGAATCATTGGTTTGGATTTTTGGGTTCTGCAGTAGCAGAACTTGAAAGTCCCTGGATGCAGAGTGGCGCAGCTGCGCCACTCCCAAGCATAGCACCTGCGCAGCTGCGCTGGGTTGCAGAGCTGGAAGTCCCCGGATTAGAGTGGCGCAGCTGCGCCACTCCCAAGTACAAGACCTGCGCAGCTGCGCCGGTCTGCAGAGGTGAACTGTTCTGCTGCTTTGTGTTATTGATGCGATGCATGTATATATAGTCCCAACATGTTATAAATACCCCAAGACATATGCATGATATGTTAGTGTAATAGTTGGATGACCCCAAGCATGAAATGACTAAGTCACGTGAGATTTTCTTAAATGAAATGAAGAGCGAGACCCCCGTTTGGGTAAGCGTAGTGGCAATCAATGTTCGTAATGATTATAATGTCTTGATTAATGTAAGCCAATGTTTGGTGTCTATTGTGAGACTAATTGGTATGTGAATGTATGTTTAAATGCGTAGGACATATTTGAAGGACGATTAACGTCAACTAGTAGCAAGCGCTTAAGGCAAGTTTTCTAAACCCTTGTCTAACCTTTGTGTTGGGCAAGTTCTCTAGCTTCATTCATTTTTAGTATTGAATGCAAGTTTCGTATCTTATACAATAGACGTATATTGTGCAAGTTTATTTGATTCATTTGATTATATTCTCTTGACTCTCATGCGATGTTTGAAGTTCCGATTTACGCAATACATATATGGTTGTGTGAATTCCTTACTTATGTAAATCTTTTAGTATTTGCACAAGTATTCGAGCTATGTTATGACATAAATTGTTGAAGCTTTCAAGTTCACATATATATGAACTGTTATAGAGAACGTCGATGCCATTTGTTTCGGCTAGACAGATATTGAGATATTTTATTGATTTGATAATAAATCCTTGAAATGTTATTGATGATTAAGTAGAGCTATCCAACCGAATTGTTTTGGTTAGGATTCCGAGACATGAATGAGATGAACAACCCTAATATTAGGGGCAGTTTTTAGTCAGTTATTCTGACAAGGCATCGAGCGCCTAAACAAACGCATATAGTCGTTTCAAGCTAGAGTGTTGATCAACATAGAGTACAATAGGCTGATCACCTAGAAGTGCTCGTAAGTAAGACGGTTTGCAGTTATAATGCTGTGTACCTTTTCAAGAAAGCAAAAGAAAGTTCAAGGTCTTATGACCACTCAATGTCGTTTCAAAAATATATTTTTAAAACGAAAGCAAAGTATGATTCCTGTTTATTCAGAATATTTCGCAACTATTGTCCAGTTGTCGAAGAGAAATGATATGATTGATGATATTGTTGTTATTCAACTGTTATACTTGCTGGGCAATTGAATGCTCATTCTTGCTTTATATTAAACATTGCAGCTAAGTCCGAGCGGGCTGAAGGTTCCGGTAAGGACAAGGGAAAGGGCAAGATGAACGTCTAGATGGCGTCATAGTTTATTTGTATTAGTAATGTTGTAATACTAAGACATATTTTGTATTTGGAATGATGTTATGGTATTAGAACCTGGGAATTGAGAGTAAGACGTGTTGTAATAAATAGTAATTACATTCATGTCTATTATATTGTATGGAATGGGATGTACCGTGTAGCATCGGATTCGGGTTTGAGGTACCCGGATTTGGGGGCGTCACAGAAATTGGCTCATGGATCGCATTTAGGTTATGGTTTTGAACGTGTTGATCAAGTCAAAAAAACTACTGCAGTTTTTAAGCAAACTACGGGTATTACCCAACCTGAGATAATAGATGCATCAAAAGAGAATGTTGTTGATCTGAAGGAGGTATACACCTTGGTTTGCTTTCAGTCATTTTTAGCCTTGTTTATTTGATGTGGGTCACTTAGCCATGTAAAGTGAAATGTGTGAAGTTATGCAAGGGAAATTGATAACTTCCCTTTTCTGTCAGGATGAAAGGTTTCCTAATAGAAAGAGCTCGTCTGTGAAGTTGAAAGCAAAGAAAAAGATCGACATTGAACATTTGGGATTACTAAATAAGAAAGTTAAAATAGGGAGCTGATATTTTCACACTATTTTTTGATATTTTTACATTGTGGTCCCCACATATTTGCTAAATTGTCCATTTTATCCCTACTGAAAAAATCCCCAATTTTTCTGTCTTCCTCTCCCTTTCCCTGCAAAACTCAATCTCATCAATCTAAATTCATCCAATCAAACAAATCAATCCAAATCCAAAAAGAACAAACCAAAACCAAATCCGATGATAGAAATGATGAAATACCTAGATGGAATTAAGATCATAAAATCAAAAAACATGGAAAACCCAGGCAGGAAAAGTATGAACAATTAATTACCTTTGGATTGTTCAAATGAGGGATTTGAACGTGAAGAAAAAGAACTGGTAATGGCAGTAGAGGAAGTAAGAGCAGCAAATGCCATTGTTGTAGAGATTTAATTATGAAGATTTCTCTCTCCTTTTTCTATATGTAAGACTAAATTGATTAGATTTGGGTTTGATTTGCAGAGTGATATATATTGGAAACCAAAACCAAATCCGGTTGTTCAAAAAAAATAAATTGATCTATAGATAGATCAAAACTAAAACCATATTCTCACTTTCTAAAAGACATAAAATCACCCAAAGATTGCAGAGGGTTCCGGTAAGTCATCTCATTTTCGCAATCATAATTATCAAAATCATTATCAATTGTTCCCATCGGAGAGGAACTTACATTCGTCGGCAAATAAGGGCCGGAAGACGAGTCGACGACGGAGATCTAGGTCGAATCCAGCGGCAGAGATCCCTATCGTCTCTGGTGCATTGAATGATGCAGCTGCCAAGAAGTATGATCTGGAAGCATGGTTTCCTTTATCCGCCACATACAGAGAGCTTGTGTCCTGATTTACAGGGAAAGGGAGAGGAAGACGGTGGAAAATTAGGGATTGTTTCAGTAGGGATAAAATGGACAGTTTAGCAAATATGTGGGGACTATAGTGTGAAAATATCAAAAAATAGTGTGAAAATATCAGCTCTCTTAAAATATTGGGAGAAGGAATGAAGGTAATATTCTCTCTTACTACCCCCCACAACCCCCCATCTCCCCATCCCCCCATCCCCCACTCCAAAGGCTCAATTATCAGAAAGGGTAAAGATGTTCCCTACTTTTCTTTGTTTTATTCATTTGTTGATGTTGCTAGTGATATTTGCAGGTTATTCGGGTTGAATCTAGAAGCAGTAATTAAGTTTGTCGAGAACAGGCCTTTTAATGATCAGAGGTACTTCTTGGAACATCAAAAGCTCAAAAAATTGGAATGGTCCGAACGTACTACATGGGAAGAAGGTCTAAAAAAGACCATGGAATGGTATGCTCAAAATCCTGATTGGTGGGGAGATGTCTCTGGTGCCTTGCTCCCTCGTGCAAGAATGTTGATGACCCCTAGAGTTGAAAGAAATGGACCAGACGTTAGTATCTCTGTCGCAGCTAACAAGTTAAATAATACTAGTATCGGGAGTCTTATATTTTTGGCATAATCAACTACATAGTTCATGAAGAATGCACAAAAAGTCTTGCTCCCAGGAACAAGTGAAGCAACATACGTTGAATCTATCGTTATGTTGGTTGGATAATGGATAATGGATAATGAAGCACTCCACTTGTGGTTATGTACCGCATGATCGGTTTAATATGGGGATAATACTTAGTTTTGTACCCATTGTTCTCCAAATACTTGCAGATATGGATTATATATCTTTTGAGGTTTCTTTGTATTTTCCACACTAATTTTAGTGAATAATATTCTTTCGGAAATGATATTATTAATTTTTGCAATGGGTTGACTGAAAGATGTATGCTTTTTTGCTATTTATATTTAAATGAGATTTTGGATTTAATTGTGCTTATAGATTAATAAAATAAATTAGTGAATGTAAAACTAAATAAATTATAATTTGTGATAAAATTATAATTTATGAATGAATTTCTCTCAATAAATTGAAGAAACATTCACAACATGTAATTATTGAAGAAAACTCTCCCCTCATTAAAATCAATTTATTCATTGTAAAATATTTATTATGAAGGAAGTCATCTTTTACTAAATAAAATAAATCCCTTAAAAAATATAATTTATGAGAAAAATATCTTTCACAATATATCATTTACAAAAGATATATAGTCACTAACTTAGTAAAGGATATCTATTGCGAGGAGTTTTAATGCGAGCGATTGTGCGAAGGAAAAATTCCTTTACAATTAATCACTTGTGAGTGATATACCATATATTGTGAATGATTTGTACTTCATTATAAGCCATTTTTCTTGTAGTATATTGCGCCATTTGGGAGGAACTTTAAGTCTTTGAGAAGTTCTTGATGGAGGAACAATAATGTCTGTAAGAACATAAATTTCAGTGGAAGGAGGTTCAGAGGAATCAGGAATTGGAACCAGAGATGGAACTGAAGATGATGGAAAATCATCAGGATGATGTATAAGATTATCTGAAATAGTCAGTTGCATAGCTTTAGGTGCAGTTGGCTTGAACTGAGAGGTAGAAACATTTTTCATATGACTTCTAGAATTGTAAGGCTTCTTTCTATTTTTGTTCCTATTTTTGCTATTGTGACAATAAGGCCGCAATTCATATTTATGAAAATCCTGTTCATCATGGAAGAACTATACACATTGATTTGGATTGCCATTTTATCCGGGAAAAGGTTTTTGCTGGCATTATTTCTCTAACTTTTATTTCTTCTGCTCATCAGTTAGTCACATCTTTACATGGCTTTAAACAGAGATCAACATTGGCACTTATTGTCCAAGCTCAAGATGATCAATCAATCCTTTCTCACCTTTCGCTTGTGGGGGGAGTGATGAAGATATTACTGATTCAACATAACAACAATGCCAAAATCCGTGCCACATCAAATGTCATGACCCACATGTGGTTTCTACAGTAACTAAGACTGGTATTCAGACTAAAAGAATTAAAACATCAATATTAAGTGGACCCAAATACACAGGGTCGACATCACACAATGGGGGTGATTTTCATATACAGTTGTAGTAACACGCGTTGCTTATTCCGTGTACTCAGGAGAACAGTTAGTAGCACGTGTTGCTTATTCCGTGTATTCAAGAGAGCAACTAGTAGTTAGCATAGATAGAAGAGCCCGAATAGTTATATCGAACATGTATAGATACATAATGTATATAGATAAATTTATAGTTCTATAAATAGAGTAAGAGATTTGTTGGGAATTACAACGTCTCACGATATAGAGAAATAGAAAATTTAGAATTTAGAACACAATCACACAACACAATAATTATAGTGAAAACTCCAAAACCGGAGAAAAAATCACTTTCGTTGTCAAAGACAACGCAGAGAAAATTTACTATGTGAATAACATTACGATCACTCACACTCTCAGAAATTTCCTCACATCCACTCAAGAAAGATAATTCTTCCCAAGAGAATTTTCCCACATAAAATTCTCTAACACTTGGATACCTCTTATCTCTCTACACTTGGATAACCCTCTCCACCCTCTCTCGGATGGGATCCTACTCCCTTGGGATGATTCTTTGGTTTACAATAAGGCAAGTATTTATAGGCAATGCTTTCCTCTCCATTAGCACACCAACATAAAAAGTTTGGTGTGTTAGCACACCAACTTAGAAAGTTTCATATGCTAGCACACACTCTTGGAATAAACCCATCACATGCAACTAATGAGAGAACACCCATTCCATGTGTCCACACCTACCTCCCTCATTACTCTCCACCATTTTATTATTTAATTTTAACCAATATTCCAACAAACTCCACCTTGGTTAAAATAAAATAATCACCATAGCTTCTACTATCACCGTCTTTACCAACAATCATAATTCTCGGTATAGAGAATTACCATACTCTACCATAAAGAGTACACCTCCACTCAGAATCAACCATTCTAAGATTTTTCATAGCTTCCGCTATCACTGTCTTTACCAACAATCATAATTCTCAATATAAAGAATTATCATACTCCACCGTAAAGAGTATACCTTCACTCAGAATCAATCATTCTAAGATTTTTTCATAGCTTCCGCTATCACTGTATTCACCAACAGTCATAATTCTCGATATAAAGAATTATCATACTCCACCATAAAGAGTCAACCATTCTAAGATTTCATGTTTACACATATATCACTTAGAATCAAACCATTCTAAGATTTCATGTCGAACAACCTTGCTGAAAAATTATGGTGCTACTTCCACATTGACTTTTCCGGAAGTACGTCAGCCATCAACATCACCACACACTTTACATCAATGCCAACCAATGCCCGTGTGCAAAAAATCCGCTAGTAGTAACACATTATCTTTCATGGCAACTTTGGATACTAGCGGCATGCCATGAGGATGTTCATACACATTGTATAACTTAGATTGAATAATCACATCTTTGACTTTGCCACAAGCCAAAAAACAATTCTCCCATCGAATTTCTCTATATCGATTTTCATATCAGACATTTTTCTTTAAACAGATCTTACTCGTTGGAGACACCAATGACATGAACCAAAAGCTCTTGATACCAATTGTTGGGAATTACAACGTCTCACGATATAGAGAAATAGAAAATTGAGAATTTAGAACACAATCACACAACACAATAATTATAGTGAAAACTCTAAAATCGGAGAAAAAATCACTTTCGTTGTCAAAGACAACCTAGAGAAAATTTACTATGTGAATAACATTACAATCACTCACACTCTCAGAAATTTCCTCACATCCACTCAAGAAAGATAATTCTTCCCAAGAGAATTTTTCCACATAAAATTCTCTAACACTTGGATACCTCTTATCTTTCTATACTTGGATAACCCTCTCCACCCTCTCCCGGATGGGATCCTACTCCCTTGGGATAATTCTTTGGTTTACAATAAGGCAAGTATTTATAGGCAATGCTTTCCTCTCCATTAGCACACCAACATAGAAAGTTTGGTGTGTTAGCACACCAACTTAGAAAGTTTCATATGCTATCACACACTCTTGGAATAAACCCATCACATGCAACTAATGAGAGAACACCCATTTCATGTGCCCTCACCTACCTCCCTCATTACTCTCCACCATTTTATTATTTAATTTTAACCAATATTTCAACAAGATTCATTGTAAAGTTCAGTTTTTGTAAGATAGTTCCAGCAATTCAGAGAAATGAAAGTTCATTCAATCTTTACTCTACGATTCTTTACTCTACGTTTCATTACTATACGATTCAGTGATTACTCTACGTGTCATTACTCTATGATTCAATGATTACGATTCAATGAGTACTCTACGATTCATTGATTCATTACTCTACGATTTATTGATTACTCTACGATTCATTGATTCATTAATTTACGATTTGAATCATGAAACTTTACAACATATTGGGTTAAAGTATACAATTATTGTCTATAGTCAAGCTGATATATATTATTATCATTAATTTGAGTTAGATCATTCCTTGGCTTTGAATGAATTTCAGTTTGAAGTTCCACGTTTATAGGCTGAAACTGTATCCCCAAAGTTTTCGTTGAGCAAGTTGCCGAAGGTGAGAGGACTCATTTGGGAGCTGTTCGACAATCTTAGGGGCGTTTTCTTTCCCCTTTATCCTCTTTTTGGCATTTTGGGAGTTCAATTTTTCCCAAATTCATTTCCTGTGCCTATTGAAATTCACAATTTTTTTTTGCAGCCGCACAGATTGATTGTGGATAATAGAGTTGTCCAAGGGTTTCGGTTTTGATTTCGCATGCCAGGTACACACTTATGTGCTTTAATTTTGTTCATATGATATTATTTAATGATTTGGGGGACGGGCATTGATGTTGTTCATGTGAGATTATTTAATGATTTGGGGGAATAGAAGTTTGATGATTCTTTGGGAGAAATCACCTTGGAAATGCATGATAACAATGTAAGGTGGCAGAACAAATGTTTGCTTAAATGCTTCACTGGGTACTTTCACATGAAATTCTTTAATTGTTGGGTATTCACAATTTGGGGTGTCAAGTCAATACTATGAATTACTTGATTACAGGATACTGGAATCTAGATCATTCAAAGAAAGTGACTGTGTCGACAAATTTTTTTTTTGTCCGTTCCAAATTAGAGACAATTATCTAATTTTAGACTAAAAAGTGAAATGAAATTCCTAACATAACATAGATGTTTGTCGTGGAATATATAGTTTAGTGGAAGAAATCACCTCATGACCACATTTTGTCTAAGCATGGGGCAGCTTGAAGAAGCTAAGAATTTGTTTCAAGCAGCAGGTTAGAACAATATGAAGAGATTTTGGGAGTGAATGCAAGATGAAGAGAGAATGAAATAATATTGATGATGAGGATGATGAGGTGTATTTATAAATTTATATATTTTATATATTTCTGTCTTATATCATTCTCATCACATGGTTAGCAAATTATTAAATTTATTATTCAAACTAGTTCGTACATTGCATAAATTATCAACTAGTTATAATAAAAGGAAGATACAAGATAATAATCAGATTCACTTAGGTTATGTTTGTTTGTAATTTTATTCTATAGGATTGGACTATTTTAATTTGTTTATACTAATTTAATATTTTAAGTATTCTTTTTAGGAAAATGATATACATATTGACAAATATTTGACGAAATTAGATTGCGATCAATGTAGAAGTATATGTGATAAGATAGAATAACTTAAAATGGAACCCTTCTTAATTCCTACCAAACTCATATATGCACATACGTTGTATTTAGCTGAAAACTTTCGCAATGTATAGCAGAACTCTTTTTATTCTTGAATTAATTCGAGTATGATAAACTCATGGACTATTTTTTTATATCTTTTTTAAGGTCATTAAAGAGTGACTATATAATTCTTAGAAAGAAGGAGAAAATATACAGTACCTCCATTTGCGATATCCAATAGTCTTATAGTACGTTTGAATTGGAGGAATGAATGTGGGAATGAAATAACTCAATTCTATAGAATAAAAAAAAAATGTGTTTAATTATTCCATTGGAATGAAATGAACCATTCCTATTCCTGTCAGATTAGTGAATTTTATTTTTTGTGGAAGGTTATGAAATGACTCATTTCAGCCGGAATAGAATGAATCATTTCACTCTCCATTTCATTCTTTTTTATATTTCATTCTTTCACCAATTTCATTTCTTCAATTCAAACGTACTATAAGAGTAAAAAAAAAAAGTTCATGAAGTTTCATTTCTTACTAACGCAAATTTTTTTTTAAAAAAAGTTTAAAAATATTAAAATAGATTGAACACGTTGCAAAAAGAAAAGAAAAGGTCAAGTAAGCAATTTTCTAGATTGAATTTAAAACTTAGAGGATCAAATTGCAAATTGTATAATGTCGAGAGCCAGTTAATTTATTTTTCTTCAAGCTTCTTTCCAAACTTTCAAAAACTAGGGCCGTATTTGACATTTTTCCTTTTGACTGACGCTTTTGAAGTACAATATCAAGGATTAGCAAAACCCTCTTTTCTGGGTTGAAGTTGAAGGCTCTAAAACCCCAGCAAAACCCCCAAATTCGACGGAGTACGCAATTACAGGTACTTCGATTGTTCTTATTTTTCGTTATCATTTTATTTCTGATTATTCTTTTCAATCTTAAACTAGTTTCTTGTTTGAGTGATGATTAAACGAAAGAAGTAATTAAAAACAAATTTCTTTCCTTTGTTATTATTGCTCTCGATTTCTCTGAATAACGCGAAATGTAAGATGGTTTTGTTTTTATTTATCCAATTTTTGTTTATGAAACAGGGTATTCTTTTTTAGCTTCTGTCATGAAGTTCAGACATTAAAGTTGTCATTTTTTCTCTTTTTATGGGTATTGAGAAATGAGCTTAGCTTCACAATTTGAATGGTTTTATAAAATTTTATTTGTTTAACGAATTTTTGTTAAGAGGAACTAGAGGAAATGACACGAGAAAATCTAGATACGATATCTTGTAAAAGTAAAAAATAAAATAAAATAGGTTTCTGCTGCTATTTTTATCTTTTAATTGTGTAAGACAATCTACTCAACATCTGCTATTCTCTAATTCCTGTTTTATTTATATAGCTTTTTGAGTATATAATTGTTATTGTATTCCTTGTTAATTTGCCAAAATTTCTATATTTTGGACAATTTATTTCTTGTCATCTATATTTGTGGCGAGTTAGTGATAAAAGATAACAAATGTGGGGGATCTTGCCTAGATTTGAAGTCCCAAAATTCCGTGCATCATAGGCTTTTATTGGATAATGCATTGATCTTTTGATTCATGTCATTGTAGTAGCTCTGACGTCGTTATCTCTATGGTTGTAGGGAATCGTGCGTTTCTCCAATAATTGATATTCAAATGAATTGATACTTTTTCTTGAGCTGGAGAAAGTTGGCTGACTTATTAGAATCACTTTTTTTGGGTACTAGGAATGTGTGTGCCGTCATGCATTCACTACCCATATACATTGTATGCCATCTTCATATCCTTCACTACAAAGAGGATTTTCTCTGTCACAAATACAAAAATTCATTCCCCGAAAATGGAAACAAAGTATACAACAACCAGAAGCTCAAAGCAAACCATCAACCACATCATTTAATTTGCAAAAATCAAATGAGGGCACTTTAACACCCATAGATGACTCCATGATAGATTCTTTGTTTCCATCCCTTAAGGATTTTGCAAGCCAAGGCCATTTACAGAAAGCCTTCAAAACCTTCTCTTTAATTCAAAGATATATTTCTTCTTCTTCAGATTCTTCTGACCAAATTGTACTCTCTATATCTCACCTTTTGTTATCCTGCGCCAATCTCAAGTCTCTTCCACAGGGTAAACAACTTCATGCTCATGTAATCTCTTCGGGTCTTGAACGACACCCGATATTGGTTCCCAAACTAGTCACCTTTTATGCCAACCTTGATTTCCTTGTTGATGCCCATTATATAACTGAAACTTCAAATATTTTACACCCTTTGCCTTGGAATCTGCTAATCTCTTCATATGTTAGAACTGGGCTTTGCCGAGAAGCTCTATCTGCATACGAAATAATGGTGAGGAAGGGGACTAGACCTGATAATTTCACTTACCCTTCTGTTCTTAAAGCTTGTAGTGAAGAATCAAATCTTGTTTTTGGAAGGGAGGTCAATAAGTCTATTGATTGTAGTGGTCTTGACTGGAATTTGTATGTGCAAAATGCTTTAATTAACATGTATGGAAAGTGTGGGGAAGTGGATGTTGCACGTAAGATATTTGACAAAATGCCTGAGAGGGATGCAGTTTCGTGGAATTCTATGATCTCTTGCTATGCTGCCAAGAGTATATGGAGTGAAGCCTTTGAGATTTTTGAAAGCATGCGGAGAGAAAGTATTGAAGTGAATATTATAACTTGGAATACGATAGCTGGGGGGTGCTTGAGGACTGGTAAATATAAAGGGGCTCTTGAATTAATTTGTCAGATGAGAAGCTATGGAGTTGACTTGGATTCTGTTGCAGTGATTATTGGTTTGGGTGCATGTTCTCACATTGGCTCATTAATCTTGGGAAAGGAGATTCATGGTTTGGCAGTTCGTAATTATAGCTATGGATTGGATAAAGTGAAAAACTCATTAATCACTATGTATTGCAGGTGTAAGGACCTTATGCATGCAAATATTTTATTCCATTTAGTAGAAGTTAAAAGTGTGATTACTTGGAACTCCATTATTTCTGGTTACACACACTGGGACAAATCTGAAGAAGCCTCCTTTCTATTTAGAGAAATGATGCTTTCTAGGGTAGAACCTAACTATGTGACAATTGCAAGCATTCTGCCCCTATGTGCCCGAGTAGCAAATCTTCAACATGGTAGAGAGTTCCACTGCTACATTACTAGGCGTGAAGGGTTCAAGGACTATTTGCTATTATGGAATGCTCTCGTGGACATGTATTCTAAATCTGGAAAAATTTCAATAGCCAAAAGATTGTTTGATTTATTGAGTAAGAAGGACGTAGTGACTTACACATCACTAATAGCTGGGTATGGGATACAAGGAGACGGTAAAGCCGCACTAAAACTATTTGAAGAGATGACCAAGTCCCAGATAAAACCAGATCATGTAACCATGGTTGCTATTTTGTCAGCTTGTAGTCATTCAGGTCTTGTAGTCGAAGGTCGGATGCTATTTGAGAAAATGTCTAGCTTTTATGCCATAACTCCTCATTTGGAGCACTTTGATTGCATGGTTGATCTCTATGGGAGAGCTGGCTTACTAAAAGAAGCAGTAGAAATTTTCAAAAGAATGCCATACCAGCCAACCCCAGAACTGTGGGCCACTCTCATAGGAGCGTGTCGGATTCATCGCAATATAGATGTAGGGGATTGGGCTGCTGAGAAACTTTTGGAAATGAGGCCTCAAAATTCAGGTTATTATGTGTTGATTGCCAACATGTATGCTGCCGCTAAACATTTGGACAAACTAAAAAAGGTTAGGACTTTGATGAGGGACTTGAGAGTGAGCAAGGCTCCTGGTTGTGCTTGGGTTGATGCTGGAGTTGGAATTTCACCTTTTTTGGTGGGAGACATGTCAAACACACGAGCAACCGAGATTTGCCCTTTGTTGGTGGGATTGACAAAACAAATGAAAGAAGCCGGTTATGTTGCGTGTGAAGATTCTTGTTTAGAGAGTGAAGCTCTTAAAGAATAAGATGAACAAAGAATTTCGGAACATTGCTGAATATTTAACATGGTTATTGTTCTAAATGGTGGAACTCTCAATCTTTGTAAGTACTCTGTGTGTGTGTGTGTGTCTCGCTAGATTGCTTGGGATGAGGTAATTTAATTATTAAAATGTTATCTAAAGTTGCACATTTGTTTTTCTTTATTTTTATTTTCTATTTGGCTGTAGAAATGAACAGGTTAAAATTAAGATTTCTATGCTATGGGTCTGTTTATACTGCTTTATTAGTGCAACACACTTGCAGAAAAATACATAGAAATCTATTGAAGCTATTTCTTTTTCGCTTTTCCAATTCCATAGAAGCAATTTCTTGTTGGTCTACTTTAACTTTAATCCATGATTACCTTGGTAAGAATAAGTAGCAGCTACAAGCTAGCTTAGATGTTTAGCTTAATCACCATGTATTCTAGGGGGTTTGACAAAGCACGTCTAATAGTTTTTTCAGATTGTAAGAACAAAATCTAAAATTAGTACCGGACCAATGAAATTTTTCTTTGTTTATAGATGTTATGCCAATGATAGAAACCGAGGAATGATATTAGATTATCAAAATGTAGTTGTTTCTCACATGCTTTGTTGATTTGAAAACCAATCTGCAAATGCATGATGCGGTGATGTTAGAATCATCGAAATGAGTGGTTTTCCAAACTAGAAGTCACTATCCCCTGAAAATAACATGGTTTTCATTCATCATAGGTGGATACTAAAGATTTTATTAGAAAAAGAGCAGTAGATATAAATGGTAAAATGAAGTTAGGATTTAAACCATAGAAGTTGACAGAAGACAATGACAGGTAGATGAAGTCTGGGAGAACTATCAGCCGTATGTGGGGAGGATCACAATCATTTATATTGAAGAACAATACTACGCAACTTGTGATTTATACATGTGCATGGTGAATATTTACTCTCTTTCTCTTCCTCTCACTCTCTCCTCCCTAGCAATATAAATATGAGTTAGTGACTCCACCCAAAGACTCAAGCGTAGGTGTGTTCTAGTGCATTCCAATATCCAAGCCACCTTCTAAATCACTATCTCAATTTCTCATTTGAGAAATATTTTTGCTACACTGCAAACTGTAGCTGCGTTTCTGGGTGCAAATGAGGCAATACTAGTGTAGGGTAAATCTTTGTCTAGCCTGCGATAAGATGTTCCTCCTTTTTTTAGAAGAAATGTCCAGAAATCTGGGGAAAAACCTGGATCATTCTGTTTGTCTCGATCAAACTAAGATAAAACTAGGGGCACCAGATGAATATCCCGGGAATGTCCTTGATGCAAGTATTTGCTATCGGGTTCTTATTAAAAAAGAGTTGCATATGGGGTCAAGAAGCATTTTTTTGTACAGTATCCCACATTCATGCGCTAGTTTTATCCATCAAAATATTGCTTCAATAAAGAATTAGCGGACACTGTAGGAAGCAGACACTGAGACTTCGGAAACACCATCACAAAACTTCTGGTGCATATTTTTGACCTTGAAATTCTGCTTCACTGAAGATCGACGTGAGAGCTTTAAATATTTCCTATTGTAATTTTCTTGGGAATATGTGAGAGAATATTTTATAAGAACTTTGATTTACATTGTTTGTTATCTAAGCTGTATAATCTTTGATTTCAGATGCAGGATGTACGCTAGCTGACACAGAGAAGACCACAACTGTTATCATCATTAATGGGGGTTACGCCAGTGGAAGTGTATGTAAAATTTCATGTTGTACCTTCTTTCTTTCTCTTTAAACAAATATTAAAGTGGACCAGCATTACAGATGAGGGGTATGATAATGGCTTTGGAGCTGAAGGAGAAAATAGATGTAACGTGACCCATGCTTGGTGACCAAAGGGTTGCCTGGAAACTCTTGCCCATGCATTCCGCGTATTGGGTAATATCATTCCAAATTGTGGTACGAGAGTTAAATGCGCATACCCAGTCAGCCAGCGTCTTTGTTAACCACCAAGCAGAGGACCAGATGAAGCCGCTAATAATTATCTTTATGTTTGAGAGAATGTGATCGAGATTCTTATAGTATGACATCCATGATATCTTTAGCAAGTCAAATGCAGAAACTGTTTTGTTTCTTGTTTTGTGGGTATTGAAGGAACAACTTTTATGTCAAGAAGTGGTTCAATTGTACAGAACAAATAAAATAGCTCCGTTTGTCCCTACCATTTTTCACTTAATTTGTGATTGTTGATTTCTTGGTTGCATCTTCCCTCGGGTCAGTGATTGTGGTTTTCCTACATGGTTTTTCTCCCTTCCTTCTCTTAAGTAGAGCTCACACAGGTCACAGAGTCTAGTCCTATATCGTTACAATCTCATTCCTTGTGCATAAAATAGCGCTACTTATTTAAAAAGCTATTTTTCATAAATATCATATCAGCCACTTATTTATTTTAAGAAAAATGATTTATATGTTGATAAATTTGATTTTGAATATGGATTGCAACTGATGTGAAACTGTAAGTGATAAATATAATAGTAATGTGTGTGCGCCTTTCTTATTACCTCCTATCTTATATATCCACATACGTTAATATTTAATATTGGGTAATGATCTATAACATGTATTTGCTGTGAATTCTTATAGGGTATACATCATCTATATTATTGGGAAAAAAAGGAATGACCAAGATTAGAAATTGAAAATCGACGTCCGCTATTATTAGTAGCGGACGGTAAAAAACACGCATACCATCCGCTCATAATAGTAGCGGACGATAATTAATAATCAGAATAAGGGTTTTGTTTGACCAATAAATATTTAGGGTTTAGAGTTTATTAACTAGGTTTTAGGATTTATAAACTATGATTTATTAACTAGGGTCTGGTTAATAAATCTTAGTTTATAAACCCTAAATCCTACTTAATAAACCCTAATTTATTGATAAACGTATACTGGTAAAACCAAACCCTTATTCTGATTATCGTCTGCTACTATTAGTAGCGGACGCTAAGTGTTTTTTTTACCGTCTGTTACTAATAGTAGTGGATTTTGATTTCAGTTTCTAATCATGGTTATTTCTTGTTTTCAACTGTATAGATGGTATATGCCCTACACACCATCTATACATGTACATATAATGCAATACATTAATAGTGATAGCATTTATTTAAGAAGTATGCATAAAGATAAAAGTGATAGCACTTAATATTAATATTAAAATACTTAATATTAATATTAATATTAGTAATATTAATATTGGTAACTAATGGTAATAATATGAGTATTAGTATTACGAATATTAATATTATTAATTAGTATTATTATTTCTATTACTAGTAGTATGAATAATATTAGTAGTATTACTAATAATATGAATATTAGTATTACGAATATTAATATTATTAATTATTACTATTAATAGTAGTATGAGTATTATTAAGTAATTTTTTGTCCTTGCTGTAACAACTTGTTGCGGCAGGTCATGGATGAGGGGCAATTAGGCCATTAGTCGTGCCGTAAGAACTGATTTTGCTACCTCAATAGCTTGTTGCGGCAGATAGGTAATATAGCCAAATCTCAGCCTTTCATTATCAAAATCAACGATTAAAATTATGGTTAGTAGAATAATGTCCGTGACAATCGATTGTCATGGATAAAGACCCTATATATATAAAAGTAGTGATACTGAATATAAAGTCATAATTATTTGAGTTTAACCACTATGAAAGCATCCTAAGGACTCCAAATTATCCCCTTTTTGCTAATAAAAAACCTTTTAAATTCGAGTTTAGCACTCCTTTTACATTAGTTTTGTAAGTTTTTGTTTTTTTTTTGTTGTTTACGATAGCAAGAACGTGATACTATTTTGCACTATGGGTTATATCACAAGTTAATAATTTGTTATATTATAAAGTCAAATTTTATATCTTCACAAAATAATAAATTTATGTTATGGACCTTATGGTTGCATTTTATTTATTTTTTGTTCATTTGATATATGTTGTAGTTATTTTGGAATAAAAAAAAGAAAGAACAATAATTTTTAAACATCCAAAAGAAAGAGGGTCAAATTAGGACCAAGTAGCAAACATCAAATGTCCTAAGCATAGTTTGGTGGGAGAGTCTAAACGTAAGTGGGCTACTGGGAGCATACATACACCCAAGTACTCAGTTTGACATGTTTAGGCCTCGAAACAAACTCAAAAATTTCAAATGGGGCAGCAGCTGGTACTCAGTGAACGGAAGTTCTTTCAAACAATTCGTCGAACACTTTCCATTCATTGGACTACCCCTCCAATTCAATCTAATTTCAACTTCTGTACACAAGCAGCTGATAACTCATGTGAGGAGAGTTCCGCCGAGGAAGAAGGAGTGCCCAAGAGCTTGTGTTTGAGAATTGAAGGGCTTCAAAAGGGAGAGTCTGTTGGCTCTGCTTTTCAAAGCTGGATGGGCGACGGCTTCCCGATTCATAGAGGCGATATTTTCCATACTATCAATCGATTGCGCAAGCGTAAATCCAACAAAATTGCCCTCGAGGTCTCTCTAACTTTAATGATATTGCTTGTTATTTTTGCTTGCAATGTGATTGTTAATATGTCTGAGAGAAAATGTGAAATGGGTTAATAGGTAAAAATGTTGTTCCTGCTGAAAAGTTACTACCTTTTTAAATTATAAGTTGTTCTTATACAAACTGCATAATACTATTTTATCCAATGATTATAATCTCATGGACTATGTTTTGTCAATTCTAAGGCTATTTGATGATGGATTATAATTCCAAATGGAGAAGTGCTATTATATAATCCCCTTTTGAAGTATCAAATGACCTTATAAATGATAACAAATAGTTCATAGGGTTAAACAACAAACTAATCATGGGATAAAATAGTCCCAAATGGTGTTCAATTAGTACAAATAGTCTTTATCCTATTCATCATTTTTGCAACAAAAAAAAAAAAAAACAAAAAAAAGCGTAGCCAATGGAAAAGGAAAAGCATTATATCTTTCTAGTACATGTTAAGCTAAGAATTTAAATAATTATGTTTTATTTTACAAGCAATGTGGAATAACAAGAATGCTCAGTTTTCTAGTTGAATTTCTAGCATGAAGAAAGAATAATATTGATTTCTATTGAAATTGAGCTTGGGTATTTTATCAACAGGTGATGGAATGGGTGATTAGGGAAAGACCCTACAGGCCAAAGCAACTAGACTATTCCTATCTATTGGAATTCACTACTAAGCTTCACGGAGTTTCACAAGGTGGGAGACTATTTTCTCGTGTCCCATCTGAGTTCCAAACTGAGTTGCTTTACAACAATCTTGTAATCGCGTGCTTGGATAAGGGCAAGATAACCCTTTCACTTGCTTACATGAGAAAAATGAGGGAACTTGGTCATCCTATCTCACACTTAATTTTCAATCGGCTCATTATTCTCCATTCCTCCCCTAAACGTAAGAAAGCCATTCCAAAAATTCTCACGCAGATGAAAGCTGATAAAGTGGCTCCACATGTCTCCACTTACAACATTCTGTTGAAAATAGAAGCTAACCAACACAATATTGAAGGGTTGGTAAAGGTTTATGGAGATATGAAGGGAGCAAAAGTTGAACCCAACGAGATTTCTTACTGTATATTGGCGACTGCACATGCTGTAGCAAGGTTGTACACTGTCTGTGAGGCTTATGTTGAAGCTGTGGAGAAGAGCATGACAGGAAATAATTGGTCAACGTTAGACATCCTTGTTATACTGTATGGTTACTTGGGGAAGCGGAAAGAGCTAGAAAGAATTTGGGGTGCTGTGCAAAAACTTCCTCATGTTACGTCAAAGAGTTTTGTGCTGGCGATTGAAGCATTTGGTAAGATTGGAGAGCTAAGTCGATCTGAAGAGCTTTGGCTCGAAATGAAATCAAATAAAGGGTTGAAGTCAACTGAGCAGTTCAATTCACTGATATCTGTTTACTGCAAACACGGGTTCATTAGTAAAGCAACTGGACTGTACAGAGAAATAGAGAAAATCGGATGCAAACCAAATGCCATAACTTATCGACATCTTGCTCTTGGTTGCTTGAAAGCAGGATTAGTGAAGGAAGCTCTTAAAACTCTGGAGTTGGGGATGGATCTCACGACAAGCACCACGATCAGGAGATCAACCCCATGGCTGGAGACCACATATTCGATGATTGAAATATTTGCAGGAAAGGGTGATGTGGAGAATGCTGAGACGTTGTTTGAAGAACTAAAGAAAGCAAATTATACCAGGTATACTTTTGTTTACAATACATTGATTAAGGCATATGTCAAAGCCAAGATCTATGATCAAAATCTTCTGAGAAGAATGATCTTAGGAGGGGCTAGGCCAGATTCTGAAACCTATAGCCTGTTGAAGCTTATTGAGCAGTTTCGGACCTAATTTAAATTTTCTCTTCTGCTTGTGACAGTTGATTAAATGTTGTATTCTTTTTCCGACGCTTCTGCTCACTGGTCAGTCTATTTTGTCTCTAGAGCTTTGCATTTGAAGATGCTAACAGCCTGATATAATCAAATTGTTCTGTATCCTGCTAAAGAAATTGGTTGCGTATCGTGGCAAAGAAAAACATAGTCAAATTGTTCTGTATCCTGCCAAAGAAATTCATTCTGTATTCTGCCAAAGAAATTGTTCATGCTATCTAAAATCTCAAGGAATTGATATTGTTCTCTGGCTGGGGTAGCAAGAATCCAGCAAGTTGTTATTCTTTGTGCTGATGCTGGTAAAACCTACCAAGAAGCTGAGGTTAAGGGAACACTCAGTTCTTGTTGTGACAATATGAACCTGGCAGATCTGAAGCTGCTCCAACTTCTATTTCTTTTGCTTTTTGCATTATTAATTTGAATATTCTGTGTTAAAATTTTACTTACTGATATTAATGTATCATAAACATGAATGTACAGTTCATTTTTCTTTTGCTACTATTTTGCCCAGTCAACGTGTACAGTTGTAAAATCATTATCAATTTAAGTTTCATTTCAATATTCACTAGTAGCATAGCCGCATAGGCCTTTGAAAAAGTTGGTGATCAAATTAAAGTGATGTTATGTCTACAACTTGACAATTTAAGCAGAACATGAAAGAAACAAATGTAATAAATATTTCATCATAATCGGCAAAGAACTGAGGTGAAAGTTTTGTTATTTTTTTTTTCTGTTTATGCGAGATAGTTTAGGAACTCTGCAGCAGTTGCAACAGCCCCTCCTGTGATGGCATCCATTACAATTTTGTCCCTGTTGTTGTTACTGGCTGCAGATATCAGAGCACCGGTTAATGCTCCGCCAACTATTGCATTCTTCTGCAACACAAGGGAAGAATGACCGCAGCAGCAGCAGATAAGTTACTGATGCTTTAAAATTAAAGAAAAAGTAAAAAAAAAAAATTGAAGTAGAGAGTGACAGAATTAATTATTAATTAAATAAAAATGAATGCTTGGGCAATGTTAACCATTCATGGCACACCATAAACAGACAATTTGACTATCCAGAAACAAAAATTAAGATAATAGGACAACCGCACAAGAACAACTTTAAGCTTATTTGATAGACTAGCCCAGGAAGTGGACCTAGGGCATTTTGAAGAGTAGGCTTATGCAAAAATAGCAAGTTATAGAAAATATACAAGTTGGTGATTCTTCCATATATAAGATCAAGAAATAAATATTTTTCCGTGTCGTTATCAACTTAAAAATATGACTAAAATGTAAATGTACTCTTAGTTTAACACTTTGTGGAGATATGGTAACTGACTTTATAACATAGCAAACTATTATCTCGTGGTACAATACTACAATTAGTATTGCAAAACGATACCTTTTGGGTCACTTTTGCGCTGCATATTATATCTTAAAAGGTACAAGTTTTGCATTATTAATTGTACTTTGAGGGAGAGATTTGCTAACTAGTCAAACTCAAGGACGAAAACATTGTATGGCCGCAAACACAGGGCAGTATTTTGCATTTTGGTATGAAAACAATATACTCGAAAAATGGTACAATTTAGCATCAGCAGCAATATCTATAGACCCTTTAACTGTGATTGCCTGAGCTCAAACATAAGGAGGTTTAAATATGAAGGATATCAGAAAATGCGCATCAAGAATTTACCCAGTCTCTGGTGCCACGGAACTTCTCCACTCCATAATCCATTCCAGCATATACCCCAGCTATTGTTCCTGTTTAAGTGATTAAAAAACTTTTAGAATTATTACAAAATTAAAGAACCAACAAATTATAAGAGAAAGTAAGTACTAGAGACACATCTCTTATATCTCAGCAGATGTATACATAATGAATGACACTCTTACCCCAATAAGCGCCTTCTTTACACATTTTCTTTAGCTGCAACATAAAGTAACCCTGTTAGACTTATCCTCTGATACTGCTTGATTTTCTAAGCAAACAAGTATTTATATAGCCTATTCCTGCAAAATATCCAAGACTACAAGCATATAAAGTCAACTCAGAATTTTTTTTTTTTGCTCTCATAACTAAGTCATCCTCGTGCTAGTCGATACTAGGTTTGTGCCAGCTAAAAACTCTTTGTTAGGGAGCCTGTGGAGTACATAACGAAGTCCTTAATATAATATTGAACTCAACTTAATTAACTCAAAAGCTTGAGCTATCAAGTCTAGGGCCCAACCTTGTATATTATGTCTTCGAGTTCACACTTTGCAATCGATGTGAGACTAATACAATTCACATGTTACCATAACAAATCTACCCCTTCATATGTAACTTCCAACACCATCAAACTACTCCAAATTACATGAGCAATTGCTATAAACAAGTTGGGCCTGCACATTATTTGGGAGCCTGGGGTGTACATAACGGAACCCTTAATATAGTTTTGAACCGAACTTGACCCAAAAGCTTAAACTATTCCGTGTAACGTCTAACCTTGTATATTAAGCCTTCATGTTCACACTTACCAACTGTTATAGAACGGACACAACTCACATGTTAACATAACACTCACGATATGCTGCAGAATAAGGACAGAAAAGTACACACATTCATGCACCCAGAGAACTACTGTATCGAAAAAGTAAATAACAGAATTTAATCAAGGAAATCTCACCGAGTGCTCAAATTGTTGATGTGAAATATTCCCTACAAAACCGAATTCCATAAAAAGTAATTAAGGACACTTCCTCAAGACATAACATCAAACAATTCAACCTTGAAGTTAATTTAATATCCAAATGAGTGCATAACAATAACAATTTTTGTTAGTACTCAAATTTATGCGTATGTTTGATTTGATGATGAAATAAAAAGTTAATGTACATTTGTAAAATCAATAGTTTTTGTAAAGTTTTTAAAAACACAAATTGTGTAAAAAGACTTAGTGTAGAGATCAAATTTGTTAGATTGATCCACATGGTAGTTCTTGAGCACGGGCGGGAGGGTCGACCGCCCTGGCCCCCGATCAGGGGGCCCCAATTTATATATATATATATATATATATATGAAATTAAAAATATAAATATATAATGATATAGCTATACAAAAGTAATTTTCAAATCCTAATAAATTTTTAAGAACTCAACTGGAGTTTGTAAAAACTTTGGATTGTTTTCCTAATGTTCAAATTGCTTACAAGGTATTACTAATTATTCTTGTGACAGTGACATCTGCTGAAAGAAGTTTTTCGAAGTTGAAATTGTTGAAAAATTACTTGCGGTCGACTATGACACAAGAAAGGTTAAATGGGTTGGCAACCATGTGCATCGAGAAGGATATGTTGGACAAGCTTGATTTTAAACATTTGATTGAAGATTTTGTCTCTAAGAATACTAAAAAAAGTATCTTTCAATAAATGTATTCTCATATATTTTGTTCTAATCGAACTATTTAGTCGAACTTCTCATATATTTTGTTGTAGTAAAAGTTCATATATATTTTGTTGTAGTCAAACTGTTATATTTTAAGTTCCGGAAAAACACTTTTTTGGATATATGTACTTTTTATTTATTTATTTTTACTTTTTTTTGTGAAGACAATGTTTCAAAAAGGGTCTCGTTTTCATTTTTCGCCCTAGGCCACCAAAATCTCAGGAACAACCCTGTTGATCCATTCCTTAATGTAGTATTGTTCAAAAGCTAAGTCTGAACACTGTTCGTAGAGTTGAAGAGCAGGAAACATTCCGAGATCGTAGAGCATTCAGTATACTCATAAAGATCGTAGAGTATGAAAATCGATCGTAAAGTCAAGCCTTAAGGGCAAGTCACTCTACTATTGGACATATAACTCTGCGATTAAATAGAATCGTAGAGTTCATTTCTTCTAACAGGTTATGACAAGGTCTTATACCTAGGACTGAAGATCCTAAATCAAAGGTTGTCGATAAGAATAAGACACTTTTGAAATTGTGTCTAACAACTATATTTGCCAAGGACAAAAACACGTGGCTACATCTGCACCTGACAGGGTATGATGAAAGCGACCTGAAGTGGTCCTAGCCGATAACATTTCAAAGTCAAACAATTAAAAATTGACAGGTGTCCAAGACAGAATGAATTAACAGTCAAATCAAAATGGGAAGATCTTAATGTGAATATATAAAAGGCGAGCAGCCTCAAACAAACAAAAATACAGAGATAAGAATTGATCAAGTCGAAGTGCTGCCTGTTTGAGCTCATAGCCTACTCACTCAATGATTTAGAAATCTCAACTGTTGCTAAAACCTTTGATCAAGAAGCTTAACGTTACTTAACAACGCCTCAAATCTTTCAATTTATGTGTAATTCGATCTTAGTGATCTATGTATATTCCAAGTTTGTGTGACTTAAAGGATTCTTAGTGAATTAGTTGTAAATCAGTTCTTAGTGAACTGTAATCTGAGTGATTACCCTTCCTTAGTGGAAAATCCATGCTCTCGGAGTAGAAGGGAGGATTAGAAGACTTTTGTACTCCAAATCTCTTAAAAATCTCTGTCATTTACTGCATTCCATTTACTTTTTGCACTCTACGTTTTGCATTTAAGTCTCTACGTTTTATCCATGTGACTTGTCTTACACTAAATTTAGAGCTATGATTTCTTATTAATCTTTGAAGGGTTTTTCAAAACATAATTCCACTGTGTATAATAAATAAATTAACTTGTTTAATTTAACATTGCATGGTAATAATTATGTTAACCAAATTTTTTAAAAGATCTATTCAACCCTCTTCTAGATCTCTTTGTGCCTTTGGGAATAACAATTTTGAATCACTAGTGAAAAGCCTAGTACTCTAGTTTTGTCCAATTATTATTTTTTAGATGCCCAATTATACATCCCAACCCCAAGTTTTAATAATGCCATATACATGTGTTTGCATCCATTTATGTATATACTCTCTCTATTTTAAAATTAGAAATATATTTTTTTAGTTCATTTCAAAATTACAGATAATTTTTTAATTTTATTACTATAGGATTACATAATGATTGTAATGTGTTTTACTATTATATCTACCATTACACAAGTCCTACAAAATTCTTCAATGGGCGGGATACATATGTGCAAACATAAAATAATTGTTAAAAATTATCGTTTTAAAAATGTATATAAAAACTGATGGAGTAATAATATTTAAGCATAATGGTGGAACCTCGTTTGAAAGTATTATACGTTTCCTCGGCAGCTGTTTTGGCGGCAGACACCTGAGAAAGGAAGAAATAAAATAAATCCATTAGTGCTAAATTATCAAATGAGTACTAATTTAATTTTAAAAGAAACTGAGAAAGAATTATTAATTAATTAATAAATTAATTAATTAATTGCATATACAGAGCCGATCTTCAAGAAAGCATCAACGGTGTGATTAAGGAAAGGGTTGCCCATATCAACGATCACGTCCACCTTTGGAGACGAAATTAGTGAATCTCCAAATATGCTCCCTCCCATCCCTCCGATCCAAATCCTCTATTTCTCACTTTTCACCGGAGTCGTTTTTTTGTTTCTAGTGATTGATCTTCTTTCTAATCTGATATCTCTTTGTTGTTTGTTTCCCTGTAATATAAAAATGGAACACAAATTATATATATAAAAAATTAAGTACAAACAGTAAAAAAAAATAATAAAAAGCCAAATTTATTATTTAATATTGTTTATATTTATTGGTATGTAACACATGAGTTTTATTATTTGTGTACAAATTTTTTATATAGTTTGTGCATGTAAAACTATTCTATATAAAAAAAATTTCTATTCGTAAATTATATTTATTTTACACATTTAACCTCTTTATTATTTTTGCTTATTCCGTCCAAAAACTTTATAATTTTTGTAATTTCAGCCTGGTCACACAAAAATAGAATAATTAAAGGAGACTTAATTTCATACACAGGTATATTTTAAAGATTAAACTTGAAAACAATTATAATAAGATCCAAAATTTAAAATAACTTTTGATTGGTCTATTTAGCTGTCATCCGTGATATGTTTAACTGAACATAATTAAAAAATTGAAAAATAGTAAAACGGTCAATAGTTCATAATAGAATTTTATATCTAATCCTTGGTAATATCAATTAACTTAAGTCCCAAAATTAAAAAGAATAAAAAATTTCATGAAATCCCCGACTCACAGGAGAGAGAGAGAATCTTAGATAAAGTCTCCAACTTTTTCTGCTCTGTTAACAGAAACATTTGGTTGCTTAATATCCTAACAAATTTCCACTCTCCCTATCTAACTACAAGAATTACATGCAAAAGAAAATAATCACCTTCAATTCACCCTGGTTCTTCCTTATAATTCCCCTTCTCCTCCTATTAATCCCAATAATCCTTCTGATAATTCCATGTCTTTGAAGAATAATGTCATCTTTGTTTCTGTAGCTGTCTTGGTCATTATCTATTGCTTTCTATCCATCACTAACAAACTACAACAAAGGTACAATTCTCGAGCCTCGACAAGACAGAGTCAACCGCCTCGGACTCATCAGGTCACCACTACCAGACAACCATCGCCCCCGCAACAACCACGACACCGCCGCTAGCAAGGGAAGTAGCGTTAACTATAGTCTATAGACACAAACTATTGCAATAAATGTGTCATTTGTTTGAAGGATTTCGTGTATAGTGATATTTGCCGAGTTATTCCCGCATGCAACCGTAAGTTCCATGCTATTTGCATTGACAAGTGGTACATTGTCAATAAAAACTGTCCGATTTGTCGGTCTTTAATTTAATATCTGGATTGTGTGATGATAAATGACTGTCAAAACTAGGGTTTATGGATGCACAAGTAAAGAAAGGGCTTGTTTCTTATTCTTTTATTGATGATGCTACTGAATTATACTTATTTTATTTACTTATTTATTTTTAGAATATGGTTTGAACCAAATTGATTGGTGTAGTATTGCTCTTAGATTTGGGTTTGAATTTATGTTGTATTACAGTTGCATTGATAGCCTATCTAGTTTTTGAAAAACAAAGTTTAAAGGTCGAAAATGGATAAAATTAAGAATTTCTTTTTCGGTGACAGGTCAAGTATTCAATTCTCACATAACCCAACAACATAAAAGAATCATCTAATAGTCGAAAGTTGTGAGTGACTACATCTGTAAGTATCTAGAATTTGTAGTGCACATTTGTGTACTGAGTGCTTAATTCACATTTTAATATTTACAATTTTATATCGTGTACACTGCATGTTATATTAATAATTTAGAAAATTGTGAAATTAGAAACTGTAGGTAAGGAAATTACACCTTGCTAGGATTAGGGTTTCGTATTGGCTAGAGAGAAGAGAAATCCACGAAGAGTACGGAACTGATTGATTGATTGAAGAGGGGAGAAGAACAGGTAGGCAATTACTCCAATGACACGTGGCAGAACTCTTAGAATCCGGAAACCGGGTTAGGGTAGCAGGGATTCCAAGAGCCTTCTTGAGTCTTCGAGTTGAGAGAGAGAGAGTTTCAAGTGTTTTGAGCTTCCAAGAGTCTAAGTGTAATGTCTTGAGAGCGATCCCTTCTTCTTAGAATAGAGGGACTATTTATAGAGCTTGCCTGGGAAATAGTCACATGCCAGGCACATGTTTTAAGGAGAATTCTAGAAATACCCTTTAGTTATGTTTTAAAGGGAAAATTCCAGAAATATCCTTTAATCATTAAAGTAATACCCAAATTGCCCTGTTCTTCTAGCTACCAATCCAATCCCTCAATCAATTCCCAAAATGGGTCGCATCCACGAGTCTTCTGCCTTGGAACACGTGGAGACTGCCCCGGGTCTAGTACATTTAATTAGGTCACATAAACCCTAATTTGTACATTTAATTAGGTTTTTTTTGTAAACCCTAATTTGTATATTTAATTCAATTAGGTCATGTGAACCCTAATATGCACTTGGGCCCACATTTGCCCCCTGCGCGAGAGTCACGATTCCTTGAGAGACGCTCGTGCAAAATACTCCAAGTTTTCGAATGATTTTGTGTGACTCCCCTTGTTCAAGTCTTGAATACAAGAGTTCTAGAAGAGGGAACCCCTAGGGACCAAACCATTAGGGTTAAACCCTGAGGAGGCAAAACCTAGAAGGGCTCTTCCTTGAACCTCTTGGTAGATCATCTGAAAGCTTCCTTATTTTTTGTCTAATATTTACTTCCTTATTTTCTGAGAATTAAAACAAGGAAGATCATCAGATATCATTAAATAAAATCCAATAATCAAATCTTAATTTAGTATTTAGAAACAAAATCTTCCTTTAAAATTTTGTAAAGCAAGATCTTTTTTCCTTAGGAAAACCAAATTCAATATATATATATATATATATATATATACCAATTTCGAAAATTGTCTATTGATAGGAATAAAATATTAGATATCAAATATATATATTTTTCGAAAATCCATTAAAATACCAAATTTAAACAAATGTCGAAAATATATGTGTTTATTTAAAAAAATAAACTCAAGGAGACTTATCTTTATATTGCAAAATCTTCCGCAAGAGGAAAATAAAGATTGCTTCATTTGCTATTGTAAGCTTGCGGTTTGAATATATATATCTCCCAAGTCACTTAGGCTTTTCTTTTCATCGTGCAAATTTTATCCTCTCCTCATTCAAGTCTGAAGATCACCAAGAAGTCGTCAAGCCAACAGTCTTCAGCTTGGGAACGAGGTAAAAAAAAAACAATTTCTTCTTCTCTTTCTTTCAATTTTTTCAGTTTATTTGAGTACTTTCTGCCGAACTTCTTCTTGACTTGCTTCTCCTACGTTTCTTCTCAGGTTATTGTAGCTTTTCTTTTGTCTTCCGAGCCCCGTTACTTGGATTATATCTCGGTAGGGTTCCCTCGGATAATAAAGAAAAACACAATATTTATTGACAAAGAAGCATCCGTTCCGAAAAAATTAATCTGTGGGGCACCAGAATTTCCAAGGTACACAAAATATAGTTTTTTTTTTTTTGCCTAGGGGGCCGAACCCTAGGGGATTTTTTTTTTGCCCTAGGGGGCCGAACCCTAGGAGGGCCGAACCCTAGGGGGCCGAACCCTAGGGAGCGAATCTTAGGAGAAAATGTACCAAAATTTAAACATTGGGAATCATGATCGCTGTTTTGACCATAACTTTTGTTCCGTTTGGAGTCTCGGGGCCCATAATATATCAAAACGACCGTATCGACGAGTACTTCAAAAATCATCGCCAACGGCCATGACACATATCAAAATAACCCAAAAAATAGCTCCGAAGGATGCATTTTGGCTGTCCGAAGTTTTTTGAAAAAATTTCAAATCTTGTTTTTCTTTCATAATTGTGATTTTGATCCTTCCCTGACTTCATTTCTTCTTATTCTCAGGTATTCTCTTGTGAAAACCTCAGATTCTCCCCTTGCCATGGTAAGCCTACTCAAGCTCATATGCTTTACTTGACATCCTTAGTACCCTTATGTGGAGTCTTCCTTTACTTGCAGGCCTCGTCTACTGGATGCTCTGAAGACTTACGATCGCACAACTTTTCCTTCACCAGATAAAGAAGGCCTGTTTCTTTATGTCGCGGCTTGCGGAGGTTGGGACGACTTCCCCCATTCCGGTCGCATTCCCCGCATGTGCATAGAGAAACAAGAATACCTTTTCAGTCCCTTTCGCTTCCTGTCTGACTTATCTAGCCGTCTTCAAGGATGACAACATTGGACTGACGAAATCCTCGGGAATGTTGAGTATAAAGCTATACTAAAGAGCGTGGGCATATATTGCTGCATTCAGCTATGTAGGGCATTCAGCTATGTAGGGCATTCAACCATGTAGGGCATTCAACCATGTAGGGATCTATGCATCATGACGCCTATACTGTGTTGATTTCCCACGGGTGCTTTTCTTCATGCACATTCGTTACGTTAGAGTATGTCTGCTTCCTTTTTTTTTTCAAATTACGTTCTTATTCTATATCTTGCAGTCTTCCTGTTGTTGCTTTGGCTTCTTGTAGCCCATCCAGAGTGTCTCCTAGGGATACCAAGTGCGCTGCATACTTGATAGAGGCTTTCAGGAGGACTGACAATTATACTTCATGATTTCATGATGACACAATCCTTTCAGACTTTGTCTCGGGTACCTCCTCGAGTTCCTCCCCCAGGATCCTCTGCTGTCGAGGAGATGAGATTGACTTGCTCTAGAGTAAAGCTGAGGATCCTTGTGTTTAGATAGCCGAGAATGATGATGATGATGATGATGTTCGAGATGATGATGGTGATGGTGATGGTGATGATGATGATGATGATGATATTCCCAGTGAATTTCTCATGGGTACGACAAGTGAGGTGGCGACCTCCACAACTTGTGAGCCTCGCTGACATAACATGATTGTTGTCGAGTCCTCCTCACCTCATGATGATCGTGGCAGCCTTAATGTTGACGATTTCATGTCTGATTGTAGGCTTAGGTCCTGCTGTGGTTAGTACAGTTCCATCTTCACGCCCATATATAACATCTTCTCATGACAGCTTGGAGGATACCGGTGATACCGATGTTGATGCTGATGCTATTATGGCAGTTAATCCTCCTCCCCTGAGGGGGAATCTTTCGAAACCTATTGTTGATTTCCATCCTCCCCAGAAGGAGTCTCCCGAGGCGTCACCTAAAAGGGAGGGTACAATTGCTAGTTCTTTGGGTGGGGGCATCGATGCTTTACTTTTTTTGCCCGTTGAGAAGCTCGCCTTTTTTTACTTTCTTCATCTTGATTCTGTCACCTCGCCTTTTAGTGACCTCGGCTATCCACCCAACAATAAAGATGTCATGGAGCTGCAGGCATTCTCTAAGCCCGTGAGTTGTGCAGCTCCTCTCCCGATGAATATCTGTTCGTGCTGGGCTGGATCTCCTTACTTCTAGGTATGACTTTTTGTAACGTTTTGTTATTTCCTGTATCAAAGAACTCATTTATATGTCATTTATCATAATAGAGCTTCTGTAGCATTATTGATTGCCTTAAACTTGAATATTTTTCTTAAGACCCCATGTTTAGCATTGAATCATAAGTTATTCAAATTAATACTCCAAGACAACAATATTCATAATAGTGATAATAAATATGCAAATTTTTCAATTTATCATAAACTAACACTTGAATCCATACTTTTAAAATCAAAGAATATTCAAGTATAAGTGAAAGTTTGACATTTTTATTAATAATCATATTGCTTTTAACGTAAAGCACAACGTTTCAAAAAATTTCATAATAATAATAGATTTCTGCTTTTGTCGGATAAAGCATAACGTTCGCCACTTTTAGAGATAAAGTGTAACTTTGAGGACTTATAGTCAGGTGCCTCGATTACTTTTAAAGTTGAAAGTATAACTTTGAGGACTTATAGTCAGGTGCCTCGATTACTTTTAGAGTTGAAAGTATAACTTTGAGGACTTATAGTCAGGTGCCTCGATTACTTTTAGAGTTCAAAGTATAACTTTGATGACTTATAGTCAGGTGCCTCGATTACTTTTAGAGTTCAAAGTATAACTTTGAGGACTTATAATCAGGTGCCTCGATTACTTTTAAAGTTAAAAATATAACTTTGTGCCTTATCCCTTGGTACGTCGTGCCAATTATTTGGCGTATAGGGTTTCATAAGGGCTTAAGTTGCATGCCTCGTCACTTGGTCATCCAATTTCTTGGCAAGTGCAATCTACGAGGACTTGACCACCATCGTGGGTGGATTTTTAATTCGTCAATTCTTGTGTCTCCTCCCTTGGTCATCTAATTTCTTGGCAAGGGATACTCTTGAGTACTTCAACCACCATTTTCTAGTGGACCACCATCTTGGGTGATTTTTTTTTTCGACCTCTTGGGCTACACCATGGGTAATAATGTTGCATGTTTCTTTTCCTTTGTGGTTTGGAAGTGGCTTTTCATACACGGTGCTTTTCTCTTCACAGTTCAATTTCTCCGGCTGCCAGCTTCTCATGGTATATCCTCCGCATACTGTAACAGTCCATAGTGGAATGTCCTGCGTACTGGTGGTACACACAGAAATCTGGTCTTCTTTTCATCTCTTCCGTCACCACAAATTTAGGCTTTGGAGGTTTCACCACTCCGTGCTCAACCCATTGTTCGTACAAGCCCCTGAATGCCTTCTCACTGCATGTGATAGCCTCTGGAACTGACATCCTAGTATACTTGCCCCCAATTTTTCCTTTACTTCGTTCAAAATTTCGCTCGTTCTTCTCCCTCTTTCCCCCTTGTGGTTTTGACTGAGAATCAGCCAAAGCCACAGTTGCTGTTCTCTTACCCTTCCATGTAACCATCGCATGACTGATGGGCACTGTCACGATTCCTCCCAAATCTTGTGCGAAGGATGAGAGGGTTGCAAATGAATCACAGGCCTTTGTAATGAGATGGGGCTTGAAGGAGTCTAGAGCACCATTGTTGCATATGCTAACCAAGTTCTTCTCTTCAATTGGCTCGACACACTTCTGTGCTTGGGCCCTGAATCTGTCCACATAATCTGACAGCTCCTCATTCGGCTTCTGCTCGAATCGCATCAGTTCTACAATAGTTACCTGTTTCTGCACATAGAAAAATTTCTTAAAAAATTGCAGTTTCAGATCATCCCAATCATGGACTGATCCCTTCTCCAAGTTATAGTACCAACTGAAGGCACTATCCGTCAAGGTCTTGTTGAATTCCCTCATCAACAGATTATGGTTATTCACCTCATCATAACCCAACCATGGAGACATCGACTCCACGAACCTAGCAATGTGCTCCCTGGCATTCCCTTTCTCCCCGTTATACTTTGGGAACTGCGGGGGGTGCTCAATATACCCTGCCGGATAAGGTTGTCTCCGTACATGTGCCGGGTAGGGTGGAGTAAAGTCCAACTCTGAAGGTCGGGACGTCTGCTTGCGAAGTTGATTGATGACATCGATCATATCATCCTTCGTCACATACTGACTCGTGGTATGGACTCTCTGAGGGGCTGTGATGTATTGATGCATAAGTGGTGCGTATGGTAAGGAAACTGGCTGGTGTACACTTGCATTCTGCACAATTTGTATCAGCGGTGCTTGTTGACTTGTTCGTTGGATGTGGTTCGGGATGGTCGGTATCTGCACTTGTGAAAACGCGGGGAGAGTGGTCGGGATGATGTTGGGCTGAGGCTGACTTGCTTCCAATCTGAGTTGTGGCACATCACCGCTGTTTTGGGGCTCCAAGTTGATGATTGGAATCGGCTGACTCTCCGTTGTTGGAAGCACAGTCGGATTCTCTTTGTTGTTGCTATTGTCCTCCACTTCTGCTCGTTCCCCCTGCGAACTTCCTGGGAACATAGCCCTGAAAGTGGGGATTTGCATCAACTGCTGGCGGAAATTCCCCATCTCTTCCTACTTCCTTTGCATTTCCAGCATCATGGTCATCATCATCCCTTGGCCTTCTCGTGCCTCCTGTAATGCTTTGAGCATCTCCATCTGTACAACATTCGTAGTTATCTGCGTTCCAGTTACTTCCTCGCCTTGCCTTCCTGCGTTTGGCTGTCTAGCACTGGTTTGTTGTTGATCAGCCATTGGAGGTGATGTTGAACTTCCTTCCGAAACGTCTTCTAAGATGGGTTGATCAAAATCCAGATTCGCGCTTTGGAGCACTGGATTCACTTGCCTTAAAATCGGATCCAGTGAAGTGATGCTTGTTGTCGGTGAAACTCTTCCTGTAATTCTCCCACTTCGAGTTGTGGGCATACCCTTCACGAATTCTACACCTCCCCAGCAGAGTCGCCAAATAAATGTAGGTAAGGAAATTACACCTTGCTAGGGTTAGGGTTTCGTATTGGCTGGAGAGGAGAGAAATCCACGAAGAGTACGAAACTGATTGATTGATTGAAGAGGGGAGAAGAACAGGTAGGCAATTACTCCAATGACACGTGGCAGAACTCTTAGAATCCGGAAACCGGGTTAGGGTAGCAGGGATTCCAAGAGCCTTCTTGAGTCTTCGAGTTGAGAGAGAGAGAGAGTTTCAAGTGTTTTGAGCTTCCAAGAGTCTAAGTGTAATGTCTTGAGAGCGATCCCTTCTTCTTAGAATAGAGGGACTATTTATAGAGCTTGCCTGGGAAATAGTCACATGCCAGGCACATGTTTTAAGGAGAATTCTAGAAATACCCTTTAGTTATGTTTTATAGGGAAAATTCCAGAAATATTCTTTAATCATTAAAATAATGCCCAAATTACCCTGTTCTTCTAGCCACCAATCCAATCCCTCAATCAATTCCCAAAATGGGTCGCATCCACGAGTCTTCTGCCTTGGAACACGTGGAGACTGCCCCGAGTCTAGTACATTTAATTAGGTCACATAAATCCTAATTTGTACATTTAATTAGGTTTTTTTTGTAAACCCTAATTTGTACATTTAATTCAATTAGGTCACATGAACCCTAATATGCACTTGGGCCCACAAAAACTATTTCATATAAGAAAATTGCTTTCATCCTTGTATTGTAGGATAATTGATGCGGGTAAAAATATTCATCTATGGGACGTCTCCATGTGTAGGGGTGTTCATCGGTAAAAAACCGTACCAGAACCGAAAATACCAAACCGATACCGATCCGAAAGTACTGGAAAAATAAAAACCGGTACGTGTAGGGGTGCTCATCGGTAAAAAACTGTACCAGAACTGAAAATACCGAACCGATACCGATTCGAAAGTACTGAAAAAATAAAAACCGGTACCAGTACCGAATTACCGGTTTCGATATCGGTTTAGTATAAAATTGGTATCGGTGTTTTCGGCTCGGTTTTCGGTTATACCGCATTGTAATATATATAATTATTAATAATAATTAAATTATTTTTTTTATATATTCACAATTTTTTTTAAAACTAAGAAATTATCTATATAATTGATTAATTGTAGCTGGGCTGCCTGGGTATCATAATTGTCAATTGAAGCTGAAGCCTGAAGGCTGAAGCTGTTAAAACTCAGCAGCAGAAAAAAGAAGAGAAATACTAGCTAAGTTGCTAACTAAGTAACTAGTGTGAAGTGTCTAGTGACATTGTAGTGTATTATTACTTTATTAGTATTAGTGTTGTGATTAAACGTGTAGCAATTTTTTCTATTATTCCTTTGTTACTCGGTATAGTTATAAGTTATAACAACAATCAGATCTCTAAGCTCTGTAGTATGTGATGCATCAAACTTTTGAACTAACTAAGTTGCCCACACTAAAGAATATCGTCATGTGATGGGGATATTTAATAGAATACAATGTGTTTGTTTCCTAGCAGAATAAAAATCTGGCATCATGCCTAGAAAGCATTCTCTAACCAATTACATTCCTGTTTTAACATCATGCTCCACAAGAATATAATTTTCATTTACAACTACAGCCTTTGTAGTATTAGTAATTTAGTATTACATCAACCACAAATTTCAACCCAAATTTAACATCCACTACAAAATTCGATCCAAATTCACATAAATTAAAAACAAACAACGCACAATTCTCTCAACTATCAAGTCTCTAGTCTCCAACAAATCAACCATATTACATATCCAAAATTGATACATCTAAATCGCCTGCTAAAAATTCTGTAATTTTTAAAAGACAAATGTGAGCAAATCATAATTTATTAAGAAGAATTTAAACTACATTACATAAAATATATAAACAATACAAAGTGTTACTGTGCTATACCTTTTTCAATTTCTTCAAGGGATTCCAACTTTTCTTTGATATCAATTGGTTCGTTGCTTCGACAAAGCCAATCTTGAACACAAATAATTCCTTGCACCATCCTAAGAGTTAAAGAGCTCCTAAAGGAATCAAGGATGCGTCTTCCTGTGCTAAATGCCGATTCAGAAGCCACTGTAGAAATGGAAATCGCTAAGACATCTCTAGCCATTAATGAAAGAACGAGAAATCTATGAGTGTTGGATCTCCACCAAGCTAAAAGGTTAAATTTTTCATCCTTACTTTCGCAACTCTATCCTTTAAATACATTTCTAACTCAGTTTGAACTTCCCCACCTTGAACATCCTCAACATGTTGTTCAAACAAGCTGTCAATTTTTTTTTCTTGACATACATTTTACTAATGATGAGCCACCACTTTGAGTTAAGCTTCCACTCCCACTTGGAGTTTGAGCTGAATAATCTTGGGACGATAAATGATTGAGATTATAATAATTGAACAACTCAAATAATACATCTTTAGCCCCTCTAGTCATTTTGATTGCCAAATCACTTTCTTTACCATACGTGTGATTAAATACAAACTCAACGAAAGTGAATTTGTGTCTTGGATCAAGAATCACGGCAATATATAACAACTTGTTCATTTTATCAACACCTCCCAATATTTCTTCAACTTTGATCTCATCCTCATAGCCATTTCTCTCATTTGAAAATCATCATCATCTTCCATTTCTTTCAAAAGACCATTAACCTCCACAAACTCATGAACAAATCCATTGGATGTAACATATAATCAACCGAAGATTCTAAGAGTTAATTCATAGAAGTGTTTCAAAAATAAAACAATTCTTCTCACATTGCCCCAATCCTCCACCGTTGGCCACCCTTCACCTGAGATCATTTCTTGTTTAAATAAAGGATCCCTACTCCCAAGCCTATTAAAAGCACGTTCAAAATTTTGAGCAACATTCAACATTGAATAAGTGGAATTCCATCTAATAGCAACATCTAGGATTAATGAAGATTTATTGTGACAATCTAGATATTCAGATATTATTAAAACAAGAAAAATAATAAATAAATTTCTTATTTTAAGATATGTTATGTGTGTTTGACTGCATAAATATTTTTGTGCTGTGATTTTTCGTGATAAATTAGATGTGTATAATAACTGTGAAAGTATACATTTATTTGAAGAATTATATTTAATAACTGAGTTAGCTGAAATTAACTACATGATGAAATGAATAAATAATTCATTAATTGATAAATAGTGAATTAAGATGTTTGTTGTAATTAGTTAAATAATTAAATTTATTTAATTAATAATGATAGTTATTTTTATGTTATAATAATAATTATAACATGAATGATAAAATAATATTCGATGTTTTGTTAAATGTATGTATATTAGTAATATAATGTCTAATATATATATTATATGTATGTTGGTATCAAAGCTTATGAATTAAAATTTATAATTTGAGTAAAGGGAATTATATATTAAATTATATATTTAATATATAAATAAATTGTTGAAAATATTTTATGGAAGGAAGGGGATGATTATATTTAGTCATATAAAATTTAAAAGTATTCATTAAATAAATGAATTTAAAATAATTAATTGAATATTAATTATTTTATATTTTAATATAGTTGGTTCATCTCACAAAATGTATTATTTTATCTAATGTATTAATTCCATTTTATTGAAAGGATTAAGTAAATATAATACATAAATTGTAACGACCGTGGATCGTGGGTAGCGTTGTAACACGAGCCAATGAATTTTATTGAATAAATTGAACTTTTATTAATATTATTCCGTGTTATGTGTTTGAATATTTTATTACTACATATGACGTGTATGTGATAATTTTTGATTGATATTATTTTTATTGAAGTTGATTAAATCATTAGAGAAATAGCACTAAAGCGCTATTTACGCCAAGATGCCTTTTCGATTTTATGACTTTTTCATAATTTCGTCAAAGCGTTAATGAGAGGGGTTAATAATCCAAGTGTGAGATTTTATTTGAGCCCAATTGGATATTTATTAGAAGCCCAGTTGGAATTAAATTAGAAGTCCAAGAGTGGCCCAAGTTGAAGCCCAAGACCCATGGGTCAAGTCCATAACCAAACCCACCATCCATGACCCAAACCCATGACCCATAAAGGGAAATGGGTAATAACTTTGCAGCTGATGATTTGAAGGAGAAGAGTACGGGAGAAGGAGGAAGAGAGGAAGGAGAGAGCCAAGAACGTGCATGGGGAGCCTCAATTCCTTGCATTTGGTGAAAGAAGAACAACTCGGGAGAAGGGAGGGGGAGAGCCCAATGACTGACCAAACCTTGGAGGAGCCGAAGCTCTCCTACCCGAGCATTGGGAGCTGCCATGTCTGGCATGCTTAGCCCTCAACCCATCCATGAAGCTCTGATCACTTCTTCTATATATACTCCCTCATTGCTTAGCCTCCATTCCTTTCACTTGTTGCTTAGTAAGATAGCTGAAAATTGAGAGAATGTAGGAATTGAGTGTGTACGGGTGAATTGAGGAAGAAGGAGTGTGGTAGCAGCTGCTATTTGATTCATTAGCAACCTTAGAACAAGCTCCAAGAGGTATGCAATATAGAGCTTAGCTCCTTTCCACATAATTTCCAAGTTCTTAGTTTGGTGTTGGTTGTTTTGTTGGAGTTATGTAGCTGAAATTGCTTGGTTGCTCATGAACATGTATAAATATTGATTAGCTCTATTAAACCTTGTTAATCATATGTGAAAGTGGAACAATGAATGAGAATCGAACCTTTGCATAGGGAATCAAGAAATGGACTGAAATGGACATTAGTGGACTGTTATTCATATTTGGTGTATTAATGAAGTTGTAATCACTATGTTTGGTTGTGTTAGATGGTTGAGCATTGTTTCTAAGTGCTCAGAGGTTTGTAGAAAATGATTTCAATTGGAAATCTGGACTAGAGTATAATGAAACTCTACTCCAATATGAGTTTCTAACTCATGCCCACAAACCATTTGATAAAATGTCCAAGAGAAGAATTTCTCTAAGAACTTGAGAACTAGGTGTTGATTAATTGATGAAATGATGTTATGTTGCTTAACTTAGTAATAGAAGCATGTGTTAAGTCATATTGACTTGTTGTATCATAGCTAAGAAACAGAGGGAGAATGAATTGGCCAAACTCTAAGTTTCGCTGAAAACTAGTTGGGTAGGCTGCTTGGAGCTAAGATTCGGACTTGTTAGAGAGTCCGAGAGATTATGAATTTAGGATATGTTGTAATGTGTAGCAAGAGCTAGAGAACGGCTCAAGAACGGACTCATTCCGATAAAGGATGAAGAAGTTATGAAGCTACGAATCCGTTGCGGCACGAACCCAATTTAGAAACCCAGAAATCTGGAAAATGCATGCTGACTGCGTTTCAGAGCCGACCGCGCTCAAATTGCACTAGTTCAGCGCCGACCGCGCTGAATATCAGAGGCCTCAGCGCCGACGGCGCTCAAATTGCACTAGTTCAGCGCCTACAGCGCTGGAATAGTGTCAGGCTGGACAGCTTTGACCCTCTTTAGTAAAATGGACCTAACTTTCTCATACGAACTCCAAATTGGATGATTCAAGATGATTCGGAAAGCTAAGAAGTAGAACTACAACTTCCAATAATTAGAACTATAATTTAATGTCTTGATTAATTTCTAAATTGGTCATTTTTAGGATTATTGTGCATTAGGAGGCAAGCGGAGGGCGTCGTGCATGCGCGTATGTAACGTGTAATGCTTCTGACGCTACAAGATGTTGTTCTATGTTCTAAAACTTATATATTATGATATATAATGGTGTTTAGCATTAATCAATGATGGATTAGACAAGTGTATGAGCATGCTAAACGTATGCATATGAGACGAATCGGGCGTGCGTTGTGCGAATGTCGAAACGTCGTAACAAGGGTGTATAACCTTGTTTGATATGATGTTTCTAATTATAATGAAACATTATAGTGTAATGTGAACCAATCTTTGGCATTGATTATGTGGCTAATTGGTATGTGGATACGTACTTAAATGTGTAGGACTTTTGAAGGACGATTAACGTCAAGTAGTAGCAAGCGCTTAAGGCAAGTTTTCTAACGCTTGTCTAACCCTTGTGTTGGGCAAGTTTATTTGATTCATTTGATTATATTCTCATGACTCTCATGCGATGTTTGAAGTTCCAATTTACGCAATACAAATATGATTGTGTGAATTCCTTACTTATGTAAATCTTTAGTATTTGCACAAGTATTCGAGCTATGTTATAAATTGTTGAAGCTTTCAAGTTCACATATATATGAACTGTTATAGAGAATGTTGATGCCATTTGTTTCGGCTAGACATATATTGAAATATTTTATTGATTTGATAATAAATCCTTGAAATGTTATTGATGATTAAGTAGAGCTATCCAACCGAATTATTTTGGTTAGGATTTCGAGCCATGAATGAGATGAACAACCCTAATATTAGGGGCAATTTTTAGTCAGTTATTCTGACAAGGCATCGAGCGCCTAAACAAACGCATATAGTCGTTTCCAGCTAGAGTGTTGATCAACATAGAGTACAATAGGCTGATCACCTAGAAGTGCTCGTAAGTCAGACGGTTTGTAGTAAAATAACTGTGTAACCTTTTCAAGAAAGCAAAAGAAAGTTCAAGGTCTTATGACCACTCAGTATGTCGTTTCGAAAATGTTTCAAACGAAAGCAAAGTATTATTCTTGTTTATTCAGAATATTTCGCAACTATTGTCCAGTTGTCGAAGAGAAATGATATGATTGATGATATTGTTGTTATTCAACTGTTATACTTGCTGGGCAATTGAATGCTCATTCTTGCTTTATATTAAACATTACAGCTAAGGCCGAACGGGTCAAAGGTTCTGGTAAGGACAAGGGAAAGGGCAAGATGAACGTCTAGATGGCATCGTAGTTTATTTGTATTAGTAATGATGTAATATTAAGATTTACTATGTATTTGGAATGATGTTATGGTAATAGAACCTGGGATTGAGAGTAAGACGTGTTGTAATAATATAGTAGTTACATTCATGTCTATTATGATTGTATGGAATGGGATGTACCGTGTAGCACTGGACTCGGGTTTGAGGTACCCAGATTTGGGGGCGTCACAGGTTGGTATCAGAGCTGATAGGTTATAAACCTTAGGTTGGGGGAAAACCTTAGGAATATGACCGTAGAGAGAATGGAAGGGTTAGTAAATGAACTCAAATAGAGTTGTTAAGGGTGAATTGAGGAAATTCATCAAAAGAACTAAGAGTATACTTAGAATAAACTATATTTGTTAAGTGTTATTATATTAATTGTTATTGTTATGTACTAATCGAGTTAGTATATTGGTTTGTAGATGTCTGGAGAAGAACTCGAGTATAGAGATATCCATGTAGTAAGCGAGGAGCTGATCGCTCCACCCGAGCCAACACCCGAGCCGCTAGCAGAGGTTGAGGCTCTAGTAGATAGTGACCCGGAAGAAGATCCGGAGGAGGAACCGGAGATGGACCTTTCACTTGATGAGGATCCGTCCGAGCATGAGGAGGAAGCAGATGATATATTATCGGATACTGTTCCTTCTGAAGAGGAGGAGGTGGCACCATCAGACACGAATAATCTGTTTCAAGTAGTACTTGACAGGAATGTAGCACTAAGGGGTAGAGTCCAAGCCTTAGAGGCGAGGGTTCAAGAACTCTTGCAAGAGAGACATGAGTTAGAGGCCTACTGGGAGGCAGAGATCGATGATAGGATCAGGGCCAAAGATCGGGCCGATGACCTGAAAGAAGAGGCAAGGATCAAGAGGGTGAGGACCGATAGGTCCAACTATGCCTTCAGGTCGTCACATGGGCGATTTCAGCGTAGGGTGACCCATTACCCAGCTGAGGAGGGCCAGACCAGGCACACCATTAGTAGGGATCTGGTGATGGCCATAGCAGATGACGAGTATGCAGACGCCATTAGGCGTGGTCTAGTTCAGTGATTGGACGAGGTCTAGATGTGTACCTTGTAAGGATGTAAATCCTAAATTTTGTATATGTAATGGATTATCTGGTATAAATCCCATCTTTTTAGTAATAGAGGGATATATTGTATGCGAATATCAGAAGCTATGTGTTACAAGATGTATCAAATATGAAGCATATTAATATAAGTTTGTTTATTAAATGTGATTTGTGAATGAGTATGTGTATATGTTGTGTTAATAAAATACTTGAGGATGAATAGTAGATTAATAGCGGCATAATTTGCTTAACAGAAAAATGCCGCCGAGATGGAGAGGAAGAGGAAGACAAGGAACACGGAGGAATGAGGATAGAGAATTCGATAATGAGAGTGAGACTAGAGAAACAGAAAACCCTATGCAGCAATTCATAGACTTACTAGTAGGAGCTTTGAATAGAGTTCCAACTGTACCACCTGTCGTTCCTCCAGTTGCGCGTGTTGCCAACTTTAAGGATTTTAAGAGCGTGGGACTGCCCGAATTTAAGGGGACCACCGAGCCTATAGAGGCTCAATCATGGGTTAAGGAGGTGGAGAAAGCATTCATCATTGCTGGAGTTGGGGAGGAGCAAAAGACCACTTTTGCTACCTACCTACTGAAAAGGGGAAGCTAATTTCTGGTGGGAAGCAAACCAGAATAGGGCTGGAGAAGGAGTCATTGCTTGGGAACGGGTCAAAGAGTTGTACTTCGAGAACTACTTCCCCAAGAGCATGCAGAGTCGTATGGAGATGCGATTCTTAGAACTGAAACAAGATAACCTGACAGTACCCTAATATGCTGCCAAGTTCAATGAGCTGGCTCGGTTTGCTCCACACCAAGTGGACACCGAGGAAAGGAAGACGAGGAGGTTTGAACAGGGCCTGAAATCCTGGCTCTACAACAAGGTGAGTGTGTTGCAGATTAATTCTTTTGGATCAATCTTGGAGAAGGCTATTATAGCCGAAGGGGGAAGTGAGGCACTGAGCCTCTACAATAGGGAGAGGAAGAATAAGGGTAAAAGTGAAGGAGGAAGTAAGGCTGATGTAGCCAGTGGAAGTGGAAGTAACTAGAAGAGGAAATGGAACAATTCTGGGAATACCGGGAACAAACAAGGGGACCCAAAGAAGAAGGTAGAGCCGTGTAAGACCTGCGGGAAGAATCACTTGGGAGTCTGCTTGAAGGGAAGGACGGCATGCTATAACTGTGGGCAGGAGGGACACATCTCTCCTAACTGCCCTAACCCGAAGAAGATCGGTGGGTGTTTCATTTGCGGAGCACCAGGCCACATGGCAAGGAATTGCCCAAAGAAGGGGACAGACGAGGGAGGTAATGGGAATAACAGTGGCAAGCTGACTATGACTGGTTCAGCTCCACCGAGTAGACCAATAGCCCGGACCTTCAATATGACGGTCCAAGATGCAGTGACATCAGGAGACGTAGTCTCAGGTATCATTCCGATCAATAATATTAATGCATATGTGTTGTTTGATTCGGGTGCGACCTGTTCTTTTGTATCATGTGAATTTGCTCAACGTTTAAGCTTACCTCTAGAGAAACTAGAATCTCCCTTGAACATAGAAGTTGCGAATAAGGAAGTAATCCCTGTTGAACATGTTCATAGGAATTGTTGCGTTGAAATTAGAGGGAGTAAGTTATCGGTAGATTTAATTCCGATTAAACTGGGAGAATTTGATGTAATACTGGGAATGGATTGGTTGTTTAACCACGGGGCAGTAATCGATTGCCAGAAGAAAAGCGTAAACCTTCAGACTTCGAAGCAGTCTAAGGTAGTGTTCTACGGTAGTAAATCTCCTAGACGTTCGAGTTTGCTATCAACGATGCAAGCCAGGAAGCTGTTAAGAAAAGGGTGTGTAGGTTATCTGTGCCATGTTGTCGATACCCAGCGAGGGGCAGCCGAAATGGGGCAGATACCTATCGTGAATGAATTCGCTGACGTATTTCCGGACGAATTGCCAGGACTTCCACCAGATAGGGAGATCGAATTCGTGATAGACGTAGTGCCTGGAACGACACCCACTTCAAGGGCACCATATAGAATGGCGCCAGTAGAGATGAAGGAGTTGATGGTTCAACTACAAGAATTATTAGATAAAAAGTATATCCAACCAAGTGTGTCTCCATGGGGAGCGCCAGTGTTATTTGTGAAGAAGAAGGATGGATCGCTGAGGCTTTGTATCGAGTATCGGGAGTTGAACAAAGTAACGATCAAGAACAAGTATCCGTTGCCCAGGATCGACGATTTATTTGATCAGTTAAAAGGGGCAAAATACTTTTCTAAAATAGATCTGAGAACGGGATATCACCAGTTGAAGGTGAGGGGAGAGGACATACCTAAGACAGCATTTAGGACTCGTTATGGCCATTTTGAGTTCCTAGTGATGTCATTTGGGTTAACGAATGCACCAGCCGCATTTATGGATTTAATGAATAGAGTGTTCAAGCAGCATTTGGACAAATTTGTAGTGGTGTTCATAGATGATATTCTAGTCTACTCCTTGACACAAGAGGATCATGCTGGACATCTAAGAATAGTAATGGAAACCTTGAGGAGGGAGAAGTTGTACGCGAAATTCTCGAAATGTGAATTTTGGCTAGAAAGAGTACACTTTTTGGGACACGTGATCGACAAAGACAGTATATCCGTAGATCCAGCGAAGGTGGAGGCGGTTATTAATTGGGAGCAGCCGAAGACGCCGACAGAAGTGCGTAGTTTCTTAGGGTTAACGGGCTACTATCGAAGATTTATTCAGGATTTTTCGAAGATAACAACCCCATTAACCCAATTGACGAGGAAGGCGATAAAGTATGTTTGGATGGAGAAGTGCGAGGAGAGCTTCCGAGAGCTCAAGAAAAGGTTGAGTGAGGCACCAATATTATCCTTACCAGATGATACAGGTGATTTTGTAGTTTATAGTGACGCATCACACAAGGGACTTGGATGCGTGCTTATGCAGCACGGTAAAATCATTGCGTATGCGTCACGACAGTTAAAAGATTATGAGAGGGGATACCCTACTCATGATCTCGAATTGGCAGCCATTGTGTTTGCCCTGAAGATTTGGAGGCATTACTTATACGGCGAGAAATGTGAGATATACACGGACCACAAAAGTCTAAAGTATATTTTCACACAGAAGGAGTTGAATATGAGGCAGAGGAGGTGGTTAGAATTGATCAAAGATTATGATTATGAGATTCTATATCACCCAGGGAAGGCAAATGTAGTGGCTGACGCCTTAAGTAGGAAGGGTCGGGGGAAGTTGTCAATGTTAACGGCTCAAGATGAGCTAATAACAGAGATGGCTAAATTGGAGATAGAAGTGAGGTTCCCGACAGAACTAGGGGAGAAGTTGTTCACCATAGAGACTCGTCCAATCTTATTGGACCGAGTAAAAGAAGCACAACTTAGCGATGAGGAGTGCGAGGGAATAAGGCAGAGAATTTCCCAAGGAGAGGAAATTAAGTATAAACTCGATAATGATGGAGTGATGAGATTTGAAGGAAGAATTTGGGTACCGCCAGTACCTGAGTTACGCGAAGAGATTTTGTAAGAGGCCCATAGTTCGAGGTACTCGATCCATCCGGGAAGTACAAAGATGTATCAAGACCTCCGACTACATTTTTGGTGGCCGAACATGAAGAGAGAAGTCGCAGAGTGCGTAAGTAGGTGCCTGACTTGTCAAAAAGTCAAGGCCGAGCATCAGAGACCAAGTGGGTTGCTTCAACCCTTAGAGATTCCAAAGTGGAAGTGAGAGCATATCACGATGGATTTCGTGGTAGGACTCCCGACAACGCAGATGGGATACGACGCTATATAGGTCATAGTGGATCGTTTGACGAAATCGGCGCATTTCTTGCCAATCAGAATTAGGTTCAAATTAGACCAGCTAGCTAAACTCTATGTTAAGGAAATTGTTTCTAGACATGGAGTGCCAATTTCGATTGTGTCGGATCGGGATCTGCGTTTTACGTCGAATTTTTGGAAGAGTCTACAAGAGCAATTGGGAACACAGATGAGGTTGAGCACGGCGTATCATCCTCAAACAGACGGGCAGAGCGAGCGAACGATACAGACTTTAGAAGATATGCTACGAGCATTTGTGATGGACTTTAAAGGGAATTGGGACGACCACCTACCTTTAGTTGAATTTGCTTATAATAATAGTTATCACGCAAGTATAGGCATGCCGCCTTACGAAGTGTTATACGGAAGGAAATGCAGAACGCCATTGTGCTGGGATGAGGTAGGGGAACGCAAATTGTTGGGACCGGAATTCGTACAGCAAACTGCGGAGATCGTCAAGGTAATAAGAGCGAGACTAGTCGCGGCCCAAGACAGGCAAAAGAAGTATGCAGACAAGCATCGCTAGAAGAGAGACTTCGATGTCGGTAGCTATGTATTTTTGAAGGTGTCTCCCTGGAAGGGGAAGATACGGTTCGGGAAGAAAGGGAAGCTGAGTCCAAGGTTTATAGGACCGTTTGAAGTATTGAGAAGGGTAGGAGAAGTGGCTTATGAGGTAGCCTTACCTCCTGAGTTAGAACATATCCATAACGTGTTTCACGTGTCTGTACTACGACCCTATAAGCAAGACTATAAGCATGTAATAGAGTATGAACCTATTCAGGTTGAGAAAGACTTGACGTATGAAGAAATTCCTATTCAGATAATTGATAGGAAAGAGCAAGTCTTACGAAGTAAGACCATATATTCTGTGAAGGTAGTATGGAAAAACCACAATGCCGAAGAAGCGACGTGGGGACTCGAAGATAAGATGAAGAAGAATTATTCCCATCTTTTTGTTTAATGTAACGAGACGAGTTAATTGAGTCGTGATTCTGGGGACAGAATCCTTTTAAGAGGGGAAAGATGTGACGAACGAGAATTTTTGTAACTTATTTTAAATATTTATTGATTGAATAAATATTTTTCGATGATTTGATTGTTGAATTAATTGATTAATTGATGAATTTGTGGTAGATTAATTTAATTATATGTGTTACATTAATTAGATTAATGTGGAGAAGTTTTATATTTAAAGTATGTGTTTAATTGAATTTATTTGATTAAATACATTATTTAAATAAGTATAATGTTATTCCTAATTAATTTAATTATTAATTAGAGAATTAGTAAATTGTCATTATTAATAAATGAGAATTTTATTTATATGACTATGTGATTTAATGTAGAATTATTCTATTTTATATATTTGATTTTATTAACATTATCTAGTTGATTAAAGTGTGACATGAAACTATGTAATAAGCTATTTATTAAAATAAACTAGAAAGGAGAATAATTGAGTAGCCAACCATGGCCTTAGGGGGAGTTAGTGCCAGTTATTAACTGACACCATGATCTAACAGTTTATTAATGCGTATACTTACTGATCTATCAGTTTATTCCTATCATCAGTTCCTAGAAAATCAGAGAGAAAAAAGGGAGTTTGAGAGAGTTGAAAAAGAAAATCTACTCACCTTATTGCATAATCTAACTTCTTGTCGAGGTAATTCCTTAATTAAAATCTCTGATTATCATCTTCTTTAATTTTTCCATGAACATATGTTTCTGAGTTCTCTGTATAGTAAATTCTATGGCCAAACTTTCAATAAATTGATATTAGATGATCATAAGCATGCATTGATGTGTTTTGTATGGCTTATATATGATTTAGAATAGTTAAATCCATGAGATCATGCTTTAATTACAAGTTCTGAAATTACAGAGTAGTTACTTATGAACATGGTTTAAATGTATGAATTTGGTACTTAATTTACATGTTAATTGGTTAAATTGATTACTGAATATGTCTATGCTTGTAAAAACGAAAAGAATGAAACTTAAACGGATTGATTTGGTTAAGAAATGAATTTACTGCGATTAATTTTGTTAACTGTATCAAAACTTCATAATAAGTATGAACAGTTAGATTTTTGGTCTTTAATTGTGTTGTATAGATTATCTGTGATGTTAAAATCACTGTTTATGGAATGGGTTTTGATTTCATACCATATATGATAATTGAGCATGTTTAATTTGATGTACGAATAACAAAATGGGAAATTTTTGGCCTGTTTCTGCGTTCTTCGCGAACTGCAGAAACTGGAATATGTAATTCTCGCCCCGGCGAGAATTTTGTGAAGGAATACCTCGCCCCGGCGAGGAGCTCGCTCCGGCGAGAATTTTGTGAAGGGATCCTTCGCCCCGGCGAGAATTTTGTGAAGCAATTCCTCGCCCCGGCGAGATTTTTGTGAAGACTTTTCTCGCCCCGGCGGGAACTTAAAAAAAAAAAAAAAAGAAGTAAAAAGACGAGAGTAAAAATTTTCTTCTTTCTTTGAGATCATGTTATGCTATCGTAGATATACCTAAAGCTTAGGCTAAGGTATAAAATGAATGTTAAATTACTGTGAAATATGGTAGCATAAGCCCATTGTTTGTTCGGTGTCAACTGAGCTATTAAAATAGAAATTTTGGATGAGAATAAGTTCTGAAGTGTTTATAATACTGTAACTAATTATTATTACTGTTTTATAAACGAAATGTATAGGTTGATTAGAGAAACGTGAGTCTTAAATTTATAGCCTACGCACGAGGCAAGTATCTTATCTTTACTTTTTACGTTTACGCAAGTTCCTGAACTTAATTCTCTTATCAGATATGTTTCATAATGCTATTACTTACTCGAGAAAATTATTATTTCTATTCCATTCAATTTCATGGATTCAATGAGACGTTTTTAATTTCCTCTTTGTAATGCTTCAGTTGTATAGAATTTATTCAATTGTACCTTTTACGAGATTTAGTTTTGATTCTCGAATTATACCTTTTGAACCTTGATTGACTAGCGAACCCTTATTGATTCGACTAGTCCATAGTTGATGAGCGTTCTAAATTCTAGAAACGTTATTGAAGTAAATCCAAATCAAACTTCCTTTGGTGCGTACTCCGATGTCAAACTGAGATGAACAACCCTTATACAGGGGATTTATTTACGCGTAGCGTTAAGATGTTGTGCACATACATGGTACAAAGGGCTGATCCCCCTGAGTACGAGAAGAAAGGTCCATATAGTCTTACGATTGTTAAAGGTTTAAAGTAGGGATACTTGACAACCTGGGACATAGTTCGTGGTCTTAAGACCCTCAGACGTTCTTTTGAATCTTGTCTTACGTTCTTGACTCAAAAGCTAAATCTTCGATTATTCAATATCCATTAATTATTTCGCCTGTTATTATTACTGTTGTTGTTATACTTGCTGGGCAATCATTGCTCACCCTTGCATAATAACATTGTAGCTAAGGTTGAAAGAACTGACGAGCCATCTACTAGTAAAGGAAAAGGAAAAGCAAACAAGTGATAAAGACTTGTTGTATTTGCTTTATTGTTGTTTATGTATTAGACTTCATTTATGTTTTCCGCACTGATGTTTATTTAAGGTTAGATGACCTGGGATTTATTTATGAATGATGTTGTAACCCTTAATGGGAGATTTCTATTTCTATTCAAGTATTTTCATTTATATTTGAATGGGTAGTTAGATGTGATGTGATAATTTTGGATTATGAACACCAAATCCTGTGGAAATGAAGTACCCGGATTTGGGGGTGTCACAGGTTAGTATCAAAGCTGTAGGTTATGAACCTTAGGTGGGGAAACCTTAGGGTAGTAGCCTTTTTAGAGTCAGAAAATATAGTGGTGATAAACTCTCATCGAGTTCTAGGGAATGAATTAAGGAAATTCATTAAAGATAATGAAAGACCTTATGTGCTATGTGCTTATGTGTTAACAACCTATGTGTTGCGACTAGTACCGAGTATTAATTAAAACTTAAACTTTGTTGTCAGGATGTCGGATATTGGAGGATCCAGTCAGCCTAGGGAGATTGTGCCCCGAGTGGCTGGAGAGGAGGAGCCCCGCGATATTCATGTTATCAGGGAGCAGTTGGTGCATAGAGAGCCATCTCCATTGATCACGGTTGAGGGTTAGGAGCATGAGCCCGAGTCAGATCCCGAGGAGGATCCTGAGGAGGTTGAGGAGGAGGAAGAAGACCCTGGGGAGATACCACTATCTTCTATAGGTTTTCAGATGTTTGAGCAGGTGTATGATCGCAACATAGAGTTGCAGGATCGAGTGGAGGAGTTAGAGGGACAGGTGGCTGAGCATCAGGCTGTTCTAGAGCAAAAGGATGAGGAAATTGAGGACCTGGATATACGTCTGGGAGATGTAGAATGGAAGCTAGTTCAGTCAGAGAGTCAAAAAGAAGACTTGTTAGCTGAGAATGAAAGGATGAAACTTGAAATTCAGAAGTTAAAGGATGATTTGAGTGAGGAGTCTGCAGAACGTGCTAGAGCAGAGGATGCTTGGATGCGTAACGCTCGACGTGCAGAGATTTCTGAAGAAGGTGAACGGGCAAAGCGGGCTAAGATTGAGGAGACGGACTACACATTTCAGACAGCCATTGATAGGGCCCAGGATCGAGTTCTCCACTATCCGACTCAGTTCGAGGAATTACCATGGTACATGTTGGATCGCAGGATGATGTGCCGTATCATGGAGGAGGAACGTAGACAGGCAGTCCGACGCCTTAGTAGGCCGTGATAGGAGAACTTTTTGAATTATGTGTAAATATTTATGATATTTGATGATGTAAATTCCAGCGTGAGTATACACAATGGAATATAACTATTTAATCCTAAAGATTGTTTGATCTTGGGATAATTGATGTAAATAGCAGTGATGCTATCTTTTTATGTGTAAGACCCTTGAATTAATGAAATATCAGTTTTATTTGAAGAAGTTATGTGTTAAATATTTAACATGAATTGTTTGAGTTAAATGTTGAACACTTGAGAAAAATTGAGTGTTAATCTAATAAGCGCATATTCTTGAACAAAATTATGCCGTCAAGAAGAGCTGGATGACCCCGTCAACAACCACCCCCTGAGGGGTCCACTAACAACAATAACAATAATCCACCCGATGTTAACCCAGTTCAACAACTAGTGAATCTTTTGACTGGAGCTTTTACCAATCAACCGCAAGCTCACGTTACGACCTTTAAGGACTTTAAGGCCATTGGTCCCCCTGAGTTTAAGGGAGCGATGAATCCGCTAGAAGCCCAAACCTGGATAATGGAAATGGAGAAAGTTTTCGATGTCGCTAGGGTTGGGAATGACCAGAAGACTGCCTTCGCGACTTTCATGTTAAAGTCGGAAGCCAATTACTGGTGCAAGCCAATAAGACGAGAGCAGGAGAGGGTGTCATACCGTGGGATCAGTTCAAGGAAATGTTCTTCGAAATGTATTTTCCGACTAGTTCACAGAATCAGATGGAGGTTCAGTTTCTCGAACTTAAACAAGGAACGATGATAGTGCCAGAATATTCGGCAAAATTCAACGAATTAGCGAGGTTTGTACCATACCAGGTTAACACGGATGAGAGGAAGGCTAGACGATTTGAGCAAGGATTGAAGCCTTGGCTTTACAGTAAGGTTTCTATGTTTTAACTCAACACATTTGCGGCGGTGTTAGAGAAAGCGATAATAGCTGAGGGAGGAAGTGAAGCGATAACCAGATACAACCAAGAACAGAAGAAGAAGAAGGGTGAAAGTGAGAATAATAAGGCAAGTGGTAGTAGCAGTGGTGGTCACAACCAGAAGAGGAAGTGGAATGATAATGGATTTGCTGGAAATCAACAGGGAGGTCAGAAGAAGAAGATAGAAGCGTGTGTTACATGTGGGAAGAATCACATAGGGATTTGCCTGAAGGGGAAGAGGGTGTGCTACAATTGCAACCAGGAGGGCCACATAGCTCCGAATTGTCCGAATCCGAAGAAGGGCGCTTGTTTCACATGTGGATCGAAGGATCATCTGGCTAGAGATTGTCCCAAGAAAGCAGCAGCAGGAACAGGATCGGGAGGAAATAAGGGAAACAGTGGTGGTAGTACGTTGGCTATAACCGGATCAGCACCAACAAACCGACCTACTGCAAGGAATTTTAACATGACCGTGCAAGATGCCGTCCAGTCTCGCGATGTGGTGTCAGGTATCATTCCGATCAATAATATAGATGCTTATGTATTGTTTGATTCGGGTGCTACTTGTTCATTTATATCCGATGACTTTGCTAAGAACTTAGATTTGCCTAAGGAGGAATTAGACTACCCTTTGAACATAGAAATTGCGAATAGGGAGGTACTTCCTGTTAGGTACATACACAAGAACTGTAGAGTGAATATTAAGGGAAACGTGATGACAGTAGATCTGATCCCAATCAAACTTGGGGAATTTGACGTTATTTTGGGTATGGATTGGCTATTCAATTATGGAGCGATAATTGATTGCCAGAAGAAACGTATTAACCTTATGACTCCATCAAAGGTAGTATTTTACGGCAGCAAATCGCCTAGACAAGCGAGTTGTCTGACGATGATGCAGGCCAGGAAGTTGTTAAGACAAGGTTATGTGGGATACTTAGCCTACATAGTTGATACTCGAAAAGAGAGTCCGAAATTAGAAGAGATACCTGTCGTAAGGGACTTTGTAGACGTCTTTCCAGACGATTTGCCAGGACTTCCGCCAGATAGAGAAGTTGAGTTTGTAATCGATTTGGCACCATGAACTGCCCCGATATCGAAAGCTCCGTACCGTATGGCCCCAGTAGAGATGAAAGAATTGATGGTACAGCTACAAGAACTTTTAGATAAGAAGTATATTCAGCCGAGTGTATCGCCGTGGGGAGCGCCGATGTTGTTTGTTAAGAAGAAGGACGGATCGATGCGACTTTGCATTGATTACAGAGAGTTGAACAAGGTCACGATTAAAAATAAATACCCGTTGCCAAGAATCGACGACTTGTTTGATCAATTGAAAGGAGCTAGGTATTTCTCAAAGATAGATTTGAGGAGTGGTTATCATCAGTTGAAGGTGAGGAAGGAAGATGTGCCGAAGACAGCGTTCAGGACTCGTTACGGTCACTACGAGTTTCTGGTGATGTCATTTGGTCTAACGAATGCTCCTGCAGCATTCATGGACTTAATGAACAGGGTGTTTAAGCCGTTTTTGGACAAGTTTGTAGTAGTATTCATTGACGATATTCTAATTTACTCCAAAACCAAGGAAGAGCATGCAGAGCATTTGAAGTTGACATTGGAAACGTTAAGAAGAGAGAAGTTGTACGCTAAATTTTCAAAGTGTGAATTCTGGATAGAGCGAGTGCAATTTCTTGGACATGTGATTGACAAGGATGGGATTTCGGTGGATCCGTCAAAGGTTGAAGCAGTGCTTAACTGGGATCAGCCGAGAACGCCATCAGAAGTGAGGAGTTTCCTCGGATTAGCGGGTTACTACAGGAGATTCATTTAGGATTTTTCCAAAATCGCGACTCCGTTAACGAATTTGACTAGAAAGACGGTGAAGTTCGTTTGGACGGAGAAGTGTGAGGAAAGTTTTCAAGAATTAAAGAAGAGGTTGAGTACGGCGCCTGTGTTGTCTCTACCGGATAGCACGGGAAATTTTGTGGTGTACAGTGATGCGTCGCATAAAGGACTAGGCTGTGTGCTTATGCAGAACGGTAAGGTCATTGCGTACGCGTCACGATAATTAAAGGACTATGAGAAGGGGTATCCTACCCATGATTTGGAATTGGCCGCGGTGGTGTTTGCTTTGAAGATATGGAGGCACTATCTTTACGGGGAGAAGTGTGAAATATATACAGACCACAAAAGTCTGAAATATATTTTTACACAGAAGGATCTGAATATGCGTCAAAGAAGATGGTTGGAATTGATAAAGGATTACGACTGCGAAATTTTGTACCATCCGGGTAAAGCGAATGTGGTGGCCGACGCCTTAAGCAGAAAGGGATGGGAGAAACTATTTGGTTTAACCGCTCAGGAGGAGTTAGTTACAGCAATGGCAAAATTAGAATTGGAGGTGAAATATCCGGGGGAGTGTGACGAAAAATTATTTCAATTGAGAATCGGTTCAACTTTGGTGGATAAGGTTAAGGAAGCACAAATGCAGGACGAAGAATGTGAGAAAATCAGGAAAAGAATATCTGGAGGTGATGAAGTGAAATTCAAAGTGGATAATGAAGGAGTATTGCGATTCGAGGGAAGGATTTGGGTTCCGCCAGTACAGGAGGTTAAGGAGGAAATTTTGAGCGAGGCTCATAATTCGAGATATTCGATTCATCCGGGTAGTACGAAGATGTACCAAGATCTCCGACAACATTTCTGGTGGCCGAATATGAAGAAAGACGTTGCTGATTGTGTAGCCAAGTGTTTGACATGTCAGAAAGTTAAAGCAGAACATCAGAGACCAAGTGGGCTATTACAACCATTAGAAATCCCAGAATGGAAATGGGAGCACATCACCATGGATTTCGTAGTAGGTCTTCCGACGACTCAGAAAGGTTTCGACGCAGTATGGGTTATCGTGGATCGACTGACGAAATCAGCACATTTTCTACCGATCAAGATCAGATTCAACTTAGATCAGTTGGCGAAGTTGTATGTCAAGGAGATTATTTCGAGGCACGGTGTTCCTATATCTATTGTCTCAGATAGGGATCCGCGCTTCACATCGAACTTCTGGAAACGACTACAGGAATGCATGGGAACGTAATTACGTATGAGTACGGCATATCATCCACAGACCGACGGACAGAGCGAAAGAACGATTCAGACATTGGAAGATATGTTACGAGCTTGCATTATGGATTTCAAAGGAAATTGGGACGATCATCTACCATTGGTGGAATTTGCTTACAACAACAGTTACCACGCAAGTATTGGCATGCCGCCTTACGAAGCGTTGTACGGTAGAAAGTGCAGAACTCCATTATGCTGGGATGAAGTTGGCGAACGACAATTGCTCGGACCAGAACTAGTACAACAGACCGCAGAAATCGTTAAAGTGATCAGGGCAAGATTGATAGCAGCTCAGGATAGACAGAAGAAGTACGCCGATCAACATCGTAAGGATCGAGAGTTTGACTCTGGTAGCTATGTATTCTTGAAAGTATCTCCCTGGAAAGGGAAGATTCGTTTTGGTAAAAAGGGAAAACTAAGCCCGAGGTTCATTGGACCCTTTGAAGTGTTAAGAAGAGTTGGTGAGGTCGCTTATGAGGTCGCTTTACCTCCAGCGCTGGAACACATCCACAATGTCTTTCATGTCTCGGTGTTACGACCATACAAGCCCGACTACAAGCATGTCATAGAATATGAACCCCTACAAGTTGAGAAAGATTTGTCTTATGAAGAAGAGCCTGTTCAAATAGTTGACAGGAAAGAGCAAGTGCTAAGAAATAAAATTATACCATCTGTTAAGGTGATCTGGAGGAACCACAACGCTGAAGAAGCTACGTGGGAACTCGAAGATCAAATGATGAGAAATTATCCTCAGTTATTTGCTTAATCCTTGTGTAGCGATTCTGGGGACAGAATCTTTGTAAGGGGGGGGGGAGAATGTAACGGGACAAGTTAATTGAGTCGTGATTCTGGGGACAGAATCCTTTTAAGAGGGGAAAGATGTGACGAACGAGAATTTTTGTAACTTATTTTAAATATTTATTGATTGAATAAATATTTTTCGATGATTTGATTGTTGAATTAATTGATTAATTGATGAATTTGTGGTAGATTAATTTAATTATATGTGTTACATTAATTAGATTAATGTGGAGAAGTTTTATATTTAAAGTATGTGTTTAATTGAATTTATTTGATTAAATACATTATTTAAATAAGTATAATGTTATTCCTAATTAATTTAATTATTAATTAGAGAATTAGTAAATTGTCATTATTAATAAATGAGAATTTTATTTATATGACTATGTGATTTAATGTAGAATTATTCTATTTTATATATTTGATTTTATTAACAATATCTAGTTGATTAAAGTGTGACATGAAACTATGTAATAAGCTATTTATTAAAATAAACTAGAAAGGAGAATAATTGAGTAGCCAACCATGGCCTTAGGGGGAGTTAGTGCCAGTTATTAACTGACACCATGATCTAACAGTTTATTAATGCGTATACTTACTGATCTATCAGTTTATTCCTATCATCAGTTCCTAGAAAATCAGAGAGAAAAGAGAGAGTTTGAGTTGAAGAAGAAAATCTACTCACCTTATTGCATAATCTAACTTCTTGTCAAGGTAATTCCTTAATTAAAATCTCTGATTATCATCTTCTTTAATTTTTCCATGAACGTATGTTTCTGAGTTCTCTGTATAGTAAATTCTATGGCCAAACTTTCAATAAATTGATATTAGATGATCATAAGCATGCATTGATGTGTTTTGTATGGCTTATATATGATTTAGAGTAGTTAAATCCATGATATCATGCTTTAATTACAAGTTCTGAAATTACAGAGTAGTTACTTATGAACATGGTTTAAATGTACGAATTTGGTACTTAATTTACATGTTAATTGGTTAAATTGATTACTGAATATGTCTATGCTTGTAAAAACGAAAAGAATGAAACTTAAACGGATTGATTTGGTTAAGAAATGAATTTACTGCGATTAATTTTGTTAACTGTATCAAAACTTCATAATAAGTATGAACAGTTAGATTTTTGGTCTTTAATTGTGTTGTATAGATTATCTGTGATGTTAAAATCACTGTTTATGGAATGGGTTTTGATTTCATACCATATATGATAATTGGGCATGTTTAATTTGATGTACGAATAACAAAATGGGAAATTTTTGGCCTGTTTCTGCGTTCTTCGCGAACTGCAGAAACTGGAATTCGTAATTCTCGCCCTGGCGAGAATTTTGTGAAGGAATACCTCGCCCCGACGAGAATTTTGTGAAGGGATCCTTCGCCCCGGCGAGAATTTTGTGAAGCAATTCCTCGCCCCGGCGAGATTTTTGTGAAGACTTTTCTCGCCCCGGCGGGAACTTAAAAAAAAAAGAAAAAAAAAGAAAAAAAAAAGAAGTAAAAAGACGAAAGTAAAAATTTTCTTCTTTCTTTGAGATCATGTTATGATATCGTAGATATACCTAAAGCTTAGGCTAAGGTATAAAATGAATGTTAAATTACTGTGAAATGTGGTAGCATAAGCCCATTGTTTGTTCGGTGTCAACTGAGCTATTAAAATAGAAATTTTGGATGAGAATAAGTTCTGAAGTGTTTATAATACTGTAACTAATTATTGTTACTGTTTTATAAACGAAATGTATAGGTTGATTAGAGAAACGTGAGTCTTAAATTTATAGCCTACGCACGAGGCAAGTATCTTATCTTTACTTTTTACGTTTACGCAAGTTCCTGAACTTAATTCTCTTATCAGATATATTTCATAATGCTATTACTTACTCGAGAAAATTATTATTTCTATTCCATTCAATTTCATGGATTCAATGAGACGTTTTTAATTTCCTCTTTGTAATGCTTCAGTTGTATAGAATTTATTCAATTGTACCTTTTACGAGATTTAGTTTTGATTCTCGAATTATACCTTTTGAACCTTGATTGACTAGCGAACCCTTATTGATTCGACTAGTCCATAGTTGATGAGCGTTCTAAATTCTAGAAACGTTATTGAAGTAAATCCAAACCAAACTTCCTTTGGTGCGGACTCCGAGGTCAAACTGAGATGAACAATCCTTATACAGGGGATTTATTTACGCGTAGCGTTAAGATGTTGTGCACATACATGGTACAAAGGGCTGATCCCCCTGAGTACGAGAAGAAAGGTCCATATAGTCTTACGACTGTTAAAGGTTTAAAGTAGGGATACTTGACAACCTGGGACATAGTTCGTGGTCTTAAGACCCTCAGACGTTCTTTTAAATCTTGTCTTACGTTCTTGACTCAAAAGCTAAATCTTCGATTATTCAATATCCATTAATTATTTCGCATGTTATTATTACTGTTGTTGTTATACTTGCTGGGCAATCATTGCTCACCCTTGCATAATAACATTGTAGCTAAGGTTGAAAGAACTGACGAGCCATCTACTAGTAAAGGAAAAGGAAAAACAAACAAGTGATGAAGACTTGTTGTATTTGCTTTATTGTTGTTTATGTATTAGACTTCGTTTATGTTTTCCGCACTGATGTTTATTTAAGGTTAGATGACCTGGGATTTATTTATGAATGATGTTGTAACCCTTAATGGGAGATTTCTATTTCTATTCAAGTATTTTCATTTATATTTGAATGGGTAGTTAGATGTGATGTGATGATTTTGGATTGTGAACACCAAATCCTGTGGAAATGAAGTACTCGGATTTGGGGGTGTCACATTTAACCTTATGTCGTAATTCTGGGGACAGAATTCTTATAAGGGGGGAGGATGTAACGACCGTGGATCGTGGGTAGCGTTGTAACACGAGCCAATGAATTTTATTGAATAAATTGAACTTTTATTAATATTATTCCGTGTTATGTGTTTGAATATTTTTTACTACATATGACGTGTATGTGATAATTTTTGATTGATATTATTTTTATTGAAGTTGATTAAATCATTAGAGAAATAGCACTAAAGCGCTATTTACGCCAAGATGCCTTTTCGATTTTATGACTTTTCATAATTTCGTCAAAGCGTTAATGAGAGGGGTTAATAATCCATGTGTGAGATTTTATTTGAGCCCAATTGGATATTTATTAGAAGCCCAGTTGGAATTAAATTAGAAGTCCAAGAGTGGCCCAAGTTGAAGCCCAAGACCCATGGGTCAAGTCCATAACCAAACCCACCATCCATGACCCAAACCCATGACCCATAAAGGGAAATGGGTAATAACTTTGCAGCTGATGATTTGAAGGAGAAGAGTACGGGAGAAGGAGGAAGAGAGGAAGGAGAGAGCCAAGAACGTGCATGGGGAGCCTCAATTCCTTGCATTTGGTGAAGGAAGAACAACTCGGGAGAAGGGAGGGGGAGAGCCCAATGACTGACCAAACCTTGGAGGAGCCGAAGCTCTCCTACCCGAGCATTGGGAGCTGCCATGTCTGGCATGCTCAGCCCTCAACCCATCCATGAAGCTCTGATCACTTCTTCTATATATACTCCCTCATTGCTTAGCCTCCATTCCTTTCACTTGTTGCTTAGTAAGATAGCTGAAAATTGAGAGAGTGTAGGAATTGAGTGTGTACGGGTGAATTGAGGAAGAAGAAGGAGTGTGGTAGCAGCTGCTATTTGATTCATTAGCAACCTTAGAACAAGCTCCAAGAGGAATGCAATATAGAGCTTAGCTCATTTCCACATCATTTCCAAGTTCTTAGTTTGGTGTTGGTTGTTTTGTTGGAGTTATGTAGCTGAAATTGCTTGGTTGCTCATGAACATGTATAAATATTGATTAGCTCTATTAAACCTTGTTAATCATATGTGAAAGTGGAACAATGAATGAGAATCGAACCTTTGCATAAGGAATCAAGAAATGGACTGAAATGGACATTAGTGGACTGTTATTCATGTTTGGTGTATTAATGAAGTTGTAATCACTATGTTTGGTTGTGTTAGATGGTTGAGCATTGTTGCTAAGTGCTCAGAGGTTTGTAGAAAATGATTTCAATTGGAAATCTGGACTAGAGTATAATGAAACTCTACTCCAATATGAGTTTCTAACTCATGCCCACAAACCATTTGATAAAATGTCCAAGAGAAGAATTTCTCTAAGAACTTGAGAACTAGGTGTTGATTAATTGATGAAATGATGTTATGTTGCTTAACTTAGTAATAGAAGCATGTGTTAAGTCATATTGACTTGTTGTATGATAGCTAAGAAACAGAGGGAGAATGAATTGGCCAAACTCTAAGTTTCGCTGAAAACTAGTTGGGTAGGCTGCTTGGAGCTAAGATTCGGACTTGTTAGAGAGTCCGAGAGATTATGAATTTAGGATATGTTGTAATGTGTAGCAAGAGCTAGAGAACGGCTCAAGAACGGACTCATTCCGATAAAGGATGAAGAAGTTATGAAGCTACGAATCCGTTGCGGCACGAACCCAATTTAGAAACCCAGAAATCTGGGAAATGCATGCTGACTGCGTTTCAGAGCCGACCGCGCTCAAATTGCACTAGTTCAGCACCGACCGCACTGAATATCAGAGGCCTCAGCGCCGACGGCGCTCAAATTGCACTAGTTCAGCGCCTACAGCGCTGGAATAGTGTCAGGCTGGACAGCTTTGACCCTCTTTAGTAAAATGGACCTAACTTTCTCCTACGAACTCCAAATTGGATGATTCAAGATGATTCGGAAAGTTAAGAAGTAGAACTACAACTTCCAATAATTATAACTATAATTTAATGTCTTGACCAATTTCTAAATTGGTCATTTTTAGGATTATTGTGCATTAGGAGGCAAGCGGAGGGCGTCGTGCATGCGCGTATGTAACGTGTAATGCTTCTGACGCTACGAGATGTTGTTCTATGTTCTAAAACTTATATATTATGATATATAATGGTGTTTAGCATTAATCAATGATGGATTAGACAAGTGTATGAGCATGCTAAACGTATGCATATGAGACGAATCGGGCGTGCGTTGTGCGAACGTCGAAACGTCGTAACAAGGGTGTATAACCTTGTTTGATATGATGTTTCTAATTATAATGAAACATTATAGTGTAATGTGAACCAATCTTTGGCATTGATTGTGTGTCTAATTATTATGTGGCTAATTGGTATGTGGATACGTACTTAAATGTGTAGGACTTTTGAAGGACGATTAACGTCAAGTAGTAGCAAGCGCTTAAGGCAAGTTTTCTAACGCTTGTCTAACCCTTGTGTTGGGCAAGTTTATTTGATTCATTTGATTATATTCTCATGACTCTCATGCGATGTTTGAAGTTCCAATTTACGCAATACAAATATGATTGTGTGAATTCCTTACTTATGTAAATCTTTAGTATTTGCACAAGTATTCGAGCTATGTTATAAATTGTTGAAGCTTTCAAGTTCACATATATATGAACTGTTATAGAGAATGTTGATGCCATTTGTTTCGGCTAGACATATATTGAAATATTTTATTGATTTGATAATAAATCCTTGAAATGTTATTGATGATTAAGTAGAGCTATCCAACCGAATTATTTTGGTTAGGATTCCGAGACATGAATGAGATGAACAACCCTAATATTAGGGGCAGTTTTTAGTCAGTTATTCTGACAAGGCATCGAGCGCCTAAACAAACGCATATAGTCGTTTCCAGCTAGAGTGTTGATCAACATAGAGTACAATAGGCTGATCACCTAGAAGTGCTCATAAGTCAGACGGTTTGCAGTAAAATAACTGTGTAACCTTTTCAAGAAAGCAAAAGAAAGTTCAAGGTCTTATGACCACTCAGTATGTCGTTTCGAAAATGTTTCAAACGAAAGCAAAGTATTATTCTTGTTTATTCAGAATATTTCGCAACTATTGTCCAGTTGTCGAAGAGAAATGATATGATTGATGATATTGTTGTTATTCAACTGTTATACTTGCTGGGCAATTGAATGCTCATTCTTGCTTTATATTAAACATTGTAGCTAAGGCCGAACGGGTCGAAGGTTCCGGTAAGGACAAGGGAAAGGGCAAGATGAACGTCTAGATGGCGTCGTAGTTTATTTGTATTAGTAATGATGTAATATTAAGATTTACTATGTATTTGGAATGATGTTATGGTAATAGAACCTGGGATTGAGAGTAAGACGTGTTGTAATAATATAGTAGTTACATTCATGTCTATTATAATTGTATGGAATGGGATGTACCGTGTAGCACCGGATTCGGGTTTGAGTTACCCGGATTTGGGGGCGTCACATAAATTAATTTGTGTATTATAAGTATAATATAAGTATAATGTATGTAAAATATGTATATAAGTAATATATGTATATACGTAAATATGTGCTGTAATATATGTATATATATTACATACTAATGCAAGTATACTAAAGAGTTACTGAGTCTTTTAAGTTTAGCAGGAGGTGCCAATATATTAGAGTAATAGGAGATTATTAAGCATAGCTATAAGTCCACCAAGCTAAGCTACTTAGCTCTATGTCTAAGAGCAGAGTATACTCAGCTTACTCCCTTCTTTCCATTCACGTTCCTATCTCTCTCTCACACACAAATTGGAAAGAATTTCCAAGCTTCCATACTTGCCAACTATGAAGCACACTGAAATTATAGAAACAAAGAGTGAATTGACAATCATCAAAATCAATACAAGAGGTAAGAACTCCCATTTCAGTCCATAATTTCCTTTCATTCCTTTTCTTATAAAACAACATTTAATTGAAAGTAGAGGAATTGAATAGAAGTTAATGAATAGCTTTGATAATGTAATGAATTTGATGTGTAATGAACTTAGAAACAAGGAGATTAGTAGTTGATGTGTGGAGGAATAAGGATGGAGGATTTCTAGATGAAATCCTAGATAATCCAAGAACAAATGATTATGAAACCTAAGAAAACGAAGAACGCTCATAACATATTCGATAAAATACCCAAATGAAGTTCAAAGCTTAAAAATCAATAATTAACCAAAACTTTGGACTGAAATGTATTCGAATAGGTGTAATAAGGTTACCTAAATAATTTAGATTAACCAAAACACGTTTGAAAGCGAATTTGGAACTAAATGGAATGCTAAAAACAGTTACGATCAAGCACTTTTGAGGCTTAATTTGGGCTGTCAAAAATGTCTGAAATGGATGGTTAGAATTTTCTAAAATAGTTTACTATGATGGCTATAATATACTCGAACTTGATTTTTATCGGACGTACGTGTTAAAAGTTATAATTGTGTAAACTAGCTACGTGGCAAAGGAGGCTGCTGCCTGTGCAGCAGCTGCGTGCACAATAGTGTGCAGCAGCGTGGCCCAGCAGCAGCAGCACCGTGTGCAGTAGCGTGGCCCAGCAGCAGCAGCAACGTGCCCCCAGCAGCATCCAACGAATCAGTAGCAACCGCTGCTGTAGAAGCTCAAGAACTATAAAATTTTTTAAAAAGAAAACTGTTATGCAATTGATTTAACCACTTTCATGACTTGATATACTAACCTTACGGGGGCTCAAACTAACCTATATACGGGATGTTTAAACCAATTTGAGAGTTGCTTATGAATAATCGACTAGTATTAGTAAAATGAGCATGAAGTTTAAGGATAAACTTTCAAGAATGAAATATCAAGTGAATGCCGAGCATATCGCTTAAGCGTTTACCTTAACTAAGCTAAATATATGGTGTGTAGACACCGGAATGCTATGATCAAATGTTAAAACATGTGAGTAGTGTTCAAGCTAAGATTTCAAAAGATTCTAAAAGGAATTACTAAAAGGACTTTTGAAATGAAAGAGGAAAAATGAAGGAAACAAGAATGCGGATATATGTGAACTTATGTATTAGAATCACGTAAGCTTTATTATGTATAAAGCCAAGATCTTAAAAGAACTTCAAAAAGAGAACGTTCTTGAATAGAGTTTATGAAATTTTAAAGGAAAGTAAAAACATGTTGTACAATAAATTGAATGAATGTCTATACATGATTACTTGACTTATATGACCGAGTGTGTGGAACTATTTGGCGTAGAAATACATCGGGTTAATAAACTAATGTGTGCCTATACATGGATATAAATGTGTAGGATTCGCGAAGCAAAATTAAGCTAGAGTTATAACTTGTTAATCGACACCCAAGGCAAGTATCTCAAATTCTCTTACTTTCAAATAAGTTCATTTATTTCGAGTAAATATTCTAGCCTTGTTCAATGTAAGCAAGTTTTACTAAACTTGTTACTTCAAACTAATAACCTGCAATTATTCATGAATAATACAAAGTTATATAATTTTATTCCAATCAGCCTCGAAAAATCATGAAGGTAAGATCCGGTGTACTTGATAAAATTCAGTATACATTTACAGTTTGATGAATGTCTAAGCTTTTGTTTCGGCTAGACACAAGATTTGATTATTTTAATTCTTTCGCATTAAGTCTTGAAATATTTTTAGAATTTATAAAGCTGTTCATCCCTTTTGTTTTTTTTTAGGTTGAACTTCAGACTGAGTAGAACATCCCTAACTTGGTAAATTTTATATTGCGTCCTGGGGACGGTGACGATGAACACAAATGTTGTTCTATTAGATAGTATTGATCAATACAGGGCATAACGGGTTGATCACCCACCATGCCCGTAAGACCAGACGGTTCACAGATGGATTTCTGATAGAACCTTTTCAAGAAAAGAAAAATAAAAGTTCATGGTCTTGTGACCACTCAGTATCAAAATTCAATATATCATTTCAAGAATATAAATGAGTTATACTGTCGTTTAAGAATCGTTCAGTTGCTTTATGATATTTATTCTGCTATCAAAGCATATCTCAAAGAGAACATTTATTTCTTGATATACGTGTTTATCAATTATCATTACTTGCTGAGCAATCAAATGCTCATTTTTGCTTTCAATATAAATGTTTTCAGCTAAGCCAGAACGCATAGAAGGGTCCGGAAAGGATAAAGGCAAGGGAAAGCTACAGGAGTAGTTATAGATAGTTGTTGTAATAAATAAACTTTTGTTTTAAAAATATAATATCTATCATGTAATAAAGATACTAAAGGTCTTCGTACCTGGGATAGATACCTCTGATGTAATAATTATTATTATCTTTTATTATAAGCAGTTTGTAAGAATGGTATCGTGTAGCACCAAGTACGAGTTTTAAGTACCCGGATTTTGGGGCGTCACATTTATTTTCAATTTTTTCAAAGTCAACACACTCCTTGAACTTTCTAATCCTAGATGGAGATTGCCTTACCCACCAAATCAATGCCCGAATACGAGCTACCAAAATATTAACATCTTTCAACCCATCAACTACAACCAAGTTTATAATATGAGCAACATATCAAATATGAATGAATTTATTCTCACAAACACTATGTCCCCATACTTGTAATTGGTTTTTTAAATAAGACACCACAACATCATTTGAACTGGCATTATCAACAATTATAGTACAAAACTCTCTTAATCCCCCATTCTATCAAACAATTCTCAATTGCCGTTCCAATGGCCTCACCTTTGTGACTCAAAATTGGAACAAAGTTTATAATTTTTTTTCTCAATCTCCATTTCTCATCAATGTAATGAGCTGTCACAACCATATAATTAAGTCTATGCATTGATGTCCATGTTTCAGTTGTAATACATATCTTTTAAGAAGATGAGTTAAAAATAGATTTTAACTTCTTTTTCTCTTCCATATATATTTTAAAACAATCTCTTGTAATTGTGTGACGTGAAGGAACATTGAACCTAGGACATGCAATGGACACAAAATGTCAAAATCCCTCATTTTTCACAAATTTGAAAGGAAGTTCATCAACTAGAATCATATATGCTAAAGCAGCTCGAGTTAGATCCACATCGAACTTCCAAAGACAATTATTTGTTAACTCCCCTTCCATGGTCTCACCATCATTATTAGCACTTGTAGATTTAAAGTTTAAGATTGCTTGCTTTCTTAACTCCACATTTGGGGGGTAAATTTGACATCTCCTATTGTCAGCATTAAGACCACTAGTCCCATTATTTTTTGAATCAACACTTAAAATAGCTCCACAATATTTGCATTTAGCTTTAATTTGACCATTTTGCTTAAATCTTATATAATGACCCCAAATTTTAGCACGAGTCTTACCAGCATCAAGTTGCTCAATTTCACCTTCATTCAACTCCTCTTCATTATGAATTGGATTTTCAGCATTCGAGTCCACGTTGATGGGTGCCTCAGACTGCTCCTCAGCCATTATAACCTACACATTAGTAGCGAAAATAAAATGAGCCATACTTTTTTCACAAAATAATGAAGTATGATAACAAAAGATTATATTAACAGAAAGCTTCCAAAGGAGTTTAGTGTTCAAATATGCAATGAACTTTTGTCCAAATATACAAGAAGAGACTCGTTAATAATCAAATATCATTAACCCCAAATAGAATTTACAACTTCTTGTCGTCTCTGTAATTTTAGCCTTTTAACTCATATTTTAAATTCATATCAAACATTTTAGAGAATCAAAGGAAAATATTTTTAAAAAATAATCCTACAAATCCAAAAATTTGGCTTCTTTTTTAGTCACCACCTGGATTAGATTAAAAGATTTAGGTCTACAAAATTTACAGTCCAATTGGAACAGGAATCTACACATTATAAACAAGCACGGTAAAACCAATGCCCTAATTATTAACTTAATCACACCAATTCATGGCAGAGAGAAATAGTCGAATTAGCTAAAATAAATACGGAAGAACAAAGTTGGAAACAATGAAACAGATATAGAAAGCTACCGGGAAATTGATGGAGCTATCGGGGACAACGGTGAGATTCAACGTGGCGGTGAATGAGAGAGAAATGTAGTGATAGAGAAACAGAGAGAGAAGAAAAGAGAAATGTAGTTCTAGACTTCTAGGGCTCAATTTGTTTCTATAAAATCACGTGATGATTTTATAGAATTGTTTAGTCTGTAGAAATTTTGGTATTTTCGGTATTTTGAGTTTTACCGAATTCAGAAAATTCCTTACCGTTATCGGTACCGAAAAGTGTTAAAATACCGAAAAAATCGATACCACCGGTATCAACCGGTTCGGTAAAAAATCGAATGTTTTGAACACCCCTATCCATGTTTACGCCACTTGAAGGCCCCACTTACTAAATAGATACGAGGGTCCCTTGGCGAGGTGCAAAACCCCTAATCGCCTTGGACACCTTCTGAAGGATTCTAGATAAAACTAAGGATCCTAAGGGGACTCTACCAAGCAATATACTCTTGATTAAGTAACTGGGGGGGGGTATAATCCTTGGGTTGACTCTTTGAATCTCCTTCCTTGGAGGGTACTCCACTAGGGGGACGTCCCTATAAATATTCTATTTGTTCACCCCTCGAGATACACACAATTTTAGCCACCAAACAACTATTATTGCTTCCCTAAACTTTTGAATTATAACTTAGGCATCGAAGGGTCCATCCAAGGATAACCTCTGTGGGCCTTTAGGTGTTTTGTTAACTTTTTCAGGTGTGGTTGACCGTACTGGAAGATCTCTAGCACGACTAGTTCGGCTAACAATTTTGGCCGCATCAGATTGGTGTCGTCTATGGGAATAACAACCATATTTGTGAAAAACCAGCTCTCAAGATGCTTCCAAAGAAGACCACCAATAAGACAACTAGTAAGGTTACCGGTGCTCAACCCCACCCGAGTCCAAAGAAGGGATCTCCACCAGATCCATCCCAAGGGACGATAATTCCCCACCAGATACCTCAAGGACTGACTTCTCATAATCAAGAAGGTGAATAAAGTACTCCGTCAAACCAAGTCCCTTCTAAGATAGATGTGAATGATCTTTATCTTAAGGCTAAGATTGAGATCCTAGACAAAAAGGTCATTGATATGATGGTTGTAAAGTTACAGGCAAAGTTGGTCCATGACAAGGAGGTAGGCTCCAAAGCCAATTCTAGGCAAAAGCCCAAGACGATAATTATTAGTGGTGACTTCTCCCCCAACCCCATAAGGAGAGATGTTACCCTAGAAGCCGTCGGGAGGAGGCAACCTTTGGTCAAAAGTCAAAGTCCACCAGGAGTCGTCGTTCTCCATCTGTCTCAAGTCGGAGTCAGTGGAACAAGGGTTTAAGCCTTGATCAAAGGTTAGATAATATGCAACACAAATACGAAAAGGTTATGGGAATAAGATTAGGTGACAAGTTTGTGTATAGGATAGAAATATACATATATGCCGTGTATAACCATTGTGAGAATATGATCTTAATGAATATGTTCTAAATTATTTCACATAGGAATATAGTGATTTAATTAGAAGAGATATTTTTATCTAACCATCGAAAGAGGTTAATTTTATAAATACTGCAGAACTTTCGGTTAACGATTTGTTATGATTAATTAATTGAAAAGAGAGTAAAGAGATTTGGATGAGGCATGATGAATGGGTTTTCTACTTATAAATTAGGTACTTTTGACTTGATAATTTTGTGAGTTCTTAAGTATTTTTAGTTCATTTTGATGCATTTTAGTATTTTTGTGTAGGAATTGAGATTTAAGGTGAAATGGTGTATAAAGCAGCAAAAATGGATTATCAGTCGAGAATTTAAAACTGAACACATCAATTGGACGATGCAATGCGGCAAACGTCGGCGGTCACGACATTGGGCACAAAGAAGCAAATTAGCAAGGCACAGACTGCGTTTGGGCACCGCGAAGCAGCTAGCACGCGCGCGGAGTTGGCGCAAAAGGGCCTCAGTGCTGGGACCAAGTTTTGTGGCGCTGCAAGCTTTAGAAACCAAGCATTGTGGCATTGCGATATAGAGACGCGGCACTGGGGCTGGTTTTGGCATAAGGACTTAGCTGATCAGGTGTTGTGCAATCATACTCTACTTGGGATACTTACTAAGTTGAGTTTGGATAAGGTTGTGCAATTGAAAACTGTGTGAAACACTTGTAAATATATGAGGAGGCTGCTAACATAGGATATACATCATTAGAGATTGACATACGGAGAATATTAGGCATTAACATATTTTGGAGGCTAGGGTTTTATAAGTATATATTAAAGGATAACACATAAAGAACAAGAATTGAAGAGGAAGGTAAAGATTAATTGTGACAGATTTTTCTACTTTACTCTTAATCTTTCATACTTGTAATCTTAAGATGTTTACTGGATTTATGATGATGATTCCATTTTTTATTATGAGCTAATTCTTTCGTTAAGATTGCAACGGAACCTAATGGATAGTTTGAACTAATTTACTCTCTTTTGGTTTTATTAATTATGGACGAGTTTATCATATTTTGTGCTAAATTTATAATTGTCTGATCATAATTATCTGATATGTTCTAGATAAAGTTGGAATATGGAATCTAGGATTAGATCTGAATATGATAGCGTGATCTTAATTATTCTTAGTAATGAATAATTGGAGTTGTGTATAGGATAGGAATATACCTATATACCGCATGCGACTTATTTGAGAATTAGTGTTTAATGAGTGTATTCTCTAATTATTTCACATTAGAATATAGTGGAGTAATTAGAATAACTAATTTTATTTAACTGTTTGAAAAAGGGTTTTATAAATAATTATGAATTCTCAATTGATAATTCAGCATAATAGATTAACAAGAAGGAGAGTAAAGAGATTAAAATGAACCATTAGGGAAAATTATAATCTTAGTACTTAATCTGGTGATAAGTTGTGTTAATTAGTTTAATTAATTTTAGTTGGTTAGTTATTAATCTGAATTTCATTGGTTTAAATAAAATCAAATTAATCTTTCAGAGGAAGCTTTTCAAAATGAATCTTCTAAAGAAAAAGTCTAAAGGAAGAGGTGTAAACATTGTGTAATGTGTGTAGGTGCTTGTGCAATTTTTATAGAAAAACTCATATGAACAATTCTTACACTCTTACTGATATTCACCAATACTTAAGATAGCCTTAACACACTAGCTCAGATAGACACTTACACTAAGTAATTTTTAAAGAGTAGAAGTAATGATAAGCAAGAAAGTTATGAAATTCCTTATGCCAAATTAAACTTTCACACATCAATTAATCATACTTTTCACATTTCAAGATTATCTTTAATCTATATCATTCATCAATTAACCATACTTTTCACATTTCAAGATTATCTTTAATTTACCACACATTAGTTATCCACATTTTTTACATTTCAAGATTACCTTTAATCTACCATATATTAATTATCCACATTTTTTACATTTCAAGATTACATTTTTCTTTACTATTCACAATTATTAATATATTATCCATCTTCTGCATTATTGATTTAATGTATTAATGTCACATATATTTAAGTATATAGTGTTCTTCAAATAATGAGTCTCTCTAACTATTTAATACTCGTGACTTTTAATTACGCAACTTTTCATTAATACGTACCATTGTTACGGTAACAATTATTGGTTCAATAATGTGAAATATTGTGCATTTACTACTGTGACAATGATTGGTTCAATAATATGAAATATTGTGGAATACTGTGTGTAGTGAAATACCATGTGCTACTGTTACTTTATTACCAAGTATTTTAACAGTAACAATTCTGCCGACATTTTTTTTTTATTAAAAATGATATTTTTGTTGTTTTCTATATCCAACAATTATTTCATTGTGGGTTCATCAATGATTGGTTGTTTCGGCACTATCGTACTTTATCGAATATTCCCGATATTCTTTGTTTCTTAAAGTCAATTTAAAATAATTTCATATTTAAAAGTAATATAATTTTATTTAGTTTTCGTCAATGCAATTATAAAACTTATAGATCATCTAAAATGTAATTCTAATTATAAGTTTTGTTGTTTTCAAAAGGTAAAAAAATTAAATTAATTTTAAATTTAAAAATATCTTGTATTGACTTTAAGTAGTATTAAGAAGTCAAACTTAATATTAGTATTAAAAGTGCAGATACATACACATATTTGCTAAAAACATCCATGAATCATGATTTAGATATGTATATTAATGGTAATCAAGTTAAAAATTAAACAAAAATATAAAGGGAGTTAAGAATGAAGAGAGTTAAATGACACTAAAACTACTACTATTGCGGTTTTTCAACAATTAGAGTCACATGAGACAAAAATCTCAATTGAGTTGAAGTCAACGTTAGGACTCAATTGAATCAAATTGACCACTTGAAGGACTCAATTGAGATTCTTACAACTTAAAGCTAGGGCCAAATTGAGATTGTGTGGTAATTTGTAGGGATACTTTTGCAGTTAGACCCTAATATATATATATATATATATATATATTATTCTATAGTAATGACATGTTTAATTTCTCTTCTTCTGGAGTGTGGTTGATGCATTGCCATTTAATTTTGAGCGTCACATAACTTGGGGAATGGGGATGACATTCATTGTAGAAAATGGAAAACATTCGAGAGAAAAGATACAATCGCCACCTCCAGATATGCTGCCATATATGTTGAAGCTAATTGAACAATTTTGTTCATGAAATTGTTCATTATACAAAAATTTATTACCAACTGTGTTCGAGCTGCAGTGGATGCTATTATTGTTTTACTTCCCTTTAGGGTTTGAGGTTAAGTTTCATGTCCCCTTCAATCCATTGTGATAATTATAAATAAAGAAATTATAATAAAAAATAAATGCAATTATAGTTAATTAGTTTACAGTTGATATTTCCACACAAATTAAATATGTTTTCATTTAAAATTAATCTTTTTAATTACATGTAATTAACCATTGATTGGCTTAATCAATATTCCACATCATCAATTTATGAATTGTCATTTCCAATTGAATGTAAGTGGAATTTTTTTTAAAAGTTCAATTACTTGATTGCAAAAATTAAAAAAATCATCACCGAAGTGAAAAAATGTCAATAATTTTTATTTGAGGCATAAACTTTTAGCTATGCTGGGCAGTGTTATCCGTAGAAAATGGGGTAGAAGTGAAAATGGGCAGTGTTTATTTTAAGGCATAAATTTTGGTATGTGGTATCATTCCCAATATGATGGGAGATGGTTTGAAGTTATATAGTGAAATTTTCATGGCTATTTGTTCAATATATAGGTTTTTTTTTTTTTTAAGTTGTCCAGTTTGTTCACTGCTCTGTATGCTAAGTTGTAGTCCAATACCTTATATGAGTGTTGTCGCTTGCGATGTAGTGAGTTCAAACCTTTTATCCCTAGTGTTTTCCTCATTTGCTATTTTACTCTATATATTTTCTCGAAATGTTATTCATTCTTTTATTTTTATTTAATTTTGTAAGTGTGCAAGTATTATTGCTCTTGTGTTTCCATAAAAGAGTATTTATTTATTTTATTTTTTAAAAGTCAATTTGGGATATCTAATGATGTGTGATTCATGTAAATTTTTAAAAGAACCAAGTTTATAATTAATATTATATTTTAAATAGTAGTTAGTAGTATATGTTAGATAGTTTACAATAATTATGATTGTATTAACTAAAATCTAATTAATTCATAAAGTTTAAAATTTTGCAAATTGGCTTTAGAAAGTGTAGATTATAATAGAGTACAATTAATCCAACATGATGTTATAATGTTGATTATGTTATGCACAAATGAAACAACAAAAAAATAAATTGCCAGGTGAAATAATAGTTAAGAAATAGACTTTAGAAACATCTTAACGCTCTTTATTTATCTTTCATGCTTGATTACAATACAAATTTTACAAATTGTTTGGAATACATAATGAATAAAAACAACATATATAAACTGATTATTGCTTTAAATAATGAATGAAATCATGGAAATTAAGTTGATATTTTAGCTTCAACATGGTGGCATGTCCGGTGGTGGTGGCAACATCTTTTCTCCTGAGCGTTTCCCATTTCTTACTATGAATGCCATCCCCATTCCCCAACTTACGTGACGCTCAAAATGGCAATGCATCAACCACACCCCTGGAAAGAGAATAAAAAAAATTGATGTCATGACTACGAAATAATGATAATAACAAAAACAATTGTTATTATTATTAGTATAACCTCTGCGCTAGTCCACAACCTGTATTTTACTTTTAGTATCCTAACTAATTTTTTTCATCTATATGTTTCTCAAACTATAAAAAAAATATGTTAGTCCTCTAAATATAGTTATTTTTTTATGTTTATTCTCCAAATTATAGCTGTTTTCACTGAGATTGCAAAAATTAGAACGCTGGAGGATGAATACAGGTAAAAAATACTAGTTTAGAGACTAAATATGAAAAACAACTATCACTTGGGGACTATCTAAATGATTATTCTATTTGATTATATTTAATAATATTATAAATAGTCAAATAAATAGAACTAATTACTAAAATGTACCTGGGTTGTCTGCCTGGAATCGGATAGCAGTCCAGCCATTCCTAGGGACTATAATAGTGTTCATCAAAGGAGGATCAACAAGATTATATCTCATAGGATCTTTCGTTTTGTCAAAATTTCCAATTCCCCAACCAACAACATAAAAACTAAATCCATGCAAATGCATGGGATGTTCTATCCCTGCAAGCAAGTTTGTTCCTTGGAAAACAAGTTCCACCGTGGAATTAAATTGAAGCACTCTAACTTCCCTCCCTTGCATCGGCCTTCGGAGTTCAACCGGAAGAAAATCCGCTGTGAAATTGAACGGAAAAGGCGGGACCCTCGGAAAATCGTCCCCGAATACGCCATTGATACCCCTATAATAGGCCTCGAGTATGTCAACTCTAGGGGACACAAATGAAATATTGTTCACACTAGCTGCAAATCGCGAATTATTTGGTCCCTTACACGTACCTTTGTCACATGGTAACGTATTGATAGACAATGTAAAATATAATTTTGTGCTCATTTTTAATGGCACATTTATTGGATGATCATTTGTAGCTAAACTTCTAAGCCTAGCGGTGAAATTTAAGACTGCATTCGTATCAGTGATATTTGGAAGATTAGGTAAAGATGGTGGCAACGAGGGAGTGTAGTTTCCTCGATATTCGAGTATGGCTGTGGCGGTGGTGTTGTCGAATCTAGCCCTACCAGCACCAATAAAAACCCTAGCCGCCATGTAATAGCGGCCAACGGGTTGGTTTGCTTTTAACAAAATATCTAGGGTTTGGCCAGGGGAAATTGTGATATAATTAGATTTTAGAGGCTTGGAATAGGCAGCATCGGTTCCGATGACAGTGAGGTTATGATTTGCTATTCCGAAGTAGAAAATGTTGTTCATGCCGGCATTGATCATTCGGAGCATGTAGGTCTTGCCATAATCTACTATCAACTTGAATGTATCTGCGATACAAACATAAGAAGATTTTTGTAGTTAATAATATGCAATGATAAAAAAAAAGAAAAAAAAAGTCGTACGCAAAAGGTTATGTTAAAAACGTCTTCATCATTATAAAGTCTCTTATGATCTATTTTAAAGACGAACTTGGCGATGCTAGCTTATATATTACATTACGTTCAAATATTAAAACATAAAATTATTTTTGTGACTTGTTCATAATGGAAAATATGTCCATAGTTAACAAAATTACTAAAAATCCTTTAAAATGAGATTTCATATTTTAAAAGTCAAAAAGAAAAATTAAAAATTGGGTATTAGAAAAGTTCCAATATCAAGCTTTCAACGCCCAAAAATTCTATCCCTCTAAACTTTTGGGAGAAGGCAGGTGGTGAGGAACGTTAATTCAATGTCCCAATTGAGTCGTTTAATGACAAGATAGAAAAGTTATAATGAAGTTACAAATGATTAGATAAAAACCTGGTCTTGAGCATTCAAAAAGATCACCAGGTTGACCATTGATGGTAAGGGCATCAGAGACATTTGGGTCTCCTCCTGTCCCAAGGAACTCATCCAACACTTCTTGTACGTCGCTTTTCCACCAATCCCCTGCATTTCAGTATTTCAACATCATCAGACATTAGCGTAAATGTAATAACATATTTTTTGATACTGCCAAATAAGGAAATAAGTGATGTGTAAAATATTATGAACAATTGCAAAAATATTATTAAATATATATATTTTTTAATATCATTATTTTTATTTTAACAATATTAACAACTTGATATAAGTGAGACTCATTTTACGGAGGGAGTGAACAAATATTAATTTTAGGATTGAATTTAATTAGTCATACAGATATATGGTATCAAGAATTAATATGGTACCTAATATAATGGGTACTTCTTTGTCAGGCTTAGGGAATGGATAATTTGTTCCCTTTTTAGGGTAAATAACGATAGCTCCATGAACAGTTGCTCGTGACCAGTCGCTGTGAGCGTGCCACCATAGCGTCCCTTCCTCGTCGAACAATACAATTTTCTGACTAAATTTTGCTCCGGGTTGAATTGGGCACTGTGTTATAAATTCCGGACCGTCGCTCCATGGATTCCTTGGCTGTTTTACTCCATGCCTGCATAAGACTTACTTAGTGCTCCCTCGTTTCTAAAATTGAAAACACATTTTGAAACGACAACTTTTGATGATAATTATGTTTTCGAATGTGTCTTTATTATTAGTTAAGAATTTGATAGTAGTGTTGCGATGCTAAAAGGATAGTAAAAGAAGAACGACGAATAGGGATATCATGTTTTTTTATAATTCTAAGATAGAAATACATGCATATCTCTAATTCGGGAACAATAGAATATCAAATATTCCGTCCATATTAAGACTTTTTCTCAAGATACACATGCATAGACAAAAACTAGAATAAATATATAAAATATGTAATTTTATATTAATTCAAAGACTAAAATTTGTTATTAAAAATATTAAGAAAGTTTATGTCCAAATGTGTACTTGGTAAACTTTGTGTAGTATTTAAATAAAATAAAGTAAAAATAATCTTTTCAAAAGTCAAATATTAAAAAGGACATTTTTTTGGATATCATGTATAATTTTCTCTCATACCAGTGAATGGTGATATTTTGGGTGCCATTGTTGTGAACATTCACGATGATCGTATCACCTCTTTCAGCATAGAGGGTCGGACCAGGAAATTGTCCATTAACCGTCAAGATATTCTTGGTACTACAAAGTCTTGTATAAGGAGCTTCTTTCACCTGCAAAGAATAAATTTAAGCATCCTTAATTACAGCTATTTTTGTATATCCGACCGAATAAAACTTTCATATAAAAAGAACAAATGCTAAAATACACGTAAACTAGACACACATTGATGTGTTAAATATAGACGGTTGATATTCTCGGAAAAAAAATTATGCTGTCAATACAAATTAATATTAAGTTACATACACTCCTACAACTGTTCTAACAATGCTTAAGCGACACTTATTTTGACAACATTATTTTTATTTTGGGAATATCATCTGTATGAACATATTACTAAAAATAATCTAAAAGTTTAATCTGATAATTCATAAGCATACCACAAACGTTGTACGACGAACTAGAGCGTCGGAGAGGAATGCACTAGTAAAAAACAAAAACCCGAAAAACTGAAGTACAAAAACTTTCATATTGAACCAAATTTTGTAGCTATGAATCCTTTTTTCTTTCCAATTTTCCTTCAACAAGTTATCAATGAAATTTACAGGAATTCCTAGTAAGGTATTTATAGGGGAGATAGTGGCATTAAACAAGTGCACTTAATCCTCTTTTGTACTATAATTGTTTTGAATATTCTGATTGTGACTTTCCTTATAATAAGTTGGGCAAGAATGCATCAGGCAAGACTACGCGGTTCGTTAGTTGAAAATTCTTACAAGTCTGCTATTTGTTATGCTTTTCGACCAAGCTTAAGTTATGCATGCATTTAGACAGGTGATAATTAAGAAAAAAAAAAGAAAAAAAAAGGGCTTGCCTTTTTTTTATTTAAAAAACAAACAGTAGTTCTATTAAAGGAGAACAAGAGAGAACCATCCCGAATAACTATGAATAAGTATATTTATCTAGAATTTAATTTAATCCAAAACTTTAAGTAATTACATCTTAGAGCCGTGTGTATAGTGTGTGATCACAATCTTCTAATTGCGTCTGAAATTTCATTATTGTGCTATGTACAATTATATACAAAACTGAAAATTCATTATTTTGATAAGTTTATCTCATTTTGTACATTACATTCTATACTTTAAAACGTAACACTTTGCATCCCATATTTTTGAGGTATCAAATTGCAAAGGAGTAAAAATATAGCTGCATGAGTTGTTATGAAATAGTTAATACAAAGATAAAAATAAAAATAAAAAACTTAATAATATTAAAATAATATAAATAATTCAATCTAGTGCGTTATTATTGTAGTTGTCAATAATAATCATAAACATTTCCAAGTTTGGTATGAATCTATATGAAGATAATATAATCTTTTGGACAATTATATCTCCATTTATTAAAATTGATGGCTGGTATTGCTATAGCAAAATGATATTGTCAGAATAAATATACATGTACTGAAATTTTTGTAATTATTCGAGGGATATTTATTTATTTGATAATATTATTTTTATTCTGACAATATCAACTACTTTAAAATATCAAAAAAAAAATGCTTTTTCTTTTGGTGTAACAAAGATACTAGTGACCTTGATAAACTACCCAAGTAGTTTTGGCAATAATAATCATAAAATATTTCCAAGTTTGGTTAATATATCTCTTTTGACATTTATGTCTCCATGTATTAATTATTTTACTTTCAACTCTTGGAATCATTAGGAAATTTTTGACTTAAACAAAATTTTCCTTCTCTCCCCCCAACCAAAGCATTGTCTTAGTTTTATCCGGATTTTGAACCAGACAGCACAAAACAGTTGAATGGATTTACGTTTATTCCCTTGAGTAACCCACAGTTTCAAGTTTGTTTGTTCCTCGTATTTCAATTTCTAACCGTTAATTTAAAGTTTCAAATTTATACACGTGCCCATCAATTGGGCCAAATCAGTACTAGAAGAAAGCGTGTACTTGATTTGGGATGAAAGTCAACAAAATGATTAAAGTATCACATTTAAAGGTTAAATGTTTGAAAACGAAATATGAAGAACAAATTTGAGACTAGGTCTAAATTGAAGTGTCAAAAGTCTAAATATAACAAATTAATTTTCCCAGCATCCCAGTGTATGATAGAGTTCTTCAAAATAAATTACCAAAAAAGAAAAAGAAAAACATTGTTTTTATTGAAAGTAAACAAAATTGCATAGTCTATAATTAATATCAATACATGTGTAATTGATTGATGTATATGCTCAAAATAAAATCGACATATTTTTGTCCAAATACAATTCTTTGAAATTGATATAGACAAATTAACTGACGAATCTCATGCGAAACGCGGGTGACATAAATAATGATTTATTATATTAATTATTAGTATAATCAATTAAATGTATGATAAATATTTGATTATAATTTTAAGATGATAGTTGTAGTTATGGTAAAATTTTAAGAAAATTACCTTACATAAAATTTCTTAAGATACACTTTCTTAATTACATAAAATTATGACAAAAAAACTTGTAATAAAATTAGTAGGACCAAAAATAAAAATTCTTTTAGGACTTCTTTTTCTTATTAGAGATAAAAATAAAAAACATCTTCCTTTTTCTAATAGGTTAGGGTTTATTTTGAACAATTTACAAATTTAAATAGTATATAATTAATTATTATAAATTTGAATGATACTTATACCAACTTGGATAGGAAAGCAAAAAGTAGAGTAAAAAATTTGTGAAGTTAAAAATTATTAAAACCAAGTTTGTACTTATATAGTTAAATTCTAAAACTTTAGGCCGGCCACATGTCAATACTACAGTTAACATTACCTAGGTGACTTTTCAAAGTCAGCGACTAGGATCCGAGCAATTGCGATTAGGATTAAAACTAGTTTGAAGTTAGCAAACACGAAAGAGGATAAGATCTTGTAAACCAAAACTTGAAACTCAAGGATAATATTAGTTTATTACTATTAAATTAGTTCAATAACTACTGGCTGTTGAGCGATTACCCGCCACAGCTCTTTAATAAGATTTTTTTTTAATCATTTTCTGGTCAAAGATTGAATGACATTGCAAATATAATGAATTTAATAACTAATGAATTTATTAAAAGGGAAGTGTTATTTTTATAAAGAAAATTTGATATTTTTATAAGATTTTATTTACACGAATGTAAATTTCATTTACTATTCGTGTAATATGAAACTATCAAATATTCTTATAAAAGTATCAATTCCCTCTTAAAAAAACTCAACCAAAATAGACTACTCATATGGTAAATTGTATTCTTTTTCTAATCGCTGGCTGACCTAGATAGAAAATGAGTTTCTTATTTATTTATATTATAAAGCTTATGTGAGGCTTGTCAGCACGATTGGTGATTTTGGATTACTAACCTCTTATTTTATTTATTTATTTATTTTTATTTTTTTCTCTTACAATTTTAGATATATTATTATTTTATTTTTTTTAATATTAAATTTTTAATATTTTTTATTTATTCTTCTAAATTTTATAAACTTTTTATTTTATCCCACATAATTTACGCATCTAACTCTTGTGACGAGAGCACCAGTATTGTTAACGCATTAACAGATTCATCCAACACTGCCCTCCTATCACCATCTTAATCTGTGTCTCCAACAAATACCCTACTATCGCACTCAGTACTTCAGCATTACAATGTTCTCCTTTTAGTCTACCCTCCTAACCTTCATAACCATATTAATGATGTCATCCGGAGCGGGCAGGATATTAAACTACCCACATCCCTACACGATTTCATTAGTCGAGTTCGTCAGATTTTACATACCGCGCGACAAGTAACTCGTCTTTCTATTGTGCATATTTATAAATTTAAAGGATAAATAACGTTAAAAATCAATCAACTCCTTAACTTTTTTTTTATTTTTAATAATCAACAAATTTTTTTTTGCATATAAAATAACGAAGCTAATAGAGAGATTTTATTTTTCATGAAACCGTTAGAAATCATGAGTTGACTAACATTGACCATTAAAATATCCTATCTGGCATTAGTATTTAATTTCTAATTACAAAAAATAATGACATGTCGCAACGTTCAAATATAGGTAATAACTCATTTATTTCCCAGACATCATATTAACTAATTAAAAATAATTTAAAAAGCATAAATAAGTAAATAATCTTTTTTGAAACCAACAACTAATTAATTAAAACCAAATGAAAATCTAATACAACATATACCAAATTATAAACATAATGCAAATAATCAGATTACAAACCTATTAAATACTTACTCCCTCCCAAAAGGATGAGAAAAGTACAATTGACATATATATTAAGAAAAATAAAAGTAGAGAAAAGAGAATAAAAACGTTTCAAATTTATCCTTAGTTGCCTTCAACATTATATATATAAAGTGATGGGTACTTTTATTTTTTTATACTAATAGACCCTACTAAATGACTTAGTTTTTATTCACTTTATGCACTTCTCATCCTTTTGGGAACAAAAAAAATTTGTATATTCAGTCATCCTTTTGGGAACGGAGAGAATGTCTCTTTTTAGTGAAATTGTGTTACATCTTAAAATAAAAATAAATTTATCTGTTTCTTTTCTCTCTCCACTTTCTACCACTATTTTTTCTTATATCTTTTTTCATCCATATTTTTCAAGTTTTGTTCAAATATTTTCTTAAGAGTAAATTGCAAATACCCACATGTGGTTTACTAAAAATTACTTGTAACCATGATCCTATAGTTTAAAAGTTAACCCCATGTGGTTTCATAAATATAGCAAATTAACTCAATTCCGTTGAAATTAAGCGATAGTGCATTCCACTTACCTAAAAGCAAGTGACTTTTACTTCAATGGCTATATTCTTCTTTAAAATGTTATTTTTGTTCCTAAATTATCCTATATAAAGCTTTGATGGAATTCTTTTGGTTCGTAATCCACTACTTATATATATATATATAAAGTCCGCTTCTCCAGCGAACCGCTGGGAGCGGACCAAAAACGAACCGGCTATAGCGATGGTTTTGTCCGTCGCTATAGCACACAAAACCGATGGACCGGCTATAGCGACGGACAAAACCGTCGCTAAAACATTAACCGTCGGTTTTTTATGCTATAGCGACAAACAAAACCGTTGTTATAGCCGGTTCGTTTTTAGTTCGTCTTCTCCGGTTCACTGGAGAAAATTTCCATATATATATATATATATATCCCATGTATATACATAACCATAATTCTTGATTTCATTTTGGATTTTGAAAACCATCTCCATTTAGAATCTTTTAGACTTTTATTTGATATAATAGCTTTTGATTCAAAATATTTCAAAATGGCTTTAATTTTGAAATACAAATTAGTACGTCCTTTAGGTTATACACTATCTATAACCCATTTCATAGATGATTTGTACTTTCTTCGTAATCTTGAGATTACAATATGAACACATATACCTATATATTCCCATAAGTCATTTTAATATTCTTTTATTTAGACACAAAAATATTTCAAAACGGATTTCAAATATAAAACCGTTATGCTTTTAGCTTATACATTGTTCATAATATACTACATGGACGTTTTCTATTTCCTATATAAACTTTTAGTTTCGTAACGCATTTATAGTTTCTTCGCACATTAATCAAATTTACGTTTTGTATAGCTATTATAAATTCACATCGGTTCACTTTTATAGACCAAATTTCTAAAAAAACCCCAAAAATCACATAGCGACATTGAAATATGTCCATGGTTGGACAGTCTAGCCTTGTCTGGGCTTGCTAGGCAGCCTTGCCTAGGCTTGCCTGGGCTTGCTAGGCCGCCAACCCTTCCATGCATTGACGCTTGTTTTGCACATTTTTAATTTCTAATCCTCTAATATGTTCCCGATGGATTTTGGATATGATATAGGTGGTATACCCTCTTATTTTAGAAATATACTAACTGAACATTTTGGGTAATTTAAACGCATTAAACGAGAGGCCAAAACAACCCCCAACCAACTACTGTTGCAGTTGTCGCTGCTGCTGCTGCTGTGCAGCAGCCCCATTTGCGACACAACTATGTTGCACAATTTTAATTCTTAGCTCACATGTCAGATTGCTCCCATTTTTAAATATGTTATACATGGCATATAAAACTATTTAAAAAAATACGGGTCACCCAATTCGGTTCTGATAATCAGTCCAAATAGCAAGTCAAAAATGGGCGCGCACACTAATTTTGAAGTTTTCTTTTCTCGTTTAAAACACGTTCCGACATTGTTTAATATCACGAGGTTCTTAAATTATTCTTATTGAGGATGTACATACCTATCTTGGGTTTCAGTTCAGCTAAATTATACGTTTTTAGCCGAAATGACTCTTTTAAGCTATTTTACGAACATAACGCGTGCAACTTATTTGTGGACTGATTTCTAAGGGTTAGGGCTACGTATTCAAACCATTTTCGCCAACCTTATTGCTTCGCACAATAACAACTATACACCAAGGCTCTACCTCAGTCCACAACAAGCAATTTACATAACAAGACTATACATAATCAACTATTTACTTACTAACTCATATATATATATATATATATATATATATATATATATATTATCCAGCATTGCTCAATTTCCATTTCCTTAGTTTCTAAACACACTTCACATTAGATTTCAATTGTTATAATAGACAAATCCATATATGGGCATTACTAACTGTCTTTTTACAGTCAATTTTTATTTATACCAACTAACTAATTCAAGTTATTATGGAAATTCACAAAACATAATACTAATATTGTATATACCTTTTTGTATGCTTGCTTGCAAATTTAACTGTAACTTTGTCCCTTGTAAGCATTAATTCTTGTTTTTATTGATTGAAGTGAACAAAGAAGGATTGAATGGCTGGACCGAGCAAGAGTTGGGTTCAGCAGTTGGGCAGGGAGAGGCGTGACAAGGAGCTGGGCAAAGGAGGGTTAGGTGGTGTGCAGGGAAAAGAGAAGGCATAGCTGAGCTTTGGACTTAAACTTATAGATTTCTACTACTTGATTGTTACTTCATTTGCTTCATACGAAACTTTTGTTTGCTCCCCAAACATCTTCTGTTCCATTAGATTCCTTTTTTTGTATGTGTGTGTGTGTATATATATATATATATATATATATATATATATATATATATATATATTACCTCATTTTCTAATTAAAATAAGATAATATATACCTTGCAATAATTTTCTTATATTAAAATAATTTAATTTCATAAATTATTTCAATATCCTTTATTTAATATGTACAATAAATTTTGCATACATAAATCAATTATTTCCTTTTTGTATGAGTTCTTAACAATTTATTTACATATAATAAATATATAATAATATATTTATTATTCTATAAATTACCACATTACACAACATATATTCGCTTATGCTGCACAATTCACATAATTTATCACATAATAAGAATTTTATTTATTTAAATTCTTGTTTTAATATACTTCAAAAATTCAAAACGTTATATTCTTTCGCCTTATAAGGATTTCGTCCCTAGAATCACAGTACCGAACCTTACCTACTCGGTTTAGGTCTATTCTCTCTCGATCACGATGATCCCCTCTTAGCGGTATTATTTTGTGATAAATAAATATATTATTTTCACAAAATTCCACACATAACACATATTAATATACACATTAACATGCATCTCCAAATAACTTTTTGTTGTTTCATACTTATTTCTCTAATGCTCTAAAAGTCCTAAAATTCTTGGACTTAATCTTGCATTTCTATACGTTTTTAATTTTTACATGACTATTTCCTATCAATTTCATGATCCAAATATCTTTACTTCTCATGACTTAACATTTCTCCTTCTTCAAGGATTCACTTAAAATTGCCGTATTCTACGACCTACTTTCTTCTGAGGAACATCATCCTTTCTATATTCAACTTTTAGAATAGAAATTCCATAATTGTTCAATAATTGTGAAGCAATATGAATAACTCGGGAATTTTAAAGATTCGCTTAAGAAGAGCTTTTTGCATCATGCTAAGGGTCATAAAGACCATAAACTTTGTTTCTGAAAAGGCTTTAATAGAAATTCATCTGCAAACCGATATGCTTACGGACACGTAGGTGATCATCCTGTTATACCCTATGTTGATCCATGTTAGCTTCATCACTATTTCACGTAAATAGAATTTCCTAATTCACTATGTTGATAAACAGTAACGTGTAGGAACGACATTTGCATTCATCATCCACCTCGGCATATAAATTTTGTTTCCCAATTCAGGGATGTTCTGGAGTCCATACCAAATCAATTTAGTTGGACAGTTCTATAAAATATTTTAATCTATGTCTAGCTGATTCAAATGGCATTTGACAACTCTTTAACTATTAAAATACTAAAAATCATTTTATGACGTCATAGTATCATACTGTTTAATAGTACGTTGAGGATGCCGTCGTTTTATGACTTTATCATACTATATCATACCATAGTGGGTTGACGATCCGTAGATCACATCCAACACTAGGTTAGACTGCATTGATGACTCCATCATTTGTCATATCTACATCATATTAATGATGCATTGATGACTATAAACTACCTTTTGATATTTTTAACTTTGTCGAGCCAAAACAATTAGCATAGACATAGGAAACAACTGAACTTTTTAAAACTTTTTGGTTCAACAAGTTGACCCAATATATTTTTAAAAACACAATAGTGCAATTACCAGCACGATTTCAATAAACTTTGAAATCTAACATAGCTAGAAAATTTGGAATATCCATATCTCCTTCATCACCTTCAACTTTCTCCTTTGCTCCACTATACAATTCTATCACCAATACTTAATATATTAAAAATAATCAGTTCTAAATCTATAATATTCCTATACCCTAGTATAGTTCATCAAACTTACCACACATTATGTGTTTAGGAGCTTGCCATAAAAATATGAGTTTAGGAACTTATCCCAGCAATACGTAGTCCAAGAACCAATCAAGGACTGCCTATACGCGTAGGGGTTCAAGAACATACCATATGATTATGAGTCACAAACTTATCATAAGTATGAGTTTTAAGAACTGATTATCAAATATACATATGAGAAAAGAATCACCTTCTCACCATACGTATACCGATAGTGCGACACCAACATTTCAACGATTATCAATATCATAAACTAAGTGGTTGTTAAACTAAGCACAAAACTCCTGCCCATACAAAGGTTTGTACAACTCAGCTATCACATGAGTCCTCAATTGAAATCTCACCCAATCCTAGATTGCTCTTTGCTCAATACAAATTTTCTTTAATCCGTATTCTATAACTCTTTTGTACTATCTCATAGTACCTTTTATTTATAGCATTAAGCTAAATTTTTAATCATTTCACCTCATTCGAGTTTATTCTTAGTATTTTCTTCTTTCTTTATCTAAGGTTATAACCTAAGGTACTCTTACTTAAGATTTATAACCTATTAGCTCTTATACCAAGTGTAACGACCCCAAAATCAGGATAAATTTTACACTTGATCTTATGCGCTAGAATACAATCACATTCTAATTTTACATCACTAATCGATGATGAAATCAATAAGATGTAGATAAATTTAAATTTTTTATAACTTTCTTTCCTTCGTACCCTGAATCGCAACCTTTACGATTTTATATTTTAGAATCATATTTACTTTATGATTTAATTTATCAGAGTAGATATAAGTATATACAACTCATTTCTCCATAAAAAAAAATTTATATAGTATTATCACTATATCATTTTACATTGTAAAGTAGCTACAACGCTATCTTTCAATCTCAAAACCAACTTCCATAGATTATTGAATATTTCTATAGTTACATGATTACACACCATACATCGCAAATCCTTACCACATTCAATGTAATTCCAACTAAAATAAACCAGTATTCCTTTACACGTCCTCTAATCTTTATCATCTTGAAAGCTAGAGACTTGCATCACAATTGTAACCTGTAAATTATTGCAAGAATGAGCACGACGACCCAACAAATCTAACAGTCTATCATACATCACATATCACATAGTGTCATATTCAAATCATACCTCTAATACCATCAACCTATCATCATTCACATATCACATGCTTTAGATGAGTTGAGTTCGATAACTCAAATCACTTTAGTCATACATTGACTTTAATGATTCACGAAGCAATGTAAAGCAAATCATGAATATCCACATAATTGTAAACATAAGTTCACAAAAATAGACTGAGAAACTTGCCTTGCTTGTAGTTTAACAATTACAACTTATCTTTTCCTTCCTGAATATCTTACATAGATTGAATTCACATTTACACATATATTAGCTTTACACACTGTATTTATATACCAATGAAGTATACATATACTCTTTACGTACATATTTTAAATCACAAAACGAAACATTATTTCGTTTGTTTAGCTCATAGGTATACATTATATATATATATATATATATATATATATATATATATATATCCTATGTATATACATAATCATAATTCTTGATTTCGCTTTATATTTTGAAAACCATCTCCGTTTAGAATCTTTTAGACTTTTATTTGATATGATAGCTTTTGATTCAAAATGGCTTTTTGAAATATAAATTACTACGTCCTTTAGGTTATACACTATCTATAACCCATTTCATAGATGGTTTGTACTTTCTTCGTAATCTTGAGATTACAATATGAACACATATATCTATATATATTCCCATAAGTCATTTCAATATTCTTTTATTTAGACACAAAATGTTTCAAAACAGATTTCAAATATAAAATCGTTATGCTTTTAGCTTATACACTGTTCATGATATACTACATGGATGTTTTCTATTTCCTATATAAACTTTTTATTTTCATAACGCATTTATAGTTTCTTCACACATTAATCGAATTTACGTTTTCTATAGCTATTATAAATTCACATCAGTTCACTTTTATAGACCAAATTACTAAAACCCCCGAAAATCACATAGCGACATTGAAATCTGTCCATGGTTGGACAATCTAGCCTTGCCTGGGCTTGTTAGGCTGCCAGCCCTCCCATGCCTTCACGCTTGTTTTGCCCATTTTTAATTTCTAATTCGCTAATCTGTTCCCGATGGATTTTGGATATGATATAGGTGGTATACCCACTTATTTTAGAAAAATACCAGTTGAACATTTTGGATAATTAAAACACATTAAACGAGAGGCCAAAACAGCCCCCAGCCAACTGCTACTGTGTAGCAGCCCCCTTGCGACGCAACTACTTTGCACAATTTTAATTCTTAGGACATATGGCATATAAAACTATTTTTAAAAAAATACGGTCACCTAATTCGGGTCAGATAATCAGTCCAAATAGTGCATCAAAAATGGGCGCGCGCACTAATTTTTAAGTTTTTGTTTCTCGTTTAAAACACATTCCGGCATGGTTTAATGCCGCGAGGTTCTTAAATTATTCTTATTTAGGATGCACGTACCTATCTTGGGTTTCGGTTTCGCTAAATTATGTGTTTTTAGCCGAAATGACTCTTTTAAGTAATTTTACGAACATAACGCGTGCGACTTATTTGTGGACTGATTTCTAAGGGTTGGGGCTACGTATTCAAACCATTTTCGCCAACCTTATTGCTTCGCACAACAACAACTATACACCAAGGCTCTACCTTAGTCAACAATTTACATAATAGGACTATACATAATCAACTATTTACATACTAACTCATATATATATATATATATATATATATATATATATATATATATATATATATATAGTGCTGTGGCAACCAATTTTTTCCCTATCGCTATAGCCTGTAGTGGCATGGAAGATTTTTTTATTTTTTATTTTTTTTGCGGCAGAGGTAAGTTGGCCTACACCACGTAATTAAACATATCAATTTTTTGGTCTCCTTATGTACTTCTATACCCAATTGTCATTTATTATAATAAAGTATCTTATAAAAACATACAAAATTTTAGTTTCCTCCAATATATTAAAAACTTTAGATATATTTTATTTTTAAGTTAATTTATGAAATACTAAAATATAAAATATTAAAATTTTAAAAGTAAAAAATATAATAATAAATAGTATCATATTAATTACGTAATAATATGATACTATTTATTACTTTTAAAATTTTAATATTTATATTTTAGTATTTCATAAATTAACTTAAAAGTAAAATATATCTACCAGTTTTTAATATATTGGAGGAAACTAAAATTTTGTATGTTTTTATAATATACTTTATGATAATAAATGACAGTTGGGTATGGAAGTACATAAGGAGACCAAAAAACTGATATGCTTAATTACGTAGTGTAGGCCAACTTACCTCTGTCGCAAATAAAAAAAATAAAAAAAAATTCTTCCCTACCGCTACAGCGTATAGCGGCAGGTAGGCCAAACACTGTCGCTACAGACTGTAGCGGCAGGGAAGAAATTGGTTGCCACATTAACTGGTTGGTGTGGATTGGTACCCTATATATATTACTATTATATATTTATCGTAAGTAAATTTTTGAAAACAGTTTATAAGGAGAAGGAAATGATGAAATTTATTATATTAAATTTCTCATTTTTATTTTGACAAATAATGTATTATTACGAGTATGTCTGCGATGTGGTAAATGTATTATTATATATTTGTCGTAGTTAAGTAAATTGTTAAAAAATAATTTATGGAAAGAATGAGATGATTATACAAGTTGTTGTATATGTTAAATAGGCAAACTTAAATAATTAATTGATTTATTCCATTTAATTAAGGAAATAATTTTCATAATTATTATTATATAATTGTATAATTATTGAAAATAATTGGACTACATGTTTTTATAATGTTACATTACACGATATGTACGGAAGGTATACTAAAATAAGAATAAGCATGAGTTGTATGTAAATAAATTGTTAGAAACAATTTATGAATGGAATATATATATATATATATATATATATATATATATATATATATATATATATATATATGAGTAACCACCAAGCAAATTATGTAACCTTCAAGCCAAAGTAATTGGGAATTAAGGAGTAACCTTCAAGCCAAAGCTAAGGATGCATAGAAGTGTAACCTTCAAGCTAATTAAATGAGTAGCTTCCAAGAAAATTAAGTAAGGAGCAAGAGAAGTAATGCCCAAGAGTTTTGAGTGATGATCAAGAATAAATCCTCTATAAATGTCAAAAATTTAGTTCTCCTTTCACCCATTTCATTTCATTCCATTCCAATTACAAAATCATTCTCCTTTTTTATTCACTACTTCATCCGTTCATTCCATCCTCTTTCAAATTATCGAAAACTTTAAGGAGTCAATGGCAATTGGAATTAGGAAGGAAATTGAAGTAACAATCCGGTAGAAGGAGAATTGAGGAGAAGAAGTAGCAATCAAAAGGTATATATCATACATTTGCTATGTTCTTTCTATTTTGTGTGAATTGATTTATATTAATGGAATTAGAGAAATGGGTTAATTAGTTTAACTGTGATATGGACCATGACCATATGGTCTAGCAATAGAAGGATGTATTACATATTAATATATTGCAAATAAATTGAAAGTTTGAGAAGTTAGTAAACTAACTTATGTAATAGTTGGATATATGTATGGTTTATATTGTGTATTCTTTGCTGTGGACTGAGGTAGAGCCATGGAGACTAGTTGTTGTTGTGCAGAGCTATAAGGGTGGTGAAAATGGGATTAAAACGTAAACCAAACCTTTAGAAATCAGTCCACAAAAATACTGCACCCGATATGTTCGTGTAATGGCCTAAAAGAGCCATATCGGCTAAAAAACCCAAACTTTTGTGAAGCCGAAACCCAAGTTAGATTCGTATATCCTAATTAGAACTAATTTAATAGCCTCGCGGAATGAAACTATGATGGAACGCGTTTTAAACGAAAAACGAAATGTTAAAAATTAGTGCGCACGCTTTTTTTTGACACTCTATTCGGATTGCCTATCGCACCCAAAACAGTTGACTATTATGTTTTAAAAATAGTCTTACATACCATGTATAACATATTCGAAAATGAGAGCGATCCGATATACAAGCTAAAAGTTAAAATTGTGCGAAGTTGCTATGCCACACCAACGCGGGCTGCCAGCAGCAGCAGTAGCCACATGGTTGCGCTGTGCAGCAAGTCGTGTAGGCCATTTTGGCTTGGTTTTTGACATGTTTAATTTACTTGAATTGCTCAGCTAATATTTTTAAAAAATAAGTGGATATACTACCTATAACATATCAAAAATTTGCTATAATCGGATTAATGGTTTAGAAGTTATAAAATAACAAAATGGGCGACATGAGTATAAGGGCTGGGTTACAACTGCTGTAGGCAACAGCAGCCGCGTGAAGCGCGCTGCTGGCTGTGCTGCTCTGCAACAACTAGGCAGGGTGCGCAGCCAATTTGACTGTATTGTAGCCTTTTTGATGGTTTTGATAATTAGCTCATGAGAATAAAATGAAAGTAAATTAATATGTATATATAAAATAATATATTAATTATAATTTATATATGTAGATTATAAATGCATTCAATACATGAAATAAATTAGAATTCTCTTTGTAAACTTAAGTTTATGTATGAATGCATGATGTATTAATGTATTGATATTACTAAAGCTATTTTGAAGTATTTTAAACATGAAAGTTTAAAATATAGTAAATCATTAATAAAGAAATTATATTTATAAACATACTATATTCCATACTTAGTATGTTTACACCATGACATGGAGATATAATGTATATAAAAACAAGAGATATCCATAAAACGGATCCTAGATGGTGTGAAAAACCGGAGACATAACATCTAGATATGCTAAAGTCATGTTAAAGCCTTTTGGCATAAACTGGTTACGACAAGCAAAATTTTCTAAACTGACACAAAAGGTTTTCAAGACAAGAACGAAAGATTTTAGTTAATGAAATACATCAAGTGTGATCAATGTGGTTGTCTAATATACATACATGATTACATGCTATGTGACATAAATGTATAGCTAATGTGTGCTTATCTGTGAACATAACTGTGTAGGATACTGAAGAAATGTTAAGCTAAAAACTATAACTGTAATCGTCAAACAAGGTAAGTATCTCTACCCTATGCACTACTTTTATATTGTGCAAATAGGTATACGTTGAGCAAGTATCCCTAACTTGTTTACTTTTAAGCAAGTATCCTAACATGTGTAAAATTTCTTAATTATGTAAGTTATTTATGTTTGTATAATTGTACAGGTTCCCTAACTTGTCCAATTTGATTTCTGGTTGCACGTATCTAAACGTCATGCTTTATTTTTATAAAGTACATAAGAGGCTATACGCAAGTTTCTTCACTTACTCTACTATTGTAGTTGAGCAAGTATTCTAACGTTGAACTCATTTATCTTTGAGCAAATTTTCTAATCTTATACGATTTATTCATTGAATCCAAGTGTTCTAGCTTTGTACTATGCAAGCTACTATACTTTGCAAGTATTCTAATTCATTGCAAGTTTTCTAGCTTACACTCAAGGCATATGTTGATAAGCTTTGCTATGAGATATGCCTTTCATTCTTATTGAACATGAACTATTTAGACAACAAATCTAAGCCATTTGATACGGCTAGACTAATATATCTGTACTTCTCATTTACAAGTCTTGAAATATTATTGAAATTAGATAGAGCTTTCCATCCAAATTATTTTGGGTTGGAATTTAAGTCTGAGGATGAACATCCCTTATTTGGAAAATTTTTATGCGCCATAGGCGAGATGATGAACGTATATGTCGTTCCTGTACATTAGTGTTGATCAACATAGGGCATAACTGGCTGATCACCCACCGTACCCGTAAGTATGTCGGTTTGCAGATGAATTTTTGTTCAAACCTTTTCGAACTTGAAAATAAAAGTTCATGGTCTAGTGACCGCTCAACATCTATAGTCAATATGTAGTTTCAAAAATGTAAACGATTTGGTATGTTATTCAGAATTGTTTCAATTACTTCACAACTATCGTATCGTTGAAGAAGTATATCTCAAAGAAAACATTTAATCTTTCCATATGTTGCTTATTGTCTGTAAATACTTGCTGAGCAATTGAATGCTCATTCTTGCTTTGAAATTAAATGTTTTCAGTTAAACCCAAACGAGTTGACGGGTCCGACAAGGATAAGGGTAAAGGGATGCAGAATGAGTAGTCGGAGATCGATGCTTGTAATTATTAGAAGTTGTAATGGGATAATACTTTATCTATCATGTAATGAAGTATTTAAAGGTCTTCGTACCTGAGATAACGAACTCTTATGTAATCTTTTTAAACTATTTAATATATTAAGCAGTTTTAATGAATGGTATCGTGGAGCACCAAGTACGGATTTCAAATACCCGAATTTGGGGGCGTCACATAGAAGCTCAACCCTTTAATATATTTCCTTTTGTAGAGTACACCCAATCATGATGGGGCAGACAACAATGGAAATGGATCCGACAACAATGGAGATAGAACTAATGCGAACAAAGATGGAAACACCGGGGCCGCAAACTTTACCGGAGGTTTTGAGGATCTTTGATTTGACTTGTTTTTTTAGATACATTAGGATTAATCTAGTTATAATGTACGTATTATTCAAAACTTGTATTTTTGGAAACATTAGAATTAATCTAGTTATTATAACGTTTCACATTTTGAAGTATATAAAAATAAGAATTTAAATAAATAAAATTTTTATTATGTGATAAATTATGTAAATTGTACTGCATAAGCGAATATATGTTGTCAAATGTGGTAATTTATAGAATAATAAATATATTATTATTATATGTAAATAAATTGTTAAGAACGAATACAAAAAGGAAATAATTAATTTATGTATGCAAAATTTATTGTATACATTAAATAAAGGATATTGAAATAATTTATGAAATTAAATTATTTTAATATAAGAAAATTATTGCAAAGTATATATTATCTTATTTTAATTAGAAAATGAGGTAATATATATATATATACAAAAAAAGGAATCTAATGGACCAGGAACTGGCATGAAAGGAAAAATGTAAGCATATTACTCAGCATCCATTATGTACTGAGCAAGACTATTAAGTAATCAACAAGAAAAAGATGTTTGGGGAGCAAAAAAAGTTTCGTAGGAAGCAAATGAAGTAACAATCAAGTACTAGAAATCTATAAGTTTAAGTCTAAAGCTCAACTCTGCCTTCTCTTTTCCCTGCACACCACCCGACCCTCCTTTGCCCAGCTCTTTGTCATGCCTCTCCCTGCCCAACTGCCAAACCCAACCTCTTGCTCGGTCCAGCCATTCAATCCTTCTTTGTTCACTCCAATCAATTGAAACAAGAATTAAGGCTTACAAGGAACAAAGTTATAGTTAAATTTGCAAGCAAGCATACAAAAAGGTATAAACAATATTAGTATTATGTTTTGTGAATTTTCATAATAACTTGAATTAGTTAGTTGGTATAAATAGAAATTGACTGTAAAAGACAGTTAGTAATGCCCATATATGGATTTGTCTATTATAACAATTGAAATCTAATGTGAAGTATGTTTAGAAACTAAGGAAATGGAAATTGAGCAAGGCTATATATATATATATATATATATATATATATATATATATATATATATATATATATATATATAAAACCCACTTTTCCAGCGAACCGCTGGGAGCGGATCAAAAACGAATCGGCTACAGCGACAGTTTTGTCCGACGCTATAGCACACAAAACCGACGAACCGGCTATAGCGACGGACAAAACCGTCGCTAAAACATTGACCATCGGTTTTTTATGCTATAACGACGGACAAAACCGTCGCTACAGCCGATTCGTTTTTGGTTCGTCTTCTCCAGTTCGCTAGAGAAAATTTTCGTATATATATATACAGGGTACCAATCTACAGCAACCGCTTGTTATGGCAACCAATTTCTTCCGTGTCGCTATAGCCTGTTGCGGTAGTGTTTGGCTTACCTGTCACTACACGCTGTAGCGGAAGGGAAGAAATTTTTTTTTTTTTTTATTTGCGGCAGAGGTAAGTTGGCCTACACTACGTAATTAAACATATCAGTTTTTTGGTCTCCTTATGTACTTCCATACCCAACTGTTATTTATTATCATAAAGTATATTATAAAAACATACAAAATTTTAGTTTACTCCAATATATTAAAAACTTATAGATATATTTTATTTTTAAGTTAATTTATGAAATACTAAAATATAAATATTAAAATTTTAAAAGTAATAAATAGTATCATATTATTACGTAATTAATAGGATACTATTTATTATTATATTTTTTACTTTTAAAATTTTATATTTTAGTATTTCATAAATTAACTTAAAAATAAAATATATCTAAAGTTTTTAATATATTGGAGGAAACTAAAATTTTGTATGTTTTTATAATATAATTTATTATAAAAATAAAATAAAATTCTTTCCTACCACTACAGGCTATAGCGGCAGGGAAGAAATTGGTTGTCACAGCAACCGGTTGCTGTGGATTGGCACCCATATGTGTGTGTGTGTGTGTGTGTGTATATATATATCGCTAAACCAATTATCACATATAGCATCGTACATAATCACTTATGCAGTTATACATAATAAGAATTTAATTTAATAAATTCTTATTTATTATTTATTATTATTATATTTTTTTTGTAATCTCGGATTGTCACATTCTACATTTTGGCTCATAAGTTTGCATGTACAACAACAAAGAATAGCAATCTATAATTTGGTTGTAAAATACTTTTTTCCTGCAGAATACTTACCAAGCACCCCCAAATTAAAGCCTATGTAGTATACCAACACTAAGTTACTTCCAAAATCGTTCCAAGGACCCGAGTTATCCTCCTTTTCTAGTAGCTTGTTTGAGACACAAAGTTACAATCATTAACCCCAATTGCGGTGCCACCTAATTCCATACTAGTTAAGTTAAATGCCACAATTGCAAATGAATGATCAGAAACCTTACTAGCTAACCTATGAAGTGATCCATTAACAAAAACCCCAGGATTAGGCCACGCTACGCTATGATCATAAGACAGATTTAGCATGCTGCATTTTAACTCTACGAAACTTGCATGGATAAATCACAAAAAACAAAAACTGAAGTAACGGAACACAAAGTGCTTAAACATTACAAATTTAAATGCAAATGTACAATTAGCATGCTAAATTTAACTCTAAGAGGAAGCCTTAAAGTTTAAGTGCATAAACAACAGAAGACAAGATGATAATCTTGCACAGTTTACCTAGCTTATATAGTCAAATATAATTACACAAAATATAATTTAACATAACTATAAGAAATGCAAAGGCCAATTTGTAAACCACCAATTTGTTCCCATCTTTGACCAGTAAAACTTTCATATCCTAAATAAATGTAAAGGCCAAATACAAGACAAATCACTATAAGAAAATGAAATCACATATCAAATCTGCCATCAGAACTCAAACTTGACCTTTAAGAATTTACTCTCTTGAAAAACTTAAAAGAGCTACTAGCAACAGTTAGTGGATATGAGGCCTTTTCCAGAGTACATGTACAACAACATAGAACAACAATTGCTTCTAATATTATATTGACAACACCATATATGATACTATAGACACATAATTAGTGGGTTTACTAGTAACCCCAATAAGCCTAAGCCAATTAAACCCTCTTTAAACATGCAACCAAATAAAAGAAAAACATCAATAAGCAAACGTATTTGATAGGTTCTTGTGATCAGCCATCTAAGAAATTATCTTACTGTACGGGTAATACATGCTCCACCAAATATTCATGAAAATAAAAGAAAGTTGTACCTGATGATTTGACGCATTCTGAAGAGCACTCTGACCTATGTGCTCTGATTTTGCTCATTGTAGTCCATGTTGTCTTTAATACCCGCTGGATTCAATGCAGCACATCGCCAATGATAAGCTTCTTAATTGGTTGAATGAATTATGAGTCAAAAACAATAACTGAAAGGCTATTTTCATGGATAATATATGTGACAATCCGGAATTTTTCGGAAATTATTAATAAATAAAATATATTAAGTTCTATATTTTATTTAATGTGTAAAATGAGATATGTTGAGTTTGACTGCATAAATGTTTATGTGATGTGAAATATGCAATTCTTGTGTGAATGGTTAATTATGTAAATAAATATGAAAAATATGCATTTATTTGAAAAGTTATATTTAATAGTTAATTACACTATTAAATAAGTTAGCTTAAATTAGCTACAAAACGAAATGAGGAAGTTAATTTGCTAATTGAAAATTTGTGGATTAAAATGGTTATTTTATTTAATTAAATAATAAAATTTATTTAATTAATAATGATAGTTATATTTACGTTATAATAATTAATTATAACATGAATAATAGAATAATAATTAATATTATGTTAAATGGATGTACATTAGAAATATAAGGTCCAATATCTATATAATAAAATACAACTCATTTTGAATCTTTTTTTATTATAAGCACAAGGACGGTTCAGATTTTATCTCAATTTTTTCAACTTAATCTAAAAGCTCACATTTCATCTCATACAAAAAAATTTCCGCCCAAATTTCTCTCTTTCTCTCTCCTCTACTCCTCCTTTTCTCTCTCATCTCTCCTATTTTCTCCACCTTCTCTCTCTCTCTCTCCTATTCTTGCTCCTCCTTTTCTTTTTCTCTCCTCTTCCTGAGTCTCTCTCTTCCCCTCTTCCTTCATTTACTTAGTTAATTGTTATTTTAATATTTTATTTTAAATTATAATAATTTTTTGGAGTTTATATATATGCATACATTTAAAATGTATAATACATAAAAAAAACTTCAATGGTAAGAAGACAAAATTAAAAACAAAATCATAACTTATAAAAAAAATTACAAAATAAATTCTTTTTCTTTTTTCTCGAGAAGGAACAAATAAAAAAGATTGTTAACTGGTATCACTTTTAATCCTATTATTTTTTCTCTGTTTTTACAATGGATCCCGTCTAAATTATATTGAGCTAATGACAAAACTGTCCCCCCAAGTTTGGACGAAAATCAATTTGATACTTAAAGTTTGAGAATATTCAATCAATACCTCTAAGTATTTTAAAACAATTAATGTGACCCTTTTGGCCGGATTGACCAATTTTTCGCCAAAAATTGTCACGTGTCAAGGAGAGAGGGGAGAGAAGAGAGAAGAGAGAAAAGGAGGAGCAGGAATAAAAAAATATATTATTTTTTTTCTTATTTTTTTTCTTTATCAAATTTCTCTCTTTCTTTTCTTTCACTCTTCTCTGCTCCTCCTTTTCTCTCTCCTTTCACCTATTTCCTCCGTCTTCTCTCTTTCTCGCTCTTCTTATTCTTGCTCCTTCTTTTCTTTCTCTTTCCTCTTTCTCCCTCTCCTCTTTGTGGGTCTCTTTCTTCCCCACTTCCTCCATTTACTTAATTAATTGTTATTTTAATATTTTATTTTAAATTGTAACAATTTTTTGGAGTGTATATATGTGCATACATTTAAAATGTATAATACATAAAAAAACATCAATGGTAAGGAGACAAAATTAAAAATAAGATCATAACTTACTTATAAAAAAAACAATTACAAAATAATTACAAAATCAAAAAATTAAATAGATTCTTTTTCTTTTTTCTAGACAAGGAACAAATAAAAAAAATTGCCAAATGTTATCACTTTTAATCTTATTCTTTTCTCTCTGTTTTAACAATAGATTTGGATGTTATTGATTTTAAAAAAATTTAAGTTTCATTTTTTATGTATAACGTTTGATTTGTCAACATGTTTTTTGTTTGTCTAATTTAATATTACTTATTTTTTTATAGTGTGATTCTGTGTATACAATTGAATTACTGAGGAACTATGATTTTTTATTTTTTTTACCAGTTTTGTAGTTGAGAGTTTTAATTTCTTAATCTTAATGTTACTTTGTAGCCTTTAAGTTTTTGCTCTGACATATAATTTGAATCTTTTGTTGGGTCTCATTTTTTAAAACTCTAAATTTGTTTGAACATTCCATAATTTGAATCATCGATCAATATTGAAATCTCAACCTTTTCCAGTAATTTGAAACATATTTTGATCTTTTTTATAGCATACCTTTCAAGTTGTTAAATTCAATATGCTATTGATCGAGCATATTACTATAGAACAATGTGTTGGATACAATTGTGGTTATGGTGTTTTATTTTTGCATAAAACAAAAATTTTATTATAATTATAATGTTGATAAATAATTGGGTAGATAGTTCTATTAATGCAACACTTTATTGTCATGTTACCTCACGTTGCTATATATACAAAGTGGAAAACGATACGATATGCGTTAAATCAACAAAATAATAATTAATTCTTTATGAGTTTGTAAAGTTAACTACTTATACATGATTGTGATGATTTTAGGTATGGAATGATGGTTGTTTTGGTGGTTTGAATATATATATATATATATATATATATATATATATATATATATATATATATATATTAATGATTGTAAGTTTTGTAGACAATTTTTAGATTTTTCTAGATATCTATTGTTAAAGAAAACTCTGCCGAAGTTTCTTGAAATTAGTAGCGACTAGCTTTATGTTTTGGTGGTTGGATATGTGTTGATGATTGAGTATGTATTATGTTGGGAATCAGCATGCGATCGCTAAGCTCATTATCAGAGGAGGAGAATATTATAAGATCTGCATGTGATTACCTCTATTTATTAGATGTGATTTGATTGATGACAAAATAATAAGAAGAACATTAGGCTTTGTAAAGTCGTTAAATGAATTTAAATGTAAAAGTACTTAGAATAGAAAAAGATCAAACTTGTTAGGTTGATCTTATGAGCTGGAATGTCATTTGTAATGAGCAAAAGCCAGACTACATGGAAAGCAGAGATCGTTGAGAAACCACACAAAGCATCCAGTGAACGATCATAGAACAGAAAATCAGCAAATGAATTGCAGAAGAAAAGTATGCGATCATAGAGTCTGCCAGGCAAACAAAGAATGAAACAGAACGTAGAGCTTTCTCGACAGAACGTAGAACTCTCTCTCGGCAGGACGTAGAGTTCTCTCGAAAGCTCTCTCGGCAGGACGTAAAGCTTTCTCGGCAGAACGTAGAGTTGTCTCGGCAATGCAAGGCTAAATCTCAAGATCGTAGAGTTTGCTAGACAAACACAATGAAAGGCTCAGCAGATCGTCGAGCTTACTCGACAGCACTCTCTCGGCATCGTAGGGTCAAACTAGGCAATCGTAGAGTGCATCTCAGCCAGATAATCGTAGGGTAAAACTTAACCAAACTGTCGAAGAGTGAAGTTCGACCTGGTGCATCATAGAGTTGCTCATGTCAATGTAGAGTTTACAAGGCAATCGTAGAGTATGGCTCGACAGAACAATAAACGAACTTAGGATCGTAAAGTGCGCACTACAAAGAGTAGATCGTTGTGCTAACATGGGTTCATAGAGTCGGTCTAAAGTCAGCTACCCTACGACTCCCATGAACAGTCTACAATCAAGCAACAACGTAGAGCAGACGCTGCTGAAACACTCAAAGATAAAGTGGCAACCTTCATAAAGACTTCTAAGTAAGCTGAGCATGAGCCATCAGACATAGAAAGATCTCTGAGCATAACCAAAGTATCAAGACATAACAGAGATCACTGGACAAGCTCAAGTAATCACTCTACGATCCATCAAGACTCTAGGCTTACATCAAAGACAAATGTCGAAGAGTAGGAAAGCAACATCAAGATCAAGTGATCGTAGAGTTGAGCTTAAGATAATAGAGGCACTCTAGCAGTCTCAGCAAAGCAACAAGATCATAGAGCAGTACTCTATGACAAAGCATAAGAGAGAATGTCTAAATCTTAAAATAGAGCAGTCTTCTACATCAAAAGTGCTACAACAACAAAATATTATAGAGCAGTCCTCTATGAAACAGCAGCAGAGCCAACACCTGAAAAACATAGAGCAGTCCTCTATGATAAGCACACTACAACAATGGCTCAACGAAGATCATAATGCTATGCTTTGAGAACGAAAAGCCAAATGGAGATCACAGAGCATAAGGGAACATAAACTATAGTATAATGAGAAGCACATCAAAGCACAATGTAAGAACAGTCAGCCACTCTACGAACTGCAAGGTAGCACAAAGCCACACTGAAGTTAGCAGGCAACTCTACGACTAGAGGTAACAGTTTACAGCAAGCAACCAACTCTACGATCGAGAAGCAACGGGCTACACCCTAGGTGATCGTAGAGTAAGTAAATGAGTAAGTGCCAGCATGGATTACAAATATCAGAGCACTTAGGGTTACTATCCCAAGATGAGCGGCTGAGTAGTTAAAAGAGTAAAATAAGGAACAAATCTAAGTGGCGTTTAAACAGCCATATTTGTAACAGTCAACAAACAACTCATGTGACTCCACTATCTTGGTACTAGCTAATGGATGTTGACTCAGCCATCACTAGCGGACTTCATGTAGTAAAATATTCAGTGGTACAATAAACAAGTCTGCAGAAAGTAAAGTCTCCAAAAAGAGGTGCAACAGGAAGATATCAACGACAAGCTTCCAACAGGAAGAAATGGAAACCTACATAAGAGAAAACTGCATTCGAATTGCAGAAAGCGAGTAGTGAACAAGAGCAAGAACACCGATTCTACAAACAGCTAAAAGCTTCACTACAACATGAGAGGTATGCCAAAGGGCTGTCATATGAGCTAAGAGTCAAATGACCAAGAAGCCATGGTCAAGAGTGAACTAAGCTGGAGGTAAACCATAAAGACCAACTTTATGATCAAGCAATGAACACACTGAGCTGAAAAGATAAATAAATGACTTAGACTAGTCTACCAGTGTTCATGTAGAGTGATCATCTGCATCTGCTATGTACCAGAAGAAGAAAAACTTCAACATCCATCATCAGCAGTATCCAGAAGAAGATCACAACCAGCTGTCAAGTACTAGAAGATGAAGGAGATCAAAGTTCATCTTGGCAGCACAACCCAACAAACAATCAACACACCAAAGTGGGCGGAACGTCCTTGTCTTAAGTGACTAAATTAAGTCAAGTCTGCTGGACTTGCTAAGTACCAGAGGGTATAAGAGATTCTAAGTCTGCTAGGCTTAGTCTATAGGATTCCAAGGCTGCTGGCCTTGAAGAGTTCTTTGTGAACTGGGTTCGAAGTCTGCTGGACTTGAAGAGGGTCATAGGATCCTTGTCCTAGGGACTAAAAATAACTCATGTCTGCAGGACTCAAGAGGGGTTAGAGGATCCGTGTCTGCGGGACTTGAGGAGGGTCATAGGATCCTTGCCTTAGTGACTAAAAATAACTCTTGTGTGCTGGACTTGAGGAAGGCGGAGAGTCCTTGTCTTTGTGACTAAAATATTTAGTGGATTCCTACTTGTTGAAGTAGAAGAGAGGAGTAGGAGTTATTTAGTCTCCGAACCGCTTAAAATCTCTGGTGTTATTTTCTTTATGTCATTTACATTATGTACAATTACTGCTATACCTGCTGTCAATCATATCAAAGATTTACTCACTGAACTGAGATCCTGTTTGTATCTTTGAAGGGTTTTTTAAAGTATATTCCGCTGTGCATGAACTGATTCCATTAACTATTATACTTTCATTAATAAAAGGAAAAAGTGTTAAAGATCTATTCAACCCCCCTTCTAGATCATTATTGTGTCCCCGGGAACTAACAATTGGTATCAGAATGGGTTCTCATGAATATGGTAAAGCTAATAGCTTTGAGTAGATCCATGAAATAAATTCAGATCAGTTCTAAATCTCGGTATTGGTTGTTCAGACAAAATGAATATAAGTTTACAAACTGAAAATTGTATGTGCATGTACTTGATTTAAGTAATCAACTGGAGACATGCAAAATGGACTAAATGGTGAAAAGAAGACTATCGTAAATTGTCCAGGCTGTACCGTGGGCTCAAATAGATTAGGATTATCATCACCAGGCATGCTGATGTCAATGAGCAGATTGATCATCTCATAAGAAGGAAATAGTTTAGATGCAGCAAGAACGAAGATATTCTCCATTAAAAAGGGAATCTGCATCTCCACCCAAGATGTTGTGAAGTCCTACGAATGATGATCAAGGTGATATCTAAATGATAATGCACCATCATCAATGCACTTACAACAATGACTCCATGGGCTTCTCAACTACATATGACTAGTCCCTACTCTACAAAACATGAACTCAGAAGTTCATTTAAGCGTATTAATGACTATGGGATGTCATAACTAACTAAGTGCAGAATTCAAAGATGTGCTCAATGTATCAGTCAATGCAGCACAATAAAGGAACAAATAATGATACCGATAATAGCCTGAGGAATTACAAATCATCAACAAGGAAGTGCATCATCACAAGCAGCACCACTGATTGTCAAGAGATTGACATCAGTGAGGTATTTCATTCTGTATCTCTATTACAAATATTATTGAATGTTGATATATATTGCATGATAGTATGTCTAGACTGCACAGTCGTTTATGTCCGAATTCTTTAAAGAAATCATTTTCTTCCTCAAAAGGTAAAAGAGAGAAAAGTGAAAATAATGGCCTAAAGTCACCTTACTCTCTATCCACATTTGAGGCTGAAAATAAAAATTCCTAAAAGATATCTAATGTTCATCCAAATAGAGTCTTATCTAATCTAGTTGCTAGAAGAGTTTTTGTTATGCTCAAATTAGTATACAATTGCTTGTGTGCATACTGAGAAAGATTTACATTTTTCACAATGTTGAGAGTTTATCCTTAGATGTGGAAATCAAAATAGGAACTACACTTAGTGATATCACCTCCTGCTGACAACTCTATTGGTTAAGAGGTGACTATGCTTAATAGGCTATATGCATCCTTCCTTAAGTCTCTCACCTTATAAAATTAGTGATGCATTACTTCATGATCTAAGTCTTTGACAAATCGTAGAGTGTAGTCATGTTTGGTGTTGTACGTTAAAGGGTTGTAGAGATTGATCAACTCTACGAACCATCTAGGTACAACTCACAGAACTGACCACTACTTTACTAAGGTTCAAACACTTGGGACATGATGCAAGTATGAACTCATCTAAGAAAAGGGTTTGAGAATCCACATCAATTCCACTCATGCTTTCTCTTTCTCACACACACTCATGCAATATGCTTAAAATATCATCACATATAGACTGCATAATGCAAATTGTGAAACTGTAGTCTGAACGACTCTAGCTTTCAAAAGAACTAACCTAGCAGGACCCAAAAATGTTGGGTACCAAGTCAGAAACTTATTTTAACCTGCAGGTATCATGATTGCTCCAGTGAGACTCCCTTAGAAGTTAGAGCTCCATTTCAGCATAATACAGTTCCTCAAAAAGCATACTAGAACCAAGTCTTCATCAACTCTATGATAGCCGCATAGATAAAAGGATCGTAGAGTAACCAGTACTAAAGTGAATACTCTACGATCAAATGAAGAAGACCCAATGATGAAAGATCATCCACCTCCAAGATGGAAGTACCAAGTATGGGGGAGCAACAATTTGCTAAACATAGCAATGCTCAATTTGAGAAGAAGTCAAAAAAATTGAAGAGATGAAGATTGTGAAGCCACATAATGGAGAAAACGAAAAGAGTCACAACTTTTGATGCAGTAAGAAATGCTTGAGTCTAACAAATGGGATGTGAACATACTGGGTCAAAAGTTTTCTAGCATGTTAAGGAGCAGAACACCAAGCCCTCTAATCTGCAGATCTCAATTGCCTAATGGCTCAAGCAATATAAGAAACTCCTATCGTCCTAGGATTGACAACTCCATCTTTACAACCCTCTCCCAGACTCAGAGTCCCAAAACTCTGTGGCTGATGAACCAAATGAATCCTCATTTTAAGTCATAGAGTTTCTAAACTCTACGACCGTCAAAACAGGTCAGCCATACTATTCCAAGTCATAGAGTCACTATGTTTGACATCATGATCGTAAAAATACATTGACTCTACGATTATAGTCTGCAAAACACTACTCCCATACATCATACCTAACCAAACCCAAGGAGTACAGTGATGACATTTTATACACCTCATCCAATCAGTCTTTCCTCAGTTAAGCGCCTCAGAGACAAATCAAGCCCTAAGTTTTAAACTTAGAGGCCTGCCCTTTCGGAGCTTCCTTAGTCTTGTTGAAAGACTTAATAAGAATACATCACTAACATTTTCCCTAAGCCCAAGTTATAGATAAAACAAAGGAGAAAAGCTGATCCCTTAAAGAAGAGTTGATTATAGGACTCTCTAAAAGAGAAAGAAGCTAGTCCTAAAGGAAAATCTTCACCAAGCAGATAATTCAGCTTTACTATAGGATCAGACACAAGGCATGAATATTATTATCTCAGATGTTAAGGCTCCTTCAAATTACTTATTCGAGAAGGAAGCCAAGCCTAATTATAGACTCTCTTTTCAAAACCTGCACTCAATGAGAAAAAGTGCAAGTCAGCATCTGAGCGGCAGTAGGTATGACAAAACCATGTTCTCAACAACATGACCGTAGAGTGAAAAGCAAAGGCATCAAGTCACTCTACGAACGGGCAAAGTCAATGGTCAAAGAAAATATGACCACGTTCATGGGCCAGGATAACCGGTGTGTAACAGTTATGGAAGTTACAAAAGTATATGGCCACATTCAGCAAATAAGTCTCCGACACGTGTACCTGACAAAAAGAGGCAACTGATATAGGATAAACTCCAAAATACTGACGGTTGTTCCTTCGTATCAGTTATTAAAACAGTCCCTCTCCTAAAGTCGTGTTGAACCCTAACATCATCTTCAAATCTTTAGCAAACCAAACACAGCAACAGCCAGAGGCTCTCAAAATCCTTATCGATTCATATCTCCATTCACAGTAGAGTATTCTTCTTTCCTAAAACCCTCATTATGGAAAACTGTCAAGTTATATCAGGTATTCAACTTGGTTTCGACAAATTTGGAGGATCAGATAAAAAATTCAAAGATATCCTCAAGAGTGTAAAGCAAGCAGGATTCTCAGAATGCTTAAGGGCAAACATTAAAATCTTCTCTGATCTTGTCAAAGAATTCTATTGGAATGTAGTGATTGATAATGATGTTCTATCTACAAAAGTTCGTGGAGTGAAACTGAAGATAGAAGCTGTAGACATCAATCAATGTTTGGGATTTACCAACCAAGGCCTATCATCTCTGGAAGGAATTAACTCTGAAGAAGGTAAGAAATTGATGTGCTATATGAAAAAATCCCCATCTGAAAGGAATGAAGAAAAAGGAATTTCCTTAGAAGTTCGAATTTCTAGCTGAGATTATGAGCAAATGTATCTTGTGCAAGGATACTGCCCATGATATTGTGAGTTATCTTCAACTGAAAATTATGACTGCCATTATCATGAAAAAGAAGATAAATTTTGGAGCTATGTTGTCTGATTGGATAGCCAAAGATGTCAGGAAGATGAAGGGCTCTGATAAACTTATCTCAAAGGTTTACTATAGAAGGTTCTTGAGCATAATACTGTGAAGAACACAATTGGGGATGATAAGGGAGAAACCCTAAATGTCAACAAAGTAATGACTCCCAAACTGTTTGACAACTGGAATTGGAACCCCATGGAGAATAAGAGGTTAAGAATATCGGGGAGCAGCAGCAAGGGTACTTCAAAATCAGGAAAAGGGAAAAGAAAAGCAAATACACTGAAGGAGGAATCATCTCAAGCTGAAGAATATGTGTCTCTTGTGACCATTCCCTCCAAATCACTCAAGAAAAAGCTGAAAGTTGAGACAGTCCCAGTAAAGAATCCCTCATTCTCTAAAAATGAATCTGAAGAAGAGAAAGATGCATCCAAGGCACCTATGGTCAAGCTCTTAAGGAGGAGACAGAGTGCAAGATTAAAGCAAATGATTAAACGCCCAGGTCATGAGAGTCATGAAGGAATTCCAGCAGTAACAGTTGATCTTGGAAGTGATGATGATGAGAGTGATAAAATTGAAGCGGCAAAGAGCAGTCAACATGTGACATCTAGCAGGGAATCTACTGAAAAGGATATGACCACAAGTAAGTCAAATTCAATAAGTGAAGATGCAGCTACATCTGCTGAAGAAAATCTCAATGAATCAACAGGAGATGATGACAACGTGGAAGGAAGCTATGAGGTACATACAACTGATGAGTAAGCTGAGATATCCAAGGAAGTATATATGGAGGAAGCAAGTCCGAAGGAAAAGATTACCAAAGATACTGGAAAAGGAAAGGAAGCAATGGAAGATGATGAAGAACAACAGGATTCTGATTCTGAGAATGATATATCAAAAAGCAACTTCAGTCCAGCAACCACAAGAATTCGAAGAAGGATAGTGCTAGAAGCCTGTGACAAACCAGGAGCTGTGTTACAAACAAAATGGATAGATCATGGTACTGGTCAAATGAAGGTGGTATCAATCACCATAGAGGATCTACTTAATAATTTTCAAAACATTGAACTTGATCGTACTACAGTTCTCTATGATCCTAACAATGAATAACTGATATGCTTCTACCCATGGATGCCCTGGTTGAAGGTGATTGAATTTGGAGATACAAGCTTCATCAACTAGTGTTAGTCACAATTTCCAAATCTGAAGATGATCTCCCAGAACTTCCCAAGAGTTCAATCCTTTCCAAAGATGCTGATTAAGGACACTCAACATTTCAAAGTCTACCGACATGCTGAAGGTATATACGTTCCATACTATGTGCTAGAAAACAGTGATAAAGGCAAATCACCAAACCAGTTCGTAGAGTCAATGATTGTGGAACCTCCCAACTCTACGACTGCATCTTTTCAGTCTCAACCAAATGTCAAACTCCCTGGCATCTCCACTAAAATACCTTATGATATCCCTTTCTCATCCAATAAAGAGTTGTTTGATATTGTCATTGCTCTTGAAAATATCTACAAGAGTGAGAAATCCATGTCAATCACACCAATACTTAAGGATTTCCTGATTAACCAAGAGTTGCTGAAGAACTCCGAAGAACTACTTGGAAATATTTTCTCAGTTACTAAAGCAGCAAAGACGATGGCTGGAGGTGAAGATAATGAATTCTATAGGAAAATGCAAGCCTCATTTACAAACATGTCCATAAAGCTTCACCAACGGGATCAGATTTATCTCAAGTCAATTGAGTAGCAGAAAACTGAAGCCCTGAAAATCCAAAAGAGGAATGAACACTCCATTCAAACTCTGACAGAAAAGGTAGACAACCTTAGTTAGTCCCTCACTCAGCAAATGGAACTTGGCCAGTAGGAGATGAAAATGAAAGATAGTAATACTTCCTACTTGGTCGAATAGCTCATTATGCATGTTCAGTATCCCTCCCAAATGATTGATGACAAAAAGGGGGAGAAAAAGATGAAGCATAAAAAGGAGAAGAAGATGAAGCACAAAAAGAGGACAAGAGCTGGTAGAACTGGTATGAAAAGAAAGGAGGTGAAAAAGAACAAAGATGAAGCACCAACTACTGAGGGGGATCCAGGAGAAGAAGATGATGATGAAGAAGAAGTTGCAAGAAGTGAGGGGGAGCAGAAGCCAAAAGATGATAAGGAAGAACCAGGAGAAAGCAGCAGTTGAAAACAGTCACAACTAGGCAAACTTGTCTGATGATTGTAAGGAGAGCCATGAAGTAAACTATTCTCAGCATTCTCTTCATTTTTCATTCCACCCGTGCCATATCTCTCTCTATCTAATTGAACAAGCTCTCATACTCTTAAACTCTAATCAAACCCTCTAAGGATTGAAGGTATAAACTAAAATTAAGGGAGAATTGGGGCTAAATGCTGTCAAGAGGAACTTTAAAACAAATTTGGAGCAAGTAGTTGGGCAATATCAGAGTTAATTAAGCATTGTTGCAAGGTAAATCATATGTTTTAATTATGTTCATAAGAAATTAGTTAAGTTATGTCTTGAATTGCCATAATTGTTGTGCTTGGGTTGTGAGAAATGGTGTGATAAAGATGGTGAATGATATCTAGAGTGATAAGGGAGGGTTTTGATAAAAATTATGGCTTGACCATGTTTAAACTTTTGTGAAATTTTGAGTTTCAAGGCATGCATGTAAGGTGAGGGGGCACTTTCAATCCTCTGTAAATGCATCTTAAAAAGGTCTTTTTGGTCATGTTATATTTTTATAAAAACCTATGTAGTACTATGTAGAACATACTATAATTTGAGAGTAATCAAATATGTGGATTGTAAGCTATAAAATCGTAAAGTAGCCTACATAGTATGAAAAAACTGCAGAAACAGGAAAAAAAATGCAGTTTGAAACTCTCCTGAGTATGCAGTTTCGAGCCATTGTTTTTAGATCTTGCCAAATTCTTTTCGTACATGTTGTATTTTTGAAAAATACTATGTAGTATGAGGTATAACATATCTAGAAATGGCTTCAATCCGATGTATATCAAGTGAGATAAAATTCACAAAATTAGCCCGAGAATTATTCATGAATCATTAGAGTCCTCTTATACTTCATATATATATATATATATATATATATATATATATATATATATATATGAAGTATAAGAGGACTCTAATGATTCATGAGTAATATAACTAGTCCAAAAATGAAATTCATAAGTTTTTGTAAAACTTGAATTGAATGAAAAACTGAGGTGAGGAGGCACTTTCTAGCCTTTGTAAATACATCTTAGAAATGTCTCTTTGGTCATGCTATATTTTTATAAAATACTGTAGAACATAGTACAATTTGAGAGTAATCAGATATGTGGATTGTAGGCTATAAAATCGCAAAGTAGCCTATAGAGTATGAATAAACTGTAGAAACAGGAAAAAAATGCAGTTTGAAGCTGTCCTGAGTAGGCAGTTTCGAGTCATTGTTTTCAGGTCTTGCCAAATTCTTTTCGTACATGTTATATTTTTTTTAAATACTATGTAGTATGAGGTAGAATATCTAGAAATGGCTTCAATCCGATGTATATATCAAGTGAGGCAAAATTCACAAAACTAACCCAAGAATCACAAAAATGCGAATTTCCAAAATCTGGATAGATTCTGGGTAGCACCTTTGGGTAATTTTCTGTAATGAATGGTATGAGGACTGAAATCAAAGTCTATATGGTGTTAAAGTAGATGGAATAAGCTTTACTTTGGCGTAAGAATAAACCAAAATGGATAAGTAACAAATAAGTTATGATTAAATGAAAAACAAGGTCATTAACGATTAAAATAGTTCAAACGAGTTTTATAATTCGTTTTAAAATGAAACTTGGAGGATTGATATATTGTGACATATGATGATATAATTGGACGTTTAATAGTGTATTTTGACATATAATTAACCAATAATCTTATTAATAAATCCAATGAATGTGGTAAAGCTAAAAGTGAGTTATTAAGCTTGGGAAAATATGAGTTTTAATCAAAATTTGTGAAAAGCGTATGTATTAAGCTATGTGATGATCTTATTTTTATTGCATAGGTGATACGCGAGCTAACAATGCTGTGAGTGGACGTAAAAGAGTAGAATCGATAATATTTCATTGCAAAGGCAAGTTTTTTAGATTTACTTGATATGTGTAAACTTGTTTATGATTATGTGCAAACTAACCTACATGATATGAAGTTATTGTAAATGAATTGATTTGTGCCTTTGTGCTATACGGAAATATATTCTTGTTATGGTCAAAATATGATCGGATTGATTTGAGTTACGAAAACTCATGTATCAATGTGTGATATGCGTTATTTAAAGAAACGTATTGTGTATATTGATAATGAGATGCAAGCACGTCTAAGCATGATGAATCATGGTCTATGTTTAATAAGATAGTATGTGATATGTAGTATTGTGGATTATGATACGTGACCCAAGTGTGTAAGATTAAAAAAACATGATTTAGAATGCAAGCTATGACAATTGGGCCGTTGTGCTCAAATTTGTAATAATTTGCAGATTAAAGATGCGATGTGATTCTCTCGCTATTATGATGACAAAGATTAGAGGTGCGTGTAAAGGAAAGCTTTTAATTGTTTTCTTTAGTTGAAATTATATTAAGTCGTGATGACAATTTATGATATATATGTTGTGACGCCCCCAAATTCGGGAACCTCAACTCTTAGATTCGGTGCTCACGATCCAACACATACAGCATCTAAACTATCCATTAAATAGGATAATAAACATCATATAAGATAATCCTTATTAAAAGGTTACATTCATAAACGTATCCTAGGTCAACTAACCTTTAATATAACATCATAACAGCGGAAAATATAAATAAATCCATTACATAATTCATCACAAATAAAAGATAGACTAGGCGTCGTCTATTCGTGCATCTTGCCCTTGCTTGAAGATGTCTCCTCGGGCTTCTCGTTCTTAGATGAAATGTTTTGTGCAAGGGTGAGCAATCAAATTGCCCACAAGTAGAATAATATACAATAAACAGCAAATGATTGAGCAAAAGTTTATACTTTAACTGAATAAGATGTTCTTTATTGGGATCAATCAACTGTTAATCAAAGACTTGTGAATTTAGTGGAATAATCGACTATTAAATCGAATTATAGATAATATTACACAACATCTTACTCTACAAATCTCAGGTTCTAAGACCTTTACATAAATACATAATATCTTAGAATAATTAATACAATCCAGAATGATCACACATTCCTAGTATAAACTATTACAAAAACGGATATGATATAATATCATTTACTCGGTAACTTTCCTCTTGCCTTTATTCTTGCGGGAACTCTCTGCATGCTCTGCCTTAGTTGAAAGCATATAATTAAAAGCAAGAATGAACATTCAATTGCTCAGCAAGTATAATATTTAAATAACAACAACATCAGGAATCATGCTTCAAGTTCTACAACTGAACAATAGTTGTGAACGATATCTCAAATAATTAGGAATAATGATATAGTATTCCATGTATTTACTTCACTTTTGAAAATCATACTGAGTGGTCAAATGACCTTGAACTTTCTTCTTTCATCAAAGGTTTAATAGTTTTATAACTATAAACCGAGCATTTTTTTTCTCTAGGCACTTTAGGGGATCAGCCTATCATACCCTATATTGTACAACATCTATATAAACATCTATGCGTCTAGTTAACACCCATATCGGGTCAATCGGTATTACCGACCAAAATATTTCCCCAATAATAGGGTTGTTCTTCTTAATTCTACATCAAGGAATCCAAACCAAAATAATATCAATAATATCTCAATGACTCATTCTTAGATCAACAAAGCATTTTAAAATAAGTCTAGCCGAAGCGAATGGCTTAGACAAATCCTCAACAGTTCATAGAATATGGAACTTTCAAGTTTTAACAACATGCATTATAGCATAACTGGATATCTTGAACGATTATCAAATCATTTGCATAATTTAAAATCCATACTTTATAAGCATTGCATGAAGTGAAACTTCAATAAGATACTTGAATAAAAGTAAGGCTACTTGCACACTAATAATTTGTGAAAGTCATCATCATGCATAACATCGGATAACCGCACAATTAAATAAGAGTTGTACGATTAAGGAACTTGTTCAATAGATAAATTTAGTTAAGTTGGAGAACTTGCCCAACACAAGGGTTAGAAAACTACCCTCAAGTGTCTACTACAAAATTATAATACACGTTATTCAATAACCTACACATATATGTGCACATAAACATACTATAGTTAGTCACATGTAGACAGTCATCAACGGGTCACGCTATATATTGTGCCCCGTTCATTAAACGCTTACTACATTAATCGTAACAGAGCCCTGAATCGTAGTTCTAAGGCTTTACTATTAGGTCATGGTATAAATAATTAATGTGTCTAATCATTCTGTACAAAAATATAAATTTTGGACCCGTCAAAAAAATTCACTAAGCCTGACTCGACCCGGCCCTGCGGCGCCTGGTTTGGCTTGGCCATCGGCGCTGGACCGCTCCATTTCCGCGCGCAGGTTGTCCCGGCACTACTGTGTTGGACCTCTTCCCAGCGGCTGACACGTTAGTGGCGCTGCGGCACCATGCTTTAATGTTCGCGCTCTGCAGAATTTTTGCAGTTTGTGATTCCGATATCTTCTCACTTCGATCTTCATCTCTTTTAATCTGGATGTTCAAATTAGTCTATTTCGGACTCTATGGACTCCTAGGACATATGGTTACAACATATCAAAATTTTAGAACTACCCATTAATATTAACATGACCAACTCTTAGGCCAAAGTATAAAGTTCATACTCTGTTTTTAATGTTTTTGACGAACTTTACAAAAATCTTCACCAAATATTTGTTTTAACACCTTTTTACTCCATTCCAACTGGGTTAACTTCGTAACCCATGGAAGTACAACACCATAACATCAAATAAATTAAATAAATAAGAAATCAAAGCTACATGTTCTCTAAAACAGTCTATAACAATCCGTGTTCTTGTCCAACGTCCATTGTTCATCCTCCTTAAGCAAAGGTATGGATTTTCTTCGTTTTTTTCCACTTTAATGATGTTAATGGCTTATAAAGTCTCTTAACAACATTATTGAGAAACCACAACCAACGATAATAACAAAAGTCGCAAGAAAATCAAAACCCATCGGATCAGCTTGAAAAACTCAAGAAACTCGAAAATGGAGGAAATGATCTTGGAGAAGGTGGTTACCTCTTGATTTTAGCTACTAATGGAGTTATGGAGGTTAGCTATCTTCCCTTTCTCTTCTTTCTCCCGTGCTCTTTCTTCTCTTTTTTCTTCCGTACACTTTTCTTCTTCCTTCTTCTTTTTTCGTTCTACTGTAACTCTCTCTCTTTCTCTATTTTTTCCTCTGTTTCTGCAGCTCTCTATTCTAGCAATGAAGGGAAATAAAAAGGAAGAATGGTTGAGCATTGGAATCGGAGAATGGAGGGAGTGGCTTAAACCATGCTCTTTCTTCTTCTCATGTGTTCTCTCTTCTTCTTCTACTATTCTCTCTCTATCTCCTCTCTGATGAACTGAACTAGGAGTTTGGAAGGGAATAAGGAAATCAGATGGAAATAGCGTGGGAGAAGGGCTGCATACTGAGCTCCTTGGAAACAAATTCAAGAAGGAATGTTGTACATTTGGAACTCCCATGCATATGTTGTTAGGCACTTCCCTTCCCCTTCTCTGATTGACTAGTTGAGATACATGGCTCATTTTGATTGGCTCATAACTTAAATGCTTCCCAATAGGTACCGCATAATACCAAAAATATACCCGAATACTCCTACTTTTGTACCAAATTTGCTCAATAACTCTACCCAAAATTAAAATGGGTTCTCCCATAAAATATTGGGATACGTAAAAATAATAATTATGAGGTTTGTCCATTTATTCGGAATACCCATATTATACATTTCGGGTACTAATTAAATCATGTTCGGGCTCGAATAAAATTTTCGACACTTGAAAAAATTATTTCTTCGCGTACACGCCTTAGCGAAATTAATAAAAATCGAAAAAGACGAAAAATATTTTTGGCATGAATAGTATCACGTGAATAGTAACTCGTCAATAGTGATTTTGCGACATAACGCAAAAATTAATTTATTCGCTTACGCGAAACTTATTACACATAAAATTCATACATTCACGTAATTTTGGTTATAAAATCACCTTAAAACACATCACATAAAAATAAAAATTTAATGCATTCATTTAATATTAATAAACCCAAATTACAAGGGTACTCATGATTCGCGATCGTTACATATAGTGAGGGTCTCAAGACCATGAACTATGTCCTAGGTTAACAAATATATAAATTGTAACATTTATCAGCCTAAAGGTTGTGGACTATCCATATCGTACTCCAGGTGATCAGTCATTTGTACTATGTATTGTGCACACATATATTATCGATATTGCGTAGCTCGGAATTATAGTTTCCGATAGCATATGCCCCTTATATAGGGTTGTTCATCTCAACTTTATCATAGAAATCCGCACCAAAGATAATTCAGTTTGGAATAACATCAAAAAGAATTCTAAACTTTTGGAACGTTTATCGACTATGTGCTAGTCGAATCAAATGGGTTTGACAAACAATTAAAGATTTAACAACAACAACATCTCGAATAATTACACATAAATATGTCATGATTCAATAACTTATAATTGAACAAGTAGTATTTATCAAAGTAATGCTTTGAGGAAAGAATTAGAAAGCTTGTATGTCCATAGGAAACTCGCACAAGTATATAAGAATTGTACGGGTTAGGAAACCTTGCTGAATATTAAAGTATAAGCAAAAGTTAGAGAATTTGTCTTGCGCGTTCGCTACAAAATTATAATACACGTCCTTCAAATATCCTGCATATTTATGTACACATAAACACTACAATTAGTTATATAATCGACGCTTTAAAAATCACTTATGCTAACTCTAATTTAATATTCGTAATTTTTCCCTTAATAATCAACACCCAACATTTATTCAGGTGATTAAGGCTTGCTATGATACCTTATGATGTGTCTAATGATCATTAAAAATGATCCTATAAACTTCCCTTAGGTTATCTTTTAAAAAGCTCATTATTGGGCTTAAACTGTTACCAGCGCTGCGACGCCACATATAACAAAGGAACCGGCGCTGCGGCGCTGGTTCATTTTTGGTTTGGACAGGGTCAGCACTACGGCGCTAGTTTTGAACTAGGAAATGGCACTGCGGCGCTGACCTATTTCCTTTTCTTGATCGGGTTAGGCCCGGCGCTACGGCGCCAGAATTAGAACTAGGAGCGGCGCTGTGGCGCCATGCTCTAGACTCAGGTGATGAACTTCATTTTCTTGCTCTGTTTTCTTGCAAACTTCATATTTTCTTCATCTAAGGTTCAAATCAGTTGATTTTTAACTCTATGAACTTGTCAAACACTGAACCACACATCTACAGAATAAATATAACATTTCAGAAACTTTAACAAACCATTTAAGGGACTTAAATTCAGTGTTCATGCTCTGTTTTCCAAGTTTTGACATGTTTTACTAAATCTTGCACCACATATTCGTTTTAAGATCGTTTCAGTTCATTCTAACCGAGTTGTCTTCATATCTCAGAGGAGTATAACATACAACCTTCAAACTAAATCTTTAAACGTAAAAACACAACCATAATAACCTCTAAAACAGTCCAAAATCAGTCTAAAGGTCCATTTCTTTCTCCTTTACGCATAGGATTGAATTTGTTTGCTTTGGTTCCACTCGTATGTTGTTATCAGTTTGTTTAACACTTGAAATAACTTATATGAACTCTTTTACAACTCATGCAACCAAAACAACAACTAAACATGAAAAATCTAAGAAATGACTTAGCTCCTCTTTTGCTTAGTTAGAGAGCGTAAAATATTTGTTTAAACTCCTCCTTACTTCTCCTTGATTTTCTGGATACTTTGCTTCAATTTCACCTTAGACCCATTTCACTCCCTCTCTAGAAAATTTGAGTTTTTAATGGTGGTTATGGAGATTAATGGAGGTTAAGGATGAACTGAAGGTAAATACTGGTTTATATTTGCTAGATTAGCTCTTTTTCTTCTCCTCAAGTCACAACTGGACTTCCTACGATTCTTCTCCCGATGGTTTCTCTCTCTCTCTCTTTCTCTACACAAACACTTCCTTTCTTAGCAACATAAACTGAACGGATGAAGAATGTGGTAAGTAATGTTACATTTAGTTTAACTGATTAGTTGTTGGGAGATGAAAAGTCGGAGATGTTTGGGATTTGGAGAGCTCGGGGACGTTTCATTTCTCCAAGCAATTTACTCCCTGCAAGTTCCATTATCTCTCTTTTTTAATTGGTTAACAAATTTTATGCATGGTTTTAATTGGTGGAAACTTGTTTGTTTTGTCTGCTAAATTATTAAGCCGGTTCCACTTCTCTAATTGGTTAATACATCCCAATTACTAATAGTAATAACCCATTTATTATCCATTAGGCTAATTTTTGACATTCCAAATTGGATTTTAAATTGGGTTTATTAAGGAATTAAATCAGACAATTAAATTCCCACATGTACTTGGTCAACATATAAACACCAAAAACATTATTCCAAAATTAATAACACCCATTAAAAATATTTATTAAATAAATATTTATAAACTCTATTACAAAATCTAACTCAGATTACAATTGTTACATATGTAAACCTTGAGTTATGAATAAAGAGTATTCGTTTTGGAATTAAGATATAATGATATAATTTACTTTGTAAAGTCAAAGTACATGATGAATGTATTATACGAAAGTTAGTAAGGTTGTGGGCATAGTATATTGTGGAGAATCCAGTTTGCTATATAAAGTTGGTGGATGATGGTAACAAGGATTTAGCAGGATAATTTTATGTCAAAGTTTGAACCTTACGTTCAAATGTGATATTTCAAATGGATCTTTCTATTCATATGACTCTGATTATATGTAGAGATGCTAAAGGTTGCAAATTCTGGAGCCGAAAAAAGATTTAAATATCTGAGTTTTATTATCTATATTGATATTGATTGTAAGAATAAAGTTGTAACTGATAAAAAAAAATTCAGAATATGAAAGAAAGTTAAGAAAGTTTTAAGTTTATACGCATTTTATCGATTATAATACTGATTGATGCTGTAAAGTTAGAATGAGATTGTATATTACTGCACAAGATCGGGTTTGAATATAAGCCGGATTTTGGGGTCGTTACATGTATAATGGGGATCTCTAGTTTGAGGTGACATCTAGGATTGAACCTGATGGATACACAGTAGATTTAAAAACCCGCACCTGTGCTTGTAGGGCTTGAGATCTCAATGGAATTCCTTGTGCACATGCATATGCAGCTATGTTCTACATGAGATACAATCCTTCAGATTATGTATCAGACTGATTTGGGGTACAAACCTATATGAGAGCATATTCAAAAATGTTGAGAGTGGTTAGAGGGGAGAGATTTTAGCCAAGAGTTACTTTCACTCTACCATTACCTCCTCCATTAAAGACAGCAAGAGGAAGGCCACAAAAGATGAGAATGAGGGAGATACAAGAGGAGTCAAATGCATCAAGTCAAAACAACAAGAAAAAAATTGCGTCATACAAATTATCTAGGAAAGGCACAATCATGGTATGCAGTAATTGCAAAATGGCTAGCCATAATCGTCTCAGATGCAAGTTACCTACACAAACAAATGTAAGTTTTATTTCAATTTATATATTTGTATACACTATACTCTTGGTTTAATTTGCTACTTTGATACTCTTATCAATTTTAGGACCAAGTGGGAGAAAATAACAACAAAGGAGACTCTAGCAACAACATCAAACGGAGGAATAAGGACAAACAAAATAAAGTTTTAGCTTTTATAACTTTTTTCATGTTATGTTACAGTTATATATGTTAAGTTAAATAAGTAAACATATGTTTTCAATTTTACGAACAAGTGGGAGAAGATAAGGGAGAGGGTAGCAACAAGAGAGACTCTAGCAACAAGGTCAAACAAAGGAGCAAAGACAAACAAAACCAAGTTTTAACTTTAGTGATTTTCTCATGTTAATTATGTTATAATGATAGTATTTATGTATCAATTGTTAAATAACTAAACATATGTTACCCATTTTAGGAACAAGTTAGAGAAGATAATACTGACATTGGAGATAAGGGAGAGAGTGGACTTGATACATTTTCAACTCACAAACAGGTGATTTAAATATCTGCTAGCATATTTTCTAAAGTTGTATTTTCAAGCATATTTATTTATTTATTCATGTTTTAATTTTTGCACGGGTGATTGATGATTTGGTTTTATAGACAAATGTGAAAGAAACAAATATTAGAGATAAAGTTGTTAGAAAAACAATAAATTAAAAGAAAGCCTTTAGTTAATGCTCCCAATAATGTTAAGAGTCAACAAGAAGAGAATGGGTCCCTCCTGGTTTTGGTTGTTTGATATCCCCAAAAACTGGCAATACTTATATTTTAGTAAGTAGATGTCAATTATTGTGTTGTTTTAGTTAGATACATGATTGATGCCTTATCAAATGGAAATATTCTTAGTTTTGGCTGTTTCATATGTTTCAGTTAGATACACTTATATTCCTGGTTTTGATAGTTTCATATGATTGATATATGATACTTCTTTATTTTTTTTCAAACATATGATGTAGACTATGTGACAACCCGAATTGTTTGAAATTTTTTAAATAAGAATTAATAAATAAAATTCTTCTGATGTGACGTGTCGGATTTAAATGTATAAATATATATGTGTTATATATATATATATATATATATGGTTTATATGGTGAATTCAGTATAAATATATATATATATAAGTATGAAATATATACATATATTTGGAATGAAAGAATTAATAGTTAATTAAACTATTAAATTAATTAGCTTGAGTTCATTACGAAATGAAATATGAAAAGTGAAGAAAATCAATTAACTAATATTAATTAATTGAGATTAAGTTAAAATTTTATTATGAATAATAAAATTTGAGTGATGAGCCTAGAATAGCTTGAATGGCAATGGAGTTATTATGAACTAAATTTTATAAATGAAGTGATTAATTCGCTAAATTAAAACAGTGAATTAATGTAAGCATTTTTTTTACTTAATATAATAATATTATGCCAAATGGGAATGAATTAAAAATTATGAGATGAGATCCAATATATAAGATATATATATATTGGTATCAAGTTAATTAGTATTAAATTCATATTTGAATAAATGATTGAAAATATGAAATAAATAAATAAATTGTTTGAAAACAATTTACGGAGAGAAGGAGGAAATTAAATTTATTTATACAATATAGATTGTATAATTTAAATAAGTTATTAGTTAATGAAGTGACTGTTAATTGTGTAATTAATTGATCCGTTACAGAAAAAGTATTAACTTAATTATGGAATAATTCTATAATTAGTAAGATTATTTTATACATGATTATAAATGTATAATATTCAAATTTTGATTAAGAATGAATTACATGTAAGTGTAATACATGAAACAAGTTACATGTAGGAAGTGGAAATATAGTACATGAAATGTAATGTATGCAATATATACGTAATATATGTATATGTGCTGGAAATTGGAAGTTAGAGTATGCTGAGAATTAAGTGGAGCATGTTAAGGATTAAATAATGAGGCTAATAAAGCATTAATAGAAAGTGTTGATAATTAAATGGGTTAGTGCTTGTGATGACTCATTAGAGCCCAAGTAGGAGGTGGCATGAGATTGGCTTATAGCAGGACACTAAGGAAGTATGAAACATGAACAAGCTGCTTAGGAAATTTACTAAAATCCCCTGATCATTTTCACTTCCATCTGTCCCATCCATTCTCTATTCTTAGCTCCCTCCACCGTTCCAAAACAGTTTCAGCTCACTCTTGATATTCACAAGCTATTAACCCCAAGCTTCTTCAATTTCGGTTGAGATCATCATGCATAGTAGAAAAACTAACAACTGAATTGAGGGTGATTAGAAGATAATCACAGCTATCCCTAAGCTTGGAAGAAGAATTCAATTATTACATGAAGCAAACAAGGTAAGATAACTTTTATTCATAGAATTTATGAAATTGAAGAATATAGTGTTTGTTATTCTGAAATTGATGTAATTGAATTATGTTTGGGTTATGAGTTGATGTGAAGGGAGGTGGTATATGCTATGTGAAGTAATACCCATGACTAAATTTAAACTAAGAGCTAATACATATAGAAGCTATAAGGAATGTTATTAATTACAAACCTATAAGTTATTAAAGTCATGCACCGGGTCTAATTATAACACTAATGTTATTAAAGTCATGTGTAACCCATTTTAATAGGTAGTGGCACTAATTTAAAGATATCAATATAGTGGAAACTTTTGTTATCTATATTGTTAATGGCTGGAACATGCAATAAGAGTTAATGAAAATATGTCCATTGTTAATGTTGCCTACTTACTTTATTCCATACATTTTCACTGTATTGGGTAGATCATTTTTTTTTAGAATAATGTTACCCATTAAAGGATTCGGCTGAAGCTGCCTAACATTTGATCATGGGTAATGGTTTATTATATTAAGCATGTTGCCCATTAGTTATTAAAACTACATGTATAAATGTAAGAAAAAATAACCTATGGATTGATAGATTTAACATAGTTGGCAAATGTAAGATGGAGATTATTAAGTTTTGAAAATAGAAGTTTTGGGTCAAAATTTGTGAAGCAAACAAGAATGTAATTGAATACATTGGTTAACCTACGTAAGTTGTAAATTCATCAAAGCATAGGATAATGTAAAGAGTACCAAGTTAATATAGATGTGTCCTAAAGTCTCTGTAATTACCCTAAAATTTTGATATAATTAAATAAGAAATTTTACAAATAATTTTTTTTATATATATAATAAAACTATTTTATTATATAGTAAAGCAAGTGTTGGAATGCAAGGAAAAAGAATTTATGATTTACTATAAATTATATTTTATAATAAATTAATTTTGTAATAAAAATGTTTTATTATTTAGTTTTCATGAAAATACGATCGATGTATTATTTCAATAATATATTTATATTTTAATAAATGATTCTTAAAACTGTTGAAATAATTATTATTTTATTATATTAATTTATCAAGATTAGTTAAGTTAATTATTTTAACTTAACTAAGAATGGTTTATGATGTAAAGTGTGATTATTGATCACTAACATAAATTTTGTCTATGGATATGAATTTTAATGATTAATATAATTATTGTTATAATTATAATTAATAAGGAAAGTATATTGGTTTTATGGATATTAATAATTTATTCTATTAAGGTAAATTGAATATGGAATATAATTGGTAATTATATTCATATTTGATTGTATATTATGGACATTAAATACTAAATATAATTATTGCTATAATAATTATATATGTATTTGGGATAATAAGAAATTAATTTCTTTAGGTAATTTAAGTATTAAATGTAATGTAGTTAATTAATTATTTTGTTTGCCTGTATGGATATTATGTGAATAATGTAATTAAGTGGGAAACCCTAAATTATAATTTTGGGAACCCTAACAATTTCAAGAAACCCTAATTTTTAATTTATAAAACCCTAATTTTATTTTAAAAAAACCCTAATTTGGAATTTTATTGTCTTAATTAATTATTTATTTAACTCCTAAGTTAATTTTCTTAAACCCAAAAATTATTGGGTAAGCATTAAGGGTTCAAATCTATTGATTAAAACCCTAGATCATGTGTATGGGACAAGAATACCTTTAAAATTATTTATTAGTTTACTAAAATACCCTTTTTGTATTTATTTTTATTAAAAGATATTGAAAGATTGTAAAATTTTCTCAAATCTTCCAAAATCTTGTGACTCATCAAGCTAGGATATTCTCACATGTTCAAATCCTCTCTATCAGCCGAATCTTGCCAGCTAGCTACATCAGATGCAATGGATCAATGGATTGGAAGAAAAGAAAGAAAAAGAAATAGAAAACTTCACTCATTTATTCAAACCAAACCAAGCTTTCTCTCCCTTCTCTCTAGCCACGAAATTCTCTCACTAAAATTTGTCTGAATATCAACCATAAACACCTCACCAGCTAACCAAAGTCAGATCATAAGAATAAAAATCAAAAATTGCTCAAAAGGTACAAAACCTAAAACCCTCAAGCTAAATCTTTGATTCAATGTTAAAAGTTGTGTTTGAATGTTAGAATATGTTCTGTGTAATGTGTATTGATGATCTGGGTTGAGAAACAACACTTGCATAACATTTAAATGCATGAAATTAAAGATTTTTCAAAACTGGCAAGAACAAAAAAATTTCTCTCTGACAGGCCAAAGTCGGGCCCTTTTAATCTCTGTATGTTAATGCTTTGTTGTGTTTATGTGTTTGTATATGGTCTATGCCATGATTTTAGTAAACTGCAATTGGAACTTCACTTATAGCATGTTTAGATTGTAAGTTATGAGTAGCCAAAGTAGGTTGACCGAACTGAACTTTTGATTTCTGGGTAACCCAGAAATCGTTTGGGTATCTGACAGCCATATGTCAGGCCTTCTAGATCCATACCTGTTTGTAGTTTGGTCTATTTTAAAGCATGTACTCGTAGCCTGATATGTTGTCTTTAACCTCCAACTTGAATCGTGGTAAATCATGGTCTAGAAAGAAAGATACGATTGGTCAAAGTAGCCGGACCGATCGGATTTTTGCAATTTCTGGAAAACCCAGAAATTTCCAAGAACAGATGAAATGGGTACTTTGACCGGATTAAATCAATCACATATGTTGTTGTTTGATCTTAATAAAAATATGTAGATGTACCTTGCCATGTGGACTACACCTAGTAACAAAACGATCGACCAAACGATTAACAAGAAGAAAGTTAGATCAAGTCAAACTAGGCCCCACGATGTGGACGGCTGTTCTTCATTCCAATGAAGAACACCTATAGCGACAGAAATCCGTCGCTATAGGGTCCTTAACCTCCTTCCGGGGTTGACCAAGAACACCTATAGCGACGGTTTCGTCGCTATAGCTGCTGAAAAAAAATTATCTTTAAATAAAAATTAATTAATTTAATTAAATAAATAGAAATAAATTATTAAAAATTCATAAAATTATTTTAAAAATTATTTTAAATTATAAAAATTAACTTTTAATATTTTTACATAAATTTCATTAAAAATTTAATTTATTTAATTATTATTGGTATTTAATTTATTTAATTATTATATTAAATAAATTAGTTAAAAATGATTTTAATATCTCAAAAATCATTTAAAAATGATATTAATGTTTTAAAAAGTATTTTAAGTTATATTAAATAACTTTTAATATTTTCATAGGAATTTCATTAATATTTAATATTAATGGTAATTAATTTATTTAATATTTATATTAAATAAATTATTTAAAAATGGTTTTAATTCATGAAAAATCATGAAAAATTATATTATGATATTAGAAAATATTTTAAGTTATTTTTGATAACTTTTGATATTTTGTGATGAATTTCATTAATTAATTAATATTAATGATAATTAGTTTATTTAATATTTATATTAAATAAATTATTTAAAAAAAATGGTTTTTAATGTTTTAAAAATCATTTAAAGACAATAAAAATGTTTTAAAAATATTTTTAAGTTATATTTAATAACTTTAAATATTTGACATGAATTACATTAATATTTTAATATTAATGGTAATTACTTAAAAATGATTTTAATACTTTAAAAATCATTTAAAGGTAATATTAATGTTTTAAAAATATTTTTATGTTATAATAAATAACTTTTAATGTGTTGACATGTAGTTCATTAATATTTTAATTATTTGAATATTAATGATAATGAAATTATTTATTTATTAAATCATTATAAATGCTATTAATGACTGAAAAATCATTATAAATGATTTTAATATTTGAAAAAATGTTGCAATTGATAGACAAATTATCTAAGATGATATTTAAGTTCTTGAACAAAGTTTCATTAAAAAGAAACTTGTTTATTGTCCGATAATGCAATCAGGATATCGAAATAGTGTCGAACTCAAACCAAATGGACATAGTTTGACCTGATAGCTGTTTTTAAATGTTTTAATGACTGTTATGAATATGTGACAATGTGTTAAGTTGTATGATGACTGCAAATAAACAATATTATGTGTTAAGTTGTATTATTCTAATTAAAATAATAATTTTATTGATGATAGGACTTCGTATTAAAGATAAAAGCTTAAGCTATATTGTGTAGCAGTAAACAGCGAACAAGGCAAGTATCTTACCTTTTCATTTACTTTATGAATTGGATCTGTGTAGGCAAGTATCTAAACTTTACGCACTACTTTTATTTCGTGCAAACAGGTATATGTTATGCTAGTTCCTAACTCAACTTGAGTTATTACTTTAAGAAATTTGTTCATGAATAATTATTATTAATTATTCATATCCGTAATGATACCCATGATCCGTTTATGCAATTATTCTGATATTATGGAATTTTATTCAACTCGTTTATTGTTTATTAAAATCTCATTATTGTCTTTCATTATACAAGTGTCCCCACTTGTATAAACTATGGTTTTTCACAAGAACTCTTGAACTTAAAATTCTTTGATATAACAATCATGTTACATATTGTTGAACTTCAGTACGTATCTTATGATTCAAAGTCTGTCTAAGCTATTTGACTCGGCTGGACATAGTTCGAAATACATTGTTGAATACTAAAGGTTATGTTTAAGTCGTCCAACTGAATTGTTTAGTTAGGACTCCAGACTGAGTATGAACAACCCGTAAAGGGGAATATGTTTTTGTGCCCAAGGCGAATAGAGTGAATGCAATTTACGTTCAAACAGATAGTATTGATCAATACAGGACATAACGGGGCTGATCACCCTACATGTCCGTGAGACCAGAGCGGTTTGCAGATGAATTTCTGTTTAAACCTTTTCGAAAATGAAAAATAACAGTTCATGGTCTATTGACCGCTCAGTATTTATAGTCAATATGTTATTTCAAAAATCTTAAAATGATTTGATATGTTGTTATGAATGATTCCAAACGATTTCACCACTATTGATTCGTGGTAGAAGTAGGCCTCAAAGAAAACATTTACTTCTTTAGCGCATTATTATATTTGTTATTACTTGCTGAGCAATTGAATGCTCATTCTTGCTTTGACTTAAATGTTTTCAGCTAAGGGTGATAGACCAGAAGGCTCTGGCAAAGACAAGGGCAAAGGAAAGCTCAAAGAATAGAATACCAGGTGTTGGTTGTAATAGTTAGACTTTATTAAGGTGATAATATTTATTATCTATCATGTAATGAACATGCTTAAAGGTTGCGTACTTGGGATTAGACAACTCTGATATGTATATATTAAGTTTGTAAATTTTATTTTTCCGCTCAAAGAAATGGTATCGTGTAACACCAAGTTCGGGTTTCAAGTACTCGAATTTGGGAGCGTCACAGTCTCAAATGAGATTGAAATCTTGAACGGGATTAATAAGCATATTATAACCGACTTGTAATATATAGGACGTGTGGGAAAAAAGAAATGATTGAATATTAACAAATGATGAATAGAAGGCAAAGCATGGGCGTTCGTTGAACATAAAGCGAGAAACACAAACTAAGACATCAGACAAAGGCAAGTTCTTTCAGTACTTCGTGAACTTATTGTTATGTGAAAATGTACTATATTGTGATGTTAAATCATGAGTATGTGATAGTTAATGAAATTTGTTGTTCTATGTGAACAAGTTGAGTGTGTAAATGCTATATGGTTATAACTTAAGTTGTTGATTGATGAATTCTAATAACTATGATAGTTAAAAGAAAATGCACAGCATCTAAAGCATGTATACAGTGCGCATCATGAAATGCATGTTACACAAATAAGTATAACGCACGTGTGCTATGTGAAGCATGAAATGTGTTAACTGTTAGACTTGTTGGGCCGTCGTGCTCATTCTTGCAAAATAACTTATTTGCAGGTTAGAGGATGAATTATCGGATGATCATGGTGATAAGGAATTGAAGCGTATATAGAATGCAAATAAAGTCGTCTCAATCAATTGTATTATATAGGAAATGAAATGTAATACACGTTGGAGATTTTGAGGAAAAGATATTCGTTTTGAGATTAAGTTGTAAACTTTATGTTATAAATATAAAGATTATGATTCAGGGAACGAATAGAAACAAAAATAAAAGTTTTAAATTATTCCGCATTTTTAGCTATTTTAACATTGAATAATGTTTTAAAGCTAGAACAAGATAGTATTAACGCATAGGGTCGGGATTAAGTTTAGTCCTAATTTTGGATTAAGTTGGTCTCGATTGTGGGGGCATTACAGACTATACCTGGGAGATGTTACTTAGTTGGAGTTGTCCCGAAGACTGCACCAGTTCAAGCACCTTTTAGACCACCTAAAAGTGTTGCACCAAATAGGAATGAGAAGGGTAAAAGGAAGATAAGTGTTGTACCAATTGGGAATGAAAAAGAAAAGAAAGGGCAAAGATGACTACAAGTGAACCCCAAAAAATGGGCAAATAATAAGGCCACAAAATTGATGTCTAATGTTATATGAGTGGCAAATACACATAGTGGCTTTACTGAAACAGAGTATCAGTTGATGGCTCAAGCCTTATATAATAGCATAAGGGAGACTAGAGGGAGAGGAAGACCAGAGGGCGATGGACAATCAAGTGGAGTGATAATCAACTTTCTCAACACTGGTGGAACACAAGAAAGTGTGAACAAGAAGAAGTATAAGATATTATTGCACTATTAATCTATATTTTCATTATGTATTTGACTTTTAAGGTATTTTGGTGTTTATATTTATCTCAAAACTGATACATATGGAATTTTTTGTGTTTGTAACTCGGGCTCCAAGTTATGCAAGGCTTGTTATTCTTATATTGGGAATGTTGTGATCCACCATCTGCTCAGTTAAATGAGCATTCATGTCTGCTTTATGTGTGTTGGTAATGCTGCTCAATGTGCTTAATGTTGTTTTCTTGGTGATATTTATGTAAAATGTTTTGTGGAATTTGACCTTGTAAAGCTCTAGGTAAAAATCACAACTTGCGCTATTAATCCTTCTAATATCACCAGCTAAAACTGTTTCTTGGCCAATTTGGACAGTTTTATGAGGGATTCATAGCATCGTATTGTTGTCATCGTTATGGGTGGAATTGAACTCAAATATCGCTTCCCCTGAAAAACTATCCAATAAGCTTTGATCAAGGGTGCTAGTTGAAACTATGATAATGTCATTGTTAAAGGCTTGAAGCTCTGTAATTACTCTTATTTCTTCCTCTTCTTTTTTTCTTTTTTTCTTTTTTTCTTTTTTTTTTTTGGTACAAAGCTCCATAATTAGTCAAATTTTCTTACTTGCATCTTTCATTTTCACATAATCAACTATAAAAGTTATTCTTTTAAAGCCTTTCTAAGTAGGAAAGAAGATGCTCTTATCTATTTATTGGAACTCAATATCATTACGGTCGGCTATAATGGCTACATAAATAATCTCAAAACCAAAACATGTCCAATGCATTCATATTCTATTCCATTCCAAAGTCACAAGTATTTCTCAAATTTTTTCAAACATCAATACAGCTAAAACATATTTTTAACATGCTCAAAAACAAAAAAAAACACCCCAATTACAAGTATCAACCACTTCTCCCTTGTTTCTAAATTTCTTATTTTTTTTTCTTTTAAACACTTCAAATCATTCTTTAATTCGACTTCTTCATTTTGGATACTTGCACTTGCAAGTCATGAGCTTTGTCCTTCATCATCTGTAATCTGTAGTTCAATTTCAGTGTTCTTCAAATTCAACAGACCCGAACAATTCTCAACATCTTCTAACATGTTGATAGAGGCAATCCATTAAAAAAACCCACAAAATGATTGTGTTTGTACAAAATTAAACAAACAATTATAAAGATTACAAATTGTGTAAATAATTAAAAATTTATACCATGGTAAATAAAAGAACTTACACCATAATTTGAACAACCATAATACTTCCTCAGTATAGTTTTTCCCTTTGAAAAGGTACAAATTCTTACTCGTATCCCACACCCACAATACTCTGGGGATGAAATTCCACCTACTCTAGTAGATATTGAACCGTCCCTAACCTTGCTACTTTCTTTAGGTAGTTTTCCCCTTTCCATTAATTCCTCACAGATTTTTAAGATGATGGCTTTTATACACAAAAGATGATGATGTTGATAGTTTTTGAGATGATCAAGATACCGTAATTTGGCATGTTCACCTCAATTTTGCATAATTTTTACTCTCAATTTAGTAAACCCTAAATTCTAAGGATCTGAAAATACTGAAATAGAGAAGAGAAACAACCATGGAGATGATTTACATTAACATGGGTATGTTTGTCTTTTAATATTCTACTGGGGGAAATCAATTGCTTTAGTATATAATTTATTCTTTGGGTATTCTAAGTAGTTAGGCCTGTGGTGCTCAGGTGGTCTCATGGCCAAATACTTAAACACGGGTTTTTCGGATCAAATATGTGGAACATCTTTTTGGGCCACAATTGAGTTTAAGTTTTTCTTTTAGTATATACTTTATTCTTTGGGTAATCTAAGTAACTAGGCCTGTGGTACTTGGGTGGTCTCATTGCCAACATGAGGTTTTGGGATTAAATCCATGGAACGACGTCTTTTTGGGATTTAATTGAGTTTAAGTACACATCAACAGAACCATGTGTGTCATATAGGCAAGTCAACACACATGTGGCACCTGAGGGTTCAACATCTAAATTTCTTCACATAAAGGGGCTCAATAACCAAAAACACCTAAATTTTAGGTGCCACATTTGCATTTTACTCGAACAAGGAATCATTTGAATTTAGCTACATGTAAACACCTTGAATGCATACCAGTTTATATCCATCCTAATGGGGTATGTACAATTGCATAAACAACTACCACAAAAGTCCATTAAAAACATCAATCTTGAGATACAATTCAAACGAATTCTAGCTAAACACTTTTATACATACAAAAAAAAATATTCATAACGAAAAAGTATGTTAAACATCCTAAGAATCTAAATTTTAGAAAAGATTTAGACTACTTACAAATAGATAAGAATCGAGAATCTCATGGAAAAAAGTTGTAGCAGAGGGAACCGTGATTATAGAAGAGGGAGAAACCACGAATAAGAAAAACTACCTTAGTCTGGCTTGAGTGAAATTTGGGGTGCATAATTATGTTACCGCATTAAGAGAAAAATTGGGCAGGATAGAGTGAGCGAGAATGAAATTGTGAGAGGCAATTTACCAATTTTAAAATATTTTACTTTTTGACTTGAAGATAATGTACACAAATATGGCAGATATTAAAAATTTGCCACCAATAACTAAAATAATTACTAGCAAGTTAAAATTTTGTCATACATTATTAAGTATTGGTGACGGAAGTACGTGCACTTCTGTTGCTAAAAACATTTGGCAGAACAATAATAAATTGGTACCACATGATTTGTGACAAATTTAGTGTCAAACTCAACCTTTTGTCATACATGAACTCTTTATTAAGAATTTAATGGCGCACTATAAATTGTCACCACTAACTAATAATGTGATTCAGTGACAAAATATTATTTGTCACAATTTTTTTGCCACAGATTCTCATTTTTCTTGTAGTGTTTATTTTATACGACTTGACTGTATTTTTATACGGTTTGACTTCATTAAAAAAAACAACTAATTAATACATTTTTTACAAGATACTCAAGGATCAACATATTTACACTTATAAAGTCATCCTCTGCCAAGCATTCATATATAAAATGAGCAAAATACGGATCAGTGAAAATATAATTGGAGGAAGATATACTAGCTGAGATCACTGTCGCGCTTGGCGGAGCTACAATCGAAGTCACAAGATGTGACGTCCTAGAACTTAGCCTTACCAAAAAGGATGTCTTCACAAAGGGATCGATTTGAGCTGAAAGATGGCAATGTCTCTAGTGGTGTTGCTAATAACTCGACCTTCTGGATCCTTCCAGGAAGTCTTACGTCGAGAGCCTTGGTGCATTATGAGTATGTAAGAAGCCTTAACTTTGTTCGATACGGCTGATGATGACATTTCATTTCTTCTTTTGTTTTTTGTTTCTCCCTCCAATCTGCAGATCAAACCGACATCTTCTTTCTCTTAATTCCGATCACGCTCTATATTTACTGATATTAATTTATCTCTTTCTCTATCTTTGTATAAATGGGAGGAGAGAGAATTACAAGTGTGGGATAAAGGGAGATGAAAAGTGAAAATTAAGAATGGTTAATATATAAATCATATTTTGATAATATATATATATATATATATATATGGTAATAATTAGTATTTTTTCAATGTAGTCAAACTGTAATTAACTACGGTCAAACTATATAAAATAAATTGTGGTTAAATCGAGAATTTCGGTCAATTTCTACCGAAGATTGATTTTAAGGTTAAAATTTTAAGCAATTTGGTAGTTTATGTAGCAATTTGTAAGCCTAATTTCTTTAGGTGCCAAATTATGAATTTGACAAAACTTAATGTAACAAAAGTATATTTAGCCCATTCCATAATGCTCAGTTGTCTGTCAAATGCTAACATGAACGCGACTTTAGGGCTTGAGCATGATGATGATTATCACTCTCACTGTTTCACACCTAAAGAGTTTGATTTCGTTTCTTTTATGTTAGAATAAAAGGACGAAATGTGCTTAAATTTTTCATCACAATTTAATTATCATGTCACTCTTACCAAGTTAAAAACTAATATATTTAAGGATAAATATGAAACTTTACTAAAAAAAAAGGAAAGAATAATTAAACATTGGACAAAATATATTTTTTAAATTAGTGAATTTTACGAATTCACCTCTTTTTAATTATAGAAATGAAGAGAGTATTATTTAGTAAAGTAATAACTAAATTACTTATAACTAACGGACGTTCCAACTATTTAAAAAAGTAATAATTATAGTTGATCAAGAGGAATGTGCACTTGGTTCATGTGTACTGTCTATAAAAAAATACATGGACCCCATATATGACTAAGAGATGCAGAAAAAAAAAATCACGTTTAAATAAAGCTTGTTATTTACGTTAATGCATTTATGTCCCCTATAAATTAATACCTAAGTAAGCTCACGTTCATTGAATCTAACAAGTAATTTCTTTTTCAAGTTAAATTTTTTTAATGAGTGAGAATCCACAGTCAACATAATCAACAATTAATACAAAGAAAATGGTTTCACCCAATATATGATGCTAGCTATGTATGGGAAGTAGTAATGGGTAGCATATTTAATGTATTAAACAAATCATTCATTGATCAAATGTTGGGATATTGGGAGAGAATGGGAGTAATATCGGTAGAAGAGGGCAAATATATATATATATATATATATATATATATATATATATATATATATATATTCATATGAGACCATGTATCAGCCACTAGTTTATTGAGAGGGAGAGAGAGAGAGTTTAAGGCATGTTTGTTGAATATTATTCCTACCGTTGGAATAAAACTTGGGACCATAAAGGAATTAAATGGGGAAGCATGCTCATGAAGATAATGGGTAGCAATATACTTTAATATTTCTTGCGCATGAGAAGATGTGGGAGTGATGGGCAATTTTCACCATACGTGATTCTCATCAGAATACTTAAGCATGTTTCTAGCAATTTGAGTAAGTAAAGTAATGTGCGGCTCATGCCTACAATTTGGATGATGGGCAACATTAGAAAATTCAAATCACATTTTATTTCTTCCAATGAGAGTCCACTAACTATTAAACTAAAGTAAGAGTCCAAAGAGAATTTCATAATGGACATGTTACTTTTAAGGAAAAATCAATAAGGAATTCAATAATGAATGATGGCTTCGGTTTTATCACTAGCATATGGAATCAATTGGTCATCTTCATTATAAGGAATCAATTTAATAATGGAAGGAATGTATCAATTAAATATACCATTTACCAATCAAATGGACAACTCGTTTAAATTAGAAGTATTAAGATTACAACATTTAAAACATTTCTATATTAATATTAGAGGCCCAATTAATTTATTTCATAATAAATTAATCACTTCCATAAATATTTACATGCACAATAAATCTTAGAGTGTGTAAAAATATAATAACATTATAAAATAAGTTGTCATCATTAAAACCAAAAAATCATAAATCAACATTCTCCCCCTTTTTGATGATGACAACCTATAATATATAACTCCCCCTAAATATATGGCTCCCCATAAAATCATGCATATAATCACTAAGCACATGTTGAAGCTCCTCATAAATTATAGCATATAATCACTAAGCACATGTTGAAGCTCCTCATAAATTATAGCATATGCATATCAATTTAAATATCTCTCTCCCCCTTTGTCATCAACAAAAATAATTCATAAGAAATATTTAAAGATCAGATATATTATCTCTCCCTCTCTTTCATTGTCAAAAAGAATAATCAACATCAAGGCCCAATAGCATCAAACAATAAATCCAATATGTGTACATTGATATGTTATGCACAGATAGCCATGCCCAATTCTCTCCTTAAAGTGCCAAAACGTTCTTCACTTAAAGGTTTTGTAAAAATGTCAGCCAATTGATGCTCGGTTGGAACAAATACTAGTTTAATTAATCCCTTAGCAACATTATCTCTCAAAAAGTGATGTCTAACCTCAATATGTTTAGTACGAGAATGAAGCACTGGATTTTTAGAAATGTCTATTGCACTAGCATTGTCACAAAAAATAGGCACATTTTCACATATAATATTAAGATCATATAGAGTTTGAATCATCTACAAAATTTGTAAACAACAACTACCTGCCGCCAAATATTCACCTTCTGTAGTAGATAAAGCAACTGATGTTTGTTTCTTACTATGCCACGATACAAGGTTTTGTCCTAGAAATTCACAAGCACCACTTGTGCTTTTTCTGTCTACTTGGCACCCTGCATAATCTGCATCTGAGTATCCAATAAGTTTAAAACTAGGAGATATGGGATAAAATATCCTTTTTACAGCATTAAGATGAGATTCTTTTGGTTGGGCTTGAAATCTTGCACACAAACAGACATTATACATAATATCATGTCTAGATAAAGTTAAATAAAGCAAGCACCCTATTATACCTCTGTATTTAGTTACCTCAACATCTTTACCTGCAACATCAGTGGTTAACTTGATGGTAGTGCTCATTGGAGTTGTCTTTGATTTGGTATTTTCAAAATCAAATCTTTTCAATAGCTCTTTTATATATTTTGATTGATGAATATAAATTCCTTCCCCAGATTGTTTAATTTGAAGCCCCAAGAAGTAATTTAACTCCCCCATTAAACACATATCAAATTCACTATGCATGCATTGAGAAAACCACTCGCACAAAGAGTTAGCGGTAGCACCAAAAATTATATCATCAACGTAAATTTGAACAATAAGGAAATCTTTATTTTTAAATTTAATGAAAAGAGTAGAATCAATTTTACCTCGATTAAAACCATTATCTAGAAGAAATTTGCTGAGCCTATCATACCAAGCTCTTGGAGCTTGTTTTAGACCATATAATGCTTTCTTTAAATTATAAACATAATTAGGATATTTTTCATGTTCAAACCCTGGTGGTTGCTTAACATATACTTCTTCATTCAAATAACCATTTAAGAAAGTATTTTTTACATCCATTTGATATAATTTAAACTTTTTATAACATGCATAAGCTAACAAGATTCTAATTACTTCCAACCTTGCAACAGGGGCAAAGGTTTCTTCAAAATCTATGCCTTCTTGTTGGTTGTAGCCTTGCGCTACCAACCTAGCTTTGTTTCTAATGATTATACCATTTTCATCTAGTTTATTTTTAAAAATCCATTTTGTACCAATAATAGATGCATTTTTAGGAGCTTTAACAAGTTCCCATACCTGACACCTTTCGAATTGGTTTAATTCTTCCTGCGTGGCAATAGACCAATTTTTATCTTCAATTGCTTCCTTGGCATTCTTTGGATCTATTTGCGAAAGAAAGGCTAAAAAGGCACAATAATTCCTTGCTTTCTTTCTTGTGTTCATCCAAGTATTGGGATCACCTATGATCAGATTTGGGGGATGATTTCTCACTGTTCTAGATGATCTAGGAAGCCTTGTTGCAGTCATTTGCTCTTCAAGTTCAGGCTCTGGAATGTCAAGGTCTGCATCTGACTGTTCGTCTGACTTTTCTTCTAATGCAGACGGGTCGAGCTGTCTGGATTTAAGTGTCTGCATGTTTGAGTTTTCTTTTAAAATGGACGGGTCAAGCTGTCTGGATTCAAATGTCTGCATGTCTGAGTTTTCTTTTAAAACGGACGGGTCAGGCTGTCTGATTTCGTCTGTCTTTCCTTCTGATGCAGACGGCTTAGGCTGTCTGGGTTTAACTATTTGGGTTTCATGATTCAAATTGTCATTTCTTGCAGAATTCTCATCTTTTGACAGATCATGGTTAAATTCATCAAATATTACATGCACAAATTCTTCAACTTTTGACTTATTGAGATTATAGACTCTATATGCTTTACTATGCACTGAATAACCAAGAAATATAGCTTCGGTTGATTTAGCATCGAATTTATCAAGATTTCCATGAGTATTCAAAACAAAACATTTAGCACCAAACACTTTAAAATAGCTGATTTTGGGTATCCTTTTGTTTAGCAGCTTATAAGGTGTTTTCAATAAAATAGGTCTAAATAATACCCTATTTAAAATGTAACACGCAGTACTTACTGCCTCTGCCCAGAACTTTCTAGGTAGTTTACTCTCTTGAAGAAGTATTCTTGCTGTTTCTTGGAGTGTTTTATTTTTCCGTTCTACCACCCCATTTTGTTGTGGCGTTCTTGGTGCAAAAAATTCATGTGTAACACTCTTCTCATTGCAATAAGGAATAAAGTCTTTTCCGAACTCACCACCATGGTCACTTCGAACACTGATTAGCTTAAGATTATGCTTTGTTTCAAGATTCTTTATAAGCTTGTCAAATTCTGCAAAAGCTTGATATTTAGTTTTAAAAATAATACCCATGTAAATCTTGAAAAGTCATCAACAATAACGAATGCATAATGATTATTTCTTAGACTAGCATATCTCTCAGGACCGAATAAATCAAGATGCAACAATTTTAATGGTAAAGAAGAAGATACTTGATTTTTACTTGGAAATGAATTTCTTACCTGCTTACCTAACTGGAATGCATTACAAATACCTTTCTTTTCATAGTTTAACTTTGAAAGTCCTTTGACAAGGTCCTTTGTAGCTAGCTTACTAATCAGCTCCATGTGAACATGCCCTAATTAACCTTCTATGCCATAAAGTAGCTTGATCTTGAATAGCAGTTAAACAAACATCTTCATTTTGATGTTCAAAGCAGATTGTGTATATATTTCCTTCTCTGTTAGCTACTAGAGGAACATTGTGAGATGCATGTATTATTGCACATTTATCTTTATCAAATATTACCTTATGTCCACTATCCATAAGTTGGCTTATACTAATCAAATTATATTTCAGGCCATTAACATAATGAACATTATCAATAAAGACTTTACCATTTCCAACTTTACCTTTACCGATAATTTGACATGTGTTGTCATCTCCGAATGTAACAGTTCCTCCTTTCATTGAGACAAGTGAGGTGAATTTCGACTTATCACCTGTCATATGTCTAGAACACCCACTGTCCAATACCCATTTATTTGATGGAACCTTAGCCTTCAAACATACCTACAAAATAAAAAGATATCTCATCTTTTTGGTACCCAAATCAGTTTGGGTCCACTCTTGTTAGCAACAATTAGTTCACTTTTCTTTACCCAAACTTATTTCATCTTTAGTTTATTGCAGTTTGTATCAAAATGTCCTTTTAAGCCACAATTTTTACAAGTAACAAAAGGTGAGCAATAAAGTGTCTTGTGCCTTAGTTTATTATTGATTGTTCTAATTTTATTAGTGGTACTTTTCACATTTTTTATAGGATTGTACCCAATTCCTTGTTTATCAAGACTTGATCTTTGAGCACCCAACATAATATTCAAATTCTCTTCTCCTTGAACAAATCTTGCAAGGTCCCTTTTTAATGACATAATTTCTTTATTATCATCATTTTGCATACTCATTATTTTTCCATCATTAAAAGCATCTATGCAAATATCTCTCATTTTTAGATTTTCTTTTAGAGTATCATTTTCCTTCTTAAGACTAATATTTTCTTCATGTAATTTATTAGCACGATTATGCAGAATTTTATTATAATTATCCAAATAATCATTCTTAGCATTTAATATAGATATTTCACTTGATGTACAATCTTTCACTATATCTTGTTTTTCTTCAATGAGGTTTTCTACTTCATTCATTAAATCTTTTATCCAATTTTTTAAGTGAGTAGTTTTTTCTTTAAGGCGTCGGTTCTCATTTTTTAACACAATATAATCTGAAATGGTAACTTCAAGGGTTTCATTGCTTACCTCAGATGTTTCATGGTTGTCTAATCCTGTGAAGCAAAGTTGAGCAGTTTCATCATCTTGATCAACTTCAGGTTCTGACTCTTCATCACTCCACGTCATCAATGCTTTTCCTTTTGAATTGTTTCCTTTGTTCTTCCTTTTGAGTTGGAAACAATCTTTCTTGAAGTGCCCAGGCCTTCCACATTCAAAACAAATTTCTTCTTGAGATTTCTGTTTGAACTCCCTTTTGTGGTTGAAGTTCTTTCCTTGAAACTTTGTTTGGTTCTTCTTTCTGATTAGGTCTCTCAACTTTCTGGTCATAAGTGCTATCTCTTCATCAGAATCTTCATATTGTTCTTCATTTTTGCTCTCGGCTTGAAGTGCTAAAGTTCTCTTCTTTAGCATCTCATCTTCTTCATCATATCTTTTGAGCTGATTCTCAAACTCTTCAAGCTCTCCAAATAATGTAAGTGTCTCCATGGTACTAATTGTTGATGAGTCTTGAAGACTGGTGACTTTTGGAGCGAAACGTTTGGGCATAACTCTTAACAGTTTTCTGTTGATTTCTCTTTGATCAATTTTTCTTCCAAGCATATTGAGAGAATTCATTAGAGTAAGAAACCTTGCTTGAGCTTCTTTGATCGTCTCATTTTTCTCTAGTTTGAACAATTCATACTCTTGCATCAACATGCTTAGTTTCACCTCTTTAACCTTGGACGTTCCTTCATGACTCATGATGATAGTATCCCAAATTTCTTTCATTGTATTGCAACCAGAGACTATGTCAATTTCTGATTAGACCATCCCACTCAGCAAAGTATTCATGGCTTTTGAGTTATAAGACACCATGTATGATTCATTAGCATCTATCTCCATAAGTGTTTTTGGTCTGCCATCATCATGTCTTGGAATGACGGGTCCATTGTCAACCACCCACCATTCCCATAGATTACTGTTAAGATATATCTTCATTCTGAATTTCCAGAAGTTGAAGTTTTCACTGCCCAGCAACAATGGTGGTCTGCTAGTGGACTGTCCTTCTTGAAAATTAAGGTGTGCCATAGAATCTTACCCTACAGTCTACAAAGACAAATATTAGTAGAGTCAAGCTCTGATACCAAATAAAATTCTGTGTGTGCACACCTAGAAGGGGGGAATAGGTGTATGTTATTAAGTTGATTAACAATAACTTCTTTCAATTTTTTCTACAACTGATATTATCCAAACATGTGACTGTCTGCTTAGATGATTGTTTGAGTCCTGTTATGCAATACTTTGTTAATTGAGAGTATGACTAGGCAATGTTAACACTGATGTAGAGCAATAATAATTAACCACAAAAGATAATTAGCAATATATGAACACACAGATTTTTTACGTGGTTCGGCCCCTACTCTCTAAGCTAGTGGCCTAATCCACGTCCAATACCAATTGGTATTGGAGACTCAGTTTATTAAAATAATATTCAAGCAACTACAAATAACTCCCTGTACAAATAACTCTAAACTGGTTCGGACAGAATCGTCCCCTTTGCACCACTACAACCTTGAGCTTCGTTTGTACAGTATTATCCACCAATGGATCGCACACAAACCACACAGGCTTGTAAACAAGTGATAATCAAGAATAAATAAGATTACAGTATGTATAAATCTGTTATAGGCTCTCAATCTAAGAGTGATATTAAGTGTAAGTTCTTTCTCTGAAGTTCACTCTCTTTTTCTTTCTCTGCTCATAATGTATTATCCGTGGAAGCTTTCAAGGTTTTGCTCACTGTGAATTCCTTTTCAAAAACTCTCCAGTGCTCTATTTTCTTGGCTCTCCTTCAGCAAACAGTCATATAAACATATATAGAAGATGAGATGATGTAGCCGTTAAGACACAGAGACTGATTTTTTCTCTAAGCAAAACTCGGTCTGCTAAGTAATAAACATAGTTACCTCCTGATATCTTTTAGCCAAAAGTGGCAGCCATGAATATATAAATAATACACCAAGTATGGGTAGCATCAGATTTCAAGCAAAGGAGTACAATACATAACATTTAATATTCAGCAAAAGCACCTTATGCTCAGCACAATTTACGCGGCCAGATTAGTGATGTGCAAGCAATTACTTCAAGAAGAAAAGTATCTGCCCAAGATATTGGAACAGTGTGTAGAGAATATAACCAGTTAATGGATTCATTTGCCCAAGAGAGTGCAGAATGTATATGTAAGGGAATGGACAGCAATATATTAAATTTATCATCTCCATGATTCGGATGATGGGCAACAAAGAAAATGGTTCCACCCAATATATGATGCTAGCTATGTATGGGAAGTAGTAATGGGTAGCATATTTAATGTATTAAACAAATCATTCATTGATCAAATGTTGGGATATTGGGAGAGAATGGGAGTAATATCGGTAGAGGAGGGCAAATATATATATATATATATATATATATATATATATATATATATATATTAATATGAGACCATGTATCAGCCACTAGTTTATTGAGAGAGAGAGAGAGAGAGTTTAAGACATGTTTGCTGAATATTATTCCTACCGTTGGAATAAAACTTGGGACCATAAAGGAATTAAATGGGGAAGCATGCTCATGAAGATAATGGGGAGCAGTATACTTTAATATTTCTTGCGCATGAGAAGATGTGGGAGTGGTGGGCAATTTTCACCACACGTGATTCTCATCAAAATACTTAAGCATGTTTCTAGCAATTTGAGTAAGTAAAGTAATGTGCGACTCATGCCTACAATTTGGATGATGGGTAACATTAGAAAATTCAAATCACATTTTATTTCTTCCAATGAGAGTCCACTAACTATTAAACTAAAGTAAGAGTCCAAAGAGAATTCCATAATGAATGATGGCTTCGGTTTTATCACTACCATATGAAATCAATTGGTCATCTTCATTATAAGGAATCAATTTAATAATGGAAGGAATGTATCAATTAAATATACCATTTACCAAACAAATGGACAACTCGTTTAAATTAGAAGTATTAAGATTACAACATTTAAAACATTTCTATATTAATATTAGAGGCCCAATTAATTTATTTCATAATAAATTAATCACTTTCATAAATATTTGCATGCAATATAAATCTTAGAGTGTGTAAAAATATAATAACATTATAAAATAAGTTGTCATCATTAAAATCAAAAAATTATAAATCAACAGTATATTGATTTATATTAAAATATAATATTTTTGTTTATGTTGGCGACGAGATAATTATACAATATTTTCAAGGAATGAAGGCTCTGCGAATAATTTTGCAAATGCTCATTTTATTTGAATTTAAGTTGTTTTATAAAATATTTTATTTTAATATATTTTATGTATTTTTGCACGTTAATTAATATGGTATTAAGTTTGAGTTTTGTTTATATTGTATTTTTGTTTTATTTTTATAATATTTGTAATCTCACTCACTTAAAATCTTGGATCCGCCGCTGATATGACTTCTTTATATCTGCGATGGAAAGTTCAATATATAGGAATCATGCACATTTTCAATACACGTATGTTATTTGTTGTAAATTCAACTCTTGTAACATGCATGCACTATTTCTGTGTTGTCATTGGCATGAAAAATCGGCTTAATTCCATAATACTTAGGTGTCTGTCAAATGCTGGTATGGACATGACTTTGACGCTAGAGCATGATGATGATTTTTATGATCACTCCCACCGTCTCTCACAAATTAAGAGTTTGTTTTCATTTCTTTTAAATGTTAAGTATAAAATGACACAATGTCTTTAAAATTTTCACTACAATTCAATTATCATGTTATTATTTTCAAATTAAACAACCAATATATTTAAAGATAAATATGAAACTTTACTAAAAAAGTAAGATAAAGACGAGACAAATTATATCCTTTAAATTTGTAAATTTTACAAATTACTGAACCTCTTTTTAATTATGGAAATGGAGGTTTAATTTTATCCATACTCAAAATCAGGTTTAATTTTATCTACTGATCAGCTGGCATGAAACAATTGTAATTTTATTATTTATTTATCTTATATTAGATAATACTCAATTCATTTCAAAATATATGATCAAATTTGACTTTTATAAGCCAAAAAATATGTATGAGGTTACAAGCATAAGACTGTTATTATTTACATAATTTATTTCATAATTGTATCATCTAAAAGTAAAAAATTTAAATTTTAAAATATCTCAACTTCATTTCAAAAACGGCAATATTAATTTGCAATAGAGCTTGAAGTGTCATGTCTTCTAATCGACTAATGATGTACATCTAGAATTTCTTAGTCACTTGGCTTGGTGTTGTCTCAACTTGAGTTTTGATGTCGTAATTGTTATTCATTTGGAGATTATTAACGGCAAAATAAGCCAATTTTAAATATACAAAAGTTCTGAAATATTATTTTCGAGCGCTAAAACGAAATCCGTTCTTACCACAAGCTTTTAATAATATGGTTGTGATCTGTCATTACGTGCGACTATCTCCACTATAAAAAGAAAAAGGAAACAAGGATCAAATCCACTAGTAAATACTAGAAACAAAATGGGTTTTCTACATACGAATCGTTATATGGGGGGGGGGGGACTCGTTACTTCAATTGAGATAATGAAAAATCATTTCATCTTTTTAGTTGGAACTTTACTTTTTAGTTAGAACTTTACTTTTTAGTTAGAACTTTAGACGGTTCTCTAAAAAAGATAGCGAAAAAAATTATACCTAGAGTCGAGACTAAGAGAAATGTATAAACCAATGCTTCCATAAATTCAATCATTTTTTCTTTTTTAGTGCACAATTAATGCGTAACTGTTAGTGCATATTGAAATACTCTACATATTTAATTACCGAATCATGCTATGTTTGTAATGCAGACACATTCAAGCTGATAGTAGACTATGGCAAAACTTACATGCTCCGAATGATCAATGCCGGCATGAACAACATTTTCTTCTTCGCCATAAACAATTATAAGCTCACCGAGTCGCCGTAATTGGAACCAATGCTGCCTATTCCAAGCCTCTCCAATCTAATTACATCACAATTTCCCAAGGCCAAACCCTTGACATTTAGTTGGAAGCAAATCAACCTCTTGATCACTATTACATGGTTGCCAGGGTTTTTAATGGTTTGGGAAATGCTCTTTTCCACAACACTACCGCTACAGCCATACTCGAAATCCGAAGGCCAACGCATGGGACAGAAGTTAAGAGTGCTTGAATTTAACTCTACAGTGGAACTTGTTTACCAAGGAACAAACTTGCTTTCAGGGATATAGTTTTTACGTTGTTGGTTGGGGAATTGGAAATTTCGACAAAGAGAAAGATCCTATGAGATATAATCTTTTTGATCCTCCTCTAATGAACACTATTACAGTCCCTAGGAATGGCTGGACAACTATCAGATTCAAGACAGATAACCCCGATACGTTTATTAGTCTTATTAATTTAATTATTTATTTGATTAATAAATTATAGGCTGAATTGTAAATGTGTAATTCCAAGTTGCCACCCAATTTCAGTTTAGCTTTTTAAATGGCAAAAATCTCAATTGAATCCTTCAAGTGATCAATTTGATCCAATTGATTCCTTTATGACAAAAATTTCAATTGAGTCGAAGTCAACGTTAGTTTTCAATTTAATCAAATTGGTCACTTATTTGAAGGGTCCAATTGAGATTTTTATAACTTAAAGAATCAAATTAAGATTGAACGGTAACTTGGAGGGATACCTAATTTTGCAATTAGATCTTAGTTATATTTTTTATAAAAAAATATTATTTTGTACTAATGGCATGTTGATTTTTTCTTCTTCAGGAGTGTGGTTGATGCATTGTCATTTTGAGCGTCACATAAGTTGGGGAATGGAGATGACATTTATTGTAGAAAATGGAAAACACTCTAGAGAAAAGATGCAACCGCCACCTCCAGATATGCCGCCATGTTGAAGCTAATTGAACAATTCTTTTCATGAAATTGTTCATAATGCAAACATTAATTACCATCTTTCTATTGATAGCTACTGTTGAGCCGCAGTGGATGCACTATTTATAGCTACTATTGTTTTAGGGTTTGAGGGTAGGTTTCATGTCCTCTCAATCCATTGTGATAATTATAAATAAAGAAATTATAATAAAAATAAATAAATGCAGTTATAATTAATTGGTTTAATTTGTGAAATTTTCATACAAATTAAATATGTTTTCAAAATTTAAAATAATTTTTTCAGATTTATAAACATCAAAGGGTAAAAATTCATAAAATTTATGACATTTTTACCCCTTGTTGTTTAATAAAAATGCAATAAGCCATTTAAAATTACTGTTTTTAATTATACATAAAGCACTAATTGGCTTAATCAGAATTCTACGTCATCAATTTATGAAGTGTCATGTCCAATTGAATGTAAGTGGATAATAATTAAATGTTCAATTATCTGATTGCAAAAATTAAAAGGACGATTGAAAAAATATCAATAATTTTAAATAATAATTTATATTTTAAATATAATTTTTTAGGTGGAGAGCGTTATGAGTAGAAAATGAATTTTATGGTTGTTCATCGCTTTGCAAGAGAAAAAGTCTTGGCTAGTATATGGTAGAATCGCAGTACAATGTAGACGGCTTGAACTTATCTAGTGAACTTTTATGTGTTTTTTATTTGTACAATTTGTTCACTGTTCTGTATGCTAATGTAGATGGTTTGAAGTTATCAAATCATTTGTGTGCACTGTTGTTTTCATCTATTATTCTACTCTATATATTACTCTATTCGTCCCTTAATATAAGTCGTTTTAAAGTTGTGCATAAGTATTAAAGAAATAATTATATAACATTAAATATAATATCAATTGTCTATATTGTCCTTGTATTGAAAAAAAAAAGTGTTATTTATTGAGTAAAAAATAGTGAGAAAACCAAAGTTATATTTAATATTTGAGGTAATATTGGAAACTAAGTAATTAATGCTTGCTTAAAATTTTCAAACGTCATATATTAAGAAACAAAAATACTTCTCTAAAACGATTTATATTAAAGAACGGAGTGAGTATAACATTTGGGGAGAGGAGAATATCCCACACCCTTTGCTATGTAAAGGGGTGGTGCTACCACCGGCCTATGGTTTCAGCGGTAGAATTCTCATTAACTTAGATAATTCAGTATAGGATTGTATTAAATAGTTGCACCTGAATGAGTATTTGTAATCATATCATTTTTTATTTTCTAAATTACTAGTAATAGTACTATGTTTTAAAGATAAATATGATAAATCTTATGATATAATTGAATTACAACTAATATATGATTTTAAACGTTAAAATAATAATGTGTGAATTTTTTTATAATTTTTTTTTTATTTCATATGTCCACAAATAGTACTTTTTTGAAAAACGCGTAGGGCCAGGAGTAAGTACAACAGTAAGTTAAATAGCTCGGCATGGTTCACCAGCAGGTGAATTACAGTTGTTCACCACAGAAGTAGAAAGGTTGTAGAATCCACCACCAGATATTAAAGGTACTTCGTGTGGGACCCAGGATGTTTAGCCAGGTCAGACGACAATGAAACAAATAAGACGAGGAAGCCATAAAATGAGAGAAATGATGAAATATGGTTCCCATTCCCATTACACTGTTGATATATTCTTGTTGGGATGGCCGGTCTGAATTGTGTGTCCCAAGATTGTACATATTCAGAGACAGAGAAAGACTCAAGAGAGCAAGTGTTTGGATTTCATATGCACCAACCAAAATATATAGAAAGAGAGAGTACATATAAAGCCGTAAAATGAACAAACAGTTCGTATTCAATTCGTATTTATTTGATTAAAAATTTGATTCGAGTACGGCTTGAAATATAAATGATTTAAATATGAATAAATTTTAAAGTTTGATAAATTACTCAAACCTCCTCAAATTGTAATTTTCTATTGATACTCGGATCATATTCGTTCGAAAAATTCAAACTGGTCGGGCTCGATTTGAGATCGTGCTGGGCTGAATTCGAGATCGTGATGGGTTCGATTCGAGATCGTGCTCGACTCAGTAGTTAAACGAGCCTCAATCAAACATTATTTTATACTCAATAAATTTTGTGATCCAAATTTAAATAACTCAATACTCGATTTATTTACACCCTTAAGTACATACATACAAATACATATACATCTAATATAGGGGCATGAATTGAAAGATTGCCAGCCCCACGTGCGAGCGACGGACTCAATAATTTTAATAATTGATTATAAGTAGAATATTAATTAATTATAATTTAACGTATTATTTTATATTTAAAAAGTATGATGGGTAATATCTTGTATATTTCACTTATTGTCCTAATTTCTAAAAACATCAATATTTTAATGTTGTTAAATTTTTATTTTTATTCTCAAAAATTCCCTTATTATAGGATGCATAAACTCTTAACGGGTTAATTGATGTTTTGATCATTATATTAAGATCTTATTTATATTTAGGTTACTGAACTAAATTTTATTACAATTGAATAACTAAACTAAAAATAATGTTCCAATTAGGTGAAATTGAAGAATTCTATCCAATTAATTTAACGGTGATCCTACGTGGGCTAACAATTTGGATGGAAGAATTATGTGGACATATAGGTCCCATCTTATGGTGAAAAAGAATTAAAATTACTTGCCGAGAATAAGAAATTGGGGAAAAGGTCGAAGAAGGCGGAGAAACCCCAGAAGGTGAATGTCGATCGGTGTGTTTGTCGTCACGATGAATCTATTGAGAATAGAGCGCAGATTTAACATAGAACGTATCATGGTGATGATCTATTGAACATATTTTCCTTTATTTTTTAGATTCATCTTTGAAAAAAGTTGACAACCCTAATTTAAATTTGAAGAACACGGTATTGGAATTGGAATTGAAATTATGAAACCTATCAATTGTAGGTGTATATTACAAAGAGAGAGAAGAGAGATTACTACTCTTTCTTCTTTCCTTGTTAGCCTAAGTTTCTGTCGGGTTGGGGATCGATGATGGCAATGGTGCGGCGGTGAAGTGGTGTGGCGGTGCGGTGGTGTAGTGCTGCGGTGGTGGCGATGGGTGAGGTGCAGCAGCAATGGAGAAGAGGATGAAGTTCGTTTTTTTTTTCACCTTACAAATAAGTATTTTTATAATTTTATTCAAAAACTCGATGTGAACATGAAAATTAGACATGAGTGTATTTGAATTTTACTTATTTGTATTCTGACCCGCAATAGTAGGTAAAAATATAAATAAGTAAAATTCAAATACACTTATATTCAATTTTCATGTCTAATTTTCATATCTAACTAGAAGAACTTAATTTTATTTTGTTCATGTATCTATGTAAGCTATTAGATATACCACATTGTCCTAAAATGTGGGATCACATATCCACTTCATCTCCATGTGAACAGTTAGCCATGTGTAGGTAAAGAAAATACACCTTGCTAGGGTTAGGGTTTCGTGTTGGCTGGAGAGGAGAGAAATCCACGAAGAGCACGAAATTGATTGATTGATTGAAGAGGGGAGAAGAACAGGTAGGCAATTACTCCAATGACACGTGGCAGAACTCTCAGAATCCGAAAACCGGGTTAGGGTAGCTGGGATTCCAAGAGCCTTCTTGAGTCTTCGAGTTGAGAGAAAGAGTTTCAAGTGTTTAGAGCTTCCAAGAGTCTAAGTGTAATGTCTTGAGAGTCATCCCCTTTTCTTAGAATAGAGAGGCTATTTATAGAGTTTTCCTGGAAAATAGTCACATTCCAGGCACATGTTTTAAGAAAAATTTCCAAAATACCCTTTAATTATGTTTTAAAGGAGAAATTCCAGAAATGCCCTTTAATCATCAAAGTAATGCCCAAATTGCCCTGTTCTTCCAGCCACCAATCCAATCCCTCAATCAATTCCCAAAATGGGTCGCATCCACGAGTCTTCTGCCTTGGAACACGTGGAGACTTCCCCGGGTCTAGTATATTTAATTAGGTCACATAAACCCTAATTTGTACATTTAATTCAATTAGGTCATGTGAACCCTAATATGCACTTGGGCCCACATTTGCCCCCTGCGCGAGAGTCACGATTCCTTGAGAGACGCTCGTGCAAAATACTCCAAGTTTTCAAATGATTTTGTGTAACTCCCCTTGTTCAAGTCTTGAACACAAGAGTTCTAGAAGAGGGAACCCCTAGGGACCAAACCATTAGGGTTAAACCCTGAGGAGGCAAACCCTAGAAGGGCTCTTCCTTGAACCTCTTGGTAGATCATCTGAAAGCTTCCTTATTTTTGTCTAATATTTATCTCCTTATTTTCTGAGAATTAAAACAAGGAAGATCATCAGATATCACTAAATAAAATCCAATAATCAAATCTTAATTTAATTTTTTGGAAACAAAATCTTCCTTTAAAATTTTGTAAAGCAAGATCTTTTTTCCTTTGGAAAACCAAATATTCAATATATATATATATATAATATATATACCAATTTCGAAAATTGTCCATTGATAGGAATAAAATATCAGATATCCAATATATATATTTTTCGAAAATCCATTAAAATACCAAATTTAAATAAATTTTGAAAATATATGTGTTTATTTAAAAAATAAACTCAAGGAGACTTATCTTTATATTGCAAAATCTTCCGCAAGAGGAAAATAAAGATTGCTTCCTTTGCTATTGCAAGCTTGCTGTTTGAATATATATATCTCCCAAGTCACTTAGGCTTTTCTTTTCATCGTGCAAATTTTTTCCTCCTCATTCAAGTCTGAAGATCCCCAAGAAGTCGTCAAGCCAACAGTCTTCAGCTTGGGAACGAGGTAAAAAAAAATAATTTCTTCTTCTCTTTCTTTCAATTTTTTCAGTTTATGTGAGTACTTTCTGCCGAACTTCTTCTTGACTTGCTTCTCCTACGTTTCTTCTCAGGTTATTGTAGCTTTTCTTTTGTCTTCCGAGCCCCGTTACTTGGATTATATCTCGGTAGGGTTCCCTCGAATAATAAAGAAAAACACAATATTTATTGACAAAGAAGCATCCGTTCTGAAAAAATTAATCTGGGGGGCACCAGAATTTCTAAGGTACAAAATATAGTTTTTTTTTTTTTTGCCCTAGGGGGTCGAACCCTAGGGTGGCCGAACCCTAGGGATTTTTTTTTTTTTTTTTTTAGGGAGACCGAACCCTAGGGTGGCCGAACCCTAGGGGGCCGAACCCTAGGGGCCCGAACCCTAGGGAGCGAATCCTAGGAGAAAATTTGAGAAAATTTAAACATTGGGAATCGTGATCGCTGTTTTGACCATAACTTTTGTTCCGTTTGGAGTCTCGGGGCCCATAATATATCAAAACGACCGTATCAACGAGCTCTTCAAAAGTCATCGCCAACGGCCATGACACATACCAAAATAATCCAAAAAATGGCTCCGAAAGATGCATTTTGGCTGTCCGAAGTTTTTTGGAAAAATTTCAAATCTTGTTTTTCTTTCATAATTGTGATTTTGATCCTTCCCTGACTTCATTTCTTCTTATTTTCAGGTATTCTCAAGTGAAAATCTCAAATTCTCCCCCTTGCCATGGTAAGCCCACTCAAGTTCATATGCCTTACTTGACATCCTTAGTATCCTCATGTGGAGTCTTTCTTACTTGTAGGCCTCGTCTACCGGATGTTCTGAAGACTTGAAGACTTCCAGGGTAATTCCCTTCGTCAATGATTGGGGAAAGGCTCCCTTTTTTGGGCCTTTTGACACTTTTTGGGAGCATGTCCGGACTTATGATCGCACAACTTTTCCTGCGCCAGAGAAAGAAGGTCTGTTTCTTTATGTCGCGGCTTGCGGAGGTTGGGACGACTTCCCCCATTCCGGTCGCATTCCCCGCATGTGCATAGAGAAACAAGAATACCCTTTCAGTCCCTTTCGCTTCCTGTCTGACTCATCTAGCCGTCTTCAAGGATGGCAATATTGGACTGACGAGATCCTCGGAAATGTTGAATATAAGGCTATACTAAAGAGCGCGGGCATATATCGCTGCATTCAGCTATGTAAGGATCTACGTATTTAGCAGGATCATGACGCTCTTACTGTGTTGATTTCCCGCTGGTGCTCTTCTTCATGCACATTCGTTACGTTAGAGTATGTCTGCTCCCTTTTCTTTTTCAAATTACGTTCTTATTCTATATCATGCAATCTTCCTGTTGTTGCTTCGGCTTCTTGTAGCCCATCCAGTCTTATTCTATATCATGCAGTCTTCCTGTTGTTGCTTCGGCTTCTTGTAGCCCATCCAGACTGTCTCTTAGGGATACCGAGTGCGTTGCATACTTGATAGAGGCTGTCAAGCGGGCTGGCAATTATACTTCATGATTTCATGGTGACACGATCCTTCCAGACTTCGTCGCGGGTACCTCCTCGAGTTCCTCCCCCAGGATCCTCTGCTGTCAGGGAGATGAGATTTACTTGCTCTAGAGTAAAGCCGAGGATCCTTGTTTTTAGATTGTCGAGAATGATGATGGTAATGATGATGATAATGATGATGATGGTAATGATGATGATGATGATGATGATGATGATGATGATGATATTCCCATTGGATTTCTCATGGATACGGCAAGTGAGGTGGCGACCTCCACTATTTGTGAGCCTCGCTGTCATAACATAACTGTTGTCGAGTCCTCCTCACCTCATGATGATCGTGTCAGTCTTAATGTTGATGATTTCATGTCTGATGTAGGCTTAGGTCTTGTTGTGGTTAGTACAGTTCCATCTTCACGCCCACATATAACGTCTTCTCATGACAGCTTGGAGGGTACTGGTGACACCCATGTTGATGTTGATGCTATTATGGCAGTTAATCCTCCTCCCCCGAGGGGGAATCCTGCGAAACCTATTGTTGATTTCCATCCTCCCCAGAAGGATTCTCCCGAGGCTTCACCTAAAAGGGAGGGTATAGTTGCTAGTTCTTTGGGTGGGGGCATCGATGCTTTACTTTCTTTGCCCGTTGAGGAGCTCGCTTTCTTCATCTTGATTCTGCCACCTCGCCTTTTAATTAGTGACCTCGGCTATCCACCCAACAACAAAGATGTCGTGGAGCTACAGGCATTCTCTAAGCCCGTGATTTGTGCAGCTCCTCTCCCGATGAATATTTTTTCGTGCTGGGCTGGATCTCCTTACTTCTAGGTATGACTTTTTGTAGCTTTTTGTTATTTCCTGTATCAAAGAACTCATTTATATGTCATTTATCATAGTAGAGTTTCTTTAGCATTAGTGATTGTCTTTAACTTGAATTTTTTCCTTAAGACCCAATGTTTAGTATTGAATCATAAGTTATTCAAATTAATACTCCAAGACAACAATATTCATAATAATGAGAGTAAACATGCAATTTTTCGATTTCTCGCAAACTAACACTTGAATCCATACTTTTAAAATCAAAGAATATTCAAGTATAAGTGAAAGTTTGACATTTTTATTAATAATCATATTGCTTTTAACGAAAAGCACACTGTTTCAAAAAAATTTCATAAAGATAATAATAATAGATTTTGCTTTTGTCGGATAAAGCATAACGTTCGCCACTTTTAGAGATAAAGTGTAACTTTCTCGGGTTTGAGGGCTTATAGTCAGGTGCCTCGATTACTTTTAGAGTTGAAAGTATAACTTTGAGGACTTATAGTCAGGTGCCTCGATTACTTTTAAAGTTGAAAGTATAACTTTGAGGACTTATAGTCAGGTGCCTCGATTACTTTTAAAGTTGAAAGTATAACTTTGAGGACTTATAATCAGGTGCCTCGATTACTTTTACAGTTGAAAGTATAACTTTGTGCCTTATCCCTTGGTACGTCGTGCCAATTGTTTGGCGTATAGGGTTTCATAAGGGCTTAAGTTGCATGCCTCGTCACTTGGTCATCCAATTTCTTGGCAAGTGCAATCTACGAGGACTTGACCACCATCGTGGGTGGATTTTTAATTCGTCAATTCTTGTGTCTCCTCCCTTGGTCATCCAATTTCTTGGCAAGGGATACTCTTGAGTACTTCAACCACCATTTTCTAGTGGACCACCATCTTGGGTGATTTTTTTTTTTTTAATTAACATGCTTTTTTCCTTTGTGGTTTGGAAGTGGCTTTTCATACACGGTGCTTTTCTTTTCACAGCTCGATTTCTCCGGCTGCCAGCTTCTCATGGTATATCCTCCGCATACTGTAACAGTCCATAGTGGAATGTCCTGTGTACTGGTGGTACACACAGAAATACGGTCTTCTTTTCATCTCTTCCGTCACCACACATTTAGGCTTTGGAGGTTTCACCACTCTGTGCTCAACCCATTGTTCGTACAGGCCCCTGAATGCCTTCTCACTGCATGTGATAGCCTCTGGAACTGACATCCTGGTATACTTGCCCCCAAGTTTTCCTTTACTTTGTTCAAAATTTCGCTCATTCTTCTCCCTCTTGCCCCCTTGTGGGTTTGACTGAGAGTCAGCCAAAGCCACAGTTGCTGTTCTCTTACCCTTCCATGTAACCATCGCATGGTTGATGGGCACTGTCACGATTCCTCCCAAATCTTGTGCGAAGGATGAGAGGGTTGCAAATGAATCAGAGGCCTTTGTAATGAGATGGGGCTTGAAGGAGTCTAGAGCACCATTGTTGCATATGCTAACCAAGTTCTTCTCTTCAATTGGCTCGACACACTTCTGTGCTTGGGCCCTAAATCTGTCCACATAATCTGACAGCTCCTCATTCGGCTTCTGCTCGAATCGCATCAGTTCTACAATAGTTACCTGTTTCTGCACATAAAAAAATTTCTTAAAAAATTGTAATTTCAGATCATCCCAATCATGGACTGATCCCTTCTCCAAATTGTAGTACCAACTGAAGGCACTATCCGTCAAAGTCTTGTTAAATTCCCTCATCAACAGATTATGATTATTCACCTCATCATAACCCAACCATGGAGACATCGACTCCACGAACCTGGCAATATGCTCCCTAGCATTCCCTTTCTCCCCGTTATACTTTGGGAACTGCGGGGGGTGCTCAATATACCCTGCCGGGTATGGTTGTCTCCATACATGTGTCGGGTAGGGTGGAGTAAAGTCCAACTCTGAAGGTCGGGATGTCTGCTTGCGAAATTGATTGATCACATCGATCATATCATCCTTCGTCACATACTGGCTCGTGGTATGGACTCTTTGAGGGGCTGTGATGTATTGATGCATAGGTGGTGCGTATGGTAAGGAAACTGGCTGGTGTACACTTGCATCCTGCACAGTTTGTATCGGCGTTGCTTGCTGGCTTGTTCGTTGGATGTGGCTCGGGATGGTCGGTATCTGCACTTGTGAAAATGCTGGGAGAGTGGTCGGGATGATGTTGGGCTGAGGTTGACTCACTTCCAATCTGAGTTGTGGTACATCACCGCTGTTTTGGGGCTCCAAGTGGATGATTAGAATCGACTGACTCTCCGTTGTTGGAGGCACAGTCGGATTCTCTTTGTTGTTGCTGTTGTCCTCCACTTCTGCTCGTTCCCCCTGCGAACTTCCTGGGAACATAGCCCTGAAAGTGGGGATTTGCATCAACTGCTGGCGAAAATTCTCCATCTCTTCCTGCTTCCTCTGCATTTCTAACATCATGGCCATCATCATCCCTTGGCCTTCTCGTGCCTCCTGTAATGCCTTGAGCATCTCCATCTGCACGCTCCAGTTACTTCCTCACCTTGCCTTCCTGCGTTTGTCTGTCTGGCGCTGGTTTGTTGTTGATCAGCCATTTGAGGTGATGTTGAGCTTCCTTCCGAAACGTCTTCTAAGATAGGTTGATCAAAATCCAGATTCGCGCTTTGGAGCACTGGATTTACTTGCCTTGAAATCGGATCCGGTGAAGTGATGCTTGTTGTCGGTGAAACTCTTCCCGTAATTCTCCCACTTCGAGTTGTGGGCATACCCTTCACGAATTCTACACCTCCCCAGCAGAGTCGCCAAATAAATGTAGGTAAAGAAAATACACCTTGCTAGGATTAGGGTTTCGTGTTGGCTGGAGAGGAGAGAAATCCACGAAGAGCACGAAATTGATTGATTGATTGATTGAAGAGGGAAGAAGAACAGGTAGGCAATTACTCCAATGACACGTGGCAGAACTCTCAGAATCCGGAAACCGGGTTAGGGTAGCAGGGATTCCAAGAGCCTTCTTGAGTCTTCGAGTTAGAGAAAGAGTTTCAAGTGTTTAGAGCTTCCAAGAGTCCAAGTGTAATGTCTTGAGAGTCATCCCCTTTTCTTAGAATAGAGGGGCTATTTATAGAGTTTTCCTGGAAAATAGTCACATGCCAGACACATGTTTTAAGGAAAATTTCCAAAATACCCTTTAATTATGTTTTAAAGGAGAAATTCCAGAAATGCCCTTTAATCATCAAAGTAATGCCCAAATTGCCCTGTTCTTCTAGCCACCAATCCAATCCATCAATCAATTCCCAAAATGGGTCGCATCCACGAGTCTTCTGCCTTGGAACACGTGGAGACTTCCCCGGGTCTAGTATATTTAATTAGGTCACATAAACCCTAATTTGTACATTTAATTAGGTTTTTTGTAAACCCTAATTTGTACATTTAATTCAATTAGGTCATGTGAACCCTAATATGCACTTGGGCCCACACCATGTAAGGATGGCTGTTAAATAAATTGGATGGAATTCTTCAACTCTACTCGATTGAAATATTTTTGTCCAGCTTTTCTTCAAAGTGAATCTACATTGGTCAAAGGTAAAATTTTGACCTCTATGACCTCACAAATAAGGTTACAAATAACTTGGATTGCTTGCTGGACTAACTCAATGTGTTTAAGTTTAAGTTTAGTGTTATTGAATTTTTTTCTTGTTTTACTTTTTTACTTTTTTTTGAGTTTGTACAATGTGATAGTATGATTAAATTTACTTATGACGGCTTTGGATGTATGGCTCCGTAAAGTTGCGTTCTTATTTTTTTTTTATTTCATTAATTTCTAATCAATTATCAAAATTAATACTCCTTCCGTCCTAAATTAACTGCTTAATTTTGACTTTTTAAAGTCATATTGACTATTTTTAAAACTAATTTTTGTACCATTTTTGTCAAAATATAGGTGAAGAGATTATAACCAAAAGAAAGTATATACAATTTACTACTAATATCAATTTTTATAATGTTAAAAAATATATTTATATATGCTTAAATATTAATTTTAAAAATAGTCAATTTAATTAAAAAAAAGTCAAAACTAAGTAGTTAATTTGAGACGGAGGGAGTATATAAAAAGGGAAAGGGAAAAAACTGAAAAGGACGGCAGTATCACTTGTTGAGACCCTTTCAAAGTGAGAAATTAATCCAATTTTGACTTTTAAGCCTCTCAAAGTAAAAACTCAATTACACTAAAATACCTTGTGATTAGACCTGAGGTGATACTTTAATAGTAGAAGTCTCAAATTTTATTGTACAAAGTTAAAGATTCTAGTTTATCACTTATTAGAAGTCACAATATTTTATAATTAATTAAAACACTACGTATATATGTGTTATTAATTATTTTATTTACAATTTAATTGTGTAAATGTATAAGGATTATTCCACAAAAGAGTTTCATTTTTTTACTTTTTAAAATTAATTTGGAATATCTAATGGTGCGTGATTCATATAAGTTTTGAAAAGAATCAATTTTGTAATTAGTTAGTAGTATATTTTTAGATAGTACTTAATTAATAGTATAATTTAGATGATTTACAATAATTATGATTGTATTAACTAAAATCCAATTAATTCATAAATTTAAAATTTTTGTAAATTGATTTCAGAAGTGTAAATGATAACAGAGTACAACTAATCTGATATTGTAATGTTGATTATGTTATGCACAAATGAAACAACACAAAAATAAATTGCTAGGTGAAATAATAGTTAAGAAATAGACTTTAGAAACATCTTAACACTCTTTATTTATCTTTCATGCTTGATTACAATACAAAGTTTACAAATTGTTTGGAATACATAATTAATGAATAAATTATTGCATTAAATGATGAATGAAATCATGGAAATTAAGTTGATATTTTAGGTTCAACATGGTGGCATGTCCGGTGGTGGTGGCAACATTTTTTCTCCAGAGCGTTTCCCATTTCCTACTATGAATGTCATCTCCATTCCCCAACTTGTGTGACGCTCAAAATGGCAATGCATCAACCACACTCCTGAAAAAAAATAAAGGTTCAAGATTTCATGTCTACAAAATAACAATGATAATGACAATAACAATAACTATTATTATTATAAATAATCGAATAAGACTAAATGACAAATTATACCCCATAGTTTAGAATTGAAATCAATTTTCATCCAAATATTATTTTCAATCAAAACACTCATCTTTGAGCGCTAAATCAATGCACTCTCTGTGTTAGCGTGCAAACTGTTTTCATGCAGAGGGTGCGGATTTTTAAAGCGGTCAAAAGTAAGAGTTCAGCTAATCGAACATAAAGTTTGGAGTGAAAATCGAATTTGACCTTAAATTATAATGTGCAATTTGTAATTTAGTTATCAAATAAATAGGACAAAATTTACCTGGATTGTCTGCTTGGAATCTGATAGCTGTCCAACCATTCCTAGGGACTATAATAGTGTTCATCAGAGGAGGATCGACAAGATTATAACTCAATGGATCTTTGTTTTTGTCAAAATTTCCAATTCCCCATCCGACAACATAAAAACTATATCCATGCAAATGCATGGGATGTTCTATCCCTGCAAGCAAGTTTGTTCCTTGAAAAACAAGTTCCACCGTGGAATTAAATTGAAGCACTCGAACTTCTGTCCCTGGCGTCGGCCTTCGGAGTTCAAAAGGAAGAAAATCCGCCGTATAGTTAAACGGCAAAGGCGGGACACTCGGAAAATTGTCCCCGAATACACCATTGATGCCTCTATAATATGCATCGAGTATGTCAACCTTAGGGGGCAAAAATGAAATATTATTCACACTTGCTGCAAATCGTGAATTATTTGGTCCCAGACATGTACCATTGTCACATGGAAACGTATTGATAGATAATGTAAAATATAATTTTGTACTCATTTTTAGTGGCACATTTATCGGATGATCATTTGTAGCTAAACTTCTGAACCTAGCAGTGAAATTTAATGCTGCATTTGTATCGGTGATGTTTGGAAGATTAGGTAAAGATGGTGGTGAAGATGGAGTGTAGTTTCCTCGATATTCGAGTATGGCTGTGGTGGTAGTGTTGTCGAAATCAGCCCTACCGGCACCAATAAAAACCCTAGCCGCCATGTAATAGCGGTCAAGGGGTTGGTTTGCTTCTAACAAAATGTCTAGGGTTTGGCCCGGGGAAATTGTGATATAATCAGATTTTAGAGGCTTGGAATAAGCAGCATCGGTTCCGACGACTGTGAGGGTATGATTAGCTATCCCAAAGTAGAAAATGTTGTTCATGCCGGCATTGATCATCCGGAGCATGTAGGTCTTGCCATAATCTACTATCAACTTGAATGTATCTGCATTACAAACATAGGTAGATTTTTGTAGTTAATAATATGCAATAACAAAATTCGTACACAAAGGATTATGTTAGAATTGAAACGTCCTCAGTAATAGGTTCATAAAAAGTCCCTTATTAAGCTTATGACCTGTCCTTGATCATGCTTATGACCTAATCTTAATGAAGGACCTGGTTCAGCTTATATATAACATCACGTTCAAATCATCACGTTCGAATCTTATTACGCATCAATAAATATGCTTTAGTTCATAACCAAAAACATATTTATAGTTAATGAAATTACTAAAATTCCTTCAAATAAGATTTCATATCCAAAAAGTCAATAAAATAATTAAAAAAATTTAGTTAGAAAAGTTCCAATATCAAATTTTCAACGCCCAAAATTTCTAGCCATCTAAAATTTTGGGAGAAGGTAGGTGGTGAGGAACATTTCAACGTGAGAGATGGATACTCAATTAATTCACCAAAGTCAAAATGAATTTAGCAATTGATTAGATAAAAACCTGATTTTGAGCATGCGTATAGATCACCAGGTTGACCATTGATAGTTAGGGAATCAGAGACATTTGGGTCTCCTCCTGTCCTAAGGAACTCATCCAGAACTTCTTGTACATCACTTTTCCACCAATCCCCTGCATTTCAGTTCAAAATCATCATATATTAGCGTAAATATAAATAAAAGTGATTGATATTTTCAAATCAAAAATACTGTCAGAATAATAAGTGTCATGTAACGTGTTATATGTTATTAGAATAATTACAATAGTATCACTAAATATATATACTTTTTGGTATCATCATTTTTGTTTTAACAATATCAACCGTCTAGTTTATTTGAGACTCATTTTACGAAGTGAACATATGTTAGTTATAGGATTGAAATTATTTAGTCATGTACATATGTGGTAACAAGAATTTGATACCTAATATGATAGGTACTTCATTGTCAGGCTTAGGGAATGGATAATTTGTTCCATTTTTAGGGTAAATAATGATAGCTCCGTGGACAGTTGCTCGAGACCAGTCGCTGTGAGCATGCCACCAAAGTGTTCCTTCCTCGTCGGATAATACAATCTTTTGGCTAAACTTTGCTCCTGGTTGAATAGGGCACTGTGTTATCATCTCCGGACCGTCGCTCCATGGATTCCTTGGCTGTTTCACTCCGTGCCTGCATAAGACTTATTTAATTTAGTACTACCTCCCCTGGTTCTAAAATGATAGATACATTTTAAAACGATCACTTTTAATAATTATTATATTTTTAAATGTGCCTTTATTATTAGTTAAGAATTTAATATTAATATTGCGATGCAAGAAATGGTAGTAAAAAGAGTTATGAAAAATAGAAATATCATGTTATTTTATTATGTGTACATCTTATTTTGGGAACACGCTAATTAAAGAAAAAATATCTTTAATTATGGAATAAAAAAAGTATTAATTACTCGGTCCATATTAAATTCTTATTATGGAATGCACATGCATAAACAAAAAACTATGTAATTTAAATATTAATTCAAAGACTAAATATGTTGTTGAAAAAAATTAAGAAAGGCTATATATGGCCAAATGTGTATTTGGTAAACTTTCACGTACAAAGTATTTAAATAAATTTAAGTAAAAACTAATCTTTTCAAAAAGTCAAATATTAAAAATGACAATTTTTTTCACATCATGTATAATTTTCTCTCGTACCAGTGAATGGTGATATTTTGGGTGCCATTGTTGCGAACATCCACGATGATCGTATCACCTCTTTCAGCATAGAGGGTCGGACCAGGAAATTGTCCATTAACGGTCAAAATGTTCTTGGTGCTACAAAGTCTTGTATAAGGAGCTTCTTTCACCTGCAAATAATTATAATATTATAACTACTTTTATATATCCTACCGAATAAAACTATCATATACGAAGAATAAATGTAAAATACAAATAAATGACTCACACATTGTTGTGTTAATAACATAGGTTGTTGATATTGTAAGAGCAAAAATTACATATGTTGACAAACTTATATTTAGCTAAACTTTTACTTAATTATTAGCCACGTTTAATATCTTAAGCTGATAACATTATTTTTGTTCAAATAATATCAACCGCATAAATATATTGCTAAAAATAATCTAAAAGTTTAATCAAATTATTTATATACATACCACAAACGTTGTATGACGAACTAGAGCGTCAGAGAAAAATGCACTAATAAAAAACAAAAAGCCGAAAAACTGAAGTACAAAAATTTTCATATTGAACCAAATTGTTTTTTCTTTCCAATTTTCCTTCAATAACTTCTCAATGAAATTTACAGGAATTCCTAGTAAGGTATTTATAGGGGAGATAGTGGCATTAACTTAATCAACAATTAATCTAATTGAAACGTGTTTTTTTTTCCGTTTATAACACTAATTCAAATTTGGGGTCCATGTATTTTACGTATGAAAACATTAAACGTGCAGTTATTCTTCTTTTCTACTGTAATTGTTTTGAATATTTTGATTGCGACTTCCCTTGTAATATATTCAGAGGCTATAATCAGTTAGGTAAGAATGCGTCAGGCAAGACTACGCGGTTCGTTAGTAGAAAATTCTTACAAGTCTGCAATTTTTTACATAAGTTATATATGCATGCATTTGGACAGGTGATAATTAAGTAAAAAAAAAGGTTTATTTTACACTTTTTTTTATAAAAAAAAAACACTCAAGCTCTTTCAAAGGAGAAGAAGAGAGACCGTGCATAACCATGAAATACATATATTTATCTAAAATTTAATTAATTTAATGCAAAAGTTTTAAGTCATTAAATCTTAGAACTCGTGTATAGTAGTGATCACAATCTTCTAATTGCATTCAAAATTTCATTATTGTCCTATATTGTCATTTACAAAACTAAAAATTCATTACTTTTAACGTTAAATAGAGAATAAAATTACATCTTTAATATTTTTAAAATTTTGTAGATAAATGTAACTATTTTTATGAAATGGAGGAAATATCTTTTTAGTATACACTCACTTGTGATAGGATGAGAATTTGATGTATCCACTCTAAATAACTAAGTCCTTGAGAATTTTTGTGAATCGTGTCTGTTATATATATATTTCAATCTAGTGTATTATTATTGTAAAGAAATGTAGCCCAGATCATGTAATGCGACAGACTAGCATGTTCTTGTATGAATTAATGTCTTCTATCTTAGTAGATATTTAGGGTTTTTTATTTGGAAAACACAATGTCGGTGGCTGTCATTTTTAATTTATTTCATTCCGGTGGACACGGTAACTCTCAGAAAATAATATGTCTCGGCCTGAGAAATGTGATGAACATAAATAATTAATGCAAGGTACAGATAAACCAAAAAGATAAAGCGGCATAATGATATAAATTCATTTAATTTTTAAAACAATTTTTATAATTAGTAATGCTTTCAAGATTATTTAATTTCAATAGTCACAATTATGTTATTTAAGACTAATCAAACTAGCTCATAATACTTTTAAATTTTCGTAATTAACTTTAAAAAATAAAAACGATACTTTTTTTTTCTGTGGAATGGAGATTATAACCTAGATAGACTACCTAAGTAGTTGGCAATAATAATCTAAACAATTAATTCCATTAATAAAGATTAAATAATTGGAGATTATAACCCAGATAAACTACCTAACTAAGTAGCTGGAAATAATAATTTAAACAATTAATTCCGTGAATAAAGATTAAATAATCTCTCTCAACAATTATGTCATCTCCATTTATTAATCCTTAATAAATTCATATAATACTAAGTTTTAGTTTTTCAAAAACTTTACCTTTAAAAAAGACAGTTAATGTTGGAGCTAAAATAATAATGTCGGAATAAATTAAATGTACATGTAACTATATCACTTTTGTAATTGTTCAAATAACATTTAACATTTTAAGTAAGATGTATTTATTTGACAATATCATTTTAATCTCACAATATCAATCCATTCAAAATGCCAAAAAGAGCTTTTTTCACTTTAGTGGAACAAACACAGTAACCTTGATAAACTACCTAACTAAGTAGTTGACAATAATAATAATAATAAACATTCCCAAGTTTGGTAAGCGATATATTTATTAAAAGATCTCTTTTGACATTTATGTCTCTATCTATTAGTTATTTTATTTTCAACTCTTGGAATCATTAAGAATTTTTTGACTTGCGCAAGGTAAACAAAATTTTCCTTCTCTCCTTCCACCAAAGAATAGTCTTAGTTTTATCTGGATTTTGAACCAGACAGCACAAAACAGTTGTATGGATATGACCATTTCTGGGTGGCCGTGATTTACGTTTATTCCCTTGAGTAACCCACAGTTTCAAGTTGGTTTGTTTCCTCGTATTTCAGTTTCTAAACAATAAATTTATCACTTTTGCATTATTTTTGCCCAAAGTTTATACAGGTACCGACAGTACGCATCAATTGGACAAAAATCGACATATTTTTGTCCTAATACAAATCTTTGGAATTGATATAGACTCACCAACTTTGTGCAAAACGCGGACGACATAAATAATGATTTATTTAACAGCACATATGTAGATACAATTTTCAAATCTTTGTCGCTTAAGTCATCGTCTCATGGTCAAATGGTTTAGTCGGATATGTGAATACAGTTAACTCATCATCAATATGAGATTGGGGACCGACGACCTCATTCTTACTTAAACGGTTGTGCTTCATTGAGACAATATCGTCAAAATACAATGAGCAGAAGTTGACAAGTTCTTCCTCCGTATAGCGTTGAGCAATAGAACCCTCGACATGAGCTTTGTTTTTCACTTTCTGCTTTAATCGACGCATATACCTACAATAATTGCATATATTATGAATATTATTAATATGAGTATTTAATATGCTCAACAGATAGCAATTTGTAGATTATATTACCTCTCAAAAGGATACATCCATCGATATTTCACCGGTCCGCCAAGTTTAAGTTCATACGGTAGATGAATAGGCAGATGTTCCATCGAGTCAGATCCTTGGAGAGAATACCATTTTGAGCTTGCAAATGGTAAGCACAATATTATTCTCCATCTGATCCACATCACTATACCTTATTACAGTTCAGCATAAATCCCGAAAGAAATTTGAAAGTTCGGTCAATGCATCCAACACTTTTCTGGGTAACATCTCACGAAATGCAATTGACATTAACTTTTGCATGAATACATAACAATCGTGACTTTTGAACCCATTAATCTTCAACTGCTCAACATTAGTGCAACGAGATATGTTAGAAGCATATCCATTTAGGAGCTTCAACCCACTAACCCACTTGCACACGTCTTCAACTTGCTGCTTGGTAAGACAAAATGGAGCTTTAGGTTTTGTATTGTTAGCGCGAAGCCACAATTTCGGCCTGATGTTCAGTGCCTCCAAATCTTTTCGTGCATTGTCATTATCTTTTGTTTTACCACTCGCATCTAACACGGTGTAAAACAAATTCTCGAAAACATTCTTTTCTATATGCATGACATCTATACAATGACGTATTGAAAGTGTGACCCAGCACGGCAACTCAAACCATATGGGAGTGTGTCCGATTTATGAGTCTTCTCGTACCCGAATGCTTTTATTTTATTGTGCCCCTTTCTTAGCGGTAGAAATGTTAGATCGTTCAGCCAGGCCAAGACCTCGTTGTCCGATAGTTGACCAACAACCCCTTTCTTCTCTGTCTTTCTATTAAACTGTGCATACATCTTTCTATAATTGTGATCAACAGGCAAGAATGTACGAGCTGTTCTAAAGAAACTATATTTTTGCCCATGCTGCAACTGAGTTCCTTGCATATAGCACATTATACCTTATCTTTGTTCGTCCCATAGTATAACATGCAATCCTGCTCACAAGTATCGATCTTCTGATACCCCATATTCAAGCCCTTTACCATCTTCTTCACTTCGTAATAATTCGCGGGCAAAGTATGATCCTTGGGTAAGAACTCGCTGATAAGAGAGAGCAAGTCATTGACACCTCTCTCACTGCAGTCATGCTCATTCTTGAAGTGTAAGAGCTTAGTCACTGCAAATAGCCTAGTGTGCTGATCATTTTCGGGATACAATAGGACCCCCGATTCAGATAGCATCTTGTAAAATGCAGCAGCTGTATCATTTGGCTCTTGCTGAGCACTGCCTGAAGAATGCTCGTTTTCAGCCCAATTTATATTTTTAGGCCCATAAGCATCGACTAACATCTCCACGACATCATAGTTATCGTTGTTTGAATCCCCATGAACTGGTTGGTCTACACAGTCGGTCAGTTCCCTCAACTCAGCTGATTCCCCGTGATGGATCCATACGGAATACCCATCCACAAAACCACGAGAAAATAAGTCGTATTTAATCTCGTCGACTTTCTTCTAGATCAGGTTTTTACACTTGAGACACGGGCATCTCATCTTTCCGTTCGGATCATCAGCATATCCTATGGCTTTGTCCAGAAAATAGCACACCTCTTCACGGTAAGCTTCCACTAATCCCCTCCCATTAATGGGTATTCTACGGTACATCCAACTCCGGTCGGCTGACATATTTAACCGAACAAAAGACACATTCAGAGTAAGGATATTCATGTATGTGGTCCATACATGAATTATATTTTTCTAGTATCTCCACTCTACAGGGGTGAGACTTATATCCCGTTCCTGGATGCGTCTCCTCACTAGTGCCAACACGTTGAGCACGTTTCTTTCTGTTTCAAGAAAATTTCGGCAGCACCTCCCCATGGTCTCCAAGTACACGAAATAGACTAAGATAACTTAATCTAAGTATGCACTCGAAGAACATGTAGCTGAAAAATCCTCAAAACAATAAAAAAAACGTACTCAACTCATTGGCACCAGCCTAAGTGAGAGACATAACATCCAGTAACAGTCCCAAACTGGGGACCATTCGACATTCACTCCTAATAAATGAATGTCAAACGGGTTTCTAAGCTCCAAACTATACTAAATACACATGTATATATACAGTTTATTGCAACTGTGGAAAACTAAGCAAATGCTACTTAGTTTGTATTTCCAATAATAAACTAAGTAAATGCTACTCAGTTTAATATTAGTACTATCATTTGAATATATTATACTATTTGTACTTTATTATATGTATTAGTGGAACTAAGTAAATGCTACTTAGTTTATTATATTATATTGTATATTGTATTATAATTCTTTATTTTATTTCCTCATTTAATTTATTTTAATTTATTTTAATTAATTTAAAATAATGTAATTTATATTAATTTAATATCATTTATCTAATTACTTTAATTTATTGTAGTATATTTAATTTATTTTATTTTATTTTATTATACTCATTTTTTTTTATATTTTATTTTTATTTAATTTAATTTAACTTATTTTATATTATTTTAATATTTTTCATTTTATTTTGTATTATTATATATATAATATTATATAATTTAAATTAAACTAATTTAATTCTCTTTAATTAATTAATTAATTTTATTTTGTATTATTTAATTTAATTTAATTTATTTATTTTATATATTTTATTTTATTTTATTTATTTTATTTTGTATTATATTATATTATATTAAGTAATTTACTTTGTTTTAATTTATTCCACTTAATTTATATTTTATTATATTATATTATTTAATCTAATTTACTTTAGTTTGATTTAATTTAATATTAAAATTTAAATTATATTATTTTGTATTATATTATATATTATATCATATTATTTGATTAAATTTAGTTTAATTTACTTGTAGTAAATTAAGTTAAATTAAATTATTTTATTTTCTTTTCTTTTATATTACATTATCTTATATTATATTATTTAAAATTAGTTTACCTTGTTATATTATTTTATTTTATTTAGTAATGCAGAACTACGTAAATGCTACTTAGTTCAGTTTATTTTATTAGTATGAAACTAAGTAAATGCTACTTAATTTCTTTTAATATTGGGAAATTAATTAAATATAATATATTAATACATGCAGGGCCCACATATTTTGCAATTGAATAATTCTGACAGAAATTCCGTCTGAAATTCCGTCGGAAAAAGCAAATATACCAAAACAGATTTTGCAATTGAAACAGATATCCCAAATTGAAGCATCAGGCAGGATATATATATATATATATATATATATATATATATATATATATATATATATATTCAATGCACAAATATATAACCCAAATTGAACAAATTAAACCTTTTCAGTATCACAAATCAAAATATGAACATATAATGTAATTGCACAAATTAAATTTGGGCAATGAATATATACTGCCAAATCAAATTATGAACACTGACAAATCAAATTATTAACATATACTGTAATTATGAAAGATTCAGTACTGTAATTGCACATATATATACTGTAATTGCACACAATAAACCCAAATTGAAGCAATTCTAAGATTCATTGCACAAATGTATAACCCAAATTGAAACTATAACATTGAAACCCAACTTGATAATCCAATTCAAACTCGGCAGACAAAGATAAAATAACGAATTCAAACCCAACTAGATAAAATTGAAATAACGATTTTTTGGGGAAAAATTAAACCCAACACACGCACACAATTAACCTTGAATATTAATAGAGACAGAGATAGAGAGAGGAGATGAGGTGACCGGCAGCAGAATGACGGTAGGACGCAGCAGCGGCAGCGACAGCAGAACGAAGGTGGGATGCGACAGCGACAACGACAGCGAAGGCAGAACAGAGGTGGGACGAGGCGCCGGCTACTGAGATATAGAGGGATGGCAAAGAGAGAGAGAGAGAGGGATGGCAAAGAGGGATGAGAGAGAGAGAAGGCTAATGTTTTGATAGAGTGCGACGGCTGAAATGAAATGATATTCAGTAGGGTAAATAGGTATTTTTGACAGAATGTCCGTCGAAATTAGGTTATTTTCGACGAAAATTCCGTCGAGAATAAACTAATCCGTCGAAACTAAATTTGGCGCTGGCGGGAGATATTGGCACCCAGCTGCACGTGTTATCTTCGATGGAATTTTGTCGAAATTAATGTACTTACGAGGGAATTATCTTCGACGAAATATTCTGTCGGAATTAACTTATATTCGACGGAAATGGATCAGTCGAAAATATTTTCCTCGGAATTAAGGCATTTTCTTGTAGTGCATCCTAATGGGGTATGCACACATGAACCCCCAATCAAACAGAAATTGCTTAAACAAATAAAATTGAATAAACTACTACCACAAAAGTCCATTAAAACCACCAATCCTGAGATACAATTCAAACGAATTCTAGCTAAGCACTTTTATACATACAAAAAAATATTCATAATGAAAAAGTATGTTAAACATCCTAAGAATCTAAATTTGAGAATAGATTTAGACTACTTACAAATAGATAAGAATCGAGAATCTCATGGGAAGAAGTTGTAGCAGAGGGACACCGTGATTATAGAAGAGGGAGAAACCACTAATAAGAAAAACTACCTTAGTCTGGCTTGAGTGAAATTTGGGGTGCATAATTATGCTACTGCTTTAAGAGAAAAATTAGGCAGGACAGAGTGAGCGAGAATGAAATTGTGGGAGGCAATTAACCAAAAACTTATTTTAAAATATTTTACTTTTTGACTTGAAGATAATGTAAAAAATTTGCCACCAATAACTAAAATAATTACTAGCAAGTTAAAATTTTGTCATACATTATTAAGTATTGGTGACGGAAGCACGTACACTTCTGTTGCTAAAAATATTTGGCAGAATAATAATAAATTGGTACCACATAATTGGTGACAAATTTAGTGTCAAACTCAACCTTTTGTCATTACATGAATACTTTATTAAGAATTTAATGGCGAACTATAAATTGTCACCACTGACTAATAATGTGATTCAGTGACAAAATACTATTTGTCACAAAAATTTTTGCCACAGATTCTCATTTTTTTGTAGTGTTTATTTTATACGATTTGACCGTATTTTTATACGGTTTGACTTCATTAAAAAACACAATTAATTAATACTCTTTTTACAAGATACCCAAGGATCGACATATTTACACTTATAAAGTCATCCTCTAGCAAACATTCATATATAAAATGAGCAAAATACAGATTAATGAAAATATAATTGGAGGAAGATATACTAACTGAGATCACCGTTGCGCTTGGTGAAGCTACAATCGAAGTAACAAGATGTGACGTCCTGGAACTTAGCCTTGCCAAAAAGGATGTCTTCACAAAGGGATCGATTTGAGCTGAGAGATGACAGTGTCTCTAGTGGTGTTGCTAATAACTCGACCTTTTGGATCCTTCCAGGAGTCTTACGTCGAGAGCCTTGGTGCATTATGAGTATGTAAGAAGCCTTAACTTTGTTCGATACGGTTGATGATGATATTTTATTCTTTCTTTCTTCTTTTTTTTTCTGTTTCTCCTTCCAATCTGCAGATGAGACCGACATCTTCTTTCTCTTAATTCCGATCACGCTCTATCTTTACTGATATTAATTTATCTCTTTCTCTATCTCTGTATAAATGGGAGGAGAGAGAGAATTACAAGTGTACATAAAGGGAGATGAAAAGTGAAAGTAAATAATGGTTAATATATAAATCGCATTTTGATAATATATATATATATATATATATATATATATATATATATATATATATATACGGTAATAATTAGTATTTTTTTTCAATGCAGTCAAACCGTAATTAACTACGGTCAAATTATATAAAATAAATCGTGGTCAAATCTGGAATTTCGGTCAATTTCTACGGGAGATTGATTTTGAGGTGAAAATTTTAAGCAATTTGATAATTTATGTAGCAATTTGTAAGCCTGATTTTTTTAGGTGCCAAATTATGAATTTGACAAAATTTAATGTAACAAAAGTATATTTAGCCCATTCCATAATGCTTAGTTGTCTGTCAAATGCTAGCATGAACGCGACTTTAGGGCTTGAGCATGATGATGATTATCTTTCTCACTGTTTCACACCTAAAGAGTTTGTTTCTATTTCTTTTTATGTTAGTATAAAACGACGTAATGTGCTTAAATTTTTCATTATAATTTGATTATCATGTCATTGTTACCAAGTTAAACAATCAATATATTTAAAGATAAATATGAAACTTTACTACAAAAGGAAAGGATAATTAAACATGGGACAAAATATATTTTTTAAATTAGTGAATTTTACGAATGAACCTCTTTTTAATTATAGAAATGAAGAGAGTATTATTTAGTACAAGTAATAACTAAATTACTTATAACTAACGGAAGTTCCAAATATTTTAAAAAGTAATAATTATAGTTGATCAAGAGGAATTTGCACTTGGTTCATGTGTGCGATCCATAAAAAAAATACATGGACCCCATATATGACTAAGAGATGCAGAAAAAAAAAATCACGTTTAAATAAAGCTTGTTATTTACGTTAATGCATTTTTGTCCCCTATAAATTAATACCTAAGTAAGCTCACGTTCATGGAATCAAACAAGTAATTTCTTTTTCAAGTTAAATTTTTTAATGAGTGAGAATCCACTCAACATAATCAACAATTAATCTAACACTGATTCAAATTTGGGTTCCATGTATTTGACGTATCAAAACATTAAACAATTGCAGTTATTCTTCTTTTCGACTATAGTTTTTTTTGAATATTCTGATTGTGACTTTGCTTATACTATATCCAGAGGCTATAATCAGATCAAGAATGTCAGGCAAGACTACTAGTTTGATGAGTTGAAAATTCTTACATGTCTGCAATTTTATATGATTTTTTCATGAAATTCTTCCTTTTAACTAGGCCCCACATTATATAAATTGAAAAAAAAAAATCAATTTGCCTTGCTATTAATATATAAGTTGTCCATGTTATTGGAACTCTTTGATCACTATATTAGAATTTCAATGCATGTAGAATATAACGCCAAAATTATACTCATACTAAATTGTTATTAGTTGTGCAAATTTCAACTTGTGGAACATGCATAATGTTTAGCTGTCTATGAGCTTGGGTACTTTCTTACTCATCAGTCAATTCAAATCATGAAACACCCCGTCAGTATTGCCGCCATGCATGAACTATAGTCTATATCTCTCTCTCTCTCAATAATAACAATAATACCTAGTGCAGACTGTTTTAAGATTTCCTGCAAAGTTTTGGTGATCAAGCAGTGTTTGAATTTTATATGTTCAATGTTTTACAAATGACAAAAATACAAAATTGTACACGAGTTTATCGCTTTATGAAAATAAACTCATAAATCTCCTGTAAAATACGGACGCTATGGATAATAATTTATTATATTATTAAATGTATGATAAATACTTAATTAGGATAATGAAAAAGATAGTTGTAGTTACTAGATTATTAAATATTTATTTAGAAATATATTATATATTATATATTATAGGTAATTCCTTCGATCAGTTACGAAATTAAACATTTGAATACAATGCAGATTTATTCGGTTTTAATTATGAAAAAAATAATTATTTTAATTTTATTTAAGTTTGTAATGAATTCCATCTTAGTGCTTAATTATATTGACAAAATTTACATGAACTTCTAATCCGAGTAGAACTATAAACTCAAGCTTTATTATTTTAATTTAGTTATGACAATTAGCTAATAATGAATCTATATAATATTTCAATTAATTTTATAGTTATTATATTCTCGAAAAGTTCACATGTATTAATAATATAATTAGTAGTGTGATTTGATAAAATTTTAATGAATTTATTTTAGTTAGAAAATTAATTTAATAATAAAATTTACAACTGATATTAATATAATTAAACCGCGCAATATGTTAAGAGATTTTTTTCTATATTTTAATAAAATCGTAATAACAAAATTATACTACATAAAATTTGTTAAAATATATTACTTTACACAAAAAAAATTAGATAAAATAACTTGTAATAAAATTGATTGAATCAAAAATAAAAATTCTTTTAGATGTTCATTTTCCAATATATATATAAAACTTCTCTTTCCCTAACATGAGGGTTGGGGTTCATTTTGAATACTTTATAAATTTGGATAGTATTTATTTGTCACAAATTTGGATACTACTTATACTAATTTGAATAAGAAAGTAAACGGTTGAACTAAAAAATTTTAAAACCAAAAATTTGTTAAACAAAAAATTAGTGAAACTAAATATGTACTTTTAATTATACTCGTTCGGTGTCCCGTGCCAAGCACAGGATTTACAATTGTATTTTATTTATTGATTATAATTTATTTTACTAAATTTTTTTTAATATTAACCAAGTAATGGGAGTGTGATGCTATGAATAATAGTGAAAAATAATGACAAATTAAAACCATTATGTCACTTTATTATTTTAAAGTAAAAATATATTTTTAATTTTAGACTAAATTAAAAGGAAAACTGTATCCATACTTTTAAAACATATATAAAGTGAGTTTGAAATATTATTTTAATCATTATTTATTAAAATAGTTAACCATATAATCTCACTGAACAATGGTATTCATATTGGTTGTTAGTGTTTATTGTTTAATAAAACACCTTGGCTTATCAAGACAAAAAAAAAAAAAGAAAAAAAAGAAAAAGAGAATAATTAAAAGAGGATTCTAAATGAATATTTAATACATTTATGGTTTCCTATAAAGAAGGGATCAAATACAATTAAATGTCTACACAAAGAAAAAACTATCAATTGACATATACATTGAATTAATTGCCTACAAAGAGAGGAAACCATCCAACAATTCTCATATAGATCTTATGTGATAACACAAATATAATAATAAAAAAAATAAAAATATCAGTCAATTAAATCTAAGTATAATTTTATGAGTCAACTTAATTCAAAAGTGAATCTATTAATTCTCATATAGGTTTTATGAGATAATACAAATATAATAATAATAAAAATACCAATCGATTAAATACAAGTATAACTTTATGAGTCAACTCATTTCAATACCAATTAAAATATTTCAGTTAATTTTCATACAATACAATGTTATTTGTGCTATTATAATAATTTAATTATATGGTTTATATAGTATTCGACTTTACAGTATAACAACCGCTAACTTGTGATACAATTAATATTGTAATATTATAATTTGGGTTAGTTTTGTACTGTTAGTTATACCTTAAAAAATCTGATCTTACATTAATAATTATATTTTGATGGAGAAATTCGCTAATTAATCAACTAAAAGACGAAAACATATACGGGCACAAAATGACATGGAAAAGTTTTGCATTTTAATGTTTCGACGGAACAAGGAAGAAAGACTATACCAAAGTTAGTAAAATTTACAATAAAACTCTATTATAGCAAACTGAGTACGTAAAATTGAAAAAGTTCAAATTGCCATGCCATTAACATATGACAAGAGTCTGGTTTATTGGTTAATTGACCAATATTCCTTACATTACTAATGTTATGTAGTAGCATTTCTTAATCATATTTAAAAATAAATAATACTCCTCCCGCCCTAAAATAAAGTTTGGTTTTGACTTTTTTGTTCAAGTTGACCATTTTTAAATTTAATTTTGATATTATTTTTGACAAAAATATAGATGAATGGATTGTGGCCATAAGAAGCTAGATACAATTTACTAGTAATCTCAATATTTTTATAACTTCAAAAATATATTAATGCTCAATTATTAATTTTAGAAATAGTCAATTCAAAACATGAAATTTTATGTCATGATACATGTTTTTGAACATGAAATTTTAAAGTACAATAATTAACAATGCTATATATCCGAGCCATGTTATTATGCTTACTTGCATACAAGTAGGCATATTTTAACAATTTCTCATGTTATTGACATTAACTCTACCGGTTGCAACTGTTAGCGACGAAAGGTTATTTTCTGCCATGAATTTTGTTAAGGATAAGACACAAATTGATTTGGTACTTGTATGTTGATTTATATTAAAATATAATATTTTTGTTTATGTTGGCGACGAGATAATTATACAATATTTTCAAGGAATGAAGGCTTTGCGAATAATTTTGCAAATGCTCATTTTATTTGAATTTAAGTTGTTTTATAAAATATTTAATTTTAATATATTTTTTCACGTTAATTAATATGGTACTAAGTTTGAGTTTTGTTTATATTGTATTTTTGTTTTATTTTTATAATATTTGTAATCTCACTCACTTAAAATCTTGGATCCGCCGCTGATATGACTTCTTTATTTCTGCGATGGAAAGTTCAATATATAGGAATCATGCACATTTTCAATACACGTATGTTATTTGTTGTAAATTCAACTCTTGTAACATGCATGTACTAGTTCTGTGTTGTCATTGGCATGAAAAATCAGCTTAATTCCATAATACTTAGGTGTCTGTCAAATGCTGGTATGGACATGACTTTGAGGCTAGAGCATGATGATGATTTTTATGATCACTCCCACCGTCTCACACAAATTAAGAGTTTGTTTTCATTTCTTTTAAATGTTAAGTATAAAATGACACAATGTCCTTAAAATTTTTACTACAATCCAATTATTATATTATCATTTTCAAATTAAACAACCAATATATTTAAAGATAAATATGAAACTTTACTAAAAAAGTAAGATAAAGACGAGACAAATTATATCCTTTAAATTAGTAAATTTTACAAATTACTGAACCTCTTTTTAATTATGGAAATGGAGGTTTAATTTTATCCATGCTCAAAATCAGGTTTACTTTTATCTACTGATCAGCTGGCATGAAACAATTGTAATTTTATTATTTGTTTATCTTATATTAGATAATACTCAATTCATTTCAAAATATATAATCAAATTTGACTTTTATAAGCCAAAAAACATGTATGAGGTTACAAACATAAGACTGTTATTATTTACATAATTTATTTCATAATTGTATCATCTAAAAGTAAAAAATTTAAATTTTAAAATATCTCAACTTCATTTCAAAAACGGCAATATTAATTTGCAATAGAGCTTGAAGTGTCATGTCTTCTAATCGACTAATGATGTGCATCTAGAATTTCTTAGTCACTTGGTTTGGTGTTGTCTCAACTTGATTTTTGATGTTGTAATTGTTATTAATTTGGAGATTATTAACGACGAAATAAACCAATTTTAAACATATAAAAGCTCTGAAATATTATTTTCGAGCGCTAGAACGAAATCCGTTCTTACCACAAACTTTTAATAATATGGTTGTGATCTGTCATTACGTGCGACTATCTCCACTATAGAAAGAAAAAGAAAACAAGGATCAAATCCACTAGTAAATACTAGAAACAAAATGAGTTTTCTACATACGAATCGTTATTGGAGGGTGGGGGGACTCATTACTTCAATTGAGATAATGAAAAATCATTTCATCTTTTTAGTTGGAACTTTACTTTTTAGATGAAAATTTAGGCGGTTCTCTAAAAAAGATAGCGAAAAAAATTATACCTAGAGTTGAGATTAAGAGGAATGTATAAATCAATGTTTCCATAAATTCAATCATTTTTTCTTTTTTAGTGCACAATTAATGCGTAACTGTTAGTGCATATTGAAATACTCTACATATTTAATTACCGAATCATGCTATGTTTGTAATGCAGACACATTCAAGCTGATAGTAGACTATGGCAAGACTTACATGCTCCGAATGATCAATGCCGGCATGAACAACATTTTCTTCTTCGCCATAAACAACCATAAGCTCACAGAGTCGCCGTAATCGGAACCAATGCTGCCTATTCCAAGCCTCTCCAATCTAATTACATCACAATTTCCCAATGCCAAACCCTAGACATTTAGTTGGAAGCAAATCAACCTCTAGAACATATATCTTGATCACTATTACATGGTTGCCGGGGTTTTTAATGGTTTGGGAAATGCTCTTTTCCACAACACTACCGCTACAGCCATACTCGAAATCCGAAGGCCAACGCATGGGACAGAAGTTAAGAGTGCTTAAATTTAACTCTACAGTGGAACTTGTTTACCAAGGAACAAACTTGCTTTCAGGGATAGAACATATATCCCATGCATTTGCATGGATATTGTTTTTACGTTGTTGGTTGGGGAATTGGAAATTTCGACAAAGAGAAAGATCCTATGAGATATAATCTTTTTGATCCTCCTCTAATGAACACTATTACAGTCCCTAGGAATGGCTGGACAACTATCAGATTCAAGACAGATAACCCCGATACGTTTGTTAGTCTTATTAATTTAATTATTTATTTGATTAATAAATTATAGGCTGAATTGTAAATGTGTAATTCCAAGTTATCACCCAATTTCAGTTTAGCTTTTTAAGTGGCAAAAATCTCAATTGAATCCTTCAAGTGATCAATTTGATCCAATTGATTCCTTTATGACAAAAATTTCAATTGAGTCGAAGTCAACGTTAGTTCTCAATTTAATGAAATTGGTCACTTATTTGAAGGATCCAATTGAGATTTTTATAACTTAAAGAATCAAATTAAGATTGAACGGTAACTTGGAGGGATACCTAATTTTGCAATTAGATCTTAGTTATATTTTTTTTAAAAAAATATTATTTTGTACTAATGGCATGTTGATTTTTTTATTCTTCAGGAGTGTGGTTGATGCATTGTCATTTTGAGCGTCACATAAGTTGGGGAATGGGGATGACATTTATTGTAGAAAATGGAAAACACTAGAGAAAAGATGCAACCGCCACCTCCAGATATGCCGCCATGTTGAAGCTAATTGAACAATTCTTTTCATGAAATTGTTCATAATGCAAACATTAATTACCAACTTTCTATTGATAGCTACTGTTGAGCCGAAGTGGATGCACTATTTATAACTACTATTGTTTTAGGGTTTGAGGGTAGGTTTCATGTCCTCTCAATCCATTGTGATAATTATAAATAAAGAAATTATAATAAAAATAAATAATTGCAGTTATAATTAATTGGTTTAATTTGTGATATTTTCATACAAATTAAATATGTTTTCAAAATTTAAAATAATTTTTTCAGATTTATAAACATCAAAGGCTAAAAATTCATAAAATTTATGACATTTTTACCCCTTGTTGTTTAATAAAAATGCAATAAGCCATTTAAAATTACTGTTTTTAATTATACATAAGCACTAATTGGCTTAATCAGAATTCTACGTCATCAATTTATGAAGTGTCATGTTCAATTGAATGTAAGTGGATAATAATTAAATGTTCAATTATCTGATTGCAAAAATTAAAAGGAGATCACCGAAGTGAAAAAATATCAATAATTTTAAATAATAATTTATATTTTAAATATAATTTTTTAGGTGGAGAGCGTTATCGGTAGAAAATGAATTTTATGGTTGTTCATCGCCTTGCAAGAGAAAAAGTCTTGGCTAGTATATCGTAGAATCGCAGTACAATGTAGACGGCTTGAAGTTATCTTGTGAACTTTTATGTGTTTTTTATTTGTACAATTTGTTCACTGTTCTGTATGCTAACTTGTACAATGTAGATGGTTTGAAGTTATCAAATCATTTGTGCGTACTGTTGTTTTCATCTATTATTCTACTCTGTATATTACTCTATCCGTCTCTTAATATAAGTCGTTTTAGAGTTGTGCACAAGTATTAAAGAAATGATTATATAACATTAAATATAATATCAATTGTCTATATTGTCCTTGTATTGAAAAAAAAGTGTTATTTATTGAATAAAAAATAGTGAGAACCAAAGTTATATTTAATATTTGGGGTAATATTGGAAACTAAGCAATTAATGCTTACTTGAAATTTTTAAACGTCATATATTAAGAGACAAAAATACTTTTCTAAAAAGACTTATATGAAACGGAGTGAGTACAACATTTGGGGAGGGGGAATATCCCGCACCCTTTGCTATGTAAGGGGTGGTGCTATCACCGGCCTATGGTTTCAGCGGTAGAATTCTCATTAACTTAGATAATTCAGTATAGAATTGTATTATATAGTTGCACCTGAATGAGTATTTGTAATCATATCATTTTTTATTTTCTAAATTACTAGTAACAGTACTATGTTTTAAAGATAAATATGACAAATCTTATGATATAGTTGAATTACAATTAATATATTATTTTAAACAATAAAATAATAATACGTGAATTTTTTTATAATTTTTTTTGTATTTCATGTGTCCACAAACAGTACTCTTTTGAAAAACGCGTAAGACCAGGAGCAAGTACAATACTAAGTTAAACAGCTCGGCATGGTTCACCGGCAGGTGAATTACAGTTGTTCACCACAGAAGTAGAAAGGTTGTAGGACCCACCACCAGATTTTGAAGATACTTCGTGTGGGACCCAGGGATGTTTAGCCAGGTCAGACAACAATGAAACAAATAAGACGAGGAAGCCATAAAATGAGAGAAATGATGAAATATGGTTCCCATTCCCATTACACTGTTGATATATTCTTGATGGAATGGCCGGTCTGAATTGTGTGTCCCAACATTGTACATATTCAAAGACAGAGAAAGACTCAAGAGAGCAAGTGTTTGGGTTTCACACGCACCAACCAAAATATATAGAAAGAGAGAGTACATATAAAATTGTAAAATGAACAAATAGTTCGAGTTCAATTCGTACTCATTTGATTAAAAATTTAATTCGAGTTTGGCTTAAAATATAAATGATTTAAATATGAACAAATTTTAAAGTTTGATAAATTACTCGAACCTCCTCAAATTGCAATTTTCTATTGATACACGAATCATATTCATTCGAAAAGTTCAAACGAGCTCGATTCGAGATCGTGCTGGACTCGGTAGTTAAACGAGCTTCAATTAAACGTTATTTTATACTCGATAAATTTTGTGAACCAAATTTAAGCAACTCAATACTCGATTTATTTACACCCTTAAGTACATACATACAAATACATATATATCTAATATAGGGGCATGAATTGAAAGATTGCCAGCCCCACGTGCGAGCGGTAGACTCAATAATTTTAATAGTTGATTATAAGTAGAATATTAATTAATTATAATTTAACATATTATTTTATATTTAATTTTTTAACAAATAGAATAACCCATTTATACAGAATAGTAAAGGGACTACTCGTAAAATGCATTTTTAAAAAGTATGATGGATAATATCTTGTATATTTCACTTATTGTCCTAATTTCTAAAACCATCAATATTTTAATGTTGTTAAATTTTTATTTTTATTTTCAAAAATTCCCTTATTATAAAATGCATAAACTCTTAACGGGTTAATTGATGTTTTGATCATTATACTAGGATACTATTTATATTTAGCTTACTGAACTAAATTTTATTACAATTGAATAACTAAACTAAAAATAATGTTCCAATTAGGTGAAATTGAAGAATTCTATCCAATTAATTTAACGGTGATCCTACGTGGGCTAACAATTTGGATGGAAGAATTATGTGGACATATAGGTCCCATCTTATGGTGAAAAAAGAATTAAAATTACTTGCAGAGAATAAGAAATTGGGGAAAAGGTCAAAGAAGGCGGAGAAACCCAAAAGGTGAATGTCGATCGGTGTGTTTGTCGTCGCGATGAATCTATTGAGAATAGAGCGCAGATTTAACATAGAACGTATCATGGTGATGATCTATTGAACATATTTTCCTTTATTTTTTAGATTCATCTTTGAAAAAAGTTGACAACCCTAATTTAAATTTGAAGAACACGGTATTGGAATTGGAATTGAAATTATGAAACCTATCAATTGTAGGTGTGTATTACAAAGAGAGAGAAGAGATATTACTACTCTTTCTTCTTTCCTTGTTAGCCTAAGTTTCTGTCGGGTTGGGGATTGATGATGGCAATGGTGCGGCGGTGAAGCGGTGTGGCGGTGCGGTGGTGGCGATGGTGGTGTTGTAGTGATGGGTGAGGTGCAGCAGCAATGGAGAAGAGGATGAAGTTCGAATTTTTTTTTCACCTTGCAAATAAGTATTTTTATAATTTTATTCAAAAACTCGATGTGAACATGAAAATTGAACCATCAGTGTATTTAAATTTCACTTATTTGTATTCTGAACCCCAATAATGAATAAAAATATAAATAAGTAAAATTCAAGTACACTCATTTTTAATTTTCATGTCTAATTTTCATATTTAACTAAAAGAGCTCAATTTTATTTTGTTCATGTATCCATGTAAGCACTTAGATATACCACATTGTCCTAAAATGTGGGACCACATATCCACTTCATCTCCATGTGTTAATTTTTTTTTTATTAGTTTAGTTATGTATTTGAAATAAAATTTAGTTTAGTAACCAAAATGTAAATTAGGTCCCAGTACAGCTACTAAAACATAAATTAACCCAGCCCTTAACTGTGAGGTCATCACAACACTAGTTTAGTCAAAAAATTTATCAAGGTGAGCAAATACATTTAACATAGATTTTTCAAATTTATGGTGGATAAAAGAAATTAATATTTGTCCAGCTTCGCTTCAAAGTGAATCAACATTGGTCAAACGTAAAATTTTGACCTCTATGACCTCACAAATAAGGTTACAAATAACTTGGATTGCTTGCTGGTCTAACTCAATGTGTTTAAGTTTGAGTTTAGTGTTATTGAATTTTTTTCTTTTTTTTCTTTTTTATTTTTTTGAGTTTGTACAACGTGATAGTATGATTAAATTTACTTATGACTGAAGGAAATTGTTTCCGTGTGGTTTTCATTCATTGAGATCCCTAATATACATTAGTTGCCAGAGTAGTCCAAGGCTAGAAACTAGGAAAGATATTCACTAAATACAACAGAATAAAGCATATCCTAATATATCCTAATCCTAATATAGAAGATGTACACTTAATATAAAATATTTACAAGAATAATTACATATATTCTATTACACCCCCGCATTCGAAACGGGAGGTTCGCGTATACTGAGACTGTCTCTGAAATCTTGAAATAAAACTAGCGAAGCCCTTTTGTGAAAATATCAGCAATTTGATAGTGCGAAGGGACATGTAAGACGCGTACGTGTCCACGAGCCACTTTTTCGCGAACGAAATGAATATCCATCTCGATATGTTTAGTGCGTTGATGCTGAATAGGATTCCCGGAAAGATATATCGCACTAACATTATCGCAGTAAACCAAAGTGGCTTTATGAATAGGACAATGTAGCTCTAGAAGAAGATTGCGTAACCAACATGATTCAGAGACTACATTGGCAACGCCTCTGTACTCTGCTTCAGCACTAGAGCGAGAAAGTGTGGGCTGGCGTTTGGAGGACCATGATAACAAGTTGTCACCGAGGAACACACAATAACCAGAAGTTGACCTCCTGGTGTCTAGACAGCCACCCCAATCTGCATCTGTATAGGAAACTAAAGTGGAGATTGAAGAAGGATAAAGATATGTAGACCATGGTTAATAGTACCCTGAATGTAGCGTAGAATGCGGCGGAGAGCGTGTGTCGACGCCGGGAGGAATCGCTTCCGTGGCGATTGTTTGCCCTTCCAATTTTAGCCTTTTCATTAGATGATTTTTTGGAAAAGGTCGGCATGAAGGTCGACGGGGTTTAGAAAGATCGTTTTTTTATAATGGGCCAATTAATCAGAGTCGCCAGTTGGTATATTTGAAATGGATGTACCAACTCATCCGAGTTTCGTTTTCGTATATCGCTGGCTCATGTGTGACTCCGAATTAGTTGGTCTGCGAACCGAGATTCATAGAGTTCGGGGGCTTGCTTAAGCGAGGGGAAGGTGTTAGGCACCCCCCGACTTCCGTGAAACACGGTTACCGCAATCTTGATGCTTTTCCTATCCTTTAATTCATAAAATGTGTATACGTGTGCGCGTGTGTGTGTCTATGTGAATGTTGTGGTGAGTTTGTATTTGGGGTTTTTAGGGAAAATTGTGTTTTGAGAATGCTTTAGAATGTCCTTCGGCTTATACGAGAAAGCTTTATTCTTTATTATGAAAAAGATTTGATTTTAGTCATCAAAAGCCATGAGGTTTTTACTAGGTGTCGTTTTGGCAAAACAAGAGATTTTAAACCTTCGTCAAAATAGGAATCGAGACCTATACGTTGCTCTCATAATTAAAATGACGACAATTTTCTAGGATCTCTTTAGCTCTATGCACATTGGTTTAATAAAACGTCATTTATTCTATCAAAACCATTCTTTGATATTTGAAAACGATTTTCTTTAACCTTCTCGTTAAATAGGAATCGACATTCATTATCACTTCTAATTTCTTATCCTCGTGATGCTAATAACCTAACTTGATTGATTTTATGAAAATCTCTTCCTTTAGCTTTGAAATCAATTTCGTGTCATAAATCAAATCAAAACATTAAAATGCGTTGGGGTTATTCATGGGCATGTAAGCCATCAAAATAACCCCAAACACCCATAATCACGTATTGCACTATTACGGGGCCTTAAACCCGATTTTCGACTTGGTATCGTTTTAAGGCCCGACAATTACATCTTACAATAAAGAATAATCGATCCTATTACATACACCAAAATTGTCCATCATCGGATTTGGACCACGGCGTCGCGTTCCTAAGCTCACATCCACAATTTCTATACACCTACAAAATGGATATTACAAGAAATAACCAACACGGATAATCTAACAATGACAAGACATCCTAAAATAGCAACCTAAATGAACTACGCCCAGTATATCATCGTAAAACGAACAAAAGATTCAATAAATGAATATCATCGGGTTATTACGAAAAATTTTGTTCCGATGGAACCCTCACTAATAATCCCTAATTCATTGTTCAACCATAAATTACATGAAAACTACATTTAATTTAACCAAATGATATGATAGAAATTGCTATAATAAGGAGATTTTCACCTTGTAAATGATATCAAAATGTGTGTAGACTTGAATATATGAATAGAATAGAAATTATCTTGGATATAATCTCACAAAAGATACGCAATTCCTCACTTTTTTCTCTCTTTTCTCTCCTAATTTGCTGCAGTTTTTTGCTGTTTTTCCTTCTTTTCCCGAGTTGCTGCTGCCGTTTTTCGCTTCTCTCTTCTTTTTTCTGGAACAAATGAAGAACTGTACTGATATGGGGCTGCCAAGGGCAGCCGCAGATCCATCTGCGGCTGGCTGGTCGCCCCCCATCCACTCAGCTGGTTTTCGGTTTCCGTGTTTCGAGTTCCGTGTTTTCAAAAGGCGCACTTATTGGCCGTAGATCAATCCGCAGCTGGCTAGTTTGGCTTTCTAGATTTTCGTGCTATGCCTCGATTCTCGTGTCGTGACGTCGGTTTTCGCCGACAGGCTTGTATTTTGCAGTCCGGGAATTACTGGGAGACGTGCCACATCTTTCGGGAATGCTCATTTCAGATGGCCTTGTTGTCATGTCGATTTTGATTTGCAAATCGTCGCGGTGGCGTCGAGTGTTCGTTCTTGCGCCCATCCTTCGCTCTCGTAGGCCGGCTCAATGGACGAATTTGCCCTCCTGTCAGGGTTAGTATACGAAGTGCAAAATTTGGGTGTCTACAGCTGCCCCTCTTTATCATGTTTATGAAATGTTAAATGAAATGAACAGGATAAAGAAATAGACACCCGATGCATGAATGACAGTGCACAAGAATGACAATACATACATGATACAACACATGCAGCTTATGATGTAATGCAAGATGTAAGGCATGCAAAACATTCGTAAAGGTGTTAATGCATCAATCCCTGACCGCATTGTTAGTCGTCGGGTTTCGTCTTCCAATCGATCATCTCATTTGCGCCGGGTCTCGTATCCGGTCGTCAGTCTCGTGATCACCGGGTCTCGTATCCGGTTGATCGTCTTGTCTTCGCCGGGTCTCGTATCCGGTTGCTTGTCTCGTGATCACCGGGTCTCGTATCCGGTTTGATTATCTTGTGAGTGCCGGGTCTCGTATCCGGTCGCTCGTCTCGTAATCACCGGGTCTCGTATCCGGTTGATTGTCTTGTGAGTGTCGGGTCTCGTATCTGGTCGCTCGTCTCGTAATCACCGGGTCTCGTATCCGGTTGATTGTCCTGTGAGTGCCGGGTCTCGTATCCGGTCACTCGTCTCGTAATCGCTGGGTCTCGTATCCGGTCGATTGTCCTGTGAGTGCTGGGTCTCGTATCCGGTCACTCGTCTCGTAATCGCTGGGTCTCGTATCCGGTCGATTGTCCTGTGAGTGCTGGGTCTCGTATCCGGTCGCTCGCCTCGTAATCCCCGGGTCTCGTATCCGGTCGATTGTCCTGTGAGTGCCGGGTCTCATATCCGGTCGCTCGCCTCGTAATCCCCGGGTCTCGTATCCGGTTGATTGTCCTGTGAGTGTCGGGTCTCGTATCCGGGTGCCGGGTCTCGTATCCGGTCACTCGCCTCGTAATCCCCGGGTCTCGTATCCGGTCGATTGTCTTGTGAGTGTCGGGTCTCATATCCGGTCGCTCGTCTCGTAATCGCCGGGTCTTGTATCCGGTCGATTATCTCGTGAGTGCCGAGTCTCGTATCCGGTCGCTCCGATGATTTTGAGAAGTAGTGTTCGACACCCGATTCATCAAAATCTCGCATTTTATTACCAATTTATGAATCAAACGGGTTTTAGGATCGACTGAGCTTGCAATGGACAAGGGGGGAAGCACTGGGCCCAGCCGCAGATTGATCTGCGGCCAAGATCGGGGCTTTAAGCGGCCAGCCGCTTCCCAGATCTGTCACTTTCATTCGTACCCCACACGATTTACACACCTTTGCACGTCCTTTTTGCCAATTTTTCCAATCTTTTTGCAAAAACTGCTCCGGTTAGATCGATCTACGCGCTACAGGTAACACTTTGACCGATTGTTTTCCAATTTCGTCAATATTTTGCTATACATTTGCTACTTTGAATGTTTAGAGATATAAATGTATGCTTTGAAATGCTATGCCATGTATTATTGCATGTATATGTTATGTATCAACTGCGCGAGTCATATTTTATGCTCATGATGCGGTCCCACATATCTGTTGTTTCTTTTTGAAAGAAAATCATGCATTATGGTCTTTTTACTGTCGCAATTAACCATATACAATGTAATTTTGATCTGTTGTGACTTGGGTTGATTGAAAACATGCTCGGCTGTGCATGGGATGCTCATTTTATAGACAAAACTCTGCCGATTTTTTTTTGTATGCATATATAGTAAACATGCATCATGCTGCATTATTCCTGTGATGAAGATAGGCAGATAAAATATTTCGAGACATAATTAGAAATATAATGTACCTCCCTCTTTGATTGTGTCGTTCCAGCTATGGATCCTGATGTTCCCAGCAGCTCTATTGCATCTTGTGCCTCGGGGGTTCGCCGCCGTAGGGTTGCACCCGCCCTTGCTTTGCCTCGGACCCGCCAGGCTCGTCGACTGGCGGAGGCTGTCATCCGGCCCGATCACCCCGATGTTGAGGAGGCTGTTCTTCCGGACGTTGCAGTAGAGGGGTCATCCTCCAGCACACCAGCTCCATCTCCTCATCGCGCCCTATCTGGCGCCTCTGTTCAGATACTCGATCTATTGGGTCGGGATCTCAGTCGTCACCCCTCAGCATCTCTTGTTGCTAATGAGGTATATTCAATTCTCCTCTGAATTTCTTCTCAATTGCCACAGGTGCCCGAGTTCACTCAGCCAAGGGGTAACTGGTTCAATATCTACTCCCTCTACACAGCCTTACATAGTGATTACCGCACGGTGGTGGACTCTTGGGGTTTCCGCTCTTTCTTCACTATCATTCCCCGTCAGTGCCCCTGGGCTTACATGAGGGCCTTATCCGAGCGATGGTTCCACCAGACCCAGTCCCTTCATCTCTTGGACTGCGAGGTTGTGCTGACTCCCTAGGACTGGAGGTACATTACTAGCATTGAGTTCACCGGATCCCGTGTCCCTCTGGATCTTGATATCACTCTAGCGGAGGTCCGAGCTTTATTGGGTTTCGCTGCCGATGACCGGGTCTTCAAGGCCCGCAGCATTCGGTCCGGAGCTTTGGCTGTGGACGCTGTTGGAGACATATACGCGACGCCATTCCCTGCAGATCGGGCCGCTCGTGACATTCTGCTCCGGCGCCTATTCCCGACCATCATGAGGGGTTGTTTCCTAGGGAACAACTCCTCTACCATTCATTTCAGCGTCGTCGGTGCTGTCAGGGATGTAGACCGGATCGGTGATTATGATTGGGGGTCCTTCACCTTTGCCTACTTCCTCCACGGTCTTCGCCTTCGCTCAGAGGGACAGACAGACGCTTGGCTCAGATTGTACCACTTTTTGCTAGTGATCCTTCTCTTCCTCTTTTCTTACTGTACTTCCCATCATTTTATTTCTCTTTTCTGCATTTGTCGGTTACTCATGCCTTTCCTTGTTTCTGTTCACAGTTCTGGGCCTACGAGCGACTCCCTTGTCTGAGGCTTGTCACTACCCTCGGTATGGATACCTATCCCCGGGGTCGGCGATGACACCACAGCACCTTGGAGGAGGTCCTGGTGTCTGGCAGCTTTGCCCATTGCCGCATTCAGCTGGAGCTGATCACCGCTGCAGAGGTCGTCTGGACTCCTTATCTTTCTGAGCACCTGGCTGTGGGGTTCACAGATGGGTATCCTTCCGGCCCAGAGTTCGCACTTTCCACCTGCCGCCTTACTTTGCAGAGTGTTGGGGGCTGAGTGATGTATCTGGGAGAGCGTGCATTCAGATGTGTTACTGGAGAGATCCGCATTCCGCACTCCCTCCCCTTCACTACATCCTGGCCATTGGACTCTCAGCCTTCAGAGATCATGCTTGCGGGGGAGGATGGCCGGACGCTTTCTTCGGGTCCCAGCACGAGCGAGGCTTTTCGCGTCTGGTGGGTGCCCCGCACCATCGGTCCCCAGACTCGGGCCACCTTTTTTCTCGGAGATATGGTTCCCGGCTCGGTGATGATGACTGATTGGGCAGCCTGCGTTCGGACCCCCACTCATGCTGAGCAGATTGCCACTCTGACCCGCCAGGTGGAGCAGCTGTCGTTGTTTCTTCGGGTGTTAGGTCGGACCCCAGAGGATGCCTATGCATATGATCCTGACAGTGCGGGTTTTGACACAGGCCCGAGCTCCTCTGATGCCCCAGCGCAGCCGTATATTCCTGACATGAACTTTGATCCTCCGATTTCGACGACTCCAGGGGATCAGTTCGAGGATCCCGCCTTCTTAGATGACCTCACCTTTGACTAGATCAGGCTAGGATAAGGCTTTTTGTACCTGGACCTGTTAGATTTCTTTTTCATTTCATGCATTATGTATTGAACTCTTTTATTCATTTATGCACAGTTTTTTTTTATCCTTATGAAATTCAATTGCTCTATTATTAAGTGTACGATGCATGCTTTTTATTTATGGATAGAGAATGACCCCTGCACAGTCTTTTGATACTATTTTTCACAGATGTCATCATCAGCTGGTGTGATACGTTTGGATCTCGGTCCTCCCACAGGGTTGGTTGGCAGACTTTTCCGCTGGTTGGACAGTTTGTCGCCGGCCGACAGGGCTATTGCAGATGGTCTTCTGGGACATTTTCAGTCCTTATTATCTTTCCAGGTACCGGCAGGCTTTGTAGATGGTATTCTAGGTCACTGGGCCCCTGCCCGTCAGGTGTTCAGGTTAAGGACAGTGGAGATGACCCCTACTCTCGAGGAGTATGCTCACTTTACTAGTTTGCCTCTGGACGGTCCTTGTGCCAGGGTCACAACTGGTCCCATGCGTCGTCAGTTCTTGACTTTTAGTGGGTTACGGAGGGCAGCTCTACTATCGGTGATCTCATCAGACCATCTGGTTCCCCTTCATTTCTTGATTGACCGATTCGGCTCACCCGACAGTTTTCGTCTATTCTCTGGTGATTTTTTCGTACCTGAGGAGCGCTGGGGCGCTTTGAGAGTAGACGTTTTGATGGCCTGTGTCATTTCAATTTTGTATTTGCCAGCCGGACCCGATCTGTTGGATATGCGAGTTGTCGCGGCCGTGAGAGCCCTTTAGGAGGATCACACCATTCTTCCTATGATACTAACAGATACCTACATGTCAGCCTCATATTGTCAGTCTTTCCGAGGCAGAGTATTCAGAGGGAGCTCGACTTTGTTGTATGTGTGGTTTATGAGTCATCTTAGTCCCATCGGCCATTTCCGTCGCCAAGGGTTTTGCTTCAACCATGACATAGCCACGCAGTTTTCGTTTCGTCCCGTGAGCTGTACTGATGCGGCCTCCTGGATAGCATTTTTGTCGGTTATTGAGGATCCTTTTCATCTCCTGATCTATTCGGGTTATTGCTCCTTTATGAGCTTCTTGACTCATGTGCCCAACCTGGATTTCATCCCTATTGCTGGCTTGAGGGGCGTGACGACTTATCATCCCTTGGCGGTTATGGGGTAGTTTGATCAGACTCAGGATTTTCACCTTTTCACGGGCGCGGCCGACTATGGATTCCTTATATCATCCCAGACTGAGAGAGATCTACTACGGGTATATGATCTTTGGTCTCGTAGGATCCTTACCGAGTATAATGATAGTTGCCCCATCCAGACATTTGCTTATGTGCAATGGTTGCGCGGAGATTCGGATATGGTTGTCTTGAGTCAGACTGGGGCTTTTGATGACTCTGGAGTGATTTTCCTAGATGATACCACAGATCATTCCATCTCAGCTGATTCTGGCCCTAGTCGGGTTACTGAGGATACCCGACTCCGCCTGGCCTTGATTACTACTGAGGCTGAGAGGGATGTCGCTTTTGTTGAGATAGATGCTGCCATTATGGCTAGAGACGCTGCCCTTGCTGATAGAGACACTATTGCATTGCAGACTAGGGCAGTTATAGATGCTCACTTTGAGACTGTCAGCCGAGCCACTACTTTATTGGATCGTATCGACATGATGGGGCAGCAGATTGCCGGGGACGCTGATGCTTCAGATCTATCCACCACTTTATCCATCATGCTTCAGCTAATTTCAGATTTGTAGATTATTTTATTTCCTGCATAGACTATGTCAGTTTCATCGGTTATCGAAAGAAAAATCTTGTAACAAAATGACTTATATATACAGACATGCATTTAAATTTAGTCATTTTTCCTTTTTGTCGTATCGTTGCCTTTCATAGGATCCTCATTTTATCTAGCTAACCATGATTTTGACATTTTGCCTTCTTTCTCTTCTCAAGTCTTGATGGAGATTTGACAGATATTCCCGCACCCCTGTTGATTTCATTGGACTGAGTCTTAGATTTTGGCTAACTGTTTGGTTGGGCTAGGGTTATATTATTTGAGATGAAGCTGATTAGGGGCCGATTTCGGGAAGGCTTTAAGGAAATAGGAAGGTTTTTTTGGCTGTTGGGAATTGGTTCTGGTTAGAGAAAGTATTATTTTTAAGGAATCGGACCGTGCCATGATGGCTGCCTACGTACCCCCACAAGTCGGGAGATCAGGTCCTACGTAGTTCGTTCCTCAAAGAAAAAGGGAAACTGATGATTCAAGCGTAGAACCGCTTCACCGAGTCGGAATTGAGGGGCTGTGGAAATACCTCACCATCCATTTCTTGTAATATGAGGGCTCCTCCGGATAGCACTTTCTTAATCACAAAAGGTCCTTCTCAGTTCGGGGCAAACTTCCCTTTGGCTTCGTCTTGACAAGGCATGACTCTTTTTAGCACTAGGTCATTTTCCTTGAACTTCCGAGGTTTTATCCTTTTGTCCTATGATCGAGAGATCCTTTGTTGGTATAACTGACCGTGCCAAACAGCAACCACCCTCCTTTTATCAATTAGGGCCAATTGGTCGTATCGACTTTGTATCTAATCCTCCTCGCTTATCTGAGCATCGATCAATATTCTGAGGGACGCCAACTCAACCTCAACTGGTAGAACAACCTCCATTCCATATACCAAAGCGTAAGGGGTTGCCCCTGTAGAAGTACGCATTGACATTCTGTATGCCAGCAGGGTGAGGGGTAGCAGATCCGGCCATCCCCGATGATTAGCAGACATTTTCGCCATGATCTTCTTGATATTCTTATTTGCAGCCTCCACTGCTCCATTCATCTTAGGATGATAAATGACAGAATTGAGGTGCTTGATCTTAAACTGGTCGCATAATCCCTTCATGAGGGCGTTGTTCAAATTCTTGGCATTGTCGGAGACCAAAACCTCAGGTTGCCTGTATCGACAAATGACATTATTCCTGATGAAATCGATGATGATCTCCTGAGTTACTTTGGGGAAAGAAGCTGCTTCTACCCATTTAGTGAAGTAATCGATCATGACGAAAATGAATCGGTGTCCGTTGCTTGCTTTGGGCTCTATCGGTCCGATTACATCCATTCCCCACATTGAGAATGGCCAAGGGGAGGTCATACAGTGCAGTTCATTGGGAGGCGTATGGATCACATTACCATGCGTCTGGCATTGGTAACACCGTTTAACATGATCATCGCAGTCGGCTTTCAGTGTTAACCAGTAATGCCCCGTTCTCAAGATCTTTTTGGCCAACATCGGTCTACTCATGTGTGGCCTACACACTCCACCATGTATTTTGTCCATAATCTTTTGGGCCTGCGTCTTATCTACGCATTACAACAGTCCCAAACCAGCATCCCTTTTGTAGAGTGAATCCCCACTCAGGTAAAACTTCATTGCCATCTTTTCAATTCTCATCCTCTCAGATCGGCTCGCCTGGTCGAGAATGGATCTATCCCTCAGGTACTCCCTTATATCGTGATACCAAGGCTGCCTTGGCATAACCGCCTCCTCCGATAATACTGCCACATGTTCCTCATATGTTGGGGCATTCCGTACCGCTATTTCAATCTGTGGAACATCTTTTCTTTTGATTATATGGATTAAGGAAGCCAGAGTTGCCAATGCATCAGCAAAATCATTCCGTCCCCGGGGGATATGCCAGAAAGCGATATCTTCGAACTCTCGCATCAATTGGATAACACAACGATAGTATGGAAGTAACCGGAGCTCTTTAGTGTTGTACACCCCGATCGCTTGTTTGATTACCAGTTCTGAATCCCCGAACACCGCTAGTCTCTTCACTCCCATATCGCGGGCAAAACGGAGCCCCAATATACATCCCTCGTACTCAGCTGTCTTGTTCGAATTACTGAACTGCAATTTAGTGGCCACAGGGTATTGCTCTCCGGTGATAAAGACCAGGACTACCCCGGCTCCTGCCCCTTCAGCATTCATGACACCATCAAAATACAACTTCCAGAACTGTCCCTCGTCATCACATTTCGTGTGTAATACCCAAAATACATCTTCGCCTGGCAAATGAGTTTCTAAAGGCTCCACCCCCCCTGCTGGCGTTTCTGCCAACTGATCCGCAATTCCCTGCCCTTTTATGGCTTTCTGAGTTACGTATACAATGTCGAACTGCTGTAAGATTAACTGCCATCTTGATAGTCGACAGTTCAGCATGGGCCTTTCAAAAATATATTTCAGGGGATCCATTCTCGATATCAGGTACGTAGTATGCCCATGGAGGTAGTGCTGTAATCTCCTTGCCGCCCAGGCCAAAGCACAACAGGTCTTCTCGATGGGAGTGTAATTCTGTTCACATCGGCTAAATCTCTTGCTGAAGTAATAGATGACCTGCTCTTTACCTGCTTCATTCTTCTGTCCCAGCATACATCCCATCGCAATGGCATTGACCGATATATACATAAACAGAGGGATCCCATCCTTCGGGGGTACCAGCACTGATGCCTCTGTCAGCTGCTTTTTAATGGTCTGAAAGGCTTTCTGACATTGCTCATTCCACTCTTGGGAAGCATCCTTCCTTAATAGTTTGAAAATCGGCTCGTATGTAGTCGTCAAGTGGGATATGAAACGGCTGATGAAGTTTATTCTTCCAAGAAATCCTCTTATCTCCTTCTCCGTGTGAGGTGTCGGCATATCCACAATAGCCTTAATCTTTGCCGGATCCAACTCAATGCCCCGATCACTAACCAGGAATCCCAAGAGCTTGCCCGACTACACTCCGAAAGCACACTTTACCGGATTGAGCTTCAAATTATATTTTTTGAGCCGATCGAATAGCTTTCTGAGATGGGTTATATGATCAGATTCTACCCTTGATTTCACGATAATGTCATCCACGTAAACCTCTATCTCCTTGTGCATCATGTCGTGGAACAGGGCCATCATGGCTCTCTGATAAGTAGCCCCCGCATTTGTGAGACCGAAAGCCAATCGTCTATAGCAGAAGGTGCCCCAAGGGGTGATAAAAGCGGTCTTTTCCCGATCTTCTTCCGCCACCATTATCTGATGATACCCCGCAAAGCAATCCACAAAAGAGTACATTTTCGTACTGGGCTGTGTTATCCACCAGGATGTGTATGAAAGGCACCGGGAAGTTATCCTTGAGACTGACCTTGTTTAGATCTCTATAGTCGACACATACCCTCACCTTCCCTCTAGGCTTAGCCACGGGGACTACATTGGACAACCATTCTGGGTAAGTGGACAACATAATGATTCTAGTCCTGAATTGTTTGATGATCTCTTCCTTCACCTTCAAGCTCCACTCCGGTTTCAACTTTCTTAGTTTCTGCTTGACAGGCCTGAAACCCTCCTTGATGGGCAATCAGTGTACCACAATGTCTGTGGACAATCCGATCATGTCCTCATGAGACCAGGCAAAGACATCCTCATACTGGTTTAGCAACTCAGTTATTTCTGCTTTCTGGCTAGGGGTAAGGTCTGTCCCTATCTTGAGCTCTTTGGGTTTGTCAGGGGTTCCGATATTTATGGTGATGGTTTGGTCTAAGTTGGGTTTGGGTTTATCCTCGACCCATCCTTTGATCTCGTCAGGCGCGTCGTCGTAATCTGTCTCGTCTTGCTCAATACCCATTAAATCAAAATCCAGCTCAATATCAAAATCATAGTCATCATTCAAATTTGAAAGACAGTTTGTTAGGCAAGGAATACTCAAATTGGTACACCTGACATGAAACAAAATATTTGTCATATATATAAATCGTTTTCCCACAATGATCGCCATTAAAATAACACGACAAAATACATAACCATGCAAGATTTCAAATAAAGGACAAAAACTGGTATCCATTCACCCCCCCCATCTGGGGTCTACCATCCGACTCCATGTTTTACCCTTATTTGGATATCACTAGTTCCATTGTCCAGTTGTCAGTGGTCAGATCAGACGAAATGCACTGGATGAAAGGTGGCTTCACGTCGGAAACTTTCCTGATGACTACAGCCACATTGCCTAAATCCCTCCTCATACCTTCTTCAGGAATAATTAGCCTTGCCTAATCGATGACAGACACACTTTGTTGGGCTCCCGGTGGTGTGGCAACATCCCTCCCCTCTCTATTGCTTGTTAACTGTCCGGGGATATAGCACCTAGTTTCGAACTTTTGCGCGACCTCCTGTAGGAAACTTTCCCTCTTGGTCGACTCATCACTTGTGGGGGTCAATTCTTCGCCCCCTGTCCCAATCACAGGCTTGTCAGTCCCTCGTTCATTGTTGACCTTGGTCATCGGATTTCCGGCCAGTCGAATCGGGGTCGCGCCTTGACGATGTCTCCGTGCTACGCCCTCATGATATCCCAACCCTGCTTTGCCTATATGATGGGGTAGTTGAATGGGCTCGGTGATTCCTTGGCTGCTCTTTCCTAACCCTTGGCTAGGTTGAAATTTCATTTTCATCATTTCTTTTGCAACAAAGGTAAGTTCTGGAGAGACCTTAGGTTTCATGGCTGGAGCCCCCAGGCATCTGTAGTGGGGAGTGCTGATTTTCAGCGCCTGAAAACTGGCAGGTGCCGCCGACTCGTCCACATTGATCACCGGTAGGCCATTCCTGGGAGGAGAAGGGTCATCACACTCTGTCGAAATCGTCACCAGATTCCTGTCGATGATAAGTTTGATTTGTTGGTGTAGCGTGGAAAGGACTGCCCCGACCATGTGTATCCACGGCCTCCCTAACAACAAGTTATAACTTGCCGCAATGTCTAGGACTTGGAAAGAGATATCAAAAGTACAAGGTCCTACTTCCACAGGCAATTCTATCTCCCCAATTGTATCCCTCCGGGATCCGTCGAAGGCTCGTACCACTACATGACTGCCCCGTAGGCGTTTAGGATTGATGTTCATCTTCTTCAATGTACTGAGGGGACATATATTCAACGCCGATCCCCCATTAATCAGCACTCCATTCATAATATACCCTGAGGAGATTACCGCAATATGCAGCAGTTTTCGATGCCCCCTTCCCTCTTTAGGGATGTCATCATCTGTGAATGATATTACATTACTTTCCAACAGATGGCCCACCAGATGGCCGAAACCCTCTTTGCTAATCTCCTTGGGAATGTATGCCTCCTCTAGGACTTTGGCCAGAATTTTGCAGTGATCACTGGATGATAACACCAAATTCATGATCGACGTCAGGGGCGACTCCTCGCTTAATATCTGGATCCCCCTTGCTTCCGGATGATCCATCTTCCTCAAGAATTCCATGGCTTTCTCCTCGGATATCTCTTCGTTTTTCTTCGTTTTGCTCTCCAGGACTCGTCCTGGCAGATATAAAGGATTTCCCCTTGATGTTACAGAAGCACAACTGGCCGCTTCCTCTGTCACTCCCCCGTAATTCCATGGTACCGTTTTCAGACTGTTGACAGGGATTTGCGGTCTCGCTGTAAGGATGAGGAGTTTCGGAGCCGCTAACTTGACAGGCCCCTCTATGATATTTCTGCTTACACCCGCCAACCTAATTGGCGCTCCCCGTGTACTCCCGTGATCACCTATCATGCTGATCATCTCATCAATTTTCTTCACATAATTCAGCCTTGGCGGCCCCTCGGCTTCACTGGCCTCTGCCACATTGACCCCCTCTCCATCATGCCTTCGCAAGGGATTGACTTTAACATTTGGGGAGTCTGGCTGTTCTACCACAATTTCTCCACTATCGATCAAGTTCTGAATTCTATGCTTCAGCGTCCAACATTCCTGCGTATCATGACCAGGGGAACCTGAGTGGTATGCGCATCGCTTGCTTGGGTCAAATCTCCTTCCTTTCGGGTCGCTTGGGGGTGCCAAATCGACTATTTTCCTCTGGGCTATCAATACCGCCTAAACCCGCTCAAGAGGATCCCCGAGTGGGGTGAATACTCGTTTTTTCGTGGTCTCGAATCTCCTTCGCCCATCCGTCCTCTGATCAGTGAAGTTAGGCTGTCGAGGTGACCCCACTCTCTGCATCTGTACGGGAGGATTGTTCTCTGTCTTTCTAGATGATCCCTGCAGGATGAGGAAAACATCTTCTTCCTTTTTCTTTTGGACCCTACGGGAAGTGCTGCCATAATTTTCACTCTGGATTTGTTCCGCAGCTGTTTCCAAAGCCGTGAAATCACGAATCTTGCCAGACTTCAACCCCATGTCCACTATTTCTCCGTGTTTAATCATCTCGGCAAAATGTCTTCCAATCCCCGATATAACCCGCTCATAATAAGGTGCCTCTTGAATATCCACGAAGGTCATCACCATCTCCGACTCGCTCATTAGGGGATTCACCTGTGCAGCCATACCCCTCCATCGCTGTGCATAATCCCTCAAAGATTCTTTTGGTTGCTTCTTGATTTTCGTCATTTGATATCTATCAAGGGCCATTTGTGCCTGGAAGCTATATTGTGTTAAGAAAGTATGGGCCAACTCCTCCCAATTATGGATCCGGGCATTATCAAGACGGGCATACCAAATTCTTGCCTCTCCCGTCAGGCTCTTTTGGAATAACTGCATCTTAGACCTTTGTCTTCTGCATAAGATCCAAGCTCCCCAATGTATATTTTCAGATGTGTATAAGGATCCCCCCTCCCATTGTATTTCTCAAATTCGGGAATTTTAAACTTCTCCGGATATCTGGTTCCTGGAAAGACACACAGATCTGAATAATTCACCCTGCCTAGGGACCCTATGCCCTTCAGAGATTGGATAGTTTCCTCCATTTGTTTCATTTCTTTCGAAGGTCATCAGTGTCTCCTTCCTCTGGGATAGTAATCACGGTCCTGTTAGGTATAGGAATGGCCTTTGGGACGACTGGCTCGCCCTTAGGTTGGGGTGGATCCTCTTTAGGTGGATCTTGTCTAGGTAACAATTGTTCCTTCAGTATCATGGCCATTTCCAACATCTGTTTCTTAAAATCATCAAATACCTCACGAGATATGGAACCAGGATTAATAGGTGGAAGATCAGCCATTTCAGATGTAGAGTCCTGGGCCCTTTTAGATTGCAAACGCGTTTGAGGAGCAATCCTACAGGGGAAAACGGTTTGAAGTTTAGTCTCTGTGAAATGAAAGATGTGGATGCATGCTAAAGCTGTAACTTTTGTGTTTTTGGGTTTTTTAATCTTTCTCTGCAAAACAACATGTTAGCGATCCCTTATTGCAATAATAAATGCCAGACACGACTTATTATGCTTCCCCATTTGTTCCATGCAAAACATAGAGGTTAGTAATTTCTTCTGACAAAAGGGGAGGCATATATGAATATTGAATGGGACCATGACATTTGTACGTGCGAACGTAAAAGGGCATGAAGAGACTTTTCCTGCGTTGGGTTAATCTGAGGCTGACCTATCCTAAGGTTACTCTCGCGGGCTTTTCGGCATGAAGGTCCCCAAATCTTCGCAATCTACTCGTCTGAATCCTTTCGATTGGATTGGATTTGGGTGGTGCGTTTTCTGAGCCATCTCCGGGGAGCAGCCCTTTCGAGTCCAGTAATAAGCAACCGACAGGTTCGCCTCAGGAGGAGGTACTCTCTCAACATACATTCACATTCATCATCCTCACCGCATGCATATGATTACTTTAAAGTAAAGCAAACTCATTCAATCATTCATTTATCGGACAAAACACACATTCACACAACAAAAAGTAAAAAAGATCAAAATATCGCATGCACACACATATTCATGAATTTTTAAAGGATAGGATAGCATCAGGATTTGAACGCGGCTTAAGCCCTCTAATGTCCCCAGCAGAGTCGCTAGCTGTCGACGCCGGGAGGAATCGCTTCTGTGGCGATTGTTTGCCCTTCCAATTTTAGCCTTTTCATTAGATGATTTTTTGGAAAAGGTCGGCATGAAGGTCGACGGGGTTTTGAAAGATCGTTTTTTTATGATGAGCCAATTAATCAGAGTCGCCAGTTGGTATATTTGAAATGGATGTACCAACTCATCCGAGTTTCGTTTTCGTAAATCGTTGGCTCATGTGTGACTCCAAATTAGTTGGTCTGCGAACAGAGATTCATAGAGTTCGGGAGCTTGCTTAAGCGAAGGGAAGGTGTTAGGCACCCCCCGACTTCCGTGAAACACGGTTACCACAATCTTGATGCTTTTCCTATCCTTTAATTCATAAAATGTGTATACGTGTGCGCGTGTGTGTGTCTATGTGAATGTTGTGGTGAGTTTGTATTTGGGGTTTTTAGGGAAAGTTGTGTTTTGAGAATGCTTTAGAATGTCCTTCGGCTTATACGAGAAAGCTTTATTCTTTATTATGAAAAAGATTTGATTTTAGTCATCAAAAGCCATGAGGTTTTTACTAGGTGTCGTTTTGGCAAAACAAGAGATTTTAAACCTTCGTCAAAATAGGAATCGAGACCTATACGTTGCTCTCATAATTAAAATGACGACAATTTTCTAGGATCTCTTTAACCCTATGCACATTGGTTTAATAAAACGTCATTTATTCTATCAAAACCATTCTTTGATATTTGAAAACGATTTTCTTTAACCTTCTCGTTAAATAGGAATCGACATTCATTAGCACTTCTAATTTCTTATCCTCGTGATGCTAATAACCTAACTTGATTGATTTTATGAAAATCTCTTCCTTTAGCTTTGAAATCAATTTCGTGTCATAAATCAAATCAAAACATTAAAATGCGTTGGGGTTATTCATGGGCATGTAAGCCATCAAAATAACCCCAAACGCCCACAATCACGTATTGCACTATTACGGGGCCTTAAACCCGATTTTCGACTTGGTATCGTTTTAAGGCCCGACAATTACATCTTACAATAAAGAATAATCGATCCTATTACATACACCAAAATTGTCCATCATCGGATTTGGACCACGGGGTCGCGTTCCTAGGCTCACATCCACAATTTCTACATACCCACAAAATGGATATTACAAGAAATAACCAACACAGATAATCTAACAATGCCAAGACATCTTAAAATAGCAACCAAAATGAACTACGCCCAATATATCGTCGTAAAACGAACAAAAGATTCAATAAATGAATATCATCGGGTTATTAGGAAGAATTTTGTTCCGATGGAACCCTCACTAATAATCCCTAATTCATTGTTCAACCATAAATTACATGAAAACTACATTTAATTTAACCAAATGATATGATAGAAATTGCTATAATAAGGGGATTTTCACCTTGCAAATGATATCAAAATGTGTGTAGACTTGAATATATGAATAGAATAGAAATTATCTTGGATATAATCTCACAAAAGATACGCAATTCCTCACTTTTTCCTCTCTTTTATCTCCTAATTTGCTGCAGTTTTTTGCTATTTTTCCTTCTTTTCCCGAGCTGCTGCTGCCGTTTTTCTCTTCTCTCTTCTTTTTTCTGGAACAAATGAAGAACTGCACTGATATGGGGCTGCCAAGGGCAGCCGCAGATGGATCTGCGGCTGGCTGGCCCCCCCCATCCACTCAGCTGGTTTTCGGTTTCCGTGTTTCGAGTTCCGTGTTTTCAAAAGGCGCACTTATTAGCCGCAGATCAATCCGCGGCTGGCTGGTTTGAATTTGTCGAATTTCGTGCTATGCCTCGATTCTCGTGTCGTGACGTCGGTTTTCGCCGACAGGCTTGTATTTTGCAGTCCGGGAATTACTGGGAGACGTGCCACATCTTTCGGGAATGCTCATTTCGGATGGCCTTGTTGTCATGTCGGTTTTGATTTGCAAATCGTCGCGGTGGCGTCGAGTGTTCGTTCTTGCGCCCATCCTTCGCTCTCGTAGGTCGGCTCAATGGACGAAATTGCCCTCCTGTCAGGGTTAGTATACGAAGTGCAAAATTTGGGTGTCTACAGCGTGCATATGTTCATCCATCAGGTTATGCATAAACAAGCAGATCTGTTGTACCGCATACGATATGTCGGGTCGTGTGAATGTGAGATACTGTAGAGCCCCTCTAAGACTGTGGTAATGAGAAGCAGCCTCATAAGGATTGCTGGATGTAGCACGGAGTTTCGGTTTGGTGTCAATCGGAGTAGGACAAGGCTTACAAGAGGACATGCCAGCACGTTCAATAATCTCTTCTACATACTTTTTCTGAGACAAAAATAGACCACCTGCATGACGAGTGACAGCTATATCCAAAAAATAACTTAGTGGACCTAAGTCTTTCATAGCAAATTCTGAGCTGAGAAGTGTCATTATGGACTTGCGAAGAGTATCAGAAGAAGCAGTTAAGATAATGGAAGTACCGTTGCGATAGATGAAGAGAGAGTTGTCAGACTTGCTGTGAGTGAACCCAATGGAAGAAACATAGTCAGCAAATCGTTTGTACCAAGCTCGGGGAGCTTGTTTTAACTCGTACAAAGATTTTTTTAGAAGACAAACATGATTAGGGCGATCAGGGTCTTTAAAACCCAAGGGTTGATGCATGTATACTGTTTCTTTGAGTTCACCATGCAAAAAAATATTTTTAACATCCAACTGATGAATGGGCCATGTCTTAGAAAGAGCAAGACTGAGTACTGTGCGAATAGTTGCCGGTTTGACCACCGGGCTAAAAGTTTCTCCACAATCCACGCCAACCTGTTAACCTGCACCATCACCTACAAGACGGGCTTTATGCCTCTCAAAAGAACCGTCAGATTTTTCTTTATGTCTAAAAATTCACATGGACCGAATAACATTAACATCAGGCGGACGGGGCACTAAATCCCACGTCTTATTTTTAATAAGAGCATTATATTCATCGTCCATAGCCATTTTCCAATTCGGGTCCTTGAGTGCAAACACTGGGGTACGAGGTAGAGGTGATTTAATATATCCTAATCCTAATATAGAAGATGTACACTTAATATAAAATATTTACAAGAATAATTACATATATTCTATTAATGACGGCTTTGGATGTATGGCTCCGTAAAGTTGCGTTCTTTTTTTTTTTTTATTTCATTAATTTTAATCAATTATCAATATTAATATATAAAAAGGGGAAGGGAAAAAACTGACAGGGACGGCAGTATCACTTGTTGAGACCCTTTCAAAGTGAGAAATTAATCCAATTTTGATCCTCTCAAAGTTAAAACTCAATTACACTAAAATACCTTGTGATTAGACCTGAGGTGATACTTTAATAGTAGAAGTCTCAATTTTTATTGTACAGGGTTAAAGATTCTAGTTTATCACTTATCAGAAGTCACAATATTTTATAATTAATTAAAACACTACGTATGTATGTGTTATTAATTATTTTATTTACAATTTAATTTTGTAAGTGTATAAGGATTATTCCACAAAAGAGTTTCATTTTTTACTTTTTAAAATCAATTTGGGATATTTAATGGTGCGTGATTCATGTAAGTTTTGAAAAGAACCAATTTTGTAATTAGTTAGTAGTATATTTTTAGATAGTACTTAATTAATAGTATAATTTAGATGGTTTACAATAATTATGATTGTATTAACTAAAATCCAATTAATTCATAAATTTAAAATTTTTGTAAATTGATTTCCGAAGTGTAAATGATAACAGAGTACAACTAATCTGATATTGTAATATTGATTATGTTATGCACAAATGAAACAACACAAAAATAAATTGCTAAGTGAAATAATAGTTAAGAAATAGACTTTAGAAACATCTTAACACTCTTTATTTATCTTTCATGCTTGATTACAATACAAAGTTTACAAATTGTTTGGAATACATAATTAATGAATAAAAACAACATATATAAACTGATTATTGCATTAAATGATGAATGAAATCATGGAAATTAAGTTGATATTTTAGGTTCAACATGGTGGCATGTCCGGTGGTGGTGGCAACATTTTTTCTCCAGAGCGTTTCCCATCTCTTACTATGAATGTCATCTCCATTCCCCAACTTGTGTGACGCTCAAAATGGCAATGCATCAACCACACTCCTGAAAAAAAAATAAAGGTTCAAGATTTCATGTCTACAAAATAACAATGATAATGACAATAACAATAACTATTATTATTATAAATAATCGAATAAGACTAAATCACAAATTATACCCCATAGTTTAGAATTGAAATCAATTTTCATCCAAATATTATTTTCAATCAAAACACTCATCTTTGAGCGCTAAATCAATGCACTCTCTGTGTTAGGGTTCAAACTGTTTTCATGCAGAGAGCGCGAGCGAAAATCGAATTTGACCTTAAATTATAGGGTGCAATTTGTAATTTAGTTATCAAATAAATAGGACTAATAAAATTTACCTGGATTGTCTGCTTGGAATCTGATAGCTGTCCAACCATTCCTAGGAACTATAATAGTGTTCATCAGAGGAGGATCGACAAGATTATAACTCAATGGATCTTTGTTTTTGTCAAAATTTCCAATTCCCCATCCGACAACGTAAAAACTATATCCATGCAAATGCATGGGATGTTCTATCCCTGCAAGCAAGTTTGTTCCTTGAAACACAAGTTCCACCGTGGAATTAAATTGAAGCACTTTAACTTCTGTCCCTGGCATCGGCCTTCGGAGTTCAAAAGGAAGAAAATCCGCCGTATAGTTAAACGGCAAAGGCGGGACACTCGGAAAATTGTCCCCGAATACACCATTGATGCCTCTATAATACGCCTCGAGTATGTCAACCTTGGGGGTCAAAAATGAAATATTGTTCACACTTGCTGCAAATCGCGAATTATTTGGTCCCAGACACGTACCATTGTCACATGGAAACGTATTGATAGACAATGTAAAATATAATTTTGTGCTAATTTTTAGTGGCACGTTTATTGAATGATCATTTGTAGCTAAACTTCTGAGCCTAGCAGTGAAATTTAATGCTGCATTTGTATCGGTGATGTTTGGAAGATTAGGTAAAGATGGTGGTGAAGATGGAGTGTAGTTTCCTCTATATTCGAGTATGGCTGTGGTGGTAGTGTTGTCGAAATCAGCTCTACCGGCACCAATAAAAACTCTAGCCGCCATGTAATAGCGGTCAAGGGGTTGGTTTGCTTCTAACAAAATGTCTAGGGTTTGGCCCGGGGAAATTGTGATATAATCAGATTTTAGAGGCTTGGAATAAGCAGCATCGGTTCCGACGACTGTGAGGGTATGATTAGCTATCCCAAAGTAGAAAATGTTGTTCATGCCGGCATTGATCATCCGGAGCATGTAGGTCTTGCCATAATCTACTATCAACTTGAATGTATCTGCATTACAAACATAGGTAGATTTTTGTAGTTAATAATATGCAATAACAAAATTTGTACACAAAGGATTATGTTAGAATTGAAAAGTCCTCAGTAATAGGTTCATAAAAAGTCCCTTAGTAAGCTTATGACCTGTCCTTGATCATGCTTATGACCTAATCTTAATGAAGGACCTGGTTCAGCTTATATATAACATCACGTTCAAATCTTCACGTTCAAATCTTATTACTTATCAATAAATATGCTTTAGTTCATAACCAAAAACATATTTATAGTTAATGAAATTACTAAAAATCCTTCGAAATAAGATTTCATATTCAAAAAGTCAATAAAATAATTTAAAAAAATTAGTTAGAAAAGTTCCAATATCAAATTTTCAACGCCCAAAATTTCTAGCCATGGGAGAAGGTAGGTGGTGAGGAACATTTCAACGTGAGAGATGGATACTCAATTAATTCACCAATGCCAAAATGAATTTAGCAACTGATTAGATAAAAACCTGATTTTGAGCATGCATATAGATCACCAGGTTGACCATTGATAGTTAGGGCATCAGAGACATTTGGGTCTCCTCCTGTCCTAAGGAACTCATCCAGAACTTCTTGTACATCACTTTTCCACCAATCCCCTGCATTTCAGTTCAACATCATCATATATTAGCGTAAATATAAATAAAAGTGGTTGATATTGTGAAATCAAAAATGCTGTCAGAATAATAAGTGTCATATAACGTGTTATATGTTATTAGAATAATTACAATAGTATCACTAAATATATATACTCTTTGGTATCATCATTTTTGTTTTAACAATATCAACCGTTTAGTTTAATTGAGACTCATTTTACGAAGTGAACATATGTTAGTTATAGGATTGAAATTAATTAGTCATGTACATATATGGTAACAAGAATTTGATACCTAATATGATAGGTACTTCATTGTCAGGCTTAGGGAATGGATAATTTGTTCCATTTTTAGGGTAAATAATGATAGCTCCATGGACAGTTGCTCGAGACCAGTCGCTGTGAGCATGCCACCATAGGGTTCCTTCCTCGTCGGATAATACAATCTTTTGGCTGAACTTTGCTCCTGGTTGAATAGGGCACTGTGTTATCATCTCTGGACCGTCGTTCCATGGATTCCTTGGTTGTTTCACTCCGTGCCTGCATAAGACGTATTTAATTTAGTACTAGCTCCCCCGGTTCTAAAATGAAAGATACATTTTAAAACGATCATTTTTAATAATAATTATATTTTTAAATGTGCCTTTATTATTCGTTAAGAATTTAATATTAATATTGTGATGCAAGAAATGGTAGTAAAAATAGTAATGAAAGATAGAAATATCATGTTATTTTATTATGTGTACATCCTATTTTGGGAACACGCTAATTAAAGAAAAAATATCTTTAATTATGGATTAAAAAAAGTATTAATTACTCGGTCCATATTAAATTCTTATTATGGAATACACATGCATAGACAAAAAACTATGTAATTTAATATTAATTCAAAGACTAAATATGTTGTTGAAAAAAATTAAGAAAGGCTATATATGGTCAAATGTGTATTTGGTAAACTTTAACGTACAAAGTATTTAAATAAATTTAAGTACAAACTAATCTTTTCAAAAAGTCAAATATTAAGAATGACAATTTTTTTGACATCATGTATAATTTTCTCTCGTACCAGTGAATGGTGATATTTTGGGTGCCATTGTTGTAAACATCCACGATGATCGTATCACCTCTTTCAGCATAGAGGGTCGGACCAGGAAATTGTCCATTAACGGTCAAGATGTTCTTGATGCTACAAAGTCTTGTATAAGGAGCTTCTTTCACCTGCAAATAATAATATTATAACTACTTTTATATATCCTACCGAATAAAACTATCATATACAAAGAATAAATGTAAAATACACATAAATGACTCACACATTGTTGTGTTAATAACATAAGTTGTTGATATTGTACGAGCAAAAATTACATATGTTGACAAACTTATATTTAGCTAAACTTTTACTTAATTGTTAGTGACGTTTAATACCTTAAGCTGATAACATTATTTTTGCTCGAATAATATCAGCCGCCTAAATATATTGCTAAAAATAATCTAAAAGTTTAATCAAATTATTTATATACATACCACAAACGTTGTATGATGAACTAGAGCGTCAGAGAAAAATGCACTAATAAAAAACAAAAAGCCGAAAAACTGAAGTACAAAAATTTTCATATTGAACCAAATTGTTTTTTCTTTCCAATTTTCCTTCAATAACTTCTCAATGAAATTTACAGGAATTCCTAGTAAGGTATTTATAGGGGAGATAGTGGCATTGTCTTAATCAACAATTAATCTAATTGAAACGTGTTTTTTTTTTTCGTTTATAACACTAATTCAAATTTGGGGTCCATGTATTTTACGTATGAAAACATTAAACGTGCAGTTATTCTTCTTTTCTACTGTAATTGTTTTGAATATTTTGATTGCGACTTCCCTTGTAATATATTCAGAGGCTATAATCAGTTAGGTAAGAATGCGTCAGGCAAGACTACGCGGTTCGTTAGTAGAACATTCTTACAAGTCTGAATTTTTTTACATGCATTTGGACAGGTGATAATTAAGTAAAAAAAAACGGTTTATTTTACACTTTAAAAAAAAAAAACACTCAAGCTCTTTCAAAGGAGAAGAAGAGAGACGGCGCATAACCATGAAATACATATATTTATCTAAAATTTAATTAATTTAATGCACAAGTTTAAGTCATTAAATCTTAGAACCTCGTGTATAGTAGTGATCACAATCTTCTAATTACATTCAAAATTTCATTATTGTCCTATATTGTGCATTTACAAAACTAAAAATTCATTACTTTTAACGTTAAATAGAGAATAAAATTACATCTTTAATATTTTTAAAATTTTGTAGATAAATATAACTATTTTTATGAAATGGAGGAAATATTTTTTTAGTATACACTCACTTGTGATAGGATGAGAATTTGATGTATCCACTCTAAATAACTAAGTCCTTGAGAATTTTTGTGAATCGTGTCTGTTATATATATATTTCAATCTAGTGTATTATTATTGTAAAGAAATGTAGCCCAGATCATGTAATGCGACAGACTAGCATGTTCTTGTATGAATTAATGTCTTCTATCTTAGTAGATATTTAGGGTTTTTTATTTGGAAAACACAATGTCGGTGGCTGTCATTTTTAATTTGTTTCATTCCGGTGGACACGGTGACTCTCAGAAAATAATATGTCTCAGCCTGAGAAATGTGATGAACATAAATAATTAATGCAAGGTACAGATAAACCAAAAAGATAAAGCGGCATAATGATATAAATTCATTTAATTTTTAAAACAATTTTTATAATTAGTAATGCTTTCAAGATTATTTAATTACAATAGTCACAATTATGTTATTTAAGACTAATCAAACTTGCTCATAATACTTTTAAATTTTCGTAATTAACTTTAAAAAATAAAAACGATACTTTTTTTTTTGTGGACTGGAGATTATAACCTAGATAGACTACCTAAGTAGTTGGCAATAATAATCTAAACAATTAATTCCATTAATAAAGATTAAATAATTGGAGATTATAACCCAGATAAACTGCCTAACTAAGTAGCTGGAAATAATAATTTAAACACTTAATTCCGTGAATAAAGATTAAATAATCTCTTTCAACAATTATGTCATCTCCATTTATTAAACCTTAATAAATTCATATAATACTAAGTTTTAGTTTTTCAAAAACTTTACTTTTAAAAAAGACAGTTAATATTGGAGCTAAAATAATAATGTCGGAATAAATTAAATGTACATGTAACGATATCATTTTTGTAATTGTTCAAACAGCATTTAACATTTTAAGTAAGATGTATTTATTTGACAATATCATTTTAATCTGAAAATATCAAAAAGAGCTTTTTCACTTTAGTGGAACAAACACAGGAACCTTGATAAACTACCTAACTAAGTAGTTGACAATAATAATAATAATAATAAACATTCCCAAGTTTGGTAAGCGATATATTTATTAAAAGATCTCTTTTGACATTTATGTCTCTATCTATTAGTTATTTTATTTTCAACTCTTGGAATCATTAAGAATTTTTTGACTTGCACGAGGTAAAAAAAATTTTCCTTCTCTCCTTCGACCAAAGAATAGTCTTAGTTTTATCTGGATTTTGAACCAGACAGCACAAAACAGTTGTATGGATATGACCATTTCTGGGTGGCCGTGATTTACGTTTATTCCCTTGAGTAACCCACAGTTTCAAGTTGGTTTGTTTCCTCGTATTTCAGTTTCTAAACAATAAATTTATCACTTTTGCATTATTTTTGCCCAAAGTTTATACAGGTACCGACACTACGCATCAATTGGACAAAAATCGACATATTTTTGTCCTAATACAAATCTTTGGAATTGATATAGACTCACCAACTTTGTGCAAAACGCGGACGACATAAATAATGATTTATTTAGCAGGTCATATGTAGATACAATTTTCAAATCTTTGTCGCTTAAGTAAGTTATCGTCTCATGGCCAAATAATTTAGTCGGATATGTGAATACAGCTAACTCATCATCAGCATGAGATTGAGGACCAACGACCTCATTCTTACTTAAACGGTTGTGCCTCATTGAGACAATATCGTCAAAATACAATGAGCAGAAGTTGACAAGCTCTTCAATAATAACAATAATACCTAGTGCAAACTGTTTTAAGATTTCCTGCAAAGTTTTGGTGATCCAGCAGTGTTTGAATTTTATATGTTCAATGTTTTACAAATGACAAAAATACAAAATTGTACACGAGTTTATCGCTTTATGAAAATAAACTCATAAATCTCATGTAAAATACCGACACTATGGATAATAATTTATTATATTATTAAATGTATGATAAATACTTAATTAGGATAATGAAAAAGATAGTTGTAGTTACTAGATTATTAAATATTTATTTAGAAATATATTATATATTATATATTATAGGTAATTCCTTCGATCAGTTACGAAATTAAACATTTGAATACAATGCAGATTTATTCAGTTCTAATTATGAAAAAGTAATTATTTAATTTTATTTAAGTTTGTAATGAATTCCATCTTAGCGCTTAATTATATTGACAAAATTTGCATGAACTTCTAATCCGAGTAGAACTATAAACTCAAGCTTTATTATTTTAATTTAGTTATGACAATTAGCTAGTAATGAATCTATATAATATTTCAATTAATTTTACAGTTATTATATTCTCAAAAAGTTCACATGTATTAATAATATAATTAGTAGTGTGATTTGATAAAATTTTAATGAATTTATTTTAGTTAGAAAATTAATTTAATAACAAAATTTACAACTGATATTAATATAATTAAACCGCGCAATATGTTAAGAGATTTTTTTCTATATTCTAATAAAATCGTAATAACAAAATTATACTACATAAAACTTGTTAAAATATATTACTTTACACAAAAAAAACTAGACAAAATAACTTGTAATAAAATTGATTGAATCAAAAATAAAAATTCTTTTAGATGTTCATTTTCCAATATATATATATATATATATATATAAAACTTCTCTTTCCCTAAAATGAGGGTTGGGGTTCATTTTGAATACTTTATAAATTTGGATAGTATTTATTTGTCACAAATTTGAATACTACTTATACTAATTTGAATAAGAAAGTAAACGGTTGAACTAAAAAATTTTAAAACCAAAAATTTGTTAAACAAAAAATTAGTGAAACTAAATATGTACTTTTAATTATACTCGTTCGGTGTCCCGTGCCAAGCACAGGATTTACAATTGTATTTTATTTATTGATTATAATTTATTTTACTAATTTTTTTTAATATTAACCAAGTAATGGTAGTGTGATGCTATGAATAATAGTGAAAAATAATGACAAATTAAAACCATTATGTCACTTTATTATTTTAAAGTAAAAATATATTTCTAATTTTAGACTAAATTAAAAGGAAAACTGTGTCCATACTTTTAAAACATATATAAAGTGAGTTTGAAATATTATTTTAATCATTATTTATTAAAATAGTTAGCTATATAATCTCACTGAACAATGGTATTCATATTGGTTGTTACTGTTTATTGTTTAATAAAACACCTTGGCTTATCAAGACAAAAAAAAAAAGAAAAAAAAAAGGAAAAGAGAATAATTAAAAGAGGATTCTAAATGAATATTTAATACATTTCTGGTTTCCTATAAAGAAGGGATCAAATACAATTAAATGTCTACACAAAGATTTAGCAAAAAAAAAATGTCTACACAAAGAAAAAACTATCAATTGACATATACATTGAATTAATTGCCTACTGTGGGCCCATGTGAAAATTAGGGTTCATGTGACCTAATTAAATGTACAAATTAGGGTTTAAAAAAACCTAATTAAATGCGTTAGACCCGGGGAAGTTTTCACGTGTTCCAAGGCAGAAGACTCGTGGATGCGACCTATTTTGGGAATTGATTGAGGGATTGGATTGGTGGCTAGAAGAACAGGGCAATTTGGGCATTACTTTAATGATTAAAGGACATTTCTGGAATTTTTCCTATAAAACATAACTAAAGGGTATTTCTGGAATTCTCCTTAAAACATGTGCCTGGCATGTGACTATTTCCCAGACAAGCTCTATAAATAGTCCCTCTATTCTAAGAAAAGGGGATGTCTCTCAAGACATTACACTTAGACTCTTGGAAGCTCTAAACACTTGAAACTCTCTCTCTCAACTCGAAGACTCAAGAAGGCTCTTCGAATCCCTGCTACCCTAACCTGGTTTCCGGATTCTAAGAGTTCTGCCACGTGTCATTGAAGTAATTGCCTACCTGTTCTTCTCCCCTCTTCAATCAATCAATCAGTTCCGTACTCTTCGTGAATTTCTCTCCTCTCCAGCCAATACGAAACCCTAACCCTAGCAAGGTGTAATTTTCTGTACCTACATTTATTTGGCGACTCTGCTGGGGAGGTGTAGAATTCGGGAAGGGTATGCCCACAACTCGAAGTGGGAGAATTACAGGAAGAGTTTCACCGACAACAAGCATCACTTCACCGGATCCGATTTCAAGGCAAGTAAATCCAGTGCTCCAAAGCGCGAATCTGGATTTTGATCAACCTATCTTATAAGACGTTTCGGAAGGAAGCTCAACATCACCTCAAATGGCTGATCAACAACAAACCAGCGCTAGACAGACAAACGTAGGAAGGCAAGGTGAGGAAGTAACTGGAGCGCAAACGACTGTGAATGCTGTGCAGATGGAGATGCTCAAGGCATTACATGAGGCACGAGAAGGCCAAGGGATGATGATGGCCATGATGTTGGAAATGCAAAGGAAGCAGGAAGAGATGGAGAATTTCCGCCAGCAGTTGATGCAAATCCCCACTTTCAGGGCTATGTTCCCAGGAAGTTCGCAGGGGGAACGAGCAGAACTGGAGGACAACAGCAACAACAAAGAGAATCCGACTGTGCCTCCAACAACGGAGAGTCAGTCGATTCCAATCATCCACTTGGAGCTCCAAAACAGCGGTGATGTGCCACAACTCAGATTGGAAGTGAGTCAACCTCAGCCCAACATCGTCCCGCCCATTCTCCCAGCATTTTCACAAGTCCAGATACCGACCATCCCGAGCCACATCCAACGAACAAGTCGACAAGCACCGCCGATGCAAACTGTGCAGGATGAAAGTGTACACCAGCCAGTTTCCTTACCATACGCACCACCTGTGCATCAATATATCACAGCCCCTCAAAGAGTCCATACCACGAGCCAGTATGTGACGAATGATGATATGATCGATGTGATCAATCAATTTCGCAAGCAGACATCCCGACCTTCAGAGTTGGACTTTACTCCACCGTACCCGACACATGTGCGGAGACAACCGTACCCGACACATGTGCGGAGACAACCGTACCCGACAGGGTATATTGAGCACCCCCCGCAGTTCCCAAAGTATAACGGGGAGAAAGGGAAATGCCAGGGAGCATATTGCCAGGTTCGTGGAATCGATGTCTCCATGGTTGGGTTATGATGAGGTGAATAACCATAATTTGTTGATGAGGGAATTTAACAAGACTTTGACGGATAGTGCCTTCAGTTGGTACTACAATTTGGAGAAGGGATCAGTCCATGATTGGGATAATCTGAAATTGCAATTTTTTAAGAAATTTTTCTATGTGCAAAAACAGGTAACTATTGTAGAACTGACGCGATTCGAGCAGAAGCCGAATGAGGAGCTGTCAGATTATGTGGACAGATTCAGGGCCCAAGCACAGAAGTGTGCCGAGCCAATTGAAGAGAAGAACTTGGTTAGCATATGCAACAATGGTGCTCTAGACTCCTTCAAGCCCCATCTCATTACAAAGGCCTGTGATTCATTTGCAACCCTCTCATCCTTCACACAAGATTTGGGAGGAATCGTGATAGTTCCCATCAACCATGCGATGGTTACATGGAAGGGTAAGAGAACAACAACTGTGGCTTTGGCTGACTCTCAGTCAAACCCACAAGGGGGCAAGAGGGAGAAGAATGAGCGAAATTTTGAACAAAGTAAAGGAAAACTTGGGGGCAAGTATACCAGGATGTCAGTTCCAGAGGCTATCACATGCAGTGAGAAGGCATTCAGGGGCCTGTACGAATAATGGGTTGAGCACGGAGTGGTGAAACCCCCAACGCCTAAATTTGTGGTGACGGAAGAGATGAAAAGAAGACCAGATTTCTGTGTGTACCACCAGTACGCAGGACATTCCACTATGGACTGTTACAGTATGCGGAGGATATACCATGAGAAGCTGGCAGCTGGAGAAATCGAACTGTGAAAAGAAAAGCACCGTATATGAAAAGTCACTTCCAAACCACAAAGGAAAAGAAACATGCAACATTATTACCCATGGTGTAGCCCAAGAGGTCGAAAAAAAAAAAACACCCAATATGGTGGTCCAATAGAAAATGGTGGTTGAAGTACTCAAGAGTATTCCTTGCCAAGAAATTGGATGACCAAGGGAGGAGACACAAGAATTGACGAATTAAAAATCCACCCACGATGGTGGTCAAGTCCTCGTGGATTGCACTTGCCAAGAAATTGGATGACCAAGTGACAAGGCATGCAACTTAAGCCCTTATGAAACCCTATACGCCAAACAATTGGCACGACGTACCAAGGGATAAGGCACAAAGTTATACTTTCAACTTTAAAAGTAATCGAGGCACCTGATTATAAGTCCTCAAAGTTATACTTTCAACTTTAAAAGTAATCGAGGCACCTGACTATAAGTCCTCAAAGTTATACTTTCAACTTTAAAAGTAATCGAGGCACCTGACTATAAGTCCTCAAAGTTATACTTTCAACTCTAAAAGTAATCGAGGCACCTGACTATAAGCCCTCAAACCCGAGAAAGTTACACTTTATCTCTAAAAGTGGCGAACGTTATGCTTTATCCGACAAAAGCAAAATCTATTATTATTATCTTTATGAAATTTTTTGAAATATTGTGCTTTTCATTAAAAGCAATATGATTATTAATAAAAATGTCAAACTTCACTTATACTTAAATATTCTTTGATTTTAAAAGTATGGATTCAAGTGTTAGTTTGCGAGAAATCGAAAAATTGCATGTTTACTCTCATTATTATGAATATTATTGTCTTGGAGTATTAATTTGAATAACTTATGATTCAATACTAAACATTGGGTCTTAAGGAAAAAATTCAAGTTAAAGACAATCACTAATGCTAAGAAACTCTACTATGATAAATGACATATAAATGAGTTCTTTGATACAGGAAATAACAAAAAGCTACAAAAAGCCATACCTAGAAATAAGGAAATCCAGCCCAGCACGAAAAATACTCATCGGGAGAGGAGCTGCACAAATCACGGGCTTAGAGAATGCCTGTAGCTCCACGACATCTTTGTTGTTGGGTGGATAGCCGAGGTTACTAAAAGGCGAGGTGGCAAAATCAAGATGAAGAAAGCGAGCTCCTCAACGGGCAAAGAAAGTAAAGCATCAATGCCCCACCCAACGAACTCGCAACTATACCCTCCCTTTTCGGTGAAGCCTCGGGCGAATCCTTTTGGGGATGATGAAAATCAACAATAGGTTTCGCAGGATTCCCCCTCGAGGGAGGAGGATTAACTGTCATAATAGCATCAACATCAACATGGGTGTCACCGGTACCCTCCAAGCTGTCATGAAAAGACGTTATATGTGGGTGTGACAATGGAACTGTACTAACCACAACAGGACCTAAGCTTACATCAGACATGAAATCGTCAACATTAAGGCTGACACGATCATCATGAAGTGAGGAGGACTTGACAACAATCATGTTATGTCAGCGAGGCTCACAAGTAGTGGAGGTCGCCACCTCACTTGCCGTATCCATGCGAAATCCAATGGGAATATCATCATCATCATTCTCGACAATCTAAAAACAAGGATCCTCGGCTTTACTCTAGAGCAAGTAAATCTCATCTCCCCGACAGCAGAGGATCTTGGGGGAGGAACTCGAGGAGGTACCCGAGACGAAGTCTGAAAGGATTGTGTCATCATGAAATCATGAAGTATAATGGTCAGTCCGCCTGAAAGCTTCTATCAAGTATGCAACGCACTTGGTATCCCTATGCACATGCGGGGAATGTGACCGGAATGGGGGAAATCTTTTTGCCTTTCCACAATCATTGACGAAAGGAGTTACCCTAGAAGTCTTCAAGTCTTTAGAGCATCCAGTACACGAGGCCTGCAAGTAAGGAAGACTCCACGTGAGGATACTAAGGATGTTAAGTAAAACATCAATGCGCTTGAGGAGGCTTACCATAACAAGGGGAGAATCTGAGATTTTCACTTGAGAATACCTGAAAAGAAGAAGAAATGAAGTCAGGGAAGGATCAAAATTACAATTACGAAAGAAAAATAAGATTTGAGATTTTTCCAAAAAACTTCAGACAACCAAAATGCATCCTTCAGAGCCATTTTTGGATTATTTTGATATATATCATGGTCCTTGGCAATGACTTTTGAAGTGCTCGTCGATACGGTCGTTTTGATATATTATGGGCCCTGAGACTCCAAACGGAACAAAAGTTATGGTCAAAAAAGTGATCACGCTTCCCAATGTGCAAATTTTGATACATTTTCTCCTAGAGTTCGCCCCCTAGGGTTCGGCCCCTAGGGTTTGGCTCCCTTAGGATTCAGCCCCCCCTAGGGATCGGTCTCCTGAAAAAAGAAAAAAAAGTTGGCTTGGTAGGGTTCGGCCACCTAGGGTTCGCCCCCTAGGGTTCGGCCAGGCCGCCAAAAAAAAATAAAAATTGCTTGGCTCAATTTCTCCTATAGGGTTCGGCCACCTATAGGGTTCGACCCCCTAAGGGGATTTCTGTTGTGTATCTTGGAAATTCTGACGCTCCAGAAATCAATGTTTTCAGAACGAATGTTTCTTTGTCACAATAAATATTGTATTTTTTATTTATTATCCGAGGGAACCCTACCGAGATATGATCCAAGTAACGGGGCTCGGAAGACAAAAGAAAAGCTACAATGACCTGAGAAGAAACGTGGGAGAAGCAAGTCAAGATGAAGTTCGGAAGAAAGTACTCAAATAAACTAAAAACTTGAAAGAAAAAGAAGAAGGAAGAATGATCCTATATGGTTCAACCCTTAGGATTTGGCCTTATAGGGTGGAATTGTTTTTTTTTACCTCTTTTCTAAGATGAGGAACGATTGCTTGATGACTTCTTGGTGATCTTCGGACTTGATGGAGGAGAGAAGCAACCTTTATTTTCCTCTTAAAGAAGATTTCGAAATATAAAGATAAGTTTATTTGAGCTTATTTTTTAAATAAACATATATACTTTCGAAAATTTGTTTAGATTTGGTGTTCTAATAGAATTTCGAAATATATATATATATATATATATATATTCGATATCTGATATTTTATTCCTAACAGTAGGACAATTTCGAAATTATATATATATATATATATATATTGAATGTTTGATTTTCTTAAGGGAAAAGATCTTGCTTTATAAAATTTTAATAAAGGAAGATTTTGTTTCTAAATAATAAAATACGATTTGAGTATTGGATTTTATTTAATGATATCTGATGATCTTCCTTGTTTTAATTCTCAGAAAATAAGAAAATAAATATTGAGCAAAATGAGGAAGATTTCAGATGATCTACCAAGAGTTTCAAGGAAGAGCCCTTCTAGGTCTTGCCTCCTTAGGGTTTAACTCTAATGGTTTGGCCCCTAGGGGTTCCCTCTTCTAGAACTCTAAACTTCAAGACTTGAACAAGGGGAGTCACACAAAATCATTCGAAAGCTTGGAGTATTTTGTACGAGCGTCTCTCAGGAATCGTGACTCTCGCGCAGGGGGCAAATGTGGGTCCATGTGCAAATTAGGGTTCATGTGACCTAATTAAATGTACAAATTAGGGTTTAAAAAAAACCTAATTAAATGCGTTAGACCCGGAGAAGTCTCCACGTGTTCCAAGGCAGAAGACTCGTGGATGCGACCTATTTTGGGAATTGATTGGGGGATTGGATTGGTGGCTAGAAGAACAGGGCAATTTGGGCATTACTTTAATGATTAAAGGACATTTCTGGAATTTTCCCTATAAAACATAACTAAAGGGTATTTCTGGAATTCTCCTTAAAACATGTGCCTGGCATGTGACTATTTCCCATGCAAACTCTATAAATAGTCCCTCTATTCTAAGAAAAGGGGATGACTCTCAAGACATTACACTTAGACTCTTGGAAGCTCTAAACACTTGAAACTCTCTCTCTCAACTCGAAGACCCAAGAAGGCTCTTGGAATCCCTGCTACCCTAACCCGGTTTCCGGATTCTAAGAGTTCTGCCACGTGTCATTGAAGTAATTGCCTACCTGTTCTTCTCCCCTCTTCAATCAATCAATCAGTTTCGTACTCTTCGTGGATTTCTCTCCTCTCCAGCCAATACGAAACCCTAACCCTAACAAGGTGTAATTTTCTGTACCTACACCTACAAAGAGAGGAAACCATCCAACAATTCTCATATAGATCTTATGAGATAACACAAATATAATAATAAAAAAAATAAAAATATCAGTCAATTAAATCAAAGTATAATTTTATGAGTCAACTTAATTCAAAAGAGAATCTATTAATTCTCATATAGATTTTATGAGATAATACAAATATAATAATAATAAAAATATCAATCGATTAAATACAAGTATAACTTTATGAGTCAACTCAGTTCAATACCAATCAAAATATTTCAGTTAATTTTCATACAATACAATGTTATTTGTGCTATTATAATAATTTAATTATATGGTTTATATAGTATTCAACTTTACAGTATAACAACCGCTAACTTGTGATCAGGGGCGGATGTAGTGCAAGGGCAGCATAGGCAGCTGCCTATGCTCATTTTTTTTACAGGTAACCTCTTGGGGCAGAAATTGTAAGTTAATAAACTCTAAGGGCAGATTTAAAACAAAAGTTAAAGTGCATGGGAGCAAAAAGTAATTTAGATTATAAATTTACAATCTTATGGTTGTAAACTAACCCAAATAATCCAACTCCGGGTGAAGTAGGTGGTACCTCATCCGGATCTCCTTCTACCTCGTCATCCTCTTCTACTTCCTTAGGATCCTCCTCGGGATCTTCTTCTGGATCCGAGTCAGGCTCAAATTCTCGGCCTACTACGGTGACTGGTGGAGCTGGCTCTATCGGGGCCAATTGTTCCCACACCACGTGAATATCTAGTGGCTCCTCCTCAGCACTTACGCAACTGGGAACTCCTATTCCCGACATTCTGCCACAACCAAAATACAAATTTTAAATTACTACCCGCGTAAACATAGGTCTATTACAACAAATAAGCACATAAGTTATTTTATTATCTGTAATGAATTTTTCCTTAATTCATTCCTTAGAACTCGATGTGAGTTTCACTGAGTACTAAATTCTTTGTCTTCTACGAGGTTATATCCTAAGGTTTTCCCCACCTAAGGTTTATAACCTATTAGCTCTGATACCAACCTGTGACGCCCCCAAATCTGGGGTCTCTTTACCCATAGATTCGGTGCTCACGGTACTACACATTCATCGTCTATTCTACTCATTCATCATTAACATAAGGACAGAAATGCAATTGCTACATATTACATAACGTCTTACTCTACAAATCCCAGGTTCTAAGACCTTTACATAAGTACATAACATCTTAAGATAATTAATACAATCCAAAAAGATCACACATTCTTAGCATAAACTATTACAAAAGTGGATATGATATAATATCCTTCACTCGTTAACTTTTCCCTTGCCTTTGTCCTTGCGGGAACTCTCTGCCTGTTCTGCCTTAGCTGAAAGCATGTAATTAAAGCAAGGATGAGCATTCGATTGCTCAGCAAGTATAGCATATAAATAATAACAACATAAGAAATCATACTTCCAGTTCTACAACTGAACAATAGTTGAGAACACATTTTGAATAATTAGGAACAATGATAAGGTATTCCTTTACATTACGAACATTTCTAAACAACGTACTGAGTGGTCAAATGACCTTGAACTTTCTTCTTTCATCAAAGGGTTTAATAGTTTTATAACTATAAACCGGACATTTTTCCTCTGGGCACTTTAGGGGATCAGCCTATCATACCCTATGTTGTATAACATCTATTTAACGTCTAAGCGTCAAGTTATCACCCGTATAGGGTCAATCGGTATTACCGACCAAAAATAATTTCCCAATAATAGGGTTGTTCAACTAAGCTTTACATTAAGGAAATCCAAGTCAAATAATGTGATTGGATAGCTACAATAAATATCAACATTATCTTGATGAATCATTCTCAAATCAACAAAGCAATTCAATATAAGTCTAGCCGAAACAATAGGCTTAGAAAACCTTCTCAATACTTCATGGAATATAGAACTTTAAAGCTTCAATAACATGCATTATAGCATTACTGGATATCTTGAATAAAAGTGAGAAAACTTGCACAATAATAATTTGTGAAAGCTTGGAATTTATATAACATCGGAAACTCGCACAATATATAAGAGTTGTACGGTTTAAGAAACTTGCTCAAATATAAATTGAGTTGAGTTAGAAAACTTGCCTCGTGCGCTGCTACAATAATATGATACACGCTCTTCAATTATCCTACACATATATGTGCACATAAACATACTACAATTAGTCACATACGCACAAACATCAACGGGTCACGCTATAAATTGCATCCCGTTTATTAAACGTAAACTAAATTAAATATAACGTAGCCTTGAATCGTAGTTCTACGGCTTTACCGATAGTTCGGGTATAAATAACTAACGTGTCCAATCATTTCTTATATAAAAACTCCACTCCATATCTTATAATGTTCGTGTTTTAAAACTTAGAACATCATCTTTCATCGTCAGAAGCGTTACGCGTGCATACGTGCATGCCCGACACCTTTCGATTGCCTCCAATTACACATCAGTCCTAAAGATGGCAAATTTCGAAATTTATCCAGTTATTAACTTCCAATTCTAATTAATGGAGGTTGTAGGTCTATCTCTAAGCTTTTCGAATCATCTTGAATCGCCCTAATCGGAGTCCGTATGAGAAAGTTATGGTCATTTTCCCAACGGACGCCGAAGCTGAGTCGGGCAGCGCGCGCGGTCGGGCGCGCGGCACGCGGGGCGCTGAACCAGGCCATGGGCGCGGGCGCACCAAGGGGCGCGCGGGCGCGCTAGTGTGGCCAGACCTCGCGATTTTTTTGACCTTCCTTCACTCCAACCTTCATAACTTCTTCTATACACGTTCAAATTGGTCCATTTTGGACTCTATGGACTCGTAAGACATGGGGCTACAACATATCAAAATTACAGAGCTACCCATTATCATTAACAAGTCCAAATCATAGGCTAAAGTGCAAGGTTATTACTCTATTTTGGTGTTCTTGACATATTCTACCAATTTCTTCACCACCAACTCATTTTAACTCCTTTTTGCTCCATTCCAACTGGGTTATTCTCATAACCCATGGAAGTACAACATCATGACAACCAACAAAATTATCAAGCATGATTTTTAACCATTTAAGTCCCCTAAATCAGTCCGTTTACAGTCCATTGTTCAAGTTCGTCCATGTTCTTCATCCTTTAAGCAAAGGTAAGGATTTCTATCACTTTGTTCCACTTTCAAAAGTTATTAAGAGGGTTCTCAAGGTCATAACAACCATTCTTAATCGATTAAACACAACCAACAATAACAATACTCGACAAAAATCAAACCAAGCACATAAGCTTTAAAAACAGAGCTAGCTTGAACGGATGAAGGAATAGGTTTGGAGTTTGTTGTTTACCTATGAGATTCTTGTTCTTGGATGCTATGAAGCTTGGCTAAGGCTTGAAGTTGTTCTCTTCTTCTTTCTCTACTCCTCCCGTGCACCCACTTCTTCGTTCTTCCTCACCCACTTGGTTTCTCTCTCTAACTTCTTCTTCTTCTGCAGGTTTACCTCTTCTCTCCCTCCTTTCTTGCAATGAACTGGGCTATGAACAATCAAGAAAAGGGAAGGGATGAAATGGTACGGGAGATGGGAATGGTTTGGCTCAACTGAGCTTTTCTTCTCTTCTCCTTCTCTTTCCTCTGCAACTGTTTTCTCTCAATTCTCTTCTCTCTTTCTCTAACACTTTCTGCAGCAACAAGGAACTTGGAGGAATGAAATGGCTGAGCACAATGCAAGCTCGGGAGAATGACTTAGCAATAACCAAGAGGGATGTTTACAAATTTGCAAGGCTCAATGCCTTGTGTACTGCACTCGGGCGACATCATGCCGCAACCTCCCTGCTGTCAACTTCTAATTGGCCAAGGCTTAAATGTCTTCCCACTTGCACCGAATATACATATAAATATATCCAAATACTCCCACTTTGTACCAATTTTGATAAATAACTCTACCCAAAATTAAAATGGGTACTCCCATAAAATATTGGCACGCATAAAAATAATTATTATAGGATTTGTCCAATTATTCGGAACACCCATATAATACATTTCGGATACGGATTAAATCACATATCAACTCAAATAAAATTTTCAACATATGGAAAAATTATTCCTTCGCATACACGTCTTAACGAATCTAATAGAAATCGAAAAAGACGCAAAAAATATACGGACATGAATAGTGCCTCGGGAAACGTGCCTAGTGAATAGTAATTTGTGATTTTTCGCGAAATCAATTTATTCACTCCCACGAGACACAACACATAAAAATCATACATTCACATCATCCAGGTTATTAAATAACCTTAAAACACATCACATAAAAATAAAAATTTTAATCCATTCATTTAAATGAATAAAAAAAAATACAAGATTCGTGATCGTTACATCCTCCCCTCCTTATAAGGATTCTGTCCCCAGAATCACCGTACAAGGTTAAACAAAAAGTTGAGGGTAATTCTCTCTCATTCTATCTTCGAGTTCCCACGTAGCTTTTTCGGCATTGTGGTTCCTCCATAACACCTTTACAGAAGGTATAACTTTGTTTCTTAAAACTTGCTCTTTCCAGTCTATAATCTGGACTGGAACTTCTTCGTACGACAAATCTTTTTCAACTTGCAAGGGTTCATACTCTATTACATGCTTATAGTCTGGTTTGTATGGTCGTAATACGGACACATGAAACACGTTGTGAATGTGTTCTATCTCAGGAGGTAAGGCTACCTCATAAACCACTTCTCCCACACGTCTTAACACCTCGAAAGGTCCAATAAACCTCGGACTGAGCTTTCCTTTCTTTCCGAATCGTATCTTCCCCTTCCAGGGAGACACTTTCAAAAACACGTAACTGCCGACATCGAAATCTCTCGTCTGGCGATGGTGATCAGCATATTTCTTTTGTCGGTCTTGGGCTGCAACCAATCTTGCTCTTATCACTTTAACAATCTCCGCCGTTTGTTGTACCAATTCCGGTCCCAACAGTTGGCGTTCTCCTACTTCATCCCAACACAGTGGCGTCCTGCACTTTCTTCCGTACAATGCTTCGTAAGGCGGCATGCCTATACTTGCGTGGTAACTATTATTGTATGAAAATTCCACTAATGGTAAATGATCATCCCAGTTTCCTTTGAAATCCATGACACAAGCTCTCAACATGTCTTCTAACGTTTGAATCGTTCTTTCGCTCTGCCCGTCAGTTTGAGGACGATACGCTGTGCTCAACCTCAGCTGTGTTCCCATACACTCTTGTAAACTCTTCCAGAAATTTGATGTGAAACGTGGGTCTCGATCTGACACGATCGATACTGGTACTCCATGCCTTGAAACAATTTCTTTGACGTACAACTTCGCCAATTGATCCAGATTAAACCTAATCTTGATCGGTAGAAAATGTGCTGATTTTGATAATCGATCCACGATAACCCATATCGCGTCATGCCCTTTCTGAGTAGTTGGAAGACCTACCACGAAATCCATAGTGATATGCTCCCACTTCCATTCTGGTATCTCCAGGGGTTGTAGCAAACCACTGGGTCTTTGATGCTCCGCCTTAATCTTTTGACAAGTTAGGCACTTTGCAACGCACTCTGCGACTTCTCGTTTCATATTAGGCCACCAAAAATGTTGTCGAAGATCTTGATACATTTTTGTACTTCCCGGGTGAATTGAAAATCTCGAACTGTGAGCCTCTTGTAAAATTTCCTCTCTCAATTCTGGTATTGACGGTACCCAAATCCTTCCTTCAAATCTCAATAATCCTTCGCTGTCAAGTTTAAATTTAACCCCTTCCCCTTCAGAGACTCTCTTCCTTATCTTCTCGCATTCCTCATCCTGGAGTTGCGCTTCCTTTACTTTGTCCAACAACGTTGGGCAAGTCTCCATCGTAAATAACTTCTCCTCCGATCCCTTCGGATATTTCACCTCTAACTCCATCCTCGCCATTTTTGCTATTAGACTTTCTTGAGACGTCAACATTGATAACTTTTCTCGACCTTTTCTGCTTAAGGCATCGGCCACCACATTCGCCTTTCCCGGATGGTAGAGAATCTCGCAATCATAGTCCTTGATCAACTCCAACCATCGCCTTTGTCGCATATTCAACTCCTTCTGTGTGAAAATATACTTCAGACTTTTATGGTCCGTATATATCTCACATTTCTCTCCGTAAAGATAATGCCTCCAAATTTTTAGAGCAAACACTACCGCTGCCAACTCCAAATCGTGAGTTGGGTATCCTTTCTCATAATCCTTCAACTGCCTCGACGCGTACGCAATGACCTTGCCGTGTTGCATAAGCACACAACCTAGTCCCTTGAGAGATGCGTCGCTATACACCACAAAATTTCCCGTATCCTCCGGTAGAGACAATACAGGTGCCTCACATAACCGTTTCTTTAATTCTCGAAAACTTTCTTCACACTTCTCCGTCCATACAAATTTCACTGCTTTTCTCGTCAGATAGGTCAACGGAGTTGCTATCCTAGAGAAATCCTGAATAAATCGTCGGTAATAACCCGCTAATCCTAAGAAACTTCTCACTTCCGTCGGCGTCTTCGATTGTTCCCAATTTATCACCGCTTCCACTTTTGCAGGGTCAACTGAAATTCCATCTTTATCAATTACATGACCTAGAAAGTGCACACGCTCCAACCAAAATTCACATTTTGACAGTTTTGCGTACAACTTTTCTCTACTCAACGATTCCAATACTATTCTCAAATGTTCTGCATGCTCTTCTTGGGTTTTGGAATAAACCAAAATGTCGTCGATAAAAACCACTACAAATTTGTCAAGTTGCGATTTAAACACTCTATTCATTAAATCCATGAACGCTGCTGGTGCATTCGTTAATCCAAACGACATCACCAAAAATTCGTAGTGCCTATAACGAGTTCGAAAGGCTGTCTTTGGCACGTCTTCCCTTCTGACCTTTAACTGATGATAACCACTTCTCAAATCTATCTTCGAGAAATATTTTGCACCTTTCAATTGATCAAACAGATCGTCAATCCTTGGTAACGGATACTGTTCTTGATGGTGACTTTATTCAACTCCCTATAGTCGACACAAAGTCGCAACGATCCATCCTTCTTCTTAACAAACAACACAGGTGCTCCCCATGGCGAGACACTCGGTTGAATATACTTCTTGTCCAACAATTCTTGCAATTGAACCATCAGTTCCTTCATTTCAACTGGAGCCATTCGGTATGGGGCTTTCGATATTGGAGCCGTCTCTGGTACTAAATCAATAACAAACTCGATTTCTCTGTCTGGCGGAAGTCCTGGCAGTTCATCCGGGAACACGTCCGCAAACTCATTAACTACTGGTATATCATCTAACATAACTTCCTCCCTCTGAGTATCTATTATGTACGCTAAATATCCCGTACATCCCTTTCTTAACAATTTCTTGGCCTGTAACATCGTCAGACAACTTGATTGTCTTGACGACTTGCTACCATAAAACACTACCTTCGACTTCTTCGGAGTCATCAGGTTTATACATTTCTTCTGGCAATCAATCATTGCCCCATGGTTAAATAACCAATCCATTCCTAAAATTACATCAAACTCTCCAAGGCGAATTGGAATTAAATCCACAAACATTTCATGTCTCCCGATGTTTAGATGACAATTCTTGCATACGAACGAGACAGGAATAACCTCCTTGTTCGCAACCTCTATATTAAGGGGATATTCTAACTTTTCGTGAATTAAATTCAACTTCTTAGCAAAATCATCAGATATAAATGAACAAGTAGCACCCGAATCGAACAGTACATATGCATTTATATCGTTGATCGGAATGATACCTGACACCACATCTTTTGATTCCACTGCATCTTGCACTGTCATATTAAAGGTCCGGGCTGTCGGTCGAGTGGGTTGAACGGGTGCCGTGATGGATAGTTTGCCGCTATTATTAGCTCCTCTGTTTCCGCTCCCTTCGCCTGTGCCTTTCTTAGGGCAATTCCTTGCCATGTGATCCAGCGCTCCACAATTAAAGCATGCACCTTTCTTCGGGTTGGGACAGTTAGGAGAGATGTGTCCCTCCTGCCCACAGCTGTAACAAACGGTTTTTCCTTTCAGGCATACTCCTGTATGATTCTTTCCACACTTCTTGCACTGCTCTACCCGCTTTTTCGGGTCTCCTTGTTTATTCCCAGAATTCCCAGGGGCATTCCACTTTCTCTTATGGCCTCCACCATTTCCACTGCTTCCCTCAGCCTTGTTTCCTCCTTCTATTTTCTTGTTCTTCTTTTCTTGGTTGAACCGAGTCAATGATTCACTTCCACCTTCAGCTATGATCGCCTTCTCTAGCACTGCTGCAAAGGAGTTCAATTGGAACATCGAAACTCGACTGTAAAGCCAAGGCTTCAGTCCTTGTTCAAATCTTCGTGCCTTCCTTTCGTCAGTATTCACTTGGTATGGTGCAAATCGTGCCAACTCATTAAATTTTGAAGCATATTCCGGCACTGACATCGTTCCTTGCTTAAGCTCCAAGAACTGTACCTCCATCTGGTTTTGTGTACTAGGTGGAAAGTACGTCTCGAAAAACATCTCCGTAAACTTTTCCCATGTGATAACTCCTTGCCCTCCTCGGCACTTATTAGCCTGCCACCAGTAACTCGCTTCTGCCTTCAGCATAAATGTAGCAAAAGCGGTCTTCTGCTCCTCCACTACTCGCGCTACTTCGAACACCTTCTCCATCTCCATAATCCACGTTTGGGCTTCAATCGGATTGGTAGTCCCTCGAAACTCAGGAGGTCCTACAGCTTTAAAATCCTTAAAAGTCGCGGCATGGGTTGTGGGCTGATTCATAAGCGCTCCTACAAGCAGATTCACAAATTGATGCATGGGATTAGTGTCTGTTTCCCTGGCTCCGTCCACAGATTCCTCGGGCGTTGGCTGAGTCGGTTGTCTTCTTCTCGGCGGCATCTTACTGTTAAACATTCGCATTATCAGTTTATTATCCACTTATCGAGAATATTCAACTACTATCTTAAGCACTTATATATATAACACATGACACATTTAATAAACATAGGTATATATACATAAGCTTCATTCAGTACATCGTACATATAGCATATCTACTAATTACATCTTCTATCCCGTTTAACAAGGCAAAATTTTGGGATTACATAAACATCATCATCATCATATCCCACTATTTACATCAAAATCTGGGATTTACATCACAAACACATACACATAGATATATAAGCATATATATCCTAACGTTCGTCTACTAGCAATCTAAGGAAGCATTCCACGCTCAACGGCGTTATCATACTCTTGATCCATGATGTGCATCATCCTCCTCTTATCCATGACAAACCAAGGGTAATCGGGCGATGTCGGATAATAATACATTCGATCTTGTGCTCTTCCGAATGCAGTATGAAAAGCATACTCCATCTCGTCCATCTTTGCCTTCTTCGTACGAACTTCTCCTCACCTTGGTCAACGCGTCGAGCGGCTTTAATCCACGCGTCTGTCATCCTTGCTCGCTCAACTGACTCTTCCCGTAGCCGATCAATAACAATTTCCTTCTCGACTTGCAACTGTGTCGCCCTCTGCTCTACCTGAGCCAGCCTCTGCTCAAGATCTCCTACTCGAGTGTTGAAATCTAGAATTAATACATTATTCAAATCAATCGTCGCCTAACGTTCCTCGGCTTGCCCTTCTAGCTCTATGACTCTATCTTGAAGCTCCATGTTATGGTTGTAAACTAACCCAAATAATCCAGCTCCGGGTGAAGTAGGTGGTACCTCATCCGGATCTCCTTCTACCTCGTCATCCTCTTCTACTTCCTTAGGATCCTCCTCGGGATCTTCTTCTGGATCCGAGTCAGGCTCAAATTCTCGGCCTACTACGGCGACTGGTGGAGCTGGCTCTATCGGGTCCAACTGTTCCCACACCACGTGAATATCTAGTGGCTCCTCCTCAACACTTACGCAACTGGGAACTCCTATTCCCGACATTCTGCCACAACCAAAATACAAATTTTAAATTACTACCCGCATAAACATAGGTCTATTACAACAAATAAGCACATAAGTTATTTTATTATCTGTAATGAATTTTTCCTTAATTCATTGCTTAGAACTCGTTGTGAGTTTCACTGAGTACTAAATTCTTTGTCTTCTACGAGGCTATATCCTAAGGTTTTCCCCACCTAAGGTTTATAACCTATCAGCTCTGATACCAACCTGTGACGCCCCCAAATCTGGGGTCTCTTTACCCATAGATTCGGTGCTCACGGTACTACACATTCATCGTCTATTCTACTCATTCATCATTAACATAAGGACAGAAATGCAATTGCTACATATTACATAACGTCTTACTCTACAAATCCCAGGTTCTAAGACCTTTACATAAGTACATAACATCTTAAGATAATTAATACAATCCAAAAAGATCACACATTCTTAGCATAAACTATTACAAAAGTGGATATGATATAATATCCTTCACTCGTTAACTTTTCCCTTGCCTTTGTCCTTGCGGGAACTCTATGCCTGTTCTGCCTTAGCTGAAAGCATGTAATTAAAGCAAGGATGAGCATTCGATTGCTCAGCAAGTATAACATATAAATAATAACAACATAAGAAATCATACTTCCAGTTCTACAACTGAACAATAGTTGAGAACACATTTTGAATAATTAGGAACAATGATAAGGTATTCCTTTACATTACGAACATTTCTAAACAACGTACTGAGTGGTCAAATGACCTTGAACTTTCTTCTTTCATCAAAGGGTTTAATAGTTTTATAACTATAAACCGAACATTTTTCCTCTGGGCACTTTAGGGGATCAGCCTATCATACCCTATGTTGTACAACATCTATTTAACGTCTAAGCGTCAAGTTATCACCCGTATAGGGTCAATCGGTATTACCGACCAAAAATAATTTCCCAATAATAGGGTTGTTCATCTCAGCTTTACATTAAGGAAATCCAAGTCAAACAATGTGATTGGATAGCTACAATAAATATCAACATTATCTTGATGAATCATTCTCAAATCAACAAAGCAATTCAATATAAGTCTAGCCGAAACAATAGGCTTAGACAACCTTCTCAATACTTCATGGAATATAGAACTTTAAAGCTTCAATAACATGCATTATAGCATAACTGGATATCTTGAATAAAAGTGAGAAAACTTGCACAATAATAATTTGTGAAAGCTTGGAATTTATATAATATCGGAAACTCGCACAATATATAAGAGTTGTACGGTTTAAGAAACTTGCTCAAATATAAATTGAGTTGAGTTAGAAAACTTGCCTCGTGCGCTGCTACAATAATATGATACACGCTCTTCAATTATCCTACACATATATGTGCACATAAACATACTACAATTAGTCACATACGCACAAACATCAACGGGTCACGCTATAAATTGCATCCCGTTTATTAAACGTTAACTAAATTAAATATAACGTAGCCTTGAATCGTAGTTCTACGGCTTTACCGATAGTTCGGGTATAAATAACTAACGTGTCCAATCATTTCTTGTATAAAAACTCCACTCCATATCTTATAATGTTCGTGTTTTAAAACTTAGAACATCATCTTTCATCGTCAGAAGCTTTACACGTGCATACGTGCATGCCCGACACCTTTCGATTGCCTCCAATTACACATCAGTCCTAAAGATGGCAAATTTCAAAATTTATCCAGTTATTAACTTCAAATTCTAATTAATGGAGGTTGTAGGTCTATCTCTAAGCTTTCCGAATCATCTTGAATCGCCCTAATCGGAGTCCGTATGAGAAAGTTATGGTCATTTTCCCAACTGACGCCGAAGCTGAGTCGGGCAGCGCGCGCGGTCGGGCGCGCGGCACGCGGGGGGCTGAACCAGGCCATGGGCGCGGGCGCACCAAGGGGCGCGCGGGCGCGCTAGTGTGGCCAGACCTCGCGATTTTTTTGACCTTCCTTCACTCCAACCTTCATAACTTCTTCTATACACGTTCAAATTGGTCCATTTCGGACTCTATGGACTCGTAAGACATGGGGCTACAACATATCAAAAATACAGAGCTACCCATTATCATTAACAAGTCCAAATCATAGGCTAAAGTGCAAGGTTATTACTCTATTTTGGTGTTCTTGACATATTCCACTAATTTCTTCACCACCAACTCATTTTAACTCCTTTTTGCTCCATTCCAACTGGGTTATTCTCATAACCCATGGAAGTACAACATCATGACAACCAACAAAATTATCAAGCATGATTTTTAACCGTTTAAGTCCCCTAAATCAGTCCGTTTACAGTCCATTGTCCAAGTTCGTCCATGTTCTTCATCCTTTAAGCAAAGGTAAGGATTTCTATCACTTTGTTCCATTTTCAAAAGTTATTAAGAGGGTTCTCAAGGTCATAACAACCATTCTTAATCGATTAAACACAACCAACAATAACAATACTCGACAAAAATCAAACCAAGCACATAAGCTTTAAAAACAGAGCTAGCTTGAACGGATGAAGGAATAGGTTTGGAGTTTGTTGTTTACCTATGAGATTCTTGTTCTTGGATGCTATGAAGCTTGGCTAAGGCTTGAAGCTGTTCTCTTCTTCTTTCTCTACTCCTCCCGTGCACCCACTTCTTCGTTCTTCCTCACCCACTTGGTTTCTCTCTCTAACTTCTTCTTTCTTCCTCACCCACTTGGTTTCTCTCTCTAACTTCTTCTTCTGCAGGTTTACCTCTTCTCTCCCTCCTTTCTTGCAATGAACCGGGCTATGAACAATCAAGAAAAGGGAAGGGATGAAATGGTACAGGAGATGGGAATGGTTTGGCTCAACTGAGCTTTTCTTCTCTTCTCCTTCTCTTTCCTCTGCAACTGTTTTCTCTCAATTCTCTTCTTTCTTTCTCTAACACTTTCTGCAACAACAAGGAACTTGGAGGAATGAAATGGCAGAGCACAATGCAAGCTCGGGAGAATGACTTAGCAATAACCAAGAGGGATGTTTACAAATTTGCAAGGCTCATTGCCTTGTGTACTGCACTCGGGCGACATCATGCCGCAACCTCCCTACTGTCAACTTCTAATTGGCCAAGGCTTAAATGTCTTCCCACTTGCACCGAATATACACATAAATATATCCAAATACTCCCACTTTGTACCAATTTTGGTAAATAACTCTACCCAAAATTAAAATGGGTACTCCCATAAAATATTGGCACGCATAAAAATAATTATTATTGGATTTGTCCAATTATTCGGAACACCCATATAATACATTTCGGATACGGATTAAATCACATATCAGCTCAAATAAAATTTCCAACACATGGAAAAATTATTCCTTCGCATACACGTCTTAACGAATCTAATAGAAATCGAAAAAGATGCAAAAAATATACGGACATGAATAGTGTCTCGGGAAACGTGCCTAGTGAATAGTAATTTGTGATTTTTCGCGAAATCAATTTATTCACTCCCACGAGACACAACACATAAAAATCATACATTTACATCATCCAGGTTATTAAATAACCTTAAAACACATCACATAAAAATAAAAATTTTAATCCATTCATTTAAATGAATAAAAAAAAATACAAGATTCGTGATCGTTACATACAATGTATGAGAGATTCGGGTTGGGAGACTTTGTTGGCAGAAACTACTGAATTTTGTAATGCGCATGGGATAGTCGTTCACAAAATGGAAGTTACCTTCTTGGTTAAAGGGAGATCACGTCGGGGTGAAAAAGTCACAAATCTTCATCACTTTCAAGTTGAGTTACTCTATACAGTGATAGATAGTCAACTTCTAGAATTAAATGATCGATTTGACAATGTTAATACAGAGTTGCTCTCATGTATGGCGTGTCTAGATCCAAGTAACTCTTTCTCAGCATTTGACAAGGAACGGTTGATTAAATTTGCAAAATTTTATCCATTGAAATTTCAAGATAGAGATATTTGGGGGATTGATGATGAACTTGAAACTTACATTCTAGATGTGAAAAATGATTCTGAATTTTCTAATATGAAAGGGATTGATGAACTTGCTCAAAAGTTGGTTAAAAAGAACAAGACTGATTTGTATCCTCGGGTTTATTTGTTGTTGAGATTGGCTTTGACTTGACCGGTTGCTACTGCTACAGTGGAGAGAATATTTTCAGCGATGAATATTATTAAAATCACTCTCCGAAATCAAATGAGCGATAAATGGTTGAGTGATTGTTTGGTTCCGTACATTGAAAATGATGTATTTGAAACTATTGATAATGAAGCTATCGTAGAACATTTTCTAGCTATGAGGCGTAGGAGGATAACATTGTAATTTTTAAACATTATTATGATTAGTTAATATTATTATTAGTTCAAATTTTCTTTATTTAACTTCAACCAAAAAATTAGTAAAATCCGCCCCTGCTGAAACAAATTCTTAGATCCGCCCCTGCTTGTGATACAATTAATATTGTAATATTATAATTTGGGTTAATTTTGTACTGTTAATTATACCTTAAAAGATCTGATCTTACATTAATAATTATATTTTGATGGAGAAATTCGCTAATTAATCAACTAAAAGACGAAAACATATACGGGCACAAAATGACATGGGAAAGTTTTGCAGTTTAATTTTTCGACAGAACAAGGAAGAAAGACTATACCAAAGTTAGTAAAATTTACAATAAAACTCTATTATAGCAAACTGAGTACGTAAAATTGAAAATGTTCAAATTGCCATGCCATTAACATATGACAAGAGTTTGGTTTATTGGTTAATTGACCAATATTCCTTACATTACTAATGTTATGTAGTAGCATTTCTTAATCATATTTAAAAATAAATAATACTCTTCCCGCCCTAAAATAAAGTTTGGTTTTGACTTTTTTGTTCAAGTTAACCATTTTTAAATTTAATTTTGGTACCATTTTTGACAAAAATATAGATGAATGGATTGTGGCCATAAGAAGCTAGATACAATTTACTAGTAATCTCAATATTTTTATAACTTCAAAAATATAGTAATGCTCAATTATTAATTTTAAAAATAGTCAATTCAAAACTTTTAGCAATTTTTTATGTCATGATACATGTTTTTGAACTTGAAATTTTAAAGTACAATAATTAACAAGGCTATATATCCGAGCCATGTTATTATGTTTACTTGCATACAAGTAGGCATATTTCAACAATTTCTCGTGTTAAATACTAAATACACTATATTGACATTAACTCTATCAGTTGCAACTGTTAGCGACGAAAGTTATTTTCTGCCATGAATTTTGTTAAGGATAAGACACAGATTGATTTGGTACTTGTATGTTGATTTATATTAAAATATAATATTTTTGTTTATGTTGGCGACGAGATAATTATACAATATTTTCAAGGAATGAAGGCTCCGCGAATAATTTTGCAAATGCTCATTTTATTTGAATTTAAGTCGTTTTATAAAATATTTAATATTAATATATTTTGAGTATTTTTTCACGTCAATTAATATGGTATTAAGTTTGAGTTTTGTTTATATTGTATTTTTATTTTATTTTTATAATATTTGTAATCTCACTCACTTAAAATCTTGGATCCGTCGCTGATATGACTTCTTTATATTTGCGATGGAAAGTTCAATATATAGGAATCATGCACATTTTCAATACACATTTGTTATTTGTTGTAAATTCAACTCTAGTAACATGCATGTACTAGTTCTGTGTTGTCATTGGTATGAAAAATCAGCTTAATTCCATAATACTTAGGTGTCTGTCAAATGCTGGTATGAACATGACTTTGAGGCTAGAGCATGATGATGATTTTTATGATCACTCCCACCGTCTCACACAAATTAAGAGTTTGTTTTCATTTCTTTTAAATGTTAAGTATAAAATGACACAATGTCCTTAAAATTTTCACTACAATCCGATTGTCATGTTATCATTTTCAAATTAAACAATCAATATATTTAAAGATAAATATGAAACTTTACTAAAAAGTAAGATAAAGGCGAGACAAATTATATCCTTTAAATTTGTAAATTTTACAAATTACTGAACCTCTTTTTAATTATGGAAATGGAGGTTTAATTTTATCCATGCTCAAAATCAGGTTTGATTTTATCTACTGATCAGCTGACATGAGACAATTGTAATTTTATTATTTATTTATCCTATATTAGATAATACTTAATTCATTTCAAAATATATGATCAAATTTGACTTTTATAAGCCAAAAACATATATGAGGTTACAAGCATAAGACTGTTATTATTTACATAATTTATTTCATAATTGTATCATCTAAAATAAAAAATTTAAATTTTAAAATATCTCAACTTCATTTCAAAAACGGCAATATTAATTTGCAATAGAGCTTGAAGTGTCCTGTCTTCTAATCGACTAATGATGTACATCTAGAATTTCTTAGTCACTTGGTTTGGTGTTGTCTCAACTTGATTTTTGATGTCGTAGTTGTTATTCATTTGGAGATTATTAACGGCGAAATAAGCCAATTTTGAACATACACAAGTTCTGGAATATTATTTTCGAGTGCTAGAACGAAATCCGTTCTTACCACATGCTTTTAATAATATAGTTGTGATCTGTCATTACGTGCGACTATCTCTGTTAGTTGTCCTCACCCATGTTATATGGAAACATGTCTTCATTAATTAAGGAAAAAGAAAGAAAAAGTGGGAGACAACTTTTGGAAAAGAAAAGGAGGAAAAATGGGAATGTTTTGGATCTTTCAGCTAGTGGAATATTAGGCAAGGAAAGGAAAATAAAAGACACGGGTATGTATCATGTGATATATATATATATATATATATATATATATATATATATATATATATATATATGCATGATTGATGTAGGAGTGAGAAAGAAAAAAGGGCATAGGCCCTTGGCTTATATATGTATCATCTCCTTGCTGCAAATAAGGTATGGAATAGCCAGTATTCTATCAGAGAGAAATCCCATCCGGGGAGGATGGATGAGAGCAAAAGAGAAAGAAGAAAAATCAGAGAGAGTCAAGAGAGAAAAATAGAGAGATAAAGATTAAACAACTAGGGGTAATGTTTGGGTTCCATCACATAGTTATTGTGGTGAGATAATTTGAGTGTGTACTCAAATTAGGATATCTTTGTAATCTCTCAGTTTATTCTAGTGAATTTTTCGGAGTACGTCCCGTGGTTTTTACCTCTTAGTTATAGAGGATTTTCCACGTTAAAAATCTTGGTGTCTCGTGCTTGGTTATTTCTTCTCATTATTTCCTGCAGTGGTTATTATTTTGGTGGAACTGCAAATTTAATCTGTTTGGCGTGTACTCATATTTTTGGCCATTTAATTTATCAAAGACAACAGTATTTGGGAGGTGATTTTTCCCAACAATCTCCACTATAGAAAGAAAAAGAAAACAAGGATCAAATCTACTAGTAAATACTAAAAAGAAAATGGGTTTTCTACATACAAATCGTTATTTGGGGGAGGGGGGGACTCATTACTTCAATTGAGATAATGAAAAATCATTTCATCTTTTTAGTTGGAACTTTAGGCGGTTCTCTAAGAAAGATAGCGAAAAAAATTATACCTAGAGTCGAGACTAGAGGAATATATAAACTAATGCTTCCATAAATTCAATCATTTTTTCTTTTTTAGTGCACAATTAATGCGTAACTGTTAGTGCATATTGAAATATACTCTACATATTTAATTACCGAATCATGTTATGTTTGTAATGCAGACACATTCAAGCTGATAGTAGACTATGGCAAGACTTACATGCTCCGAATGATGAATGCCGGCATGAACAATATTTTCTTCTTCGCCATAAACAATCATAAGCTCACCGAGTCACCGTAATAGGAACCAATGCTGCCTATTCCAAGCCTCTCCAATCTAATTACATCACAATTTCCCAAGGCCAAACCCTAGACATTTAGTTGGAAGCAAATCAACCTCTTGATCACTATTACATGGTTGCCAGGGTTTTTAATGGTTTGGGAAATGCTCTTTTCCACAACACTACCGCTACAGCCATACTCGAAATCCGAAGGCCAACGCAAGGGACAGAAGTTAAGAGTGCTTGAATTTAACTCTACAGTGGAACTTCAAACTTGTTTACCAAGGAACAAACTTGCTTTCAGGGATAGAACATATATCCCATGCATTTGCATGGATATAGTTTTTACGTTGTGTTGGTTGGGGAATTGGAAATTTCGACAAAGAGAAAGATCCTATGAGATACAATCTTTTTGATCCTCCTCTAATGAACACTGTTACAGTCCCTAGGAATGGCTGAACAACTATCAGATTCAAGACGGATAACCCCGATACGTTTATTAGTCTTATTAATTTAATTATTTATTTGATTAATAAATTATAGGCTGAATTGTAAATGTGTAATTCCAAGTTGTCACCCAATTTCAGTTTAGCTTTTTAAGTGGCAAAAATCTCAATTGAATCCTTCAAGTGATCAATTTGATCCAATTGATTCCTTTAATTATGAAAAAAATTTCAATTGAGTCAAAGTCAACGTTAGTTCTCAATTTAATCAAATTGGTCACTTATTTGAAGGATCCAATTGAGATTTTTATAACTTAAAGAATCAAATTAAGATTGAACGGTAACTTGGAAGGATACCTAATTTTGCAATTAGATCTTAGTTATATTTTAAAAAAAAAAATATTATTTTGTACTAATGGCATGTTGATTTTTTCTTCTTCAGGAGTGTGGTTGATGCATTGTCATTTTGAGCGTCGCATAAGTTGGGGAATGGGGATGACATTTATTGTAGAAAATGGAAAACACTCTAGAGAAAAGATGCAACCGCCACCTCCAGATATGCCGCCATGTTGAAGCTAATTGAACAATTCTTTTCATGAAATTGTTCATAATGCAAACATTAATTACCAACTTTCTATTGATAGCTACTGTTGAGCCGCAGTGGATGCAATATTTATAGGTACTATTGTTTGAGGGTAGGTTTCATGTCCTCTCAATCTATTGTGATAATTATAAATAAAGAAATTATAATAAACAAAAATAAATGCAGTTATAATTAATTAGTTGAATTTGTGATATTTTTATACAAATTAAATATGTTTTCAAATTTTAAAATAATTTTTTCACATTTATAAACATCGAAGGATAAAAATACATGAAGTTTATGACATTTTTACCCCTTGTTGTTTAATAAAAATGCAATAAGCCATTTAAAATTACTGTTTTTAATTATACATAAGCACTAATTGGCTTAATCAGAATTCCACGTCATCAATTTATGAAGTGTCGTGTCCAATTGAATGTAAGTGGATAATAATTAAAAGTTCAATTATCTAATTGCAAAAATTAAAAGGATGATCACCGAAGTGAAAAAATGTCAATAATGTTGAATAATAATTTATATTTTAAATATAATTTTTTAGATATGGAGGAGAGCGTTATCAGTAGAAAATGAGTTTCATTGAATTTTATGGTTGTTCATCGCCTTACCAGAGAAAAAGTCTTGGCTAGTATATGGTATAATACTATAATCCCAGTACAATGTAGATGGCTTGAAGTTATCTAGTGAACTTTTATGTGTTTTTTATTTGTACAATTTGTCACTGTTCTGTATGCTAACTTGTACAATGTAGATGGTTTGAAGTTATCAAATCATTTGTGTGTACTGTTGTTTTCATCTGTTATTCTACTCTATATATAACTCTCTCCCTCTTTTAATATAAGTGTTTTATAATTGTGCACAAGTATTAAGAGAATAATTATATAATATTAAATATAATATTAATTATCTAAATTGTTCTTGTATTAAAAAAATGTTATTATTGGACAAAAAATAGTGAAAGAATCAAAGTTATATTTAATATTTGAGGTAATATTGAAAACTAAGCAATTAATACTTACTTAAAATTCTCAAACGTCATATATTAAGAGACAAAAATATTTTTCTAAAACAATTTATATTAAGAAACGGAGAAAATATAACATTTGGGTTGGGGAGGGGGGAGGGATATCCCACACCCTTCGCTATGTAAAGGGGTGTTGCTACCACCGGCCTATGGTTTCAGTGGTAGAATTCTCATTAACTTAGATAATTCAGTATAGGATGTATTATATAGTTGCACCTGAATGAGTATTTGTAATCACACTACCAAAAAAATAGCCTTTTGTGATGGCTCAATTCTATCATATAAATTCAAAAAATCATCACAAAAGGTTTTTGTGATGACTTTAGCCGTTACGAAGGCCATCTTATATACCCCCATCATGAAAGCCTTTTTGTGATGGTTTTGTCAATCACGCAACGCTTAATGCTTTTGTGATGATTAATACAATCACATTAACACGTAATCTATTGTGATTGTCAAAGCCATCACAAAAAAACACATGACTTTAGGGATCAAATGTAAGAACGTGAATCTCTTTTTACGGACAATTTATTTTAATATATTAACTGTATCAAATGATACTTGTAAGATTCGAACCCTCCCCCCATTTGCAAACTAACTGACAAGTATTACCACTACACCAAAGCCCAAATTATGATTATAATTTTAAAACAAAATATAAAAGGAAACATATGTGAGTTAACTTACTAAACAAAATTAATCCCACATAAGATTTGGTGATTGCAATGGCAGTCACAAATACTCTATAATGATGGTAAAATTAGTCATCACTGAGAGCCATCATATATTTTATTATTTTGTGATGGCTTGAAAATTCCATCACGAAATACCTTCTTTTTGTAATTGCAAATAAAAGTCGTCACAAAAATCTATCTTTTTTAGTGATTGTTATGACCGTCATAAAATATTGTTTTGATTATTTTTTTCATTAAAATATTAGTGATAGCTTAAATGCAATTATGAAAAGGGTATATCTATAAGTAATGACTTACTGCGTCACAAAAAAAAAATTTATTTTGCGTGAAAAATTTGGTGATTGACATGGTCATCATGATGGCAAAATTAGCCATCACTAAGAGCCATTATATATATATATATATATATATATATATATATATATATATATATATATTACTATTTTGTGATTGCTTAAAAAGTCCATCACAAATTATTATCTTTTGTGATTGCTTTTAAAAACTGTCACAAAGTTCCGTCACATATTCTTATTTTTCTAGAGATCATATCATTTTTTATTTTCTAAATTACTAGTAATAGTACTATGTTTTAAAGATAAATATGACAAATCTTATGATACAATTAAATTGCGACTAATATATAATTTTAAATAATAAAATAATAATGCGTGAATTTTTTTATAATTTTATTTATTTCATATATTCACAAACGTTAAACAGCTCAAACTAAAGTACAACATATAGGAATTTTTTATTATTAAAAATAATAATGATATAAATTTTTTTTATTCCTATCATATAGGAATTTTGAAAAACGCGTAGGGGCAGGAGTAAGTACAACATTAAGTTAAACAGCTCGGCATGGTTCACCAGCAGGTGAGTTACAGTTGTCCACCACAGAAGTAGAAAGGTTATAGGACCCACCACCAGATATTAAAGGTACTTCGTGTGGGACAACAACGAAACAAATAAGATGAGGAAGCCATAAAATGAGAGAAATGATGAAATATGGTTCCCATTCCCATTACACTGTTGATATATTCTTGTTGGAATGGCCGGTCTGAATTGTGTGTCCCAAGATTGTACATATTCAAAGACAGAAAGACTCAAGAGAGCAAGGGTTTGGGTTTCACACACACCAATCAAAATATATAGAAAGAGAGAGTATATATAAAATTATAAAATGAGTAAACAGTTCGAGCTCGATTCATACTTTCTTGATTAAAAAATTGATTCGAATTCGACTCGAAATATAAATGATTTAAATATAAATAAATTTTAAAATTTGATAAATTACTCGAATCTTTTCAAATTATAATTTTTTATTGATACTCGGATCATATTCGTTCAAAAAATTCAAATTAGTCAGGCTCGATTCGAGATCGTACTCGACTTGGTAGTTAAAGGAGTCTCAATCAAACCTTATTTTATACTCAATAAATTTTGTGAACTAAATTTGAGCAACTCAATACTCGATTCAACTCAATTCATTTACACACTCAAGTACATACATACAAATACATATACATCTAATATAGGGCATGAATTGAAAGATTGTCGGCCCCACGTGCCAGCGGCGGACTCAATAATTTTAACAATTGATTATAAGTAGAATATTAATTAATTATAATTTAACATATTATTTTATATTTAATTTTTTAACAAATAGAATAGCCCATTTATACATAATGGTAAAGGGGCTACTCGTAAAATACAATTTTTAAAAGTATGATGTGTTGTGAAATAATAGATAAAACAAAATGTATATCAACAAAAAATATATATTGATAAACTCTTGTATTTAAGTGGTCATCCACAATTCATTTGATATCTCTCAAATCACTCGGATGAGTTTTACACTTTCAGGTAAGAATTGCTCTACATCTTACTTGATATCTATTTGATGCCTTATATATAGGCATGGAGAGAGAGAAAGTGGAAAATAAAGAGATGGGAAGATGAAGAGACATAAAACTAAAAGTTTTCTAACACTCCCCCTTGGATGACCACTTTCTAAGAATATGCCTCGTTAAAAACCTTACCAAATAAAACCTTGTGGGAAAAATTTTGGCTAAGGAAAAACGTACAATATTCTCTTATATCTTCTAGTGCCTTAGGATTGCCTTATTAAAACCTTGCAAAGGAAAACTCAGTGCGAAAAAACCTCAATGAAGGAAAAATAGTACAATCAGCACATATCTTTTAGAAAATTTACTCCCCCGCATGAGTACCACTGTTCATAGTAAAAATATCATTAAGTCGACGAATGTCAATGTTGTGCACCTTCTTCTTAAAAGTTGCAGTTGGTAGTGGCTTAGTGAATATATCAGCCAAATTATCATATGATCGTATCTGCTTGACATCAATATCGCCACTCTTCTAGAGCTCATGTGTATAAAAGAATTTTGGTGCAATATGCTTGGTTCTATCACCCTTGATATAGCCTCTCCTAATTTGAGTGATACAAGCAGCATTATCTTTGTATAATATCGTTGGACTATTTATGATTGATGATAATCCACAATTCTCACGAATGTGTTGAATTATCGATCTCAACCAAACACATTAACGACTCGCTTCATGAATTACGATAATCTCTGCATGATTTGATGAAGTAGCAGAAATTGTTTGCTTAACAAATCTCCATGAAATAACAGTATTTCTATAAGTAAATAAATATCCTGTTTGTGATCTGCCTTTATGTAGATCGGAAAGATAACCTGCATCAGCATATCCAACTAACTGTGGTTTTGATCCATTTGGATAAAATAATCCCAAATCAGTAGTCCCACGAAGATATCGCAAAATATGCTTAATTCCATTTCAATGTCTTCGAGTTGGTGCAGAACTGTACCTTGCTAGTAAGTTAACTACAAATGCTATATCAGGTCGTGTGAAATTTGCAAGATACATCAAAGCACCAATTGCACTAAGATATGGTACTTCAGGACCAAGAGCTTCTTCATCATCTTCTTGTAGTCGAAACGGATCTTTCTTGATATCAAGTGACCGACCTATCATTGGAGTGCTCAAATGATGAGCTTTATCCATGTAAAAGTGCTTCAGGACTTTTTCTGTGTATGTTGATTCATGAACAAAAATTTCATTTGGAAGATGTTCAATTTGTAGGCCAAGACAAAATTTTGTCTTACCAAGATCTTCCATCTCAAATTCATTCTTTAAACAATTTGTTGTTTTTGTTAACTCTTCTGGAGTCCCTACAAGATTTAAATCATCAATATATACTGCAATAATAGCAAATCCGGATTCTGATTTTTTTGATAAAAATACATGGACAAATTGGATTATTCTAAAATCCTTCTTTCAAAAGATATTTACTGAGACGATTATACCACATGCGTCCGAATTGCTTTAATCCATATAAGGATCTTTGTAGCTTGATAGAATATATACTTCGAGATGTAGAATTGTATGCTTCAGGCATTTTATATCCTTCAAGGATTTTCATATAGATATCATTATCTAATGATCCATACAGATATGCTGTAACAACATCCATTAATTGCATATCCAAATTTTCTTTTGCTACCAAGCTAATTAAAAATCTGAATGTAATTGCGTCCATTATAGGAGCATATGTTTCTTCATAATCAATACCAGGTCTCTGCGAGAAACCTTGTGCTACAAGTCGCGCTTTGTATCTTATAATTTTATTTTTCTCATTCCGTTTACGTACAAATACCCATTTGTATCCAACAGGCATTACACTTTCAGGTGTTTGGACTACAGGTCCAAAAACTTCACGTTTATTTAGTGAATTTAACTGCTTGAATCGCCTATTTTCACATTGGCCAATCATTTCTACGTTGACATTCTTCAACGGTTTGTGGTTCATATTCATGATCATTACTTCTGGTAATGTCAAGAGCAACTTTATATGAAAATATATTGTCGACAATAATTTTATTTCTATCCAATACTTCTCCTGTATGTATATAATGTATCAAGGTCTCGTTATTTTCAGGTACATGATCCTCTTCAGGGATAACTCTTCAAGAGTTTTATTTTAAGGAGATTTTTACTCATAAGTTTTGGATAAATCAGTTATTTCTGTGGCCTGTTTCATGGGTATAGCCTCTTTATAGGGTGTAACTTGTTTTTCTTGTACTTTTCTCTTCTGGAGAATTTTATCTTTAACACCGATCGGTATTCCACGCTTCAGGTGTGGTTTTGATTCATTTACTGCTGTATTAACTGATTGTCCTACAGGGACTTCAATCCGTGCTGGAGTATTAGCAACTGGAATGTGAGATTTCACTATTTTCTTATTATTGGTGAATATATCCGGTAATTGATTTGCAATTCCTTGCAAATGAATAATCCTTTGAACTTCCAGTTTACATTGATTTGTACGAGGATCAAGATGAGATAACGTCGAAGCATTCTATGTAATCTCTCGTCGTGCTTCAAGCAACGACTTTTCTCCCCCTAATAGTGGGAATATTGTTTCATTGAAATGACCTCAAAACGTGCTTTAAAAACATCACCAGTTAGAGATTCAAGATATCTAATGATAGATGGGGAATCAAAACCCGTATAAATTCCAAGTCTACATTGATGACCTATTTTAGTGCGTTGTGGGAGTGCAATAGGTACATATACAGCACAACCAAATGTGTGCAAGTGAAAAATATTTGGTTGCTGGCCAAGTACAAGTTGCAATGGTGAGAATTTATGATAAATAGTTGGTCTAATGCGAACTAATGATGCAGCATGTAAAATAGCATGACCCCAAGCAGAAACTAGTAATTTTGATTTCATAAGAAAAGGTCGAGCAATAATTTGAAGTCTCTTGATAAGTGATTCACCTAAACCATTTTGAGTATGCGTATGTGCAACAGGATGTTCAACATCAATTCTAATAGACATGCAATATCAAAAGCTTGAGATGTGAATTCACCAGCATTATCTAAACGAATTTTCCTAATTGGATAATCAGGAAATTGTGCTCGCAACCTAATTATTTGAGCAAGGAGCCTAGCAAATGCCACATTTTCTAGTAGAAAGTAAACATAAAATACTTAAATGAACATCTGGTTGATGCATTAATTAAAACCATAAAATACTTAAATGGACCCCAAGATGGGTGTATTGGTCCACATATATCACCCTGAATTCTTTTTAAGAAAGATGGACACTCAACAACAATATTTGAATGTGACGGTTTGGTAATTAATTTACCTTGAGAACAAGCACTACATGGATAATCAGTAGGTAAAAGAATCTTCTGGTTCTTTAAGGGATGTCCATGAGAGTTTTCAATAATTCAACGTATCATTATTAATCCTAGATGACCAAGACGATAATGCCAAAGCATAAAAACCTTTGGGTCTGAACACTTCTGGTGTATTGCAACATTTGTTTCAACTGTTCTCATTGTAGTATAATATAACCCAAAAGAGAAAATAGACAGTTTTTCTAATATGAGCTTCTGGCCCGATACTATTGAAGTAATATAAAGAAATTATTCACTACATTCGTTATTAATTACAACATAATAACCATTATAACGCATATCCTTAAAACTGAGTAAATTTCTATTTGACTCAGTAGAATACCAAGCATCATTAATACAAAGTTTTGTGCTATTTGACAACATTATAATCACTCTTCCAGAGTCTTCAATTATAATCGCTCTTCTAGAGCCTTGATTAAGTTTGATGAATAATCGCTCTTCTAGAGTTTTTAATTAAGTTCAATGAACCTGATATGGTATTGACATTGGTTTTGCATAATTTTAAAAATTATTCTATATGGTAATCACTCTTACGGAGCCTTTAATTACCAATAGGACCCATGTGTCTTTATATATGTAAAACATAAATTAAACTTTATTACTTGAAACATAAATAAAACATATCAAAATAAAATGCTTATTATAATGCCATAATATAATGAAAGAAAAATAATTAATTGATATAGCCATTTTCATTTGGATAGTCAAGATAATTTATAAGATCTTCAAGATCATTATAATCATTCATGGGATTTTCAAGATCCTTATGATCAACAAATTTTCGTTTCAATTTTCAAGATCCTTATGGTGAAAAAGAATTAAAATTACTTGCAGAGAATAAGAAATTGGGGAAAAGGTCGAAGAAGGCGGAGAAACCCCAGAAGGTGAATGCCGATCGGTGTGTTGGTCGTCGCGATGAATCGATTTAGAATAGAGCGCAGATTTAACATATAACGTATCATGGTGATGATCTATTGAACATATTTTCCGTTTATTTTTTACATTCATCTTTGAAAAAAGTTGACAACCCTAATTTAATTTTGAAGAACACGGTATTGGAATTGGAATTGGAATTGAAATTGAAATTAGGAAACTTATCGATTGTAGGTGTGTATTACAAAGAGAGAGAAGAGAGATTACTACTCTTTCTTCTTTCCTTGTTAGCCTAAGTTTCTGTAGGGTTGGGGATCGATGATGGCAATGGTGCGATGGTGATGTAGTGGTGCAGTGGTGGTGCTGTAGTGATTTTTTTTTCACCTTGCAAATAAGTATTTTTATAATTTTATTTTCTTCACATATCCATGTAAGCACTTAGATTTACCACGTTGTCCTAAAATGTGGGACCACATATCCACTTCATCTCCATGTGTTAAACTGTTAGCCATGTAAGGATGGCTGTTAAATAAATGGGATAAATCAACTTTTGGTATCTGTACTGGGACACGACTTACAATTTAATACTTGAAGTGCAAAAAGTCACAAACTGGTGATTGTACTCGAAAAATGTTATGATCTGGTGCTTGTACTTTCCAATTTTTAAATAATCGTTAAAGTTGACTAACGGAGTAGATGGAAAATTCTGGCGAGGCTTACTCAGCTGACATGGATAATGATATGTACATGGGAGCATGAGACCTCAGTTTTGGAGGGAATTATACTTCTCACGTGACCAAACATAATTTTTTTCTAATTTAAAAGTAAAATTTTAATACCTATAAAAAGTGCAAATTAACACAAAAAAAATATAATTTTTTTCCAAATATTAAAAAAATATTTATTTATTAGATCTCCGACAATTAGATAAAATGGGGTTGTAGGACGAATTGATTCAACAGTTAGAAAATTTTTACTGCAAAGGACAAATTGATCCAATTAAATTTTTGTAAATCAACTGTAAAGGACAATTTTTTTGTTGTTGTCTTTTTTCACTTTTTGTTTGGAACTGGTCATGGGCAAATCTTGGTCTTTTCTTTTCTTTCTTTTTTTCTTATTTCCCTGGTACTTAGGGCTGTAAATAAGTAAACATTTTTTAAATATTTGAAAAAAACATAATTTTTGTGTTAATTTGTACTTTTTATGGGTATTAAAAGTTTACTTTTAAATTATGTTTGAATGTATATTACGTAAATTTTAATATTTGAGAAATTTAATTAGCAAAAAATGTATGAATTTGTTTTATTGATAAAATGAATATTTGTTCTTTTTTGACATTTATGTTATTTATTGTACAAGTTCATAATTTAATTAATTAGATCAAGTTAAATAAAATTAATAGTATACATATTTATATTTAGTGGAGGGTCATATTTGTAATTTAGTCCAAAAGGAATATTTGAACATTGTCATGTCATCCTTTGCATATGACCCGTCAAATTTTCAAACAGAATAAGGATGAAACCCTACTATTTAACGGAGTGTAACATTTTTCGAGTATAATCACCAGTTTGTAACTTTTTTCACTTCAAGTATCAAATTATAAGTCGTGTCCCAGTACAGATATCAAAAGTTGATTTATCCCTTAAATAAATTGGATGGAATTCTTCAATTCTACTCAATTGAAATATATTTGTTTTGTAGTTTAGTTATGTATTTGAAATAAAATTCAGTTTAGTAACTAAAATGTAAATTAGGTCCAGTACAGCTACTAAAACATAAATTAACCCAGCCCTTGACTGTGAGGTCATCACAACACTAGTTTAGTCAAAATTTTTATCAAGGTGAGCAAATACATTTAACATAGATTTTTCAAATTTATGGTGGATAAAGGAAATTAATATTTGTCCAGCTTCTCTTCAAGGTGAATCGACATTGGTCAAAGTTAAAATTTTGACCTCTATGACCTCACAAATAAGATTACAAATAACTTGGATTGCTTGCAGGTCTAACTCAATATGTTTAAGTTTGAGTTTACTGTTATTGAATTTTTCTGTTTATTTACTTTTTTTATTTTTTTTGAGTTTGTACAATGTTATATAGTATGATTAAATTTACTTATGACGGCTTTGGATGTATGGCTCCATAAAGTTGCGTTCTTATTTTTTTTTTTTAATTTCATTTCTAATCAATTATCAAAATTAATATATAAAAGGGGGAAGGGAAAAAACAGACAAGGACGGCAGTATCACTTGTTGAGACCCTTTCAAAGTGGGAAATTAATCCAATTTTGACTTTTAAGCCTCTCAAAGTAACACTCAATTACACTAAAATACCTTGTGATTAGACCTGAGGTGATACTTTAACAGTAGAGGAGTCAATTTTTATCGTACAAGATAAAAGGTTCAAGTTTATCACTTATTAGAAGTCACAATATTTTATAATTAATCAAAACACTACGTATGTATGTGTTATTAATTATTTTATTTATAATTTAATTTTGTAAGTGTATAAGGATTATTCCACAAAAGAGTTTCATTTTTTCACTTTTTAAAATTAATTTGGGATGTCTAATGGTGCGTGATTCATGTAAGTTTTGAAAAGAACCAATTTTGTAATTAGTTAGTAGTATATTTTTAGATAGTACTTAATTAATAGTATAATTTAGATGGTTTACAATAATTATGATTGTATTAACTAAAATCCAATAAATTCATAAATTTAAAATTTTTGTAAATTGATTTCAGAAGTGTAAATGATAACAGAGTACAACTAATCTGATATTGTAATATTGATTATGTTATGCACAAATGAAACAACACAAAAATAAATTGCTAGGTGAAATAATAGTTAAGAAATAGACTTTAGAAACATCTTAACACTCTTTATTTATCTTTCATGCTTGATTACAATACAAAGTTTACAAATTGTTTGGAATACATAATTAATGAATAAAAACAACATATATAAACTGATTATTGCATTAAATGATGAATGAAATTATGGAAATTAAGTTGATATTTTAGGTTCAACATGGTGGCATGTCCGGTGGTGGTGGCAACATTTTTTCTCCAGAGCGTTTCCCATTTCCTACTATGAATGTCATCTCCATTCCCCAACTTGTGTGACGCTCAAAATGGCAATGCATCAACCACACCCCTGAAAAAAAATAAAAGTTCAAGATTTCATGTCTACAAAATAACAATGATAATGACAATAACAATAACTATTATTATTATAAATAATCGAATAAGACTAAATCACCAATTATACCCCATAGTTTAGAATTGAAATCAATTTTCATCCAAATATTATTTTCAATCAAAACACTCATCTTTGAGCGCTAAATCAATGCACTCTCTGTGTTAGGGTGCAAACTGTTTTCATGCAAAGGGTGCGAATTTTTAAAGCGCTCAAAAGTAAGAGTTCAGCTAATCGAACATAAAGTTTGGAGCGAAAATCGAATTTGACCTTAAATTATAGGGTGCAATTTGTAATTTAGTTATCAAATAAATAGGACAAAATTTACCTGGATTGTCTGCTTGGAATCTGATAGCTGTCCAACCATTCCTAGGGACTATAATAGTGTTCATCAGAGGAGGATCGACAAGATTATAACTCAATGGATCTTTGTTTTTGTCAAAATTTCCAATTCCCCATCCAACAACATAAAAACTATATCCATGCAAATGCATGGGATGTTCTATCCCTGCAAGCAAGTTTGTTCCTTGAAAAACAAGTTCCACCGTGGAATTAAATTGAAGCACTCGAACTTCTGTCCCTGGCGTCGGCCTTCGGAGTTCAAAAGGAAGAAAATCCGCCGTATAGTTAAACGGCAAAGGCGGGACACTCGGAAAATTGTCCCCGAATACACCATTGATGCCTCTATAATACGCCTCGAGTATGTCAATCTTAGGGGTCAAAAATGAAATATTGTTCACACTTGCTGCAAATCGCGAATTATTTGGTCCCAGACACGTACCATTGTCACATGGAAACGTATTGATAGACAATGTAAAATATAATTTTGTGCTCATTTTTAGAGGCACATTTATTGGATGATCATTTGTAGCTAAACTTCTGAGCCTAGCAGTGAAATTTAATGCTGCATTCGTATCGGTGATGTTTGGAAGATTAGGTAAAGATGGTGGTGTAGATGGAGTGTAGTTTCCTCGATATTCGAGTATGGCTGTGGTGGTAGTGTTGTCAAAATCAGCCCTGCCGGCACCAATAAAAACCCTAGCCGCCATGTAATAGCGGTCAAGGGGTTGGTTTGCTTCTAACAAAATGTCTAGGGTTTGCCCCGGGGAAATTGTGATATAATCAGATTTTAGAGGCTTGGAATAAGCAGCATCGGTTCCGACGACTGTGAGGGTATGATTAGCTATCCCAAAGTAGAAAATGTTGTTCATGCCGGCATTGATCATCCGGAGCATGTAGGTCTTGCCATAATCTACTATCAACTTGAATGTATCTGCATTACAAACATAGGTAGATTTTTGTAGTTAATAATATGCAATAACAAAATTCGTACACAAAGGATTATGTTAGAATTGAAACGTCCTCAGTAATAGGTTCATAAAAAGTCCCTTAGTAAGCTTATGACCTGTCCTTGAACATGCTTATGACCTAATCTTAATGAAGGAGCTGGTTCAGCTTATATATAACATCACGTTCAAATCTTATTACTTATCAATAAATATGCTTTAGTTCATAACCAAAAACATATTTATAGTTAATGAAATTACTAAAAATCCTTCGAAATAAGATTTCATATCGAAAAAGTCAATAAAATAATTTAAAAAATTTAGTTAGAAAAGTTCCAAAATTTCTAGCCATCTAAAATTTTGGGAGAAGGTAAGTGGTGAGGAACATTTCAACGTGAGAGATGGATACTCAATTAATTCACCAAAGTCAAAATGAATTTAGCAACTGATTAGATAAAAACCTGATTTTGAGCATGCATATAGATCACCAGGTTGACCATTGATAGTTAGGGCATCAGAGACATTTGGGTCTCCTCCTGTCCTAAGGAACTCATCCAGAACTTCTTGTACATCACTTTTCCACCAATCCCCTGCATTTCAGTTCAACATCATCATATATTAGCGTAAATATAAATAAAAGTGGTTGATATTGTCAAATCAAAAATGCTTTCAGAATAATAAGTGTCATGTAACGTGTTATATGTTATTAGAATAATTACAATAGTATCACTAAATATATATACCCTTTGGTATCATCATTTTTATTTTAACAATATCAACTGTCTAGTTTAATTGAAACTCATTTTACGAAGTGAATATATGTTAGTTATAGGATTGAAATTAATTAGTCATGCACATATATGGTAACAAGAATTTGATACCTAATATGATAGGTACTTCATTGTCAGGCTTAGGGAATGGATAATTTGTTCCATTTTTAGGGTAAATAATGATAGCTCCATGGACAGTTGCTCGAGACCAATCGCTGTGAGCATGCCACCATAGGGTTCCTTCCTCGTCGGATAATACAATCTTTTGGCTGAACTTTGCTCCTGGTTGAATAGGGCACTGTGTTATCATCTCCGGACCGTCGTTCCATGGATTCCTTGGCTGTTTCACTCCGTGCCTGCATAAGGCGTATTTAATTTAGTACTACCTCCCCCGATTCTAAAATGAAAGATACATTTTAAAACGATCACTTTTAATAATAATTATATTTTTAATGTGCCTTTATTATTAGTTAAGAATTTAATATTAATATTGCGATGCAAGAAATGGTAGTAAAAATAGTAATGAAAAATAGAAATATCATGTTATTTAATTATGTGTACATTCTATTTTGGGAACACGCTAATTAAAGAAAAAATATCTTTAATTATGGAATAAAAAAAGTATTAATTACTCGGTCCATATTAAATTCTTATTATGGAATACACATGCATAGACAAAAAACTATGTAATTTAAATATTAATTCAAAGACTAAATACGTTGTTGAAAAAAATTAAGAAAGGCTATATATGGCCAAATGTGTATTTGGTAAACTTTCACGTACAAAGTATTTAAATAAATTTAAGTAAAAACTAATCTTTTCAAAAAGTCAAATATTAAAAGTGACAATTTTTTTGACATCATGTATAATTTTCTCTCGTACCAGTGAATGGTGATATTTTGGGTGCCATTGTTGTGAACATCCACGATGATCGTATCACCTCTTTCAGCATAGAGGGTCGGACCAGGAAATTGTCCATTAACGGTCAAGATGTTCTTGGTGCTACAAAGTCTTGTATAAGGAGCTTCTTTCACCTGCAAATAATTATAATATTATAACTACTTTTATATATCCTACCGAATAAAACTATCATATACGAAGAATAAATGTAAAATACAAATAAATGACTCACACATTGTTGTGTTAATAACATAGGTTGTTGATATTGTAAGAGCAAAAATTACATATGTTGCCAAACTTATATTTAGCTAAACTTTTATTTAATTATTAGCGACGTTTAATACCTTAAGCTGATAACATTATTTTTGCTCAAAGAATATCAACCGTCTAAATATATTGCTAAAAATAATCTAAAAGTTTAATCAAATTATTTATATACATACCACAAACGTTGTATGACGAACTAGAGCGTCAGAGAAAAATGCACTAATAAAAAACAAAAAGCCGAAAAACTGAAGTACAAAAATTTTCATATTGAACCAAATTGTTTTTTCTTTCCAATTTTCCTTCAATAACTTCTCAATGAAATTTACAGGAATTCCTAGTAAGGTATTTATAGGGGAGATAGTGGCATTAACTTAATCAACAATTAATCTAATTGAAACGTGTTTTTTTTTTCGTTTATAACACTAATTCAAATTTGGGGTCCATGTATTTTACGTATGAAAACATTAAACGTGCAGTTATTCTTCTTTTCTACTGTAGTTGTTTTGAATATTTTGATTGCGACTTCCCTTGTAATATATTCAGAGGCTATAATCAGTTAGGTAAGAATGCGTCAGGCAAGAAGAGAGACCGTGCATAACCACGAAAATTCTTGCGGTTCGTTAGTAGAAAATTCTTACAAGTCTGCAATTTTTTACATAAGTTATATATGCATGCATTTGGACAGGTGATAATTAAGTAAAAAAAAAAGGTTTATTTTACACTTTTAAAAAAAAAACACTCAAACTCTTTCAAAGGAGAAGAAGAGAGACCGTGCATAACCACGAAATACATATATTTATCTAAAATTTAATTAATTTAATTCAAAAATTTAAGTCATTAAATCTTAGAACTTCGTGTATAGTAGTGAGCGCAATCTTCTAATTGCATTCAAAATTTCATTATTGTCCTATATTGTACATTTACAAAACTAAAAATTCATTACTTTAACGTTAAATAGAGAATAAAATTACATCTTTAATATTTTTAAAATTTTGTAGATAAATGTAACTATTTTTATGAAATGGAGGAAATATTTTTTTAGTATACAACTCACTTGTGATAGGATGAGAATTTGATGTATCCACTCTAAATAACTAAGTCCTTGAGAATTTTTGTGAATCGTGTCTGTTATATATATATATATATATATATATATATATATATATATATTTCAATCTAGTGCATTATTATTGTAAAGAAATGTAGCCCAGATCATGTAATGCGACAGACTAGCATGTTCTTGTATGAATTAATGTCTTCTATCTTAGTAGATATTTAGGGTTTTTTATTTGGAAAACACAATGTCGGTGGCTGTCATTTTTAAGTTGTTTCATTCCGGTGGACACGGTGACTCTCAGAAAATAATATGTCTCAGCCTGAGAAATGTGATGAACATCAATAATTAATGCAAGGTACAGATAAACCAAAAAGATAAAGCGGCGTAATGATATAAATTCATTTAATTTTTAAAACAATTTTTGTAATTAGTAATGCTTTCAAGATTATTTAATTACAATAGTCACAATTATGTTATTTAAGACTAATCAAACTAGCTCATAATACTTTTAAATTTTCGTAATTAACTTTAAAAAATAAAAACGATACTTTTTTTTTCTGTGGAATGGAGATTATAACCTAGATAGACTACCTAAGTAGTTGGCAATAATAATCTAAACAATTAATTCCATTAATAAAGATTAAATAATTGGAGATTATAACCCAGATAAACTACCTAACTAAGTAGCTGGAAATAATAATTTAAACAATTAATTCCGTGAATAAAGATTAAATAATCTCTTTCAACAATTATGTCATCTCCATTTATTAAACCTTAATAAATTCATATAATACTAAGTTTTAGTTTTTCAAAAACTTAAACTTTAAAAAAAACAGTTAATATTAGAGCTAAAATAATAATATCGGAATAAATTAAATGTACATGTAACTATGTCATTTTTGTAATTGTTCAAACAACAATTAATATTTTAAGTAAGGTATATTTATTTGACAATATCATTTTAATATGACAATATCAATCCATTCAAAATACCAAAAAGAGCTTTTTCACTTTAGTGGAACAAACACAGTAACCTTGATAAACTACCTAAGTAAGTAGTTGACAATAATAATAATAAACATTCCCAAGTTTGGTAAGCGATATATTTATTAAAAGATCTCTTTTGACATTTATGTCTCTATCTATTAGTTATTTTATTTTCAACTCTTCGAATCATTAAGAATTTTTTGACTTGCACAAGGTAAACAAAATTTTCCTTCTCTCCTTCCACCAAAGAATAGTCTTAGTTTTATCTGGATTTTGAACCAGACAGCACAAAACAGTTGTATGGATATGACCATTTCTGGGTGGCCGTGATTTACGTTTATTCCCTTGAGTAACCCACAGTTTCAAGTTGGTTTGTTTCCTCGTATTTCAATTTCTAAACAATAAATTTATCACTTTTGCATGATTTTTGCCCAAAGTTTATACAGGTACTGACAGTACGCATCAATTGGATAAAAATCGACATATGTTGTCCTAATACAAATCTTTGGAATCGATATAGACAAACTCACTAACCCCGTACAAAATACGGGCGACATAAATAATAATTTATTACGTTAATTATTAGTATAATCAATTCAATGTAGCGTAGATATTTGATTATAATTTTAAGAAGATAGTTGTAGTTATTAAGTTATTAAACATTTATTTAAGAAAATAAATTGTTCCATTATATATTGTAAGTTCTTTTGGTCAATTATTAAGCTAAAACATTTGAATGAAGTGTAGATTTATGTTAATATGATTTAAATTTGTAATGAAATTCTATATTTAGTGTCTATATTAACTAAATTTGTTTGAAATTTGTATCCGAATAAAACTATAAAACTCAAGGTTAATAAGTTTTAATTTAGTTATGATATTAAGTTAGTAACAAATTTACTATATTTTTTCAACTAATTTTATATTTTTAATGTTTGAATTTTTTTTACATATATTATTAATATAATTAATTGTGTGACTTAGTAAAATTTTAAGTTTTAATAAATTTAATTTAGTTAGAACATTAATTTAATAATGAAATTCATAACTATTATTAATATAATTAAATCGCATAATATGTTAATAATTATTTTTTGATATTTTAATATCTTAATTAAATTTTCTTACATTAAATTCCTTCTGATATGTTTTCTTAATTACATAAAATTATGATAAAAAAATCTTTTAATAAAATTGGTAGAACCCAAAACAAAAATTCTTTTAGAAGTTCTTTTTCCACTGAGATAAAAATAAAAAAAACATCTTCCTTTTTCTAGTATAGGTTAGGGTTTATTTTGAACGAGATAGTTACAATTATTATGTTTCAAAAACATTTACATAATAATATAATTAATCAAGTGATTTGATAAAATTTTAAGTTTAATGAATTTAATTTAGTTAGGATATAATATAATAATAAAATTTATAATTAATATTAATATAATTAAACCACATGATTTGTTAGGAGATTTTTCCATATCTGATTAAGATATGTTAATAAAATTATAATAGTAGATTATCTTACATCAAGTCTTTTAAGATATATTATCTTACATAAAATTTTAATAAAAAAACTTGTAATAAAATTGGTAGAGGCAAAAATAAAAATTTTTTTAGAAGTTCATTTTCCTATTTGATATATAAAAGCAAAAGACACTTTCCTTTTTCATAACAGATTGAGTTGCTTTTGAATAATATTTAATTATTACAAATTTAGATAGTACTTATATTAATTTAGATAAAAAAAATATAAGCCTGAACTAAAAAATTATAAAATTAAATTTGTATTTTTAATTATATAGTAGATTCTAAAACTTTACGCCACGTTTCAACACTACATTTAACATTAATTACCTTGGTGACTTTTCGAAGTTGCTTCCTAAGGAACCAAAGCAGTGTACCAACAATTAGAATAAACTACAAATAACCGCATACGATTTACTTCAAGTTACTTATAATCATCTGCAGTTTAAAAATGAACTTTCGACTATCTGTAATTTTAAAAATATAGCATGCTTTTACTCCACTGGTAACGACATTAACAAAAGTTAACAGATGATGTGTAAGTACTTTGTTGGTCTCCATATATATATGTATAAATATGAAGATATTTCTAATTAGACATAACCAACTCAGAAATGATCTAGGGCTTTCATAGACAGCTGCTACGTTCTTTCGTCTAGGGCTTGAAAAAATATTAAGAAATCACAACTCAATTAGAGGGATAATTTGAATAAAAATATAGACAAAAACCGAGGGGTCACAATTTTGAATTTAAGGTACAAATATTAACATTTTGTAATTTTTAAACAAAAGTTAAATGCAAGCCAAGTGTAATCTTTTTGTGTTTTTCATTTCTTATTCTGCTTCTCAACAAAATGTCACTTCTAAGTGGGTTTAACGACTAGGAGGTTTTGTAACAACTCGGATTTTTCAAGATGGATAATTATAATAAGAATTTAATAAATAAAATTCTTATTATAAGACATAGCGGGTTGAGTGTAGAATATATATGTGTTATATATATTTATGTGATTTATGTGATAAGAGAATAAATATATGCGTATTATATATTTATTATCGATTAAGTGATGAGAGGTGGTCTAATAGTTAGCCAAAACTAATTAATTTAATTAGTATGGACTAACTAACGAAGCGTATAATGGTACATAAGGAAGCCAAAGACTCGAATTTAAGTTCAGAGTGAGCTGTAATGATGATAAGAAAGAAGAAATGAGGAAGAATGTAACGATCACGAATCGAGAGCACCCTTGTAATTTGGGTTTATTAATATTATGGAATATATTAAATTTTTTATTTTTATATGATGTGTTTAAAGGTTATATTATAACTTAGATTATGATAATACATGGATTTTATGTGTCGTAAGTTTTGCATAAGCGAATATATCGATTCGCGAAAAATCGCAAAATCACTATTCACGAGTGGCACATTTCCCGAGGCACTATTTACGCCCGAATATTTTTACGTCTTTTTTAATTTTTATTAATTTCGTTAAGATGTGTATGTGAAGATATAATTTTTTCAAGCGTCGGAAATTTTATTTGAGCCCGAACGAGATTTATTAGTACCCGAAATATTTAATATGGATGTTCCGAATAAATGGACAAATCACGTATTTATTATTTTTACCCATCCTAATATTTTATAGGATAACCCATTTTAATTAGAGTTATTGAGCAAATTTGGTGCAAATATTGGAGTATTCGGGTATGGGAGAGACCAATTTGGTTTGTAAATATTGTTTGCTACTTCTAGTGGGAACCAACCAAACTCCAAGAACCAATTAGAATTAAAGGAGGAAGAAGTTTTCGACATGTAGCTATTTGGTGGAAGACATTCTCTCTCAAAAAAAAAACAACTCCACGGGAGCTCGAGTGCTTAACCCCTTCATTCTCCCGAAACAACCATTTCATCTCACCTGAAGCCTTATTCTTCCATGGCATTTCCTTTCTTCCTCATCAGTTGCTAGCAAGTTTAGAGAGAGAGAGAAAGAGAGAGATTCCAATCTGCAGAAAGAAGAAAGAAGGAGAAAGAGAAAACTAAAAAGAAGGAGAAAGAGGAAGCACGAGTGGAGGAGGAAGGAGAAGCCAAAGCAAGGAAGAAGACTCAAGCCAGACCTAGCTAATCTTCTTATCAACTAGAAGGGATTTACAGAGGTAAATCATTAACCTAAATCCATTTCATTTGATTTTGGTTAAGGTTTTCAAATTTTTATGGTTTTTGAGCTCTTAAGCTTGTGGGTCGGATTTGTTGAGGTTCTTGTTGTTGTTGTTTGTTATGGACAGTTGTAAAAGGTTATGTAAGCCATTAATAACATTCAAGTGGAACAAAAATGGAAGAAGTCCGTACCTATGCTTAAGGAAGATGAATATTGAACAAGAACACGGATTGTGAACTTATGGACTGTTTTAGAGGACTCTATAGTTAATTTTTGTGTTGGTTTAAATTGTTGGTTGTTATGTTATTGTAGTTCCATGGGTTAAGAAGTTAACCCAATTGGAATGGAGGAAAAAAGAGCTAAAACGAAGTTTTGGTGAAGAGATTAGTGAAGTATGTTAAGAATACTCAAGAACAGAGTATGAATTTTGTACTTTGGCCTAAGATTTGGACTTGTTAATATTAATGAGTAGCTCTATATTTTTAATATGTTGTACCCCCATGAATTAGGAGTCCATAGAGTCCGAAATGGACTAATTTAAACGTGTATAAAAGGAGATATGAAGATCGGAAGGAGGAAAGGTCGGATTCACGAACTGGGAAAAAGTTGCAGAATCTGGGTTCTGATGAATGGCGCTGCGACGCCGTTCATAAGGCCAAATAGGGCACTGCGGCGCCAGACACGTGTCAAGCTTTGACATGTCTGAAATGACTGTTTTGACGTCCCGTAGTAAAAATGGGTATAACTTTCTCATACGAACTCGGATTAAAGTGATTCAATATGATTCGAAAAGAGGAAGAGTAGACCTACAACTTTCAATCATTAAGTTTTTGGATTTGAGGTCTTTAGAAGGGTCTAAATTAACCATTTGTAGGACTGATGTGTAATTGGAGGCAATCAGAGGGTGTCGGGCATGTGCGTAAGCCCGTGTAATGCTCCCGATAATATAAAATGATGTTCTAAGTTATAAAACATGAACATTATGAATTATAATGATGATTAGCATTAATCAATGATAAATTAGATTCGTGTGACGTGTAAACGTCGAAATGTCGCGTAAAGTGTTAGTACACTTAAATAGTGTTTCGATTCAAATGAAACGAATATTATAAGATATAGAATGAGGTTAATATAAACCAATAAGTATGGATGATGATGAGGGTTGTAACGTTTCCGAACGACGCGACGTCGAGAAATGTTGGACTTAATCGCGTTTATTAATTTATACAACGCGAACAACATGAAATGAAAGTTATTATTTTAGTATGTAAACCAATATGAAGTATATATTTGGCTAATTGGTATGTCTTTATAAGTTATATTGTGTAGGCTATTTGAAGAGCATTATAGCGTAAGTGTAATAAGGCAAGTTTCCTAACTTACTCAATATTTATATTTGAGCAAGTTTTCCATCTTCATATGATAATTTTCTTATGAAGGCTATGTTGATGTAAAGTTCAAGTTGCGCAATGTCTATATATATTCTGTGAATGCTAAACGTGTGCAATTTCTTTAATAATTGTACTAGATGTTCAAGTTATGCTAAATTGCAAAGGTATGTATATTATGATGTTGGAAGTTCATTAGTTACATAAAATTCACAAGACAAGATGAGATGAGCTATTCCATTCGAAAAGTTTATTGGATGTAAATGTGAATTGTAATAATTCTTGAATTGTGATTAAACGATGACGCCTTGTCAAATAATTGGGCAATTGATGGTATAAACTGCACTCCGTGCAATAATGTGTTGTTGTAAGTAGATGTGGTCATGATTGCACCTCGTGCAATAATGTGATGTCGATTATAAATATTAATGTGCTAGACCAATATTCGCACTTAGGTGCAATTTAAAGAAATGTTCTTTAATTGAACTGTTTAATATGCTAAGTCCTGAAAATCAAGAAGTACGATGAGAAACAGGTTGATGTTAATTGTTTTCAAATATGGTGATAGTGATGATGATGTTAGCAATGTTAGATGATAAGAAATTTAATTATTCTTGTTTATTCTCACGAGTTCACAATTATTGTTCAATTGTTGAAGATCTCAGTTAGATGTTATGTAACACCCTAGTCCCACATCGAAAGATAAGGAAAACATTTGTCTGTATATAAGAAATTGAGTTACTATCAATAGTACCTTCAAGTCGTGACCTTTTGGGTGAGCCTGTGGTGGGCTAAGATGACCCAAGAAGATACAATTGGGCCACTAATTTAAGGCCTTGTTTGGATGGATTTGATTTGATTCGGACTTGGGATTTGACCCAAGATTTGTTCCGGACTCGAGATTTGACCCGGGTTGTTACATAGGGTATCAAAACCGACTCTCGAAAGCTCGAGTCGGGTCATCCAATCGGGTTACTAGAGGTGGGGACATGAAGGCTGGTGGTATTATTCCACAATGGAGAGAAGGAGGTCCGGAGGTAGGAACACGAAGCTAGCCGGTATTATCCCACAATGGCTAGAGAGGCAAAGATCTGTGGACCGTGTGTGTGATCGGTTCTGACGGAGACGTCAAAAATTTAATTGGGGGAGATTGTAACACCCTTGTCTCACATCGAAAGATAAGGGAAAAGTTTGTCTGTATATAAGGAATTGAGTTACTATCAATTGTACCTTCAAGTCATGACCTTTTGAGTGAGCCTGTGGTGGGCTAAGATGACCCAAGAAGATACTATTGAGCCAGTAATTTAAGGCCTTGTTTGGATAGATTTGATTCGATTCGGACTTGGAATTTGACCCAAGATTTGTTCCGGACTCGAGATTTGACCCGTGTTGTTACATTAATAGTCCTAGATAACCGTAATCGCTAATTGTTCGAAATTCTCCTTAGGTTTTAAATATAATGTGACAATCGCCCCACTAGACCCTAACTATCATACAACCCAGAACTATCAGTCTAAATTTAATATAACAACAACATTAAGGATTAGAGAATTAGACTATTCCAAACAGCAATCACACTATCAGGGATTATTTAACTTGCCTTCAGATAATCTCAATAATGCTCAAAAACTTGTCTACAATCAAGTATTATCAATTGCTACTTATGATCAGATAAAATATCGTTTGCTTAATAGTATATCTTAATCTAGCAGATGATATCAATCAAATTAATTCAATTGGCCAAATCAAATTAAAAGATCAAATAACATTCAATCAATTAAAACAGATTACTGGAATAAATCTCATGTAAGAAGGAATAAATAAAGTAAATTCAATCAAACCATTAATTATAACGAAGGTTCAACATCCCTTAGAACTGAAATAGAGAAGTTAGCTTCACATGCCTTCAATCTTGCAAAACTAGGGTTTGAATTCCAATGTAGATGATGATGTAGATGTTAGATGTGTTTCTCTCTCCCTAATAACATGTATTTATAGTCCTAAGATAATATCATAATCCAATAAACATCCTAGTTACATTAGAATTGGAAAAGATATCAAAAGTCCCTAAAAATAAGGAAGTAATCTGCTGAAAATCTCAAAAATGCGCCTCGAAATCCGTGCACATTTCAGCGCCGACAGCGCTCAGCCTGCACTCAACTACAGAAGTTTCAAAGCCGACAGCATTCAAAGACACTAGATTCAGCGCCGACAACGCTCAACTACAGAGGGTCCAACGCCGACCACGCTCAAATCAAGCAATTTTTGAGCTGGCTGCGCTCAAATTTTCTACTGCAACGTCCTTTGGGAAAATGGCCATAACTTTGTAATACGAACTCTAATTGAGGCGATTCAAGATGATCTGGAAAGCTAAGAGATCTACAACTTTCATTCTTTGAGTTTTCAGAGATACGGGCTAGAGAAAGGTCGAAATTGGCCTTGAAGTGATTGATGTGTAAATGGCAAGCGAAAATATGAAGTTCATCGCCCGTTGGTAAAAAGGTCATAACTTTTGATCCGGGAAGAGTTACGGGACGTGCCAACTATCAAATTGAAGCTCCTGACGAGATCTACAATACAATATAAGTTCAAAACCAAGATCATGCATCCTCGAGTCAATTGATTGTTGCATCCTTGAGTCCAAATTTTTTTCTTTTCCCTATTTATAGCTCCAATTCCTCTTTTCAGCACCAATTCCTTCTGTAATCAATAAACACCTTAATAAGTCCATATACACATAAAACATGTAATAAAACCAGACATAAAAGAATTAAAATAATAGAACATTATGCAGGAAAATAAGGGATCTAGGAGAAAATTTTATTCTTTTTTATTCCTCCGTATCGGGTATTATCTCATTCTCCTCTTCTATTTCCTCGTGATCTCCCTCGGAATCTTCTTCGGGATCCGATTCAGGCTCAAATTATTGGCCTACTACTGTGACTTCTAGAGCTGGCTCTATCGGTGCCAACTGCTCCCATACTACATGAATATCTTGCGGCTCTTCCTCAGCACCTACGTGATTGGGTCCTCCTATCTCCGGCATCCTGCCATAACCAAATACAAATTTTAAATTACTACATATGGAACATAAGTCTATTAACAAAAAGTAAGCACATAAGTTGTTTTATTATCTGTAATGAATTTCCTCAATTTATTCCTTAGAACTTTATCCGAGTTTCTCCGACTACTAAATTCTCTATCTTCTTACGAGGCTATATCCTAAGGTTTCCCCACCTAAGGTTTATAACCTATAACTTTGATACCAACCTATGATACCCCCAAATCTGGGTCTCTTTACCCACAAACTCGGTGCTCACGGTACTACACATTCATCGTCTATTCTACCCATTCATCATTAACATAAGGACATAATATTACACAACGTCTTACTCTACAAATCCCAGGTTCTAAGACCTTGACATAAATACATAACATCTTAGGATAATTAATACAATCCAAGCATAAACTATTACATAAGCGGATATGCTATAATATCCTTTACTCGGTAACTTTTCCCTTGCCTTTATCCTTGTGGGAACTCTCCGCCTGCTCTGCCTTAGCTGAAAACATATAATTTAAAGCAAGAATAACCATTCAATTGCTCAACAAGTATAACATTTAAATAACAACATCGAAAATCATGCTTCCAGTTCTACAACTGAACAATAGTTGAGAACACATTTTGAATAAATAGGAATAGTGATAAGGTATTCCTTTACGTTATTAACATTTCTAAGCAATATACTAAGTGGTCAAATGACCTTGAACTTTCTTCTTTCATCAAAGGGTTTAATAGTTTTATAACTATAAACCGAACATTTTTCCTCTGGGCATTTTAGGGGATCAACCTATCATACCCTATGTTGTACAACATCTATATATATAATTATCACCTATATGGGGTCAATCGGTATTACCGACCAGAATTATTTCCCCAATAATAGGATTGTTCTTCTCAGCTTTACATTCGGAAATCCAAGTCAAAACAATATAATTGGATGACTGCAATAAATAACAATAACATCTCGATGATTTATTCTCAAAGCAACGAGGCAATTTAATATAAGTCTAGCTAAAGCAAATAGCTTAGACAAATCCTCAAAAGTTCATGGAATATAGAACTTTAAAGCTTCAATTAATAACATGCATTATAGCACAACTAGATATCTTAAACAAAAGTAAGAATACTTGCACAATAATAATTTGTGAAAGCTTAAAATTTATATAACATTGGGAACTCGCACAATGTATGAGAGTTGTACGGTTTAAGAAACTTACTCAAATATAAATTGAGTTAAGTTAGAAAACTTGCATAAAATAACTTGGCAAAGTTAGAAACTTGCCTCGTGCGTCTGCTACAATAATACAATACACGTTCTTCAATTATCCTACATATTTAAGTGCACATAGATACTACCATTAGTCACATAATCAATGTCAATCATTGGGTTATAATACCCCATAAAGTTTCAATTTTATTATGAACATAATAATAAACAAGGTTATACACACTTGTTATGGCGTTGCCTACCCTCACACAAGCTTTTAATAATATGGTTGTGATCTGTCATTACGCGCGACTATCTCCACTATAGAAAGAAAAAGGAAACAAGGATCAAATCCACTAGTAAATACTAGAAACAAAATGGGTTTTTTACATACGAATCGTTATTGGGGGGTGGCGGGACTCATTACTTCAATTGAGATAATGAAAAATTATTTCATCTTTTTAGTTGGAACTTTAGGCGGTTCTCTAAAAAAGATAGCGAAAAACATTATACCTAGAGTCAAGACTAAGAGGAATGTATAAACTAATGCTTCCATAAATTCAATCATTTTTTCTTTTTTAGTGCACAATTAATGCGTAACTGTTAGTGCATATTGAAATACTCTACATGTTTAATTACCGAATCATGCTATGTTTGTAATGCAGACACATTCAAGCTGATAGTAGACTATGGCAAGACTTACATGCTCCGAATGATCAATGCCAGCATGAACAACATTTTCTTCTTCGCCATAAACAATCATAAGCTCACCGAGTCGCCGTAATCGGAACCAATGCTGCCTATTCCAAGCCTCTCCAATCTAATTACATCACAATTTCCCAAGGCCAAACCCTAGACATTTAGTTGGAAGCAAATCAACCTCTTGATCACTATTACATGGTTGCCAGGGTTTTTAATGGTTTGGGAAATGCTCTTTTCCACAACACTACCGCTACAGCCATACTCGAAATCCGAAGGCCAACGCATGGGACAGAAGTTAAGAGTGCTTGAATTTAACTCTACGGTGGAACTTGTTTACCAAGGAACAAACTTGCTTTCAGGGATAGAACATATATCCCATGCATTTGCATGGATATAGTTTTTACGTTGTTGGTTGGGGAATTGGAAATTTCGACAAAGAGAAAGATCCTATGAGATATAATCTTTTTGATCCTCCTCTAATGAACACTATTACAGTCCCTAGGAATGGCAGGACAACTATCAGATTCAAGACAGATAACCCCGATACGTTTATTAGTCTTATTAATTTAATTATTTATTTGATTAATAAATTATAGGCTGAATTGTAAATGTGTAATTCCAAGTTGCGACCCAATTTCAGTTTAGCTTTTTAAGTGGTAAAAATCTCAATTGAATCCTTCAAGTGATCAATTTGATCCAATTGATTCCTTTATGACAAAAATTTTAGTTGAGTCGAAGTCAACGTTAATTCTCAATTTAATCAAATTGGTCACTTATTTGAAGGATCCAATTGAGATTTTTATAACTTAAAGAATCAAATTAAGATTGAACGGTAATCATATCATTTTTTATTTTCTAAATTACTAGTAATAGTATTATGTTTTAAAGATAAATATGACAAATCTTATAATATAATTGAATTACTACTAATGTATGATTTTAAACGATAAAATAATAATGTGTGAATTTTTTTATAATTTTGTTTTTATTTCATATGTCCACAAACAGTACTCTTTTGAAAAACGCGTAGGGTCAGGAGTAAGTACAACAATAAGTTAAACACCTCGACATGGTTCACCAGCAAGTAAATTACAGTTGTTCACCATAGAAGTAGAAAGGTTGTAGGATCCACCACCAGATATTAAAGGTACTTCGTGTGGGACCCAGGGATGTTTAGCCAGGTCAGACGACAATGAAACAAATAAGACTAGGAAGCCATAAAATGAGACAAATGATGAAATATGGTTCCCATTCCCATTACACTGTTGATATATTCTTGTTGGGATGACCGGTCTGAATTGTGTGTCCCAAGATTGTACATTTTGAGAGACAGAGAAAGACTCAAGAGAGCAAGTGTTTGGATTTCACATGCACCAACCAAAATATATAGAAAGAGAGAGTACATATAAAGTCGTAAAATGAACAAACAGTTTGAACTCAATTCGTACTCATTTGATTAAAAATTTGATTCGAGTACAGCTTGAAATATAAATGATTTAAATATGAACAAATTTTAAAGTTTGATAAATTACTCAAACCTCCTCAAATTGTAACTTTTTATTAATACTCGGATCATATTCGTTCGAAAAGTTCAAACTGGTCGGGCTCGATTCGAGATCGTGATGGGCTCGATTCGAGATCAGGCTCAACTCAGTAGTTAAACGAGTCTCAATCAAACATTATTTTATACTCAATAAATTTTGTGAACCAAATTTAAGCAACTCAATACTCGATTTATTTACACCCTTAAAGGAAGTGATTTAGTAAAGCCGGATTATTATTAATTGGTTATTCAACGTGACTTAAATGTGTAGGTTACTTGAAGGATAAGTTAATAACGTTATATTTAAACGAAATAACAGGCAAGTATCCTAACTTTATTCGATTTATGTATTGAATGTAAGTTTCTTAACTTGTGCAATTATTATTCCGTACAAGTTCTTACAATGATAATGTTATAACTTACACAAGTTTACATATTGTGCAAGTCTCCTTTATTGTTGAATTATAAATTATTCAATTGATGATAGATGTTAGTATTCGTACTTATGTACACTAAAAGCATTGTTTCGTTATCGAATTTCTTATGTTATTAAAGTTCTTAATATTCATGAACTGTTGAATAGATGCGTCAAAGCCAATTGTTCTGGCTAGACAATATTGATGTGCGATGATATATTGTTCATGAATTCGTTTAAATCATAGATGTTATTTAAAGTCAAACCAATCCAAATTATTTTGGTGCGGACTCGTGGTATAAAACTGAGATGAACAACCCTGAAAAAGGGATAACAGATGTCGGGCATATAGTCCCATTTACGCTTAGGCATTAAAAATTTATATATGTGCACAATATATGGTACGATAGGCTGATCCCCTAAAGTACCTGCGGAGGATGTTTGTCGGTCTTTGTGGTTGATATTCGTCCTGATGGTTTTATTTGTTCAAGGTATTTATTACCGCTCAGTACGATAGTAACAACTTGAAATCTCATTATTTCTTGTTATTCAAATACTTCTCAATTTTATTCCAATTGTTGAAGTTCAGATGTAGATAATCCCTTTTCTTGATGTTCGAAGTTAAACTCTCATATTACTTGCTGGGCAATTTGTGCTCATTCTTGCTTAAACCTAATATTTGCAGCTAAACATGAAAAAGTCGAAGGCTCGGGCAAGGATAAAGGGAAAGGAAATATGGATGAATAGGAAGCATGTTATGCAATAATTAAATATTTGTAATATTTGTAATGAATTTGAAGGATTATATATATGTATGTGTGTGTGTGTATTTGTTAAGGTTATAAGAACCTTGGGACTAGATGGAGATGTTTGTAATAAACTATTTAAGTTATGATTATTTAGGTATGTGTATTGTTAATTTAGATTTAATATTATTGGCAATATCTAGAATGTCCTGTTAAGGAAAGAGGTTATTTGCTTGCGTGCCATTTATACGAAAGGCCCTCTCTTTCGTAGGAACTGCCTGGTTGCCAGTAGTGTGAGTTTAAAATTTATATATTTAGAAGAAGTTCAGGTTGAATAGTGAGCATCGGTCCACTGTAACTAGTACATGGATTTGGGGGCGCCACATATTGGTATCAGAGCTATAGGTTATAAACCTTAGGTGGGAGTACCTTAGGATATAACCGTAGAGAAATTTAGTGGAGATAGTGAGGAGATAAACTCATATAGAGTTTTAAGTGATGAGTATAATATTTTTGCTAAAACAAAGTTGATTATCGAGAGATACTAATTAAGTTATTAAACTTGATTGTAGGATGTCAAGAGAAGAAGGAATTAGAGATATTCATGTGGTAAGTGAAGAATTGATAGTTGCACCCAAGCCAGTCGCAGAGGTAGCAGCTGAGAGTGAACCAGAAGAGGACACTGAGGAAGAAGAGCCCGTGGAGGACTCAAATGAAATACCCCAGGATGATACCTCAATTGAGGATAACATGTTAGCTGAGCTGATGGATAAGAATATTAGACTAGAGGATAGAATCCGAGAGTTAGAGGAGCAGGATGAAGAGTGGCAGACTGTTGTTGAACAAAAAGACATAGTAGTTCAAGATTTTGCTACTCGATATGCAGAGCTTGAACAAAAACTTGCTCAGGCGGAACATAGAATAGTAGAGTTAGAATTGGAGAAAGAAAATATCAAAGGCCAGTTGAAAGAGGAATCAGCTGAACGAGTAAGGATGGAAGATGCATGGGTTAGAGCTGCACGACGCGTTGATATTGTAGAGAGAGAAGTCCGATCTAAAAAGGCTAACATAGATGATATGGGATACGCTTTTTGGACAGCATTTGAGAGAACCCAAGACCGAGTTTATAATTACCCAAAACAGTTCGGTCAGGCTCGATTCACCATGGATCGAGATATAATGATTCGTATTATGGATCAGGAATACGATGAAGCAGTTGAGCGCGGAATGCTTCCATAAATAATGGGTGGATATATATATATATATATATATATAAGTGTGTATGTAAATATTATATAAATCTCAACTCTTATGTAAAATATAGGATTTGTATGTACATAGCGGAATCAGAATGCTACCCGATGTAAAATACTATGTACTACGATATGCATATTAATATAAATATGTTTATTAAGATATGTGATGTGATGATTTATTCTTTTCTCCAACTTATAATGAAGTGAGAATAAATGATGGGATGATAATATATAGTAATATATATGTTACAGAAATATGACAAGAGGAAGACCTCGAAGACAGAGAGAACAACAAGAGCCTGTTAACGACGCTGGGAATCCACCAAATCCCATGCAACAATTTATAGACTTATTAGTCGGGGCACTCCAGGGTAGAGCTATAAATAACACAAATGAAAACCCTCCGATGGCTCAAGTGACTAGTTTTGAAGATTTCAAGAGTGTGGGACCTCCAGAATTCAAAGGTACCACGGAGCCGATTGAGGCTCAAGCATGGATCAAAGAGATCGAGAAAGCATTTACGATCGCTCGAGTAGCGGAAGAGTAGAAGACAACTTTTGCTACATTCATGATGAAGGGCGAAGCAAACTTTTGGTGGGAGGCGAACCTAAACAGGGTTGGAACAGGAATAATACCATGGGAGAGATTCAAGGAAGTATTCTTTGACAATTACTTTCCTACAAGCATGCAGAGTCGCATGGAAATACGATTTCTAGAACTAAAGCAAGGAGATATGACTGTACCTCAATACGCTGCAAAATTTAATGAACTGGCGAGGTTTGCACCTCATCAGGTTGATACAGAAGAAAGGAAAACTAGGAGGTTTGAGCAGGGTCTTAAACCATGGTTGTATAATAGGCTATCAGTGCTGCAGACAAACAGTTTCGCTACCCTTTTGGAAAAAGCCATAATTGCTGAGGGAGGAAGCGAGGCTCTGATGAAGTTCAACAAAGAACAGAAGAAGCACAAGAATGAAGGAGTACACAAAGGTGAAGGAAGTAGTGGAGGTACTAACAAAAGAAAATGGAATAACAATAAGCCAGGAAATTCTGAAAATAAACCAGGAGATTCAAAGAAGAAGATAGACACTTGTAAGGAGTGCGGGAAGAACCATTCGGGCGCATGTCTGAAGGGTAAGAATGTGTGTTTCAATTGCGGGCAAGAGGGACACATTTCTTCTAATTGTCCCGTCCCGAAAAAGAATGTTACTTGTGGAGCATTAGACCATCAGACGAGGAACTGTCCGAGAAAGGGGACGAGTGGAGGAAATGGGAACAAGGGGAGCAACAATGGCAAACAGACAGTGACTGGTCCAGCCCCACTTAATCGACCAACTGCAAGGACTTTCAACATGACTGTGCAAGATGCAGTGGCGTCCAGGGATGTGGTGTCAGGTATCATTCCGATCAATGATATAAATGCATATGTATTATTTGATTCGGGTGCTACCTGTTCATTTGTATCATGTGATTTTGCGCAATGATTAAAATTACCCCAAGAAGAATTAAAATATCCTCTGAACATAGAAGTTGCAAATAAGGAAGTAATTTCCGTTAGGCATATTCACAAGAATTATTGCATAACTATAGAATGGCATGGGTTGTATGTGGATTTAATTCCAATTCAACTTGGCGAGTTTGATGTAATCTTAGGAATGGATTGGTTGTATAACCATGGGGCAATGATAGATTGTTATAAGAAGAGAGTGAACTTTCAGACTCCAGGTCAGACTAAAGTAGTGTTCTATGGTAATAAATTGCCTAGACACTCTTGTTATTTGAGGATGATGCAAGCTAGGAAGCTGTTAAGAAAAGGATGTGCAGGTTATCTGGCTCACGTTGTTGATACCCAGAGGATGGGAGCAGGGATGGGACAGATACCTGTGGTGAGAGAGTTTATAGATGTATTTCCGGCAGATCTACCAGGTCTTCCGCCTGATAGGGAAATTGAGTTTGTTATCGATGTATTACCAGGAACGATGTCTGTTTTGAAAGCTCCATATAGAATGGCACCGGTAGAGATGAAAGAATTGATGGTTTAATTACAAGAGTTGTTGGATAAGAAATATATTCAACCGAGTGTGTCTCCCCGGGGAGCACCAGTTTTATTTGTCAAGAAGAAAGACGGATCGTTAAGACTTTGTATCAACTACCGAGAGCTGAACAAGGTGACGATTAAGAACAAGTACCCATTGCCTAGAATCGATGATCTGTTCGATCAGTTGAAGGGAGAGAAATATTTCTCTAAAATAGATTTGAGATCTGGATATCACCAGTTAAAAGTGAAGAAGGAGGATGTACCGAAGACAGCATTCAGGACTCGTTATGGCCACTATGAGTTCTTGGTTATGTCTTTTGGGTTGACGAATGCTCCAACAACATTTATGGATTTGATGAACCGTGTATTCAAGCAGTACTTTGATAAATTCGTAGTTGTGTTCATAGATGACATCCTAGTCTACTCTAAGACGCAGGAGGATCATGCTGAACATTTGAGATTGGTGTTAGAAACACTAAGAAGGGAAAAATTGTACGCAAAATTTTCTAAGTGTGAGTTTTGGTTGGAAAGAGTTCAATTTTTGGGACATGTGATTGATAAAAACAGAATCTCAGTAGACCCAATAAAAGTGGAAGCAGTGATTAGCTGGGAGCAGCCGAAGACACCAACAGAAGTGCGGAGTTTCTTGGGATTGACAGGTTATTACAGGAGATTCATTTAAGATTTTTCAAAAATAGCGGGAACTCTGACTAATTTAACAAAAAAGTCAGTGAAATTCGAATGGACAGAAAAGTGCGAGAAAAGCTTTCTAGAGTTGAAGAAAAGATTGAGCGAGGTGACGGTGTTATCTTTACCAGATAATATAGGAGGATTTATGGTGTACAGTGATGCGTCGCACAAGGGACTTGGTTGTGTGTGTATGCAACATGGTAAAGTTATCGCGTATGCGTCACGACAGTTGAAGGATTATGAGAAGGGATATCCTACCCATGACCTAGAATTAGCAGCGGTAGTATTTGCCCTAAAAATATGGAGGCACTATTTATATGGTGAGAAATGTGAGATATATACGGATCACAAGAGTCTAAAGTATATCTTCACATAGAAGGAGCTTAACATGAGGCAGAGGAGATGGTTGGAATTGATAAAAGATTATGATTGTGAAATCTTATATCACCCGGGGAAGGCTAATGTGGTTGCCGATGCCTTAGGTAGAAAGAATAAAGAGAAATTGTCAATGTTAACAACTCGAGAAGAGCTAATCAAAGAGATGGCCAGGATGGAAATAAAAATCAAATTTTTGAATGAGTTAAAAGAGAAATTGTTTGCAATGGAGGCTCGCCCAATTTTATTGGACAGAGTAAAAGAAGCACAAAGCAATGATGAAGAATGTGGTAAGATAAAGAAGAGAATTTCAGAAGGAGAAGAGCTTAAATTCAGGGTGGATAATGAAGGATTGTTGAGATTTGAAGATAGAATTTGGGTACCATTAGTACCTGAATTACTGGAAGAAATTTTACAAGGGTCTTATAGCTCGTACTATTCGATTCACACGGGAAGTACAAAGATGTACTAAGACCTTCGTCAACATTTTTGGTGGCCAAATATGAAGAGGGAAGTTGCAGAATACGTCAGTAGATGCTTAACGTGTCAAAAAGTTAAGGCTGAACATCAGAGACCAAGTGGTTTACTTCAAACCCTTAGAAATTCCAGAATGGAAGTGGGAGCATGTCACGATGGACTTCGTGGTAGGGCTTCCAACTACTTAGAAGGGATATGATGCAATATGGGTGATCGTGGATCGTTTAACTAAATCAGCGCATTTCTTGCCAATTAAGGTAAGGTTTAAGCTAGACCAGTTAGCCAAACTTTATGTCAAGGAAATAGTTTCTAGACATGGAGTGCCAGTATCGATTGTGTCAGATCGTGATCCGCGATTCACAGCAAATTTTTGGAGAAGTTTCCAAGAACACATGGGAACACAGTTGAGGTTGAGCACGGCGTATCATCCTCAGACAGACGGTCAAAGTGAAAGAATGATTCAGACACTGGAAGACATGTTAAGAGCATGCGTTATGGATTTCAAAAGAAATTGGGACGACCACCTACCGTTAATAGAATTTGCATATAACAATAGTTATCATGCGAGTATCGGCATGCCGCCTTATGAAGCACTGTATGGGAGACAATGCAGGACACCACTGTGTTAGGATGAGGTAGGGGAACGTCGATTGCTTGGACCAGAACTGGTTCAGCAGACTGCAGATGTTGTCAAGAAGATAAAAACAAGGTTAATGTTTGCTCAAGATCGACAAAAAAAGTATGCAGATCAGCATAGGCAACATCGAGAGTTTGATGTCAGAATTTATGTGTTTCTGAAGGTATCTTCTTGGAAAGGGAAGATAAGGTTTGGAAAGAAAGGAAAGTTGAGTCCGAGATTTATAGGACCATTCGAAGTGCTTAAAAAAGTGGGAGAGGTGGCTTATGAAATAGCTTTACCTCCTGAGTTGGAACATATTCATAATGTGTTTCATGTATCAGTCTTACGACCATATAAGTAAGACTACAAACATGTGATAGAGTATGAACCTATTCAGATTGAAAAGGACTTAACATATGAAGAAATTCCTATTTAGATAGTTGATAGGAAGGAGCAAGTTTTAAGGAATAAAATAATACCGTTGGTAAAAGTTATATGGAGGAACCACAATATCGAAAAGGCTACGTCGGAACTCAAGAGCAAGATGATGATAAGTTATCCTAATCTTTTTGTGTAACCTTGTACTGATTCCGGGGACGGAATCCTTATAAGGGAGGGTGAATGTAATACCCGAGAATTTTGTAAATAAATTTTGTAATAAAAAATGATAATGCTTTAAAAATTGGTTGTGTGGACACATATATGCATATATGTTATGGGTCTCATTAATTCAAAAATTGAATTAGGCATATGACAATTGAGAAGTCTAGTAATAAGGCTAAATCACCATTCACGTGGGTACTATTCATGCGATCACTATTCACGTATGTACTATTTACGCAGTCACTATTCACGTGGATACTATTCACGCGATCACTATTCACGTGGGTACTATTCACGATAAAAACGATTTCTTCGATTTTTGAATTACGTCATAGCGTTTATATGAGCTCACGAGATGTAATATCTAATAGAAATTCACAAAAGAAAGAATTAGTTTTTTTTCGGTTAATCGATCAAAATACGGAAGTTAATTGAGTATAATACGAAATATTATACGAGTAGAATGTGAGTATAATATGAAATATTATACGAGTAGAATGCAAGAATAATACGAGCTGGACACGAAAATTATACGGTATAAATACGAAATTACTATTCATACGAAAGTACTATTCATTTATACGAAAAGTCGAACTTGGAGAAAAAGTTAACAAAAGTTAACTAACTAAATTATTTAGCAAATAAGTAAAGAAAAACTAAATTAAACTAATTAAACCCTAATTAATGGTTAAGTTAGATTAATTTAAGGGTGGCATCGTCGTGTTATATAATCGACCAATCGTAGCAAAGAATGATGTAAGCATGATGTAGCATGACATAAGGCTCAAAGAAGCACAAAAGATGATGTAAGCATGATGTGGCATGACATAAGGCCCAAAGAAACACAAAGGTGATGTCATTATAATGATGTCACAGGTACTAAGGTGTAATTAATGAGGTACCAAAGTATAATAAGTCAAGCTCTTAATGTGCAATTAATGAAACTTGATTTTTCTATAAATAGAGAGCTCTCCATTCATTATTTTCATACATTTCAAGAGTTAGAGTTACTCTACACAAATAATTTGAGAGCTATAGCGAGAAAAAAATAATAATATATACATATATATTACTTTCGAAGTATAGAAGCGTTACGCGATTGGAAGTAAAGCTAGCAACTACAAGAGGTAATACTCTAGTGGTAATTATTTTTATTTTTCTTTATATAAATAGTACAAAAGTTCTATTTACAAGCAGTTATAATGCCCAAATTATTTTAAGTAAATAGTACAAAAGTTCTATTTACAAGCAGTTATAATGCCCAAATTATTTTAAGTAAATAGTATAAAAATCCTATTTACAAGCAGTTATAATGCCCAAATTATTTTAAGTAAATAGTATAAAATTTCTATTTAGAAGCAATGATAATGTCCGATTTATTTCTCTTATAAAATAGAAAATATACTTTTATAAGCAGTTACTATGTTCGATTTTTTTCAAGTATTTATTAAAAAAATTCATATTATAAGCAATGATAATGCTGAAATTATTTCATGTATAGTAGAATGAGTCTTATTTGTAAGCGGTTATAATGACCGAAATAAAATTAAAAAAAACAATGTGGGTGAAAGGTTATATTTCAAATAAAAAGAAATATATTAAAGTGTTTAGTAAAGGAAGTGATTTAGTAAAGCCGGATTATGATTAATTGGTTATTCAACGTGACTTAAATGTGTAGGTCACTTGAAGGATAAATTAATAACGTTATATTTAAACGACATAACATGCAAGTATCCTAACTTCATTCGATTTTTGTATTGAATGTAAGTTTCTTAACTTGTGCAATTATTATTCCGTACAAGTTCTTACAATGATAATGTTATAACTTACACAAGTTTACATATTGTGCAAGTCTCCTTTATTGTTGAATTATAAATTATTCAATTGATGATAGATGTTAGTATTCGTACTTATGTACACTAAAAGCATTGTTTCGTTATCGAATTTCTTATGTTATTAAAGTTCTTAATATTCATGAACTGTTGAATAGATGCGTCGAAGCCAATTGTTCTGGCTAGACAATATTGATGTGCGATGATATATTGTTGAATTCGTTCAAATCATAGATGTTATTTAAAGTTAAACCAATCCAAATTATTTTGGTGCGGACTCGTGGTATAAAATTGAGATGAACAACCCTGAAAAAGGGATAACAGATGTCGGGCATATAGTCCCATTTACGCTTAGGCGTTAAAAATTTATATATGTGCACAATATATGGTACGATAGGTTGATCCCCTAAAGTACTTGCGGAGGATATTTGTCAGTCTTTGTGGTTGATATTCGTCTTGATGGTTTTATTTGTTCAAGGTATTTATTACCGCTTAGTACGATGGTAATAACTTGAAATCTCATTATTTCTTGTTATTCAAATACTTCTCAATTTTATTCCAATTGTTGAAGTTCAGATGTAGATAATCCTTTTTCTTGATGTTCGAAGTTAAACTCTCATATTACTTGTTGGGCAATTTGTGCTCATTCTTGCTTAAACCTAATATTTGCAGCTAAACATGAAAAAGTCGAAGGCTCGGACAAGGATAAAGGGAAAGGAAATATGGATGAATAGGAAGCATGTTATGCAAAAATTAAATATTTATAATATTTGTAATGAATTTGAAGGATTATATATATTTATGTGTGTGTGTGTGTATTTGTTAAGGTTATAAGAACCTTGGGACTAGATGGAGATGTTTGTAATAAACTATTTAAGTTATGATTATATAGGTATGTGTATTGTTAATTTAGAGTTAATATTATTGGCAATATCTAGAATGTCCTGTCAAGGAAAGGGGTTATTTGCTTGCGTGCCATTTATACGAAAGGCCCCCTCTTTCCTAGGAACTGCCTGGTTGCCAGTAGTGTGAGTTTAAAATTTATATATTTAGAAGAAGTTCAGGTTGAATAGTGAACACCGGTCCACTATAACTAGTACATGGATTTGGGGGCGCCACATCATCACCATCTCCTCCACGGTCATTGCTTGTGCCGCTGCCTCCACCCCCACGAGTCTCATCAACAAGACCATATAAAATTAAAATATTAATAATGAAGTCGAAAAGAGAGCTTATTTAAATTATTTTAGTTTGTGTTATTCAAGTTTTAACAAAGTAAGTTAGGCGAACGGGCTGAAAACTCGGCCTCCGGATATCGAAATTGAGTCCCGTAAGTTGTAACGCGTGCCTAATACCTATGAGGTGATATGTCTAGGTTTGTGCGTCGTTTCGACGCTCGAGACGGGTTTTGGTCTCTTTTTTGACTATTGTTCTAAGTTTTCTTAAGTTAGGCGAACGGACTGATAACTCGGCCTCCGGATATCAGAATCGAGTCCCGTAAATTGTAACGCGTGCCTAATACCTATGAGGTGCTATGTCTAGTTTTGCGCGTTATTTCAACGCCTAAGGCGGGTTTTGGTCTCTTTTTCAACTATTGTTCTAAGTTTTCTGAAGTTAGGCGAACGGGCTGATAACTCAGCCTCCGGATATCGGAATCAAGTCCCGTAAGTTCTAACACGTGTATAATACTTATGAGGTATTATGTCTAGGTTTGCGCATCGTTTCGACGCCGAGGTAGGTTTTGGTCTTTTTTTCGACTATTGCTTTAACTTTTATTAAGTTAGGCGAATGGGCTAATAACTCAGCTTCCGAATATCAAAATCGAGTCCCTTAAGTTGTAACACGTGTCTAATATCTATGAGGTGTTATATCTAGGTTTGCGCATTGTTTTGACGCCCGAGGCGGGTTTTGGTCTCTTTTTTGACTATTGCTCTAATTTTTCTTAAGTTAGGCGAACGGGCTGATAACCGGCCTCTAGATATCGAAATTGAGTCTCGTAAGCTATAATTCATGCATAATACCTATGAACTGCTATGTCTAGGTTTGCGCATCATTTTGACGTTCGAGACGGGTTTTTGTCTCTTTTTCGACTATTACGCTAAGTTTTCTTAAGTTAGGCGAACTGACTGATAACTCGGCCTCCAAACATCGGAATCGAGTCCCATAAGTTGTAACGCGTGTCTAATACATATGAGGTTCTATGTCTAGGTTTGCGCATCATTTTGACGCCCAAAACGGATTTTGGTCTCTTTTTTGACTATTGCTCTAAGTTTTCTTAAGTTAGGCGAACGGGCTGATAACTCGGCCTCCAGATATAAAAATCGAGTCCTGTAAGTTGTAACGCATGTCTAATACCTCTGAGGTGCTATGTCTAGGTTTGCGCATCGTTTTGATATCCGAGACGGATTTTAGTCTCTTTTTCGACTATTACTCTAAGTTTTCTTAAGTTAGGCGAACGGGCTGATAACTCGGCCTCCGGATATCGAAATTGAGTCTCGTAAGTTGTAACGCATGTCTAATACCTATGAGGTGCTATGTCTAGGTTTGCGCATTATTTTGACGTCTAAGGCTATTTTTTGTCTCTTTTTCGACTATTGCTCTAACTTTTCTTAAGTTAGGCGAACGGGCTGATAACTCGGCCTCCAGATATCGGAATTGAGTCCCATAAGTTATAATGCGTGTCTAATACCTATGAGGTGTTATTTCTAAATTTGTGTGTCGTTTCGACGCCCGAGGCGGATTTTGACCTCTTTTTCGACTATTACTCTAAGTTTTTTTAAGTTAGGCAAACGGGCTGATAACTCGACCTCCAGATATCGGAATCGAGTCCCGTAAGTTGTAATACGTGTCTAATACATATGAGGTGCTATGTCTAGGTTTGCGCATCGTTTCGACGCCCAATACTGGTTTTGGTCTCTTTTTCGACTATTGCTCTAAGTTTTTTTAAGTTAGGCAAATGGGCTGATAACTCGGCCCCCGGATATCGGAATCGAGTTCCATAAGTTATAACGCGTGTCTAATACCTATGAGGTGTTATTTCTAGTTTTTTGCATCGTTTCGACACCCGAGGCGAGTTTTGGTCTCTTTTTCGACTATTGCTTTAAGTTTTCTTTAAGTTAGGCGAATGGGCTGATAACTCGGCCTCCAGATATCGGAATCGAGTCTCGTAAGTTGTAATGCATGTCTAATATATATGAGGTGCTATGTCTAGGTTTGTGCATCGTTTCGACGCCCGATACTGGTTTTGGTCTCTTTTTCGACTATTGCTCTAAGTTTTTTTAAGTTAGGCAAACGGGCTGATAACTCGGCCCCCGGATATCGGAATGAAGTCCCATAAATTATAACGCGTGTCTAATACCTATGAGGTGCTATTTCTAATTTTGCGCGTCGTTTCGACACCCGAGGCGGGTTTTAGTCTGTTTTTCGACTATTGCTCTAAGTTTTCTTTAATTACAAAAAGTTAGGCAATAAGTAGACAATAAGTCGGATAACTATTTGTTTGACAGTTTATATAAGCAATATAATTACAAATTATATGAATTAAATAAGGACATACATCAATAATTATTTTTACCTGTCGAATATGTGAAGAAACGATGTTGGCCAAGACAACCGCACATACACGGATGGCCTCCTCCTGTACTATACCATGAGCTTATCAACAGATGTTGTAGGATCTATGGATAGTGGACAACCTCCTAAGCAAGCTGGTAGATCAGCTCGCGTGATGGTGCGCCTGACTGCACAACACTGCTCGTCATGCACCCCTCTATGATCTGCCAGAAGAAATCGTCAGATAATGACAGGCCGACACCCGATCCACTCGCACCACTAGCTTCGGTCGGTGGGAGACGCCGAGATCTCGCAGTAGGGACTAAAATGTAGGCTGGGACCCGAGAAATGCCCATAACTCTACCATTCTTCTGTCCCCTTGTAGCTTGCAGCTAGTCCTCCATCTCCTCATCAGCGCGTCGAATCATTTATATTGCACGGGACCACCAAACTTGGCTTCGTGTGGCAGGTGAATGGGCAAATGCTCTATTGAATCAAAAAATGATGGAGGGAATATCATTTCTAACTTGCACATTATTTCCACTATCTGCATCTCCATTTTATCTATGTCTCTAAGCTGGAGCTCCGTTACCGTCTTACCACCCTCCTAATACAGCCACAAATATTCTCGAATGTTAATTTCTGCCAAATCAAGTCTCGACTTATTATTGTCCTTTGTTCTACCACTGGCATCTAGGACTGTATAAAAAATGTTATCAAATACATTCTTTTCGGTATGCATCAGATCTAAATAATGACGGATACAGAGTGTAACCCAATAAGGCAGCTCAAAGAACATACAACAGTGGGTCCAGTTGTGAACCTGACCATAACCATTACCTCGCTCTAGTTTGTGATTCTTCCATGGAGGTGGAAAATTCAAGTGACTAAGCCAACTAAACACTACTGTCCTAGAAAGACGGTCAAGTACTTGACGTTTCTCTATTTTTCGATTGAATTGTCTACTCATCCGTCGATAACGATGTTCAATCGGCAAAAACTATCTGAAAGTTACAAAGAAACTAATTTTCCCCCCATGTTTGAGCCGCATAGCATTAACTGACCCCATGCACATGGGATGTGACAAGCCCCCTTGAGTCGACCATCCATTGATCATTCCTAACGCCGGGAAGTCATTTATGGTCCACAGTAAATCTGCCCTCATTTCAAAGTTTTGTTTAAGAGATACATCATAAGTTTGAACCCCTTTATCCCACAACATCTTCAACTCAACAACTAATGGCCTGAGGTAGACATTGATGTCTTTACTTGGACTTTTATCACCCGAAATCAGTAAAGGCATAAACATGTAGGGATCTTTCATACATCGAAGATGGAATGTTATACACAACAATAATCACTGGCCAAGTTGAGTAGGGCTTGGCGTGAGGCCCATTAAACGGATTAAAGCCATCCGTAGCAAGTCCAAGCCTAACATTGCGAACCTCTTTAGCAAACGAGGAGTGTTTTCTGTCAAAAATGTTCCACTCAACCCCATCTGCCTAGTGCGTCAATTGACCTTCGACTATGTCTCGTGTTGAGTGCCACCTCATATCATCGGCAGTATGTGTTGACATGAACAACCGCTGAAGCCTCGGTGCGATGGGAAAGTAACGTAAGATCTTTCTCGCCACGTCATTTCCCTTTTTCAAGCGTTGTTCATAGTATCTACTTGTACCGCAGATATCACATGACCTCTTATCTTTATTGTCATCATCGTAATACAACATGCAGTCATTCTCACAAGCATCAATCTTCTCATACCCTAGATTGAACCTTTTGACCATTTTCTTCATATCATAGTACGATTCCGGTAACTTATTGCTTGCCGGTAAGAACTCCTTCACAATGTTGAGCAGTTTATTAAAACCTTTCTCACTGCAGTCATGCTCGTTCTTGAAGTATAAAAGCTTAGTCACTATAGATAATATGGTGTGTTTTTCGTGTCCGTCATACAGTGGCATCGTTGATTCATGCAATAACTGATAGAAACCCTTAACCCCATCATTCGGCTCTTGCTCGACGCTACCGTCATCCCTATTTGTATTCCACTGGAAGAATGAACCAGCAACTTCGACTGTCATGTTAGTATAGTCAAAGGTATTGTCAGCTCTGTATTCAAGTTTGGATTCATGTTCATTCAACCAGGTTTCTCCATGATAGATCCATGTGCTATAACCCTTCTTGAACCAATACGCAAATAGGTCGTACATGACATCACTCCTTTCTTTCCACACTTCATTCACACACCTCTTATAAGGACATCTGATCTCATCGCCGTTAACTTGCTCAAATGCAAAATTGAGAAACTGTTCAACCCTACTATGTTACTCAAAGCTAAGCTCACTCTTATCAGTAACTACCCAACGTTCCATCCAACTTCGATCAACGGGCTGTTATATATATGTATGAAAAGTTTGGCAAACACAATCAAGTCTCTGGGTTAATGTATATATATGCATGCATATGCTTTTCCTAACTTCATCTCCCACTCTAACGGGTTAGGCTACTATCTCAATCCCGGATGTGTCACCCCACTGATGCCAACAACTTGAACGCATCTTTATATTTTGAGTAATTTCGCCAACCCCTCCCCATGGTCTTCAAGTACACAAAATAGACTAACACATTGTAGTCTAAATATGCACTCAAAGAACATCAAGCGATATAGGCGTTGCCGAAATTTCTCAAAATATAAAGACGTGCCCAAGTCGTTAACATCGACCTAAGTGAGATCGAAACATACAGGAACAGTCCCAAAATGGGGACTATTTGAGATTCACTCATACTGAGTGAACCTCAAACGGGTTTCTAAGCTTCCTAAACTATATGAAAATATGCTATTTGTCAATGGAAATGTAAAGTCTTTAGATTCATTTCAAAATGTCTCGTTAGATAAACTCAAACATTTAACTTTACATAATAAAAAGATATTGAAAATAAACTCGAACATTTAAAGTAATTTAATGTTGTTGACCTATTTTTGTTGTAAAGACATGCATGTTGGTTTCTGAAGGCCCACGAATAAAATGGTAACGTCTGGGCTCTAAGTGAGATATCCACCTTATAGGGTTATACTACTCCCTCAGCGCCGCAAAAAAGGGACACATATATAACACTCAAAGTGGAACAGAGGGAGTACATATTGTAGTTTACATATTGTTAATCAAAAATGAGCGATTATGTAACTAGAACCCCTCCAACATCACTATAGTTAACACTGTACTAAAACCCATCCATATAAAAAATTATTGTTAATAACTAAAATAGATTCCAAAATGAATGAATCAGCACAGGCTACCAAAGTTGTTAGCCCCGCAAAGGGATAGTAGACTGTATTATGTTTTATATAAAAGCTCAATGTTGCTAGTCAAATCAGTACTAAAAGCTTTCTGATCACAATTTCTTTGGAATCAACAATTCACTGACATTAGGCCCGGTTGTTTCAGCTTTCTTTTCATGCTTATTCCCTTTATTAAGCATAAGCAGTTTTGGGCTGCCTCTTTCAGCTTATCTTGGTAGAGTAAGTGAAAATGACCAATAAGCAAAATTTGGCCCAAGCTGCATCTTTAAATTATTTCAAATCTGCTTAGTTCAATTCTTATATTTTTTTTACTTCCCTGACCCAATAGAACTATGATAGCACCAAAAGCACACCTAAATTAGACCATTGTTTTTCTAATATAAATAGTTGTATTACATATTACAATACACAAAAATAGAAATGCAATTCTAATTTTGAAACGAATAAAAAAGGGAAATGTATATCTGATTTTTGAACTGATAGAGTACTATAAATATTTATGATCAAACAATTACTCAAGATATTAACAATGCCTTACTGTAAAAAACTAGCACGAGAGGACATTCTTTCTATAGCAGCATTAATGATGTTTACAATCAGCTTAGTTTTTCTTTTGTTTTTGTTTTGGGGATTGATACATGACAAAATAGATTTTGATGAAGTAAAATTTTCTTTTTGAAACCAAAAATTTGATGAAGTCATTGATAAACAGTTATGTAAATAGTTTATCAACAACATTGAATAACCATAGTGGCAATCAGGCAGCAACATAGTAGTTAAACAGTAGCATCAACAAATAGCTATGGACAATGCCACAAAAAACAGAATACACTAGTTCACAAATACAAGTACTCTTGCTTTATGTAAAAATAAAACAACTATAAATTCTTTCTACTATTTACGAATGTAAGATTAACAGCTAAAGAGAAAGAAAAATTACCAAAAAATTGGAGTTCTGACCTTTCTGAGCTTAGTCTAAGAGCAGTGCAAATCAAGGCCCTCCTGCTATTTGCTCTGTATGACGCGACCGCCGGTGAACAGAAAGAAGACTAGTCACGAGGAAGAGGGAGAAGGAAGAGAGTCGCCGCGGGCAAGAGAGTCACCGGTGAACAGCTCGAATAGGGAAGAGGGAGGGAGAATTCGCGCTGCAATTTGTAATTTTGGGTAAAAAATCGCCCCCTGCTGTCGAGCCTGGGGCTTGTAAATTAAAAACTCATTATCGACGGCGATGCCGTCGTGAATGACCCCATCGAGATTAAATGCAAAAGTCATTGGCGATGGTAACGTCGTCGGCAATAGATTTTGAGTCCGTCTCCCCCTTTATTTCGGTCCCCCACGAATTGATGGCGCAAAAAAAACTCATTACCAACGGCAATAAACTCATTACCGATAGCTTTCCATCGACCGCCATGTCATGGTAGAGGGAACATACTCATTGGCGACTGTTTGCCTAAATCTATACTAGCAAAATACGTAAGTATACGCAGTCCACAAGTAATAAAGAGTAAGTAGAGTATCGTTCCCACGAGGACAATATGCAATTTATAATAATAGAAATCAATTCTATACTAACTCAATTAAAGTAAACAAGAGATCAATTGTGTGTTGATTTGAAAATTTTAATAAAACTACGTAATAAGTTTCGAAAACAGATATTATTGGAAACTTAAGATTACAATTTCACTTATTGCTTCATTCAAATCCATATACTTCCTGTTAAATTATGATAGACACTTCAGATTGTTAATCAGGAATCATCATTATCTAAAACCACTTCTCAGTGTATCCTAGACAAATCAACCCAAATCTACAAGGGTTAGAATTAAGTTGAACACCCTAAATAACTAATTCACTATATCTCTATGTGAATTACAATTAAAAAGGATTTGAAGCTCAAGTTCCTTATCAGATTACATGCGGTGTATAGATATATCTCTATCCTAAACACAAATTATGAGTCCCAAACGTAAGTAGAAAACATAATCACATGCTATTATGATCAGATCTAAATCTATAATCCATCTCTAAACTTCATATAGATTATCACGGTAATTACTAACCAGGTAATTAAACAATTAAACTCAAATCATAATAGACAATCTGAAAATACATATCAATAATTAATCAGGAAGCATATTGATAAAAACTACACATTAAGATCCATTGCAATCTTAAAAGAAAATTAGTTCATAGCTAAACTAATATCCATAATCCACAAATTAAATAGCATTCAAAATTACAAACTAGGAGATAGAGAAGAGAAATGAAACTCTGAAAAGTAGCCTCCAATCTCTCCTTAGCTCCTACAATGATTTCTATGTGCTATCCAAATTGCTTCAAGTCTCCAATTAATTACAAAATTAAGAATAAGTCTGTTAATTCATAGATAAAAATAAAAACTCCTGAAAACTAACTATTTATAGTGCCTACTAATCGTTCAAAACCACCTAGAAGAAAATAAGTTTGATTACAAATCAAATTCTAGTCCAAAACTGCAAAGTCAAACTCTGCTCCTGGTCAACTCCCGACCTAGCGCGGCCGCGCTAGGTCCTAACACAAATTCGGCGTGCCCGCGCAGTCCCTCAGCAAAACTTAACTCTGGCGCCCAGCGCGCGCGCTGATTTCCTTCACTTTAACGGCACGACCGCGCAGCTCTTCAGTACTTCTGACTTTGACTCCTTCAGTACTCAATTTCCATCAACTTTGGTTCAAATGCAAAATGCCTACAAAAACACAGAAAACACATGAAAAGTAACTAGAACTCAAGGATTTCAACAATAATACAGTCAATTGATATCCAATTAGTAGGTATGAAACCTACTCATCAGCGACGGGGGTCATTCTCGACGGCATTTATGCCGTCGTCAAAGATCTCGTCGCGAATGACCATTTTTTTGTAGTGAGTGCTAGGTTGGACTTAATTTGGGTAATTTTAATTCGGATGTGTCACCACTTGATCAAAATAATCTAAGAGGCAAAATATAAGGAGTTACATGGTGATGTAATTGACAATAGTTGTCTACCTATTTATTTATATATAGTTTGTTGTGTCACCATAAGGCTATATACATTTGAAATGGGATCCTTATTCTCACTAAAAAATCTTTAATTAGATTTGTCGAACTATATATTGAGGGTAATATAGTTTGATGAAAATAGTGGGAGATACCAACTTAAATAAAGACTTAATCTATTTTGGTAATTAATAAAATGAATGTATGATAAAATATTGTTAAATTATAAATTTCATTTACAGAATTTTATAATGTCTAAATCACTATCACTGCGTAGCATATTAGATGCTAATAAGTTAATCGGGTGGAATTATACGGATTGGTTAATGAATTTGAGAATAGTTCTCACATCTGAAAAGCTATCTTATATCCTTAATTCGCTTGTCCCTGCAACTATTGCAGAAATAGCCTCTGAGGAAGAGAATGTTACTTTTAGAAAGTGGCAAGATGATGCAACTATGGCTCAATGCATCATGCTCGCATCCATGCGTAACGAGCTTCAACGTCAGTATGAAACTATGTATGCTCCTACATATTCCTACACCTTAAGGAGTTGTATGGTGAGGAAAGTAGGACTGCTACATATCGGATATCTAGGGAGCTCTTCCGATCTAGAATGACCAATGGCACTACAATACAAACTTATGTCCTCAAAATGATTAATCTGATTGAATAATTGGGATAACTGGTTTTGTAATGGATGAAGAGTTGAGCCAAAATTTGATCTTGCAGTCACTCCCAGACTCCTTCTCACAATTTATTGTGAAGTTTCACATGAACAAGCTTGATATCAGCCTGGTTGAGTTATTTAACATGTTGAAAATGGCAGAGAGTCACTTTCCAGCCAAGAAAGACCAAGTCTTACTTGTAGATGATTCTTCCAAGAAAAAGGAAGAGGACTAAAGGATCTTCTGAAAAGAAAAAAAATTCAAAGAAGGCGAAAGCAAAGGCAAATACAAAGGACAATAAGAAAACCGATGCGGATAGCAAAGGAGTTTGCTTCCACTGCAATCAGCGTGGACACTGGAAAAGAAACTGCAAGGAGAATCTTACGGAGGCTAACCAAAAGAAGCTTGGTGAAGCTTCGGTTACAGATATAGGTTTGTTCATAATTAAAATAAATCTTTTTGTAAGTCAAGGTTCTACTTAGGTATAGGATACCAATTGTAGTTCTCACGTATGCAATTCGATGCAGAGACTAAGTAGAAGTAGAAAGCTAAACAAAAGGGAAGTAATTCTGTGTGTGAGAAATAAAGCAAAAGGTTACTGCATTAGCCGTAGGAACTAATAGTTTAGCAAGCCTACGAGCAAGTCTATTAAGTTAGTAAAGTGTTACTATGTTCTAGTTCTTATTAAAAACATTAATTCTATTCCATTGTTGGACAAGGAAGATTTTGGTATTATATTTAAGAACTGGAAGATTACTTGATGGACTTTATATACTTGACTTACATGAAAATATACTTCAAACTGAAAAAACCAAGAAAAGAAAAAGAGATGATGTTAATTATACCTTTATGTGGCACTGTAAACTCGATCATATTAATGAAACAAGATTAACCAAGTTTCATAAAGATGGGCTTTTAGAGGTATCTGATTACGAATTATATCCAACTTGTGAATCTTGTCTCGTGGGTAAGATGACCAAATCTCCTTTTAGTGGAAAAGGAGAAAAAGTTACAGAGTTTTTAACATTAGTACACACAGACGTATGTGGACCTATGACAACGACTGCACGAGGAGGGTATTCTTATTTTATTACTTTCACTGATGATAATTCTAAATTTGGATATGTATATTTGATGAAATAAAAATCTGAATCGTTTGAAAAGTTCAAAGAATTCAGAAATGAAGTAGAGAAGCAAACTGGCAAGAGTATTAAGATTCTTTGATCGGATCGAGTAGGGGAATACTTAAGGAATGAGTTTCTCAATTTTCTCAAAGATAATGGTATTTTCTCACAATGGACGCCTCCTGATACGCAATAATTGATTGGTGTATCTGAAAAGGAGAAATCTTACCTTGTTGGATATGGTGCAATCCATAATGATTTTTACCGATATTCTAGTATTCTTCTGGGGTTATGCCCTAAAAACGGCTACATATCTACTAAATAAGGTATCCTAAAAATCCGCCCCCAAGACTCCATATGAGTTATGGACGGGGAGGAAGCCTAGTCTTAAGAATGTTAAGATAAAGGGTTGTCCAGCTTATGTGAAAATGTTTCAAAAGGATAAATTTGGGACAAGATATGACAAGTGAAAATTTGTGGGATATCCTAAAAAAAGTTTAGGATATTATTTCTATAATCTTATTGAGCAAAAGGTGTTTGTTGCGAAACACACTGCCTTCTTGGATAAAAGAGTTTATACTTGAAGGGGCTAGTGCATGGGAGGAGAAATAGATCTTAAAGAAGTTCAAGAACCACAAAACACTAAAAGTTAAACCGAGGAACCTATAGATAGACCTATTGTACCACAACCGAATCGTAAATCTGTAGGAAGAGTACTGAAAATACCTGGGAGGTATGGATTCATCAAAGAGAATGATGATGAGGTACGCATCACAGACGATGATGATCCAGTTACATACGATGAGTCTATGAGTAGTAGACACTCAAAGAAATGGTAGATGACCATGAAATTCGAAATGGACTCCATATATGAAAAACTAAATGTGGACTTTGGTTACCCCTCCGGAGGGCGTAAAGCCTATAGGGTGTATATGAGTCTTTAAGAGAAAGACTAGGACAAATGACAAGGTGGAGACTTATAAGGCCGGACTGGTGGCAAAATGTTTCACACAATGGCAAGAAGTTGTCCATTATGAAATATTCTCACCGATTGAAATGCTCAAGTCCATTCGGATTTTACTTGCGATTGCAGCTTATGATTACTTGATATGGAAAATAGACGTGGTGATGCCCTTCCTCAATAGAGACTTGAGGAGAATGTATATATGATACAACCAGATAGATTTGTTTTAAAGGTTGAAGCAAATCAAGTATGTAAGCTACAATAATCCATTTATGGATTAAAGTAAGCTTCTCGAAGATGGAACATCCGTTTTGATGAGACAATCAAAGAGTTTGATTTTATCAAAAACGAGTATGAACCAAGTGTGTATAAAAGGTCAGTGGGAGTGCAGTAACATTCCTAGTACTATATGTTGATATATTACTGATAGGGAATGATATACCAAAGCTACAACCAGTAAAGATAAAGTTGTCTAAACATTTCTCCATGAATAAATTGGGAGAAACATCCTATTTATTGGGGATAAAGATATATATAGGTAGATTTAAAATGATGTTTTGCTTGTCCCAAGGATTGTACATTCATTCGATGCTAAAAGGGTTTAGCATGACAAACTCCAAAAGAGGTCTCATGCTAATGAGCCATGAAGTGTATCTTTCTAAGAAATTGTCCCCAAAGACACCTAAAGAGAGAGATCATATGAGTACTATCATATATGCAATGATACGTTCGAGACTAGATGCTGCTTATGCACTGAGTGTGATAAACAGATATTAGTCCATTCCTAGAGAAGATCAATGTAAGATAGTGAAAAACATCCTAAAGTACTTAAGAAGAACTAAGGATGTGTCTATGATTGATGGTGGGTCTGAATTAAAACTAGAGGGCTATACAGACTCAAGTTATTTAGACTAACCAAGATGACAGCAAATCCATATTAGGGTATGTGTTTACCTTAAACGGTGGTACAGTGAGTTGAAAAAGTTCTAAGCAATAAAAAGTTGCTGATTTAGTGACAAAGACAAAGTATATAGCTGTAAGTGAAACTACAAAGTTGATTGTTTGGATGAAAAGTTCATTACAGAACTTGAAATAGTTCTTACATCTCATATGGAATCCAAACATGTGTTGCGGCACTTTCTTTTGATTAAAGAGATCATTGAAAGAGGAGACGTCACACTGGAGCATGTGGACTCTCAAGACAACATTGCAAATCCATTTACTAAAGCTTAAACCTAATAGCAGTTTGATCGTCACTTAGAGAATATGGGTATTAGATACCATGACAATTAGTTTCAGTGCAAGTGGGAGATTGAAAGTAGTATGCACACAAGCCAATCATATTTGATATAATGCAGCATATACTTTGTAATCTTATTCATTTATTAATAAAATTAATATATTAAAGGCATTTTACTTTATCTACATGGTGCTGTTGTTTTATATGTGATAAACCCATAGTTTTGAGCAATGCTTTTAGAATCATGATGATGATCATGCTAATGAGATCTAAATTCTTAGAAAGCTTAAAACTAAAATCATTCCTAATCGTTGGATTACTAAAAAGGGGGTTAGTGAATTCGGATAGATTGTTACATACTTTGCTTACTCTTAGGAAGAGGATGATTGATCTTATAATCATTTGTGTGGAGACACTAAAGCAAGTATGTAGGTGCTTATTGGAGAATAAGCTCACTGAATGTGACTCGCTAAAGGAATACCTAATGGAGTTTTTACTTGCCTGTCAATAGAAATTCCTCTAGTGATAGTAGTACAAGTGATCCTTGGACTTGAGATCATTATAGTATCTTGGGTATGATGAGTTATACTTTGACATGTTCCTTAAGACCCTTAGGGTATATCAAAGGGTATGACTGGGTATAATAACTTGTACATGGAGGTAATGATTGGTCAACAAAGAATCTACCATTTCTAGAAAAATGAGAGAATGTCCTATGTGATTTGATAAATGACAACTCAGTAGTCCTTGGCCAAGGCAGAATGAAATTAGAAAGTAATTTCTAATTTGTATTATTTAGAGTTGTGCATTTGAGAATCGAAATACATATAATTAAATAAAATAAGACTTGACAGTAATTCCATGTCTTATATTTAATTGGGACATTTTATGGTAGAATGATTGAATTGTACAGTAACTATTCATTGAAAGGTTCTTTTGTGATTAATGTTGAAATCTATATTATCTAGAAGGTCGTTGATCGCTAAGGGGGCTTACCCTTATTGTAGAATAAATATTATTTAATTAAATGAATTAAATAGTTTAATTTATTTATTTAAATAAGATTAGAATTGTTCTAATTGATTTATTCACAACCGGTTTAATATGGAGAATCTAAAGGGTCACACCGCAAAAGAAAAATATTTATTTAAGAAGTAAATGATATAATTGTAATAATAAGTTAAGTATTTTTAATTTAATCTATGGTGATAGAATAAATTAAATAGCTTCATATTTATTATTTAATATTTTAGAAATATTAAATATAAATTAATAAGAGGAGTCTTATTATTATTATTATTTAATTCCTAAAAGGGTTTGAAAATTAATTAATACAAGTACTCTCATAAATTCTTAATTGGATTAGAAGTTTAATTAATTAAAAAGAGTTTAATTAAAATAAAACCCTATTCCTAAACAGTTTAGGAGAGTTACATATATCTATAAATAAGAGGAATCTTATTATGGATTAGTGTTACGCACACTTCCATTAGAGTTGGGAGAGTACTTACAAATTCTATAGAGATATAAACTAGGGTTTTGCCAACACCCATCTTCTTGAATACGTATTATTCTTTGGTGGATCACCTCTAGAGGCCAAGCAATTGGATGGCTAACGTTGATCAAAAGAAGGAATCTAACCAGTGGAATTCAAGAAGAACGCGAAGGATTTGGAATTGAACTCGTACTTGAGGAAGCACGGTTCTACAAGGGTATGATTCTGATTCTTTAGCTCTTTTGTATAATTGATAATTGAACACAAGGATTGATCATAGTGATGGTTTGTATTAAAATTTTAAAATTCGATTTTATCGCGCTTCCGCTATATTTATGTAATTTGATTGCCTGCTTGCGTAATATACAAACCTAACAAAGAGAAGCTCAATTCCTTACCTTCTTGCAAAAGTGAAGGTAAAAATCTCTTTCCGCTCTCTGTGTTCTTCGATTTTAGAGCAAAAATTAGGGGAAATTGTCTTTTAATTGTTAATTTTTTGAGTTAATATGAAGAATTGATTGGTGATTAACCTTGTGTCTGCTATTGATGTCTTAAATTGGATTCCCTCTTTCTGTATTGTACTTCAGTTCATATACCATTTCGATCCATCAAAAGATTTGCGCAAATCAATTGAAAGTTTTCGAGAATATGCAAGTCTGAGAAGGTTAGTTGCTCGGTTATTGTTTTCTAATTTCTTTGCATTACTCTTTTTATTTTCAAATTTAATTATCTATTTGTTGTTCTTCTTCCATATAACTATTTATCGTCTTAATGTTTCGTTGTTATGCATATGGATTTTATTAGGTTATAGGGTTTTGAACTCATTATTTTGCCAATATATTTAAAGATAAATATGAAACATTACTAAAAAGGAAAGGATAATTAAACATGGGACAAAATATATTTTTTAAATTAGTGAATTTTATGAATGAACCTCTTTTTAATTATAGAAATGGATGGAGTATTATTTAGTACTAGTAATAGCCAAATTACTCATTAGTTATAACAAAAATTCCAAATATTCAAAAAAAAAATTATAGTTGACCAAGAGGAATGTGCACTTGTTTCATGTGTATGTTCCATAGGAAAATCATGGACCCCATATATGACTTATGGGGTATTTGATAAAACTGAATGAAATAGTTCTGAATGTTTAGGTATTCTGAATGAGCTGAACGAAGCAGAATTCTGAATATTAAATGAAAAAAGTTGTTTCATAATTGACATGTCTGAAACATCTGAATAACAGATTTTTGTTATTTTACCCCTCTAAAAAAATTCAAAAAAAATCAAAATTATTGTAAATTTATTTAATATTACTTACACTACAAGAAAAGCTCTCAATTCCAACAGAATTATTTCTGACGGAAACTTTTTCGTCAACATTACATTATTTCCGACGGAAAATTCCAATGGAAATAATTCCCTTGTACATAAGTCAATCTCGACGGAATTCCGTCGGATATAAGAGGTCTCATTTGGCGCCAACATTCCCGCCAAAGCCAAACTTAATTACGACGGAATGGTCCATAAGGTCGACGGAATGTCCGTCGAAAATAAGTTTATTTCGACAGACTTATTTTCAATGGATATTCCGTCGAAAATAACTTTTAAACCTAAAACTTATTAGTTCCCCCAGCCGCCGCAGTAATTTTATTTTCTTCTCTCTCTCTCTCTCTCAACCCCCCTTCTCTCTGCGCGCTCTCTCTCACTCAACCTCTCCTTTTTCTCCCTCCTTCGTTAGTCCTCCTCCTCTTTCTCCCGTACATTGGTAATCCTTTTCCCATTTTTCGTGGGACCTCGACGGCACGGTGGTGGGAGAACTTAGCTAAATCAGTGGCGGCGCGGTGGTGGGAGAAGCTGAGGCTTGGGTGTGCTCCTTTAATTATTCATTAGCCAGGTAAGTGGGGATTTACAATATTAATTTTTATTTGGGACTGAATTTTCATTTACAGTATATATTTATATATATTTAAGTTAATTAGTTGATTAAAATTGTTCAATTTGGGACTGAATATGCAGTATGAATTTTCGTATTAATTTGGGACAATATTAATTTCGTATATTTCTTCAATTTACAGTATGAACTTTCACTCACTGTTGGGATTGTATTATATAAACTGTTGGAATTTGCTTCAAATTTAGGACTGAATATAAATGTTGTACTGAATCCACTCAATTGTTGTGTTGTATGTGGATTTTAGGACTGCCTTATATTGTGATTGGTACTTTCCTTTTTATTACATTTTTTGCCTTCTTCTGCATTATGGAGTTTAGTACTGTTATGTCGATATTATTGTCATCAACTGTAGGCTTATGGATTAGCAGTATTGCATGTGTAGTGTTGAATGTAATATTATTTCTGACGGAATTTTTGTGGAAGTTATAGATGGTAATAAATAAATCAACAATTAATTATAAAAGGCAAATACGACTTAGTTTGCCACTATAATAAATTAAACTACACAATTAAGTAGCAATTACTTAGTAAATTATATTTAACTATAACATAAATAAATATTATAGTAAATATAATGTAAGAAAAAAGGATAAAAGTAATATAATATAATACAATACAAAAAGAAAAAAAATAAATTAAAATAAAATAACTGAAATAAATAAAAAAAATAAATTTAAATTAAATAATATAATTTAATTTAAATTAAGTTAAAATAATAAAATATAAAATATATAATATAATATAATATAATACAAAATAAATAAACAACATACAATTAAATAAAAAGAAATAAATAAAATAAAATAAAATAACTTAAATTAAATAATAATAATAAATTAGAATAAAATAAAATAAATTTAATTTAATAAACTAAAATAAATTTAATAAATTAGATAATATAATATAAGTAAAAATAAATTTAAATTAAATTAAATTAAAAATAATAATAAATTAGAATAAAATTAATTTAATTTAATAAAATAAAATATGCCTAATTTAATTTAATAAATTAATTTAAATTTAAAAAATTATATAATATAATATAATACAAAATAAAATAAAATAAAATAAATTATAGCTAACTAAATTAACATAAAATAATTAAAATAAAAACTAACTAGCGTTTGATTAGTTTTTCACAATTAAAAGAAACTGAATAAGTGTTTTTTCATGTATTATACTTTGAAACTTTGAAACCCGCTTGACAATTAAGAGTTAATGTCGAATAGTAGTCCTCATATTCAAATAATAGTTCTTATAAACCGAGTAGTGTTCACTTAGTTTATCATTGGAAAAATAAACTAAGTAACATTTGCTTAGTTTTCCATAATTACAATAAATTGTATATATAGTTGTGTATGTAGTATAGTTAATTTGGAGTTTAGAAACCTGTTTGACATTCACTCATTAGGAGTGAATATCGAATAGTGCCCAGTTTAAGACTGTTACTTGATGTTATGTCACTTACTTAGGGAAGTGCCAATGGGTTGAGTACGATTTTGTTTGTTTCGAGGATCGATTTTTCGGTTGTTATCTCTACATGATCTTCGAGTGCATACTTAGATTAAGTTATCTTAGTCTATTTCGTATACTTGGAGACCATGTGAAGGTGCTGCCGAAATTTTCTTGAAACAGAAAGAAACGTGCTCAACCTGTTGGCACTAATGAGGAGACGCATCCAGGAACGGGATAGAAGCCTAATCCCTGTAGAGTGGAGATACTAGGAAATATAATTCATGCATGGACCACATACATAAATATCTCTGCTCTGACTGTGTCTTTTGTTCAGTTAAAGATGTCAGCCGACCGGAGTTGGATATACCGTAGGATACCCATTGATAGAAGGGGATTAGTGGAAGCTTACCATGAACGGGTGTGCAATTTTCTGGACAAAGCCATAGAACATGCTGATGATCCGAACGGAAAGATGAGATGCCCGTGTGTCAAGTGTAAAAAACCTGATCTGGAAGAAAGCCGACAAGATTAAATTCGACTTATTTTCCCGTGGCTTTGTGGATGGGTATTCCGTATGGATTCATCACGGGAAATCAACTAAGTTGAGGGAACTGACCGACTGTGTAGACCAACCAGTTCACGGCGATTCAAACGCCAATAACTATGATGTTGTGGATATGTTGGTCGATGCTTATGGGCTTAACAATATAAATTGGGTTGAAAACGAGCATTCTTCAAGCAGTGCTTAGCAAGAGCTAAATGATTCAAGGAGTTCCTTTTAGAAGATGCTATCTGAATCGGGGGTCCCATTGTATCCCGGAAATGATAAGCACACCAGGCTATCTGCAGTGACTAAGCTCTTACATTTCAAGAATGAGCATGACTACAGTGAGAGAGGTTTCAATGATTTGCTTGCTCTGATCAGCGAGTTCTTACCCAAGAATCATACTTTGCCCGCGAATTATTGCGAAGTGAAAAAGATGGTAAAGGGGTTGAATATGAGGTATCAAAAGATCGATGCTTATGAGCAGGATTGCATGTTATACTATAGGGCAGGCAGAGATAAGGTGTAGTGTGCTATATGCAACTTACCTCGGTATAAGGTGACAAAATGTGGGGGGAAGGAGAAACATGTGCCCAAGAAGATCTTACGGTACTTTCCTCTTGCGTCGAGGCTTCAACAGCTATTCATGTCGTCCCACACGATTCAGCATATGAGTTGACATAGAACAAGGGACGTCGTGCCTGGTCAACTGACTCACCCTGCAGATAGAGATGAATGAAAGAAATTTGATAAAAAAAATTCACAGTTTGCGGACGAAGTCAGGAATATGAGACTCGACATGGCTACTGATAATCTTCCACCATCAATGTGCATGAGGGATCCGTATTTGTTCTTGACTTTACTCATACCAGAGGATAAGAGTCCTACAAAAGACATAAATGTGTACCTCAGGCCGTTAGTCGATGAACTAAAGATGTTGTGGGAGACGGGGGTTCAGACGTATGATAAATCGATCGGTGAGAATTTTTTGATGAAGGCAACCTTGTTGTAGACTATCACTGACTTTCCGGCTCTTGGGATGATTAGTGGTTGGTCGACTCACGGGAAGCTGTCATGTCCAGTGTGTCTGGGGGATGTGCAATGTACTCAGTTGCAGCATGGGTGAAAATGTAGTTTCTTTGGAACAACTCGTAGATTCTTGACTGTTGATCACAATTACAGAAAGATGTCTGCACAGTTCAGCAGAAAGACAGAGAAGAAGGGGGTTGTTGGTCAACTGTCAGGCAACGAGGTCTTGGCCTGGCTAAACGATCTGACATTTCCACCGCCAGGGAAGGGGCACAGTAAAATGAGAGCATTCGGGTACAAAAAGACTCACAATTGGACACACTCGCTCATATGGTTTGAGTTATCGTACTAGGTCACACTTTCAGTCCGTCATTGTATAGATGTCATGCATATAGAAAAGAATATTTTTGAGAATTTGTTTTACACCGTGTTAGATGCGAGTGGTAAAATAAAAGACAATGACAATGCATGAAAAGATTTGGAGGCACTGGACATCAGACCGAAATTGTAGCTTCGCCTTAACAATACAAAACCTAAAGCTCCATTTTATCTTACCAAGAAACAAGTTGAAGACGTATGCAAGTGGGTTAGTGGGTTGAAGCTCCCAGATGGATATGATGCTAATATATCTCGCTATAGTAATGTTGAGCAGTTGAAGATTAATGGGTTCAAGAGTCACGATTGTCATGTATTCATGTAGAAGTTGATGCCAATTGTATTTCGTGAGATGTTACCCGAAAAAGTTGTGGATGTATTGACCGAACTTTCAAATTTCTTTTGGGATCTATGCTCAACTATAATAAGGTATAGTGATGTTAAGTAGATGGAGAACAATATTGTGCTTACCATTTGCAAGCTCGAAATGATATTCCCTCCAGGGTTCTTTGACTCAATGGAACATCTGCCTATTCATCTACCGTATGAATTTAAACTTGGCAAATCGGTGTAATATCGGTGGATGTATCCTTTTGAGAGATAATATAATCTACAAATTGCATTCTGCTGAGCATATTAAATACTCATATTAAATGCATGTATTGTAGGTATATGCGTCGATTAAAGCAGAACGTTAAAAACAAAGCTCATGTAGAGGGTTCTATTGTTGAACGTTATACGAAGGAATAGCTTGTCAACTTCTGCTCATTGTATTTTGACGATGTTGTCTCAACGAAGCACAACCGTTTAAGTAGGAATGAGATCGTCGGTCCCCAAACTTATGTTGATGATGAGATAGCTGTATTTACATATCCGACTAAACTATTTGGCCATTAGATGATGACTTACTTAAGCAACAAAGATTTGAAGATTGTATCTACATATGTGTTTCTAAATATGCCCGAAGTATCGTCATACATCAAGTATGGATTATTATTTGTCGCATCTAATATAATTTATAAGTGTAATCAACATAAATATTAAACCATTTTATTATTATTTTAGTTCATTCGAAGAGGAAACATATGCTTCTAACCCGGCTTTAACTGCAGCCCAGTTGAAAACATTCACTACTGCTAATTTTTAACAGTGGTTTAAGACAAGGGTAGAGGAAGAGAACATTTTTGAGCGTTTTAGAGATGTCATCCAAGGTCCTTACGAAGTTGTTAGTTCTTTTTCCGGATGCATCGTGAATGGGTACAGATTTAAGGTCGATAACTTGAATGAACTACATCAGCCAACTCTAGGGTTGTGGTATTGGGAAGCTGTTACCATGATTCTAAGTCCAATTACTTTACACGTTTATAGGATGTGATTGTGCTTAATTATCCCAGGGAAAAAAAGGTAGTTACATTTAAGTGTCGCTGTTTGATACTGAAAAGGGTATTAAAATTGATCGTAATCGAATTGTCACAGTAGATATCAAGTCAGTGCTCAAATCTGATGACGTTTTCATGCTAGCTAGTCAAGCGACTAAAGTGTACTACACTCTTAATGTCGTAAATAGTAGAAGCCCCTGGTATACAGTTGTCACAATGAAAACACGTACTTTTGATGGTGCTAATATGTTTGGGATAGATGAGGCATTACAAGAAGATGTTAGCAATCCCAGACAGGTACTGCTAAATGATGAAGATGTGATGACAAATGATGTGGTTGACGTACCCGACGATAAGGAAGTCGATGATGACGTGGTCGTGAATGAGTAAGTTGTCATTGAAGATGATAACAACGATGAAACTGATATCGATGGTGATGATGAGGAAGAGACTAAATCCGAAAATGATATCGATGTTGAATCTGACGGGTTTGATGGCGCACAACCTCTAAACTTATTTCAAATTAGTAAATAATGTAATATTAATATATTATATTTAATTAATTTAACTTCAAATTCATATGCGTTATTTCCATATTCATATGTTTTCACATTCCGTATTCATATGCGTTATTTTTGTTATTTCAGTAGTATATTTATGGCCAGAAATAGCAGTGGAGCTCACCGCGGTGGTCGGCGATCCGGATCCGGACGCGAGCCAAGCTGGAGGCTCGTCTTCAGGAGCTAGTAAATAATCTGACGGGTGTGATTTCAATATATCTCATTCTGCATTAGTTTATGTATTTTGACACAACTTTTTTAATAATTACAGATGCTCGTTGTCGATGAGACTGAGGGACTAACCTCGGTATCTTTGGTCGTCCGCCGGCAGTTTCAGATATAGTCCGGGTGGATGTCGGCTCTGCACAGTAAGTATTAAACCATAATACTTAAGAAGTTAAATTTATATAATTTATTGCATGGCACAATTAACGTAACATAATATTCATATATTTTCACTGTAGTATACTAGACTCGGTTGCTAAGGTGACCGTGCACGCTATCTGCCTGACGCACCTCCCGACTGGGTGCATACGCTTCAGCCAGTACGGGCAGTACGATGCCTTGTTTATGGACACTGTCCTGCGGGAGTTTCACGTAAGCTAATTTCCTTATAAATTAGTCAATTATACGTACATAGTCGTTGCCCAAGAATTTAATGGTTCCTAACTTTTAAACTTTTGTTATAGAAATATTTAGATATGATGAGGGCATCTCTCAGGCAGCTGACGACGATGTTATTATTGGACATGTCGCTAAAAACTACGCCGGCTGGCTGTATGAGATGAGATAGAGGGCAGCCCGGGCAGTTGTTGACTAGTTCGGGACCACAATCAGAGATCATCAGCCCCGCATGGTCTCTGATGCAGCATGGGAAGGTGGGTGTACGCACTGGGATGCTGATGACTTCAAGAAGAAGTCTGGGCAGGCAAAGAAGAACTGTGCCCAGCTCCGATCATATGCACTACTGGCTCACAGTCTTTTGAGGAGATTAAGTCGGTAAGTGTCATGTATTTAGTTGTTTAGTTACTCAATTTTACAAGTCAACTTAATAACTACTTTATGAATGTATTATTAGGCAATGCGGCAGAGCTTAGGCCGACCTCCGACCATGATAGAGTTCTGGGATAGAGCCCACATGCCAAAGGAGTCTACTATGTCTCCCGCAACAATAGTTATACGGGTAAGACTAATCTTAATTTTTAGTAATTTTTAATATTAGGTAGTTAATAAAATGATATAATTAACTCACGTATACAAAATAAATTACAGGACCAATTTCAAAGGCTTCGGGATCAGCGTGTAGCTGAGTTGTAGGTTGCTAGGGGGATTCTGAGACGTTAGATTCTACCATCCCTCCGCCCGAGATTGAATTATCTCGGGATGAGGAGCTGAGACTATGGGTCGCGTCTCAAGATCCTCTTAGTACCAGTACCAGCAGGTATCGAGTGATAGGCCTGCCGAGGATACCCGCGTATACACTACCAAGAGGTAATAATATTTCCTTTGTTTCTCGTTATATCATAATTTATAACATACTAAAAATTATTATTAGTAATGTTATATTTATTTTCGCAAGCTCTAGGTAGCGCCAGCATCCGAGAGCACCTGTTGGACCATCACATACGGGCGCTGGCTTGGACGATGCCATGTTCCAGAGGGTTATGGCGGCGGTGTTAGAGACGTTTGGTACTGATCTGATATTCCATCGTCAGGTCCTGCCTACCCGTGCTCGCCTCCACCAGCTTGCGCAAAACATTGCAGCAGGGGCCACCGTCGAGAGTACGGATATCTCTCCGGAGCAGTTCGACGCGATACGTTACAAGGTGCTTCGCATGGTGGTTACCCTACTCACGGATGCTTTTGGCCCGCTGTTGAGTCAGCCCTCGACTACTCAGGTATAATTTATTTTTATTGTAAGTTCATTATTCTACATGTTATTTAATTTTTACTTAGTTGTCTTTTTAATACTCTCATACGGAATAATGACTTGTATTTTTTATTGTATCAACAAGGTGGCGATGGCGATGGCGATGGCGATGACGATGGTACTGGCGATTGCGCTGACGATGACGAGGATTTTTAGACGCCAGAGCAGCGACGTCAATCCCCACTCGATGATTCTCCTCCTACTAGTGGTATTACTAGATTAGATTGATATTTTGTATAGCAGTAGTTTATATGTTATGTAAACAATTGTAAATTATTGTAGTTTAGCTTGTTTATTTGTGAATCAATGTATTTTATGTCGTGTTTTGTAAATAATTGAAGAGATTCGTTATTCTTTGTAGTTTACAAGTTATATCATTGTAGTTTAACATAAACGTGCATATATATTGTTCTTCAAAGTAGTTACGTTGTGTTGATTACCATATAAGTTGTATGGTTGTAGTGAATGGTTATTTATTGTATGTATTGTTGGGATAAAGTAAGTTACAGGTACAAAAAAAGGGGTTTAAAAACCTAGAAACTGCAAAAACAAAAAATACAATATAAAAAAAACGATAATTCTGACGGAATTAGGTAATTCCGACGGACATTCCGTCGGGGATAAGGAATTAGATTTAATAAAAAAAGGTTTTTATTGCCGACGGAATCATGTTCCTTACTTCCGACAAAATTTCGTCGGAATTTGTCTGCGCCAAATTACTTCTAAAGCCGCCACGTGTCCTCTTATTTCTAACGGATTTATCCGTCGAACATAACAACCCAAATCCTCGACGAAATTGTTGACGGACTAAAGTCCAACGAGGTTAAATACGACGGAATTGCCGATGGAATATTCCGTCGACAATAATATAATTCCAACGGATTAAGCTTATTTCTGACGGAATATTCCGTCGGAAATAGCCCTTTTTCTTGTAGTGTTAATATTGTAAAAAAAAAATTAATATATAAAATACTTCATTCAGCCCATTCAGTCAAAAAAATTACATTTAGCCATTCAGCCCAAAAATTTGACCGATTCAGTTATTCAGACGATTTTTATTCAAAACAAACACATTGAATGGTAGACCGATTCAGCTATTCAGCTCCATTCAACTCTAAACAAACACCCCCTTAGAGATGCAGAAAAAAGAAATCACGTTTAAATAAAGCTTGTTATTTACGTTAATGCAATTTTGTCCCCTATAAATACTAAGTAAGCTCACGTTCATTGAATCTAAATAGCAAATTCTTTTTTAACTTAAAATTTTTAATGAGTGAGAATCCACACTCAACATAATTAACAACTAATCTAACACTAATTCAAATTTGGGCTCCATGTATTTTACGTATCAAAACATTAAACAATTGCAGTTATTCTTCTTTTCGACTATAGTTTTTTTGAATATTCTGATTGTGACTTTGCTTATACTATATCCAGAGGATATACTCAGTTAGGCAAGAATGTTAGGCAAGACTACTAGTTTGATGAGTTTAAAATTCTTACATGTTTGCAATTTTATATGATTTTCGACCAAGCATAAGTGATGCATGCATTTGGACAGGTAATATGTTAATAGAGTTTCTTTTTTCTTTTCTTTTCTTTTTTATAAAAAAAAAATTCAAAACGAAAATGAAATTACATTAAGTTTAAGGTATTTAATGGTCCTATTGAGGAAGAACAGGAGAGACCCGTAAACATGAATACATGAAATTAGAATTTAATTTGATTTAAAAGTTTCAAGTCATTATATCTTGGACTTATATAATAAATAAAATGATAAAAAAATGAACATTGCTTTAAAATTTTCATTTTTTTAAGCTATCATTATTAAATAAAACTAACAAATTATTATTTTAAAGGTAATTATGGAATAAAATTACATTCTTTTTTAATTTATTAGCTAGACATTGATTAAATTCCATTGCAAATCTAACCGCTAATGAAATGATTAAAGATTTTCAACGAACGTAGTTAGAGAACAATTGAACTTTTTAAAATTGCTGACCTGGTTAAAAAAGGGAGTCTTATTATATTTGCAACGCATGTTAAAATATATGATCCAACGCCACACTTAACCATGATTATTTTTTAATTTAGTTTTGGCTGCATTACATTTGTACCTTTAAGTTGCCAATCAGTTTACTCTCTCAATTGACAAAGTAGACATTTTTATCTCCATCACTGACATTTATGCTTTATTTTATTCTTTGGACTGATTGTTCTCGAATTTTTAGTCATATGCTAGTCACATGCATGTTAATGACCGTATAATTATCTTTTGACTATATAATATTGAAGTGTTGAAGTATTTGAAGTCTCTCTCACTGCCTGGTACAGCCCTCTCGAAAATTAAAGTAGTTTAATTTTCATGTAATTACCTACTTTATACTCACTGTTCAGAAAATTCATACTTTTCCAATCTATGAACTCAACAAATTAAATTGGTTGTATAACAACTTTTGTCTTAAATTTAATATATTACTTTTAAATCATAAAAACAAAATAATCATGTTCAAGTGTGTTTTTCACAAATTTTAATATGGGTATAAATTTTTTCATGAAATTCTTCCTTTTAACTAGGCCCCACATTATATAAATTGAAAGAAAAAAAATTCAATTTGCCATGCTATTAATATATTAGTCGTCCATGTTATTGGAACTCTTTGATCACTATATTAGAATTTCAATGCATGTAGAATATAACGCCAAAATTATACTCATACTAAATTGTTATTAGTTGCGCAAATTTAAATTATATTCACGCAATATGTTTAGCTGTCTATTAGCTTGAGTACTTTCCTACTCCTCAGTCAATTCAAATCATGAAACACCCCGTCAGTATTGCCGCCATGCATGAACTATTTATATCTCTCTCTCTCTCTCAATAATAACAATAATACCTAGTGCAGACTGTTTGAAGATTTCCTGCAAAGTTTTGGTGATCAAGCAGTGTTTGAATTTTATATGTTCAATGTTTTACAAAATTGTACAATGAGTTTATCGCTTTATGAAAATAAACTCATAGATCTCCTGCGAAATACGGACGGTATGAATAATAATTTATTATATTATTAAATGTATGATAAATAATTATTTAAGATAATGAAAAAGATAGTTGTAGTTACTAGATTATTAACTATTTATTTAAAAATAAATTATTAAATTATATATTATAGGTTCCTTCGATCAGTTACTAAACTAAACAATTGAATAGAATGCAGATTTATTCAGTTCTGATTAGGAGAAAATGACTATTTTAATTTTATTTAAGTTTGTAATGAATTCCATCTTAGTGTTTAATTATATTGACAAAATTTGCTTGAACTTTTAATCAGAGTAGAACTATAAACTCAAGATTTATTAAATTTTAATTTAGTTATGACAATTAACTAGTAATGAATCTATATACTATTTCAATTAATTTTATAGTTATTATATTCTCAGAAAGTTCACATGTATTAATAATATAATTAGTAGTGTGATTTGATAAATTTTTAATGAATTTATTTTAGTTAGAAAATTAATTTAATAATAAAATTTACAACTAATATTAATGTAATTAAACCGCGTAATATAATTAATTAATACACTATATTGACATTAATTCTACCAGTTGCAACTGTTAGCAACGAAAGGTTATTTTATGCCACGAATTTTGTTAAGGATAAGATACCAATTGATTTAGTACTTGTATGTTGATTTATATTAAAATATAATATTTTTGTTTATGTTGGCGACAAGATAATTATACAATATTTTTAAGGAACGAAGGCTCCGCGAATAATTTTGCAAATGCTCATTTTATTTGAATTCAAGTTGTTTTATAAAATATTTAATTTTAAGATATTTTGTGTATTTTTTTCATGTTAATTAATATGGTATTAAATTTGACTTTTGTTTATATTGCATTTTTGTTTCATTTTTACAATATTTCTAACCTCACTCACTTAAAATCTTGGATTCTTGGATCCGCCACTAATATGACTTCTTTATATCTGCGATGGAAAGTTCAATATATAGGAATCATGCACATTTTCAATACGGATAAGTCTACATACACTACTCCAAACACTACATTTTATACTACATTGCACATTCAACCATTAAAAAGTGGGACCTGACGTGGATTTTCGTGTCAGGTCCCACTTTTTAATAGTTGGATGTGCAATGTAGTGTAAATATAATGTTTAGAGTAGTGTATATAAACTTATCCTTTCAATACACATTTGTTATTTGTTGTAAATTCAACTCTTGTAACATGCATGTACTAGTTCTGTGTTGCAATTGGTATAATGAAAAATCAGTTTAATTCCAAATGCTGGCTTGAATATGACTTTAAGCCTAGAGCATGATGATGATTTTTATGATCACTCCCACCTTCTCACACAAATAAAGAGTTTGTTTCCATTTCTTTTAAATGTTAATTAAGTATAAAATGACATAATATTTTTAAATTTTTCACCACAATCCGATTATCATGTTGTTATCGTTTTCAAATTAAACAACCAATATATTTAAGGATAATTAAATATAAAACTTTACTAAAACAGTAGGATAAACACTGGACAAATTATATCCTTTAAATTTGTAAATTTTACAAATTAATGAACTTCTTTTTAATTATGGAGATGGAGGGAGTATTATTCGAGAGAAGCTCTTATCCAGACTTTTTTCCTCCATACTCTTAATCCCAACCATTCATTTAATAAAAATGTATTTGAACACTTTTTACTTTTTTTTATTCCATTTCTCATGTGAGAGTATGGAGGAAAAAAGTCTAGAGTAGAGCTTATCTCGTATTATTCAGTACGTAGTAGTAATGATCAAAATACTCATTAGTTATAACGAAACTAAGAATCCAAATATTCAAAAATAATAATAATAATAGTTGACGACCAAGGGAATGTGTTCCATATATAGGAAAATACATGGACCCCATATATGAATTAGAGATACAGATGGGAAAAAAAAACACGTTCAAATGAAGCTTGTTATTTATGATAATGCCATTTTGTCCCCTATAAATACCTAAGTAGGAATTCCTGTAAATTTCACAAACAAATTAGGGAAGGAAAACTGCAAAAAAGAAGGATTTTGTAGCAATAGAATTTGGTTCAATATGAAAGTTTTGTTACTTCAATTTTTGAGCTTATTATTTTTTATTAATTTTTTCCTCTCCCACGCTATAGTTCGGCGTACTAATTTCGTGGTATGTTTAATTAATCAACTCATTAAGCTCGATTTATTAAGCTCATGTTCACTGAACTCCATTTACATTATAGCACTACTTTATGTATTGACATATTTATCTTAGCTATATCACAATTTAATAGGTGTAATCCGGTATTTAGTCTTTAAATATGAAATTATAAGTATGTATAAAATTTATTATTTGCAGGTGAAAGAAGCTCCCTATACAAGACTTTGCAGCAGAAAGAAAATCTTGACAGTTTATGGACAATTTTCTGGTCCGACTCTCTATGCTGAAAGAGGTGATACAATCATCGTGGATGTTCAAAACAATGGCACACAAAACATCACCATTCACTGGTACGAGAGACAATATATGGTGTTCGAAAAAAGTTGTCATTTTTAACATTTGAGTTTTGAAACAAAATATTTTACTTAAATAATGTACGCATTAAAGTTTACGAAGAACACATTTGGACATTACTAAAAATAATTTGATTATCTTTGCACCTGATGATGATAGCGTTACGCGGTAGGCTCAAATCTTGATAAACTCACATTGTTATTCATAACATTCAACTATACTAGGTAATTTTAATCTGACATAAACTCACATTGTTATTCATAACATTCAACCACAAGGTAATTTTAATCTGACCTTTAAATTAGTTGGTAGTTCACAGATCGTCAAGATATAGGCTCAAACCTTATTTTTTTTTTTAAACTAGATATTCAAGAGAAAAGTCTAAGTCTATATTAACCCCACATTAATATCCCATACTATCGTTCTTCCCTCCCCACCCCACCCCATCCCCATCCCCATCCCCATCCCCATCCCCATCCTCATATGACAAGCTCAAATTGATATTCATACTTTTTTTTTAAATTTATTTATTATGCAGACCAAAGATTACCTAGGGCTCATTATAACCTTTCTTATTAATTTTTCTTTATAACAAATTTTCATATTACAAAAAGATTATAATATTTTTTTAATTATTTGTTTTTTATGTATCTTGAAATAATAACCCTAATTTGAATATGAACGAAATAAGTAATTAATTCTGATTACTTCTTTTGTAGGCATGGAGTAAAACAACCTAGGAATCCATGGAGCGACAATCCAGAGTTTATAACACAGTGCCCTATTCAACCAGGAGCAAAATTGAGCCAAAAAATTGTATTGTCTGACGAGGAAGGAACGCTATGGTGACGAGGAAGGAACGCTATGGTGACAAAAAATTGTATAACACAACCACTGGTCTCGAGTAACTGTCCATAGAGCTATCGTAATTTACCCTAAAAATGGTACAAATTATCCTTTTCCTAATCGTGACAAAGAAGTACCCATCATATTAGGTACCATGTTAATTCTTGATACTATATATCTTTTTGACTAATTAATTTCAATCCTAAAAATTAATATACGTATACTCCTTCTGTTAAATGAGTCTCCATTAATTAAATTAATTAAAATTAGTGTTGACGAAAGAAATATATATTCAATGACACTTTAATTTACAATTTTTCTAGCGACACATAACATTTTTAGCGATATTTATTGATCTTACAATATTATTTTTATTTTAACAATATTAACTAGCTTAAATTATATTTATGCTAATATATGTTGATGTTGAAATGAAATATAGGGGACTGGTGGAAAAGTGATGTACAGGAAGTTATGGAGGAGTTTCTTAGGACAGGAGGAGACCCAAATGTCTCCGATGCCCTTACTATCTATGGTCAACCTGGTGATCTATATCCATGCTCAAAATCAGGTTTAATTTTATCTACTGATCAGTTGGCACGAGACAATTGTGATTTTATTATTTATTTATCCTATATTAGATAATACTCCATTACTTTCAAAATATATGATCAAATTTGACTTTAAAAATCAAAAAACATGTACGAGATTACAAGCATAAGACTGTTATTGTTCACGTAATTTATTCCATACTTGTATTGTCGAAAAATAAAAAATTAATAATTTCAAAAAATTAAATTTAAAAATATCTCAACTTCATTTCAAAAACGGCAATATTAATTTGCAATAGAGCTTGAAGTGTCATGTCTTCTAATCGACTAATGATGTACATCTTGAATTTCTTAGTCACTCGGTATGGTGTTGTCTCAACTTGATTTTTGATGTCCTAATTGTTATTCATTTGGAGATTATTATTTTCTGGTTAGTTATAAAGCATATAATTAATAATAATTCTATGAGTACTAACAGAAAAAATATAATTAAAAAATCCTATTTACTGAATTGGACCCTATATTATTTTTTCTTTTTTAGTGCACAATTAATGCGCAACTATTAGTGCATATTGAAATACTCTACATATTTAATTACCGAATCATGCTATGTTTGTAATGCAGACACATTCAAGCAGATAGTAGACTATGGCAAGACTTACATGCTCCGAATGATCAATGCCGGCATGAACAACATTTTCTTCTTCGCGATAAACAATCATAAGCTCACCGTAATCGGAACCGATGCTGCCTATTCCAAGCCTCTCCAATCTAATTACATCACAATTTCCCCATGCCAAACCCTAGACATTTTGTTGGAAGCAAATCAACCTCTTGATCACTATTACATGGCTGCCAGGGTTTTTAATGGTTTGGGAAATGCTCTTTTCGACAACACTACTGCTACAGCCATACTCGATTATATATCGAGGAAACTACACTCCCTATTCACCACCATCTTTACCTAGTCTTTCCGATTTGAATGATACAAACGCATCGCTAAATTTCACTAGTAACTTTAGAAGTTTAGCCACTAATAATCATCCGATAAATGTTCCCTTAAATATTAGCACTGAGTTACTTTTTACATTGTCTATTAATACTTTACCATGCATTTGCATGGATTTCAGGGATAGAACATCCCATGCATTTGCATGGATAGAGTTTTTACGTTGTTGGTTGGGGAATTGAAAATTTCGACAAAGAGAAAGATCGTATGAGATATAATCTTTTTGATCCTCCTCTAATGAACACTATTACAGTCCCTAGGAATGGCTGGACAGCCATCAGATTCAAGGCAGATAACCCAAGTACGTTTATTAGTCTTGTTAATTTAATTATTTATTTGATTAATAATTATAGGCTGAATTGTAAAAGTGTCCTTTCAAGTTGCCACCCAATTTCAATTTAGCCTTTTAAGTGGTAAAAAAATTCAATTGAGTCCTTCAAATGATCAAATTGATTCAATTGATTCCTTTATGACAAAAATCTTAATTGCGTGGAAGTCAGTGTCAGTTCTCAATTTAATCAAATTGACCACTTAATTGAAGGACCCAATTGAGATTTTTACAACTTAAAGAGTCAAATTAAGATTGGACGGTAACTTGGAGGGATACCTAATTTTGCAATTAGATCTTAGTTATATTTAAAAAAAATTATTATTTTGTACTAATGGCATGTTGATTTTTTCTTCTTCAGGAGTGTGGTTGATGCATTGTCATTTTGAGCGTCACATAAGTTGGGGAATGGGGATGACATTTATTGTAGAAAATGGAAAACACTCTAGAGAAAAGATACAACCGCCACCTCCAGATATGCCGCCATGTTGAAGCTAATTGAACAATTCTTTTCATGAAATTGTTCATAATGCAAACATTAATTACCAACTTTCTATTGACAGCTACTATTGAGCCGCAGTGGATGCACTATTTATAGCTACTATTGTTTTATTTTCATTTAGGGTTTGAGGGTAGGTTTCATGTCCTCTCAATTCATTGTGATAATTATAAATAAAGAAATTATAATAAAAAATAAATGCAGTTATAATTAATTAGTTTAATTTGTTATATTTTCATACAAATTAAATATGTTTTCAAAATTCAAAATGATTTTTTCACATTTGTAAACATCAAAAGATAAAAATTCATGAAATTTATGACGTTTTTACCCCATGATATTTAATAAAAATGAAATAAGCCATTTACAATTACTGTTTTTAATTATATATAAGCACTAATTGGCTTAATCAGAATTCCACGTCATCTGTAACGACCACGAATCGTGGGTAGCTTTGTAATGCGAGCCTATGAATTTTATTGAATAAATTGAACTTTTATTAATATTATTTTGTGCTATGTGTTTGAAGGTTTATTATAACCTATGATGTGTATGTGATAATTTTTAAGTGTCGTTATTTCATGGTATTGATTAAATCATTTAGAGGAATAGCGCTAAAACACTGTTTACGTGATAAACGTCTTTTTTGATTTTTTAACTTTTCGTAATCTCGCCAAAGCATTAATGAGAGGGGTTTAATAATCCAAGTGTGAGATTTTGTTTGAAGTCCAATTGGATTTAATTAGGAGCACAACTGAATTGGTTATTTTAAGCCCAATAGATTATGAATGGGGGCCCAAATGGGAGCCCAAAACCCATGGGTTAAGTCCATAATCCAAACCCAAACCCATGACCCATGATCCATGACCCGTTGGGTCATGAGGAGAGAGAAACTCTAGTTGGGCATGATAAAGAAGGGAGTATATGTCGGTAGGATGAGAGGGGAAGGAGATGGCCAACTAGTGGTTATATTTGGAATGAAGACATAAAGCAAATGTTGGGAGAAGGGGAGGGAACCGCCCTACCAAGCATGGGGGAGGCCAAAGCTCTCCCACCCATACGTGGGGAGTTGCCGTGTCCGGCATGCTCTATCCCTTCACCCATCCAAGAAGCTCAGCCACTCCTCTATAAATACTCCTCATCACTTCCCATCCGTTCCATCCCTTTTCATTTCCTAAGCAAGAACTAGCAAGAATATTCACAGAAGTTAGAGAGAGAAAATAGAGAGAGAGAGTCGGGTGGACTGAAGAAAAAGAAGGAGAAGAAGAAAAGGTCCAACCTCTGTAACAAACTCCTAAGCAGTAAGAAGGAAGCTACAAGAGGTGAGTAATGAAACCTAGCTCATCTCCTTCATTTCCAAGCTTCCTAGCTAAGTTTCCATTCGTTAATGGTAAATATTGTTATGATTGTTGTGTTTGTTATTAGTTATTAATGAATGAATATATATGTCCTTAGTACCTTAAAACATCTGTTAATAGCATCCAAGAGTGGAACGAAAGAAAGAAAACCATACCTGTGAATAAAGGAGAAAGAAATGGACTGTACGAACTGGCCTTTGATTCAATTCTGCCATTGTTGTGTTTCTTTTTAACTATAAGCTTCTGGGTATGTGTAGTCCTCTCAATAAGGAAGCCATAGGACTTATGACTGAGTCCTAGTTAAACCAATGTAAGGAATGGACAATGTCCGAAGGGTTTATAACAGTCCGACTTGTTAAGAAAGTCAAAAAAAAGTAAAGGTAGAAAAGCCGAAGCTATTCCCCAAGGTTCGTCATCCGACCCCGAACTCAGAGTAGGTTCCCAAAGAGAACACATAGTCAAACCCGAAGGTTTTGTTAGTTGTTAAGGGTCTGATCTAATGTTGGACCCAAATAGAGAGGATACCGAAGCCATTTCTGTGGTGTTCGTCATCCGACCCCGAACTCAGAGTATGTTCCAGAAGGGAACACATAGTCCAACCCGAAGGTTCTGTTAGTTGCTAAGGGTCTGATCTATTGTTGGACCCAAATGGAGAGGATACCAAAGCAATTTCTATGGTGTTCGTCATTCGACCCCGAACTCAGAGTAGGTTCCCGAAGAGAACACATAGTCGAACCCGAAGGTTCTGTTAGTTGCTAAGGGTCTGATCTAGTGTTGGACCCAAATGGAGAGGATACCGAAGCCATTTCTATGGCGTTCATCATCCGACCCCGAACTCAGAGTAGGTTCCCGAAGGGAACACATAGTAGAACCCGAAGGTTCTGTTAGTTGCTAAGGGTCTGATCTAGTGTTGGACCCAAATGGAGAGGATACCGAAGCTATTTCTATGGTGTTCGTCATCTGACCACGAACTCAAAATAGGTTCCCGAAGGGAACACATAGTCGAACCTGAAGGTTCTGTTAGTTGCTAGGGGTCTGATCTAATGTTGGACCCGAAGCCGAACCCTTGATAGCTGTACGGCTCGGACCCGACTCCCGAAGTCACAACTCTGAAGCCGAAGTCCTAAGGTCATTGAGACCGAACCTAATTCCTAAAGCCAAACATCAAAGCACCACCCAACACCGAAGAGTTTCGACCTGGCTTCCTGAAGCCGAACTCAAGGCACATCCGATCCTGAAGAGGACATCCGAACTATGAAGGATTCCCGATGTGCGAAAGATTCTGTAACTTAATTGCAATTTACGTTTGGCTTCCAGGGGGCGCTGCCCCCTTACACCCCCGCCAGCTCACCGGGGAGCGAGACCCCTGACTGGGTAGTCGTAGTGGCATTGATGTCTTTATGAACCAAGAGAACTTTTAAAAGTGCGTAACATATTTATTAATGTAAACCAATGTTTGGCATCTATTGTGAGACTAATTGGTATGTAAATACGTGCTTAAATGTGTAGGACATATTTGAAGGACGATTGACGTCAAATAGTAGCAAGCGCTTAAGGCAAGTTTCCCAACCCGTACAACTTTTATATATTGTGCGAGTTTATTATGAATATGAAAGTTTTCTAACGCTTGTCTAACCCTTGTAGTGGGAAAGTTTATTTGATTCATTTGATTATATTCTCATGACTCTCATGCGATGTTTTAAAGTTCTGATTTATGCAATACATATATGGTTGTGTGAATTCCTTACTTATGTAAATCTTTTCGTATTTGCACAAGTATTCGAGCTATGTTATGACATAAATTATTGAAGCTTTAAAGTTCACATGTATATATGAATTGTTATAGAGAACGTCGATGCCATTTGTTTCAGCTAGACAGATATTGAAATGTTTTATTGATTTGATAAAAAATCCTTGAAATGTTATTGATGATTAAATAGAGCTATCCAACCGAATTATTTTGGTTAGGATTCCGAGACATGAATGAGATGAACAACCTTAATATTAGGGGCAGTTTTTAGTCAGTTATTTTGACAAGGCATCAAGCGCCTAAACAAACGCATATAGTCATTTTCAGCTAGAGTGTTGATCAACATAAAGTACAATAGACTGATCACCTAGAAGTGCTCGTAAGTAAGATGGTTTACAGTTATATTGTTGTGTACCTTTTCAAGAAAGCACAAGAAAGTTCAAGGTCTTATGACCACTCAGTATGTTGTTTCGAAAATGTTCAAACGAAAGTAAAGTATTATTCCTGTTTATTCAGAATACTTCACAACTATTGTTCAGTTGTCAAAGAGAAATGATATGATTGATGATATTGTTGTTATTTAACGGTTATACTTGTTGGGCAATTAAATAAATGCTCATTCTTGCTTTATATTAAACATTGCAGCTAAGGCCGAGCGGGTCAAAGGTTCCGGTAAGGACAAGGGAAAGGGCAAGATGAACGTTTAGATGGCGTCGTAGTTTATTCATATTAGTAATGATGTAATATTGAGATTTATTATGTATTTAAAATGATGTTATGGTAATAGAACCTGGGATTGAGAGTAAGACGTGTTGTAATAATATAGTAATTACATTCATGTCTAGTATGTTGTATGAAATGGGATGTACCGTGGAGCACTAGATTCGGGTTTGAGGTACCTGGATTTGGGGGCGTCACAGGTTGGTATCAGAGCTGATAGGTTATAAACCTTAGGTTTGGAGAAAACCTTAGGAATATGGCCGTAGAGAGAATGAGAAAGTTAGTAAATGAACTCAAATAGAGTTGTTAAGGGGTAGATTGAGGAAATTCATCAAAAGAACTAAAAGTATACTTAAAATAAACTATATTTGTTATGTGTTATAATATTATACGTTATTGCTATGTACTAATCGAGTTAGTAACTTGAATTGTAGATGTCAGGATGAGGACCCGAGTATAGAGATATCCATGTAGTAAGCGAGGAGCTGATCGCTCCACTCGAGCCAACACCTGAGTCAATAGAAGAGGCTGAGGCTCAAATAGAAAGTGACCCGGAGGAAGACCCGGAGGAACCGGAGATGGACCTTTCACTTGATGAGGATCCGTCCGAGCATGAGGAGGAATCAGATGATATATTATCGAATGTTGTGCCTTCTGAAGAGGAGGAAGTGGCACCGGTAGACTTGAATAATCTGTTTACGGTGGTACTTGACAGGAATGTAGTGCTGAGAGGTAGAGTTTAAGCCTTAAAGGCGAGGGTGCAAGAACTCTTGCAAGAGAGACATGAGTTAGAGGCCTACTGGGCGGTAGAGATCGATGATAGGATCAGGGCCGAAGATCGGGCCGATGACCTAGAAGGAGAGGCCAGGGCTAAGAAGGTGAGGACCGATAGGTCTAACTATGCATTCAGGTCGTCATATGGGCGATTTCATTGTAGGGTGACCTATTACCCAGCAGAGGAGGGCCAGACCAGGCACACTATTAGTAGGGATCTAGTGATGGCCATAGCAGATGACGAGTATGCAGACGTCATTAGGCGTGGTCTAGTTCAGTGATTTGACGAGGTCTAAATGTGTACCTTGTAAGGATGCAAATCCTAAATTTTGTATATGTAATAGATTATCTAGTGTAAATCCCATATTTTTAGTAATAGAAGGATATATGGTATGCGTATAACAGAAGCTATAAGATGTATGTAGTATGAAGTAAGAAGCTATGTGTTACAAAAATGTATGAAATATAAAACATGTTAATATAAGTATGTTTATTTTAATATGCCTTGTGATTAGTATGTGTACGTGTTAGTATTTATTAAAGTACGCGAGGATAAATAATAGATTAATAGTGGCATAATTTGTTTATCAGAAAAATGCCGCTGAGATGGAGATGAAAAGAAAGACAGGGAACACAGAGGAATGAGAATAGAGAATCCGATAATGAGAGTGAGACTAGGGAAACAGAAAACCCTATGTAGTAATTCATAGACTTACTAGTAGGGGCTTTGAATATAGTTCTAATTGTACCACCTGTCGTTCCTTCAGTTGCCAACTTTAAGGACTTTAAGAGTGTGGGACCGCCCGAATTTAAAGGGACCACCGAGCCTATAGAGGCTCAATCATGGGTTAAGGAGGTGGAGAAAGCATTCATCATTGCTGGAGTTGGGGAAGAACAAAAGACCACTTTTGCTACCTACCTACTTGTTTGTCGATTTAGCAATCAATAAATACGTGCAAGTGTACACGGTCAACAAGTAATAAAGTGAAAGTAGAGTGTCGAACCCACAGAGAATTATTTAATAATAATTACCAAATACTAACTCATAATCAAATTAACTTTATTTAAACAATTGATTAAGACTATGAATTTTAGATAATAAAATACTAAACTAACTAATTACTAACTACCAAGAATCGAATTCAGATAAAAGGCTTAAGATTACAATGTCCCTAAATGTTTCACTTGAATTAATACACTTCCTGTTAAGTTATATTAATTATTCTGGATTGTTAATCAAGAACTCATCAATATCTATAATCATCTCTCGATGTATCATAAACAAATCAACTTAAATCCACACAAGATAGAATTAAGACGAACACCCTAGTTAACTAATTCACTATATCTCTATGTGAATTAGAATTAAAAAGGATTTAAAACACAGGTTCTCTTTCAGATTACATGCGGCATATAGGTATATCTCTATCCTAAACACAAATCATGAATTCCATCGACAGCAGAATACACAATCAGATGCTATTATGATCAGGTCTAAATCTATAATCCACCTCTCGAGTTCATATAGATTACCACGATAATTGTTGATCAAACAATTAAGCAATTAATCACAAATCATAATAGACAATCCGATAATAATCAACAATAATTAACAAGGAAACATATCAATAAAAGCTACGCAATAAGTTCCATTGTAATCTTAAAAAGAAATTAGTTCATAATTGAATTAAAATCCATAATCCACAATTGATAAAGCATTCAAGAATACAAAATAAAAGATTAGGGAAGAGAATAGAATCTGTAGACGCAATCCTTGAGTCTCCCCTTCAGCTCTTGTGATGAATCCTTCTTGCTTGCTTAATTGCTTCAAGCCTCCTTCTCTTTCTCCCAAACTAGGGTTAGCAAAAAGTAGCAAAATCTCTAAACTAGGGTTAGCAAAAAGTAGCAAGATCTCCCTTATTCTATGCCTCACATCATGTATTTATAGGTTACAAGTCCAATTTCTAAGCTTAGAAGGAAAAATAATCCAATTTGGAGTCAAAAACATGTAAAAACGCGTCAAAACTAAGTCTGGCTGCGTCCGCTCTGGCGTTGGGCGCGCCCGCGCCCAAAATGAACTAGAAACTGGCGCGGCCGCGCTAGTCCAATTTCTGCTGCAACATCGCTTGGTAAAATGGCCATAACTTTTGATCCGGAAGGGGTTACGAGGCCTGCCACCTATCAAATCGAAGCTCTCGACGAGATCTACAACTTTCATTCTTTGAGAATTGAGAGATTCTATCTGGATCAAGGTCGAAATTGGGCTTGAAGTGAGTGCTATACAAATGGCAACTCCAAACTTTGAGGTTCAACGTCCGTTGGGAAAACGATCATTACTTTCTCATCCGAACTCCGATTGTGACGATTCAAGATGTTCCGGAAAGCTAAGGAGTAGTTCTACAATAAAATCCAAGTTCCAAACCAAGAACATGCATCCATTTTAATGTTAAAAGCTCTGTAATCTTTCCTTCTCGCATTTGCTCGCATGTTGTACTCCAAAAGATGTTCGAATCGTGTTTCCTTGCTCATTCCTACAAAATAACATAAAAACACTATAAATACCTCATAGTAACTTAAAATACTTAAGAATTCACAAATTATCAAGTCAAACGTACTCAATTCATAGATGTAAAACCCACTCATCACTACTAAAGGGATAAGCTAACTTCTGGTGGGAAGCAAACCAGAATAGGACTGGAGAAGGAGTCATTGCTTGGGAACGGTTCAAGGAGTTGTACTTCGAGAACTACTTTCCCAAGAGCATGTAGAGTCGCATGGAGATGCGGTTCTTAGAACTGAAACAAGATAACCTGACAGTACCCCAATATGCTGCCAAGTTCAACGAGCTAGCTCGATTTGCTCCACACTAAGTGGACACCGAGGAAAGGAAGACGAGGAGGTTTGAACAGGGCCTGAAACCCTGGCTCTACAATAAGGTGAGTGTGTTGCAGATTGATTCTTTTGGATCAATTTTGGAGAAGGCGATTATAGCCGAAGGGGGAAGTGAGGCACTGAGCCTCTACAATAGGGGGAAGAAGAATAAGGGTAGGAACGAAGGAGGAAGTAAGACTGATGTAGCCAATGGAAGTGGAAGTAACCAGAAGAGGAAATGGAATAATTTTGAGAATACCGAGAATAAACAAAGAGACCCAAAGAAGAAGGTAGAGCCGTGTAAGACCTGCGGGAAGAATCACCTGGGGGTCTGCTTGAAGGGAAAGATAGCATGCTACAACTGTGGGCAGGAGAGACACATCTCTCGTAACTGCCCTAACCCGAAGAAGATCGGCGGATGTTTCATTTGCGGAGCACCAGGCCACATGACAAGGAATTGTCCAAGGAAGGGGACAGACAGGGGAAGCAATGGGAATAACAGCGGCAAGCTGACTATAGCAGGTCCAGCTCCACCGAGCAGACTAGTAACCAGGACCTTCAATATGACGGTCCAAGATGCCGTGGCATCAGGAGACGTAGTCTCATGTATTATCCCGATCAATAATATTAATGCATATGTGTTGTTTGATTCGAGTGCGACGTGTTGTTTTATATCATGTGAATTTACTAGACGTTTAAGCTTACCTCTAGAGAAACTAGAGTCTCCCTTGAACATAGAAATTGCGAATAAGGAGGTAATCCCTGTTGAACATGTTCATAGAAATTGTTGCGTCAAGATAAGAGGGCATAAGTTATCAGTAGATTTAATTCCGATTAAATTGGGAGAATTTAACGTAATACTGGGAATGGATTGGTTGTTTAACAACGAGACAGTGATCGATTGCCAGAAGAAGAGCGTAAACCTTCAGACTTCGAAGCAGTCTAAGGTAGTGTTCTACAGAAGTAAATCGCCTAGATGTTCGTGTTTACTATCCACGATGAAAGCCAGGAAGCTATTAAGAAAAAGGTGCGTAGGTTATCTGTGCCACATTGTTGATACCCAACGAGAGGGAGCCAAAATGGGGTAGCTACCTATCGTGAATGAATTCGTAGATGTATTTTCGAACGAATTATTAGGACTTCCACCAGATAGGGAGATCGAGTTTGTAATAGACATAGTGCCTGGAATGGCACCAGTTTCAAGGGCACCATATAGAATGGCGCCGGTAGAGATGAAGGAGTTGATGATTCAACTGCAGGAATTATTAGATAAGAAGTATATCCAACCAAGTGTATCTCCATGGGGAGCGCCAGTGCTATTCGTGAAGAAGAAGGATGGATCGTTGAGGCTTTGTATCGACTATCGAGAATTGAGCAAGGTAACGATCAAGAATAAGTATCCATTGCCCAGGATCGAAGATTTGTTTGATCAGTTGAAAGGGGCAAAATACGTTTCTAAAATAAATTTGAGAACGGGGTATCACCAGTTGAAGGTGAGAGGAGAGGACGTACCTAAGACAACGTTCAGGACTCGTTACAACCATTATGAGTTCTTGGTGATGTCGTTTGGGCTGACGAATGCGCTAGCCGCATTTATGGATTTAATGAATAGAGTGTTCAAGCAGCATTTGGACAAATTTATAGTTGTGTTCATAGATGATATTCAAGACTGCTCAATGACACAGGAAGATCATGCTGAACACCTAAGGATAGTGATGGAAACCTTGAGGAGGGAGAAGTTGTATGCAAAATTTTCGAAATGCGAATTTTGGCTAGAGAGAGTCCACTTTTTGGGACACGTGATCGACAAAGACGATATATCCGTAGATCCAGCGAAGGTAGAGGCAGTTATTAACTAGGAACAACCGAAGACGCCGACAGGTTTCTTAGGGTTAGCGGGCTACTATCGAAGATTTATTCAGGATTTTTTGAAGATAGCAACTCCATTAACCCAATTGACGAGGAAGGCGGTAAAGTATGTATGGACGGAGAAGTGCGAGGAGAGCTTCCGAGAGCTCAAGAAAAGGTTGAGTGAGGTACCAGTATTATCCTTACTAGATGATACAGGTGATTTTGTAGTTTATAGTGACGCGTCTCACAAGGTACTTGGATGTGTGCTTATGTAGCACGGTAAAGTCATTGCGTACGCGTCACGACAGTTAAAAGATTATGAGAGAGGATACCCTACTCATGATCTTGAATTGGTAGCAGTTATGTTTGCCCTGAAGATTTAGAGGCATTATTTGTATGGTGAGATATACACGGACCACAAAAGTCTAACGTATATCTTCACACAGAAGGAGTTGAATATGAGGCAGGGGAGGTGGTTAGAATTGATCAGAGACTATGATTGTGAGATTTTATATCACGCAGGGAAGGCGAATGTAGTGGTCGATGCCTTAAGTAGGAAGGGTTGGGGAAAATTGTCACTGTTAACGGCTCAAAATGAGCTATTATCAGAGATGGCTAAACTGGAGATAGAAGTGAGGTTCTCGACGGAATCGGGGGAGAATTTGTTTACGATAGCGACTCGCCCAATCTTATTGGACAGTGTAAAAGGAGCACAACTTAGCGATGAGGAGTGCGAGGGAATAAGGTAGAGAATTTCTAAAGTAGAGAAAATTAAGTATAAACTCGATAATGATGGAGTGATGAGATTTGAAGGAAGAATTTGGGTACCGCCAGTACCCGAGTTATGGGAGGAGATTTTGCAAGAGGCCCATTATTCGAGGTACTCGATCCATCCGAAAAGTACAAAGATGTATCAAGACCTCCGACAATATTTTTCGTGGCCAAACATGAAGAGAAAAGTCGCGGAATGCGTTAGTAGGTGTCTGACTTGTTAGAGAGTCAAGGCCGAGCATCAGAGACCAAGTGGGTTGTTTCATCCCTTAGAAATTTCAGAGTGGAAATGGGAACATATCACGATGGACTTCGTGGTAGGACTCCCAACGACGCAGAAGGGATACGACGCTATATGGGTTATACTAGATCGTTTGACGAAGTTGGCTCATTTCTTGCCGATCAGAATTAGGTTTAAGTTTGACCAGTTAGCCAAACTCTATGTTAAGGAAATCGTTTCTAGGCATGGAGTACCAATTTTGATTGTGTCGGATCGAGATCCGCGTTTTACTTCGAACTTCTGGAGGAGTCTATAAGAGCAAATGGGAAAGCAACTGAGGTTGAGTACTGCATATCATCCGCAGACAGACGGGCAAAGCGAGCGGACGATATAGGCTCTAGAAGATATTCTACGAGCTTGTGTGATGGACTTCAAAGGGAATTGGGATGACCACCTACCGTTAGTAGAATTTACTTATAATAACAGCTATCACGCTAGTATAGGCGTGTCGCCTTACGAAGCGTTGTATGGAAGGAAGTGTCGAACGCCATTGTGCTGGGATGAGGTAGGGGAACGCCGACTGTTGGGACCAGAATTGGTGCAGCAGACTACGGAGATCGTCAAGGTGATAAGAGCGAGACTAGTCGCGGCCCAAGACAGGCAAAAGAAGTATGCAGATCAGCATCGCTAGACAAGAGACTTTGACGTCGGTAGTTATATGTTTTTGAAGGTGTCTCCCTGGAAGGGGAAGATACGTTTCGAGAAGAAGGGAAAGCTAAGCCCTCGGTTTATAGGACCGTTTGAAGTATTGAGAAGGGTAGGAGAAGTGGCTTATGAGGTAGCCTTACCTCCTGAGTTAGAACACATCCATAACGTGTTTCATATGTCGGTGCTACGACCCTATAAGCAAAACTATAAGCATGTGATAGAGTATGAACCTATTCAGGTTGAGAAAGACTTAAAATATGAAGAAATTCCTATTCAGATAATTGATAGGAAAGAGCAAGTCTTAAGAAGTAAGACAATATATTGTGTGAAGGTAGTATGGAGGAACCACAACGCCGAAGAAGCGACGTGAGAAATCGAAGATAAGATGAAGAATGAATATCCCCATCTTTTTCTTTAACCTTATGTCATAATTATGGGGACAAAATTCTTATAAGGGGGGAGGATGTAACGACCACGAATCGTGGGTAGCTTTGTAATGCGAGCCTATGAATTTTATTGAATAAATTGAACTTTTATTAATATTATTTTGTGCTATGTGTTTGAAGGTTTATTATAACCTATGATGTGTATGTGATAATTTTTAAGTGTCGTTATTTCATGGTATTGACTAAATCATTTAGAGGAATAGCGCTAAAACACTGTTTACGTGATAAACGTCTTTTTTGATTTTTTAACTTTTTCATAATCTCGCCAAAGCATTAATGAGAGGGGTTTAATAATCCAAGTGTGGGATTTTGTTTGAAGCTCAATTAGATTTGAATGGGGGCCCAAATAGGAGCCCAAAACCCAGAGGTTGAGTTCATAACGCAAACCCATGACCCATGATCCATGACCCATTGGGTTATGAGGAGAGAGAAACTCCAGCTGGGCATGACAAAGAAGGGAGTATATGTCGGTAGGATAAGAGCAGAAAGAGATGGCCAACTAGTGGTTATATTTGGGATGAAGACATAAAGCAAATGTTGGGAGAAGGGGGAGGGAACCGCCCGACCAAGCATGGGGGAGGCCAAAGCTCTCCCATCCCTTTTCATTTCCTAAGCAAGAACTAGCAAGAATATTCACAGAAGTTAGAGAGAGAAAATAGAGAGAGAGAGTCGGGTGGACTAAAGAAGAAGAAGGAGAAGAAGAGAAGGTCCAGCCTCTGTAACAAACTCTTAAACACTAAGAAGAAAACTACAAGAGGTGAGTAATCAAACCTAGCTCATCTCCTTCTTTTTCAAGCTTCCTAGTTAAGTTTCCTTTCGTTAATGGTAGATATTGTTATGATTGATGTGTTTGTTATTAGTTGTTAATGAACGAATATATATGTCCTAAGTACCTTAAAACATCTGCTAATAGCATCCAAGAGTGGAACAAAATAAAGAAAACTATACCTGTGCATAAAGGAGAAAGAAATGGACTGTACGGACTAGCCTTTGATTCAATTCTGGCATTGTTGCGCTTGTGTTTAACTATAAGCTTCTGGGTATGTGTAGTCCTCTCAGTAAGGAAGCCATAGGACTTATGACTGAGTCCTAGTTAAATCAATGTAAGGAATGGACTATGTCTAAAGGGTTTATAACAATCTAACTTGTTAAGAGAGTCAAAGATAAGTAAGGGTAGAAAAGCCGAAGCTGATCCCCAAGGCTCGTCATCTGACCCTGAACTCAGAGTAGGTTCCCGAAGGGAACACATAGTCGAACCCGAAGGTTCTGTTAGTTATTAAGGGTCTGATCTAGTGTTGGACCCAAATGGAGAGGATACCGAAGCCATTTCTATGGTATTCGTCATCCGACCCCGAACTCAAAGTAGATTCCCGAAGGGAACACACAGTCGAACCTAAAGGTTCTGTTAGTTGCTAAGGGTCTGATCTAGTGTTGGACCCAAATAGAGAGGATACCGAAGCCATTTCTATGGTGTTTGTCATCCGGCCCCGAACTCAGAGTAGGTTCCCGAAGCAAACACATAGTTGAACCCGAAGGTTCTGGTAGTTGCTAAGGATCTGATCTAGTGTTGGACCAAAATGGAGAGGATACCGAAGCCATTTCTATGGTATTCGTCATCCGACCCCAAAATCAGAGTAGGTTCCCGAAGGGAACACATAGTCAAACCCGAAGGTTCTGTTAGTTGCTAAGGGTCTGATCTAGTGTTGGACCCTAATGGAGAGGATACCGAAGCCATTTCTATGGTGTTCGTCATCCGACCCCGAACTTAAAATAGGTTCCGGAAGGGAACATATAGTCGAACCCGAAGGTTCTGTTAGTTGCTAGGGGTCTGATCTAATGTTGGCCCCGAAGCCAAACCCCTGATAGTTGTACGGCTCAGACCAGACTCCCGAAGTCACAACTTCGAAGCCGAAGTCCTAAGGTCATTAAGACCGAACCTGATTCCCGGAGCAAAACCTCAAAGCACCACCCAACCCTGAAAAGTTCCGACCTGGCTTCGGTGGGGACGGGAGTAAGTACAACAACAGAGTGACACCCAAATATGGTTCACCAACAGGTGAGTTACAGTTGTTCACCATAGAAGTAGAAAGGTTATAGGACCCACCAGATATTAAAGGTTCTTCGTGTGGGACCGAGGGATGTTTAGCCAGGTCAGACAATAATGAAACAAATACAAAAATTCTATGTAAACATAAAAATTGGACATGAAAAACAAATAAAATGAGGAAGCCATAAAATGAAAGAAAAGATGAAAAATGGGTCCCATTCCCATTACACTGTTGATATATTCTTGTTGGAATGGCCGGTCTGAATTGTGTCCCCCAAAATTGTACATATTCAAAGACAGAGAAAGACTCAAGAGAGCAAGTGTGCGTTTCACCCACACCAAAATATATAGAAAGAGAGAGTACATACATACAAATACTGTTAGGAAAAGTATATATTTCTAGATATATATTTGCAACTCTTTACTTTGAAAGATAAGTAAAATCGAATATATATATATATATATATAAATTTATCTGTTATAAACCATACTTGTAAATGTTGAAAATTGTATGTCAAGGCTAGTATTAGGTATTATATCCTTAAGACAATAATATCCTCCTTACGGTGCTCCGAGTTGATAGCACTTGTCTCACAGGATACAATGACAACGTATATTATAGTAGCACTCCAAATATTATACAAAATGAACCAAAGAAATGCTCTTGAACTCTCTCAAATGAACTATGAAAATAACTTAAGAAATGATGAAGTATTGAATGAATTCAACTGAAAATGGAATTAATGAAATGCCTGCCCTCATATGTTATTTATAAGAGGGTTTAGTAACCCTTCAGATGGGACACTATCATTTGAAATGGTTTGAATGCAAATGAATAGGCATGGGACACCAAAGAATGGTTATGGCTGAACAGGTGCACCTAATCAGGCCAAACGCGCGCGCTGGAAAACCATGGAGCGCCGCGACTCTAGTGTTGGAGCGTCGCGACACTTGACTTTTATGTCTGCGTTTAATAAAAATGAACTAAAATAAACCAAAATTAATTAATAATTAATTGACCAAAAAGATATATACATACAAGGACCCACGACCCAGTGCCCGAGCCCGGCCCAGCCGGTCGGTCAGCGACGACAGCGCACGTGTGGTCAAACTGAACCAAGTCTTGGCTAGGTCCTCTCTCTTCCACAAAAGTGGGGTGCCCCTTGGGGCCTAAATATAAGAGCAATGTAATTGTATATATATTCACTTAATATTTAATTAATAGTTGATATGGGACTCTTCCCACAACTATAATTTATCCTCTTAATTAGGTGATCTTTGGAAGTAAATTTCTCATTCATTACCCCATAAATTCTAACAATCCCTACATGAATGAAATTGACTATCAGCCTTATGTAAATATTATGCAGACTCTTGAGAGAGATAAAATTGGAAATCATCTGTATAGAGAGAGGTAGTTTTTGGCTTTGAACCTTCCTTTGTGAAAAGACTATCGGATTTACTGGTTGTCCAGTGAACATGATGTCTTGAACCAATAGAAATTCGCACAGAATCTTTCCAGACATTATTTGGTTCTCATGGTTTTGTTCATTTTGGCCCTGAACAATCCCGAATTTATGAATGCTCTAGAGAATTATCTTTTTATCATTCTCATAGAATTAGCCCAGTTCACACTCACATATGTGATTCTTAATAAGAGTATCCTGTCATACCCGATTTATTTATCAAGATATAAGAATCATTAAAAGCATAGCTTATCCTAAAATCGTTGCACGTATCACTATCTCGTATCATAGGAATGGGTAGAAGAAATTAATTTTTTCATGGTGATTTGGTTGAATCATTCACAGTTTAATTATCCCTTTGAACCTAGATCTTGGGATCTCCAGTCAACTAGGTTGGTTATCCACCATGACGATCCTTATTTATAGGCTTTTAAACTCATTCCCCTCGATGTTATTTTTATTTGCTCTCTAGTCAAACCTTTAGTTAACGGATCCGCTATATTTTCTTTTGACTTTATGTACTCAATAGACATAATGCCATTGGAGAGCAATTGTTTTATGATATTATTTCTACGACGAATATGTCTAGACTTACCATTATACATATGACTTTGTGCCCTTCTAATTGCTGATTGACTATCACAATGGACACAAATGGCAGGCACAGGTTTAGGCCACATATGAATATCTTCTAGAAAATGACGAAGCCACTCAGCTTCTTCTTCAGCCTTATCCAATTGATAATGCATGTTTGTTTAGAAGATTTTCATGATACCGCTCCTCCACCTATTGTAAACACAAAACCACTAGTGGATTTAGAGTCTTTTGTATCCGATATCCAGTTCGCATCATAGTATCCTTCAAGTACTGATGGATATCTTGAATAGTGTAATCAAAAGTTTTGAGTTATTCGGTTGAAAATATAATTTAATGAAAGTATTGTTTCTCCCCCCCCAAATTCTGAGATGGCCCAGAACTTAATAACAATGCATATTTGTTTTAAAGTTATATTCTTTCTTTCAGCAATACCATATTGTGAACATAAGGTGACTCATATTCCCCACCTCTATCACTTATAATTATCTTGATCTTTTTATCAAGTTGATTCTCAACCTCATTCTTATAATGTATTAACATTTTCAAGGCCTCATCTTTACTTTTCAAACATAAAAATATCTTGTACTTAATCATGTATAAAAGTAAGAAAATATTTCTTACAAATATATTTATGTACTAATTCAAGAGGCTTCGTACTTCTTTTAATTGATTTAAAACAAGATTTTTGAAACTTTGCCTCAACGCAAACTTTACATTTATGATTGGATTAGTCTCACATTTTGGCAAGAATTCCATATTAATTAATCTACGTAACGTATTATAATTAACATGTCCAAATCTACCATGCCATAAATTATATGACTTAATCATATAAGCTGAAATAAGTAATTTCATTAAGAAATTATTCCAAGTATATAATATGCATTTCTAACTAACAAGTGTCGCTATGTTTTTCACAAATAAAGACACTTATCACAAAATATTAGTTGATACACTAATAATTTCATATGTTACTTTTAACATATTATTTTCATCATATAAATTTATACATTCATCATATAAATTTATACATATATGTGCACCACTCATTTATAACATAACTATATTGTTATATTTTGCAAGACTAACATACAAATAATTCACTTGATTAAGAAATCAACTAGATTATTTTCACAAATAAATAATCCAACCTGAATTATTTTATGCCTTATAAATATTTTTTGATGCGCATAAATATAAAATTCAAATTTAATTTTATATTCAAATTCTATACAACATAATTAATTTGATTTCACAAATTAAACATGCATCTTTCTAACTATGAAAATTATCATAATTATGATACATGGTATACTCTACAATTCACATATAAATACCATATTAATGCATTCAGTTCATTCATTTTTTTAAGAGCCCATCATTTATATATGATGTCACATATATATCATTGACCATTCACTTTGAAAGTGAATTTTTAAAACAATACACATTTGTTTCGTACATGACACAATTTAAACCAGTAATTTAACTTTTAGGCATTGAGGAAGTTTGAAAGAAACTTATATTACCTTAAAATTGACCATAATTCATGATCATATGATATGGTCATTAACCATAACATTTTTCAAGCAAAATTACTTTACATTTAAACATCATACCAAATATTATACATGTGCAAATTTTAAAATTCATAAAATTTGAAGCACATAACTTAGTACAAATTTTTCATGGCATGATTCATCAAAATATATACATATATGCAAATTATTCTTACGCAACAATTTCAAGAATAAATTAACAAACATATATATACTATAATTTTCAATTCTTTATTAAATTATGAACTCAAATTCCCACATATAATAATCAATATGTATTATTTTATTTTTCTCCTAAATAATATAATTACATATACTATACTTGGAAGAAAATAAATATACATCTTTTAGCCACAGATAGTATTATCAAATAATAAATATTTATACTATCATGCCAAAATTAAATTAATTCACTTACAATGATTTCGTATTTCTTTCTTTGAAGTTTTTTTGATTGGTAAACTTCCTCATCTGTTCCATTGAACTTTCCTGGTTTTTTCTCCATGGTTCACAAACATATTAGTCATGATTGCAAATATAAATCAAATATATAAAATAATTGTCTTAAGATTGTTAGGAAAAGTATATATTTCTAGATATATATTTGCAACTATTTACTTTGAAAGATAAGTAAAACTGAATATATATAAATATATATAAAAACTTATATGTTATAAACCACACTTGTAATAAACCACACTTGTAAATGTAGAAAATTGTATGTCAAGGCTAGTATTAGGTTCTATGTCCTTAAGACAATTATGCCCTCCTTTCGGTGCTCAGAGTTGATAGCACTTGTCTCTCAGGATGCAATGACAACGTATACTATAGTAGCACTCCAAATAGTATACACAACGAACCAAAGAAATGCTCTTGAACTCTCTCAAATGAACTATGAAAATAACTTAAGAAATGATGAAGTATTGAATGAATTCAACTGAAAATGGAATTAATGAAATGTCTGTCCTCATATGTTATTTATAGGAGGGTTTAGTAACCCTTCAGATGGGACACAACCATTTGAAATGGTTTGGATGCAAATGAATAGGCATGAGACACCAAAGAATGGTTATGACTGAACAGGTGCACCCAATCAAGGCAAACGCGCGCGCTGGAAAACCATGGAGCGCTGCGGCTCTGGTCCCCTAGCGCCACGGCCCAAACCCAAGAGCAATGTAATTGTATATATACTCACTCAATGTTTAGTTCATAGTCGATGTGGGACTCTTCCCACAACGTCTATTTATTTATCCTCTTTAGTGAGTGATCTTTGGGAGTAAATTTCACATTCATTACCCCATAAATTCTAACAAATACATATACAACTAATATAGGGGCATGAATTGAAAGATTGTCAGCCCCACGTGCGAGCGACGAACTCAATAATTTTAATGATTGATTATAAGTAAAACATTAATTAATTATAATTTAACATATTATTTTATATTTAATTTTTTATAATTATCTTTTCTCACAGTAACGTTATTTGTAAAATACATTTTTTAAAAGTATGATGGGTAATATCTTGTATATTTCACTTGTTGTCCTAATTTCTAAAAACGTAAATATTTTTAATGTTAGTAAAAGGATTTTTTTTTCTTCTAAAATTCTCTTTGTTATAGGGTGCATAAATCCTTAACGGGATAATTAATGTTTTGATCACTATACTAAGTACTAAGGGTGTATTTATATTTTGGTTACTGAGCCAAATTTTATTACAATTGGATAACTAAACTAAAAATAATGTTCCAATTAGGTGAAATTGAAGAATTCCATCCAATTAATTTAACGGTGATCCTACGTGGGCTAACAATTTGGATGGAAGAATTATGTGGACATATAGGTCCCATCTTATGTAAAAAAAGAATTAAAATTACTTGTAGAGAATAGAAATTGGGGAAAAAGTCGAAGAAGGCGGAGAAAGCCCAGAAGGTGAATGTCGATCGGTGTGTTGGTCGTCGCGATGAATTTATTGAGAATAGAGCACAGATGTAACATAGAACGTATCATGGTGATGAATCTGTTGAACATATTTTCCTTTTATTTTTTAGATTCATCTTTGAAAAAAGTTGACAACCCTAATTTAAATTGGGTTAAATACTTTTTTCATCACTATACTTTATGTCAACTTACAAATGTCTAACTATACTTTTTTTTTTCTTACAGTTAACTAACAAAATTTTAAATATTTACATACAAAACATTACAAAATACGTTAAATCATGTTGACTTTAAACGGTTTGCCACATCATATTCCACATAAGAGAAAGAAAGCTGATATGGAACTCTCATGTATGATGTGGCCACTCTTAAGTGGAAATGAAATAATGTTTTTTAAAAATAAAATCAAAACATTTAGCCAAAAAAATGGAAAAAATAAAAATAATAATTTACTTATTTTTGTGATTAATAGAAAATAAGTTTTTAGATAATTAATAACAAGTATAATTATTTAGGAAATTATAAAAATAAAATATGTTGAAATTAAAAATCAATTCTTATTGATTTTATATACATACATATTTATAAATTCATTTTGACAATTCTTATTGATTTTATGTACATACATATTTATAAATTTGTTTTGACAATTATATACATGCATTCTTACTTGACAAATTAATGAATTATGTGTAGTAAAAATAATTTTTTAATTAAATTTTAATATTTAAATTAGTTAAATTAAAGGGAGAAAATAAAGTCCATGGATAAATGATTACCACCATCGATCTTGTTCTTACTGTTCATCTTCTTCGTATACATGAATTCTTACTGTTCGTCTTCTTCATACCAAACACCATCTCCAGCAGATCTCGATCTAAGTTTGCATCTTAACATTTTTTTTGGCTAAACATTAATTGGAGGAGGCCTGAAATTAGTTTCATCGACTCCTTACCCACATGAACACTATACTGGATATAGATCCATGAAACTGCTACTTGATACAAATTAAAGTTTAGGGATGTTCATAACACCATATCACAAAATTGAAGGTAAAAAGAAGAATCATACAGTGTGACAAAAAGCCTAATCTACGTGATGTGGGAAACCTAATCCAAATAGAGGAAACCCAGCCCAGATTTAGCTAACATTTGCGATTTAAAGACAGAAACAACACCTTTAAATCAACGAATCACAACAAAATAAACAGGCAGCTAGGGAACCATCAGAACAAAACATAGATTAAAATCATCCAAAAGCAGGCAAGTGAGATCAGAAAGGATGCCCAAACAAAACAGAACCCTCTATCAAGATAGAAGATGTGCATAAGATACCTAAAGAACAAGGTCCCTGAAATGAAGCCCCATGGACAACGGCCACAAACAAACCTGCTGGGAGCTTAACTCCATACCAAAAGATGGGCTAATCCAACAGAGAGAACGAACAGGGGAGTTCAAACCGTGACCAAGCAACAAACCATCAAAGATAAAGAAGAAGAAGAGCAATAAGCTAATTTTGAAGCCTATATTTTTAATTTTAAAAAGTTAAATAAATTAAATATCTTCTTGTTAGTGAGTGGGTTATGGGTCAATTATATCCAAACTAGTTTATTATTTTAATTGGGATAAAATTGTCATGTTCAAATGTATGCTTTAAATTGAAAAAATTAAGCCACATCAAGTGTCATGTCAATGTTCCGTTAAAAATTTAACACCCAAGACGGATTTTGAGATTTTTGTAAGTAAATTAAAGTTTAGTTAGTTGACTGTAAGAAAAAAAAAGTATAGTTAAACATTTGTAGGTTGACCTAAAGTATAGTGATAAAAAAAGTATTTAACCCAATTTAAATTTGAAGAACACGGTATTGAAATTGAAATTGAAATTATGAAACCTATCAATTGTAGGTGTGTATTACAAAGAGAGAGAAGAGAGATTACTACTCTTTGTTCTTTCCTTGTTAGCCTAAGTTTCTGTGGGGTTGGGGATCGATGATGGAAATGGTGCGGTGGTGAAGCGGTGTGGCGGTGCGGTGGTGATGTAGTGGTGCGGTGGTGGTGTTGTACTGATGGGTGAAGTGCAGCAGCAATGGAGAAGAGGATGAAGTTCGATTCTTTTTCTCTTTCTCTTTCTCTTTTTTTTTCACCTTGCAAATAAGTATTTTTATAATTTTATTTTTCATATCCATGTAAGCACTTAGATATACCACGTTGTCCTAAAATGTGGGAGCACATATCCACTTCATCTCCATGTGTTAAACTGTTAGCCATGTAAGGATGGCTGTAAAATAAATTGGATGGAATTCTTCAATTCTACTCGATTGAAATATTTTTATTTTGTAGTTTTGTTATGTATTTGAAATAATATTCAGTTTAGTAACCAAAATGTAAATTAGGTCCCAGTACAGCTACAAAAACATAAATTAACCCAGCCCTTGACTATGAGGTCATCACAACACTAGTTTAGTCTAAAGCATTGGTGGAGTTAGAAATTTTTATCAAAGTGAGCATACACATTTAATATAGATTTTTCAAATTTATGGTGGATAAAATTATGTGTTATATTTTATTTTTTTTTAAAAAAAATTAATATTTGTCCAGTTTCTATTCAAGGTGAATCTACATTGGTCAAAGGTAAAATTTTGACCTCTATATATGACATCACAAATAAGGTTACAAATAACTTGGATTGCTTACGAGTCTAACTCAATGTGTTTAAGCGGCTGTTTGTTTAGGACTTAATGTATCTGAATGGCTTGTGATCTGAATCGGTCAGTCATTCAGTCCGTTTGTTTTGAATAAAAATGATCTTAATGGCTGAATCGGTAAATCCAATTGGACTGACCAAATAAGTTGCTATTTTTGAGCTGAATCATTCCTAAGCCTGAATGGATTTTTTACGCATGATGCCCTTCATCTTCTCCATCAGCTCCCCTTACACATGTTGCCCCCTCTTTCAGAATGAGCATACCTGTATTATCAAACCTCCATTAGCTCCTCTTCAAACCCAAGCAAAACCCCACCCATGACTCTAAACATTGGAATTCAGTAATCAAACACTATATCAAACTCAAAAATGACCCTGCAATACTTACACATACACCCAAATGGAAGCTATCAGCATTTTTCCCGATAACACTGCTTTGGCAAAAAACTGGAAAGGGGTGGATAGTAGAAAATTGAGGAGGAATAGGAGTACTGGAAAAGAAAAAAAATTGGACAGGGGTGGAGGAATAGCAGAGAATTGAGAAGGAGATGGAGGAATAGTAGTACTGCAAATCAAAAAAATTGAAAAGGGACGGAGGAATAGTAGAAAATTGAGAAGGAGACGGAGGAATAGGAGTACTGTTTTTTTTATTTGGGTTCCTTTTTTATTTATTTATTTACAGTAGCCTCCCCTCTCAATAGTGAATGTGAGTCAAGCCACTTATCTATAAAAAGGAGTGTAAAAGTGTTAAAATTCTTTGAATTATTCAATACTTTGTTTGATAATTTGTTTGAATAATTTATTTTTATTTGTTGTACAATAAATATTGTATTTAATTTTTTTAGTATATCCAGATAATTATATACTTGTTCAACGTAGTTTAGAAGGGCAAAATAGTAAAAAGCTGTTATTCAGATGTTTTAGACATATCAATTATCAAACAATTTTTTTCATTCAGTATTCAGCTCCATTCAGCTCATTCAGATAACTTAAACATTTAGAACCGTTTCATTCAGTTTTTATCAAATAACCCCTAAGTTTGAGTTTAACGTTATTGATTTTTTCTTTTTCTTTTTTGCTTTTTTTTTACTTTTTTATTTTTTTGAGTTTGTACAATGTGGTAGTATGACTAAATTTACTTATGACGGCTTTGGATGTATGGCTCCATAAAGTTGCGTTCTTATTTTTTTTTTATTTCATTTCTAATCAATTATCAAAATTAAAATATAAAAAGGGGAAGGGAAAAAACTGACAAGGACGGCAGTATCACTTGTTGAGACCCTTTCAAAGTGAGCAATTAATCCAATTTTGACTTTTACGCCTCTCAAAATTAACATTCAATTACCCTAAAATACCTTGTGATTAGACCAGAGGTGATACTTTAATAGTAGAGGTCTCAATTTTTATTGTACAAGATGACAGATTCAAGTTTATCACTTATCAGAAGTCATAATATTTTATAATTAATCAAAACACTACGTATGTATGTGTTATTCAAAATTTTATTTACAATTTAATTTTATAAGTGTATAAGGATTATTCCACAAAAGAGTTTTGTTTTTAAGTTTTTAAAATTAATTTGGAATATGTAATGGTGTGATTTATTTAAGTTTTGAAAAGAATCAATTTTGCAATTAGTTAGTAGTATATTTTTAGATAATTTATAATAATTATTATTGTATTAACTAAAATCCAATTAATTCATAAAGTTAAAATTTTCGTAAATTGATTTCATAAAGTGTAAATGATAACAGAGTACAACTAATCCAACATGATATTGTAATATTTACAATATTGATTATGTTATGCACAAATGAAACAACACAAAAATAAATTGCTAGGTGAAATAACACTCTTTATTTATCTTTCATGCTTGATTACAATACAAATTTTACAAATTGTTTGGAATACATAATTAATGAATAAAAACAACATATATAAACTGATTATTGCATTAAATGATGAATGAAATCATGGAAATCAAGTTGATATTTTAGGTTCAACATGGTGGCATGTTCGGTGGTGGTGGCAACTGTAACACCCCTTTCCGAAATAGAAAGAGAGATTACTCACAAAACACAAAATAATTGATGATATTATAACAAGGCTCTAAATCACATCAAAATAATCCTCATAACCAATAAACGTCACAAGACAAACTATAATAGATGCCAAACCGGCTTAATCCACAAACTAAAATATTTAATACCACTCCAAATAAATCAATGTATCATAACTTAAACAAAATATCAAAACCATTTGGAAAGTAGGGAGCTCTCATCATACTTGCCCTTGATCCCCCCTGATTACCTGCCGGAAGAAAAATACAGCATGAGCCAAATACTCAGTGCGGATATGGAATAACTAACTTGATTAAATGAACTGAACTGAAACGAACAAACTACACAATGGGCTGAATCAAATGGCTGGGTGTTATTTCATACTGAGCTCAACACAAAACAAAAATATACCTTGCCACATAGGCAAGTCAAGTAATGTCACATAGGCAATCAAAATAATGCCACACAGGCAATCACGCATCGGACTGCGCAATCCAGATGCATGCAAAATCGGAAGGCGTGTTTGGCACAAACATCACCAATCCGCAAAACAGAACAGAACAGAAAACTAGGGTCGACCCATACGCCTCCCACAACAAATCACCAAATGGCCAACTCCTACCGAAGCACAAAACGGAGACGTCGTGGACTAATCACACCGCCACGGAAGGTGTCATGCCTCGGTGCCAAGAGGACATGCATGTGGTAGCCCCACAGGTGGTTAGCTCAGGTATACTCTTCGGTATATTCTAATAAAAATACCATGTCACAACACATGCGACACAATATTCACATAATGGGGTTCTAATATGTACATGTTAAATCGAAATAAATCATTAACATAAGTCTCCAAAATATATTACATGTACACTTTCTACAAATATCAAGATAATTTCTAGACATAATACACTAGTCTAAAGAGCACAAATAGAATTGCCAAATGTCGATGCCAAAATGAACTATCATAATAAATTTAGTAAGAAATAATCATGAGAGGCAATACTAAATTTTGAAATGAGTAGCAGATGAACAAATTAAAATCACAAGAGTTTCACTGAAAAAGTACGGAATCCGTACCTGGAGTAATTAATGTAATACCCAAATTATAATCCCAAATAAAGTTCGTTAACCCCTTTGCTCTAACCTAGTTTAAACAATTTAATAAATAATATAAGTATACAATTATATAAGTATTATACATACAAACTGTTCAGCTTAAAAACTTATCCATGTTCCTCGAATTACAAAATGTTATACCATTTTACTAAATTGATACAAAAATTATACATAGTCAGTACTTAAGCTTAAAATTTTAGCAAAATATAAATGATGGTTATGTGAGTTTAAAAAAAATAGTTTAATTTAAAGATCTCATTAATTCCTTACGTTAGCACCTCCAAAACCAAGTAGAAAGTACTCTATTTTCTTTCATTCGAGGCATTTGACAGATTCAAAAGGAACAAGGGTACAGAAACAATACAACAAGTGTTGACTATTGGCAATAAGGCATATCATGAGTGTAAAATATATAAACAATAATAAACAAAAAAAAAAAAACAAAGAAACAGGAACCTAATATGCCAGAAGTCAGAAATATAACTATCATTGCCTTGATTCATCAAATTTAATTTATATGATAATTGGCTATCTTAATTCTAATATCAACTTAAGGCAAATCATGTACCAGTTTCTCTTTTGTATCTCACCAGATTCAATTTCGATTTCCCCTTCTCTCAGTCGCTGCTCTTGTTCCGTTCCTCTCCTTATTTAGAGTTTATATCAGATAAAAGAAAGTAATTAGGTTTTGCTTATTTATTGATACATGTTATTAACCCTCTTAATATTAATAAGATTTAATACCCACGTATAAATTAAACTCATTTAATATTAAAGCCCAATTTTACCAAATTATTTTATCCATCACGTATTAATATTTATTAGCCCGCATAAATTAAATGATTAGTTTGACCCAAATAAAATACAATGTCCAATTAAAATATTTAAAATATAAATTTAAATGTTTATTTATTTACTTATTTCTGGGTATTACATCACCTCCCCCTTAAAAAGGATTCCGTCCCTGGAATCAAAAGAAAAGAACATACCTAATTATCAAAAAGATGCGGATATTCCGCTCGAATAAACTCCTCCAACTCCTGTGTAGCTTCCCGCTTCAAATGGTTCCTCCACAAAACCTTAACAAACAAAATTGTCTTCCTCCTCATAATCCGGTCTTGACGATCCAAAATTGTCTCGGCTTACTCCTCACAAGTAAGATCCTCTTGAATCTTACCGAACGAATATTGCACAACATGCAACGGATGATAATGATAACTTCTCAACACTGATACATGGAACACATTATGCACATAAGCTAGCTTTGGAGGCAAAGCTAACCGATACGCAACCCAAATCGTCGGATTCCCTTCCAAGGAGAAACCTTTAAAAACACATGCTCACTAGGTTCAAACTCTAAGGTCCTCTTATGTTTATCAGCATAACTTTTATATCGTGATCGAGCCGACCTCAATTTCTCTTTAGCCGCCGCTACCTTCTTCGTAGTGATTTGAACTAACTCAGGCCCTTCTATGGCCTTCTCGCCAACCTCATCCCAACAAGTTGGTGTCCGGCACTTCCTACCATACAACGCCTTAAATGGAGTCATTCCAATACTTGCATGCCAAATGTTGTTATAAGCAAACTCAACTAGACTCAAGTAATCATCCCAATTACCCGACCACTCAAGTGCACAAGACCTCAACATGTCCTCCAATGTCTGAATAGTTCGTTCAGATTGTCCATCGGTTTGCGGATGAAAAGAAGTACTAAAATTGAGTCGAGTGCCCCAAGCTCATTGAAACCATTTCCATAACCGTGAAGTGAACTGTGGGTCTCGATCTGAAATTATACACACCGGAGTACCATGAAGTCTAACAATCTCCTGCTGAAAGATTTGCGCCAACCTATCCATTGGGTATCCCTCATGGATAGCCAAGAAGTGTGCCAATTTGGTCAACCGATCCACCACAACCCAAATAGCATCATTCTTCCTGACAGTCTTTAGCAAACCAGTCACAAAATCCATCTTAATATCCTCCCACTTCCAAATTGGAATGTCTAACTATTGCAGCAAACCACTAGCTCGTTGATGTTCTATCTTCACTTGTTGACAAGTGAGGCACTTTCCCACATATTCAGCCACGTCTCGTTTCATCCCATTCCACCAAAACTTCTTCTTCAAATCCCTGTACATCTTTGTAGAACCTAGATGAATAGAAAATGGTGAACTATGAGCCTCAACTAACACAGCCTCTAGAATGATTGGATCAGACGGTACACACAAGCGTTCACCCAACCAAATCATGTCGTGATCATCAATACGAAACTATAGTTGCTTGCCCTCTTCCAAATTATGCGCCATACCTCATAACCCCCTATCTTCCTTTTGAGCTTCTTTAACCCGCGAGATAAGAGATGGCTTCACTCTCATACGTGCCAAATGCCCATCTGGTCCTTGTATAAACAACTCCAACTCTAGCCGCTTCATATCCGAAATAAGTTGAGGTTGTGCAATAAGGGCTGCTACACTCCCTGAACTCTTTCACTACAAGAAAAAAGTATATCTGCGACTGCTAATCTGTGACCGATCCCGGTCACTGATCTCTATTTGCGACCGACTACGGTCGCAAAAATAGTGGTCGCATATAATCTGGTCGTTGGGTGGACATCAGCGACCACTATTACCAACCGAAGTATCAGTGACCGATTATTAGCGATCGCCGCCGTCGCGGAGCTGAGTCACATCATGTCAAGGTTCAAGGGTGACGTGGACCACGTGAACACGTGGCAGCGACCACCATTAGCGACCGCATGCGGTTGCTAATACACAATTATTAACCGCGATCGTTGTTACTTATTAGTGACCGCATGCGGTCGCTGATTCTTTTTTCAAATTTTTTTTTCTTATTTTGTGAATTTCCCAAAAACACTGTACCTGTTTTGTACCTGCTTTATATCCCAACACACAGCAGTCAATATATATATATATCCATATAAATATCCATCCATGCTTTATATTCGAACACATGGACAACAGTATACATAAGCATCCAACCACATGCAAACACATAAACCAACACAATATAACTATATAAATATTAAGAAACCAATATGAACTAAATAAATATATACAAATGTGTAAAAATCATTAACTAACATATAGTTGTCTAAAGAATGAATATAAAAGTACAAGGGTCTAAAAATCTAGAAAACAAAGCCTAGCTCTTCATGCATCATCGCCCAAATTAGTACGATCCTGTAATTAACAAACGAATAAAATATGTTACATATAGAATATATATGTTGATACTGGTATGACTTATACAAAGCAAAGCGAGGGAAAGCTAAATAATAAAAATTATTTAAACATAAGTAAGACTATTTTGACTTTAGCATATGTACTAAGATTATCTCGTCGCCACCCTTGGCGTCGCCACTCGCGTCGCCACCTGTGTCGCCATCCTCGTGTCGTGCTGCTTCTACCACGGCCTCTGCTAGCTCATCAGGACTCAGAGATTGCAGATGTCCGCCCAGTATACGAAGAAGATCACGATCTCGACAGATTGCTCTCACACAGTCAGCAGGCGTATGATAGGCTGGGTGACCCGATGACTGTGTGGACTGGGTAGCAGAGCTACCTGAGCCACTGAAGGTCGGGCGTCATCGTTGTCCTTGACCTTTGACATAGTTCTTATTCACAACCGACGCCCTCTCCCACAATTCCTGATCAATCGTCGGACGCGGGGTGCCTTTAGGATAGCGGTCATCCATTAAACTCTTATAAGTGTCCTATCAGCAAGTTAACAATTAAATAGTTACAAATAAATATAAAATGATAAAGAATGACGTAAAAATTTAATCTACATATCAAAGTTATAAAAACTTATTACCGCTATCTAGACAGCCTAAGGCAGACCATCGCGGGTGGCCACATACACCTCCAGTCAATGGCTAGGCTGACCTTGAGACTGAGCCTCCTACATAACATGCTCTCATATTAATATGTAAACATGTAATAGTCTACAAACCATGATAGTTAACATAAAATAATAATTAAACCAACAACTTTGTTATTCATACGTACCCTGACAACAATATACTACAGCTGTGAGATACTGCTGCCCTTGTAGGTGCATTTTGCCTTGTCGCCTTCAGGTGCACCTGAGGCTCTGTTCGAGGCAGCAGTATTACGTCTCTTGACCCAGCTCTCAGCTCTCCATTGGTCACACATCTCAGTCCATATGGACTGCGTGCACCACTAGGGGCTATGCTCATGCATGAACTACTCCCCCTATCCTGCATGGTCTATCTCTGCATTATGCAGGGCTTTCTGTCGTTCTTTATTCAAATTATCTTTAGTCCTGACTGCGCATTTCTACCAAAACAGTGTTTGGATACTGACGCCTGCGCGTCGTCCCACCTATACCCACATATGGTCTTCATGCATGAACTACTTTATTTTATTTTATTTTGTATTATTTTAGTGATAAGAAACTAAGTAAATACTACTTAGTTCATTATATTATTTATCCACATTTATTTTATTTTGTTTATTTTATTTTGTATTATTTTATTGTATTTTATTTTATATTATTTTATTTAGTATTGAGAAACTAAGTAATGGGTAATGGGGAGCATCCACTCGACTAATAACAACATCATTTTAACACTACCATTTCTATTTTTGGTTCATATCACTATTGCAACAAGAGATACAAACTACAGATCTTTGTGCCTAAAAATGCCCTCAATTGTGTCATGTCCAGCTACTATTAGCTATCCACATAATACAATTGTAGTTTATTACCAATTCCAATATGACAGGTTACAATAATATGCAGTGCTGCTATAATCATAAAGTCCTTCACATAAACCCCAATTGAGTTAATTGAGCTCTTTCTAAGTCAAACATAAACATCCAACACAGATAATATTATAGTGACATATAGAAAAATGGGCTTTTTTGTTCTTTTTTTAAATAAAAACATATAGGAAAATGATTAAATGAAGGAAGAGAAATACAAACATATATACTAAATATATATGTACTGCACCCATATATATAATACCAATTAAAATAATCAGATTATGTTTATATTATATATATATATATATATATAATACCAATTAAACACAAGCAATACCAATTAATAAGATTTTGGGAGTCTATAGAGAGAAATCGGGCGACGGCTGTGTGAGCGACGACGGCGTGGGCGGCGTTCCTCTCTTCCCTCTTTTCTCTCTCTTCTCCCTCTTTTCTCTCTCTTTTCTTTTCTTTCTTCTTCTTTTCGTTTCTGTCTGACTGTCTGGTTCCTGATTGATTAAATAGGATCAGCGACCACCTTCTGCGAACATATGCGGTCGCTAATTTTTAACTACGTGGAAGTATTAACGACCGCTTGCGGTCGCTGATTCGATCCGGTCGCTATAAGGCTTCCCGCCCCACTTTCTGCGCCAAATTTTTGGGGGGAAATTCTTTCAGCGACCGATCAGCGACCGTGTGCGGTCGCTAAAAGTAGTAGCGACTAAATTAATATGCGGTCGCTAATACCAGTCGCTGATAAAAGTATCAGCAACCGATACTTGCGGTCGCAGATAGTGTTGGTCGCTGCTGAGCCTTTTTCTTGTAGTGTTTCAGCTAAGAGCATTTGCAACCACATTCGCCTTCCCTGGGTGATACTGAATTCTCGCATCATAATCTTTTAAAAGCTCCAACCAATGCCTCTGCCTCATGTTAAGCTCCTTTTGAAAAAAATGTATTTTAAACTTTTGTGATCGGTGAAGATATCACAAGTCTGTCCATACAAATAGTGCCTCCAAATTTTTAGGGCAAAAATTACTGCTGCCAACTCCAAATCATGAGTGAGGTAGTTCACCTCGTAAGGTTTAAGATACCTAGAAGCATAAGCAATCACCTTACCATGTTGCATCAAAACACACCCTAAGCCCTTCTTAGAAACATCACTATAAATCTAGTAACCTCTTGACCCCAGCGGCAATGTAAGTATTAGAGTTGTCACAAGTCGTTTCTTTAGCTCCTCAAAACTCTTCTCATGCTCCTCATTCCACACAAACTTCGTGCCTATTCTCATCAATTGAGTCAATGGCAAGGAAAGAAAAGAGAACCCTTCCACAAATTGCCTATAGTACCCTGTCAAACCCAAGAAACTTCTAACCTCCGTCACCGTAGTAGGTCTTGGCTGATGATAACCCGACCTCAAGTCTATCTTCGAAAAATACTTTGCCCCTTGAAATTGGTCAAACAAGTCATCAATCATCGGTAATGGATACCGATTCTTGATGGCAATCTTGTTCAACTCCTTGTAGTCTATGCACAGCCTCATAGACCCATCTTTCTTCTTCATAAACAAAACCAGAGCACCCCACAACGAAATACTCGACCGAATCACACCACGATCTAACAATTCTTGCAACTGCTCTTTCAACTCCTGCAACTCCAATGGTGCCATCCTATACAGTGCCTTAGAGATAAGCTCTGCACCAGGAATAAGCTAAACTCAACTTCCCGCTGCGGTGGTAATCCTGACAATTCCTCAGCAAACACATCGGGAAAATCGCGAATAATTGAAACATCCTCAATAAGAGACTTATCCATAAAGGTATCATTCACAAACACCAAATACCCCTCACAACCCTTTACTACTAACTTCCCAGCCTTCAAAGTTGAAATCAATTTCACCACCTTGCTCGGTCGTGAACCATGAAATACGCACTCTTGAGACTTCACATCTCCAAATATAACTTTCTTCGCCTGACAATCAATAGTGGCCTAGTGATTATCCAACCAGTCTATCCCAAGAATCACATCAAAATCGTGCATACACATTAGAAAAAGATTAGCCCTATGATTCTTATCTCTAAAACTGATCGGACATGCTCGATATAAATCAAAAATAACAGAAGTCCCCATCGGGGTAGCAATAGACATAACAGAATCTAAAGACTGAGATGGCACACCAAGGTGCCGAATAAAAGACTGAGCAACCACTAAATGAGTAGAACCCGTATCAAATAAAACAGAAGCCTCACGACTGCTAACTAAAAAAGTGTCAGAAACAGTACCTGTCGCACCTACCGCCTAGTTAAAAGTCAAGGTAAACACCTAACCACCCTGACGCTGACCTCCATTGTCACCATTATCACTGCCTCCACCATTACCACGTGGTCCGATATAATCTCTACCAAAATGACCCATCTATCCACATAAGAAGCATGCATCGATAACTCTATGGCGCTGCCTCCCCAGATGATTAGCCCCACAAGTAGTACAAGGAGCTACCGGAATAAGATTACGGTTATCCCCACCAGCTGGTCCGGAATAACGACCCTGATTTTGCCTCTGCTGACGATTCTGCCACTGTTGGCGATTCTAACCTTGTTGAGGTAGCTGAAACTGATTCTGCCCTTATTGAGACAACTGTTGATAACCCTAATTTGATTCTGGCCATGCCATTACCACCATTATCACTCCCTCTAGTTTGTATGTAGGCAGCAACACCTTTTTGGTTCTCCGAGTACCCCAATAAATCAAAGATATTATCTAAATGAGCAATCCAATTCTCTACATTAATTGGACATAAAACTGAACTGAATGAATTGGGTTTTTATTTTTGAAATCTTTCTAACCACATGTACATCAAAACCACAGGCTAATCACCATCTGCATTCCCTTCTTCTTTATTTGCTTGTAGATCATTATTTCTTGGGTTCCCCTAATCAAAAATCTATGGCAGCTGTTGTATCGCCTGTACGACTTATGCTACCAATTATGGCAAAACCTGATTAACTGCCTGATTCACCAAGGTAACCAATGTAGTATTATTCTAGTTGTTAGACTATACATTAGGCTACTTCTCCCCCCTTCCCCCACCGTTGCCTCCCAGCAACTCTAGCGAATTTACGAGCCATTTATGAAACATAATGACGGATAGAAGAAATCAAATTAGAGGCGAATTCGAATATAAACTGATTTGATAGCTGAACAAAATATCAAACTGAACAAAACCCTAACCTAGAAATCTACCCATAACTCACAGGTCAAACCTAAATAGGTTTACTACAAGAAAAAACCTGGCTTTGATACCAACTCTGTACCACCCCCTTTACAAAATAGAAAGAGAGATTACTCACAAAACACAAAATAACTGATGATATTATAACAAGGCTCTAAACCACATCAAAATAATCCTCATAACCAATAAACGTCACAACACAAAATATAATAAATGTCAAACCGGCTTAATCTACAAACTAAAATATTTAATACCACTCCAAATAAATCAATGTATCATAACTTAAATAAAATATCAAAACCATTTGGAAAGTAGGGATCTCTCATCACACTTGCCCTTGATCCCCCTGATTACCTGCCGGCAGAAAAACACAGTATGAGCCAAATGCCCAGTACGAATATAGAGTACAATAACAATAAAATGGAATAACTAACTCGATTAAATGAACTGAACTGAAACGAACAAACTACACAATGGGCTGAATCAAATGGCTGGGTATTATTTCATACCGAGCTCAACACAAACCAAAAATATACCTTGCTATATAGGCAAGTCAAGTAATGCTACATAGGGAATCAAAATAATGCCACACAGGCAATCACACATCGGACTGCGCAATCCAGATGCATGCCAAATTGGAAGGCGTGTTTGGCACAAACATCACCAATCTGCAGAACAGAACAAAACAGAAAACTAGGGTCGTCCCATACGCCTACCACAACAAATCACCAAATGGCCAACTCCCACCGGAGCACAAAACGGAGACGTCGTGGACTAATCACACCACCACGGAAGGTGTCATACCTCGGTGCCAAGAGGACATGCATGTGGTAGCCCCACAGGTGGTTAGCTCAAGTATACCCTACGGTATATTCTAACAAAAATACCATGTCACAACACATGCGACACAATATCAAGACAATGGGGTTCTAATATGTACATGTTAAATCGAAATAAATCATTAACACAAGTCTCCAAAATATATTACATGTACACTTTCTACAAATATCAAGATAATTTCTAAACATAATACACTAGTCTAAAGAGCACAAATAGAATTGCCAAATATCGACGCCAACATGAACTATCATAATAAATTTGGCAAGAAATAAGCATGAGAGGCAATACTAAATTTTGAAATGAGTAGCAAACGAACAAATTAAAATCGCAAGAGTTTCGCTGAAAAAATACGGAATCCGTACATGGAGTAAGTAATGTAATACCCAAATTATAATCCCAAATAAAGTTCGTTAACCCCTTCGCTCTGATCTAGTTTAAACAATTTAATAAATAATATAAGTATACAATTATTTAAGTATTATACATACAAACTGTTCAGCTTAAAAACTTATCCATGTTCCCAGAATTACAAAATGTTATACCATTTTACAAATTGATACAAAAGTTATACATAGTTATTACATCTGCTTAAAATTTTAGCAAAATATAAATGATGGTTATGTGAGTTTAAAAAAAATAGTTTAATTTAAAGATCTCATTAATTTCTTACAATAGCACCTCCACAACCAAGCACAAAGTACTCTCTTTTCTTTCATTCCAGGCATTTGACAGATTCAAAAGGAACAAGGGTACAGAAACAATACAACAAGTGTTGACTATTGGCAATAAGGTATATCATGAGTGTAAAATATATAAATAATAATAAATAAATAAAAACAAACAAACAGGAACCTGATATGCCAGAAGTCAGAAATATAACTATCATTGCCTTGATTCATCAAATTGAATTTATATGATAATTGGTTATCTTAATTCTAATATCAACTTAAGGCAAATCATGTACCAGTTTCTCTTTTGTCTCTTACCAGATTCAATTTCGATTTCTCCTTCTCTCAGCCGCTGCTCTTGTTCCGTTCCTCTCCTTATTTAGAGTTTATATCAGATAAAAGAAAGTAATTAGGTTTTGCTTATTTATTGATACATGTTATTAACCCTCTTGTTGGGGCGTGATTTACCAGGCCTAAATAGGGTAATAATTTATTAAGCCCACTTGGTATGTTGGTCATTGGGCCAATGATGAGATAATGGAACATGACCCACATGGGGGTCTCTCTTGATAGTCGGTATAGTTAAAATATTAGGCAATCCCTGTTCCCAAAGGTAGGTGTCAGAGTTTATTCGGCGCCTACCTTATTTCAAGGATATTCAGTCAAATCCCATTACGACATCTGACCTAATGAGGAGTCTTACTTACTATTCGGGGGTAGGCGTGACGTCGGCCGAGTGTTCACTATAAATACAAGGCTACAACCTCATTTCACAGGTAATTAATATTTTACAGCACAAAAGCTTACAACCTCCATTGTTAAAACATTATTCAGCCTGTACTTATTTTTACACCGGAGCTATCCCCCGACGGATAAAACCGTCAGGCTCTTTGAGTGTAGTCTCGTTATTGTGCAGGATTGACGCGCTTTTAGTGATTGAGGCGCGTGGACGAATCTTGGCGTTAACATTGGCGCTAGAAGGAGGGCATGGTGTTGTTTCAATTTTCAATCACCCACATATTCAGTAGGAGTTATGGCGTGTGAGGCGAATACAGTTTCCGACCAGGAAATAATTTCGGTCAATCCCACTACGCAAATTAGAAGTCAAGTCAAAAGTCGGTTCGAACCACGCTTCGATTAAAATTATGTCGGCAAAATATCATCTTCGGCGTACACATAAAGCTAAGTTGTTTTCCTTTATCAAATTATAACAGTAAATATACATATACATGTGACTTCGGATTACGTGTGGTATCTATTGTATTATTCAGCTAGTGAATTCTGTTTGCGACAATAATAATATTCAACTTCCCTTTTGCCTATACATATGCAATACTATCTCATTCATCCATAAAGTGAAATAAATGTTTTTTGCTTTTCGGTTTATTTATTTATTATATCTTGAAAGTGCATAACTTAGTCTCATTGTTTATATGAGAGCAAAGAATCAAATCTTAAAACCCAAAAAGGTTTGTACTCACCACGGATGAAAAAATGATATAACTTGCATGCATGAATACTTGTATATTTCTACATCACATGAAGGCATAAAGGCAAGGTACTTTGTCATAAAATGGCTTCGGCCTTCGGACCATTCATTAACTGTCGATCCCTTCGGATTTGATCACCCATGCATGTGATTATTGTCCAGATGGTTATCATCGTTCATACGGCTATGAGAGACAAATGAATATTCAATTCTGATTGAACAAAGCGGCATCGAGCGAAATTGGAAGTTGCGGACTTCGAGGCTTCGGCAGGCTGACCGCTTTGCCAATCTATTCGGCCATGACTTCGGAGTCCCACTCCCTTACTCTATTGAACTTCGGCATTTATCCATTTGCTTCAGCTTCGACGCCTGCCATTAATTTGCATCTGCAAATTGCGAACTGCAAAATAAAAATCGATCGAGGCTTCAGGAAAAGCGAGCGTGGCTTCAACAAAATCAAATGGCTTCGGCGACTCTCTGCCCCCCACAGTAGCGAAAACGATATGAGATTCTCTGTGTTTTTCAGGCAACTTTATTGGGATTGTGTTGAAGTGAAATCAACCTTACTACAAATTCAAGGACGAACGATTTCTCTCTCTAAAGTTTGAAAAAAGAGAAAAAGGGATTAAATATACCCACTTCGGGTTCGGCGTACCCAAACTCTCCTTCGGCAACTCCTCTTTGGATGGGCGAGCTTCCTCTTCGGCTGGGGCAATTTCTCTTTAGCGAGCTGAGCTTCAGCTTCGGTAACTCCCCTTCGGCAAGGATCAAATTGGGTTCGACCTAGCATGCCTGGGCAAGGCACTTCGGACTCGGCATATATCAGCTTCGGATTCGGCATAGCAGATTATGAACCACAACAAATCATCCTACTATCTCTCTACGAGAAATTTCTCTCTTTAGACCAAGTTGTGGTGTTTCTTGAGGAAGGAAGGGCCTACCATAGAATTTTGTATGGGGGAATGGAAGAAAAAAAGGAAGTGGAAAAAGGTGATGGAGGAATTATTATTTCACCAAATCAATCAAGTAGAAATAGAAGCACCAAACCTTCTTGGCTTCTTCTTTCCGTGGCTGCTTTGTGATAAGTTGAAGATGGAAAGAGGGGAGGAACCAAAATCTCATCTGCGGCAATTCCTCTTCGGATGGGGTGGGCTTCCATTTCAGCTTCAACGATTCTCCTATTTTAGCTTCGGAAATCCTCTTCGAGGGTGAAGAACTTCAGCAGGATGAATCAGCTCAAATAGTGCAGCAGCGAGCTGGAGCAAGAGGTGGAGGCGGAGCACCAACCCAAGTGTCGAGGTCGGGGGAGGCCGCGGAAGATGGACCAAGGCAATACAGAAGTTATCTTGAATCCATAATCAAAATTCCAGCTCAAGTATATTTCACGTTACCAAATCATTTTGGGGGAGAAGGATTTCAGCTTCAACTAATCGGATCAGCGAAATGGATAGCTTCGGCATATACCCACTTCGGGTTCGATTGAAGCGAGCTTCCACTTCGGGTTCGGTCGAAGTGAGCTTTCGCTTCGGTGGCGGCAATTCCTCTTCGGAGAGGTCCGCTTCAGCTTCGGTGGGACTTGGTCAATGAGCTGGTTGTTCGAGAGCGAAAGCTCTTTAAGGTCGGAGAGTTTCCTAAGGGCAGGAGAGAGAAATCCATTGAGCTTCTACGATTTGAAAATGGTAGCACGGACAAATTGGTGGAAAAGGAGAATAAAAAGAGTAGTTTATTTTCTGTGCAGACTCTACAAGGTTGTCACGCCGGCCGAGCGCAAACAGCCTCACCATGGTTCAAATTTCACCATCGTTACCCCCTAAATAGCTTCGGCAGTCTTCCAAAAGGAGATGGTACCAAATTTTGGGTTCGGCGTAGATTTCACTTCGGCTTCACGCACAGACTTTGTCCAACATCGCAACAAATTGTAGCTATGGGGAAGAAAATGGAGGAGAGAACTGTGGAGGTGGAGAATTTTGATACATTCGTTGATAGTGTTGGTGGAGATCAGATTGGCAAAAGTAAGGGTGATAAAGAGAGATAAGATGACTTTAAGCGGAGGTCGATGGCACGTCGGACTTGGTTTTTAATACAATGAACAGAAAAAAGATCCCTCGAACTCCTTCGACAAAACCATTCCTCAGTGTCAAACGGGAAAGGAAGTCTTCGGCCAGCATGGTCTCCTTAGGGCGGAATGGCTTTTTCTTTGGCAACGTTTGGGAGCTTCGGGCTGGCTTCGGCGTATACCCGACTCAGCAAACAGTATGGATTAAAAGAAAGTTACAACTTCTAATTAAACTTTGGGTTCAGCCTTCAACTTCAGCAATTTATCCACTTCCTCGGGACGGTCAAGGCATCTCTCGGGACGGTCAAGGCATCTCCCGGGACGGTCAAGGCATCTCCCGGGACGATCAGGAACAGTCCTCCGTGACGTTCCCAATAAATTGATCAGGCGGTGGTGCCGATCAAGAACAGGCCTTCGAGTCGTTCCCAATAAATTGGTCAGGCGGTGGTGCCGATCAAGAACAGGCCTTTGAGCCGTTCCCAATAAAATTGGTCAGGCGGTGTTGCCGATCAGGAACAGTCCTCCGAGACGTTCCCAATAAAATTGGTCAGGCGGTGGTGCCGATCAGGAACAGTCCTCCGAGACGTTCCAAATAAAATTGGTCAGGCGGTGGTGCCGATCAAGAACAGGCCTTTGAGCCGTTCCCAATAAAATTGGTCAGGTGGTGGTGCCGATCAAGAACAGGCCTTCGAGCCGTTCCCAATAAATTGGTCAGGCGGTGGTGCCGATCAGGAACAGTCCTCCGAGACGTTCCCAATAAAATTGGTCAGGCGGTGGTGCCGATCAAGAACAGGCCTTCGAGCCGTTCCCAACCATCGGTTCTTGGACTTTTAAATGATGTACTCTTCCATTAAATGTTCCATTATAATGAAAGACTGGGGGGCAATGTTGGGGCGTGATTTACCATGCCTAAATAGGGTAATAATTTATTAAGCCCACTTGGTATGTTGGTCATTGGGCCAATGATGAGATAATGGAACATGACCCACATGGGGGTCTCTCTTGATAGTCGGTATAGTTAAAATATCAGGCAATCCCTGTTCCCAAATGTAGGTGTCAGAGTTTATTCGGCGCCTACCTTATTTCAAGGATATTCAGTCAAATCCCATTACGACATCTGACCTAATGAGGAGTCTTACTTACTATTCGGGGGTAGGCGTGACGTCGGCCGAGTGTTCACTATAAATACAAGGCTACAACCTCATTTCACAGGTAATCAATATTTTACAGCACAAAAGCTTACAACCTCCATTGTTAAAACATTATTCAGCCTGTACTTATTTTTACACCGGAGCTATCCCCCGACGGATAAAACCGTCAGGCTCTTTGAGTGTAGTCTCGTTATTATGCAGGATTGACGCGCTTTTAGTGATTGAGGCGCGTGGACGAATCTTGGCGTTAACACCTCTTAATATTAATAAGATTTAATACCCACATATAAATTAAACCCATTTAATGTTAAAGCCCAATTTTACCAAATTTAATTTATCCATCGCGTATTAATATTTATTAGCCCACATAAATAAATGATTAGTTGACCCAAATAAAATACAAGGTCCAATTAAAATATTTAAAAAATAAATTTAAATGTTTATTTATTTATTTATTTCCGGGTATTACATCCATTTTTTTCTCCAGACCGTTTCCCGTTTCTTACTATGAATGTCATCACCATTCCCCAACTTGTGTGACGCTCAAAATGGCAATGCATCAACCACACTCCTGAAAAAAATAAAGGTTAAAGATTTCATGTCTACAAAATAATAATGATAATGACAATAACAATAACTATTATTATTATAAATAATCGAATAAGACTAAATCACAAATTGAAATCAATTTTCATCCAAGTTTTATTTTCAATCAGAACACTCATCTTTGAGCGCTAAATCAATGCACTTTCTGCGTGTTAGGGTGCAAACTGTTTTGATGCAGAGGGTGCAAATTTTTAAAGCGCTCAAAAGTAAGTGTTCAGCTAATTGAACATAAAGTTTGAAGTGAAAATCGAATTTGACCCTAAATTATAGGGTGCAATTTGTAATTTAGTGATCAAATAAATAGGACTAATAAAATTTACCTGGATTGTCTGCTTGGAATCTGATAGCTGTCCAGCCATTCCTAGGGACTATAATAGTGTTCATCAAAGGAGGATCGACAAGATTATAACTCAATTAATCATTTTTTTTGTCAAAATTTCCAATTTCCCATCCGACAACGTAAAAACTATATCCATGCAAATGCATGGGATGTTCTATCCCTGAAAGCAAGTTTATTCCTTGGAAAACAAGTTCGTGGAATTAAATTCAAGCACTCTAACTTCTGTCCCTGGCATCGGCCTTCGGAGTTCAAAAGGAAGAAAATCCGTCGTATAGTTAAACGGCAAAGGCGGGACACTCGAAAAATTGTCCCCGAATACACCATTGATGCCTCTATAATATGCCTTGAGTATGTCAACCCTAGGGGGCACAAATGAAATATTGTTCACACTTGCTACAAATCGCGAATTATTTGGTCCCAGACATATACCATTGTCACATGGAAACGTATTGATAGACAATGTAAAATATAATTGTGTGCTCATTTTTAGTGGCACAATTATTGGATGATCATTTGTAGTTAAACTTCTGAGCCTAACAGTGAAATTTAATGTTGCATTCATATCCGTGATGTTTGGAAGATTAGGTAAAGATGGTGGTGAAGATGGAGTGTAGTTTCCTTGATATTCGAGTATGGTTGGGGTTGTGACGCACCCAAATCTGGGATCTCTTTACCCACAGACTCGGTGCTCACGGTACTACACATCTATCGTCTATTCTACCCATTCATAATCAACATACGGACAGAAATATAATTATCAAATATTACACAACATCTTACTCTACGAATCTCAGGTTCTAAGACCTTGACATAAGTACATAACATCTTAAGATAATTAATACAATCCAGAATGATCACACATTCCTAGCATAAACTATTACAAAAACGGATATGATATAATATCATTTACTCGGTAATTTTTCCCTTGCCTTTGTCCTTGCGGGAACTCTCTGTCTGTTTTGCCTTAGCTGAAAGCATGTAATTTAAAGCAAGAATTAACATTCAATTTCTCAGCAAGTATAACATGTAAATATAACAATATCAGGAATCATGCTTCCAGTTCTACAACTGAACAATAGTTGAGAACACATTTCGAATAAATAGGAACAATGATAAGGTATTCCTGTACATTATTAACATTTCTGAACAACATACTGAGTGGTCAAATGACATTGAATTTTCTTCTTTCATCAAAGGGTTTAATAGTTTTATAACTACAAACCGAACATTTTTCCTCTGGGCACTTTAGGGAATCAGCCTATCATACCTATGTTGTACAACATCTATGTAAACGTCTAAGAATTTGTTTATCACCCATATAGGGTCAACTAGTATTACCTGTGATATCCCGAATAATTATGAGTTTAGTAAACAATGATATTAAAATATTACGATAATATTGGCTCACGGTAATCCGTAGAAGAAGGATGTTGATGGGTTAGAGGAAAAGGATAACGTTTGAAATATAATAGTGTGATTAATGATTAAGACATAAACCAATAAGCATTAATTGAGAAAATGGGAGAAATAGGTATCGTAATACCTATGTTATCACGATACGTTGAAATTAGTCAACGATAAAGATTTCGAAAGAAAATAGACATAGACCGAATAAGGATGCTTCGGTAAGTGTGATTCCGAGGACGGAATCTTTATAAGATGGAAAGAATGTGATAACCCGGATTTTCAAAAAATATTAAAATAATAATTTAATAAAATAAATTTTCAAACTATATCAAAGAGTTGTGATTAAATGTCATCATATGAGATATGTGAAATTATTGATATTATAAAATTATTTGTAAATGAAAACAAAATGAGAAAATTGATTAACTTATATTAGTTAATCATTTTACGTTAAAAAAGGTTAAGATATTAAGTTTGTAAAATAACTTAATTGTCAATGTAATAGTTAATGTAATAATTAAATAAGAAATTATTACATGATATGAGAAAGTGAATTATATAATGATAATATATATAAATGTGACAATTCAAAATTTTCAAAAATTATTAATAAATAAAATATATTAAATTATATATTTTGTTTAATTTATTTGTTGGGATATGCTGAGTTTGACTATATAAATGTATATGTGCTGTGAATTATGTGAAATTTTATGTGTGAATATTTAAATGTTTAAATAAATGTAGAGAATATGCATTTATTTGAAAAGTTATATTAATAGTTAATAAAACTATTAAATATATTTGTTTTAATTAGCTACGTTATTGAACGGGTAACATTAATTCACTAATTGAAAGTTAGTGAGTTAAATTTTTGTTTTAATTAATTAAATAATAAAATTTATTTAATTAATAATGATAGTTATATTTATGTTATAATAAAGGAATAATGGAATAATATTTAATATTATTTCAAATGAATGTATATTAATAATATGAGGTGCAATATTTATATTATATGTATATTGGCATCAAGTTTGTGAATAACATTTATGATGTGAATAAAGGATAAAATATATTACATTATATATTTTATAAATTGTTGAAAATAAATTTATGGGACGAAGGAGATATTTAATTTTAATTAGTTGGAAATATTAAATTTACATATCTAAATTGTTTAAAGACAATTTAGGAAAGGAATAAGATGATTATATTTAATTATACAAATTAGTTGTATACATTAAATATTTCAATTAAAATAATTAATTAAATATTAATTATTTTAATATAATATTTTTACTACATTAAATGAATTATTTTATGTAATGTATCAATTTCATTTTATTGAAATGATTAAGTAATTATAATATATTAATTAATGTATGTAATGTAAATATATAATACATACACGTAGCAGGTATGCTAAGTAAAGTAGCTAAGCTTGAGGTGTTTAATTGTTAAGCAATATGAGGACACTAAGCCATTATGGAAGCAGGAGCTGTAAGTTTTTAAAACTATTGTCTGATGAATATGAAGGAGCTTGTTAAGCTTTTCCCTCCCCTGCTCCTTTTCTATTCACAGTGCACCCTCTCATCCGTCCCAAAGAAAGAAAGAAAGAAAAATATACTCTATTATATCCTCTGTTTCAAAACCCATTTCCAAGCTTAATATTTTTCTTCGCTCAAGCTAGTAACACTAAGTCACTCCAATTATGCCAAGAGTATTAAACGAAATGGGAATTAACAAGTAAATTGGGGAAAATTAGAAAGCAAATTGTAGCAAGAAGGATTACACTTGTTCACCACGAAGCTAGAATTTGCATTTGTTAAACTAAAATTGCAAGGTATGATCACTTCCCTAGTAATTCAAGAAAATTAGTTAGTTTATGCGAATTAGTTGTGAAATCAATTAGAAATTGTTGGATTAGAAAGAAGGAGCTTAGTTGTTGTTGTGCAGAGTAATCATGAACAAAGGCTTATGAAATTTGTCCTAAAATCTAATGCCTATGTTATGTTTGAAAAAAGATTTCTCAGAAGCTTTTGAGTATAATTAAGGAATTTGGTTGAGTTTATGGTTTATAAACTCTTTATACTTATTTTATGTAATAACTTAAGTGGATTGAACAAGTAAAATTCAAATTTGAACCTATTTTCGGAAATTAAGAACATGTTAGTTTTTGGTGTAAAACAGTTGCAACAGGGCAGTTTCGGGGCTCTGTTAAGCCAGTCTAGAATGTCCAAATTGGATGGTTTATAATTTTTAAATCTAGTCAGCCATACCAAGTACAACGTATTAAAAATTGGTAATAATCGGACTTATGGTTTGAAAGACGTAAATTTGCAAAGTGGGCAGTTTAACCATGGGGCTGCAGCTGAACAACATCAACCATGTGCGCACTACGCTGCGTTGCTGCAACTGTTTCTACCGGGTAGTTTTGGTGCGCAGTTTAATTCGCTTAATTTGCTTATATGTTGTAACTTGTATTTTATTTAAATGAGTGGGTATACCACCTATATCATACCAAAAATACGTCACGAATGAATTAGTAGATTGGGAGATAAAAATACACAAAATAAGGGGAAAGGGAATGGGGGTTGTTGCCTAGCAATAGCAGTAGATGGCAGCAGAGCAGCGACAGTAGCAGCAACCACAATTAGGCTATGCCTAGTTGTGGCCTGTTTTGATAACGCAATGCAATACTCATAGTTTAGTTATAAAATAAATTGTTGTAAAAGCATAACAAGATATAAGAACTAAAGAATATATAAATTTGTTTTAATACGGAAAAGAAACTAAGAATGTGTAATAAGACTTCAAGTATACGGACTAGAAAGCAATCATTATGTATATCAAGACCAATGTACAAACTAAAGGGATAATGATTCTATATCTTAAAATTTGTTTTGAAACATTTTGTTTGGAGTCTAAAATTATTTAATCAAATAAACGTTTCAAGCAAAATTTAAATAAAGGATTAACTATAAATACGCAAATGAAATTGAATACACTGTATGATTTCAAAGTTTCGTATAAGGATAAGAAATGTTCGTAAAATGGCGTAAATGGCTTGTAAACTGAAAAGATAACGTTTTGATATGTTAAAAGCTATGTCAAAGCCTTTTTGACGTAAAATGGTGACGACACGCAAAATATTTTAAATGAATACGTAAAGGCTTTAAGACAAAAATGAAAGATATTAGTTAAATGAAAACCATCAAGTGTGGTCTATATGGTTACCTAATATACATACATGAGTACGTGATATATGACATGGATGTATAGTTAACGGGTGTATATATGTGATTGTAACTGTATAGGGCTTATGGAGTGATGTTAAGCTAAATTATAATTGTTAAACTACACGCAAGGCAAGTATCCTAACCTACGCATTTACTTTATGCAAAAGGCCTATGATTACGCAAGTCTCTTGAACTTATATCCTTCTTGTGTAATATTTTTAAATTATACAAGTTATCCATGTTTGAATGGTTGTGCAAGTTTCCTAACTTGTACAATTCAACGCTTGTATTCAAACTTTCTCTATTACTGCAAGTATCCCAACTTTGTGCACTACTTTTTCAATGTGCAAGTATCCCAATCCTATGCATTACTTTTATAATATGCAAGAGGAGCTTTAATTTCGGAAGTATCCTAACTCGTTGCAAATTCTTTAACTTCAATCGATTTATACATTGAATGCAAGTATTCTAATTCATTTCAAGTTTCCTAATTACATTCGATGTAGTTGTTGATAAGCTTTGCTAAAAGAAATATCTTCCAGTTCTACTGGACTGTTAAGAAACAAGTCTATGCTATTGTTTCGGCTAGACTAGAGTAAAATAATTCTTCATTATCCATTGTAAGCCTTGAAATATTATTGAGATTAGTTAGAGCGTTCCAACCGAATTGTTTTGGTATGGAATTCAAGTATGAGACGAACATCCCTTATTTGGGACAACTTTTAATTGTGCTGAAAGGCAGTGAGGATAACTCAAGTAGTGTTGATCAACGCAGGGCATAAAGGGCTGATCATGTTAAGTTTGTATATAACGCGAGCATGCAATCAAATTACATAAATAGAGCGGAAGCGCGATAAAACGGATTTTTAAAATTTTATACAAACCATCACCATGATCGATCAATGTGCTCAATTAACGATATAAACGAAAGAGAAAGAGAATAAGAATTATACCCTCGTAGAACAAAGCTTTCTTGGGTACAAGTTCAACTCCTAGTCCTTCGTGTTCTCCTCGAATGCTACGGTGTGATTCCTTCCTTTGATCAACGTTAGCCACCCAAGTGTTTGGCCTCTAGAGGTGATCCACCAAGGAAGAACAAGTATTCAAGAAGTTGGGTATTTGGCAAAACCCTAGTTTCTATCTCTATAGAAATTGTAAATACTCTCCACAATCTAATGCAAGAGTGTGTAACCCTAATCTATGATAAGACCCCTCTTATTTATAGATGTAGGAATAACCCTTTCCTAAACTATTTAGGATTAGGGTTTGTATTATAATTAAACTCCTTTAATTAATATTGCTCCTAATCCAATTAGGAATCCATGGGAGAGTACTTCTATTAATTAATTCTCAATCCCTATTAGGAATTAAATAATAGTAAAAATAATAATAATAATAAGACTCCTCTTATTAATTTATATTTAATATTTCCAAAATATTAAATAATAAATATTAAGCTATTTAATTTATTCTATCTCCATAGAGTAAATTAAATACACTTAACTTATTATTACAATTATGCCATTTACTTCTTAAATAAATATTTTCTTTTTGCGGTGTGACCCTTTAGGTTCTCCATATTAAACCGGTTGTGAATAAATCAATTAGAACAATTCTAATCTTATTTAAATAAATAAAATAAACTATTTAATTCATTTAAATAAATAATATTTATTCTACAATAAGGGTAAGCCCCCTTAGCGATCAACGACTTTCTAGATAATATAGATTTCAACATTAATCACAAAAGAACCTTTGAGTAAATAGTTACCGTACAATTCAATCCTTCTACCATACAATGTCCTAATTAAATATAAGAAATGGATTTACTGTCAAGTCTTATTTTATTTAATTTTATGTATTTCGATTCCCAAATGCACAACTCTAATTAATGCAAATTAGAAACTCCTTTCTAATTTCATTCTGCCTTGGCCAAGGACTACTGAGTTATCATTTATCGAATCACATAGGACATTCACATCTTTTACTAGACGAGGTAGATTCTTTGTTCATCATTCACCTATCTCCATGTACAACTAATTATACCCAATCATACCCTTTGATATACCCACAAGGTCTTAAGGGACATGTCAAAGTATAACTCATCATACACAAGATACCATGATGATATCAAGTCCAAGGATCACTTACTACTATCACTAGAGGAATTCCTATTGACAGGCGAGTAAAACTCCATTAGGTATTCCTTAGCGAGCCACGTTCAGTGAACTTATTCTCCAATAAGCACCTACATACTTGCTTTAGTGTCTCCACACAAATGATTATGAGATCAATCATCCTCTTCCTAAGAGCAAGCAACGTATGTACTAATCTATCCATATTCACTAATCCCCAATTTAGTAATCCAACGATTAGGAACAATTTTAGTTTGTGAGCTATCTTGAATTTAGATCTCATTAGCATGATCACCATCATGATTCTAAAAGCATTGCTCAAAACTATGGGTTTATCACATTTAATATAGCAGCACCATGTAGATAATATAAAATGCCTTTTGAGAAAATCAATTCCTTTATTAATAAATGAATAAGATTACAAAGTATATGCTACATCATATCAAATATGATTGGCTTGTGTGCATACTACTTTCAATCTCCCACTTGCACTAAAGCCAATCGCCATGGTATCTAATACCCATCTTCTCTAAGTGACGATCAAACTACTATTGAGTTAAAGCTTTAGTAAATGGATCTGCAATGTTGTCTTGAGAGTCCACACGCTCCAGGGTGACATCTGCTCTTTCAATGATCTCTCTAATCAAATGAAACTGCCGCAACACATGTTTGGATTTCTGATGAGACCTGGGTTCCTTAGCCTGCGCAACAGCTCCGTTGTTGTCACAGAATAAAGGTACGGCTCCTCTAATGCTAGGTGTCGACGCCGGTTTTTCGCTTCAATGCGATTGTTGCCCTTTTCCGATTTTAGCCTTTTTATTAGATGATTTTGGGGGAAAAGGGTCGGCTTGATGTCGATGGGGTTTTGAAAGATCGTTTTTTATGATGAGCCAATTAACCAGAGTCGCCAGTTGGTATATTTGAAATGGATGTACCAACTCATCCGAGTTTCGTTTTCGTAATCGCTGGCTCATATGTGACTCCGAATTAATTGGTCTGCGAACCGAGATTCATAGAGTTCGGGGGCTTGCTTAAGCGAGGGGAAGGTGTTAGGCACCCCCCGACTTCCGTGAAACACGGTTACCGCAATCTTGATGCTTTTCCTATCCTTTAATTCTTGAAAATGTGTGTATGTGCGCGCGCGCGTGTGTGTGTGTGCCTATGTGAATGTTGTGGTGAGTTTGTATGAAAGAATCATTTGGATTTTTAGGGAGTAGTCGTGCTTTAATTTGAGAACGCTTCGGGATGTCTTTTCGGCATACACGAGAAAGCTTGATTCTTTATGAGAGAGGTTTGATTTTAATTGTCAAAAGCCATGGGATTTTTCTTTAGGTGTCGTTTTGGCAAAACAAGAGTTTTCTAAACCTTCATCAAAATAGGAATCGAGATCTATACGTTACTTTCGTAAATAGCATGATGGGAAACCTCTAGGATCTCTTTAACCCTATGCACAAAGGTTTAATAAAACATTACTTATTTCCATAAAATCAATTTTGTGATGTTTGAAAAACGATTTTTCTTTTGCCTTCTCGTTAAATAGGAATCGACATCCATTAGCATTCCCAATTTTAGCCTCGTGATTCTAATAACCTAGTTTGATTTGATTTTATAAAAATCTTATCATTTAGCTTTGAAATCAATTTCTTCTCATAAATCAAATCAAGCATAAACACGCGTCGAGGCTATTCATGGGCATGTAAGCCATCAAAATAACCCCGAACGCCCACAATCGCATATTTTCACTATGACGGGGCCTTAAACGCGATTCTCGCCTTGGCGTCGTTTTAAGGCCCGACGATTACATATTTACAATGAATAGTACATCGAATTTATTACATACATCAAAAGATGTCCATCATCGGATTTGGACCACGGGGTCGCACTCCTAGGCTCACATCCAAAATCGCTACACACCCACAAGATCCTAGAAATAGCAATCTAAACAATCTATGCACAATACATCATTACAACGAGCTAAAATTTCACCAAATGGATATCATCGGGCCATTAGGAGGAATTTCGTTCCATTTGGGAACCCTCACTAATAGCCCTCAATCCATGGATTCACAACAATATACAAGAACAACTACATTTAATATAATTTGGATGACAAAAAGCTTAACAAAAATGGTAAAACAAAATGCTAAAACAAAGGATTTTTCACCTTGCAAATAATCGCCACAATATGTATGAATTTGTGTATTGAATAGAGTAGAAAATATGAGATGTAATCTCACAAAATGGGTACAATTGCTCACTATTTCTCCCTCTTTTCTCTCTTAATTTCTCTTATTTTCTGCTGTTTTTCTCCTCTCTTTTCCGCTGTTGCCGCCTCCTTTTTTGTTGCTGAACCCCCTTGATGAAATGAAGAAACTGAGCTGAAATAAGCTGGTTTAGGGCAGCCGCAGATTGATCTGCGGCCTGGCCGCAGATTGATCTGCGGCTGGCTGGCCCACCCCCCATCGCACTCAGCTGGTTTCCTGGTTTCGAGTCCCGTGCGCACCACCATTATTTTAATCGTTTGGCCGCAGATCAATCCGCGGCTGGGTGGGCTGATTTTCTCGATTTTCGTGCCGCACCTCGATTCGCGTGTCGTGACATCGGTTTTCGCCGATAGGTTTGTATTTTGCAGTCCGGGAATCACTGGGAGACGTGCCACATCATTCGGACATGCTCATTTCGGACGGCCCTGCTGTCACGTCGGTTTTGATTTGCAAATCGTTGCGGTGACGTCGAGTGTTCGCACTTGTGCATCCCTCGCTCTCACAGGCCGGTTCATTTGACGATTTTGCCCTCCTGTCACGGTTAGTATACGAAGCGCAAAATTTGGGTGTCTACAGCTGCCCCTCTTTATCATGTTTATGAAATGTTAAATGAAATGAACATGATAAAGAAGTAGACACACGATGCATGAATGACAGTACATAAGAATGACAGTGCATACATGATGCAACACATTCAACTTATGATGCAACGTAAGATGTAAGGCATGCAACACATTCGTAAAGGTGTCAATGCATCAATCCCTAACCTGTCGCTCGTCTCGTAATCGCCGGGTCTCGTATCCGGTCGATTGTCCTGTGAATGCTGGGTCTCATATCCGGTCACCCCTCTCGTAATCACCTTATTCCATCCCATTGTCATCAAAGGAAGTTATTCTCCTGACTAGCTTTGAAGGGCATCCTTGGAGTTCGTCCTCGTACATCGCTCTTGGCAGCCATAGCCTTTGACTCTGATAGGCTAGGACCTTGACACCTAACCTGCATGGATCACGTACAGAATTATCATTCTATTTAATGCATGTGACACAACATTTAAAATGTAAATTTGATGAAAAATGACCCCTGTACAGTCTTTTGATACGGTTCCACAGGTGTCACCGTTTGTCGGGGTTTGCTTGGATCTCAGCCCTTCCTAGGGGTCGTTGATTGTTTGGATACCAGCCCTTCCCAGGGATTCGTTGATCGCCGGTTATCGTCGCCGGTCGATCGTCTCGTCGGGGCCGGGTATCGTCGCCGGTCACCCATTTCGTAACCGTCGGGTATCGTCGCCGGTCGATTGTCTTGTCGGGGCCGGTTTTCGTCGCCGGACACCCATCTCGTAACCCCTGGTTATCGTCGCCGGTTGGTTATCTTGTCGGAGCCGGTTTTCGTCGCCGGACATCTATCTCGTAATCGCCGGTTTTCGTCGCCGGACGATTGTCTTGTCGGGGCCGGGTATCGTCGCCGGTCACCCATCTCGTAATCGCCAGTTTTCGTCGCCGGACGATTATCTTGTCGGGGCCGGGTATCGTCGCCGGTCACCCATCTCGTAACCCCCGGTTATCGTCGCCGGTTGGTTGTCTGGTCGGAGCCGGTTTTCGTCGCCGGACATCCATCTCGTAATCGCCGGTTTTCGTCGCCGGACGATTGTCTTGTCGGGGCCGGGTATCGTCGCCGGTCACCCATCTCGTAACTCCCGATTATCGTTGCCGGTCGGTTATTTTGTCGGAGCCGGTTTTCGTCGCCGGACATCCATCTCGTAATCGCCGGTTATCGTCGCCGGTCGATTGTCTTGTCGGGGCCGGGTATCATCGCCGGTCACCCATCTCGTAACCCCAGTTATCGTCGCCGGTTGGTTATCTTGTCGAAGCCGGTTTTCGTCGCCGGACATCCATCTCGTAATCGCCAGTTATCGTCGCCGGTCGATTGTCTTGTCGGGGCCGGGTATCGTCGCCGGTCACCCATCTCGTAACCCCCGGTTATCGTCGCCGGTTGGTTATCTTGGATCTCAGCCCTTCCCAGGGTTTGTTGTTTTTTGTCTTTTTTGTGGATATCAGCCCTTCCCAGGGGTGCTCACCATCTTTGTCGTGGTTCGCGTGGATCTCAGCCCTTTCCAGGGTTTGTTGTTTTTTGTCTTTTTCCTTTTTGTGGATATCAGCCCTTCCCAGGGGTGCTCACCATCTTTGTTGTGGTTCGCGTGGATCTCAGCCCTTCCTAGGGTTTGTTGTTTTTTGTCTTTTTTCTTTTCGTGGATATCAGCCCTTCCCAGGGGTGCTCACCATCTTGTTGTGGTTCGCGTGGATCTCAGCCCTTCCCAGGGTTTGTTGTTTTTTGTCTTTTTTGTCTTTTTTTTTTTTTTGTGGATATCAGTCCTTCCCAGGGGTGCTCACCATCTTGTTGTGGTTCGCGTGGATCTCAGCCCTTCCCAGGGTTTGTTGTTTTTTGTCTTTTTTTTTGTGGATATCAGCCCTTCCCAGGGTTGCTCACCATCTTTCTTGAAGTGGGATGTGTGATCGGCTTCTGTCCCGGATCTCCCACCAACATCGTCCACGTACTATGCCGCAAAAGCCATCGCGGTCTGATCATTTGTGAGGTTGAAAGCGACGTGCTTGTACTTTCCTGAAGATTTTCATTTTGATCGTACCTGCATGCATGAAAAGGATGTTATGCATGATCTGGCAGATATGTTATGGACAGATGCATGTGCACAACATATGTTTTAGATAGAAATGACCCCTGTTCAGTCAAATGATACGATTCGACCGTCGTCATTGTTTGCCAACATTTGATTGGATCACACCTCGTCGTGAAATGTTGTTTCTAGACTTCAACATTGGTGTGGTATTCTGCCTGTTCTTGGTCGTCTTCATTTCATCGAGTTGAGGCAGTCTGTTTCGCTCTTTGTGATGATCGACAGCTATGTTGGGCTCCTCGGCCTTTTGATCATTTCTGCTGGCCGATATGTTGTTGTCCCGCATTATATCATCCTTTTATATGCTCATACACGTGGATCATTTGGATGTCGAGGCAGTGATAGTCGGGATTGGGGAAAGGCCCAATGACGAGGAGTTCTGTGCAGCCTCAGCTTCCTTCCATTTCACGATTCTTAACTGCCCCTGCCTTGGTGCGTGTCGCTACCAAGAATTTCTATCGAAAACTCGCGATGTTGACCGTGCTGAGTTATCCACAGCTCTGCAAGATCCTGCATATCAGATGACTAACAAACGCCAAAACTTGAAGGCTAGGGCCGCTAGTGTTAGTTTAACACAAAGATATTATAATCTCGACAAAAATGCAGTTAAAGCACATGAAATTGAATATCTTTTGATCGCATAATCTAGCAAGTGGTGAACCGTGAATGTACTAGATTGGAAGGTTTTTGTTTTTTTTTTTTTTTTTTTTCATATCCCTCGTGAGTTGATGATTTTCTATTTGACGAGTTATGAAATCGTAAGAACACCTTCAAGCGTTCATGGTCATTGTATGTGAGTAAGGTCGAATTCAAAAGAACTACCTTCCCTCGTCAAAGGCATTCTGTCTTCATTCTCGACAACGTTCTTAGCAGGATTGACGTCATATGACAAATGCACTGTGCGAGGCAGCACTTAGTAGGGGTTTCTCTTCTATGACTTCTTGTTTAAGGCCGAGAGTTTTTTTTTTTTTCGTATTATCTTTTCTTTCTATTAGCCCACTTCACTTGTCTCGTTTTCTTAGGCTATTCAAAGTTACCCATTTAACGAGTTTTGGACCAATGACTCCCGAACCAGACGATTTTGGGGCATTAGGTGTGCAGACACCCCTTCGGATTTATTTACTCGAGTAACAAAGGCCACGGTTCGAGACAAGCTGGTGGTCTGCCCCATTCATTCTTTGCTTGACCTTTCGCAAGATTCGTTTTCTTAGGCTTGAGTTACCCATGTAGCGAGTGTTAGGCCGGTGACTCCCAAACCAGACGGCTTTAGGGCACCAGATGCAGAGACACCCCTTAGGCTTAATTACTCGAGTAGCCCATGCCACGATTCGAATCTGCTCAGGCCTCCTCTACTGTAATGCTCGTTTTCTTAGGCTCTGAGTTACCCATGTAACGAGTGTTGGGCCAGCGACTCCCAAGCCAGATGGCTTTAGGGCACCAGGTGTAGAGACACCCCTCGGGCTTAATTACTCGAATAACCCAGGCCACGATTCGAGACATCAGCTTGATGATCATTTATCGCCTGACTTCTTGATTTTAGCTTGATAATTACTGACTGTCTGACTGCGTGTTAATTGCCATCAGCATTGTCATAGTTTTATACCCCACAACTGAAAGCTTGTGCCAACGCAAAGTGAATGCTGTCACATGAGGTCGATTATGTCGCAAACGTTGCTTTGAATTAAGGCTTTGTACCCGATCAAAAGGTTGAATAGCCTTTTTCGTCTAATCATACTCACGATCGTGCTCCACGGTTGCTTGTCAGAATTAATCCGATTCTCATCAAGCCAAATAAAATCCCCTTTCACGCGGATCATCGTATCCCAGGAAAACTATGCTTGACAAATGCCAGATGATCGTACCGTTGAAGATTGAATTGACATGAGGTAGCATTTGATGATGATGGTGCATGTTGATGGGATTGTTGCATGGGTGCCAATTTGCACGTCACCATTTTCAGGGTAGTTGATAAATGCCCCAGTGTTAAGTTGTTTTTCTGTGATCTCCCTCGTACTGGTTGCATCGGTATCTCGCTGGACTGACAAAAGATCCGGTCCTTTGACCCTCTCGGCGTATGCCCGGGAGATGCGTAAGGGGCTGCCCCTGCAAATGTGCGAACTGAGGTTCGATAGGCAAACATGGTAAGCGACAATAAATCCGGCCATCCCTGATGATTGGCGGACATTCTTCGCATGATCGTCTTTGTGTTTCATTTGCATCCCCCACTTCCCCATTCATTTTGGGCCGGTAAATGACCGAATCAAAATGTTTGATCTTGAATTTGTCGTATATCTCCTCCTTGAGGGCATCGTTCAGATTTCTATAGTCGATGTGGCCCCTTACTTCTCCTCCAGGTTGTGGTACTGGGATTCTGTCGGAAAGCCATTCAGGGTAAATAGACATCGTGATGAATCCTGCTTTAAACCGCTTGACAATCTCGTCCTTTATTTTCAACCTCCGTTCAGGCCTCAACGTTCTCAACTTTTGCTTAATTGGTCGGAACCCTCCTTGATGGGCAGTCGATGTCCTATAACGTCTATGGACAATCCAATCACGTCGCCATGGGACCAAGCGAACATATCTCCATACAGGCTCAATAACTCGGCTATATATATATATATATATATATATATATATATATATATATATATATATATATATATATATATATATATATATATATTTTTAATATCGGATCTGCCCCTACTCCGGGTTCTTTGTGATCGTTAGAGGTTCTGATGTTTGATGGCGATGGTCTGGCCTAAGTTGGGTTTGGGTTTATCTTCGACCCATCCTTTGATCTCGTCAGGCGTATTGTCGATATCTGTCTCGTCCTGCTCGATCCCCATCAGATCAAAATCTAGCTCTATACCCAAAATCGTGATCTTCCTTCAAATTTGGCCTATTGCTTGTCAGGATAGAATGCCTCAAATCGGGGTCCCTGACATAAAACAAAATGCTTGTCATATATATAAAACAATTCAGCACATGATCTTCTTTTTGGATAACATGACAAAATGACATGAGCGTGCAGGGATTTAAAATAAACTCAAAATTTTAAACCCATTGATCCTCTACTGGCCGGGATTCACTGCCATACTTCTGGATTTATCCTTTCCTGGATATCACCTGCTGCACGGTCTAACTGGCCACGGTGAGGTCAAGCAATGGAGCTCATTAGGAGGTGCATGGATCGCATTGGCATGGACCTGGCATTGATGGCATTTCCTGACATGCGTATCGCAGTCAGTTCTCATGGTCAGCCAGTAGTGACCCGTTACATGATTTTCTTTGCCGAAAATGCTCTGCTCATATGGGCTTCGCACACATCGCCATGTACTTCGTTCAGTTGCATGTGGCCTCTTTGGCGTCCAGATATCTCAGCTGTCCCGTAGCTAGGTCCCAATTATGCCCTTTGGTGCTGTATATTCCCATGGCCTGCCGGATGACCAATTCGAGTCTCTAACTACTACCATTTTTTTTCATTCCCAGGGCTAATCTCAGTCCTAGGATGAATCCCTCGTATTCGGCCGTATTGTTGGAGTGGCAGAACTGTAATTTCATGGCTATCAGCCTCTGCCATTTGGATGGACGGAGTATGGACTTTACGCTCTCTTAGTTGGGTCATAGGGACAATTTCGGGTTCTTTGTGATCGTTATGCCACGTTTTCACGGTTCTCCTAATCTTATCCTGCAAAACAAGGTCAGTGTTTGATGACAGGATAGTATTTAGAAGTTTTAGAAAACCTTGGTACGTGGTATGGATTGCCTTCCTGCAAAAAACCATGTCAGTATTCTCTTTATATGTGCAGGTGATGTAATCACATGATACAAGACATATTTATTGCGATGATGCCGGTATGACAGTTATATGCCATTTACATGACATTTATTTATTTGACTGAACGATAAAAGGGCATGAAGAAGCTTCCCTTTCGTTAGGTTTATCAGAGGCTGACCTATTCTAGGGTTACTCTCGCGGGCTTTTCGGCATGAAGGTCCCCAAATCTTCGCAATCTACTCGTCTGAATCCTTTCGATTGGAGCGGATTTAGGTGGTGCGTTTCCTGAGCCATTTCCAGGGAGCAGCCCCTTCGAGTCCAGTAATAAGCAACCGACAGGTTCGCCTCAGGAGGAGGTACTCTCTCAACATACATTCACATTCATCGTCCTCACCGTATGCAAATGATTTTACTTTAAATTAAAGCAATCCCATTCAATCATTCACTTATTGGACAAAACACACATTCACACAACAAAAGTAAAAATGATCAAAATATCGCATGCACACACATTCATGAATTTTTTAAAGGATAGGATAGCATCAAGATTTGAACGCGGCTTAAGCCCTCTAATCTCCCCAGCAGAGTCGCCAGCTGTCGACGCCGGTTTTTCGCTTCAATGCGATTGTTGCCCTTTTCCGATTTTAGCCTTTTTATTAGATGATTTTGGGGGAAAAGGGTCGGCTTGATGTCGACGAGGTTTTGAAAGATCGTTTTTTATGATGAGCCAATTAACCAGAGTCGTTAGTTGGTATATTTGAAATGGATGTACCAACTCATCCGAGTTTCGTTTTCGTAATCGCTGGCTCATATGTGACTCCGAATTAATTGGTCTGCGAACCGAGATTCATAGAGTTCGGGGGCTTGCTTAAGCGAGGGGAAGGTGTTAGGCACCCCCCGACTTCCGTGAAACACGGTTACCGCAATCTTGATGCTTTTCCTATCCTTTAATTCTTGAAAATGTGTGTATGTGCGCGCGCGTGTGTGTGTGTGTGCCTATGTGAATGTTGTGGTGAGTTTGTATGAAAGAATCATTTGGATTTTTAGGGAGTAGTCGTGCTTTAATTTGAGAACGCTTCGGGATGTCTTTTCGGCATACACGAGAAAGCTTGATTCTTTATGAGAGAGGTTTGATTTTAATTGTCAAAAGCCATGGGATTTTTCTTTAGGTGTCGTTTTGGCAAAACAAGAGTTTTCTAAACCTTCATCAAAATAGGAATCGAGATCTATACGTTGCTTTCGTAAATAGCATGATGGGCAACCTCTAGGATCTCTTTAACCCTATGCACAAAGGTTTAATAAAACATTACTTATTTCCATAAAATCAATTTTGTGATGTTTGAAAAACGATTTTTCTTTTGCCTTCTCGTTAAATAGGAATCGACATCCATTAGCATTCCCAATTTTAGCCTCGTGATTCTAATAACCTAGTTTGATTTGATTTTATAAAAATCTTATCATTTAGCTTTGAAATCAATTTCTTCTCATAAATCAAATCAAGCATAAACACGCGTCGAGGCTATTCATGGGCATGTAAGCCATCAAAATAACCCCGAACGCCCACAATCGCATATTTTCACTATGACGGGGCCTTAAACGCGATTCTCGCCTTGGCGTCGTTTTAAGGCCCGACGATTACATATTTACAATGAATAGTACATCGAATTTATTACATACATCAAAAGATGTCCATCATCGGATTTGGACCACGGGGTCGCACTCCTAGGCTCACATCCAAAATCGCTACACACCCACAAGATCCTAGAAATAGCAATCTAAACAATCTATGCACAATACATCATTACAACGAGCTAAAATTTCACCAAATGGATATCATCGGGCCATTAGGAGGAATTTCGTTCCATTTGGGAACCCTCACTAATAGCCCTCAATCCATGGATTCACAACAATATACAAGAACAACTACATTTAATATAATTTGGATGACAAAAAGCTTAACAAAAATGGTAAAACAAAATGCTAAAACAAAGGATTTTTCACCTTGCAAATAATCGCCACAATATGTATGAATTTGTGTATTGAATAGAGTAGAAAATATGAGATGTAATCTCACAAAATGGGTACAATTGCTCACTATTTCTCCCTCTTTTCTCTCTTAATTTCTCTTATTTTCTGCTGTTTTTCTCCTCTCTTTTTCGCTGTTGCCGCCTCCTTTTTTGTTGCTGAACCCCCTGGATGAAATGAAGAAACTGAGCTGAAATAAGCTGGTTTAGGGCAGCCGCAGATTGATCTGCGGCCTGGCCGCAGATTGATCTGCGGCTGGCTGGCCCACCCCCCATCGCACTTAGCTGGTTTCCTGGTTTCGAGTCCCGTGCGCACCACCATTATTTTAATCGTTTGGCCGCAGATCAATCCGCGGCTGGGTGGGCTGATTTTCTCGATTTCCGTGCCGCACCTCGATTCGCGTGTCGTAACATCGGTTTTCGCCGATAGGTTTGTATTTTGCAGTCCGGGAATCACTGGGAGACGTGCCACATCATTCGGGCATGCTCATTTCGGACGGCCCTACTGTCACATCGATTTTGATTTGCAAATCGTTGCGGTGGCGTCGAGTGTTCGCACTTGTGCATCCCTCGCTCTCACAGGCCGGTTCATTTGACGATTTTGCCCTCCTGTCACGGTTAGTATACGAAGCGCAAAATTTGGGTGTCTACACTAGGAACCACTCCAAGTTCAGTTATGAACTTCTTCATCCAAACAGCTTCCTTTGCAGCTTCACTTGCAGCTATGTACTCTGCCTCTGTCACTGAATCAGCAATTGTTTGCTGCTTGGAACTTTTCCAACTCACTGCGCCACCGTTTAAGGTAAACACGTACCCTGAAACGGATTTACTGTCATCTTGGTCCGTTTGAAAACTTGAGTCTGTATAGCCCTCTAGTTTCAATTCAGACCCACCGTAGACAAGAAATACATCCTTAGTTCTTCTCAAGTACTTTAGGATGTTTTTCACTGCCTTCTAGTGCTCTTCTCCTGGATTCGACTGATATCTGCTTGTTACACTAAGTGCATGAGCGACATCTGGTCTAGTACATATCATACCGTACATGATAGATCCTATTGCGGAAGCATAAGGAATCTTACTCATCCGGTCTCTCTCCTCAGGTGTCTTTGGGGCCTGTTTCTTGGAGAGATGTATTCCATGGCTCATCGGCATGAGACCTCTTTTGGAATCTTCCATGCTAAACTTCTTTAGCATCGAGTTAATGTACTTTCCTTGGGTCAAGCCCAGCATCCTTTTAGATCTATCTCTATAGATCTTTATCCCCAAAATATAGGATGCCTCACCCAAGTCCTTCATGGAGAAGTGTTTAGATAACCAAATTTTGATTGACTGTAGTATAGGAACATCATTCCCTATCAGTAATATGTCATCAACATATAATACAAGGAATGAAACAGCGCTCCCACTAACCTTCTTGTACACACAAGGTTCATCCTCATTTTTGATAAAATCAAACCTTTTGATTATTTCATCAAAACGGATGTTCCATCTTCGAGAAGCTTGCTTCAACCCATAAATGGATCGTTGTAGCTTACAGACTTGGTTTGTTCCAACCGTTGAAACAAAACCCTCTGGCTGTATCATATATACATTCTCCTCAAGCTCTCCATTGAGGAAGGTCGTTTTCACGTCCATTTGCCAGATCTCGTAGTCATAATAAGCTGCAATCGCAAGCAAAATCCGAATGGACTTGAGCATAGTTACTGGTGAGAAAGTTTCATCATAGTCAACTCCTTGTCTTTGTTTGAAACCTTTTGCAACCAGTCGGGCCTTATAGGTCTCTACCTTGCCATCTGCTCCAGTCTTTCTCTTAAAGACCCATTTACACCCAATAGGCTTAATGCCCTCAGGTGGTGAAACCAAAGTCCATACTTGATTTTCATACATGGAGTCCATCTCGGATTTCATGGCTTCTAGCCATTTTTTCTAAGTCTTCACTACTCATAGTCTCTTCGTAAGTCAATGGATCATCATCATCTATGATGCGTACCTCATCATCATCCTCTATGATGAATCCATACCTCTTAGGTATCTCCGGTACTCTTCCAGATTTACGAATAGGTTGTGGTACAGTAGGTTCTTCTACTTGGTCAGGTACTTGACTTTGATCCGGAGTATTTTGTGGTTCTTGACCTTCTTCAAGATATATCTTACTCCCACTGACCCCTTCAAGGATAAACTCCTTTTCCAAGAAGGCAGCGTGTTTCGCAACAAACACCTTTTGATCAGTCGGGTGATAGAAATAATACCCTGATGTTTCTTTAGGGTATCCCACAAATCTACACTTGTCGGATCTAGTCTTCAACTTATCTTGCTCAAACCTTTTGACATAAGCTGGACAACCCCAAGTCTTAACATGCTTAAGATTTGGTTTCCTCCCTGTCCATCTCTCATATGGGGTCTTTGGGACGGATTTGGTAGGTACCTTGTTAAGTAGGTATGCAGCCGATTCTAGGGCATAACCCCAGAAGGATACTGGAAGGTCGGTAAAACTCATCATGGAACGAACCATGTCCAACAATGTTCGATTTCTCCTTTCAGATACACCATTCAACTGTGGTGTCCCTGGTGGAGTCCATTGTGAGATTATACCATTTACTTTGAGACAATTGAGAAACTCATTGGTCAAGTATTCCCCTCCTCGATCCGATCGAAGAATCTTAATACTCTTATCAGTTTGCTTCTCTACTTCACTTCTGAATTCTTTGAACTTTTCAAACGATTCAGATTTGTATTTCATTAAATACACATATCCAAATCTAGAATGATCATCAGTGAAGGTAATAAAATAAGAAAAATTTTCTTCAGCCCAAAATCCGATCGTATCGCATATCAATTCATACATGGAATCATAATATCGATAATTAGCGCATGATTAGGCTCTAATACCACTGTTAAGTTTGTATATAACGCGAGCATGCAATCAAATTACATAAATAGAGCGGAAGCGCGATAAAATGGATTTTTAAAATTTTATACAAACCATCACCATGATCGATCAATGTGCTCAATTAACGATATAAACGAAAGAGAAAGAGAATAAGAATTATACCCTCGTAGAACAAAGCTTCCCCGGGTACAAGTTCAACTCCTAGTCCTTCGTGTTCTCCTTGAATGCTACGATGTGATTCCTTCCTTTGATCAACGTTAGTCACCCAAGTGTTTGGCCTCTAGAGGTGATCCACCAAGGAAGAACAAGTATTCAAGAAGTTGGGTATTTGGCAAAACCCTAGTTTCTATCTCTATAAAAATTGTAAGTACTCTCCACAATCTAATGCAAGAGTGTGTAACCCTAATCTATGATAAGACCCCTCTTATTTATAGATAAGACCCCTCTTATTTCCAGATAATATAGATTTCAACATTAATCACAAAAGAACCTTTGAGTAAATAGTTACCGTACAATTCAATCCTTCTACCATACAATGTCCTAATTAAATATAAGACATGGATTTACTGTCAAGTCTTATTTTATTTAATTATATGTATTTCGATTCCCAAATGCACAACTCTAATTAATGCAAATTAGAAACTCCTTTCTAATTTTATTCTGCCTTGGCCAAGGACTACTGAGTTATCATTTATCGAATCACATAGGACATTCACATCTTTTACTAGACGAGGTAGATTCTTTGTTGATCATTCACCTATCTCCATGTACAACTAATTATACCCAATCATACCCTTTGATATACCCACAAAGTCTTAAGGGATATGTCAAAGTATAACTCATCATACACAAGATACCATGATGATCTCAAGTCCAATGATCACTAACTACTATCACTAGAGGAATTCCTATTGACAGGCGAGTAAAACTCCATTAGGTATTCCTTAGCGAGCCACGTTCAGTGAACTTATTCTCCAATAAGCACCTACATACTTGCTTTAGTGTCTCCACACAAATGATTATGAGATCAATCATCATCTTCCTAAGAGCAAGCAACGTATGTACTAATCTATCCGTATTCACTAATCCCCAATTTAGTAATCCAACGATTAGGAACAATTTTAGTTTGTAAGCTATCTTGAATTTAGATCTCATTAGCATGATCACCATCATGATTCTAAAAGCATTGCTCAAAACTATGGGTTTATCACATTTAATATAACAGCACCATGTAGATAATATAAAATGCCTTTTGAGAAAATCAATTCCTTTATTAATAAATGAATAAGATTACAAAGTATATGCTACATCATATCAAATATGATTGGCTTGTGTGCATACTACTTTCAGATCACCCATCGTGCCCATAAGCTAAGACAATTTACAGTTGAATTACTGTTAAACCTTTTCAAAGTATGAAAAACAAAGTTCTTGGTCTTGTGACCACTCAGCATGATTAGTCAGTATGTCATTTCAAATATAATAAACGAAAAGTTTTGTATTCAGAATTGATTCAATGACTTCACAATTGTTATTTCGTTGTAGAAGTATTCTTCAATGAAAATGTTTAATTTCGATATATTGTTTTAGTATCTGTTATTACTTGCTGAGCAATTAAATGTTCACCCTTGCTTGGAATTAAATGTTTTTAGTGAAACTTTAGAAGGATCTGGCAAAGACAAAGGAAAAGGGAAGGTGGATGAGTAGAAGACTGTTATTTGTAATAATTAGATGCTTTGTAATAATAATACAATATTTATCATGTAATGAATTAAAGGTCTGCGAACTTGGGTTAGACAAGTTTAAACTTGATGTAATGACTTATTTTGGTTTGAATATCAGTAATAGCAGGTTGAATGAATAGTATCGTGTTGCACTAAATACGGGTTTCAAGTACCCGAATTTGGGGGCGTCACAATAAATATGCCAAGTGAATGTCAATTAATCATTTGATTAATAAATAAAAATCTATTTTATATATATATATATATATATATATATTGAATAAATTGTTTAAAGACAATTTATGGAAGGAAATGAGAAAATTGAATTATGAAGCTTAAAGAAGCTATTTAAATAATTAATGGAATAAATAGTAATTATTTACATAATTAAATTATTTGATTTAAGTAAGTAATATATTATTATTAAAATTGTTTAAGAACAATTTAAGAAAGGAGAATAAGGGAATATAATTATTATATATATAATAATTCAAATAATTGGTAAAGTAAATATCGAATATTTAAGTAATGAGAATTATATTAAATATGAAATTGATTTCATATTTAGTAAAATGATTATGTTATAAGTAATTAGTTCATTTTAATGAGAGGATGTGTAAAATATATATAGAGAGAGAGAGAGTCAGGATTATGTCTGGATTCCCGAACCTGATATAAAATACGGACCCCATATTTTTTTTTCAGTTTTTTTTTCAAAACAACTAATAAAAAACTGAAAAAAATAATTATACATTTTTTATTAGTTGTTTTGAAAAAAAAATAAAAAAAATTAAAATTCCGCATTTTAATCAGGTGCGGGAGTCCGGACCTGATTCTAACCCTATATATATGTGTGAAACGGTGAATGTGTTATGTCTAAATATAATAGTTTAATATATGATATTTGTGTATTATAATATATGTTATGTGAAAAAATATGGTAAAACAATGTGAGCTAGGAACTTAGGCTAAGTTTCTTTGCAAGGATTACACTTGAGATAGGATTATTAATCCCAAGTGTCTTGTTTGTTTTCAAATTTAAATTTGAGATTATTAGTCCAGGGATTAAAAAATGACTTAATATGGGAGACTATTTAATACCATGTTCAACTAGGTATTATAATCCCCACCATTTGGGACTAAATTTGTTTGGACAAAATTAACCTCACCCTTCTTTTTTTGCAATTGAATCTTCGTCGGCGTCATAATTTGTATCATTCTGAAGTCTCCGTTCCGGGTTTTTATGGTTTATGGAATCAATTATACTAATTCCTCCCTACAGGGATTTCAAGATTTGATTTTTTCCAAACTTTTTCGTATTTCTTTCTCAAAAATCGATAATGTTTACCAATTCTCCCCCTTCCCCTCTAGGCCCTTCCTAATTTATATGTTTTTTTTTGTTTTGGCTTTTGAATTTTTCCAACATTTTTCCTTTCTCTAATTTTTATTTCAATTAATTTGATTAATTCATTTACCCCTTCCTCTTTCCCTTCCCAATTTTTATGTTTTTCCTCTTTTTCAATCTTAATAAAATAATAGTTATATATAATTACTTTTCTAATTTAAAATTATAAATACATTTTTTAAAAAATTATTTTTTTAAAAAAATTTAATATATATTTACATTATAACATTGATTCAGTAGATCTTATGTGATTAGTTATGCCATAAATTATCATTAAAATATTTAATGACATGTCATTTGAGACTCATTGCTTTATTTTAAAACTTCATTTTGAAGAAAAATGATAAATTTTCAAATATATATTGTCATTAGTATTAAATTAACATATAATATAAATAATGACATATTAAAATTTTAAAATCATTTTATAATTTTAAATTTTAAATATATATCCAATTTTAAAATAAATTAAAAAGTATACGTAACCTAATTTTTGGAATAAACGGAGTGTTATAAATGTTCTATGTCAATACTAGGGTCAATTTGATTGGCTTTACCAAAAGTCAGTGACTGTTTTCTACTTTTTTAGCTTACAAAAATTAAATACATTTTAAATAAATTCATTAAACCCCACCCGCCATACCATGACCAACAAGGCAACAAGAAATATGACGGATAAAGAAACATTCAAATACAAAAGCTAATATATAAGCAAAGAAATTCATTATACTTTGGAGTTTGAATGGAGATGGATAGTTCTAGACTTTAAATTTTGGTGGTCAAATAAAATAGTCAATTCTAATCATTCTTTTAAATTTTAGTTTTGGTGATTTCTAATGAAATTTTAATATTTCACATATCATGTATTTTGCACTATTTATTTGTTAATTTATGTGCTAATTTATGATAATTTGATTCTCAAATATTTTACATAAAGAAGAGCATGGTGAAGCAATGTGAACTCACTAACTTATTTCAGCAGTATTTAAAAGTTTGTAATTAATTGTTCATCATTTTTTGATGTATAAACAAGTTTAAATTATAGTTTAAAATATGTTATTATTGGTAAGGGTATAATAGTCCAAACGATATTTTGTTATCCAATCCTTTAATTAATCCTGAAAAAAACAAACATAACATGGATTATTTTAAGTTATACCATAACTAATCCTATAAAAAACAAACATGTGAGTAGGACTATTTAATCATAGGATTAATAGTCTTGAGATTATAATCCATAGGATTATAATCCCGGAATTATAATCCTTGTAAACAAACATGGTCTTAAGAAAATTGGATGGGTTGTGATTATAAGTGAAGCATGAGGTGGCTATATTAGTAAGTGACTAAGCTTAAAATAAGCGTGAGCTGTCATAAATCTAAGGGGTTAAGAGGCCACTAATCAATCTATTTGAGATGAAGTTATATTAGAGCATGTTCATTATCAAGCTCCCCCTATTTTTCAGCACTCCACCCGTTCCATTGTATTACAGTACACTCTAAACTACTGAACATACACATCCCATTCGGACCAAACCAAGTTTATGGTTCCCTAAAGCTACCTTGGATCAGCTAGAAGAGATTAGAAGTTCCATGGAATAGAAATTGCAACTGGATTGAAGTTTTTATTGGCATTAAAGCTACAATCAAGCATCATTTGTTGGAGATAAGAGTTGACATAGTCTATGTTATTATGTCTCAGTTGTTGTATATGATAAATATATCTTGTTAGTTAGGCTAGATTGATTTCTATACCTTATTGTTAGCCACTGTTATGTATAGATATGTATAGACTTAGTCTATCTTTTTCCTTGTTTTAGTTTCTCATACGTGTAGCTATTTATATTGTAATATTTACATTGAATAATGATTATCATTTTTAGAACCTTTCATGGTATCAAAGCAGGTTGTATCCTCAGCCTAATTTTTTTTTTTCCATGGCATCCATTACCATCCCCAATGATGCTGACCCAAATTCACCTCTCGTCGTTGTTACGCTTACAAATATTCTCAAGCTAACCACGACCAATTATATGTCATGGAAACTCCAAATTCATGCTACTCTTATTGGGTATGGCCTATTTAAGTTCTTGGATGGTACCTTTCCGTCGCCATCTTCCACCATCACAACAGAGTCGACCTCTAAACCCAACCCTGCTTACAACACTTGGGTTCGCCAAGACAAGCTCCTCTTTGGAGCCCTCATTGGAACCTTGGAACCAACCATTGTTCCGCTAGTCTCTCGTGCTGACACCACCAAACAAGCCTGGGATATTCTAGCAAATACCTTTGTTAAGCAATCTCGAGGTCACATCAAGCTCATCAAAGCCAACCTTCGGGCCATTTCCAAAGGATCCCAAACAGTGACTGAGTATATGAATGCTCTCAAAATTTGTTTTGATCAATTGGCTATTCTTGGTGCTCCTATGAACAATGAGGACCTCACTGATCGAGTTCTTGAAGGACTTGATACCAACTACCAAGTTGTGATTGATTCGGTCCATGCCCGAGATGCGCCAATTTCCTTCGATGAACTTCATGAGAAGCTGCTAAACCGTGAATTAACCATCAAATCTCAAACACTTCCACCCTCTTTACCCGCTTCCGCACACGCCACCACTACCAGGTACAACAATCACAACCCAAACACCCAACCCACCACTACCAGGTACAACAATCAACACCAAAACACCCAACCCCCCTCCAACTACCGCCACAATTCAGCCCCAAAACCCAACTCCACTCAACCCAAGCGTACCAACCAAACCAAAGGTCCAGGCTACCAAGGAAAATGCCAATGTTGCCATACCATAGGTCATTCCCTATCCTTCTGCCCCATCTTCTAGGAAAAGTTTCCCAATGTTCAACCACCTCCTCGCCCCACCAATTACTTCCACCAACCACCCCAAGTTCATGTCGCCACTGCCACCCCTACTACTCATCCTTCCCCATGGTTACTTGACACTGGAGCTAGCCATCATGTCACCCATGATCTCTCAAACCTCTCTTTCCATCACCCTTACGATGGTTCCGAGGAAATTATTATAGGTGATGGCACCGGAGTTCCCATTACTCACACTGGTTCCCTCTCTATTCCTACTTCATCTCAGTCTTTAATTATGTCTAATGTTCTATGTGCACCTACTATGTCTCGTAATATCTTGTCTATCTCCCAACTTTGTTCAGAAAATAATATTCTAATTGAGTTTTCTTCTGATTTTTTTGTTGTGAAGGATCGTCTCACGGGGGCACATCTTCTCCAAGGTCCAACTAGGAACGGTGTTTACGAGTTGTCAGCCCCTTCCTCTATTCTTGCCTATTCAAGTGTCAAATTGTCAGCAATAGATTGGCATCATCGTCTAGGCCACCCTTCATTTACTATTTTTAAGACTTTAGTTTCAACTTTCAAGCTTGATGTTTCCAATGTTCTTACTTTCAATTGCAACTCTTGTCAATGTAATAAGAGCCACAAGCTCCCTTTTATTAAATCGACTTTATTTTCTCATGCTCCTCTTGATCTCATATACACTGATTTATGGACTTCTCCTGTCTACTCCATTAATAGGTACAAATATTATGTCATTTTTGTTGACCATTTCACAAAATATATTTGGTTCTATCCTCTCAAAAACAAATCTGACACAAAAGCAGTGTTTATTAGATTTAAGGCCTTAGTGGAAAAATACTTTGAGAAAAATATTAAAGTCCTTTATTCTGACAATGGGGGAGAATATCACGCCTTAGAAAGCTATCTTACTATTGATGGTGTCTCACATCTCACCTCCCCACCCCACACTCCGGAACATAATGGTTACGCTGAGAGACGACACCGTCATATAGTTGAAACAGGATTATCCCTCCTAAACCATGCACAACTTCCTATAGAGTTTTGGACATATGCCTTCACCACCGCCGCTTATTTAATTAATCGGCTTCCCACCCCAACTCTATCTCATCAATCTCCTTTCCAATGTCTTTTTGGGATGTCTCCTAACTATTCTAAGTTGCGAAGTTTTGGTTGCTTATGTTATCCGTGGCTTCGACCCTATGCGTCTCACAAGCTAGACTCCAAGTCCACTCCATGTATTTTCATTGGATACTACAAAACTCAAAGTGCCTATCATTGTTGGGACCCCATCACACTCAAAGTCTACACTTCTCGACATGTTAGATTTGTTGAAAATGAATTTCCTTACCGTAGACTCACTGACCAAACTATTCTGCCCTCCACACCTAGCCCAGACTCATGGTGCCCCTTGGTTCTGCCCCTACTCCTGCCCACTACAACTTTGCCTCCTCACCAACCCAATGACACACCCCCTCTCCTGCACCTGATCAGGCTCAACTCACACCGTCTCTGCCCACAGTCCCACCCACGCCTCCTTCCTCGCTCAGCTCACCTCACACATCCACCTCAGCAAATAACACCCAGCCCACCCCACCATTTACTACAACCGAACCCATCCAACCAACTCAGCCCACTACTACCCCTAATCTGCTAATCCAACTAGCCCAGAGGATCATTACTCGGTCCAAAAACAACATTCATAAGCCCAATCCCAAATACCTACACCACACCATGATTCATGCCAAACCCACCGAACCTACTAGATTGGCTCAAGCATTGAAGGACCCCCTATGGCGTAAGGCCATGGAAGATGAGATCAAAGCTTTGCATAGACTTAGCACTTGGGACTTGGTATCACCCGAAAACACTCAAAACCTTGTAAAATGCAAATGGGTATTTCGTATTAAATACAAACCGGATGGCACAATTGAACGTTACCGAGCTCGTCTTGTTGCCAAAGGTTTTCAACAGAGACCCGGAACTGATTACACGGAGACCTTCAGTCCGGTTGTAAAACCTGGCACAATTCGGACCTTACTATGTCTTGCGGTCACGAATAAATGGCATCTTCGACAGCTTGATATCAACAACGCATTCCTTCATGGAACGCTACAGGAGGAAGTTTACATGTCACAACCTCCAGGTTTTGTTGATATGGCACTCCCCAACCGTGTGTGTAAATTACAAAAGGCGATATATGGGCTCAAACAAGCGCCTCGGGTTTGGTACACTGAACTCACCAACTTCCTCCTCTGTACGGGCTTCAAGCGATCCATGGCTGATACCTCACTCTTTCTTTTGCACCATGCTACTACACCAATTTATTTAATTGTGTATGTGGACGGTATTATTGTAACTGGTCCTAATGCTACTAACCTTGATTTCTTCATTAAAAGCTTGGCTAACAGATTTTCCTTGAAGGATCTTGGTGCATTATCGTACTTTCTAGGTGTTGAAGTCATGCCTACGAGCAAGGGGTTATTTCTCAGTCAAAGGAAATACATTATTGATCTTCTGGATCGACTGAGTATGCTCCATGCTAAGCCCACTCCAACTCCCTTAATTGTCACTCATGGGCTATCATCCACCTCCGGCGGTGACCTTCTTGAATCACCAACAGAGTATAGAGTTGTTGTTGGTGGTCTACAGTATCTCACTTTGACGAGACCCGACGTTGCCTTTGCTGTTAACAAGCTTTCTCAATTCATGCATAAGCCACAAAGTGACCATTGGGCAGCCTTAAAACGCCTCATGCGCTACTTATGTGGTACCTTGGACAAGGGCATCAACATTTATAGTGACTCACCACTTCACCTTCATGCCTTTTCCGATGCGGATTGGGCCGGTGACAAAGATGATTACACCGAGGCAGAATATCGAGTTGTCGCCTCCACTATGGCCGAAATCATGTGGGTCCAAAATCTCCTTACTGAGTTGGGTGTTAATCTTGTGCATACTCCATGCATCTACTATGACAATCTTGGTGCCACGCATCTAAGTGCCAATGTAACGCCCCCAAAATCGGGACCAACTTAATTCATAATTAGGACTAATCTTAATCCCGACCTTGTGCGTTAATACTATCTTGTACTAGCTTTACATCATTATTCAATGGTAAAACTAATAAAAATGCGGATAATTAAAATTTTTCTATATCTTTCTTTCTATTCCCTGAATCGCAACCTTTACGATTATATATCAAAGTAGATATGAGTATATACAACTCATTTCTATATTCGAATTCTTTATTATATAGTATTATCACTATATTGATTTGCTCATTCTAATGCATTCAAAACAAATATTCTTTATTTATTGAATATTTCAAGGTTTATTTACCTATCAGTACATATGTCAAGAACCATCATCGTGATTCAATACAATTTTTTTTTAAATAAATAAAAGGTATTCCTTTGCACGTCTTCTAATCCATATCATCAGATGGCGTATAATATCGCATTGTATCCTTGACCTGCAAAAAGTTTATTTTTGCAAGATTGAGCTTGACAGCTCAACAAATCCAACAGTTTTCATGCTTCACGTAGCATAGAATTTCATGCTCAGTTCATACATCATAAACATTATATTATGCATATCATGCATGCTGCTTTTCACACATCATATAAAGATTGAGTTCCATAACTCAATTAACTTAGTCATAAATTGACTTTCACAATTTATAGCACATTATAGGTAATTCAACATACTCATTTCAGTACAGATTATAAGCAATCAATATCCAGTTCATATAGCACATAGGAACTGAAAGACTTGCCTCAGTTTGCGTTTATCGCTAAATGTTCAACGAACGTCTATGGTATAGTTCTTCTTGTCATTTAACATAATCTCAACGTCATCCTGCGTCGTATAACCTTATAACCAATTTGATTTAAGGAAGTTAAACTTTGACATTAAATTTAGAAATCTTCCTTCGTGTGGTACTGCTCTTAATTCCTCCCCAAATCAGCTTGTAACTTGCTTCAATTCTTCTTATCTTCAATTTGAACTTTAGCCCTTTACGAATTTGATGGGGGTTTGTAATACGAATTGATGAATTTCTTTCTCTCTCTCTCTCTCTCTCTCATTCTCTCTCTCTCTTTTTTTGTTTTTTTTTGGTTCGGATAAAAAGGGAGCAGGAATGGTTCTGTTTCCTTTCTCTCTTTTTTTTTCCCACAGATGAAAATGGGTCATGGAGTTTTTAAGTATAGACAAGGCAGGGAAGTATATATCTCCAGCTCATGCTTAGTATTGCTTCTATGCTTTAATTTTAAAACACCTCATGCTTAAGCCTAATAATGACTCAGCATATAATATCCTTTCCAATCCCAACTTACATACATCCCCATGTATTACATCATGTTCCGCTTTCTTATACTTTCCTATATTATATTATCACATTTTCATTTAATACATACATGTAATATTATATATTACATTATTCTTATACAATTTAATACCTACCTTATAATAATATGAATTCCAATTGTAAATCAAGATCGGATAATCATATAATTACTAATTATGAAATTTAATTCATAATTAAAGCAAATACAATTAAACTAAATACTTAAAATGGAATGAAGTAATTATTCAGTAATTATTATTTATTTCATTAAATAGCTTATTCAAGCTTTGCAATTAAGATTTTCTTACTTCTCTCCATAAATTGTTTCTTAAACAATTTATTTAATATATTAAATACATATTCAATTTACACATTATACGTTATTCCCATAAAACTTATTTAAATTCTACAATCTATATTGTATAACAAATTTTAATTTCCTCATTCTTCTCAAAATGAAAGTTACACATTACATGTATTGTAATAAATCCACTAGATATGATGATATAATTTAATATTATAAATTACTTCAATTTACTTTATTTAAGGTATACAATAATTCTGTATACTTAAATTTAATATACCAATCCCACCATATTAAAATAATTATATAAATTATTTTAACATGTATTCATTTCTTTTTCCTTTGAAACAATTATTTTCTTTCCTTTTCTATAAATTGTCTTCAACAATTTATTTAACTATAGTAAATATATTAATATATTCACTACATTAAAAACATGCGTACATTACACCTCATAATGTAATATTATTACATAATTTCTTCAATAAAATGAAGGTTATATATTAAATGCCATCATTTAAAATATTATAAATTATTTTAATTGTATCATAAATTTTACCCATCTCATTTCCTTTTAAATAAATTGTTTCTATAATTTATTTTTATATAATAATAATAAATATTTATTATTCATAAAAATCACATACTGCATAACGCGTATTCAATTATGCAATACAATCTCACATATTATATCGTCAAATAAGAAATTTATTTATTACATTCTTATTTTAATATTTTTCGAAAATTCGGATCGTCACATTCTTTCCCCCTTATAAGGATTCCGTCCTTGGAATCACAAATACCGAATCTCTTTTACTCGGTTTACATCTACCTTCTTTCGAAACTTTATTGTTGAATAATTTTAACGCTTCGTGTTAACATAGGCGTTATATTACCTAGTTCATTTATTTCCTCCACAACTTCTTATAGGTTTTATTTCATAACCTTTATTAAACTCGATACATTCTGAGTATTACCATTCTTTAACCGATCAACATCATTTTCTAAGGATTATTGCAATCAAAATCATGATTTATTAAACTCATAAACTTTCGGGATATCACATTCACCTCTCCTTCTAAGAATTTCGTCCGCAAAATTACAGCATACTTATCTCTACACAGTCTACTCATCATAACTAGGTTTTCATACTAACCTTTACATTCATACTTTTCTCTAAGAAGCTCATGCCTTCTTATCATTCAATTTCCAAAATATCGGAATATCTTTCAAGAGTCTATTTCTAGCAATTCCATGATGAGGAAAGTTTTAATTCTCATGACTCTACATTTTTCCTTCTTCAAGGATTCGCTTAATAAATTTGTCGTATTCTACGACCTACTTTCTTCTAAGGAACATCATTCTTTCTATGTCCTCCAACTTCCAAAATAACAGGAGTTCTTCACAATTGATCAATAATTGTGAATCAATATGAATAACTCAGGAATTTCAAAGATTCGCATAGAAGGAGCTTTCTGTATCATGCAAAGGGTCATAAAGACCGTGAACTTTCTTTTTCATGTTTCTGAAAAGGTTCTTAACAAAAATTTATCTGTGAACCGTCTGTCTTACGGGCACATAGGTGATCAGCCTGTTTATGCCCTGTGTTGATCTCTGTTATCTTTGCCGCTATATCGCGCAATCAGAATTTTCCAATTCAGAGGTGTTCCGTGTTGATCAACACTATCTGTGTAGCTGCCATTCAGCGCCAATTGAACGATATACATTCATCTGTGCCACCATTTGGTGCTAAAAACTTTCCCAAATCAGGGATTTTCATACGAATTCTGGAATCCAAACCAAAACGAGTTAGTTGGACAGTTCTAAATCTGTGTCTAGCCGATTCAAATGGCATTTGACAACTCTTTAACTATTAAAATACTAAAAATTATTTTATGACGCATAGTACCGCACTGTTTTCAGCAGTCCGTTAAGAATGTCGACATTTTATGATTTCGTCATACTACATCGTACCATAGTGGGCTGACGATCCTTAGATCACATCCAACACTAGGTTAGGCTGCATTGATGACTCCATCGTTTAAAATACATTTTGAGATATTCAAATCACTTTTGTCTAGCTAAAACAGTAAGCATAGACTCTTCTTTAAATAGTGTAAAACCATTGAAAAATCATTTTTGGTGTTATCATGCCACAACAGGTAACGATGTGATAATGGCTCGAAGTCCATCTACACACCCTTGTCACCTTATTTTAAGGATAACAAAAATTTTATTTTTATTTTTTTTAAAGGCACATCAGTGCGAATTTAGCTTGATGTCAAAATTTTCGAAGTCTAGCATAGCTAGAAGATTTGGAATACTTATGCCTCCACCATCAACTTCAATTTCTCCAATGATCCATTGCTTAATAATTATATCTATTTCTATCATCCTTAAAGCTTACTATACTAAAAATCCTCAATTCTTCATGCACAACTTTTCTATACCCCAATATAGTTCATTAAACATACCACATGTTATGAGTTCAAGAACTTACCACAATCATATGAGTTTAGGAACTTATCCTAGTCAGACTAAAGACGTCCATTCGCTGAGGGGTTCAAAAACGTACCATATGATTATGAGTCACGAACTTACCATAAGTATGATTTTTAAGAACTCGTACCTAATCTTAATATTCTCTAACTATCGAATATACATATGAGAAAAGAATCACCTTCTCACCATACATATACCGATAGCGTGGCACCGATATTTCAACGATTATCAATATGATAAAATAAGTGGTCGTTAAACCAAGCACAAAATCTCTGCCCATACAAAGGCTTGTACAACTCAGCTATCATATGAGTCCTCAATTGAAATCGTATCTAATTCTAAATTTCTCTCGGCTTTATATCATTTATAATTCTTTATGAATTTCATCTGTACCATATCATAGTACCTTTTATTCATAACATTAAGTTAAAATTTTCAGTCTTTCAATTAATCATCTGTCATTCTAAAGTCAGATCACATCGCGATCTTGTCTTATAATTTGGGTTAGGTGTTCCATGATCCTCAAGCTCTATACGATTCTTCTTTGAATCATTGCGAAATATCCTTAACACATTTGTTATAAATTCTAGTTTCATTCAATATCATTTAAACCTCAATCGAGTTTATTCTTTATATCTTCTTCCTTTTTTTATCTATCTTGTTTACGGTTATAGCCTAGAGTACTCTTACCTAAGGTTTATAACTCATAGCTCTGATACCAAGTGTAACGCCCCCAAAATCGGGACCAACTTAATTCATAATTAGGACTAATCTTAATCCCGACCTTGTGCGTTAAATACTATCTTGTACTAGCTTTACATCATTATTCAATGGTAAAACTAATAAAAATGCGGATAATTAAAATTTTTCTATATCTTTCTTTCTATTCCCTGAATCGCAACATTTACGATTATATATCAAAGTAGATATGAGTATATACAACTCATTTCTATATTCGAATTCTTTATTATATAGTATTATCACTATATTGATTTGCTCATTCTAATATATTCAAAACAAATATTCTTTATTTATTGAATATTTCAAGGTTTATTTACTTATCAGTACATATGTCAAGAACCATCATCGTGATTCAATACAATTTTTTTTTTTAAATAAATAAAAGGTATTCCTTTGCACGTCTTCTAATCCATATCATCACATGGCGAATAATATCGCATTGTATCCTTGACCTGCAAAAAGTTTATTTTTGCAAGATTGAGCTCGACAGCTCAACAAATCCAACAGTTTTCATGTTTCACGTAGCATAGAATTTCATGCTCAGTTCATACATCATAAACATTATATTATACGTATCATACATGCTGCTTTTCACACATCATATAAAGATTGAGTTCCATAACTCAATTAACTTAGTCATAAATTGACTTTCACAATTTATAGCACATTATAGGTAATTTAACATACTCATTTCAGTACAGATTATAAGCAATCAATATCCAGTTCATATAGCACATAGGAACTGAAAAACTTGCCTCAGTTTGCGTTTATCGCTAAATGTTCAACGGACGTCCATGGTATAGTTCTTCTTGTCATTTAACATAATCTCAACGTCATCCTGCGTCGTATAACCTTATAACCAATTTGATTTGAGGAAGTTAAACTTTGACATTAAATTTAGAAATCTTACTTCGTGTGGTACTGCTCTTAATTCCTCCCCAAATCAGCTTGTAACTTGCTTCAATTCTTCTTATCTTCAATTTGAACTTTAGCCCTTTACGAATTTGATGGGGGTTTGTAATACGAATTGATGAATTTCTTTCTCTCTCTCTCTCTTTTTGTTTTTTTTTGGTTCGGATAAAAAGGGAGCAGGAATGGTTCTGTTTCGTTTCCCTCTCTTTTTTTCCCACAGATGAAAATGGGTCATGGAGTTTTTAAGTATAGACAAGGCAGGGAAGTATATATCTCCAGCTCATGCTTAGTATTGCTTCTATGCTTTAATTTTAAAACACCTCATGCTTAAGCCTAATAATGACTCAGCATATAATATCCTTTCCAATCCCAACTTACATACATCCCCATGTATTACATCATGTTCCGCTTTCTTATACTTTCCTATATTATATTATCACATTTTCATTTAATACATACATGTAATATTATATATTACATTATTCTTATACAATTTAATACCTACCTTATAATAATATGCATTCCAATAGTAAATCAAGATCGGATAATCATATAATTACTAATTATGAAATTTAATTCATAATTAAAGCAAATACAATTAAACTAAATACTTAAAATGGAACGAAGTAATTATTCAATAATTATTATTTATTTCATTAAATAGCTTATTCAAGCTTTGCAATTAAGATTTTCTTACTTCTCTCCATAAATTGTTTCTTAAACAATTTATTTAATATATTAAATACATATTCAATTTACACATTATACGTTATTCCCATAAAACTTATTTAAATTCTACAATCTATATTGTATAACAAATTTTAATTTCCTCATTCTTCTCAAAATGAAAGTTACACATTACATGTATTGTAATAAATCCACTAGATATGATGATATAATTTAATATTATAAATTACTTCAATTTACTTTATTTAAGGTATACAATAATTATGTATACTTAAATTTAATATACCAATCCCACCATATTAAAATAATTATATAAATTATTTTAACATGTATTCATTTCTTTTTCCTTTGAAACAATTATTTTCTTTCCTTTTCTATAAATTGTCTTCAACAATTTATTTAACTGTAGTAAATATATTAATATATTCACTACATTAAAAACATGCGTACATTACACCTCATAATGTAATATTATTACATAATTTCTTCAATAAAATGAAGGTTATATATTAAATGCCATCATTTAAAATATTATAAATTATTTTAATTGTATCATAAATTTTACCCATCTCATTTCCTTTTAAATAAATTGTTTCTATAATTTATTTTCATATAATAATAATAAATATTTATTATTCATAAAAATCACATACTGCATAGCGCGTATTCAATTATGCAATACAATCTCACATATTATATCGTCAAATAAGAAATTTATTTATTAAATTCTTATTTTAATATTTTTCGAAAATTCGGATCGTCACAGCCAATCCGGTGTTCCATTCGAATATGAAACACTTGGCTCTTGCTTATTATTTCATTCGAGAACAAGTACAAAATGCTACACTTCGTGTCATTCATGTTCCCACAGGTGATCAGCTAGCTGACTTTCTTACCAAGCCGTTGTCACGACCTCGACTTGATCTTCTACTGTCAAAGATCGGACTATCAGACAGACCGTCCGTCTTGCGGGGGCATGTTGAGATAAGAGTTGACATAGTCTATGTTATTATCTCTCAGTTGTTGTATATGATAAATATATCTTGTTAGTTAGGCTAGATTGATTTCTATCCCTTATTGTTAGCCACTGTTATGTATAGATATGTATAGACTTAGTCTATCTTTATCCTTGTTTTAGCTTCTCATACGTGTAACTATTTATATTGTAATATTTACATTGAATAATGATTATCATTTTTAGAACCTTTCATCATTAAATTGAAAATCTGCAGCAAACAAGAGATAAGTAAGAATTTTATAGAGTTTATAAACATTAGTTAGTTTATATGTTGTATAACATAAATTGTAGCTAAGAATTGATCTATAATTGGGCTATGATAGCTATGAATTTGCAAGAAGGAGACTAGTTGTTGTTTTGCGGAGTAATAAGGAAGGAGATTATGGCGTAAAGCATATATAAAAACTAGTGAAACCTGTCCATAAAATTAATGCCCATTTCATGTTTGATTTTTTGTCCCTTAGAGCTGTTTGGTTTAAAAAGAGAAAATTAAACAAGATTGTTATTAAAGAAAGCTATTTATATGTATATTGAAGTGATTCAAATAGATTGGGCAAGATAATTTAAATCTAAAACCTGTTTTGAAGCAATTGCTTAATTTTAGCTCAGTTGGAAAAACTAACTGACAGTCAAGTTTTAAAGCCATGTAAAACGGGTCTAGGAGGTCTGTTTTGATTGGGTAGTATTTTTTAAAAATAGTTTGCCATATCATGTATAACATATTAACTATTGGTGGCAATTGCATTTAAGGTTTGAGAGTTAGAAATTAGCAAAGTAGTCAAATTGAGTTGGGAGACTGCTTAAGCAGAGCAACTGCTGCAGGCAGTAGCGCAGCAAGGAAGAATGTGATAACCCGGATTTTCGAAAAATATTAAAATAATAATTTAATAAATACATTTTCAAACTATATCAAAGAGTTGTGATTAAATGTCATCATATTAGATATGTGGAGTTATTGATATTATGAAATTATTTGTAAATGAAAACGAAATGGGAAAATTGATTAACTTATATTAGTTAATCATTTTATGTTAAATAAGGTTCAGATATTAAGTTTGTAAAATAACTTAATTGTCAATGTAATAGTTAATGTAATAATTAAATAAGAAATTATTACATGATATGAGAAAGTGAATTATATAATGACAATATATATAAATACGCCAATTGAATGTAAATTAATCATTTGATTAATAAATAAAAATGTATTATATATATATATATATTGAATAAATTGTTTAAAGACAATTTATGGAAGGAAATGAGAAAATTGGATTATGAAGCTTAAAGAAGCTATTTAAATAATTAATGGAATAAATAGTAATTATTTAAATAATTAAATTATTTGATTTAAGTAAGTAATATATTATTATTAAAATTGTTTAAGAACAATTTAAGAAAGGAGAATAAGGGAATATAATTATTATATATATAATAATTCAAATAATTGGTAAAGTAAATATCGAATATTTAAGTAATGAAAATTATATTAAATATGAAATTGATTTCATATTTAGTAAAATGATTATGTTATAAGTAATTAGTTCATTTTAATGAGAAGATGTGTAATATATATATATATATATATATATATATATATATATATATATGTGTGTGTGTGTGTGTGTGTGTGTGTGTGTGTGTTTAAATATAATAGTTTAATATATGATATATGTGTATTATAATATATGTTATGTGGAAAAATATGGTAAAACAATGTGAGCTGGGAACTTAAGAAAATTGGATGGGTTGTGATTATAAGTGAAGCATGAGGTGGCTATATTAGTAAGTGACCAAGCTTAAAATAAGCGTGAGCTGTCATAAATTTAAGGGGTTAGGAGGCCACTAATCAATCTATTTGAGATGAAGTTATATTAGAGCATGTTCACTATCAAGCTTTCCCTATTTTTCAGCACTCCACCCGTTCCATTGTATTACAGTACACTCTTAACTACTGAACATACACATCCCATTCGGACCAAACCAAGTTTATGCTTCCCTAAAGCTACCTTGGATCGGCTAGAAGAGATTAGAAGTTCCATGGAATAGAAATTGCAGATGGATTGAAGTTTTTATTGACATTAAAGCTACAATCAAACATCATTAAATTGAAAATCTGCAGCAAACAAGAGGTAAGTAAGAATTTTATAGAGTTTATAAGCATTAGTTAGTTTATATGTTGTATAACATAAACTGTAGCTAAGAATTGATCAATAATTGGTCTATGATAGCTATGAATTTGCAAGAAGGAGACTAGTTGTTGTTGTGCGGAGTAATAAGGAAGGAGATTATGGCGTAAAGCATATATAAAAACTAGTGAAACCTGTCCATAAAATTAATGCCCATTTCATGTTTGATTTTTTGTCCCTTAGAGCTGTTTGGTTTAAAAAGAGAAAATTAAACAAGATTGTTATTAAAGAAAGCTATGTATATGTATATTGAAGTAATTCAAATAGATTGGGCAAGATAATTTAAATCTAAAACCTGTTTTGAAACAATTGCTTAATTTTAGTTCAGTTGGAAAAACTAACTGACAGGCAAGTTTTAAAGCCATGTAAAATGGGTCTAGGAGGTCTGTTTTGGTTGGGTAGCATTTTTAAAAAATAGTTTGTCATATCATGTATAACATATTAAAAATTGGTGGCAATTAGATTTAAGGTTTGAGAGTTAGAAATTAGCAAATTAGTCAAATTGAGTTGGGAGGTTGCTGAAACAGAGCATCTGCTGCAAGCAGCAGCAACAGCAGCCGCGTGCTGCGCTGCGCTGCAGCAGTTCGCCCAACTGACTCGGCTGAGGCTGCTGTGCTGTTTTGATGGTTGTGGACTGTTTTGAACATGAAGTGTTATAAGTTGCAATAAATGATTAAAATAATTTAATATGTTATAATTAATACATAATATTGTTAATAACTTTAATAGATATAGTAAATTAAAAGATGTGTGATTTAAATACGAAAAGTTAAAAATAAGATGTCAAATTTGCAAAACACACACTAGTACAAAAGACCCTATAGATAACGCTTAAAAAATGTTGTAATAGGTCCCCCAGAAACGTCGTGGTTAGCAGTGTCATCTATTTGACACAAATACACAACGTTTTTAAAACGTTGTAGTTTGACACATTACACAACGTTTTGTTTTCTAAAAAACGTTGTCTATTTGTTTTCCATAAGGTGTTGTTTACATGAAAACGTTGTAGATAGTATGATTCTAATTACTCCATTTCAGGACTGTTCAAAGCAAGCATTTCATTGCTTTAGAAGGAAATACAACAAAACAGATGCCAAACGATTTTGATATCATTTCAGGGTAACAAAGTCATTCCCTTACAATAGGAATGCAAATTAAATTTGTCTTCAACAGTAATTACATTACATTTTCTAAATTATAGATGAAAATAACATGATGTCTCAAACTAAGAAATTTGATGGATGAACACTACTACTCTGTTGTCAAAACAGCTCCACATAAAACTCACTTTTTCTTCTCAGCACCACCATTAGCTCTGTTTAACAATGAGATCCATGATAATATAAGACACCTTGTACACAAAAACATACAGAATACTACAATAAAAGAAAACAAAACTGGTAGACCTCTTAATTACCTCATCTTACGGAGAACGTTGGACATCTCCTCTCGCTTCTTCTTTGCCCTCTTATGAGTGCCCAACTTTTTCTTGGCCATTTTCAGTGCACACTTATCTTTTCCAACCTTAAGAAGCTCAGTAATTCACTTCGTTGAAAGGGAACAATATCAAAATGCATAACCGCATAAGAAAGTAATTTAACAATATCAAAGAGAAATATAGCTGAACCTTGGATTTCAATCCAGCCTCCTAGATCCCTTTCCACATTTTACAATCTCTAACCAACCGTCTTCCACCTTTATTCTCTTTTAATTTCTCAGCACAACATCATTTGTTTAAAATGGAGAATCAAAAATCATTTCAGTTGGTTCTGTTCAGTTTTCATAATACTGTTATAGGAGCACCAAAGTAGCAGTTTGCTGAATGCAGAGTGTTTCTAGAGCAATACAACAAATTTCAGCTAATAATGATTTTAACAAGATATCAAAACACAAGAACAAAGTCGAGTGATATACTACCTTGTACTGAAGTTGTCCTTAAAAAGTGACAACACAACAGGAAGTATAGGACTTTGCAAATTTGAGATGAGTTTCACATATATGTAGAAGTAGTTCAACTGTTATGAAAATCAAATTCTATACAGCAAGTCAATTTGAAGTCCAAAGTAAAAGATGAAAAGACAAATCACATTATAACGAACGAAATTAGTAATATATATAATGTTTGGTGAAAATAAACTTCTACTTTTAAAGCATCCAGTGGAGACACTTGAAGCCAAACGATCTTAAATTTAAAAGAGAAAAGAAAAGGCCTTCAAATCTGTCCAAAGCATGCAATTCATGATATAATTCCTGCACAATATATGTTCAAGAGTTGGTGTTCACTATTTCTGAAATAAGAACCATAGAAGGTCACAGTCCATATCCCAGAGCAGTAAGTAGATGGCCACGAGTTATGCAGTCATAGCAGGCTTTCTGAACAAATAATTTGCCACAATGTTGTGAACACAAGAGTACTAGGTACGTAGTTGTTGAATGCACTCAGGCTATGTTTGTTTGCAAGGATTACACTTGGGATAGGACTATTAATCCCAAGTGTCTTGTTTGTTTTTAAATTTGAGCTTGGGACTATTAGTCCAAGGATTATAAAATAGCTTAAGATGAGGGATTATTTAATACCATGTCTAGCTAGGTATTATAATCCCATCATGAAGGATTAAAACATAACATGAGATTATTTTAAGTTATCCCATGAATAATCCCATGAAAAACAAACATGTGATTAAGACTATTTAATCCTAGGATTAATAGTCTTGGGATTATAATTCATGGGATTATAATCTCGGGATTATAATCCTTGCAAACAAACATGGCCTCAAGGTTTTAAGAAAACACAAGGGGCTGCACCACCTTAAGTTAAGGGGATTTCTTTTTCAGGGGAACAAAACAAGGCATCAAGTGCAAAGTTTTGAATTCATGAATCCTGGAAGTATATGCATTAAAATTATAACATTTAATATATAAAAATATGAATGAAATTAAATAAAAAGGAGTAGTTTGAAATGGAAAAAAAAGAAGAAAAAATTACGTGTTTTGGCCTGAAGCAAGTTCTGTCTGATTGAAGCTTCAGACCCAAAGATATCATCTGCACCATAAAAAATAATTAGCAATTAGAGATCCAAAGCTATCATCTGCACCCCTCAAAAAACCAAACCTAAATATAATATATATATATATATAAATTACCAAATGGATCAACCAAAATTTGTGATTGAAGCTTCAGAAGCAGAATCAATGGCCAAAAACTCCGGTCTTACAGTCCCCCAACTCCTTCCAACCCTCGTCAAATCAGCCCAGAATCTCGCCCGTCCACCCATTTCCAACAACTACGCTGCGACGGGAGTGAGAAGGGCGGGAAGAGATAGAATGAGATTGGAGGGGTTTGCGGAGACCACAGAAGGAGGAGGAATTGGGTAGGATTAGGGTATGGGAGAAAGAGGGCTTCAATTTGGGGGAAATGTAGGATTTAGGGTTTGAAAGAAGGGTGGTTGTAGCAGCAGCAACAGCTATACAAGAAGCCATGGATTAAACGGAAGAGGAGAGCCAAGAGGAGAAGATCTTAGATCTTTGTTGATCTCGTGTTTCTCTCTCTTCAACTTCTTATTCTGCTTCGCATTTCTCTCTGCGTGTTTTGTTTGTGTTTTTCAAGTTCCGTGTTTTTTACATAGACAACATTTTCTTTAAAAAAATGTTATAACCTTAAAACTAAAAATTGCCCTTCACAATCCACAACGTTTTTGCATATCAATCTATAACATTTTATCAAAAAAACATTATGCAAATAAAAATCACAACGTTTTTTATAAAAACGTTGTCTATTAAGTGTCATATTTTTATTGTTTTGTACTAGTGACAAGTTTAACTAGAATTCGTAGAATATGATATTGTTATGCATTGTAATAATAGTATGTATGTTCATAGGTATTTTACGGGAGCATGATACTTTAAATTTGTGTAATCGCGTAGAGTTAAAAGTTTCGCATCAAGAAGGCAAGTATATCAACCTATCCTTTATAATTAAAATTCTATTGTGCAATTGTATTCAATATCAAGTTTTTTAGACTTACTTGATACGTGTAACTTGTTGATGATTATATGAACTAAGCAGAGATTATTATGAATAAATTGACATGTGCCTTTGTGATATATTCTTGTTGTGGTCAAAATATGACCAGAGTGAATTGAGTTACGAAAACTCATGTGTTAACATGTGGTATGTGTGATTTAAAGAAAAATACTGAGTATATTGGCAATGAAATGCAAGCATGATGAAATATGAACTGTATTTAACACGTTGATATGAAACATATAGTATCGTGAATTATGATTCATAATTTAAATGTGACGTAGAATGATTAGAAAACATAATTAGAATGCAAGATATTCCAATTCTAAATTGTGTATGAAATGCGAATTATGTGTTAGGTGTATTTGTTATACTTGCTGGGCCGTCGTGCTCAATCTTGCAATGATTTGCAGATTAAAGTCACGGAGCGTTTCCCTCGCGATCGTGTTAATAAAGATTAGAGGCACGTGAAAAGGAACATTTTTTTAACTGTATTCTTTAATTAAAGTTATACTAGGCCGTAATGATGGTTAGGATATATGTAAGTTAGATTATGTAAATCTCGATTTATGAATAAAATTTATTCTTTTTCAAGAGGTAATTATATAGTTAGCTTCAATGGTGTTTAAAGAATGGTGTGAAAGGAATATGTATATTTGAATGTATTGCAAATATTTAGGGTATAATTCAAGATAGAAGTTGAACTTTACGTTCACATATTATCCGGAATATAAATACAGATGCTAAAGGTTGCGAATTCTGGAATTGATAAAAGACTGAAATAACTAAATATTGATATTTAATATAGACTGTTATGTACCGTAAAAAAATGAAGTTGAATTGTGGTGAAAATATAGAATATGAAAGAAAGTTATAAAAAGTTTACATTTATATGCATTTTATCGATTATAGCATTGATAAATGATACAAGTTAAAATGAGATGGTATTGATAATGCACAAGATCGGGATTGAGAATAAGCCTGATTTTGGGGTCGTTACATTACCGACCAAAAATAATTTCCCAATAATGGGGTTGTTCTTCTCAGCTTTATATCAAAGAAATTCAAGTCAAACAATTTGATTGGATGAATACAATAAATATCAACAATATCTTGATGAATCATTCTTAAATCAACAAAACAATTCAATACAAGTCTAGCCGAAACAATTGGCTTAGACAACCTTTTCAACAGTTCATGGAATATAGAACTTTAAAACTTCAATAACATGCATTATAGTATAACTGGATATCTTGAATAAAGTAAGAATACTTGCACAATAATAATTTGTGGAAGCTTAGAATTTATATAACATCGAAAACTCGCACAATATAAGAGTTGTACAGTTTAAGAAACTTGCTCAAATATAAATTGAGTAAGGTTATGGTACTTGCCTCAAGCGTCTGATACAATATTATAACACATGTTTCTTAATATCCTACACAGGTAAATACATATACACATAATAATTAGTCACATTAGGACTAGGTTCATTATAGTCATCACATCATTAGACTACATCAATGACCACTACGACAAGATAGTCGGGGGTCTCGCTCGCCGGTGAGCTGGCGGGGGTGTAAGGGGGCAGTGCCCCCTCGAAGCCAAACGTAAAGTACGATTAGTCACGCTAACGTATCTAATCATTCTATGTCCAAAATATAACCTTATATTGCACTTCTAATGCTTCAGTATAGGGTCATGAGGTAAATATAACATGTATATAACATCATTCAAAAAAACCTAAATTATGGTCTTGTTGAATTTTTTTTAATAGGTTTGACCCGACCCGCCGACCCGATCCGACCCGGCGCTGCAGCGCCCGGTTTGGCCTAGACAGCGGCACTACGGCGCCAAGTTTTGAAGTAGCATCGGCACTGCAGCGCTAACCTGTTTCTCGTCTTTCGCCACGTGTTCGGCGCTGCGGCGCCAGATTTGTTCTTATGAACGGCGTTGCGGCGCCGACATACAGGGACTGGGTTTATGCAGATTTTTCAATCGTGCAGTTCGACTCTTCTCCGCTCCGATCGCTATAACTCCTTCAATACACGTTCAAATTGGTCCATTCTGGACTCTATCGACTCCTAACTCATGGGGCTACAACATATCAAAAATGCAGAGCTATCCTTTATCATTAACAAGTCCAAATCTTAAGCCAAAGTACAAAGTTCATACTTTGTTCTTGGTGTTCTTCACCAAAATTAACTCCAAAACTTTGTTTTAACTCCTTTTAACTCCATTCTAACTGGGATATTCTCATAATCCACGGAACTATAATATTATTAAAACAAATAAACTAAACAAACACGAAATCAAAGCTTTATAGTCATCTAAATTCGTCCGAAGGTCCTTTTGTCCAAAAATGTCCAAAGTTTCATCCATTATGCCAAAGTTCGGACCATTCTTAATTTTTGTTCCACTTTAAGGTTATTAATGGCTTACAAGGTGTCTTGGTAACAATATAAACCAACCACAACCAACAATAACAAAAAAAATTCGTAGAAAAGCTCAAACCCATCGGTTGAGCTCAAGAAAGCTAAAAAGCTTGAAACATGGAAATGGAAAAGGATTGAGGTTGTTTTACCTCTTGTCTTTGCTTCTTAAGGTGCTACTGTGGTTGGCTAGAGTGCTCTTCTCCTTTCTCTTGCTCCCGTGCTCCTTCTTCTTCTTCTTCTCTTATTTCTCCCGTACACTTTTCTTCTTCCTTCTTCTTTCTTTTCTACTACAACTCTCTTTCTCTCTCTCTCTCTGCAATCTTGCTATACTACTGGAGATGGAATGGGAGAATATGCAGAACTTGGAAGCTTGGCCAGGGAGTAGGAGGATATGGCTTCGAGTGAATGGGAGGGAGTAATCTGAACTCCTCTTCCTCTCTTTCTCTTCTTCTCTGCCGGCAACTGCTCTCCTCTCTCTCTCTTTCTCTCTCTCTGAACTGAACTGCAACAACTTGGAAGGAAGAATGGAATGAATCGGGAGAATAGAGGGAGTGGCTTTGGGAGGAGTCTGCTACAACGCCTGAGCATATGGGAAATAGGAATCGAGGGGAATGTTTGGCTAATGGTTCGGCAACGGCAACAAGTTGCCGACCACTCTCAATTCTCATTGGTCCATTGCTTAAATGCTTCCCAATAGGTATCGCATAACACAAAAATATACCCGAATACTCCCATTTTTGTACCAAATTTGGTAAATAACTCTACCCAAAATTAAAATGGGTACTCCCATAAAATATTAGGACGCGTAAAAATAATTATTATGGGAATTGTCCAATTATTCGGAACACCCATATATACATTTCGGATACGGATTAAATCACGTATCAGCTCAAATAAAATTTCTAACACTTGAAAAAATTATTCCTTTGCATACACGTCTTAACGAAATTAATAGAAATCGAAAAAGACGTAAAGATATTCGGGCGTAAATAGTGCCCGTGAATAGTGCCTCGGGAAACGTGTCTAGTGAATAGTGATTTTGTGATTTTTCGCGAAATCAATTTATTCACTCCCAAGAGACACAACACATAAAAATCATACATTCACATCATCCAGGTTATTAAATAACCTTAAAACACATCACATAAAAAAAAATTTAGTCCATTCATTTAATAATAATAAAACCCAATTACAAAAGTATTACGATTCGCGATCGTTACAGTGGTGGTAGTGATGTCGAAATCAGCCGTACCGGCACCAACAAAAACCCTAGCCGCCATGTAATACCGATCAAGGGGTTGGTTTGCTTCTAACAAAATGTCTAGGGTTTGGCCTGGGGAAATTGTGATATAATCAGATTTTAGAGGCTTGGAATAGGCGGCATCGGTTCCGACTACTGTGAGGTTATGATTAGGTATCCCAAAGTAGAAAATGTTGTTCATGCCGGCATTGATCATCCGAAGCATATAGGTCTTGCCATAATCTACTATCAACTTGAAGGTATCTGCATTACAAACATAGGTAGATTTTTGTGGTTAATAATATGCAATAACAAAATTCGTACACAAAGTATTATGTTAGAATTGAAACGTCCTCAGTAATAGGTTCATAAAAAGTCCCTTATTAAGCTTATGACTTGTCACTGATCATGCTTATGACCTAAACTTAATGAAGGACCTAGTTCAGCTTATATATAACATCACGTTCAAATCTTATTACTTATCAATAAATATGCTTTAGTTCATAACCAAAAACATATTTATAGTTAATGAAATTACTAAAAATCCTTCGAAATAAGATTTCATATCCAAAAAGTCAATAAAATAATTTAAAAAATTAAGTTCGAAAAGTTCTAATATCAAATTTTCAACGCCCAAAATTTCTAGCCATCTAAAATTTTGGGAGAAGGTAGGTGGTGAGTGTTAAGTCTTTTGGCATTCCTAGAGTCTTTTGGTAGTCTTATGTGTATATTGGTTTCCTACCTAATAGTAGGAGTCTATTTAGCTAATATTTAGGAGTCTTTTGGGTTGCTTTATATCATGTATTAGTAATATGTATTTGCCTATAAATAGGCTATTTGGTTAATCTAAAGTTATGAGTGTGTTGTAGAAAACTCCACCATCCTTTGTCTTCTATCATATTGCTTTCATATCTTTTGCCATATTTCATCAGTGGCATCAGAGCCAGAAATAGGAGAGAAAAGTGTGAGTCTCGAAACAGTTTAAAAGTTCTCAAACAGTCCACAATAGCAGCAGCTTTATTTTTCTCTCCTGTTTTTGATTTTCTTACTTCTGTAGAAGTAGTGAAATAATGACTTCAGATTCTAATTTTGTGCAAGCGGCGATCCCACGCTTTGATGGTCACTATGACCATTAGAGTATGCTAATGGAGAATTTTCTGCGGTCAAAAGAATATTGGCCAATTGTTGAATCTGAAATTAGACAACCAGAAAAAGATGTAACAGATGTCCAAAAAGCAGAGTTGGAAGGGAGAAAGCTAAAAGATTTGAAGGCAAAAAATTATCTTTTTCAGGCCATTGATCGTCCCATCTTGGAAACAATTCTTAGCAAAGACACTTTCAAGAATATTTGGGATTCCATGAAGAAGAAGTATCAAGGTACAACAAGGGCTAAGAGGCAGCAGCTTCAAGCACTTCGTTCGGAGTTCGAAATGCTTCGAATGAAATCAGGAGAATCAGTTACAGACTATTTTTCAAGAATGATGGCAATCGTTAATCAAATGCGAATCCATGGCGACAAGACAGAGGATGTAACCATTATTGAGAAGATTCTTCGATCCTTGACACCAAAATTTAATTTTGTTGTCTGTTCTATAGAAGAAGCTAATGATGTTGATGAACTTTCCATTGATGAGTTACAAAGTTCTTTATTGGTTCATGAGAAAGAAATTAACCATCAGGAGAAAGTAGAACAAGCATTGAAGGCCTCATTAAATAATAACTTTACACCTAGTGGAGCTCATAGAGGACGAGGTAGGGGCAATGATCGAGGTAGAGGAGGCAGATTCAACAATAATCGTTGGAATCAACAACAAAATCATCAGCATCAAGAAAGTCAATTTCAAGGAAGAGGCAGGGGACGTGGCAGCTACCACTCAACAACTTATAGACCAAAGTCAGCAGACAAGTCTAATGTTGAATGTTACAGATGTCATAGGTATGGCCATTATAAGTCAGAATGTGAAACTGTTTTGAATAGACAAAGTGGAAAAAAAACTAATTTTGCAGAAAAAGAAGTGTCTCTTTTGATGGTGTGTCACGTGAAGGAAGAAACTCAACAAAACATGTGGTATTTAGACACTGGCTGCAGCAATCACATGTGTGGAGATAAGGATGCATTTTCTGACTTGAATGAATCTTTTCGCTGCTCTGTTAAGTTCGGTGACAATTCCACGGTTTCAGTTATGGGAAAAGGAAAGGTAACCATTCAAATTAAAGGAAATTCCACCCACACTATTGCTAATGTTCTTTTTGTGCCAGAATTAAAGACCAACTTATTTAGTGGGTCAGTTGGAAGAAAAAGGATACGAGATTTCTATCAAAGATGGAGTATGTCAGATTCAAGATGCAAAGTTGGGCTTAATAGCTCAAGTTAACACGACAGCAAATCGTATGTTCTCGCTTTATCTCCGCAACACCATTCATTCATGTTTCTCAACGAAAGTGAAGGATGAGGCATGGTTGTGGCACTTCCGCTATGGGCATCTGAATTTTGGTGGATTAAAAACACAACAACAGAAGAACATGGTGATGGGTCTTCCTCAAATTACAGTTCCTTCTCAAGTTTGTGAACAGTGTGTTGTTAGCAAATAACACTGCAATTCGTTTCCACAAGAAAAATCTTGTACAACGAAGAAGACATTGGAAATTGTTCATTCCGACATTTGCGGGCCAATAACACCACAATCTAATGGAGGTAAAAGATACATAATTACCTTCATTGATGATTATAGTCATAAAACATGGGTATATGTTTTGCAAAAAAAATCTGAAGCTTTTAGAGCCTTTAAAAGCTATAAAGTGCCCGTTGAGAAAGAAGTTGGCAATTCCATCAAAGTTCTTCGTACTGATCGTGGTGGAGAGTATAACTTACATGAATTTGCAAATTTTTGTGAGGTTCATGGAATCAAGAGGCAACTTACAGCAGCCTACACACCCTAACAGAACGGAGTATGCAAAAGAAAAAATCGTACTATTATGAATATGGTGCGAAGCCTTTTAAATATGAGCGGCATTCCAAAAACCTTATGGCCTGAAGCTGTTAATTGGAGCATTTATATTTTGAACAGAAGTCTCACTTATGTTGTTCAAAATATAACACCGGAAGAAGTATGGAGCGGAAGGAAGCCTAGTGTAGATCATTTTCGAATTTTTGGGTGTATTGCCTATGCTCATATTCCAGATGTGAAGAGGAGGAAGCTAGATGACAAGGGAGAAAAATGCATTTTTCTTGGTGTTAGTGATAAGTCCAAAGCTTATAAGCTATACAATCCTAGCACCATGAAAATAGTTATCAGCCGTGATGTGGTTTTTGATGAAAAAAAACACCTGGTCATGGAATGAAAATGGTGTTCAACAAAATATTTCAGCAGATTTTGATGATGAGAAAGGGCAGGAGCCTGTGGAAAATGAGCAAGAACAAAGACCCACTCAAAATGTTCCAGTAGCCGATCAAAGCCCACTTGCAGCTGAATCACAAAGGCCTTAACGTGTTCGAAGAAGACCAACATGGATGACTGATTATGAGGTAACTGGAGTTGACCAAGGTGATGATCCACTTACACATTTTGCTCTATTTTCAGATTGTGATCCTATCATTTTCGAAGTGGATGTCAAAGAATCAAAATGGAGAAAGGCTATGGATGCAGAAATTATAGCCATAAAAAGAAATGATACTTGGGAGCTTTGTGATCTTCCCAAAGAGCAGAAAACAATTGGTGTAAAGTGGATTTACAAGACAAAGCTGAAGGAGAATGGAGAAGTTGACAAGCACAAGGCACGTTTGGTGGCTAAGGGCTACAAACAGGAGTTTGGTGTTGATTATAAAGAAGTCTTTGTTTCGGTTGCAAGGCATGACACAATCAGATTGGTGATTGCATTAGCAGCTCAAAACTCATGGCCTATTTTCCAGTTGGACGTAAAATCAGCTTTCCTACATGGAGATTTGAAAGAAGAGGTATTTATTGATCAACCTCCTGGTTATGTGAAAATTGACAATGAGAATAAAGTGTATAAGTTAAAGAAGGCTCTATATGGATTAAAACAAGCTCTACGGGCTTGGTATAATCGTATAGAAACTTATTTTTTGAAGGAAGGATTTCAAAAATGTCCTTATGAACATACACTTTTTATAAAAATTGAAGATGGAGGAAAAATGCTCATTGTTAGTTTATATGTAGATGATTTAATCTATACTGAAAATTCAACCATGTTTGAAAGTTTTAAGAAATCCATGATGGTTGAATTTGAGATGTCCGATCTTGGCTTGATGCATTACTTTCTTGGGATTAAAGTGGTGCAGTCCTCTGATGGAATTTTTATTTCTCAAAAGAAGTATGTGCGAGAAATTTTGGACAGGTTTCAGATGAACGATTGTAATCCTGTAAATACACCATCTGAGTTTGGTTTAAAGCTAAACAAAGATAATGGAGGAAAGAAGGTTGACGACACTCTTTACAAACATTTGAGTGTGATTAGCAGGTACATGGCGTGTCCTACAGAGATTCATCTCTTGGCGGCAAAAAGAATTTTTCGATACTTGCAAGGCACTAAGGAGTTTGGATTATTTTACAAGAAGGGAGAAAAGTCAGATTTGTTTGGCTTTACGGATAGTGATTATGCAGGAGATTCAGATGATCTAAAAAGCACATCTGGGTATGTTTTCATGATGGGGACAGGAACTGTTTCATGGTCATCGAAAAAGCAACCTATTGTTACATTATCAACCACTGAAGCTGAATTTGTTGCTGCAACAGCTTGTGCTTGTCAAGCTATTTGGCTAAAGAAAATTCTTAAAAAGTTGCATTGGAAAGAGGATGGACCTACTCAGATTTATTGTGACAACAGTTCAGCAATAAAGCTTTCAAAAAAATCATGTTTTACATGGTCGAAGCAAACATATAGATGTGAAGTATCATTTCTTGAGGGATCTCACGAATGATGGAGTCATTAATCTTATTTACTGCAGAAGTGAAGACCAGATTGCTGACATTTTAACAAAGCCTCTCAAAGTTTCTGCATTTCAGAAGCTTAGGAAGCTACTTGGTGTTTGTATTTTAAATAATTCAGTTTGCATGAAGGATGTCGTTTCAAAGTTTGACTCTTATTAAACTTAATGTTATGTATGGAACATCAGTTTAAGGGAGGGATTGTTAAGTCTTTTGGCATTCCTAAAGTCTTTTGGTAGTCCTATGTGTCTATTGGTTTCCTACCTAATAATAGGAGTCTATTTAGCTAATATTTTGGAGTCTTTTGGGTTGCTTTATATCATGTATTAGTAATATGTATTTGCCTATAAATAGGCTATTTGGTTAATCTTAAAGTTATGAGTGTGTTGTAGAAAACTCCACCATCCTTTGTCTTCTATCATATTGCTTTCATATCTATTGCCATATTTCATTAGTGAGGAACATTTCAACGTGAGAGATGGATACTCAATTAATTCACCAAAGTCAAAATGCATTTAGCAATTGATTAGATAAAAACCTGATTTTGAGCATGCATATAGATCACCAGGTTGACCATTGATAGTTAGGGCATCAGAGACATTTGGGTCTCCTCCTATCCTAAGGAACTCATCCAGCACTTCTTGTACATCACTTTTCCACCAATCCCCTGCATTTCAGTTCAACATCATCATATATTAGCGTAAATATAAATAAAAGTTGTTGATTTTGTCAAATCAAAAATGTTGTCAGAATAATAAGTGTCATGTAACGTGTTATATGTTATTAGAATAATTACAATAGTATCACTAAATATATATACTCTTTGGTATCATCATTTTTGTTTTAATAATATCAACCGTATAGTTTAATTGAGACTCATTTTATGAAGTGAACATATGTTAGTTATAGGATTGAAATTAATTAGTCATGTACATATATGGTAACAAGAATTTGATACCTAATATATACTTCATTGTCAGGCTTAGGAAATGGATAATTTGTTCTATTTTTAGGGTAAATAATGATAGCTTTATGGACAGTTGTTTGAGACCAGTCGCTGTGAGCATGCCACCATAGGGTTCCTTCCTCATCAGATAATACAATCTTTTGGCTGAACTTTGCTCCTGGTTGAATAGGGCACTGTGTTATCATCTCCGGATCGTCGCTCCATGGATTCCTTGGTTGTTTCACTCCGTGCCTGCATAAGACGTATTTCATTTAGTACTACCTCCCCCGGTTCTAAAATGAAAGATACATTTTAAAACGATCACTTTTAATAATAATTATATTTTTAAATGTGCCTTTATTATTAGTTAAGAATTTAATATTAATATTGCGATGCAAGAAATGGTAGTAAAAAGAGTAATGAAAAATAGAAATATCATGTTATTTTATTATGTGTACATCTTATTTTGGGAACACGCTAATTAAAGAAAAAATATCTTTAATTAATGGAATAAAAAAGTATTAAGTACTCGGTCCATATTAAATTCTTATTATGGAATACACATGCATAGACAAAAACTATGTAATTTAAATATTAATTCAAAGACTAAATATGTTGTTGAAAAAAATTAAGAAAGGCTATATATGGCCAAATGTGTATTTGGTAAACTTTAACGAAGGCTATATATGGCCAAATGTGTATTTGGTAAACTTTAACGTACAAAGTATTTAAATAAATTTAAAGTAAAAAATAATCTTTTCAAAAAGTCAAATATTAAAAATGACAATATTTTTGACATCATGTATAATTTTCTCTCGTATCAGTGGATGGTAATATTTTGGGTGCCACTGTTGTGAACATCCACGATGATCGTATCACCTCTTTCAGCATAAAGGGTCGGACCAGAAAATTGTCCATTAACGGTCAAGATGTTCTTGGTGCTACAAAGTTTTGTATAGGGAGCTTCTTTCACCTGCAAATAATAATATTATAACTACTTTTATATATCCTACCGAATAAAACTTTCATATACGAAGAATAAATGTAAAATACACCTAAATGTCTCACACATTGTTGTGTTAAAATAACACAAGCCGTTGATATTGTAAGAGCAAAAACTATATATATTGTCAAGACAAACTTATATTTAGCTAAACTTTTACAATTGTTAGCGACACTTAATACTTTAAGCAACACTTATTGTTTTAATAACATTATTTTTGCTCGAACAATATCAGTCGCCTAAATATATTGCTAAAAATAATATAAAAGTTTAATCAAATTATTTATAAACATACAGCAAACGTTGTATGACGAACTAGAGCGTCAGAGAAAAATGCACTAATAAAAAACAAAAAAAACGGAAAAACTAAGTACAAAAATTTTCATATTGAACCAAAAAAAAAAAAAAATCTTTCCAATTTTCCTTCAACAACTTGTCAATGAAATTTACAGTAATTCCTAGTAAGGTATTTATAGTGGAGATTATTTATAATAATAATAATCTAATTGAAACGTGTTTTTTTTTTCGTTTATAACACTAATTCAAATTTGGGGTCCATGTATTTTCGTTTTTTTTCTTCTTTTCTACTGTAACTGTTTTGAATATTCTGATTGTAACTTCCCTTGTAATATATCCAGAAGCTATAATCAGTTAGGTAAGAATGCGTCAGGCAAGACTACGCGGTTCGTTAGTAGAAAATTCTTACGAGTCTGCAATTTTTTATGCTTTTCGACCTAACATAAGTTATGCATGCATTTGGACAGGTGATAAGTAAGGTAAAAAGGAAGAAGTTATTTTATAATTTTTTTTTTTGAATCACTCAAACTCTATCGAAGGAGAACAAGAGAGGCCGCGCATAACTATGAAATACATATATTTATTTAGAATTTAATTTAATTCAAAAGTTTAAATCATTAAATCTTAGAGCTAGTAGTGATCACAATCTTCTAGTTGCATTCAAAATTTCATTATTGTACAATTACAAAACTAAAAATTCATTACTTTTAACGTTAAATAAAGAATAAAATTACATCTTTAATATTTTTAAATTTTATAGATAGATAGACTAGTTCTGTGAAATGGAGGAAATATTTTTTTAGTATGCAACTCACTTGTGATAGGATGAGAATTTGATGTATCCACTCTAAATAACTAAGTCCTTGGGAATTTTTTTGTGAATCGTGTCTGTTTGCACTTATATATATATATATAATCTAGTACATTATTATTATAAAGAAATGTAGCCCAGTTCATGTAATGCGACAGACTAGCATGTTCTTGTATGAATTAATGTCTTCTATCTCAGTAGATATTTGGGTTTTTTATTTGGAAAACACAATGTTGGTGGCTGTCATTTTTAATTTGTTTCATTCCGGTAGACACGGTGTCTCGTGCTGAGAAATGTGGTGAACATAAATAATTAATGATATAAATTCATTTAACTTTTAAAACAATTTTTGTAATTAGTAATGCTTTGAAGATTATTTAATTACAATAGTCACAATCAGTGGCGGAACCAGGACCGTATTATAGGGGGGTCAAAATCTCTCAGTAAAAAAAATTATTTATTGGCGCTTGAACTGCTTCTTTCGGCTATACGATTGAGAGGAAACAACTGTATTATGCGACTGTGCATAGCTTGAAAACGTCTCAAAATTTGTTCGTTTTCAATTGTTGAAAAAATATCCTTCTCAAAATAAACTATCAGACTGTCATTCATCCACTATTTTGTATATTTATATTTTCATCTATAGAATAACATAATTTTTTTCGTTCCAAAATATAAGATAATTATTAACTTTTTGAGTGTTAAATTGAGAGATTTTTAAATTCAAAATTGATATAATTCATTTAAAATTTATAATTATTAGTACTTTATAGAAATTTACAAGATTTATCATTGTAACGACTAAAGTTAGATAAATTTATATTAATTTATGAATCTAAAAATATTAAAAATTAATTTCAAAAAATCATTAATAATGTTATATATTAAATTGAAGGAATAATATTAATTTTGGCAAAAGTGCAGTCGTTTATCCTATAGATCTGTGCGATATAAGTGGTGTAATGACCATGTAGACTATAAAATAAAGCCGACACCAATGCAAGCACTTAACACTTTATTTATATAATAAGAATGTGTGTTAATTTTTAGAATATTAATTAATGTTAGTCCTAATTATTAGTAATAAAATAGTACTAGTAGTTTTAAAATATATTAATTAATTAGGGGGAGAGATAGTGAAGGCCTAAGGCTAGCAGAAAAAAGGACGCGGTGGTCGATAAAAGGACCTGCTCCTACTGTTAAAAGAAAAAGGTCGGACCGGTGTACTTTCATTCAGGCATAAGGTCGGTCTGCTTCGTGGGTGAGCTAAAGTTTGGGGGGTCAAGAATGGCGAAATCGTCTGAAGCTAGGCTGGGGAGCCGGAGGTACCAGGGTCAGTTGACCCCCCTCGCCCCCCCTCCTTCCGCCTCTGGTCACAATTATGTTATTTAAGACTAATCAAACTAGCTCATAATACTTTTAAATTTTCGTAATTAACTTTAAAAAATAAAAACGATACTCTATTTTTTTTTCTGTGGAATGGAGATTATAACCTAGATAGACTACCTAAGTAGTTGGCAATAATAATCCTAAACAATTAATTCCATGAATAAAGATTAAATAATTGGAGATTATAACCCAGATAAACTACCTAAGTAGCTAGAAATAATAATTTAAACAATTAATTCCATGAATAAAGATTAAATAATCTCTTTCAACAATTATGTCGTCTCTATTTATTAAACCTTAATAAATTCATATAATATTAAGTTTTAGTTTTCCAAAAACTTTACCTTTAAAAAAGACAGTTAATATTGGAGTAAAAATAATAATAACGGAATAAATTAAATGTACATGTAGCGATATCTGTATTTATTTGATAATATCATTTTGATCCGATAATATATTAAAAAGAGCTTTTCGCTTTAGTGGAACAAACACAGTAACCTTGATAAACTACCTAACTAAGTAGTTGGCAATAAACATTTTGACTTTTGACATAAACATTTCCAAGTTTGTCAAGCGATATATTTATTAAAAGATCTCTTTTGACATTTATGTCTCTATCTATTAGTTATTTTATTTTCAGCTCTTGGAATCATTAAAGAATTTTTGACTTTTGACTTCCACAAGGTAAACTTAACAAAATTTTCCTTCTCTCCTCCCACCAAAGAATAGTCTTAGTTTTATCCGGATTTTGAACCAGACAGCACAAAACAGTTGTATGGATATGACCATTTCTGGGTGGCCGTGATTTACGTTTATTCCCTTGAGGCCTTGAGTAACCCACAGTTTCAAGTTGGTTTGTTTCCTCGTATTTCAATTTCTAAACAATAAATTTATCACTTTTGCATGATTTTTGCCCAAAGTTTATACAGGTACTGACAGTACGCATCAATTGGATAAAAATCGACATATTTTGTCCTAATACAAATCTTTGGAATTGGTATAGACAAACTCACCAACCCGTACAAAATACGAGCGACATAAATAATAATTTATTATGTTAATTATTAGTATAATCAATTCAACGTAGCGTAGATATTTGATTATAATTTTAAGAAGATAGTTGTAGTTATTAAGTTATTAAACATTTATTTAAGAAAATAAATTGTTCCATTATATATTGTAAATTCTTTTGGTCAATTATTAAGCTAAAATATTTGAATGAAGTGTAGATTTATGTTAATAAGATTTAAGTTTGTAATGAAATTCTATATTTAGTGTTTACATTGACTAAATTTGCTTGAAATTTGTATCCGAATAGAACTATGAAACTCAAGGTTTAATAAGTTTTAATTTAGTTATGATATTACCTTAGTAACGAATTTACTATAATTTTTCAACTAATTTTACATTTATTATGTTTGAATTTTTTTTACATATACTATTAATATAATTAAATCGTGTAATATGTTAATAATTATTTTTTGATATTTTAATATCTTAATAAAATTTTCTTACATTAAATTCTTTCTGATATATTTTCTTAATTACATAAAATTATGATAAAAAAAATCTTTTAATAAAATTGGTAGAACCCAAAACAAAAATTCTTTTAGAAATTCTTTTTCCCACTGAGATAAAACTAAAAAAACATCTTCCTTTTTCTAAAATAGGTTAGGGTTTATCTTGAACGAATTACAAATTTGGATAGTTACAGTTATTATGTTTCAAAAAAAAATTACATAATAATACAATTAATCACGTGATTTGATAAAATTTTAAGTTTAATGAATTTAATTTAGTTAGGATATAATATAATAATAAAATTTATAATTAATATTAATATAATTAAACCACATGATTTGTTAGGAGATTTTTTGATATCTGATTAATATATCTTAATAAACTTTTAATAGTAAATTATCTAACATTAAGTCTTTTAAGATATATTATCTTAAATAAAATTGTAATAAAAAAACTTGTAATAAAATTAGTAGAGACAAAAATAAAAATTCTTTTAGAAGTTCATTTTCCTATTTGATATATAAAAGCAAAAGACACCTTCCTTTTTCATAACAGATTGGGTTGCTTTTGAATATTTTAAAATTTTGAATAGTATTTAATTGTTCCAAATTTAGATAGTAAAAAAATAAACGTGAGCTAAAAATTTATAAAATCAGATTTATACTTTTAATTATATAGTAGCTAGATTCTAAAACTTTACGCCACGTTTCAACACTACAGTTAACATTACCTTGGTGACTTTTCAAAGTTGCTTCCTAAGGAACCAAAGGATTGTACCAACAATTAGAATACATTACAAATAACCACCTACGATTTACTTAAAGTTACTTATAATCATCTGTAGTTTAAAAGTGAACTTTCGACCACCTGTAATTTCAAAAATATAGCATGCTTTCACTCCACTAGTAACGTCATTAACAAAAGTTAACGGATGGTGTGTAAGTACTTTGTTGCTCTCCATATATATATGTATAGATATTAAGATGTTTCTAATTAGACATAAACAACTCAGAAATGATCTAGGACTTTCATAGACAGCTGCTACGTTCTTTCGTCTAGGGCTTGAAAAAATATTAAGAAATCACAACTCAATTAGAAAGGTAATTTGAATAAAAATATAGACAAAAACAGAGGGGTCACAATTTCGAATTTAAGGTACAAATATTAACATTTTGTAATTTTTTAAACAAAAGTTGAATGCAAGCCAAGTGTAATCTTTTTGTGTGTTTCATTTCTTAGTCTACTTCTCACCCAAATGTCACTTCTAAGTGGGTTTAACTACCAGGAGGTTTAGTCCAATACATGTGGTAAGAAACTTCATCTTCTCAGTCACTAAATTAAAGTCATCAAGTGTAGCATCATCTTCTCAGCCTTCATTACCAAAAAAGAAATCTCCTAAGAAGCATACAGCCAATAGTAAAAAGTTGAGTATAGGTACATTAAGTCCTATCAAAAGATGTTTCAAATAAGGAAATTAGGCTGTTAGTGATGTTTTCTTTTCTTCAGTGAAAATGATGTAATTTGAATTATGATTGGTGAACAATGCTTTTGTTTGGATAACATTGTTCAACGATAAATAATATTGTTTTTGATTGAAAATTATGTAATTTGCATTGTCATTTGGTGTAGAATGACACCAAATAAAATTTATATTTAATGAAGTTTATTATTATATTTTAAAATTTTAATTATAAAGGTGCCCACCTGATGCAGGAGGATCTGAGTCCGATGATGCTGAGTTGTCCGATGATGCTTAACTGACGGATCGGCGCAAGGATGATGGACATTGATGTCTTCAGGGTCGGAGTTCGGGTTCGGCTTTATGACTTTGGCTCAGTTGACTTGTTGACTTTGGGAGTTGCGAAGTTCGACTTCGGCTTCGGGAAATTGAGTTACAAGTTAACGTTGGGATCGACTTACTGTGACGACCCAAATTTCGAATAGCCTTGAAATTAGCTTTTTCGATGAGAATATATAAGGAATAAAATTTTATTGATATTATTATGTGTTATGTGATTTAAGGTCGATTAACGACCTAGTTTACGTGTTATATGATTATGTATGAGTGTTGAGAGTTTTTGGGAGAAAATAAATTTTTTTGAGAAAAATACTAAAACACTATTCATAAAACGCAGAAAACGCTTTTTCTGTGTATTTTCGAGAAATTTCGAATTACGCAATAGCGTTTATTTAGGGAAGAGAGATGAATTCTCTAATAAAAGTTTTTCAAAGAAAAAGCCGTAAAAAGTACTATTCACGAGAAAAACGCTTTTTCATTTTTTTTAATTTTTCAAAGAACGACACAACGTTTATTCGGGAAAGGGAGACGTAATCTCCAATAAAATCAACGAAAGAAATTTCGCGATTTTCGCATGTTGAACGAGTTAGGAAAATCTAACTAGAAAGAGATCGGGTAATCGACTAGTTCAAAAACGTCATCCCTAATCGATAGTATGAAAGGGCAAAATCGACTTTTGTTGTCTAATAGAGCTAGTTACGAAACGTAGCCGAGAAAGTTAGAAAACCTAACTGGATAAGAAAATGTCTAACTAGAATTAGTTGGACTAACTAAGCCTAAGAATATTAAGGCTTGGCTAAGAATTAAAGAATTTGCTTGGTTAGGAATTAAAAAAATGGCTTGGCTAGGGTTGAGGATGGGGATGGCTTGGCTAGGGGTGAAGCCTAGGGTTAGGATGGCTTGACTTAGGGTTGAGCCAAGGCTTGGAGTCTAGAGTTGTACCCTAATTTCTTGGAGCCAAGGAAAGGTAAGGACAAGTGTCACTTGTCTAGAATTTTCCATGTGGTTAAATGAATGACAAAAAGGAGAGAGCAAGGGGGGATGGTCGGGCATCAAGGGGAGGGGGATAAGGGTGGTGAGTTACCTACCCAAATAAAGAAAGTTTTATCCAAACAAATCAAACCTTAGATTCTGTGTCCCATCCATTCATTTTAATTTAGTCAAATAAGCCCTTAAGCAATTATTTAGTTCCCTAGCTCCTAACCTTGGTTAATCTAAGGTGTTGATGGATGGTTAGATGAGAAGGGATTGGCAAGAGTTAACTAGAGTATGGTTAATTCTCTTAAATAAACCAATGCAAGTATACTTGCATTTTCTCCTATATTCATTTCATTTTCATCTAAATCATTTGAGAGAAAAAGAAAGCAAGAGAGAGAGAGACCCACGGATAGAGAAGAGAGGAAGGAAGAAGAGGAGCAACCAAGCTTTGTCAAGCTTCAAGCTTTAATCATCTAAGTGAGAAGAAGAAAGAACAAGAAAAGGTAAGAAAACCCTAACTCTCATCTTCTTTTTTTAAAGTTTTTAATTTATTATTTGATTAGTTGGTGGTGGTTATTGATAATGGAAGATCATGGTGGATCTTGTAGTTACAAGGTGGTTATAAAGGAGTTAACTTTGTTAAATTACCTTAAGTATGCATGTCTAGTTAACAAAATGATGAAAATACAAAACCTATGCGTAAAGGATGGAAAAGCTAATTAGTGGACTGTTTTGGACCTAATTTTTATAGTGCTTCAAATATGAAAATTTGGTTCACGGGTGTTATGTTATACTCTTATGAGTTACAAACATCACCTAATTGGAACGAGGGTAAAAGCTTTTGTAATGAAGTCATGACGATTTTTTTTTTGTAAAACTAGTTAAAAGATTTTAAAACAGTTGGTGCACTGACTTTTGAGTCAGTTTTTTGGGTAGTTAAAGCTTCTGAAAATGGGTTATTTTCTGGGGGTTTTGTAGTTTGTAACATAAAGAAGCTGTAGGCTCAAGAACGCACTCATTCCGACTTAGAATGAGCGAATTATAATGTTGCGAATTAGGTACGACGAAAATAAAAACTGCCTAGGTGATGATGTCTCTCCTAGTGAGTTTAAAGCATAAACAGACACCTGAAAACAGACGAGTTAACCTATCTGGATTATAATAAAAATTAAATTTAGCCTAAAGCAGACGGGTGCGTACTATCTGAATTAGAAAGAAAGACTTAGTCTGACGCAGGCCACCTTACCAGACTCCTAAGCAAATAGGTCTTAACTATCTGGATACTAACTAAAATAGAATTTGACCTAAAGAAGACAGATTTTACCTATCCGATTTGGACCTGTAGTGGAGAATTTAAAAGTTTGGACGCGTTGTCTAAATTTATAAAACGCGAATGACCTAAAATGAATAATATTGTAACGTAAACCAATAATTGGGGTCATTATGTGCCTAATTGGTGTGTTATCGTTAACGTAAATGTATAGGACATTTGAAAGGCGAATTAGCATAAAGTTATAAAGAACGCTTCAGACAAGTTTTCTAAACTTACTCAGATAATTATTTTGTGCAAGTTTTCTAACTTCATTTAATTTTCATATTGAATGCAAGTTTCCTACACTTGCTCAAATTTTATAATTGAGCAAGTTTTCAACTTTCATTGATTACGTATTGAATGCAAGTTTCCTACACTTACTCAAGTTTTATAATTGAGCAAGTTTTCAACTTTCATTGATTATGTATTGAATGCAAATATTGTATAACCTTGTATATTTATTATTCTATGAAAGACATGCATTTAGACTGTGGAATTTCATTTGCTATATGAAATTCATTGTATTATGTGTTACGAACTATGAAAATGAGTTATCGCCATTTAATTCGGCCTGACTCAATTTGTTAAGCTATTCTAGTCAAAATATTTATTGTTGAGATATGAATTATAATAATTCTTGAATTGTGATAGGACGATAGTGCCAAATAAAATAATTTGGGCAAGTATTAGAATTTATTGCACCCGTACAATAATGTGTTATGTGAGTAAATATTGTTGATGTTTAAAAATAAAAGGAATTTAATTTATTCCTGTTTATTCAAGCTGCTTCATAACTATTGTTCAATTATCGAAGTTTTCATAGAACGAATATTTTATTCTTGATTTTGTTGTTTGTTCAACTGTTATGACTTGCTGAGAAATTAAATGTTCACTCTTGCTTAAAATATATCATTACAGCAAAGACCAGATCAGCAAACCTAAGAATTCGGTAAAGTTGAAGCTAAGAAAAAGTTAATGAATAGAGAAAAGTTTAAATTAATTGTAATATTATTACTGGGTGTAATATTATAACGGATATGTATTTACTGTGACTTATAAAGGTCTCCAATGTAATATTGTAATAGATATTAGACGATGTATTAGTGAAGGTCTTCGTACCTGGGAGTATAATGTAAGATTTCGCATTATTTTTGTAAGGATATTATGTTATTCTTATGATGTAATAAGATGTATTGGATGAGTGACACCAGATTTCGATTTTGAAGATAGACCCGGATTCAGGGTTGTTACAATTACGACGGGCTTCGACATTCTTATTTTTAGATATGTTTCGTTCTTTTATGGTAGTATTTTTATTATTAAGAAGTTGTTACCTATTGGGAGTTGTTACCATAATTATAGGAAGCTTGTTACCTATTAGGAGTTTGTTTTCGTAGTTGTAGGAAGTTTATTTCATTCTGATAAGGAAATCTTTTTAGCTATAAAACCCGGCTTGTGTTGAATTATAAGGAGATTTTGTTTTGATAATAATAATTTAAGCATTAGAGAAGTTTCTTTGTGTTTAGGGTAATTCTTTTGCTTCCTTTGCCTATGAATTTATTTGTTTACCTAGCCCGCAGGATAATCACTAGTATCAAAGCATCAACATCTTTCCGAAAATATACTTCATCAGTTTCAATGGCTGGTGGTCGTGGTCGTCGTGGGCAGGTTGCGACTGAGGAAGTCTCGCACCATAATCGTAACGTTCAGGACGTGATGATTGAGGATTTACAGATATAAGTTGCAGAGTTAACCCGGCGTCTAACGGCGCAAGATCTCGGTCGTCATGGACAGGTTTAATTTCGAATGAAAAAGTCCCGTACCTTGATTGTAACGAGGATGGTTATTACTTCGAGTCCAGTTTTGATAACGTTTACCACTATAGGGAGCAATTATGGGAACGACATGGTCGAATAGATCATCGTCGAGATTTGGGCTTTAAGGTGGAGCTACCGGAGTTTTCTGGTACGTTGCGAGCTGAGGGATTCATCGATTAGATGAATGAAGTTGAACGTATCTTTGAATACAAGGAAGTCTTAGATAGTATCAATGTGAAACTTGTTGCCATCAAACTCAAGGGCAGAGCATCTACTTGGTGGCAGTAGTTGAAGCGCTCACGAGAGAGGCAGGACAGGTCTAAAATCACGGATTAGGAAAAGATGAAGAAAAAGATGTAGAAACACTTTCTTCCTTTTGGTTACACTTAATCCCTGTTTAAACGATTGCACCTATTGAGGCAAGAAACCAGATCCGTGGATGACTATACGAAGGAATTCTACCAATTGATCGCCCGAAACAATCTATCCTAAACTGAAGAACAGTTGGTAGAGGAAGATGTAGACGACGAAGTGGAGGAGGCTGGAGAACCTGTATATGATGAATATGAAGATGAAGAAGTACTTTATAGAGATATTACGGATGGGGATACTACAATTGACAAAATTGGTCATGAGATTATTCTAGTTTTTGACGACATTAAAATTATTGATTTTGTAGTTCCTGAAAATTTCTTTGTCATACAGGTAAACTGGAAGATGTTGGTATTTTCCCACTTGTTTTCAGGATTATTCTTTGAGGAGAAAATTCATGGAGTTTTGATCCCGTGAAGGTTGAAGATTCGTTCTTGATGTTTGATACTTGTTTGCTTTAAAATTCGAGGACGGATCTTTTAAAAGAAGGGGATATTAATGCGGTGGAAAATTTCAATAAAGTTTGATGACGATAATGCCGTGAACTCGAGGATGAGTTCTTTTCAACCCGGGGTGATTGATGCAGGAGGATCTGAGTCCAGTGATGCTGAGTTGTCTAATGATACTTAGTTGACGGATCAACGCAAGGATGTCGGACATTGATGTCTTCAGGGTCGGAGTTCGGGTTCGACTTTATGACTTCGGCTCAATTGACTTGTTGACTTCGGGAGTTGGTTCGGCTTCGAGTTCGGCTTCGGAAAATTGGGTTACGAGTTTGGGATTGGATTACGACGCGCTTCGGCATTCTTATTTTTAGATATGTTTCGTTCTTTTATGGTAGTATTTTTATTATTAGGAAGTTGTTACCTATTGGGAGTTGTTACCATAATTATAAGAAGCATGTTATCTATTAGGAGTTTGTTTTCATAGTTGTAGGAAGTTTATTTCATTCTGATAAGGAAATCTTTTTAGTAATAAAACCCGTCTTGTGGGTTGAATTATAGGGAGCTTTTGTTTTTATAATAATAATTTAAGCATTAGAGAAGTTTCTATGTGTTTAGGATAATTCTTTTGTTTCCTTTGTCTGTGAATTTACTTTTACCTAGCCCGCAGGATAATCGCTATTCTGCCCGGCGTCAGTTGATATCAGAATAGCGATTATCCCTCTCAAGTCCTCAACCAATTGTGATTATTATAATTTATAAATAAAGAAATTTTTATAAAAAAATAAAAGATCGATCAATGCAATTATAATTAATTAGTTTGTGACATTTTCGTAAAAATTAAATACGTTTTAAATTTTTTGTTAAATTTGTATTTTTTTAAATTATTTTTTGGGCTACATTATGCATGTGCTCCTTCAAGTCGTTAGCCCGTTTCAAAGTACATAGTTGCTCAATCAGTAAAGTGAACACTTTCATTCTCATAGTTGATATCTATGTTCAATTTTGTTACTTGGACTATTTTTTTTTTCCAACATACATTAATGAGGGAATAATTTATCATGAAATTATAGTTTGATCGACAAATGTTGAGGATGATGATGAAGAGGCCATGGATCGAGTTTTAATATCTGTTAGGCTTTTGATGGCTGTGATACCATAAAGAGAATTGTATTGATTGAATGTTCACGGATAAGTTTCTTCATATTTTGCGTAGTATTGATTATGTTATAATCCTTATTAGAGAGACAAGATTGCACAACACAAAAGTAAAACTCTTTATAAATTGCTAGGGGAAACATTTTCACACTCTTTATTTATTTTTCATGCTTGATTACAATACAAATTTTACAAATTGTTTGGAATACATAATGAATAAAAACAACATATATAAACTGATTATTGCATTAAATAATGAATGAAATCATGGATATTTTAGTTTCAACATGGTGGCATGTCCGGTGGTGGTGGCAACATCTTTTCTCCAGAGCGTTTCCCATTTCTTACTATGAATGTCATCTCCATTCCCCAAGTTATGTGACGCTCAAAATGGCAATGCATCAACCACACCCCTGAAAAAAAGAATTCAACATTTCACGTTTACAAAATAATAAGAATGACAAAAACTTCTTGTTGTTGCTGTTGTTGTTGTTGTTATCATCATTATTGTAAATAATCAGATAAGACTAAATCAAAATTTGTACATTGTAGTATAGGCTTAAAATTGATTCCTACCCGAAACATTATTTTTAATTAAAAACACTCTAAAGTTGTTTTAAGTGCTGAAAACTTAGGTTGCAATTAATCGGAAAAATATTTTTTTTGTGAAAATCGAATTTGGATCTAAATTATAGGGTACAATTGTGATTTAGTTATCAAATAAATAGGAATAATGAAATTTACCTGGGTTGTCTGCTTGAAATCTAATAGCTGTCCAGCCATTCCTAGGGACTATAATAGTGTTCATTAGAGGAGGATCAACAAGATTATATTTCATAGGATCTTTCTCTTTGTCAAAATTTCCAATTCCCCGACCAACAACGTAAAAACTATATCCATGCAAATGCATGGGATGTTCTATCCCTGAAAAGATGTTTGTTCCTTGGAAAACAAGTTCCACCGTAGAATTAAATTTAAGCACTCTAACTTCCGTCGCTTGCATCGGCCTTCGGAGTTCAACCGGAATAAAATCCGCCGTGTAGTTGAACGGCATAGGCGGGAATCTCGGAAAATCGTCCCCAAATACACCATTGATGCCTCTATAATACGCCTCGAGTATGTCAACCGTACGGGGCACAAATGAAATATTGTTCACACTTGCTGCAAATCGCGTATTAGTACGACACGTATCATTGCGACATGGTAACGCATTGATAGACAATGTAAAATATAACTTTGTGCTCATTTTTAATGGCACACTTATTGGATGATCATTTGTAACTAAACTTCTGAGTCTAGCGGTGAAATTTAGGGCTGCGTTCGTATCGGTGATATTTGGAAGATTAGGTAAAGATGGGGATGAAGATGGAGTGTAGTTTCCTCGATATTTGAGTATGGCCGTGGTGATAGTGTTGTCAAAAGGAGCCCTCCCGGCACCAGCAAAAACCCTAGCAGCCATGTAATAGCGATCAAGGGGTTGGTTTGCTTCTAACAAAATGTCTAGGGTTTGGCCGGGCGGAATAGTGATATAATCAGATTTTAGAGGCTTGGAATAGGCAGCATCGGTTCCGACGACAGTGAGGTTATGATTTGCTACTCCGAAGTAGAAAATGTTGTTCATGCCGGCGTTGATCATTCGGAGCATGTATGTCTTTCCATAATCTACTATCAACTTGAATGTATCTGCATTACAAACATAGGAAGATTTTTGTAGTTAATAATATGCAATAACAAAAAATTCGTATACCAATAATTATGTTAGAATTGAAATCTCCTCACTAATAGGTTTATAAAGTCCCTAATTGCGGTTATGACCTATCTCAAAGATGGACCTGGTTACGACATCTTATGCATTGCATTACTGTTCAAATCTTGTTACTTATCATGAATTGGTGAACATAAAATTATCAACTGACTTGTTAATTCATAATGGAAAATTTTGTCCACAGTCAATGAAATTACTAAAAATTCTTTAAAATAAAGTGACTTGTTCATAATGGAAAATTTATCCAGGGTCAGTGAATAAATTACTAAAATTCCTTTAAAATAATATTTCATTTCCAAAAAGTCAAAAACAATAATTAAAAATTGTATTATTAGAACAGTTCCAATATCAAACTTTCAACGCCCAAAAATTCTAGCCATCTAAACTTTTGGGAGAAGGCATATGGTGAGGATCGAACATTTCAACGTCCCAATTTAGTCATTTAATTAATGACAAGATAGAAAAGTTAAAATGAAGTTACAAATGAATAGATAAAAACCTGATTTTGAACATGGATATAGATCACCAGGTTGACCATTGATAGTAAGAGCATCAGAGGAATTTGGGTCTCCTCCTGTCCTAAGGAACTCATCCAAAACTTCCTGCACATCACTTTTCCACCAGTCCCCTGCATTTCATTTCAACATCATCATATATTAGCTTAAATATAATTTAAGATGGTGGATCTTGTCAAAATAAAAATAATATTGTAAGAGCAATAAATGCCGCATAAATTGTTATGTATTATTAGAACAACTGCAAAAAATATCGTTAACTATATATTCCTGTAACAGTTTTAGGTTAATTAGTCAAATAGATATATAGTAGAAAGAATTTGGTACCTAATATGATGGGTACTTCTTTGTCAGGCTTAGGAAATGGATAATTTGTTCCCTTTTTAGGATAAATAACGATAGCTCCATGGACAGTTGCTCGTGACCAGTCGCTGTGAGCGTGCCACCATAGCGTCCCTTCCTCGTCGGACAATACAATTTTCTGGCTAAACTTTGCTCCTGGTTGAATTGGGCACTGTGTTATAAACTCCGGTCCGTCGCTCCATGGATTCCTTGGCTGTTTTACTCCATGCCTGCATAAGACTTACTTAGTGCTCCCTCGTTTTTAAAATTGAAAACACATTTTGAAATGATAACTTTTGATGATAATTATGTTTTTGAATGTGTCCTTATTATTAGTTAAGAATTTGATAGTAGTGTTGCAATGCTAAAAGGATAGTAAAAGAGGAACAACGAATAGGGATATCATGTTATTTTATAATTCTAAGATGGAAATGCATGCATATCTTTAATTCAGGAACAATAGAGTATCAAATATTCCGTCTTTTTCTCAAGATACACATGCATAGACAAAAACTAGAATAAATATATAAAATATGTAATTTTATTTTAATTCAAAGACTAAAATTTGTTATTAAAAATATTAAGAAAGGTTATGTCCAAATGTGTACTTGGTAAGCTTTGTGTGGTATTTAGATAAAATAAAGTAAACATAATCTTTGATATCATGTATAATTTTCTCATACCAGTGAATGGTGATATTTTGGTTGCCATTGTTGTGAACATCCACGATGATCGTATCACCTCTTTCAGCATAGAGGGTTGGACCAGGAAATTGTCCATTAACCGTCAAGATGTTCTTGGTACTACAAAGTCTTGTATAAGGAGCTTCTTTCACCTGCAAAGAATAAATTTAATTAAGCATTCTATTAACATTCTGACAACATCATTTTTGTTTTGGGAATATTATCCGTGTGAACGTATTGTTAAAAATAATCTAAAAGTTTAATCTGATAATTCATAAACATACCACAAACGTTGTGCGACGAACTAGAGCGTCAGAGAGGAATGCATTAGTAAAAAACAAAAACCCGAAAAACTGAAGTATAACAAAAACTTTCATATTGAACCAAATTTTGTAGCTATGAATCCTTTTTCTTTCCAATTTAATTTCCTTCAACAAGTTGTCGATGAAATTTACAGGAATTCCTAGTAAGGTATCTATAGGGGAAATAGTGGCACTGACTTTATCAACTAATTGAAACGTGTTTTTTTCCCCTCTATAACACTAATTCAAATTTGGGGTCCATGTAGTTACGTATCAAAATAGTAAACAAGTGCACTTATTCTTCTTTTCGACTATTACTTTTTTGAATATTCTGATTGTGACTTTCTTTGTAATATATCCTGAGGCTATAATCAGTCAGGCAAGACTTCGCGGTTCGTTAATTGAAAATTCTTTGCTTTTCGACCAAGCGTAAGTTATGCATGCATTTGGACAGGTGATAACTAACCGGGGACCAAGTCAGGATTTTATTTTTATTTTTTTTGGAGGAAGGCCTGAAAATAATGGAACATGTTCAAATGCTATATAATATTTTTAATAAAATTCATATAAATATAAAAATATAACTTCAAATTTATTTAACAAAAATGATTGATAATATCTTCTTCTTTTTTGTAATTTTTTATTTTATTTAAAAAAAAACACTGAAACTCTATCAGAGGAGAACAAGAGAGACCGCGTATAAACATGAATATATTTATCTAGAATTTTCAAAAATTTAAGTCATTATATCTTAGAGTTGTGTGTATAGTAGTGCTCACAATTTTCTAATTACACTTAAAATTTTATTATTGTGCTATATTGTACAATTACAAAATTACAAAATTTATTATTTTTAACGTTAAATATAGAATAAAATTACATTTTTGCTATTTTTAAAATTTTTCAATAGTTGTGACTATTTTTGTGCAATGAATGAAATACTTTAATTTTTAGTATGTAACTCACTTGTGCTACGATGAGAATTTGATATATCCACTCTAAATAACTAAGTCCTTGAGAACGGGTCGACTTAACTAGTCATTAGCTCTCCACTGATTTAATCTCATTTCAAATCTAATGACTTTTTGTTTTTGAAAGCACAAATCTAATGACTAATTAATCAAGTGATTAAAGATTCCAACGAACATAAAAAAACTTATACTGCAAATGGTTAACCTGGTTAGAAAAGGAGTCTTATATATTATATTTGGAACGCATGTTAAAATATATCAACGCCACACTTAAACAGGATTTTTTTTGTTTATTTATTTAGTTTTTGTATTTTGTAGATGATATAAAACTTAATTTAAACAATTTTTTATTGAAAAAACTCAAACTTTAATATGTTACAATTTTTTTTAAAGAAAAAATTTCAAATGGAACTATTGCGTAATGCATGTCACATCATTCAAATGGAACTATTACGCCCTGGTGATTTTGATTCTGACTAGTTATGGAGCCAGAGATGAAGAATCACCAAGTGGTTATATGTGAGAACGGAGAAGGATGATATTTGTTTCCTAGTTTGTAACTATCCCGAATAGTTATATTTTACTTAAACTAAATTTTATACTTTTAGTTATTTATATAATTAAATGTATGCCCTTATGTGTATGTGTGTGTGCGCACACGTGTGGATATAGACATGTTATTCAATATATTATTATTATTTTATTTTTTATTAATTTTATCATGCATCTATATTATTTTTCATGTATGTATTATTAAAAAAATAACTAAATTTTTACTTTTTAAAATAAAAAATTCACAAAGTATTAATCGACGCGATGATTTAATTTTCCATGGGAATGATGATGTTTATTAAGTTTTAATATCCGTGAGAATGAGACGAGTATGGAGAGCATTTATGAGACCGAGAATGGGGACGGGATGTGTAATCCCTGCTCCCCGGCCCTCCAGCCCCTGTCCCCGCCCTCGCATCCGCCTCATTCACTGCCATTCCTAATATTATTAAAGCAAAAATAATACTGTCAGAGTAAATATATATTTAATGATATTTTTGTACCTATTCAAACGATATTTATTGTTTTGACAATATTATTTTTACTCTCACAATATTAATCGCCTTAAAATATGAAAAAGAGCATTTGGTTATGGTGGAACAAAGATAGCAACCTAGATAAGCTACGTAAGTAGTTAGTAATAATAATAAACATATCCAAGTTTGGTAAGCGATATATATAACGGTTAAAAGATCTCTTTTGACATTCATGTCTACCTGTCTTAATTATTTTATTTTCAACTCTTGGAATCATTAGGAAAATTTTGGCTTACACAAGGTAAGCTTAACAATTTTTCCTTCTCTCCTCCAACGAAAGACTAGTCTTAGTTTTTTCGGGATTTTGAACCACACAGCACAAAACAGTTGTATGGATATGAGTATATGACCATTTTTGGGTGGACATGAGTAAAGCACAAGTTTCTAGTTTGTTTGTTTCCTAATATTTCAATTTCTAAACAGTAAGTTTAAAGTTTCAATTTAGCCATCGTTTGCATGATTTTTCCCCAAAGTTTATACACGTACCCATCGATTGGGCTAAATCAGTAGAAGAAAGCGTGTACTTGATTTGGGATGAAAGTCAACAAAAGGATTAAAGTGTCACATTTACGTAACTACAAGGTTTAATATTTGAAAACGAAATACGAAGAACAAATTTGACACTAGGTGTAACTTGAAATGTCAAAACTCAAAAGTGTAAGAATAACAAATTAATTTAATCATACTAATAACAAACAAATGTGCATTTGCAACTGTGATTAAAAATTAACTCCTCAAAAAACTTAAATTGTTAAAAAAAATAACAACAATGTATATCATACTAATAGTTTTGTTATAAGTATATATAATTGAATACTTTATAATTAATAAAAATATATTTGTAATTAAATGATTTGTCTATTTAAAATAAAAGTTGACATATTTTTATCAAAATATAAATATTTTCGAATTTGATATAGATTCTGAAACTTAAGGCCGCGTTTGAACACTACAGTTAACATTACCTAGGTGACTTTTCAAAGTTGCTTCCCAAGGAAGCAAAGCAATCTACCAAAAATTTGTGGGTTTTTTTTTCTGGTCTTTTTTTCAATGTCCGCGATTAGGATTAGAACAATTACGATTAGGATTAGAACCAGTTTGAAGTCAGTGAACAGATGTTCTCAGAAGACTTGAAGGGGTCACATTTATCTTGTAAAGAAAAACTTGAAACTCAATGATATTATTAGTACACTTATTATTAAATTAATTCAACAATTACTAGCTGTTGCCCTCAGTCCACCGATAAGTTCTTTCAATTTTATTTTATTTTTTTTTGTCTTTTATTCTTATCTTCTATTAAATTACTCTTATTTATATATATATATATATATATATATATATATATATATAAATGTATATAACTCTAACTCAAGTGTGTGCTAGCATGAGTATTTTGAAAAATCAATGAATTTTTTTTAGTTCATCAACTATATTGTTCACAAACCTTAGTATGTTATTTCTTATAGAAAAAAAAAGGAATAAGTCAAATAAAACTCTTACATCATGCATGCCACATCATGATGTACCTTTACACAATAGAAATCAAACAATTTCATATAACATACAAATGTTACTTAGAAATTAAAGGTTTAACTTCATATATCATATCATGTAGAACGACAGACGAACATTACCTTAACCGCACTATGAATGTCTTCAGTAGAATTTTAGTGAGTTTTTATTTTTATTATTATTATTATGTTGTGGAAAACTAGTTATATTTGTTAGATTAGCTATTATTAGCACAGTAAACTGAGTAGGTTTATCCTAACCTCGCACACGCTACACCTATATCCATCTTATCCTAATTTTACAGAATGTTGCATTAGTAAACCAGTTCAATTCTCTCTCCTTTAACTGATCAGTTGTTGTATATGTTTATCTCTTCTTTATTTCTTGTGTTATCCAGAAAAAGAAGTAGTTTTAGTTTTTGAATTCAAATGTTGCCACATTCAAATCCAAGATCGATAGTCGTGTGTATTATTATTATTATTGAAATATAAATGGATGTTAATCACAGCCTAACGGTAGTGTAAAATTTTCCCAGAGTAACATTCCGGATGAGGATCACCACCATAAGACTTAAATACATTCTAGACCTTTCAACTTTTTTGCTTTTTAAAACTTAAACCATAATGTTTTAGCTTTAAGAAATTGAATATTGATGTATTTAAATTTTTATAAATCAAACTTTTTGACTACCGACGTGTACGTAATAATTGATCTGAATAAGAGTATTTTGGATACTTTCACTCTTGCCGAATAAGAGTATTTTGGATATTTTCACTCTTGAAAATATATTTGAAAAATATAGAAATTTGTAGACACATGATTAATGTGTAATGAAGAAAAAATTAGGAAAAACCGAAGATAATATAAATGATATATACCCTTAAAAGAGTTAAGGGCAAAATACATTTTTGTTACACTAAGTTCCACCCTCTTCACAATTCGGCCCCTAAACTAATTAGGCTTACATATCCATTACATCAACTACCTAATTTCACACAATGTCCCTCCTCCCAATTTAATTTTTGACAGAATTGACCGGAATACATAATTTTTCAGTAGGACAAGTAGTTTTATACTGTTTTACCGTATTAAAATACGATTTGACTTCAATAAAAAATTAAAATATTTTTAAATACAATTAAAAAAAAACAATTCTCAAAACTCTCTCGCCATCATCTTCAACTCTTATTCTTCCCGGATCTTCTCTCTCCTCATCCACCATATCACTACAAAAAAAAGGGGCAATACTGACAGTAAATTTTAAAATAATGATTAAAACCGTCATAAAAACTCACATTCAAGACAGTTATTTTAAATGTCTTAAAAAGTAAAATTATTCGTGACGGTAATGTTGGAACCATCTCCAATACTTGAATAATAGAGACACTTTTCGTAAAACCGTCTCAAATGGAGAACATTTATAGACAATTGAGCTCGAAGCCTCGAACCGTCGTAAATACTAAGTAGTGCTAATTTGGCCCCAAAAAAATTTCCCACCTCAGTTTTCACTCCCGCCCTTTCCCTCAATTTTCACTCCTTCATTGGCGCCCTAATTTTCACTCCTCTCAGTCCCCGCCTCCCCTCACAGCCTCACTCATCTCAGTCGCCTCCCCTCAAAGCCTCACTCACCCAGTCGCGCCTCCACCCCCACCCACCCAGTCTCACCTCCCTCTCTTTCCTCCCCAACTCAGTCGTGCCTCCACCCAACCCACGCAGTCGCGCCTCCCTCTCTTTCCTCCCCAACTCAGCCGTCGCCCCACTGCCATCCATATAAAGAAGAACTCTAGTTGACCCACTGAAAGAAAGAAGAGAAGCTCAATTCCTTACCTTCTCGCAAAAGTGAAGGTAACAATCTCTTTCCGCTCTCTATGTTCTTCAATTTTAGAGCAAAAATTAGGGGAAATTGTCTTTTAATTGTTAATTTTTTGAGCCGATATGAAGAATTGATTGGTGATTAACCTTGTGTCTGCTACTGATGTCTTAAATTGGATTGCCTCTTTCTGTATTGTACTTCAGTTCATATATATACCATTTCGGTCCATCAAAAGATTTTTGCAAATCAATTGAAATTTTTCGAAAATACGCAACTCTGAGAAGGTTAGTGGTTCGGTTCTTCTTTTCTAATTTGATTTCCATTACTCGCTTTAATTAAATTATCTATTTGTTGTTCTTCTTCCATATATCTATTTATAGTCTTAATGTGTCGTTGGCATGCCTATGGATTTTATTAGGTTCTAGGGTTTTGAACTCATTATTTTGCAATCTATCTATCTGATCAGTTAGTTTGTGTGGAAAACAGTTCCTGTATATGCTGAAGATATATGATACCAGTGGATACCTAGGGTTAATTTTATATGTCTGTTCGAGCTCTAGATTTTGTTTTCAATGTACTTTTTTATATATCTGGTTTCATTGGTTTTTGTTCACAGGCTTTACCAAATCAACAAACTGTTGACAATCCGAGCTTTAAGGTTGTGATTGTTGGCGATGGAGGAACTGGTATGCATATAAATTCATTTGTTTTTATCAATAGGAACTTTCAAACTGTTACATTTTTCTCTGTACCACTGTTTTTTTTTTTGAACTGGGACAAGCTCCTAGTTGAAAAAATAGGAGCATTGTGTGATTTCAAGTCTTTTGGCTTATGAAGCTGTTTTTAAATTGGTGTTCTGATTGATTCTAAACAATGCCAGGGAAAACAACTGTTGTGAAGAGGCACCTCACTAGTGATTTTGAGAAGAAATATGAACGTAAGTATCTTGATAATGCCCAAAATGTCTTTAGGGCTTGGTTATAGTTTGTTTGTTTCCTTTGTTTTTGTATGCATCGGTATTGATCTAGTATAATACCACTCATTCATATATATAGCCAACATCGGAGTTGAAGTTCACTCATTGGTTAGTTAAATCTGTGATCTTTTTAATTCAATTCAGTTTCTAGCATTTGAACCATGGTTTAATTGGTTTAAAATGTAGCCCCTGAAATGAGTGTAATGATAAGTGTTGTACTTTTTGCTATCACCATATAAATGGTGTTAGAATTCATTGTCAAACGTAGGACGATAGGACCACAACCATCCTTGGCCCCTGTTACATACACCCCTAGCCTATACATTTGAGAGGTACAAGGTTCAATCTTTATTGAGGTCTGGCTCTGTCAGTGTTAATTAGTTATCAAGATGTTGTATTTATGTTTGTAAACATGTGCATACGAAGCAGATTGTTATACTCCAGCGTACGTAGTATTTATGTTTATAAATCACTGATGAAGAATGAATTTGTTTTAATTTTTGAATTAACAATTTTATAGTACTTTTTATGTAGTTTACCACATTAATTATTTTATTGTTCAAAATCAAATAAATTAAATTAATTCTAAATTTTAGGATTTTGAAAATTGACTAGGAAAAAAAATCAAACTGAACTCTTTTTTGAAACACATGGAGTATTATATAATGCACAGAATGTATTTTCTTTTTGGTAATAAACCCATGTCCCAACCCTTAGGCTGGGGCCCTGCCTCAAGCCTCATGCTCCAACTGCAGCTAATGATGTTGCAGTGGAAGTAAAGGGACTTTAGATAGAAATAGAGGTGCAGGGGAGGGACTCTGCAGAACTGCTGCAATCTCTATGCTTTGAGAGTTAATCTTGGTAATTGGTGGTAGTAATTTTGATTCTCTTCTCTCTCTATATACATGTACACACTTATATTCTCTCTCTCTCTCTCTATATATATATACGTGTATATATATATATATATGTATATATTGCTCTGATTAATCCCAGGATTCTTATTAGTGTTGGACCACAAAAATATATTAGTTTTGGGATTGTGTGAATACTGAATACTAACTAGTAGGTGGATAGATGATTTCTAATTGGTAAGGAGTTGGTTGGTAATTTTCAGAATTAGTTCAATCTAAAAGTCATTTTTCACTATTTATATTTTTGCATTTAAAATCACTTTTCTTTTTTGCATCATGTTACAAGCATCTAAGTAATTAATAAGAAGCAAAGAATTTTAAAACTACAAGGCTTGCAAACAGAGCCATGTATAGTTTCAATTCATGAGATACGAAAACATATGAAATTATCAAGTATTTTTTTGAAACACAAATTATGAATACATGATGACTCTTATATTTTCTTCTTTTTTCTCAGTGTGGAACCACATGGAAACTTTCTTTGGTTGATATTATTACACTGAATTTAAGTCAAACTTATCCATATCCATTGAATTTAATTAAGTTGAAGGTTTGTACATGCTGGTAGTTTTACAATCCTAGCTTGCAGTTATCTGGCTGTCACCATTTAATAACTAATAGGGATGTACTTATTAAAGTGAAAATTCCAATAATTAATAGATGGAGTACTACTTAATTAGAAGGAAACTTTTGTATTTATGGAGGGTAGTGATTAGATTTCTCATTTGGAGTGCCCCTATTGAAGTAGTAGTAGTAGTACTAAAACTAGATAATTTGTTGTTTTCATCATATGGATAAAAATTGAAAGGCAAAACATAGTGAATCTGGTGTACTTGTGTCCACCCACAGGTCAAGCTGCTAGCTATCTCCATCTAATTATTTGACTTGAAAAATACTAATGTTACCCATGAATTTGAGCCGTTGATTCTATATCATATCAAGGTAGTTAATTAATGTGATTAATTGTCGACAGGTTGGTCAAGGATTGTAAATTTGTAATGTGAAGTACATGCATGCATTTGTTACTGTTGCACACAATATTATGTAGCTTAATTTCTCCATCAAAATTATAAACATCATTATAAATTGTCGTTGGTACGTAAGCGTACAAAATCTGTTGTTGGCATTTCATATACGACTAGTTCTATGTATTGACAGTGGTGCATTACTACTGATTTGTTACTGAGAACATGTATACTTAAAGAAGACCTTATATTCTGAGTGTGTGTGAATAAATGTGTGCGCTTCTACAGTCAAAGATGGCATTGCTGTGTTAATACTGATCTTTTTAGTTTTTAGTATATGCACGTCTCTGTGAACCTTGAACCATGAAATTAGTGATTGAATACACAATTGTGCTTATTCCCATATCTGCACCCTGATAAAGATTTCCTGAATTCAGTAATGTCACATATCGAATTAGCTTATTAGCTTATTCCCATATATCCACCCTGACATAGCTCTGTAGAATGAGTAAGTAATTACTTTTACAGGTTGTGGTTCTATATTGGTAAGTAATTATTTTTCATTTAATATATAGGTTAATATTCATAAACTTGTTTTTCTTATAGTTGATGAAACCTTGTGATTCAGTTGTTTTCTGGCATGGTATCAGTTTTATTACATGGACTTGGGTGAAAAATTAAAAAGTTATTTACTCACAAATATCTAGCAGTACAGTAATTTATGGATACTATGTATAAAATACTACCCCTTAAGCTTTTCCCCAGAAAAAGTAATTGTTCTCTTTCCCTTTGGTCTCTTAGTTGTCGAGAAAAGTGGTGCAAGGAAATTTTGAGACCTGTAGAATGACTGATGATTCTCCATTGATGAAGAACTCGGGAGGAAAAAGAAATAACAAAATTTATTAAACAAATTTTCAATCACTAGAAGTAAACAGCAAACACCCAAATAAACAATAACCTGTAGTTTCTCCCATTGAATCCACTAGAAGACTTTCCTTCCTTTCTAAGTTGAACCCGCTGAACAAGTATGTTTAAATACTGTAAAACCCTCCTAAAAGGATTTGAGGTGCGGTAGAAACTAGAAAGGTGAAGGAGACAACAGAGTGTTCGGTGAAGATGAAGTGTTTGATTTAAGTCCAAAGTATTACTATCGCAAAAATTGGAAGGTTTCATGTCAAATGATAATTTTTTCTTCCCTTTCTGCCCCAGGTATTGTATTAAAACTTTCTGGATTTTAACTTCAAATCCTTGACATCAAATCCTGAAATTCTCAAAGATGCTAATTGCATTATATTACTTATGTGGCCTGTTTTGTTTTGTTGGTTGGCTTGGTCGTCTCTTTCAGCGCTGCTTGGTTTAGATATTTGAAGTATTTTATTAAGAAAGGGTGATTAAGACTTTACTTGGAGGGTTTTGGTTTTCTTGGCATAAGATTATGAACAATTTGAGGGTCAAACTTGCACTATTTGTGTCATTCTGCTTGGGGATTTTCATTTATATTCTCTTTGATCTTCGATCTGTTATGTTGAATAATTTTTACTTTGAAATTATCCTAGATGACTTCATGTTTCCCCTGTTAAATGAACTTTTGAATTGGACTTTGTGAATTTCTCTTGAACTCTTCTTCCTCTTTCATTTTACAGGACATTGGAAGATTTAGCTAAATTAAAGGATTTTCATGGGCTGCAAGTAAGACTATGTTTGTGGGATTCAAAGACCTTATTAGGCACTTTTGTGGTTATTTGCTGGTTTTGTAAGATCAACTTATTAATTAGTGGTTTACTTGTACTTTTGTGAGATTCGTGGATTTATGACTTTGGGTATAACAAACTTAATATTATTATTTTTGGACAAGTTGTAGAATTGTTTAATTTTATAATTTGATTTGTCATTTGATATATTTAATTGTATTATATTTATGCAATCAGGTTGAAGTAGTCAATATCTACGAATATGTACATATATTAAATATCTTTTTAAAAAATTATATATATTGTTTTGGTAACGGTTCCAAGCCGTCACATATATGTACAAATATAATATAGTTAATTTGAGAGTTAGTGACAGTTTATAATCTGTCACCAATAAAATAAAAAGAAGGGAATTCTTAAAGTATTCATGCTAAAATTGGCTTTTGCGATAGCTATAATTGTCGCCAATACCAGAGAATCTTGTTGCCACTTTTTAATTTTTTGTGACAGACAATTATAAGTTTAGTGACGGCAACAAACAGTCTTGAATAGTCCAGTATGCAAGATTGAACATATGCGACGGTTTCAAAGAAAGCGTCACTTATAGTTTTAGAGATGTTTTTGAACTGTCACAAAAAACAAATAAGACACTTCCACAAATGATAGCATGAAACTGTCGCTGAAACCATTGCCAATAGTATACGCGACGATTTTTTTGCTTTTAGAGATAGTTTTTGGTTTGTCATAAAAATCCTGTTTTTTTTGTAGTGTATCAACAATGGAAGAAACGAAGATCCTTTCAATTAGAAACGTAATTAGCTTCATAAAGAAGGAAGAAACGCTGCTACGCCGCGATACCGTCACACCTCCACCAACTGGTTAGCTCATGTCCGACCACCATGGTTGAACCCCCAATATTAAGCGAACCCCCATATTAACAGAAACTCTCCCAAAATTGTGAAAAGCTTCGATTAAACAATAAAAACAATAAGTGTTTTTTTTTTCTTTCAAATTTATCAGTTTTCATTCCAATCTGTACTTTTGGTGGTGCTGTTTTTTCGAATTTGTAGTTAGATGTAGCGTTTTGAGGTGGTGGTGGGCGACGGTAAGTTTTTGTGGTGGTGGGTGGTTGTGCATGCTACAAAGAAATATCAGATCTGGAGTTTTATAGTAGTGATGAGTTGGGGTATGAGTGAAATGGTGGCGACAATGGTGTTAGAGGTGGTAGCATTGATGAATATGGTGGTTGTGGTGGTTATATAGTGTGGCGGTGTAAGAGTTGCTAGTGGGTGGTAGCTAGTGGTGGCCTTAGTAGTGGTTGTCGCTAGTGTATAATGAGTGGGGGAAAACACAACGCACCTACTCAAATTGAAACTCTTTTAAGAACAGAGGGGAGTCTATTCATCTTCGAAGATATACTTGCTGAAGTAGATGAATATGAGGATAGAAAAGACAAAGAGAATGAAAATATAAAGAGTGATTGAATAAAGAGATGATTTTAGGTAAAACTTTAGTAGTGGATGACCATTTCATATACAAATTATAAAGAAAGTTTAAATTCTATTTATAATTGAATTGTCTGAATATATGCAATTTGGGAATTGGAACTAGGTTTAGTTCCTAAATAAGAAGTCTCTCTCCTTTAAATTATAATTTAAATAAATACTCCTTTCGTTATATATTCTTTTTAATTTATAAAAGTTTAAAATTTAAATGTTATAATTTATTTGGATACATATATGGTATCCATTAGTATTATTTTGGTTTTTTTTTAATTTGTTATTTTTTGTTAAACATTAATTGGTATAATTTTTAATTTTATATTTTTTGTAATATATGATATTAATTAAGTTAGTTTTTTTTTAAATAAGTCAATTGTATTTGGTTACGGTCAAACCGTATAAATCCATTGAGCTCCAACCGCGCTGCCATTTGGGTCGAGTCTTCCCGCCAATATATTTTAGCCGAAAATTGAATTTATTTTTATTTTATTTTTTTTGGGGGGGGGGGGGGGGAGGGAGGAGGGTACATTGTGTGAAATTAGATAATTGATGTAACGGATGTGCATGTCCAATTAATTTAAGGGCCGAATTGTGAATAGAGTGGAATTTGGTTTGACAAAAGTGTATTTATCCCAAGAGTTAATTGCCGAAACTGATAGACAACCTTAAATATCTTGGAAACACAAAAAAATTGTAGACCATGTGATTAGTGTATGATGAAGAATAAAATGAAGAAAAAATTGGAGCCAATATAAATGATATATACTCGTAAAAGACTTAGTTGCCATTTCATTTTTGAATCACGTAACTTGTTTCGGTAAAAAATGCTAAATTCGATGACCAAATGGTTCAATTTATAAACATTTAAAGACATTAAGGTTTAATGTCTTAAAGTTGAAATATTAGGCTGCAAAAAGCAAAAAACTAGAAGGTTTAAAATATACTTAAGCCCCTCGATTATACTCTCTATCCAATTTCTCCAGGTACATATTTTTCAACAAAATTATTACATTAGCGACGCAATTATATTTCTTGTAAATAATTGTGTCAATGATGCCATTTTTAAGAGCAATTTTTGTCATGTCTCTATAGGGGAAAAAGATTAGGAAAAAAAAGTATAATGGAGAGATTATTGGTCTAATTAATTAACATCCTCATATCTTAATTGCTATGAAACTGACAACACAATGTGGATGGCTGTTATTTTGTTAGCCTACGTTAATGCTTGATGGTTAAAGCTCGAACCCACGAACTTTAAATTTCATGCATGTTCAATTTTCGCTGGTATCTCACTATCTTGGCTCTAATATTCTCACAGGTAATGAGGTTTACTCATAATTTAATTATGAAAGTGAGAGATTTTAATTATTGAAAGGTTATTGTACTTATAATTAGGGGTGTTCAAAAAAATCGGTTTTTTCGGTTTTTTACCGAACCGGTTGATACCGGTACCGGCGGTACCGGTTTTTTTCGGTACCGGTTTTTTCGGTATCGGTTTTTCGGTATTTTAACACTTTTCGGTACCGGTAGCGGTAAAGGATTTTTTGAATTCGGTATAAACCGAAATACCGAAATACCGAAATATATAATTATTTTTAATAATTATATATATAAATATAAATTTTAATTATTATTAAATAGTAATTATTGTTGATTATATATTTAATTATTGTTAATATATATAAAAAAATTATTTAATTATTATTAATAATTATATATATTACCATGCGGTATTACCGACAACCGAACCGAAAAAACCGGTACCGATTTTGTACCGAACCGGTACCGAAACCGGTAATTCGGTACCGGTACCGGTTCTTAGTTTTTCGGTATTTTTGGATCGGTACCGGTTCGGTATTTTCGGTACCGGTTCGGTTTTTTACCGATGAGCACCCCTACTTATAATGGTATCCATCATAAATAGTCTTACAAAAAATAAATAAATTTGAAAGTTAGATCAAATATGATACTACCAGAGCATATATATATATATATATATATATATATATATATATATATAATTGCAATTATTATTTTTTTGCTAATTTAAAGATATAATTGCAATTATTGCTCAACAATATCATATTAGGATTCCTAATACACATTTAGCGATACAAATTTTCTTTTAGCTTTTAGCGACACAATTGTTTGCGACAAATTTTATTATACCACTAATTGTGTTCGACGAATTTTATTTTATCGCTAATAATATTTGTGTCGTTAAATGGGTCTTAATGGGTACTAAGAGAAATTAAAGGAAACGTGTAATAGAGGGAATTCTAAACCGACAATATCATTTTTACTTTAACAATATCAGTTAAAAAATAAATAGTACCAAAGAACAATAAATGAGAAAGAGGAAAGCAAATCTAATTTTCATGTCGTTTGTGTTGTATACTCCCTCATTACCAAAAAAATAAGTTTCATTTATTTTAAGAAGTCAATTCAATAAATTTAAAAATTCATTTTTACTTTGAAGAGTCATTTTGAAATATCCTAAAATTTAAAATTGATGTGGATGCATTGTAAGTTTTGAAAATAAGAAGTTTATAATTAGTGATACTTTTAAGGTGTATAGACTAAATGTGATAACTTAGTGGTAGAGACATCTGTTTTTATTGTATAAGGTCACAAATTCGAGTTTATTGACTTTTCTTCAAGTTTCCTATAGACCCAAAGACCTCAAAAATAAAAAAAAATTTACAATATTCACTATTTTATCATCTAAAATCAAATGAAAAATAAAAATCAGAATTAATTTTAAAAAGTCAAAATAAAAACTTTTATGTGTGTGATGTGAGCTAGACAGCTAGTAATTTAGATAAACCATCTAAGTAGCTGGCAATGTATATCATATAAACATTTTCCAAGTTTGGTTGCATCCATGTATAAAGGCTAAAATATATCTTGAGACAATAATTTCTCCAAATATGAATTTGTTTTACTTTTTAAACTTTTGGAATCATTCGGAAAGAATTTGAGACATCTTCAAGGTAAAGTTTTGGAATCATTTGGAAAGAATTTGACATCTACAAGGTAATCTTAACAAAATTTTCAAAACCAAGTACTTTTGCCAAAAAAAAAAAAAAAAAAAATACTCTTAGTTTTGAAACGTGACAGCACAAAACAATTAATGGATATGATTTGGCTGACTAGTGACCAATGACCATTTACGGATGACAAACTTTACACGCAATTTCCTCGAGGGTACACCCAAGATTCTAACATTCGATTTCTACAAATATGCCCGAAAGGTACATACATTTACCCCAAAAAACCATTTTCTCTTCCTATTTGCCCAAAATTTGTACACTTGCCAAGTTGCCATCATCAATTTGTCTATACCAACATAAGTATACGTGTGGCCAAGAGTAATTAAATCGACACATTTATGCAACTTGATTGTTATTCGAAATACGAAATTAAATGGAGTTGATAGTTCGATGTAACTTTTGTTACACAAAGTTTTATCAAATTCATTATTTGATCCCAAAAGTAATTGGACTTGTATTAATTTGTCTATATCAGTATAAATATATGTGTGGTTAAGAGTAATTAAATTGACACATTTATGCAACTTGATTGTTGTTCAAAGTACGCAATTGAAAGAGTTGACAGTATGATGTAACTTTTGTTACACAAAGTTTCATCAAATTCATTATTTGGTCATTAAAGTAATTGGACTTGTATTGATTTGTCTATATCAGTATAAGTATACGTGTGACCAAGAGTAATTAAATTGACACATTTATGCAACTTGATTGTTGTTCTAAATACGAAATTGAAGGAGTTGACAGTACGATGTAACTTTTGTTACACAAAGTTTCATCAAATTCATTATTTGGTCACTAAAGTAATTGGACTCGTATTGATTTGTCTATATCAGTATAAGTATACGTGTAGCCAAGAGTAATTAAATTGACACATTTATGCGACTTGATTGTTGTTCGAAATACGAAATTGAAGGAGTTGATAGTACGATGTAACTTTTGTTACACAAAGTTTTATTACACAAAGGAGTAATTAAATACGATGCAACTTTGTATAACTTTTTGTTACACAAAGTTTCATCAAATTCATTATTTGGTCACTAAAATAATTGGACTTGTAAATCAATATGTAAAGTTCCTAATTGCTTACAATATTAACCACAAAATTAATTTTCGGCGAAAATTGACCGAAAATTGTCAGTTTGGCCAGCAAACCGATTAATTTTATATAATTTGACCATATTCGGCTACGGTTTGACTTCATTAAAAAAAAATTAGTTAATCCCTAATTTAATCCACCCATAATAACACATAAAATTAAATTAAAAAAAAAATCAATGAAAACCAAAAAAAGTCGAGGCATAACTTGCTAATCTTCAAACCCAGTCATAAACAGTTGCTCATTATCAATCCCTCCTCCACTAAAATATTCACTAGGCGTATCTCTCATTCTCTCTTCTCCTCGGTCCCAGTAATTTTCATTTTACTCTTGGAACCCTTAGGCCTCCCCAACTTTTAATGAAATTAGCACAACCATCACCGCTCCAACGACTCTCCACCTTCAAAGACAGAACCACCCCCACTACAGCCTCCGCCACTGGAGGGCCGACTCCCACCACCGCCTCCCTTCTTCACACAATGCTGGTTCTTATGCTTCAACCATTTCACATAACTCACCCAGATTATAAAATACCTGCAAACCTGCCCCAACTTCAGCCTGATTAAATCCTTCAAGTCTCCCCTCTAAACCTTCATTCCTTCTGACCTCAATTAATTACCGGATTCAAATACCCATTTCATTTTTTCATCGATTACCGCGATCCCGCTGAGGCTATTTTCGTTAAAAAGGTAAAGATCTCGCAGTGTAATTGTGCGAATTTCAATAGATCGAGGTTTTCAAAGGCCATGGAATTACAGAGCTTTTTAGAGAGGTGAAGGAAGCGTACGGTGGGTTGTGGCTGAGAGATGGCGGAGTGGAGGTTGGAAAGCTGGAGTGTTTAATATCAGATCTGGCGGTTGGGATCCGAGATCGGATCGAAGGCGTTGGAGAAAGGCTTGGAGGGTGGAAAGAGAGGAGCGGAGGTGGGAGAGGGAGGAATCGGTTTGGTGGAGGAGGAGAGATGGGAGAGGAGGCCAGTATTTTAATTTTTAATCAAGTTAAAAGATCAAACCGTATAAATCAAAATGGAGCCGAAAAAAAATGGGAATTCCAGTCAATTTTTGCTAGAAATTGATTTGGAATCTGACATTGTAAGCGATGAAGAATTTATGTTATGAATTTGATGATGTTTTATGCAACAAAGTATATTTAGCCGTAGATAGAGTGCTGAGAATCGAGCTCCTGCATCTGGTGCAAGAGGGGTGGATTTTCTAAAAGCTACCCCCTGATTCTCGGATTAAATGCCAAAAAAAAGCATAAAGGGAAAAAAAGGAAAAAGAAATGGGAGTAGGAAATGAAAACTGCGTAAAATCTTGTAAAGAAAAATATAAACTCAACAATCGTGAGCTAATAATATGCATATATACCACATTTGAATTAAAGGGAATGAAATGAAAGTAATAATTAAATAACTATTTAGCATCTCAAGTGTATGTTTAGTCGATGACGGTGAATAGTATGACAGATGTATGACATAATTGTTACATTCATCTAATTTTTTTGAAATAAATCTCATTCCACCACCTCCCCCATATGTTAAAAATCAAGATAATGAAATAAATATGTATTCCATTAAAATGATTTTATCCATTGAATGAGTAACTAAATATACTTTTTATACTTTATTCTATTACAACCTTGATTTCTTCAATCGAAACGCATCATTGTTGTAAATAAGCAGCCTGAGTAGTTAGCGACAGGCTAGGGAGTTGTGCCCCACTATAAACTTATCCAAACATAAATGTATTTTACTAAGTATATGTTTAGTTACTCGACGATTGCAGTGCTTGTGCGTTGGGATTTGGGAAGGAATTGCAAATGCACTTGAAAACTTTCTTTGTCTAGGTGCAGTTTATTTTAAACACATTTTATTTAATTTAAAAATACAGTGTTTGAAGTTCAAACGCATTACATCAAAATTGGTGCAATGCATTTGAAGATCCAAACGCTGCAAATGCTATCGTCATAAACGCTAATAAGTGAAGAAAACCTAATTTGAGTAATATCTTCATTATTCCCTCGGATCAAAATAAATGTCCCTTTGATTTTTTTCAAACATATCAAGAGATGATTAAATGTAAATCTATTAAGTTGTTTTTATTAATGAGTTAAAATTTTATTTATATTAAATAACATAGCTAGTTTAAAAAGTATTATTAATGCATTCCACTCTCTTTCCTTTCTACCATCTCATCTGCTTTCCTTTGACTTTCTCCCCAATGATCTAACAGAACTTGTATAAGGCTGATCTCCAAAATTCCTTCTCCTCAATCTTTCTCCGACTTTCATTCGCTATTATGATGGACAGTCCAAACTCCAAGATGTGCTGGTTGCAAATAATATCATCCCAACATTACAAAAGTGATTAATATTTTTAGTATTAAAAGATATTTTTAACAAGTAATTATTCCAAAAAAAATATCAATTCTGCAACAGAACTACTCATACGCGGTAATGCGGCCGAATTGCAAAACTGTCCCTCTAAATTGCCACTCAATTTTGATGTGACCCCTAAAATTTTAAAAGTCTCAATATAGCCAAAATCGAACAACTCAGGTTTATTTAAGTCCTCCGACCGAGTTGGAGTTTTTTTTAAAGGTAGAATGACAAACTCACAAAAATAATTTCATTTTAAATAATAAAATAAAACAACTAAAAATAAAAATAAGTAAAATAGTAACTAATTAATTAACTAATATAATAATAACTCATATATTAGTTAACCAATATGATAATAACTAATATAATAATAAAATAGCAACTAATTAATAACTCATAATAATTAATAACTAGTGTTTAAAAATTAATATTATTTTCAGAAAAGAAAAATAAATAAAATAAGTAAAATGGCAAGTAATTAAAATAACATTTTTCAAAAATATAGTTAATTTAATTACTTGCTAAATATCAAAATAATTAAAATAAACATTTTCAAAAATATATAGTTAAGTTTTTGAAAATTAATTATTTTTTTATTTTGAAAATTAAAATTATCATTATGTATGTAATGAAATCAAAAAATGTCAATACATTAAATTATTAGATAATTAAAAAAAAACAAAAAAAAACATCAATTCATTATACATCAAAGCTTCATTCCCAAACCATTTAATGGAGATGTGAGGACAACCTCATCAATGATGGTCCCGACCACCGCCGTCCTAATCAGTACTACATCCATCATTACTTGTCCATTTACCAGTGTCACACTTTATTAATTTAATTACAATTATGTTATTTACCTTTTTACATTTCTTTGGCTAATACTTAATGACTTTTAGGTCAATATTATACGAAGCTTGTGGTCAGATTGTGAACCCGATTTACGGATCTGTCAGGTTGTTTGTGGTCCGGGAATTGGCAGATTTGCCAGAATGTTGTAGAGGCGATTTTGAAAGGAAATCCGATTCTCCAGATCTGAAAATTTGAAGCAAAAAAATGGAGTTGAGATCTGCAATAGATCTGAAAATTAATTCAAACACACTAACACACTTTAAAGTGATCGGTGTGTATTGGGTTCAGATATGAAATTTGGTTAAGATCTAGAGGTGATGATGTGTGTGTTTAAAATTGATGAGGATAGAGATGAATTTGTTCTTGACATATATGTGTGTTCTTGGTATGTTAGTATGTGTGTTTGAATTTTCATGTGTGTGTTCTTGGTGTGTTAATTTGTGTATTTGAAATTGATGAGGAGAGAGATGAATTTGTTCTTGGCATGTGTGTGTTCTTGGTATGTTAGTGTGTGTTTGAATTTGCATGTATGTTTTTGGTGTGTTAGTGTGTGTTTTAATTATTTTAATATTTACTTGTTTTATTTATATTAGTTACTTAAAATGAAACTATTTATGCGAGTTTATCATTTTGCCCTCAAAAAAAGTCTTAACTCAGTCGAAGGACGAAAATGAACCCAAGTTGTCCAATTTTTGGCCATATTAAGACTTTTAAAAGTGTAGGGGTCTTAACGAATTTGGGTGACAACTTGGAGCGATAGTTTGCAATTTGGCCTAGTAATGCAAGGGAAGCCATCGAAAGCTACTGAACATTATGAATATTTTTGGCATTGGGATAACTATTCATCTTTTTTATCAAGTATTTTTATTTTGTTAAAATTTTCTTGATTCTTATACAAATAAGAAACTTTATAAACTGGGCTATTGTTATAGGATGTCTATGTAAAGTAGAATTTATCCTTTGTTTTTTCCTTTCTATTCACTCGAATCTCTTCCGTTTCATCGATTTTGTCCAGATCCTCATTTTCTTTCGAAAAAAGAGAAGGAGAAGGATCTTCTTCAGTGAATCTCTCTTGTTCCTGTTTAGTCCCCTTCGTTTCGGACGTTATTTCAATTTCTACATCTATTTCTTCCTCACTTCCCCCATTTCTTTTGTTTTTGGGATTTCTTTTAGTTTCTTAGTAATAATATATAGGTGACAATATCCTGTCTAAATAGTAGACACATGTAATAAATAGTACAAACATATAGGAAAATGATCTATAATCGCATTTGTAAAGATAGCATAGTTTTGCAATACTTCTTTTACCGTTCAAAATTTGATCACGCGAATGACCAAATATTTTAATCGTCCGCCTAACTAAATTGCGGACGGAAACTCACCATGTGGTTTGTCAAGAATATCCTTTCTAAAAAATAATTATCGTCCGCATAATTAAACTACGAGTGACCATTCCCATTCACATAATTAAATTGCGGATAGAAGCCAAATTAATGTCCGCAATCTAGTTTGTCACTGTCCCCCAAACTAAAGAGTACTACTATGTATTGCGAGAGTTTTGTACCAAATTACGATTGCGTTGTATATTAATACATGTGACTGGATAGGATTATAAAATTGTTTACCATATCAAATACATCGTTAAAATATTATCAACTATAACTATTCACGTAACTCGCAATTAAAAGATCGACATATAAAGTCACAAGATATGTGACGCCCCCAAATCTGGGGTCTCTTTACCCACAGATTTAGTGCTCACGGTACTACACATCCATCATCTATTCTACCCATATATACAAACTTAAGGACATAAATGTAATTATTAATTATTACAAACCGTCTTACACTACAAATCTCAGGTTCTAAGACCTTTACTAATACATAACATATAACATCATATATTAATAATACAATCCATAAACATCAACATCATCTACATAAACTATTACAAAAGCGGATATGACTCTATTCCGTAGCTTTTCTTTTGCCTTTGTCCTTGCGGGAGGTCTCCGCCTGCTCTGACTTTGCTGAAAGCATGAAGTTCATAACAAGAATGAGCATTCAATTGTTCAACAAATATTACAGTTGATAAAACAACAACATCAAGAATCATGCTCCCAGTTCAACAACTGAACAATAGTTGTGAACGATATCTCAAATAATTAAGAATATGATATAGTATTCCATTTATTAACAATACTTTTGAAAGACATACTGAGTGGTCCGATGACCTTTGAACTCTTGCTTCTCAAAATAGGTTTAGTAGTTGGTAAACTAAAAATCGGTAATTTTCTTCCGGGCACTTCTAGGTGATCAGCCTATCTGTACCCTATGTTGTACAACACGTAAACGTCTATTTGTCCCTTGTGGGGGAATATCGGTATTACCGACTAAAAATAATTCCCCTAATAGTAGGGTTGTTCTTCTCAATCTTTAGAAATCCAAACCAAATCAATAGGGTTGGATAGCTACATCCAATAATATCTCGATGGTATATCAAGAAAGTATCTCAACGCAAGTCTAGCCGAACAATTGGCTTAGACAAAATTTCAATAGTTCATGGCATATAAAACTCTTAAAAATATCAACAACATGCATAATAACATCATTAAATATCTCGAATGATTAACAATTCATAATCTTGGAATTCACACAATATATAATATTGCATGAAATGAACTTTTAATGCAATACCTTGAATAGAAGTATGAATACTTGCACAATAAATACTAGCTCAATGAATAACTTGAACGAAGTCAAGAAATTCACATAACATTGGATAATTGCACAATTACATAATAGTTGTACGATCGAATAAACTTTCTCAAATATAACTTGAATTGAATTAAGGAACTTGCTCAAAGGTAACTTGAAATAAGTTAGAAGACTTGCTCAATAAATAAATGAGTTAAGTCAGAAACTTGCGTAAAATAACTTGGTAAAGTTAGAAACTTGTCTCGTGCGTCTGCTACAATAATACAATACACGTTATTCAATTTTCTACACATATATGTGCACACAAACACACTACAATTAGTCATATACGTACAAACATCAACGGGTCACGCTATACATTGCGTCCCGTTCATTAAACGTTAACTAATTAAACATAACATAGCCTTGAATCGTAGTTCTAAGGCTTTACTATTGGGTTCAGGTATAAATAACTAACGTGTTTAACGTCTCTCGGCGTCGCGTCGTTCGTAAACGTTATGATCCTCATCGTCATCCATCCTTATAGGTTTATAAAACTCCACTCCATATCTTATAATGTTCATTTTATTAGAACAAAAATACTTTTTTAAGAGCATTAACACTTAACACAACATTTCGTGCCTGATTGCACAACAACCCTAAGGATGATTAATTACGACCCTGATCTCGACCTCAAATCTAAAAGCTTAACGATTCAAAGTTGTAGGTCTATTCTTCCTCTTTTCGGATCATCTTAAATCACCCCAAACGAAGTTCGTATGAGGAAGTTATGCCCAATTTACTAAAGGACATTAAAACTGTCCAGACTACTTCCAGGTTTTGCGATTTTGACATGCCATAACTCAGTCGTTCGGACTTCAAATTAGTCCGTTCTGGAGGCTATGGAATCTTTAATCAGTGTACTAAATAACTCCAAAATACCAGAATTTTTTGGAAATTTAACTAACCAAAATAGTGCCCCGAATTACACCCCCTGTGCTGATTTTTAGATTGGCAATTTTGGCATCTATGCTCTAAATCACTGTAACTCCCTCATCCGGGGTCGGAATGAGGTCGTTCCAAAGCCTATGGCTTCGTAACTCAGAGTAATATACTACTCTAGAAGATCATAATTTTTCAAGCAATACATTAATACCAAAATTTGGTACAATGGTCAGTGCTCATCTGTTTTTCATTTTCTAAACATGTTTTACCAAAACTCTTGCTACAAATTCATTTTAACACCTTTTTGCTCTATTCCAATTGGGATATCTTCATAACCCATGAAACTACAACATTATAACAATCAACAATATTATCAGTCATAATTTTTAACCATTAAAATCCTCTAAACCAGTCCATTTACAGTCCAAAGCCCAAAATATCCATTGTTCTTCCTCCTTTACGCATGGGTACGAATTTCCTTCGTTTTTGTTCCACTTTAAGGTTATTAATGGCTTACAAAGTCTCTTGGTAACATTATTAAGCAACCACAATTAACAACAACTATGACACCCCCAAATCCGGGTACTTAAAACCCGTACTTGGTGCTACACGATACCATTCATAGAAACTGCTTATAATAAAAGACATCAATAGTTATTACATCAGAGGTAGCTATTCCAGGTACGAAGACCTTTAACATCTTTATTACATGATAGATATTATATCTATATAACAAAAGTCTATTTATTACAACAGCCATCTTTAACTACTCATGTAGTTTTCCCTTGCCTTTGTCCTTTCCGGACCCTTCTATGCGCTCTGGTTTGGCTGAAAACATTTATATTCAAAGCAAGAATGAGCATTCAATTGCTCAGCAAGTAATAATAGTTGACAAACAACGTATACTAAGAAATAAATATTTTCTCTGAGATATGCTCTAATAGCAGAATAAATATTGTAAAGCAACTGAACAATTCTTAAACAATAATATGGCTCGTTTATATGTTTGAAACGATATACTGACTTCTGATACTGAGTGGTCACAAGACCATGAACTTTTATTTTTCTTTTCTTGAAAAGGTTCTATCAGAAATTCATCTGTGAACCGTCTGGTCTTACGGGCACGGTGGGTGATCAGCCCGTTATGCCCTGTATTGATCAATATAATCTATGTGGCCGCCATTTGGCGCCAATATACATTCTTTTTAGCCACCATTTGGTGCTATAAAAACTTTCCCAATTCAGGGATGTTCATTCTCAGTCTGGAGTTCAAATCAAAACAATATGATTCGAATAGTTCTATTTACCCAAATCTAGCTTAGGTTTGCTTTACGAATCCTACATCATATTTCAAGTATAGACATACATTAGCTATACCCATTCGAGCTTAGTTACATAACCCAAAACAAATTTTGAACCATATCTGTTCAATGCATATCTATACCAAGTAGATACATATACCAGGTACACATATAAGTTTACACAAGCAATACACATTTATACCATATTGTGCATATCTTGCTTTTGTTTTTATTTAAAAACATTTCAGTTTTTCGCTTGACATAGCCATTTTAGGTTTGGTCAGTCCATAGACCTCTATTAGCATGCATTGGGACTCAAGAAGTCATGGTACACTCGCCCCAAAGCTTGTATGACAACAAAATTATCATGATAGTTCTACAGCACGGCGCAGCTGCGCCGAGTTTATGCTTGGGAGTGGCTCAGCTGCACTACTCCCTGATCAGCTTTCAGGTTCTGGGGACCAGCGCAACTGTGCTGGTTTTGACTAGGGAAGTGGCGCAGCTGTGCCACTTCGACTGTGACACAAAAACAGGCTCTGCTTTCTGCAGAAACTCCAAGTCAAAAACTAATTACTTTTAATGATTCTTAGTTGCTATAACATAGTTTCAAAATGCTTGAGACATGGTTCTATATCTATTCCACATGTATTAAATTAATTTAGTTTCAAGATTTTAGAAATCATTTCTCATTTAGACATTTTAACAAATATGTAATGAGTATGAGTTAACAATATACTTGGATATATAGCAGTCCAAAGTAGCAATCCTTTCACCTAACACCACAATTCTCAAACATTTAATCCACTCAGCAAGAATTTACATTCCTATATGAACTTTTGTAAATGACATGCTTAACTCAAGTTTTAGGATTACCTTTAAACTCTAATTCTTATGTATAGCTGACTTCAATTCTTTTCTACCTCAGTTGCTCTCACAACCTTTTAAGTTTGAGGGAATTCAGAGCTTTAGCTACTCATAGAAGAGTTTGAAATGAAGAAAACCAAACATAGCAGTCTGTAACATGGATTGAATATATAGAACTTCTATACGTGCTCTCTACTCTTATTACTTGACCATTACGAATGATAGATTTGCTGAGTATATATGTCTATAGGCATATTAGCTTGCCAGCTCCTTCTTCTTAGAGGTTACTCAGTTAGTATATATATGCATATACTTATATTACATACAGTAACATACATATATCACACATACATACTATATACATACATATACGTAATACATAATGTAATTACATATATAACATATATTTTACATACCTCCGTACATATCGCGTCCACTGTTAAGCACATTAACTATACATAGTGTACTTTAAATATTATAACAAAATTACCAAAAATCTTTTTCATCAAAACGGAAGCTATTTATTAAATAAAATTATTTTATTTAATAAATAAATTTATTATATTAAAATAATTTATTTACCATAAATTATTTTAATATTCATACCGATACATCGCATTATAATTTGCTTCCAGAAATTTTAATATATTTATCATGTTACATTCCATACATACATTATACCGCTATTATTCATACAAGCGGTATAATAAATCAAATAAAATAATAATTTTTCTTTGTTTTGTAATAAAAATTGTTTATAACAATTTCTAAAATAAGTTAAATATAAAATAATATATTTAACATGTTCTACCACATTTTCATATTCACACATATATTATACTGCACATAGCATATAAGGCAATATAATATTTAAATAAATAAAAATTTAAATTCTTAAATCCTTATTTATTATCTGAAACTTTTCAATTCGTTACATTCTTCCCCCCTTATAAAGATTCCGTCCCCGGAATCGCAAAACAAAACTACTCAAACAAATGAGGATAGTTCGTTTAAATCTTTTCTTCTAACTCCCACGTTGCCTCCTCGGCGTTGTGGTTTCTCCATAACACCTTTACTGAGGGTGTGGTCTTATTCCGCAAAACTTGCTCTTTCCTATCCAATATCTGAAATACATTATTAAATAATGTATTATATGATGTATACGGGTATTATGTGTTTTAATATAAATAATATATATATATATATATATATGCATGTATGTATGTATTATATGTACATATTTGTGTAATAGCAAGTACATTAGCAGCTAAGTTGGTATAAGTAACCTTCACGCAATTGAAGTAATCGGCAAGCAACACCAAGTAAACTAAAATAAAAAAAAATTATTATCACATGGGACTATGGGAGTAAGTCGGCATAAGCAGGATAAGGCAGTAGGAGGATAAGGCTTAACAAAGCCTTTTATTTAGTAAAGAAGAATCGGGAAGGTCAGGAAAAAAATAAAGGGGTAAACCACAAACCCATCCCCACCAACCAAGTTGGCGGCATAACAGATAGAGAAAGAGAGAGAGAGCTAGAGCGGGAAAGAGAAGACGAGAAGAAAGAAAAAGAAGAGAGAGAGAGAGATATTCAGTAAAGAAGAATCGGGAAGGTCAGGAAAAAAATAAAGGGGTAAACCACAAACCCATCCCCACCAACCAAGTTGGCGGCATAACAGATAGAGAGAGGGAGAGAGAGCTGGAGCGGGAAAGAGAAGACGAGAAGAAAGAAAAAGAAGAGAGAGAGAGAGGGACCTCGGCGGGAAGAGAAGAAATCAAAGAAAAAGGTAAGAGACCTACCGTTTAATCTCATATTTTTTTTAGTATTAAGATGATTAAATTACATATATGGATAAATTTATGAACAGAAAATAATGAAACCTTTTATAATAGAGGTGGTGGATATAGTCGGCAACTATGATGATATGAGATAGAGCTTGGTGGGTTTCTTATCCACTAAGTTAGAAGCTATAAAACATACACGAGTTTGTAGAGAAAGTTTCCAGGAAGCTAAAGAGATAAACTAAAGATAATATGGTGGAGATAATATGGAGAATATAGGAAATAAAGTTTCGTCGGGAAATAATTCGAAACCTTGTTTCAACGAAACATCTATAACGGATTTTGAAACTAATTATATGTATGGACTCCTGAGAGTGTGTAGATGATTTCTGGGCAGAAAATTAATGAAAAACACACCGAAAAACTGTTTGGGTCGCCGAAGAAGATGACCGAAAAATATTTTCCGGCGAACGTTTCCGGTGAACTCGTTTCTCTATGTTAGAGTCAGAATTTGGAGAAAATTGTGTAACATAAAGTTGTAGAGAATTTAATTTCGTGTGGAATGGACATAAGATTCGTAATTTTCAGATAAACAATTTAATTATTATAAATTTTCGAAATTTCAGCACTTTGGAAATTATAATTAAATTATTGAAAAAATATTATTTGAGCTGAAATAAATTTACAAAAATCTTATAACATCATTTTAGAATTTCTGTAAATATTTGATAAATTATTGAAAATCAAAAGTATTTATTATATTTTTAAGCTATTTAAAGTTAGTTTAGAAATTAGTAGAAATTCATAGAAAATTCTATGAATAGTAGAAAATTATGAAACTTGTTGGAAAATTCTATAATATTATTTTAGAATTACTGGAAAGTTTTGGAGAATTATTGAATAACAGAAGTAATTATTGAATGTTTAAGCTATTTAAAGTTAGTTTAAAACTTAGTGGAAATTCATAGAAAATTCTATGAATGGTGGAAAATTATGAAACTTTGTGAAAAATCTTATAATAATATAAGATTAATATTTATGGTGTTTTGAGGATATAAGATTATGTGGAGTTATTATTTCTATTTTGAAGCTATTAAATGATAGCTTTTATAAATGAAAATAATTGCAGAAAATTGTCGGATAATCCGAAAAATGTAAAAATTGGTTGGAAAGTATAGAATAATATTCTAAAGACTTTATAAGATTTAGTAAGCTCTTGAGGTGTTGGGACGTTATGAATGGTGTGTTAACTGACTAATAAACGAGATATAGTTATTGTAAACTAAGTTATCTCGTTAAGTTAATGTGAACTAAATTACATGGATTGTATGACTAATGTTTGGTCTATGTGAACACTTAAATTGGTGTAGGATTCGTGAAGCGCAGATAATTTAAGTGTAATCAACGCGCAAGACAAGTCTTTCGGTTCCTATGTGCTATATGAACTAGATATTGATTGATTACAATTTGTACTGAAATGAGTATGTTGAATTACCTATGATGCGCTATAAATCGTGAAAGTCAATTTATGACTAATTTGATTGAGTTATGGAACTCAATCTTTATATGATATGTGAAAAGCAATAGGTATGATACGCATAATAGAATGTTTATGATGTATGAACTCAGCATGAAATTCTATGCTACGTGAAACATGAAAACTGTTGGATTTGCTGAGCTGTCGAGCTCAATCTTGCAAAAATAAACTTTTGCAGGTCAATGATACAATGCGATATTATTCGCCATCTGATGATATGGATTAGAAGACATGCAAAGGAATACCTTTTATTTATATAAAAAAAATTGCATTGAATCATGGTGATGGTTCTTGACATGTATACTGATAGGTAAGTAAACCTTGAGATATTCAATAAATAAAGAATATTTGTTTTGAATGCATGAAAATGAGCAAATCAATATAGTGATAATACTATATAATAAGGAATCCGAATGTAGAATTGAGTTGTATATACTCATATCTACTTCGATATATAATCGTAAAGGTTGCGATTCAGGGAATAGAAAGAATCGCATTTTTAGTTGTTATTACATCTAATAATCGATGTAAAACAAAATCAAGATACTATCTAACGCACAAGATCGGGAATGGAAATAGTCCTGATTTTGGGGTCGTTACAATAGTTGCTCAATTAGCAAATTGAACATTTCCATTTCCATAGTTGGCACTTATGCTTGATTTTGTTACTTAGACCGATTCTTTTACTCAATTTCGAATCATATATTAATGAGGGTATGATTATCTTTTGAATATATAAAATTCGCCTATAAAATTTGTTCTCAAAATGTCCTACTCTTGCCCAGGTCGAGGCCTTCATTATTATTCTAAAAACATTTATAATTTCGCAAATTGAGCTCCGAAAATGTAAATGATAACAAAATGCAATGAATCCCAACATGTTGTCGTAATATTGATTATGTTATGCACAAATGAAAGTAACTCCAAAATCCTTATTAAAGAGACAAGATTGCACAACACAAAAGTAAAACACCGTATTTATGCAGGAAGTTCTGTTTCCTGAGATTCGTTCATCATAGAGGATAGTCTGAAAACTAATTGCTAGGTGAAATAATAGTTAAGAATTAATTACACTTGAGAAACATCTTAACACACTTTATTTATCTTTCATCCTCGATTTCAATACAAATTTTACATATTGTTTGGAAAACAAACAAAAAAAAAAAAAAAAACTCGTTATTATTGCATTAAATAATCAAATGAAATCAAGGAAAATTGATATTTTAGCTTCAACATGGTGGCATGTCCGGTGGTGGTGGCAAAATCTTTTCTCCAGAGCGTTTCCCATTTCTTACTATGAATGTCATCTCCATTCCCCAACTTATGTGACGCTCAAAATGGCAGTGCATCAACCACACCCCTGAAAAGGAAATAAAAAAATTGGTGACTATCAAATAATAATGATAGTGACAAAAACAATTTTTATTATTATTAGGGATAACCTCTGCGTTAGTTCCCAACCTAGTTTTTACCTTTATTATCAGAACTAAAATTTTCGCATATGTTTCTCAAATATATAATTTTTACGGTAGTCCTCAAAATATAGTTGTTTTCATGCTAAAGTCCCAAACTATATAGTCCTTTACACATTTAGTCTTCAAATTATAATTGTTTTTTTTTCATATTAAATCTCCTTTAATTACTATACTTTTGTGAGGTTGGATTGAGATTCTAGAAATTATAAAACTTGATGATAAATACAAGTAAAAAATAGTTTGAGAATCAAACATGAAAAACAACTATATAACTCGGGATTAACTAAAAGATTATATCTTATTACTATAAATAATCAAATAAATATAGGACTAATTAATAAAATGTACCTGGGTTGTCTGCCTGGAATCTAATAGCTGTCCAACCATTCCTAGGGACTATAATTGTGTTCATTAGAGGAGGATCAACAAGATTATATCTCATAGGGTCTTTTTTTGGGTCAAAATTTCCAATTCCCCAACCAACAACATAAAAACTATATCCATGCAAATGCATGGGATGTTCTATCCCTGCAAGCAAGTTTGTTCCTTGGAAAACAAGTTCCACCGTGGAATTAAAGTGAAGCACTCTAACTTCTGTCCCTGGCATCGGCCTTCGGAGTTCAAAAGGAATAAAATCCGCCGTATAGTTAAACGGCAAAGGCGGGACACTCGAAAAATTGTCCCCGAATACACCATTGATGCCTCTATAATACGCCTCGAGTATGTCAATCCTAGGGGGCACAAATGAAATATTGTTCACACTTGCTGCAAATCGCGAATTATTTGGTCCCAGACACGTACGATTGTCACATGGAAACGTATTGATAGACAATGTAAAATATAATTTTGTGCTCATTTTTAGTGGCACATTTATTGGATGATCATTTGTAGCTAAACTTCTGAGCCTAGCAGTGAAATTTAATGCTGCATTCGTATCGGTAATGTTTGGAAGATTAGGTAAAGATGGCGGTGAAGATGGAGTGTAGTTTCCTCGATATTCGAGTATAGCAGTGGTGATAGTGCTGTCGAAAGTAGCCCTACCGGCACCAATAAAAACCTTAGCAGCCATGTAATAGCGGTCAACGGGTTGGTTTGCTTCTAACAAAATGTCTAGGGTTTGGCCAGGGGAAATTGTGATATAATCTGATTTTAGAGGCTTGGAATAGGCAGCATCGGTTCCGACAACAGTGAGGTTATGATTTGCTATTCCGAAGTAAAAAATGTTGTTCATGCCGGCGTTGATCATTCGAAGCATGTAGGTCTTGCCATAATCTATTATCAACTTGAATGTATCTGCATTACAAACACATGAAGATTTGGGTAGTTAATAATATGCAATAGCAAAAAATTCATATACCAATAACTATGTTAGAATTGGAATGACTTCACTGATAGGTTTATATATGAAGTCCCTGATCGCGCTTATGGCCTATCTTAAAGACGGACCTGGTTATGTCACCTTATACATTACATTATATTACTGTTCAAGTCTTGTTACTTATCATGAATTGATGAACATAAAATTATATCAGGTGACTTGTTCATAATGGAAAATTTCTCCAGTCAATGGAATTATTAAAAATCCTTTAAAATAAGATTTCATTTCCAAAATGACAAAAACAATAATTAAAAATTGTATTATTGGAAACGTTCCAATATCAAATTTTCAACGCTCTAAACGTTTTGGGAGAAGGCAGGTGGTGAAGAACATTTCAACGTCCCAATTGAGTCGTTTAATTAATGACAAGATAGAAAAGTTAAAATGAAGTTACAAATGAATAGATAAAAACCTGATTTTGAGCATGGATATAGATCACCAGGTTGACCATTGATAGTAAGGGCATCAGAGATATTTGGGTCTCCTCCTGTCCCAAGGAACTCATCCAAAACTTCCTGCACATCACTTTTCCACCAGTCCCCTACATTTCATTTCAACATCATCAAATATTAAGGTAAATAGAATTTAAGATGGTTGATATTATCAAATAAAAAATAATTTCGTTAGAGTAGTTAATTAGTGTCACTTAAAATATTTTGTGTCGTCAGAACAATTACAAAGGTGTTGTCAAATATATATTTTTTCTAATAACATTATTTTTTTCTCTGACAACATCAACAACCTTGTTTAATTGAGACTCATTATACAATGAGAGGATGAATATATATCAATTTTTGGATTGAAATTAGTTAGTAAAATAGATATATAGTAGCAAGAATATGGTACCTAATATAATGGGTACTTCTTTGTCTGGCTTAGGGAAAGGATAATTTGTTCCATTTTTAGGGTAAATAAAGATAGCTCCGTGTACAGTTGCTCGTGACCAGTCACTGTGAGCGTGCCACCATAGCGTTCCTTCCTCGTCGGATAATATAATCTTTTGGCTAAACTTTGCTCCTGGTTGAATTGGGCACTGTGTTATAAACTCCGGACCGTCGCTCCATGGATTCCTTGGCTGTTTTACTCCATGCCTACATAAGACTTATTTAGTACTCCATCGGTTCTAAAATTGAATACACATTTTGAATCGATGAGTTTTAATGACAATTATGTTCTAAAATGTGTCCTTATTATTAGTTAAGAATTTAATAATAGTGTTGTGATACTTAAAATGATAGTAAAATGAATAATGACAAATTGAGATATCGTTTTATTTTATATTAATCCTAAAATAAAAATGCATGTATATCCTTTTTTTTGGGATTAAAAGAAAAAGTAACTCTAATTCTAGAACAAAAGAGTATTAATTACTCCGTCCATATTAAGAATTTATCTCAAGATACACATACATAGAAAAAAAAACTAGAATAAATATATATTATATGTACTTTTTATATAAAATTAAGAAAGGTTCTGTCCAAATGTGTATTTGGTAAACTTTAACGTGTAAAGTATTTAAATAAAATAAAAATAATCTTTTCAAAAGTCAAATATTAAAAATGACAGTTTTTTTTTGGACATTCAGTATAATTTTCTCTCATACCAGTGAATGGTGATATTTTGGGTGCCATTGTTCTGCACATCCACGATGATCGTATCACCTCTTTCAGCATAGAGGGTCGGACCTGGAAATTGTCCATTAACCGTCAAGATGTTCTTGGTACTACAAAGTCTTGTATAGGGAGTTTCTTTCACCTGCAAAGAATAAATTTAACCATAATTATAACTACTTTCATATATCCTTCCCGAATAAAATTTCATATGTAAAGGATAAATATGTAAAATACACCTAAACTGCCTATACATTGATGCGTTAAATATAGACGGTTGATATTGTCAGAATAAAATTTACAATGTCAGTGCAAATTAACATTTAACTACACCCTTACAATTTCTCAAGCAATGTTTAACATTTTGAACGACACTTATTTTGACAACATCATTTTTGTCATGAGAATATCAGTCAAGTAAACATATTGCTAAAAATAATCTAAAAGTTTAATATGATTATTCATAATTAACTTACCACAAACGTGGTTCGACGAACTAGAGCGTCAGAGAAAAATGCGCTAATAAAAAACCAAAACCCGAAAAACTGAAGTACAGAAACTTTCATATTGAACAAAATTTTGTAGCTATGAATCCTTTTCTCTTTCGAATTTTCCTTCAACAAGTTGTTAATGAAATATTCAGGAATTCCTAGTGAGGTATTTATAGACGAGATATTGGCATTAACTTATTCAGCAACTAATCTAATTGAAACGTGCTTGTTTTCCTCTATAACACTAATTTAAATTTGGGGTCCATGTATTTACGTATAAAAACATTAATTAAACAAGTGCAGTTATTCTTCTTTTTTACTGTAATCTTTTTGAATATTCTGATTGTGACTTTCCTTAATATATATATCCAGAGGCTATAATCAGTTAGGCGAGAATGTGTCACGCACGCGGTTCATTAGTTGAAATTCTTACAAGTCTGCATTTTTTTATGCTTTTCGAACAAGCATAAGTACTGCGCGCATTTGGACAGGTGATAACTACTCATTATAATATTACAAATTGTAAACTCTATTGTAATTAATTCAATCAATATATATCAAAATATAACAAGATAAAGATCAAATCGTTTTAGTTAATCCCGAGTCAACTTATTCAGTAACTCAGTTGTCATTTGTGTGTGTGTGCACGCAAGACTACACGGTTCATTAGTTGAAAATTCTTACTAGTCTGCAATTTTTTATGCCTTTCTAACAAGCATAAGTACTGCGTGCATTTGGACAGGTGGTAACTACTCATTATAATATTACAAATTGTAAATTTTATTCTAATTAATATCATCAATATCAAAATATAACAAGACAAAGACTAAATCGTTTTAGTTGATCCCAAGTCAACTTATTTAGTGACTCAGTTGTCTTTTGTGTGTGTATGTGTTTGTGTGTCGTGTGTTCATTTATGATGATGACTTTTTAAATTCATATGAAACTTTAATTGGCAGTAATTAATAAGTAAAAGCAGTATTTAATTGTTAATATAATATATAAGTTGTATTTAGCCTGTCTACTTATATTTTCATACCAATATCAAATAAATATATAGATTGTATGTTATTATATTATGAATAATATATTTATTTATTTTTACGCATGTTTAGACCCTACGATTACATTTTACTGTTATTTTAATTTTTTATGTGGGTGTATTTTCAAACATGTAATTTTTGCGAAACATTCAATCAAATTTAATATAGAAATTATCTGTGAATAATTATTAGCTAAGATGACTATGAATGGGTACTACGGAAAAAGAGGTAAAATTTCAAACGATTTTAGTAGACATTAACTATTAAGGATGCAATGCATTATTTGTCACTAAAAATTGAGCAAAAATATTAGTATATCAATTAATATAGTTTTCATGATTCATGAACCTAATTAGTATAATCCATCTCATTCAACTTACTCTAATTCTAACTTAATCCAATTCATAATAAATAGAATTCTACATTCACACTAAATTACATTAAAAAAATTTACACGTTCACCATAAATCAACAAGATGCAAAATAGCCACTACGAAAAGATGCAGACTTTTAGATGTGAATTTTGGTAACGAATATCGAATATTTAGACTTTGTTTACGATCATACCGATAAATCATTTTTAAGCTTATCGGCGCTTAATTTGTATGGGTTATTAAGCTTATTATAAAGAAAAATATAAAAGTTATGATTTTCCTTATAATATTACCTAGTGTAAGTTTTATTGTTTTATATTTTTAATGAATTAAATTAATTTTTAATTTGAAAATATTTCAAATTAACTTTCAAAAATTAATAATGAACTTATAATTTAAAATAGAGAGAATATGAATTATTAAGTGTCTCTCAATTATGAAATGTCTCAACATTCCATCAATATTTCATCGCTGAGTCAACTTCATATTTGTTGATCAGTCAAAAACTTCGTTATTTTTCTGTTAACACTATTTTGTTCTCTATGCTTATTATTTGTGATTTTGACTTAGTAGGTTTGCTTGATTTAATTCAATCAAATATAAACAAGTATAAACAAACAACTAGGGATGTAAACGGATATATACGAATCCGAATACAGTAATATTCGTATCCGTTTATTTGCGGATACTTTTAAACCGAATACGGATTATCCGTTTTTTTCCGAATACAAATAATATCCGCTTTTTCTCGAATACGGATGCGGACGAATACGAATTTTTCGGTTACCATTTATAGTCCTAACTATAACTAGAATAAGAAAAAAAAATAATGAGTTTTAAAGTATATTTTATTAATGAATGAATGTTAATTTATTTATTTTTAATAAATAGTTAAATACAATAATCAATGTTCTAAATTACAATTCAAATAAGTTTTTATCATTTTTGAAATCCTAAATTTCAAAATGAATGTTCTACTTATTAATATTTAGATGTCCATTTTATTTGTGTGGAGTAATATTGTAGTGTGTATGAATATTTATAATTAGATTCAAAAGTTTACATTGAATATTTATTATTTGTTCTCAAATACTTGATTAAAACTTTAATAATATATTTATTGAGACTTTTATTTATAATTTATCCTCAATACATAGATTACAATTTACATAGAGTAGCACATGTGTGTGTGAATATTTAATTATTATAATATATATATATATATATATATATAAGTTATTTAGATACGAATTCCGGATACGGATTCGAATCCGGATATCCGTTATCTGCCAGATATATTTACGGTCGGATGTTAAACTAATACGAATACGCCTGTATCCGTATTCGTATCCGTTTATTTGTGGATACCTTTAAACCGAATATGGATATATCCGTTTTTTTTCGAATACGAATAATATCCGCTTTTTTCCGAATACGAATGCAAACAAATACGAATTTTTCGGCTACCATTTACAACCCTACAAACAACCCATGTGAGAAGGCATTAGTCAACAAAATAAACAATCTCAACTCCGATTTTGAAATCACACTTAATTTATCACACTAGTAGATTTCAATTTTTCGAGATTTACTTTATTTAACGTATCTGATGGTTGTTCTAATCTAGCCAGAGAAGATAAGCCTTGATTCTGGTTCACAATGTGGTTGTTTAAGCTTCACAGGGTGCGGTGGGAATAATTTCCCAACGATGAAAAAGATGAGCAGATGAAAAAAAAAAGAAAGATAAAAGCAAAATTTTCAAGAAATTAAAGATTATCATGCACCCATCTTTATTATCCTGTTAATATAAATTCCCAAATATTATATACCAAAATCCAAATAAAACTCTTACGTCATGCATGTCACATCATGTGAGTTTACACAGTAGAAATATACTATGTATTTCTTCATATAACATACATAATTACATATGTTACACACACACACATATTATTTATGATGTGACAATTATTATTATTATTATTATTATTATTATTATTATTATTATTATTATTATTATCTACTAATATTATAGTTGTTGTTGTTTTATTATTTCTAACATCATAAATAACCGACTATATTAATCCCAAGGCAAAAAAAGTATCCATTTTTTAGGTATCAAATTCCTTAGGAGTAAAAATATAGCTCCATGGATTGTTATGAAATAATTAATACAAAGATAAAAAAAAAATACTAAGTAATATTAAAGTAGTATAAATAATTCAATCTAGCGCATCATTATTGTAAAGAAACGTAGCCTAATTTATCTCTATGCATATGATCATGTAATACGACAGACAAGCATATTCTTGACCATTGTATGAATTAATGTCTTCTATCTTATTCGACATTTAGGGTTTTTTATTTGGAAAACACATTGTGGGTGGCTTTCATTTTTTGTTTCATTCCTAGCTCTCAGAAAACAATAGCTGAGAAATGGGGTGAACATAAATTCAAATTTAAAACAATAACAATAAAAACGAGTTTTTTTTTCCTGTGGATTGGAGATGATAAACTACCTAACTAAGTAGTTGGCAATAATAATCATAAACATTTCCAAGTTTGGCATCTATATAATGATTAAATAACCTCCCTTGACAGTTATGTCTCCATTTATTAAAACTAAAGAAATTACTATGTTTTAAGTCTTAAGTTTTCAAAATTACCTTTAAAAAGTGACGGTTGTTACTGTTAGAGCAAAAATTATGATGTTAAAGTAAATATATATATAGTAACACTTTTTAAATTGTCTAAACGCGCTTATTTCTTTAACAATATTATTTTTGTTATGACAATATATCAGCCATATTAACATATCAAAAATAGCTTTTTGATTTGGTGGAACATAGATAGTAACCTGGATAAACTACCTAAGTTAGTAGTTGGCAATAATAATCATAAACATTTACGAGTTTGGTAAGCGATGTATATAAAGGTTAAAAGATCTCTTTTGACATTTATGTCTCTATCTATTAGTTATTTTATTTTCAACTATTGGAATCATTAAGAAATATTTGAAATTGAGTTTTTAAAAATCAATATTAACCTTATAATTTAAAACGGAGAGAGTATTAATTAATACAATTATTATTAAGAATTTTGTTATATATTATAAAAAAAAATTGTCGGATTACAATTGCGATATATATTATTAATACATGAGATTGAGTAGGATTATAAAGTTCGTCCACTATATTAAATACATCATTATAGTATTACCAAGTATAGTTATGTAAGTCTCAACAAAAAAATTAATATATAGAGTCGCAATGTGTGTGTGTGTGTGTATATATATATATATATATATATATATATATATATATATATATATATATTATTTTCCTATTATTAAATCGGATCAGCAATTACTAGCTGCAGAAAGATTACAAGACTCATTTCAACGATAAATTTTTTTGCTTTTCGAACAAGCATAAGTACTGCGTGCATTTGGACAGGTGATAACTACTAATTATAATAGTACAAATTGTAAACTTTATTGTAATTAATATTAATCAATATCAAAATATAACAAGACAAAAATTGAATCATTTTAATTAATTCCGAGTGAATTCATTCGGTGACTCGATTGTTATTTGTGTGTGTGTGCACGCAAGATTACGCGGTTCATTAGTTGAAAATTCTTACAAGTATGCAATTTTTTATGCTTTTCGAACAAGCATAAGTACTGCGTGCATTTAGACAGGTGATAGCTACTCATTATAATATTACAAATTGTAACTTTTATGCTACGTTTGGATTGAAGTAGGTAAAAATAGAATGACTTATTCTTATGAAATGAAAAAATTGTGTTTGGTTGCTATTAGAATAAAAAAAATTGTGTTTGGTTCTTTGAGAGAGAGAACATATAGAATAACTCATTCCAACTATAATGGAATGAATCATTCCGCTCTTCATTTCATTCCTTCAATTCAAACGTAGCATTATTATAATTAATATCAATCAATATCAATGTCAAAATATAAAAAGACAAAGACCGAATTATTTTAGTCGAACCCGAGTCAATTCATTCTGTGACTCAGTTATCATTTGTGTGTGTGTGATATGTTCATTTATGATGATGGCCTTTTAAATTCATATGAAACTTTAATTGGCAGTAATTAATAAGTAAAAGCGGTATTTAATTGTTAATATAATATATAAGTTGTATTTAGCCTGTCTTCTTATATTTTCATACCAATATCAAATAAATATATAGATTGTATGTTATTATATTATGAATAATAAATTTATTTATTTTAGCGCATGTTTAGACCCTACGATTATATTTAACTGTTATTTTAATTTTTTATGTGGGTGTATTTTCAAATATGTAATTTTTGTGAAACATTCAATCAAATTTAATATAGAAATTATCTGTGAATAATTATTAACTAAGATGACTATGAATGGGTACTAGGGAAAAAGAGGTAAAATTTCACACGATTTTAGTAGACATTAACTATTAAGGATGCAATGCATTATTTGTCACTAAGAATTGAGCAAAAATATTAATATATTAATTAATAAAATTTTCATGATTCATTAACCTAATTAGTATAATCTATCTCATTCAAGTTACTCTAATTCCAACTTAATCTAATTCATAATAAATAGAAGTACTCTACCTACACATTAAATTACACAAAAATAAAATAAAAAATTACACGTTCACTGTGAATCAACAAGATGCAAAATAGCCTCTACGAAAAGATGCAGACTTTCGGATGTGAATTTTCGTAACGAATATCGAATATTTAGACTTTGTTTACAGTCATACCGATAAATCATTTTTGAACTTACACGTACTTTGCACGGGTTATTAAGCTTGTTATAAAGAAAAACAAAAGTTATGTTTTTCCTTATAATATTATTCATCGTAAATTTTATTGTTTTATAATTTTAATGAATTAAATCAATTTTTAGTTTGAAAATGTCTTAAATTAACTTTAAAAAATCAATAATGGACTTATAATTTAGAACAGAGAGAATATGAATTATGAAGTGTCTCCTCAATTAAATTAGCAAAAAAAAAAGTGTCTCCACAATTATGAAATGTCTCAATATTTCATCGCTGAGTCAACTTCATATTTGTTGATCAGTCAAAAACTTCGTTATTTTTCTGTTAACACTATTTTGTTCTCTATGCTTATTATTTGTGATTTTGACTTAGTGGGTTTGCTTGATTTAATTCAATCAAATATAAACAAGTATAAACAAACAACCCATGTGAGAAGGCATTAGTCAACAAAATAAACAATCTCAACTCCGATTTTGAAATCACACTTAATTTATCACACTAGTAGATTTCAATTTTTCGAGATTTACTTTATTTAACGTATCTGATGGTTGTTCTAATCTAGCCAGAGAAGATAAGCCTTGATTCTGGTTCACAATGTGGTTGTTTAAGCTTCACAGGGTGCGGTGGGAATAATTTCCCAACGATGAAAAAGATGAGCAGATGAAAAAAAAAAGAAAGATAAAAGCAAAATTTTCAAGAAATTAAAGATTATCATGCACCCATCTTTATTATCCTGTTAATATAAATTCCCAAATATTATATACCAAAATCCAAATAAAACTCTTACGTCATGCATGTCACATCATGTGAGTTTACACAGTAGAAATATACTATGTATTTCTTCATATAACATACATATGTTACACACACACACACACACACACACACACACACACACACACACACACACACATATATATATATATATATATATATATATATATAACATACATATGTTACACACACATATTATTTATGATGTGACAATTATTATTATTATTATTATTATTATTATCTACTAATATTATAGTTGTTGTTTTTTTATTATTTCTAACATCATAAATAACAGACTATATTAATTCCAAGGCAAAAAAAGTATCGATTTTTTAGGTATCAAATTCCTTAGGAGTAAAAATATAGCTCCATGGATTGTTATGAAATAATTAATACAAAGATAAAAAAAAAATACTAAGTAATATTAAAGTAGTATAAATAATTCAATCTAACGCATTATTATTGTAAAGAAACGTAGCCTAATTTATCTCTATGATCATGTAATACGACAGACAACCATATTCTTGACCATTGTATGAATTAATGTCTTCTATCTTATTAGACATTTAGGGTTTTTTATTTGGAAAACACAATGTGGGTGGCTTTCATTTTTTGTTTCATTCCTAGCTCTCAGAAAACAATAGCTGAGAAATGGGGTGAACATAAATTCAAATTTAAAACAATAACAATAAAAACAAGTTTTTTCCCCTGTGGATTGGAGATGATAAACTACCTAACTAAGTAGTTGGCAATAATAATCATAAACATTTCCAAGTTGGCATCTATATAATGATTAAATAATCTCCTTTGACAATTATGTCTCGATTTATTAAAACTAAAGAAATTACAATGTTTTAAGTTTTCAAAATTACTTTTAAAAAGTGACGGTTAGTATTGTCAGAACAAAAATGATGATACTAAAATAAATATATATAATAATATTTTTTTAATTATTCAAACGAACTTATTTTTTTAACAATATTATTTTTACTATGACAATATCAATCATATTAAAATATCAAAAACAGCTTTTTGATCTGGTGGAACATAGATAGTAACCTGGATAAACTACCTAAGTAGTTGGCAATAATAATCATAAACATTTACCACTTTGGTAAGCGATATATATAAAGGTTAAAAGATCTCTTTTGACATTTATGTCTCTATCTATTAGTTATTTTATTTTCAACTATTGGAATCATTGAGAAATATTTGAAATTGAGTTTTTAAAAGTCAATTTTGACTTTATAATTTGGAACGGAGAGAAATTAATTAGTACATAATTATTATTAAGAATCTCGTTATATATCGTAAAAGTTTTTTGCTAGATTACGATTGCTAGATTGATATGGGATTGACTAGGATTATATGGTTCGTCCACTATATTAAATACATCGTTATAATATTATCAAGTATAATTATCTACGTAATTAAGTCTCAATAAAAAAGTCAATATATAACGTCGCAATATATATATATTATTTTCCTATTATTAAATCGGATCAGCAATTACTAGCTGCAGAGCGATTACTAGACACATTTCACCCATAAATTCTTTCAATTTTTTGTCTTCGTTTTATATCTGTTCTATTACATTACTCTTATATAAATATATAACTCTACCTCATGTGTATGCTAGCATGAGTATTTGTTACACTCTTTTTACTAATTCATTTACTAGTCATTACCTGGTAAAAGATTGAATTACATTGCAAATCTAATGAAGTTATTAAAAAATTCAACGAAAATAGAGTACTCATATATTAATGGATGGTAAATTGTACATTTTTTCAAATCGCTGGCTGACCAAGATAGAAATGAGTTTCTTATTTATATCTTTAACGCATTAAAAACATGATGTCCATGTTTGTTTGCAAAAATATGTTTAAAATTAGATTATTTGTTTTTGTTAAATATTATTTGAGAGTAGTTAATTTTTGACGAGGGACTATTAGTCCCTTAAAGCCATTTGATAGTTTAAAATGGGGGGACTATTAATTTCCAACTCATAATGAAATTATATAATCTCTCATAAATAGTCTTAGGAATGACAAAAAAATAGTTCATATGACTATTCAAAACATATTTTTTGCGAACAAACATGATAATAAATTCATCAAGGGCAACAATAAAGCATGTGTCTTTTTTTTTTTGGGTATATTTTCTATAATTGAAAATTTAACGCAAACTTATTTTGAAAATAATTAATAAATTTTCTTAAAAGCATCAACTTTGTTGTTCACACACCTTAATATGTTACTCCCTCCGTTTCTATTTAATTTAATTGATGTTTTAGGAGAAAATACAAATATTAATGTAACGATCGCGAATCATCTTGTATATTTTTTTTTATTTAAATGAATGGATTAAAATTTTTATTTTTATGTGATGTGTTTTAAGGTTATTTAATAACCTGGATGATACGAATGTATAATTTTTATGTGTTGTGTCTCGTGGGAGTGAATAAATTGATTTCGCGAAAAATCGCAAAATCACTATTCACTGGGCACGCTTCCCGAGGCACTATTCACGCCCGAATATTTTATGTCTTTTTCGATTTCTGTTAATTTCTATAAGACGTGTATGCGAAGGAATAATTTTTTCAAGTGTCGGAAATTTTATTTGAGCTGATACGTGATTTAATCCGTATCCGAATGTATGATATGGGTGTTCCGAATAATTGGACAAATCCCATAATAATTATTTTTACGCATCCCAATATTTTATGGGAATACCCATTTTAATTTTGGGTAGAGTTATTTACCAAATTTGGTACAAAAGTGAGAGTATTCGGGTATATTTTTGTGTATATTCGGACTAATTGGAGAGGCAATTAAGCCTCAACCAATAGAATTGTGCTAAGTGTGTTAGTCGGCCAATTAGAATTTTGCAGAAAGGGGAGGAGCCGACACTGTGTTGTTTAAACACAGTACACTATGCATAGATTTTCTACACAGGCAAACATTTGCCTCTGTATTGTTTCCAAGAACTCGGGTTATACTCCCTCCTCCTCCCGAAGACTGGACCAATGCTCTATTCATTCTCATTCCATTCCATTGTCTTTTCTGATTGCTGCTATCTGAAGATATAGAGAGAGAATAGAGAGGTTATAGAGAGAGAAAAGAAGAAATATGTTGTAGAAGAAGAAGAAGAAAAATTTGGAGAAGAGGAAGAAGGGAGCATACGGGAGGAAGAAGACGAACGGGTGGAAGGAGAAAGAAGGAAGAAACTAGAAGAGCTTCCATAACACCCATAGAATCTAGAACAAGAGGTAATCAAGCTTCAATCCTCTTCCTCTCCATTGTTTTCTAGTTTTTATGTTCTTGAGCTCAAACCAATGGGTTTGAGCTTTTCTTGTGATTTTTGTTGCGATTGATTGTTGTGGTTGCTTAATAATGTTACCAAGATACTCTGTAAACCATTAATAACCTCAAAGTGGAACAAAAACGAAGAATGATCCGAACCTTGGCTTAAAGGATGAAACTTTGGACATTTTTGGATAAATGGACCTTCGGACGATTTTAGAGGACTATAATGTTGTGTTTCTGTGTTGGTTGTGGTTATTTGATGTGTTGAGGTTATACTTCCATGGGTTATCTTCATAACCCAGTTGGAATGGAGTTAAAATGAGTTAAAACAAAGATTTGATGTTGATTTTGGTGAAGAACACCAAGAACATGAAAACAGAGTTTTCATTTTGTACTTTGGCTCACAAATTGGTCGTGTTAATGCTTATGGGTGCTCCTAAATTTTTGATATGTTGTAGCCCCATAAGTTAGGAGTCCATAGAGTCCGAAATGGACCAATTTGAACGTGTATAGAAGGAGATATGAAGATCGGAGTGAGAGGAGGTCAGATTTTCGCGACTGCAGAACAACTACACATTCTGGGTTGTATGAATGGCGCAGCTGCGCCGTTCATAAGACCAGAACGGGCGCAGCTGCGCCGGACACGTGTCAGGCGCAGACGTGCCCGAGTGGACTATTTTGACCTCCTGTAGTAAAATGGGCATAACTTTCTCATACGAACTCGAAATTTGATGATTCAAGATGATTCAGAAAGAGAAATAGTAGACCTACAACTTTCGTTCTTTAAGTTTTTCAATTTGAGGTCTGTAGCATGGCCTAAATTAGCCATCTATAGGACTGATGCATAATTGGGGTCAATCGAAGGGCGTCGGGCATGCGCATTTGCACGCGTAATGCCCCCGACCTTGTAAATTGATGATCTAACTTTCATAACATGATTATTATGATTTTTAATGATAATTAGCATTAACCAATGTGTATTAGATAAATCGAAGGGGCACGCTAGGCATACGCAATTGCGTGTCGCTTGGGCATTCGAATAGGCAAGTTGGGCGTATAGACGCGCAAGCGTCGTAACGCCGTAACTAGTGGGCATAACCTTGTTTAATATTTTGTTTCTCATTTGAATGAGATATTATAGAGTTGTATAAACAAATATTTGGTATCCTGTATGTGACTAATTGTTATGTGTATATGTACCTAATTGTGTAGAATATTAAGGAGCGTGTGTTATAATATTGTAGCAGACGCTTGAGGCAAGTTCTCTAACTTCATTCTTTTCATATATTGAATGCAAGTTTTCTAACTTAACTCAAATTATAATCGAGCGAGTTCTTAAACCATACAACTCTTATATATTGTGCGGGTTTCCGATGTTATATAAATTCTAAGCTTTCACAAATTTTTATTGTGCAAGTGTTTTCACTTTTATTCAAGATATTCAGTTATGCTATAATGCATGTTATTGAGGCTTTAAAGTTCTATATTCCATGAACTGTTGAGATGGTTGTCTAAGCCAATTGTTTCGGCTAGACTTATATTGAATTGCTTTGTCGATTTGAGCATGATTCATCAAGATATTGTTGATACTTATTGTAGTTATCCAATCACATTATTTGACTTGGATATCCTTAATGTAAAGCTGAGAAGAACAACCCTATTATTGGGAAATTATTTTTGGTCGGTAATACCGATTGACCCTATATGGGTGATAACTTGACGCTTAGACGTTAAATAGATGTTGTACAACATAGGGTATGATAGGCTGATCCCCTAAAGTGCCCAGAGAAAAAATGTTCGGTTTATAGTTATAAAACTAGTAAACCCTTTGATGAAACAAGAAAGTTCAAGGTCAGTTGACCACTCAGTATACTGTTCAGAAATGTTAGTAACGTAAAGGAATACCTTATCAGTGTACCTATTTATTCGAAATGTGTTTTCAACTATTGTTCAGTTGTAGAACTGGAAGCATGATTCCTGATGTTGTTAGTATTTGCATGTTATACTTGCTGAGCAATTGAATGCTCATTCTTGCTTTAAATCGCATGTTTTCAGCTAAGGCAGAACAGGCAGAGAGTTCCCGCAAGGACAAAGGCAAGGGAAAAGTTACCGAGTAAAGGATATTATATCATATCCGTTTTTGTAATAGTTTATGCTAGGAATGTGTGATCATTCTGGATTGTATTAATTATCTTATGATGTTATGTACTTATGTCAAGGTCTTAGAACCTGGGATTTGTAGAGTAAGACGTTGTATAATATTTAGTAATTACATTTCTGTCCTTATATTAATGATGAATGGGTAAAATAGATGATGAATGTGTAGTACCGTGAGCACCAAATCTGTGGGTAAAGAGACCTCGGATTTAGGGGCGTCACAGGTTGGTATCAGAGCTGATAGGTTATAAACCTTAGGTGGGAAAAACCTTAGGATATAGCCTCGTAGAAGACAAAGAATTTAGTAGTCAGTGAAACTCACATCGATCGAGTTCTAAGGAATGAATTAAGGAAAATTCATTATAGATAATAAAATAACTTATGTGCTTATCTGTTGTGATAAACCTATGTTTACGCGGGTAGTAATTTAAAATTTGTATTTTGGTTGTGGCAGGATGTCGGAAATAGGAGGACCCAGTCACGTAGGTGCTGAGGAGGAGCCACTAGATATCCACGTGGTGTGGAAGTAGTTGGCCCCGATCGAGCCAGCTCCACCAGTCACCGTAGTAGGCCGAGAATTTGAGCCTGACTCGGATCCAGAAGAAGATCCCAAGGAGGACCCCGAGGAAGTAGAAGAGGATGACGAGGTAGAAGGAGATCCGGATGAGGTACCACCTACTTCACCCAGAGCTGGATTATTTGGGTTAGTTTACAACCATAACATGGAGCTTCAAGATAGAGTCGCAGAGCTAGAGGGGCAAGCCGAGGAACGTCAGGCGATAATTGATTTGAATAATGTATTAATTCTAGATTTCAACACTCGAGTAGCAGAGTTTGAGCAGAGACTGGCTCAGGCAAAGCAGAGGGCGACACAGTTGCAAGTCGAGAAGGAAATTGTTATTGATCGGCTACGGGAAGAGTCAGCTGAGCGAGCAAGGATGACAGACGCGTGGATTAGAGCCGCTCGACGCGTTGACCAAGTTGAAGGAGAAGTTCGTACGAAGAAGGCAAAGATGGAAAAGATGGAGTATGCTTTTCATACTGCATTCGGAAGAGCACAAGATCGAATGTATTATTATCCGACACCACCCGATTACCCTTGGTTTGTCATGGATAAGAGGAGGATGATGCACATCATGGATCAAGAGTATGATAACGCTGTTGAGCGTGGAATGCTTCCTTAGATTGCTAGTAGACGGATGTTAGGATATATATGCTTATATATCTATATGTGTATGTGTTTGTGATGTAATCCCAGATTTTGATGTAAATAGTGGGATATGATGATGATGATGTTTATGTAATCCTGAAATTTTGCCTTGTTAAACGGGATAGAAGATGTAATTGGCAGATATGCTATATGTACGATGTACTGAATGAAGCTTATGTATATATACCTATGTTTGTTAAATGTGTCATGTGATATATATATATATATATATATATATATAAGTGCTTAAGATAGTAGTTGAATATTCTCGATAAATGGCTAATAAACTGATAATGCGAATGTTTAATAGTAAGATGTCGTCGAGAAGAAGACAACCGACTCAGCCAACGCTCGAGGAATCTGTTGAAGGAGCTGGGGAAGCAGACACTAATCCCATGCAATAATTTGTGAATCTGCTTGTAGGAGCGCTTATGAATCAGCCCACAACCCATGCCGCGACTTTTAAGGATTTTAAAGCTGTAGGACCTCCTGAATTTTGAGGTACTACCAATCCGATTGAAGCCCAAACGTGGATTATGGAGATGGAGAAGGTGTTCGAAGTAGCGCGAGTAGTGGAGGAGCAGAAGACCGTTTTTGCTACATTTATGATGAAGGCAGAAGCAAGTTACTGGTGGCAGGCTAATAAGTGCCGAGGAGGGCAATGAGTTATCCCATGGGAGAAGTTTAAGGAGATGTTTTTCGAGACGTACTTTCCACCTAGTACACAAAACCAGATGAAGGTACAGTTCTTGGAGCTTAAGCAAGGAACGATGTCAGTGCCAGAATATGCTTCGAAATTTAATGAGTTAGCGCGATTTGCACCATACCAAGTGAATACTGACGAAAGGAAGGCACGAAGATTTGAACAAGGACTGAAGCCTTGGCTTTACAGTCGAGTTTCGATGTTCTAATTGAACTCCTTTGCAGCAGTGCTAGAGAAGGCGATCATAGCTGAAGGCGGAAGTGAAGCGTTGACTCGGTTCAACCAAGAAAAGAAGAACAAGAAAATAGAAGGAGGAAACAAGGCTGAGGGAAGCAGTGGAAATGGTGGAGGCCATAAGAGAAAGTGGAATGCCCCTGGGAATTCTGGGAATAAACAAGGAGACCCGAAAAAGCGGGTAGAGCAGTGCAAGAAGTGTGGAAAAAATCATACAGGAGTATGCCTGAAAGGAAAAACCGTTTGTTACAGTTGTGGGCAGGAGGGACACATCTCTCCTAACTGTCCCAACCCGAAGAAAGGCACATGCTTTAATTGTGGAGCGCTGAATCACATGGCAAGGAATTGCCCTAAGAAAGGCATAGGCGAAGGGAGCGGAAACAGAGGAGCTAATAATAGCGGCAAACTATCCATCACGGCACCAGTTCAACCCACTCGACCGATAGCCCGAACCTTCAATATGACAGTGCAGGATGCTGTGGAATCAAAAGACGTGGTGTCAGGTATCATTCCGATCAACGATATAAATGCATATGTATTGTTCGATACGGGTGCTACTTGTTCATTTATATCTGATGATTTTGCTAAGAAGTTGAATTTGTTTCACGAAAAGTTAGAATATCCCCTTAATATAAAGGTTGCGAATAGGGAGGTTATTCCTGTCTCGTTCGTATGCAAAAATTGTCGTATAAATATCGGGGGACATGAAATGTTTGTGGATTTAATTCCAATTCGCCTTGGAGAGTTTGATGTAATTTTAGGAATGGATTGGTTATTTAACCATGGGGCAATAATTGATTGCCAGAAGAAAGTTATAAACCTGATGACTCCGAAGAAGTCGAAGGTAGTGTTTTATGGTAGCAAGTCGTCAAGACAATCAAGTTGTCTGATGATGTTGTAGGCCAAGAAATTGTTAAGAAAGGGATGTACGGGATATTGAGCATACATAATATATACTCAGAGGGAGGAAGTTATGTTAGATGATATACCAGTAGTTAATGAGTTTGCGGACGTGTTCCCGGATGAACTGCCAGGACTTTCGCCAGACAGAGAAATCGAGTTTGTTATCGATTTAGTACCAGGGACGGCTCCAATATCGAAAGCCCCATACCGAATGGCTCCAGTTGAAATGAAGGAATTGATGGTTCAATTGCAAGAATTACTGGACAAAAAGTACATTCAACCTAGTGTCTCGCCGTGGGGAGCACCAGTGTTGTTTGTTAAGAAAAAGGACGGATCGTTACGACTTTGTATCGACTATAGAGAGTTGAATAAAGTCACCATCAAGAACAGGTATCCGTTACCAAGGATCGACGATCTGTTTGATCAATTGAAAGGAGCAAAATATTTCTCGAAGATAGATTTGAGAAGTGGTTATCATCAGTTAAAGGTCAGAAGGGAAGACGTGCCAAAGACAGCGTTTCGAACTCGTTATGGGCACTACGAATTTTTGGTGATGTCGTTTGGATTAACGAATGCACCAGCAGTGTTCATGGATTTAATGAATAGAGTGTTTAAACCGCAACTTGACAAATTTGTAGTGGTTTTTATCGACGACATTTTGGTTTATTCCAAAACCCAAGAAGAGCATGCAGAACATTTGAGAATAGTATTGGAATCATTGAGGAGAGAAAAGTTGTACGCAAAACTGTCAAAATGTAAATTTTGGTTGGAACGTGTGCACTTTCTAGGTCATGTAATTGATAAAGATGGAATTTCGGTTGACCCTGCAAAAGTGGAAGCGGTGATAAATTGGGAACAACCGAAGACGCCAACGGAAGTGAGAAGTTTCTTAGGACTAACGGGTTATTACCGACGATTTATTCAGTATTTCTCTAGGATAGCCACTCCGTTGACCTATCTGACGAGAAAAACAGTGAAATTTGTATGGACGGAGAAGTGTGAAGAAAGCTTCCGGGAATTAAAGAAAAGGTTAAGTGAAGCACCTGTATTATCCCTACCGGAGGAGACGGAAAATTTTGTGGTGTATAGCGACGCATCTCTCAAGGGACTAGGTTGTGTGCTTATGCAACATGGCAAGGTCATTGCGTATGCGTCAAGGCTGTTGAAGGATTATGAGAAAGGATACCCAACTCACGATTTGGAGTTGGCAGCAGTAGTGTTTGCTCTAAAAATTTGGAGGCATTATCTTTACGGAGAGAAATGTGAGATATATACGGACCATAAAAGTCTGAAGTATATCTTCACACAGAAGGAGTTGAATATGCGACAAAGGCGATGGTTGGAGTTGATCAAGGACTATGATTGCGAGATTCTCTACCATCCGGGAAAGGAGAATGTGGTGGCCGATGCCTTAAGCAGAAAGGGTCGGGAAAAGTTATCAATGTTGACGTCTCAAGAAAATTTAATAGCAAAAATGGCGAGGATGGAGTTAGAGGTGAAATATCCGAAGGAATCGGAGGAGAAGTTATTTACGATGGAGACTCGCCCAACGTTGTTGGACAAAGTAAAGGAAGCGCAACTCCAGGATGAGGAATGCGAGAAGATAAGGAATAGAGTCTCTGAAGGGGAAGGGGTTAAATTTAAACTTGACAGCCAAGGATTGTTTAGATTTGAAGGAAGGATTTGGGTACCGTCAATACCAGAATTGAGAGAGGAAATTTTACAAGAGGCTCACAGTTCGAGATTTTCAATTCACCCGGGAAGCACAAAAATGTATCAAGATCTTCGACAACATTTTTGGTGGCCTAATATGAAACGAGAAGTCGCAGAGTGCGTTGCAAAATGCCTAACTTGTCAAAAGATTAAGGCGGAGCATCAAAGACCCAGTGGTTTGCTACAACCCCTAGAGATACTAGAATGGAAGTGGGAGCATATCACTATGGATTTCTTGGTAGGTCTTTCAACTACTCAGAAAGGGCATGACGCGATATGGGTTATCGTGGATCGATTGTCAAAATCAGCACATTTTCTACCGATCAAGATTAGGTTTAATCTGGATCAATTGGCGAAGCTATACGTCAAAGAAATTGTATCGAGGCATGGAGTACCTGTATCGATCGTGTCAGATCGAGACCCGCGTTTCACATTAAATTTCTGGAAGAGTTTACAAGAGTGTATGGGAACACAGTTGAGGTTGAGCACAGCGTACCACCCTCAAACCGATGGACAAAGTGAAAGAACGATTCAGACATTAGAAGACATGTTGAGAGCTTGTGTCATGGATCTTAAGGGAAATTGGGATGATCATTTATCACTGGTGGAATTTGCTTACAACAACAGTTACCATGCAAGTATAGGCATGCCGCCTTACGAAGCTTTGTACGGAAGAAAGTGCAGAACACCATTGTATTGGGATGAAGTAGGAGAACGCCAATTATTGGGACCGGAATTAGTGCAACAAACGGCGGAGATTGTCAAAGTGATAAGAGCAAGATTGGTTGCAACCCAAGACCGACAGAAGAAATATGCTGATCAGCATCGCCAGACGAGAGATTTTGACGTCGGCAGTCATGTGTTTTTGAAAGTGTCTCCCTGGAAGGGGAATATACGATTTGGAAAGAAAGGAAAGCTGAGTCCGAGGTTTATTGGACCTTTTGAAGTGTTAAGACGTGTGGGAGAAGTGGCTTACGAGGTAGCCTTACCTTCTCAGATGGAACACATTCACAACGTGTTTCATGTGTCCGTATTACGATCGTACAAACCAGACTATAAGCATGTGATAGAGTACGAACCCTTACAGGTTGAAAAGGATTTGTCATATGAAGAAGTTCCAGTCCAGATTATAGACCGGAAAGAGCAAGTTTTGAGAAATAAAGTTATACCTTCTGTAAAGGTAATATGGAGGAACCACAATGCAGAAGAAGCTACTTGGGAACTCGAAGATAGAATGAAAGTGAATTACCCTCAACTTTTTGTTTAACCTTGTACTGTGATTCTGGGGACAGAATCCTTATAAGGAGGGGGGGATGTAACGATTGCGAATCTTGTATATTTTTTTTATTTATTTAAATGAATGGATTAAAATTTTTATTTTTATGTGATGTGTTTTAAGGTTATTTAATAACCTGGATGATGCGAATGTATAATTTTTATGTGTTGTGTCTCGTGGGAGTGAATAAATTGATTTCGCGAAAAATCGCAAAATCACTATTCACTGGGCACGCTTCTGTTAATTTTGATTTCTGTTAATTTCTATAAGACGTGTATGCGAAGGAATACTTTTTTCAAGTGTCGGAAATTTTATTTAAGCTGATACGTGATTTAATCCGTATCCGAATGTATGATATGGGTGTTCCGAATAATTGGACAAATCTCATAATAATTATTTTTACGCATCCCAATATTTTATGGGAGTACCCATTTTAATTTTGGGTAGAGTTATTTACCAAATTTGGTACAAAAGTGGGAGTAATCGGGTATATTTTTGTGTATATTCGGACTAATTGGAGAGGCAATTAAGCCTCAACCAATAGAATTGTGCCAAGTGTGTTAGTCGGCCAATTAGAATTTCGCAGAAAGGGGAGGAGCCGACACTGTGTTGTTTAAACACAGTACACTATGCATAGATTTTTCTACACAGGCAAACATTTACCTCTGTATTATTTCCAAGAACTCGGGTTATACTCCCTCCTCCTCCCGAAGACTGGACCAATGCTCTATTCATTCTCATTCCATTCCATTGTCTTTTTTGATTGCTGCTATCTGAAGATATAGAGAGAGAATAGAGAGGTTATAGAGAGAGAGAAGAAGAAATATGCAGTAGAAGAAGAAGAAGAAAAATTTGGAGAAGAGGAAGAAGGGAGCATACGGGAGGAAGAAGAAGACGAACGGGTGGAATGAGAAAGAAGGAAGAAACTAGAAGAGCTTCCATAACACCCATAGAATCTAGAACAAGAGGTAATAAAGCTTTAATCCTCTTCCTCTCCATTGTTTTCTAGTTTTTATGTTCTTGAGCTCAAACCAATGGGTTTGAGCTTATCTTGTGATTTTTGTTGTGATTGATTGTTGTGGTTGCTTAATAATGTTACCAAGATACTCTGTAAACCATTAATAACCTCAAAGGGGAACAAAAACGAAGAATGATCCGAACCTTGGCTTAAAGGATGAAACTTTGGACATTTTTGGACAAATGGACCTTCGGACGATTTTAGAAGACTATAATGTTGTGTTTCTGTGTTGGTTATGGTTATTTGATGTGTTGAGGTTATACTTCCATGGGTTATCTGCATAACCCAGTTGGAATGGAGTTAAAATGAGTTAAAACAAAGATTTGATGTTGATTTTGGTGAAGAACACCAAGAACATGAAAACAGAGTTTTCATTTTGTACTTTGGCTCACAAATTGGTCGTGTTAATGCTTATGGGTGCTCCTAAATTTTTGATATGTTGTAGCCCCATAAGTTAGGAGTCCATAGAGTCCGAAATGGACCAATTTGAACGTGTATAGAAGGAGATATGAAGATCGGAGTGAGAGGAGGTCAGATTTTCGCGACTGCAGAACAACTACACATTCTGGGACGTATGAATGGCGCAGCTGCACCGTTCATAAGACCAGAACGGGCGCAGCTGCGCCGGACACGTGTCAGGCGCAGACGTGCCCGAGTGGACTGTTTTGACCTCCTGTAGTAAAATGGGCATAACTTTCTCATACGAACTCAAAATTTGATGATTCATGATGATTCGGAAAGAGAAAAAGTAGACCTACAACTTTCGTTCTTTAAGTGTTTCAATTTGAGGTCTGTAGCATGGCCTAAATTAGCCATCTATAGGACTGATGCATAATTGGGGTCAATTGGAGGGCGTCGGGCATGTGCATTTGCACGCGTAATGCCCCCGACCTTATAAATTGATGATCTAACTTTCATAACATGATTATTATGATTTTTAATGATACTTAGCATTAACCAATGTGTATTAGATAAATCGAAGGGGCACGCTAGGCGTACGCAATTGCGTGTCGATTGGGCATTCGAATAGGCAAGTTGGGCGTATAGACGCGCAAGCGTCGTAACGCCGTAACTAGTGGGCATAACCTTGTTTAATATTTTATTTCTCATTTGAATTAGACATTATAGAGTTCTATAAACAAATATTTGGTATCATGTATGTGACTAATTGTTATGTGTATATGTACCTAATTGTGTAGAATATTAAGGAGCGTGTGTTATAATATTGTAGCAGACGCTTGAGGCAAGTTCTCTAACTTCATTCTTTTCATATATTGAATGCAAGTTTTCTAACTTAACTCAAATTATAATCGAGCGAGTTCTTAAACCGTACAACTCTTATATATTGTGCGGGTTTTCGATGTTATATAAATTCTAAGCTTTCACAAATTTTTATTGTGCAAGTGTTTTCACTTTTATTCAAGATATTCAGTTATGCTATAATGCATGTTATTGAGGCTTTAAAGTTCTATATTCCATGAACTGTTGAGATGGTTGTCTAAGCTAATTGTTTCGGCTAGACTTATATTGAATTGCTTTGTCGATTTGAGCATGATTCATCAAGATATTGTTGATACTTATTATAGTTATCCAATCACATTATTTGACTTGGATATCCTTAATGTAAAGCTGAGAAGAACAACCCTATTATTGGGAAATTATTTTTGGTCGGTAATACCGATTGACCCTATATGGGTGATAACTTGACGCTTAGACGTTAAATAGATGTTGTACAACATAGGGTATGATAGGCTGATCCCCTAAAGTGCCCAGAGAAAAAATGTTCGGTTTATAGTTATAAAACTAGTAAACCCTTTGATGAAAGAAGAAAGTTCAAGGTCAGTTGACCACTCAGTATACTGTTCAGAAAAGTTAGTAACGTAAAGGAATACCTTATCAGTGTACCTATTTATTCGAAATGTGTTCTCAACTATTGTTTAGTTGTAGAACTGGAAGCATGATTCCTGATGTTGTTATTATTTGTATGTTATACTTGCTGAGCAATTGAATGCTCATTCTTGCTTTAAATCGCATGCTTTCAGCTAAGGCAGAACAGGCAGAGAGTTCCCGCAAGGACAAAGACAAGGGAAAAGTTACCGAGTAAAGGATATTATATCATATCCGCTTTTGTAATAGTTTATGCTAGGAATGTGTGATCATTCTGAATTGTATTAATTATCTTATGATGTTATGTACTTATGTCAAGGTCTTAGAACCTGAGATTTGTAGAGTAAGACGTTGTGTAATATTTAGTAATTATATTTCTGTCCTTATATTGATGATGAATGGGTAAAATAGACGATGAATGTGTAGTATCGTGAGCACCAAATCTGTGGGTAAAGAGACCTCGGATTTGGGGGCGTCACAATTAAGAAATGCAATTAATATTTTGTTTGATTGATTAAAATGAGTACAAAATCTCAATATTATCTTTCAAAATTTATTGGAAATGATGAAAGATAACAAATTAATATTTAATGTAAGGATAATATAGTAAACTAAGTCATTAATGCTTTATTGAAATCTACAAACGACAAATAAAAAGGAATAAATTTTGGGTGATGCTAGGGGTCCCAATTTTTTTTTGTCTCAAAAAGTGTTTTAAATGATGTATCATCGTAACATTGATTGGGTAAATTTCAAATGATTGGCTATGCCATAAATTATTATTAAAATATTCAATATCATGTCATTTGAGACTAAAAATTTGAAACTCTTAACATTACTCACAAATTTCACTCTTTAAAAAGACAAATAAAAATGAATGGAGGGAGTACTTTTTTTATATAAAAAAAGTAAAATTCTTACATCATGCAGGCCATATCCTGTACCATTACACAATAGAAATCAAACTATTTCATATAGCATACAAATGTTACTTAGGAATTAAAGATTAATTTATCTGTATGATCATTAAAACGACCGACAAACATGTCCTTAACCACAGTATGAATGTCTTCGGTGGAATTTTAGTGGGTTTATTTTATTTTATTTTTTGTGGAAAACTAGATGCATTTTTTAGCTTAGCTATTATTAGCACAGTAAACTGAGTAGGTTTATCATAACCTCGCACAAGCTACACCCATGCACCAGGATATCTTATACTAGTTTTGCAGACTGTTGCATCAGTAGACCAGTTCATTTCTATCTCCTTTTAATTGATCAGCTTATTTCACGTGTTATCCAGAAAAGGAAGTAGTTGTAGTTTTTGATGAATTCCAATGTATATCAGTGATCAGCAATCACATTCAAATGCACAGATAGTCACGTGTATTATTATCATGGGAATATAAATGGATATTAGCCACAGCCTAATAGCAATAAAAAAAAATTCCCGGAGTAACTTTTCGGATGAGGATCCCACTATTATACCTTCCATCCAATTTCTCTCGAGTACATATTTAGTAACAAAAATATCATATTAAGCGACACAATAATAATCAACATAAATAATTGTGTCACTGGTGCAATTTTTGTGTCACTATAGGCTAAAAAGATTGGGGAAAAATTAAGTGCAATAGAGAGATTCCTGATAGTTGCTATGAAATTCACAACACAATGTTGATAGCTGTTATTTTGTTGCATTCCTAGCTAGCTTAAAAAAATATGTCTTGTGATGAGAATAAATTAGTAATGTTCAGCAAGCAACCTGCAGTTTTAGCATACATGAATGTGAGAGATTTTACTCGTTAAAAAGTCATTGTACCTATACTGGTATCCATCACAAATAGGGTCTCATAAAAAAGTTTATTGATATTAATTATCATATAAACAATAGTGCTATGCTATCCAAACATATATATATATATATATATATATATATATATATATATATATATATATATATATATATGTATATAATGACATGTGCATAATTATTTTAGTGATACTAACACTTTATGCGATACTTATTACTCGAATAATATCATTTTTATTCTGTCAATATCATTTATGTATCGATGAACAATAAATAATAATGTAATACCTCGAAGAAAAAAAAAAGAGAATGAATAAATAAATCATAATAATTAATGGATATAATATTTCGGTCAATTTATGTGGGCTAATAATAATTAATGAATAATACTAATTTAATAAAATGGGCCTTAAGATTTATTTAAACCTAATTGAAATAAGAATTGGGTGTGAGGCGGAAGAGAACAGAAGTAAAGAGAACGGGAACTGGGGAACTGGGCGGCGGTGGTGGAAGAACAAAAAAACGAAAAATAAAACAAAAAGGAGGAAGATTCTTTCAATTAAGGTAATATTATTACTTTGTTAATTCAATACCTGTCGTGGGCTATCCATGCTTCGGTAAAGTTTGGCACCCTATTCATTGTGTCTTGTTCTGATAGAAATTGTGACTTTAATTATCTCTACTTTCCATGCATTATAATTTGTACAGAAGAATTATTTACAACTAGTATGGATTATATGAACTTGCGTAAATTTCTTTGAAGGTTAAAGTATCTTAATGTACATAATTTAATAGTAATTATAATTCTGTTAATTTAGAGGAGGATATTTATAGTACAGTTTATTAATTTTATACCTTCATGTAATTCGGATAAACTACGCAATAACAAAGTTTATGTTATGAACATTATTTTATTATTTATATGTATACATTAGAAATGTACATACTTATAAATTAAGCGTGATATTTGCAATGATTATAAAAGTGAAAGCTTATTGGATTTAAAACTTTTCTTAAAACTGATAAATTATTTATTTATTTATTCTTTTGATTAGTTCGGATGGAGAGGGTTTAACGAGTTGAATTTGAAATAATTTCGAGTATTATATTACTTAATTCAGGTATGAATTCTGTACTCATTCAGCGATACTCTTTAATTTTAGTTTGTTCGTTTTGCTTCTCATTTTGAATTCAAATATTGTCTCAATACTTTGATCATAGTGGGATTCATATGATAGTTTATTTTGATCTTTGAAATTTCATAACTCGTACTCATTGAACTAGTTAGTGTAACAACCTGGATTTTTCAAAAAGAATAATTATAACAAGAATTTAATAAATAAAATTCTTATTATGAAACGTATCGGGTTGAATGCACTAGTAGAAAAAAGTAAATATATAACGCCTAAAAAACATTGTAATTGGGCCCCTAGAAACATCGTGGTTAGCTGTGTCATCTAGTAAACACATTTACACAACGTTTTTATAACGTTGTAGTTTGACACATCACACAACGTTTTTTTTCTAAAAACGTTGTAGATTTGTTTTCCATAAGGTGTTGAATGCGCGAAAACGTTGTACATAGTATGATTTCACAACGTTTCTGACTTAAAAACGTTGTAATGCATGCATATAACAAACATTTTTGGATCTCTACCTTAGCAAGCAACGACGTTTATTTTGTAAAAAACGTTGTAGCTGTGATGCATATACAACGTTTTTTAGAGAAAAAAAAAGTTGTGGTTTTAGTAAATGTTGACAACGTTTATAAATTCTTCCTATATTTGAAAGGCTGAATGACACTTATGACCCTCCAAGTTGTCACTCACTTTCAATGTCGTCCCTGCAGTACATTTTTCGTCAATTGGGCCCTTAAAGTGACATTTTTTGGCGTTTCCGTTCCTTTCACCCTATTTGACCCCACCCGACCCATTTTGACCGAAACCGACCTAGTTTGACCCGACCCAATTTCATCAATTAATTTTTTATATAAAAAAACTAAAAAGTTTTAAAATTATTTTAAAAATAATTATTAGTTACAAATTCTTTTAAAAATAATATTTTATTTTAAAATATTAAAAATTATTATTTTTAAAAATTATTATTTAAAAATTAATTATTATTTTAAAAATAATATTTTATTCTAAAATATTAAAAATACTTATTATTTTAAATATTTTTAAAAATAATTATTATTTTCAAGAAAAAATATTAAAAACTTTTATTTTTTTATAAAATGAGTTATGTTTCATAAAATATAGATTCAAAAAATTTATTTAAAAATAATTATTTTTAATATTTTAAAGTAAAATATTATTTTTAAAATAATAATTATTTTTTATATTTTTTAAAAAAATATAATTTTTGAAAAGTATTAAAAATAATTATTATTTTCAGAAAAAAAATTAAAAACTTTTATTTTTTTTCAAAAATGAGTAAAATTTCATAAAATATAGATTCAAAAAAATTAAAGTTTAAATTTTTTTAATTCTTAATTATTTTTATGAAAATTTACACATCTTTTTAAAATAAATATTTCTTGTTTTGTTTTATGAAAATAAAGTTTTTTTTTTATTTTCTTTTTTTGAATTTATATTTTATGAAACTTTACTCGTTTGTAAAAAAATTAAAATTTTCTATTTTTTCTGAAAATAAAGTTTAATTTTTTTGAACCTATATTTTATAAAACTTTACTCATTTCTTTAAAAAATGATAAATTTTCTAATTTGTTTTCCTGAAAATAAAAATAATTTTAAAAAATTTTTAATTTCATTTTTTTTAAAAAATTGAATCAATTTTTTTTATTTATATTTTACTGTTTTTTGTATTTTACATAAAAACTGAAAGAAATATACTTTTTTTAAAAATAAAGTTTTATTTTTTATTTAATTATTTTGAATCTATATTTTTTCTTAAAAATAATAATTATTTTTAAAAATATTTAAAAATAATAATAATTTTTAATATTTTAAAATAAAATATTATTTTTATAATAATTTTAAAAAAAAATTAAATAATAATTATTTTTAATATTTTAAAATAAATTATTATTTTTAAAAGAATTTTAAAATAATAATTATTTTTAAAATAATTTTAAAACTTTTTAGTTTTTTTATAAAAAAAATAATTAGTGAAATTGGGTCGGGTCAAACTGGGTCGGATTGGGTCAAAATTTGGTCAAAATGAGTTGGGTTTGGGTCAAATCGAATAAAAGGAACGGAAACGCAAAAAAATGTCACTTTAAGGGTCCAATTGACGAAAAATGTACTTTAGGGACGACATTGAAAGTGGGTGGCAACTTGGAGGGTTATAAGTGCCATTCAACCTATTTGAAAATACATACACAATGGTTTAAAAGCATTTACAATGTTGTGTAGGTGCTACAAGGACTGCTAATGCCATGATATAGCCAAAAAAGCTCTAAATTTTCATTTAAAGCCAAAATGTATCAAACATTCTCAGTTTCAAAATACATCCCAACAATACCATACGTTTACAGTTTCAAATTCACTTTTCAATATAATTACTACTATATTGAATTATGAATTTGACTACATCTACAAAATATACCAAACTATCCATAAAATTAAGTTGTGGTGCACTACCTAATCATGGGCAAAACAGTCTTCTCCCAAATTAAAATACAAGTGTAACCCTGTACATCCACCGTTAACTCGAGGCTCTACATGTACCTGCTCATATAAGCTGCCCACTCACCCCGTACTTCGTCAATTTGTTCTCGTGTGTACGTTAATCCATTTTCCTTATCCCACTGAAATAAAATAACAAAAAGTTTAGTCGCCCACTGTAGACTAATTAATTGGCCAAGTCTATTAGTTAAGATTTGAAAATAAATTATGCAAAAAAAATTAAAAAATTAAAAATAAAAAAGTGAAGAAGAAAAATATGAATAGAATGAGACGTACATAACTGAAATCATGCAAAAAGAAAATGTTTTTTTTTTTGAGAAAAAAATACCAAGTGAGTTTTGGATACATGCAAAACCTTAACAATGGTGATAGCAAAGAAGGATGAAATATTTATTGTCATTAGGATATTTATATGAGAAATGAGAAATTTCAAATTAGAACCAAATTTCACAATGTAGAAGTACATCTTTCTTAATCATAAATATACTATCAAAGATAATTGCAATTTAAGTGATGCAAAGAAGTGGAATGAACCAGATTCCTGGTTGCAAGGGCTGGCACTCGGAATCATTTAAAACGAGGCGACTTAGGTGTTCAACTGAGAAACAAGGGTGTGTCATAGATATGGTATTGAGTGCTCCATCATTTTCCCACCAGTCTTCATCCCTGACGAAGTAGTAGCATTAAGCATGAGGAATGACATAGCAGAAGACATCCAATTCTGGTTTCAATATGTACTTCATTTTAAGTCACAATTAGAACAGTTGCATAAACATTATTTGTAGAGAGCAGTTAAAATCTAAACTGGAAAATATTACAAAATGGTCCAGCAAAGGCCAACAAGTTATTGCTAAATTCCTGTGGTGATAAGAGGAAGGTTTAGAAAGTCCCCGAGTTACTTGAATACACTAGAAAAATCCATATGGAATTGTTTTAAGAAAAAAAATCAAATGGAACACTCACATGTAACCTTTGAATTGGGGGGGGGGAGACATCTGGAGGATGACGCCATTGGCTCATCTACAAAACTTTGATGAAAAGCAAAGGGTGGATTCCAAGTATGCCAGATGGAACAGTAAACATAAAGGTTTCAAGGACCTTCCATCTTCTGGCCTATAACAAATTGCAGTAACAGTGAAAAACTTAAGGATTCATAACATATTTGGTGTCGTGGAAAAGTTCGATACAAGAAACAAAAAATTGCAACAAAAAAAAGGAGAGACAGATGTAGAGAAAAACATCTAAGCTATAAAACATTCAACGAATAACTTGCAAATTTGGGAACATATGGCACTGTAGTTTGAAATACCTAGTACCCAATACTCAGAAGTGTTTTCATATCCCTTGAATGCCTGAAATTAAGTCAACAATAATTCTTCATCATAAAGAAAATGGATTTACTGTCGAGTTAATTAATTAAATAAAAATTAGTCCAACCTTGTCTGCAAGCATTTGTTGCAAAACACGAACAACCTATGCACCAGCTGAGTGCCCAACAAAATGAATTGGGTGATCCGCATCCCATTCAGGGTAGTGCCCTGCATCCCATTCACATCATCTAAAACACCAAATAAATGATCACATGTAATTGATACATAGCTTAATCCAATCATATAAAGTAAATGAAGGGCCAAAAAATATAACCTTTTTCATAAATCTGACCAAACTGAGAACAACTTGCCCACCTTTCAAGTAATAGAACAATTCACGTGCCCTGAAACCTTAAACCCATCAAAAACATTGCGAAAACTAGAACAAAACAAACCATGAATAGAATGAGACGTACGTAACTGAAAATTGGAGCGTTAATACCCACCTATCATATATGTTTGTTAATGAACCAAGATCCGGTACCAGAACTCTCTCATCCTTCTTCTCAGCCCCAACAAAATATGATAGCCCACCCAATCTCTAAAGAAAGCAAAGACCCAAAACAAAAATACCCAGTCATATACCAAAAATAGATGGTCATAAATATGCAAAAGAAGAAAACCCTGATCTTTATAAAAATGGAAACGAGGTGAAATACCCCTTTGCCAAATCCAAATATTCCATGAACCAACACAATGGGGGGTAGATGATGAGCATTAGTTGAACAAATCAACTCTTCTTCCTCCTCTTTGGCCGCCACGTTAATATACGAGGAATTAGGCTTGTAAACCCATTCATTCAAGGCCTGTGAGAGATCACCAGCTACAACCATGCTGAATATGTAAAATCCATATAATATATGCACCAAAGAACTCACAAATAACTCTGTCAATTGCAGTGCTGCTATTGACAATCTAATCATCTTCACCTCTAATTAAAGCCAAACAATTACAAATGTGTATGGTATATATATATCGAGAGAGAGAACCCAGCAAACCAAAACCACAAAACAAAGAAAAAACTGGGCACAACCACCAACAGGAAGGCAGTCTAATAGCTCAACGAAGCAAGTTTAAAAAATAAAAAAGCTAGTTAAACTAACAACAACTCACTCTTTCCATATGCCGCAAAGGACACGGAAGTCATACTAAATGGTCACTTTTCGATGGTAGTTACGAGCATTGACAGATAAATTTTAAGAAATCATCACTCTTAGACATTTAAACAAACACTTTGTAGGCAACATCCAAAACACAAAGAAATGTGTGCAAAACCCCGTTAAAACCATCACAACTTTAAAGGAAAAGTGAAACAAAAAAAGAAAAAAGAATGATGAAGAAGAAAATTGGTTACCTTAGCAAAGACTAAAAGTGAGACGACAAGCATGCAATAGATATATATGGCCAAAATTAGTGGCTAAGAAAGAAAAAGAAGAAGATTATAAACTGATTGAAATGGTTCATGAAAAAATTAAAACCCTAACTTTTATTTCCATACCTGAGCGAAAAATCTGGGGTAAAGTCCACAACTAGCATTATCTTGCCCATAGTTTCGTGATTTTCAGTCTAGATTGAGCGAGAAAGGGAGAGAGCTAAGTTAAGGATGAGTGAGGTAGATGAGTTCGGGGACAAAAGAGAGTTACTTCAGTTGTGGGGAGGGATTTCTTTTGGATGGGTATCGGGTGGAACTTTTCATTTGTTATGAAATTTTTTCATTTAATAATCAAGTTCATTAAAGAGAACTTCTGTTCCGTGTTTTCAAGTTTTCAAGCTGAAAGCTTCCGCGATCTCGGTGTTTTTCAAGCAGGTTTCCCTCCGTGTTTTTTAACCTTACATACATAACGTTTTCTTTAAGAAAACGTTATAACCTTAAAACTAAAAATTGCCCCTTATAAACCCACAATGTTTTTGCATATCTAGCTACAACATTTTGTTAAAAAACGTCGTGCAGAAAAACACTACAACGTTTTTTTATAAAAACCTTGTTGTTTAAGTGTCATCTTTTTACTGTTTTCTAGTAGTGATGTAAAATATATATGTGTTATATATACATATATATATTTATGTGAGTTATGTGATAAGTGAATATATATATATATATATATATATATATATATATGTGTGTGTGTGTGTGTGTGTGTGTGTATTATATATTTATTATCGATTAAGTGATGAGATGTGAGCTAGTAGTTAGTCAAAACTATTTAATTTAATTAGTATGGACTAACTGACGAAGCGTATAATTGTATAGAAGGAAGTCAAAAGCTTGAATTTAAGTTCGGAGTGGAATTTTGAAACGCGGATTGGACGGTCGAGTTCAGAACGTCGAAATTAGTAAGAATGGACTATAAACACAAAATGTGTCGGGGTTAACTTTTTACCAAAAAGTTAAAAGTTAAATTTTTGGTAAAAAGTTAAACATAGAATTCATAGATGAATTTGAAGAAACATATATTTTCATGACGTTGAAAACGTCGAAATTAGTAGGAATCGACTGTAAGATCGAAAAAGTTAATTTTTTTAGAAGTCAAAATGTTCAAATGGACCATTAAATGGATAAATGAGCAATAAAAGAGGAGAAACGAAATTTTGGGAGGGGCTGGGACCGCATGTGCGGCTGATTTATGGAAGGAGAAGAGAGAGAATGGGTTGGTAAGATATAAAGAGAAAAGGGAAAGAAAAGAAAAAAAAGGAAAAAGAAGAAAATAAGGAAAATGAAGAAAAAGATAAGGAAAGAAAAGAAAAAGTGAAGGAGAATACTCCTCTCATTCCTTCACTCGACTGATTCAACAAAGAAGAGGGGGAGAGAAGAAAGAAATGGCTAGACCATGAAGGAGAAAGGAAGAAGAAGAAGAAAGAAGGAAAGAAGAAGAAAAAGAAATGAATAATGAGGTAATTTCTAATTAAACTTTTGATTTCTATATATGGATTTTGTGTAAATGGGTTGCTTGTTATGATTAAACTTGTATAAACAAGAATCGAACACAAGAAAACAAGAAATCTGAGAGTTTAAGCTCATCGGAATTTTCAATGAAAAAGTTAGATGTAGCGGTGAAGGGTGCCTTGTTTTTAAATCTAAGACCATGGTTGGACTCCTGAGATGTAGTAGAACAAATTTGGACGAGAAAATTTAAGAAAACTCGTCGGAAAGCTCCCTAAAAACTGGGCAGTCCACCGGAGAAGATGACCGGAAAATATTTTCCGGTGAACTTTTCTGGTAAACCTGTACCTCTATGTTAGAGGCAGAATATGAAGAAACTTTGAGTTACAAAGTTGTAAAGAATTAAATTTTATGTGAAATGGATATAAATTCATAATATTCAGATAAACGGTTTAATAGTTGTGAGCATTTGAAGTTTTATTACTTTAAAAATTATAACTCCCAAAAATTGTTGGATAATCTGAAAAATGTGGATTTTGGGAAGTTGATTAAGTACTCTGATAAGTTATGATGATTACCCAAGTGGAATGAAGTAAAAATTCATTAAAACAAAGTCATGGTGGAAATTTTTGCAAACTTTGTTAAAGTTAAAAAAGTTAGTCTCGGGGGACTTTCCGGCCAATTTTATGGCTAGATGATAATTCTGAAAAATTATGAATTCATGGGAGTTTTGTAGTTCATGTTACAAGTTTTCCATACACTCAAGAATGGACTCATTCCGATATTGGATGAGGAAGTTATGATATTACGAAGAATGTGTGAAAGACTGAATTTGAAAACTTAACAAAATTTCTAGGAGTGCCATTCATACGGTATAAATGTAGCACCGGGTCGGGCCAAAGACGGGCCGGACCAAGGCCAGCGCTGGTTCCGGTTCAAAACTGGGCGTCGCAGCGCCGGTCCGGGTCAGTCGGGTTGGGTTGGGTCAGACGGACCGGGTCGACCCAAAAAATGAAAAAAATTTAATTTTTTAAAGGGACTTTTATACAGTGTTAATAAACATGTTATGTCCGCAATATGATTTTTAAGCCTTAAAAGGCGTGGATTAAGGGTATGTTTCTAATAAAAAAGTATACTAAGGCATTAGATAAAGATAGCAGTTAATTGGAGTCCGTGTAGGACTAATTAGATTGTCAACATGACTTAAATGTGGGGTGTTTGAAGGGTGATTTTAAAACCTAGTCGCGTTAATTATTATAAAACGCGAACAAGATGAATTGAATATTATTGTTTGTAAACCAATGTGAAGTCTATATTGGGCTAATTGGTATGTTAGTATAAATGATATTGTGTAGGTTATTTGAAGAACATTATAGCATAAGTTGTAAGCAGCGCATGAGGCAAGTTTCTTAACTTACTCAATATTTACATTGGAGAAAGTTTTTTAACTTCATATGATAATTTTCTTATAAAGGCTATGTGATGTATTAAAGTTCAAATTATGCAATATACAGTGAGGATCAGGTCCGGACTCCCGGACCTGGCCAAAATCCGGACCCGGAAATTTTTTTTTTTTTTTTTTTTTTTGCAAAACAGTTAATAAAAAATATATAATGATTTTTGGTATTGAAAAAAATTATTAAAACAGTGTTTTGGGTTTGATTTGGATACATGTAACAAACAGTGTTGTACTGACTGTATAACACTGTTTGTTATATGTATCCAAATCAAACCCAAAACACTGTTTTAATAATTTTTTTCAATACTAAAAATCATTATATATTTTTTATTAACTGTTTTGCAAAAAAAAAAAAAAAAAAAAAAAAATTCCGGGTCCGGATTTTATCAAGTCCGGGAGAACAGACCTGATCTTAACCCATGCAATATATATATATATATACATATTTTGTGGATGCTAAGCGTGTGCAATTTCTTTAATATATTGTACTAGATGTTCAAGTCAAGCTAAATTTCAAAGCTATGTATATTTTGATGTTTGAATTTCATTAGTTACATGAAATTCATAAGATGAGATGAGATGAAGTATTCCATACGGAAATCTTATTGATGTAGATATATATATACACACACATATTGTGTGGATGCTAAGCGTGTGCAATTTCTTTAATATATTGTACTAGATGTTCAAGTCATACTAAATTTCAAAACTATGTATATTTTGATGTTTGAATTTCATTAGTTACATGAAATTCATAAGATGAGATGAGATGAAGTATTCCATTCGGAAATCTTATTGATGTAGATGTAAATTGTAATAATTCTTTTATTGTAATAAAGTGATGATGCCTTGTCAAATAAATTGGGCAATTGATGGTATAAATTGCACTCCATGCAATAATATTTTGTTGTAAATAGATGTGGTCATGATTGCACCCCGTTCAATGATGTGATGGCGATTATAAACATTAACGTGCTAGACCAAATTCGCACTTAGGTGCAATTCAAAGAAAGGTTTCTTAATTGAATTGTTTATTATATTAAGTTATAGAAATCAAGAACGATGATGAGAAACAGGTTGATGTTAATTGTTTTCAAATATGGTGATGGTGAGGATGATGTTAGTGATGATAGATGATAAGGAATTTAAAGTATTCCTATTTATTCGCATGATTTCATAATTATTGTTCAATTGTTGAAGATTTCAGTTAGATATTATTTTTTTCCTATGATGTTGTTTATTCAACTGCTTATACTTGCTGGGCAATTAAATGCCCACTCTTGTAAAAAATCTAAATTTTTTTACGGCTAGAGCCGAAGGACCAGAATAGTAAGAAGAAGATAAGAGTTAGTAATCGTTAAAGCAGAAAGACTAAAGTTTATGTTGTATTATATGATTATAATAATGTTGTATTAAATACTAGATGATGTAATAGTAAAGGTATTCGTACCTGGGATTAGATGAGGACATGTTGTAATAATTTTGTATTACATTCATATAGTAAGATTACATTGTATGGGAAGTACTATGACGCACCAGACTCGGGTTTAAAGGTAAGACCCGAATTTTGGGGGCCTTACAGTTAGTCATGTTTAGTATTTAGTTTGATATTTGTAAGAATGTATATGTCAATATATTTTGGAGACTTGTGCTGATGATTCGTTTTGATTTGACATGTACATATTAGAACCTCTTGTGTTGATAGTGTGTCGCATGTGTTGTGACATGGTATATTTGTTAAAATATACCGTATGATATACTTGAGTTATAACCATCTATGGGGATACCACATGCATGTCCTCTTGGCACCGAGGCATGACACCTTCTGTGGTGGTGTGATCAGTCCACTGTATCTCTATTTTGTGCTTCGGTGGGAGTTGGTCATATGGTGATTTTGTTGTGGGAGGTGTGACGCCCCCAAATTCTCTACACTCCCTCTAGCAGATTTGATGCTCACGTGAAACTATTCAACTATAAATATTCATAATATATAACTTCTATCTATCCAAGGTTCACAGTATCCCATAACAGATACTAGTTTCGGCCAGAACGTTAACTGTGTTTGGATACCCTCACTTGGATGTATAGATTCATATCTTATGAATATCTCTTTCATATCAATATTCCCTATCTATCTGACATTCACAGTATTAATGATAAGATTGTTCTTGGAACTGAGGGGCGCATTCCGGTAAAGGTGGCACCTTTCCGGCGCTGATTAAGTGTAACCTCAGCGCTTACAGAACTCCCAGTATCATTTAAATACCCTCATTTAGATGTATAGTTCATAGAGATACTGTATTAGATCAAATGCTACCTTCTAATTTAACTGAGAATATAAATACAACGCAAACGATGTAACAAAAGATGATATATATTTCATAAAATTAAGTTTGATTACAACATTCTCAGTACTATGTCTTTATTACAACAAAAGTCTTATAAGACTTGAGATTATACAAAACAGTAAGATAAAACTAATTAACATGGCTTTTTTCCTTGTCTGTCCCTGAAGTTCCGAGATTACCATCTAACACTACAAAGAAAGTTGTATGCAAGAATGAGCTATAAATGTTCAGCAAGTTCATTTGAAAACGTAAACACAATGTGTTTGATTTGAAAGATGTCAATGATGTATAATTGAGGGTTCTGTACATGAACCATATATTTCAATTAGTTCTATCAGTCTTCAATGACTTAGAACCGCTTGATTTCGGATATCTGGTAGGGGATCAGCCTAACCAATATATTAGGAGTATGCATATCATTCTACAATTTTGTGTCGATATATAATCACATTTACCACCACCTTATATCAAGGTGTTTCAGTTCACCTTACATCAAGGTGTTCCATTTCTCAGTATAAGATGTCGTACCAAAATAATTTGGTTTGACACAACATTTTATGCTCGAATAAACAATATATGAATAATGATTCATTTCTTAAGTTATGCTGAACAAGAACCAATAACTTCACAATAATTGATAGCAAGATGTAATAGACTTGCTTAAATGTAACAAGGTTAGAAGACTTGCCTCGTATATCTTTTACAGTTAATATAACGGTCTAAACGTTCGTCGTAAATCCTATACGATTATAAGTTTATGTAGACAATTAAGCATTTAACGATTAAATCTTTTAAGTTTTATTTCGGATATCATAACCGCATATAAATAAGACTTCTTCTACAATATATGGAATAATTTTAGCATTATAACTGCTTACAGAATGAATATTTTTTAACTATATTTAAAATAAATTGAGCATTATAACTGCTTGCAAAATGAATATTCGACTATTATATTTGAGAAAATTTCAGCATTATAACTGCTTATAAAATGAATATTCGGCTATTATATTTGAGAAAATTTTAGCATTATATTGCTTATAAAATGAATATTCGGCTATTATATTTGAGAAAATTTCAGCATTATAACTGCTTATAAAATGAATATTTTTACTAAATAGTTGAAGAAATTCGGACATAGTAACTGCTTATAAAAGTATATTTTCTAATATATAAGAGAAATAAATCGGACATTATAACTGCTTGTAAATAAGACTTTTGTACTATATACTTAAAATAATTTGGGCATTATAACTACTTATAAAAGTATATTTTTAAAAGAAGAATGAAAATAATAACCACTAGAGTAATACCTCTTGTAGTTGCTAGCTTTACTTCCAATCACGCAGCGCTTCGATGCTTAGAAAGTAATTTTTATCTCACAATATCTCTTAGAATATAAATATAGAGTGTTTTTGCTCTTGAACTGCTCTTGAAAAATAGTAAGGAATGGATGAACTGAGCTTGCTATTTATAGAAAAATCAAGTTTCACTAATTGCACGTTAGGGGCTCGACTTATTACACTTTGCACCCTAGCATTTTCTTAGAATATTCTTCTAAACTCCTCAATGAAAATATCTTCCAAGCTCGACAATGCAGCTTGCAATTGAACCTATCTTCTAAGATCTTCAATGAAAATATCTTCCAAGCTCGACAGTGCAGCTTGCAATTTAAGCTCCTTAATGAAAATATCTTCTAAGCTCGACAATGCAGCTTGCAATTGAACCTATCTTCTAAGCTCCTTAATGAAAATATCTTACAAGCTCTACAATGCAGCTTGTTACCGTAAGCACAACAAAGCACTATATCAGTTTAAGCACGACAAAGCAACTTACTAAAAATAATTTGTCGGGATACTTCTTGGTGAAATCGTGGAAAGCACGACAAATCATTTTATCAATGTAAGCACGACTAAGTAGTTTGACAAAAAAAAATTTATTTGACCAAATTCGTCGTTTACACTATAAAATTATAAAACACCTGGTTCGAAATATCATTTCGATCTTTATTAAGCACAAAATTCGAATCTCATTAGGGCTTAAGGTTTTAAACTTCTTGATACCTAGTTTTAGGTTATATGCTCTAATTCTAAACGTATACGATAGCGTTTTCGAATCGTATTAGGTTTTCAATGATTTCCAGAACAGTCATTCATTAGAGTATATCATCACATAACATAGAGTCGGAACAAGATATTTCATTTATCAAACACATAATTTACATATACAAATCTTATTAGGGTTCAGAATATTACAGGAGGCGTATGGGTTGATCTTAGTTTTATGTTCTGTTCTGTTCTATTCCGGGAATTTGTGATGTTTGTGTCAAACACGGCTTATGATTTTACATGCATTTGCATTCGCGGTCCAATGTGTGTGACTTATTTGTGTGACATTATGTGACATGTCTGTGTGGCAAGATATATTTTTGTTTTGAGCTCAGTATGAAATAACACTTAGTTATTTGATTCAGCATACTATTTAATTCGTTGTGATAGTTTTGATTCGTTTAGTTCAGTTCAAGTTAAATGAGTTATTTGTTTTAAATCATTATTTTTGCACTCTATATCCGTACTGGACATTTGACTCATGTTGTATTTTTTCTTCCGACAGATAATCATGAAGATTAAGGACAAGTGTGATGAGAGTTGTCTTTAATCCAATTAATGGCTTATATATTCTGTTTTGGCTACATTCATTTATTTATAGTTGTATTAAATATGTTAGATTGTGGTTTGAGCCAGAAGTGCATTTATTATGGTTTGTCTTATGACATTTATTGGTTATGAAGACTATTCTTTTGTGGCTTTGAACTTTGTTATAATTTTATCAATTATGTTGTATTGTGTAACCTCTCCTTTTATTTTAGAAAGAAGGTGTTATAGATAAAGAGACAGAAGCAAAAGAAAATAAAACTTTCATGTCGTTGTGTGTTTTATACTCCCTTCCTTTCGCAAAATAGAGTTCCATTACTTTAAGAATTCAATTTATGAAATCTAAATATTCCTTTTTATTTAAGAAATTATTTTGTTGACTCTTTAAATTTTAAATTTGATATGAATTTATTTAAATTTTAAAAACAAGAAATTTACAATTAGTGATACTTTTAAGATAGTATACAATATTCGCTATTTTATTATCTAAATCAAAAGAAATCAGAACAACTTTTATTTGAATTGTTTTTATGAAGTCAAAATGAAAACTTTTATTTGTGTGGAAGGGAGCTTAGATAAACTACCTACCTAAGTAGCTGGGAATGTATATCATAATTAAACATTGTCCAAGTTTGGTATGCATCCATAAATAAAGGCTAAAAAAATCTCTTTTTCCAAATATGAATGTATTTTACTTTTAAAACTTTTGGAATCTTTCGGAAAGAATAGTTTTAGTTTTGATCTGTATTTGAAACGTGATAGCACAAAACAATTCATGGATATAGTTGACCATTTTTTGGATGGCGAAGCACTTAATTACCTCATGGTTACAGTAAAATTTCAATTTCTACAAAAACGAACCCTGAAAGTTACATAAATGTGTCATTCAACCATTTTATCTGACTTTTGTCCAAAATTTATACACATGCCCTCAACAAAAAATAAATTAAAAAAATTGGGTAAAATCGTACACATGCCCTTGATTTGTGCCAAAAATCAACAGGACTAAATTGACACATTTATGTAACTTGAAGGTTAAATTTACTTCGAAAGCCGAATTAAAGAGCAAATTTGACATTAGGATAACTTGAAGTGCAAAAGTGTAAATATAACAAATTTGTAAAGCATCCATAATTCATTTGTTATTTATGAATTATGATAATTGATATATTTAAAATTACAGGCACCGAAAAAAAAATTTAGAAAAAATAAACATGAACACATCTTTTTTCTATACATTAGTTGTATTGAAAAAAAATAACCCCATCATCTTTACCCTTAATCTTTGTTTGCACTACCACTGTACAGTGTGTACATGCACGCCTTGATCTTCACTAATTAAAGCCCTAGTTTAACACCCTTTACTGATGACCGCCAACCGTCACCACCACTATCACCAGTAACACGGCCATAATTACCACCACAATTGTTGAAATATAAGTCTCACATCGGAGCTATGACCTAAAGACTACATATACAACTTGAGATGCTACTTCATGCATTGTCAATTGGTTTTGAGTTGAATGTTTCAATTGTTAGAGTTTATGCCCTAGAGGCCAATTATTTAATGTAATTGCTTAACATTTCTTTTGATATTTGATTGAATAAATGAATTATTTTATTATGGTTTCATTTACTGTGTTATATAAATATTAGCATAATAAAAGTCCTTAGAATAATGATACAAATTATATAGCTTCAAGTATGTGACTTGAACATGAGATTATATAATTACAATTAGTATCATTACTCTTAAATGTCCCTAGTCGAGTATCATTGAGAATGTGACAACAATGATACATTGAGACTAGTATGTGGATTGACTGATGGCCAAATCTTATTGGTCATTAATATATGAGATATTAAGTCAATGCATAGGTACATGTTAGAGAACAATGTACTGGACAGACCCAACTTGAGAATTCTACGTGGAGCATTATGCAAAGTGTCATAAGCAATTCTCATAGTGACAATGATGTAATGGTCCTCCGACCTGAAATCACTATATTACTATACGATAATTTATGTACTTTGATATCATCAAAGGTCACCTTTAATAGGGTGGACAATAAAGGTGATTATTGGGTACATCATGAATCGTGTGAGGAATATGAGTGATCTAGATGGAATTTAACCCTCCTATATATTAGGGGTGATATCCATAGGCCTCTTGATTGAGTAGGACTATGAAATGCATGGCCATGCTCAAATAGTGATTTGTTTTATATAGTCTACTCATTGATCAAGAAAACTCAAATTAAATTATGAAGAGTATGACACATTCCATGGCTCGAGTTTAATCTAGGATGTCAAGGTTAAAAGGATTAAAGTACATTGAAACACTGGTCACGAAAAGGTTGCATCGAGTCACCGATCTTATTATTATTTGGGTAGCAGTGATGCATTACTAGATGCCACTCACTGTTTATAATTTTATAATATGATTTTAAAATTATTGCCAATATAATAATAACCTATAGGGTCACACACTTAGAACGTAATTAAAAGAGAATTAATTTAAATTGTAAGGATTTAAATATATATCAATATGATTGATAGTATTTAAATTACGAATTTAAATTAACAGGATAATTTGTATATATGTATATTAATTAAGTAAGACTTAATTAAAATATAATATATATAAATTCGGATTTTACTTTTCTAATAGGATTAGGGTTTTGTTTAATTACTTTTTGAACGCTATATATATGTGATATATCAGCAGTCTGAGGTACAAGAAACCAAAAGAAAACAAAACCCTAGCCGTTTTAGAAAAGAGAGTTGAGAGCAACACTTGAGAAAATTCAGATTTTGGCGGCTAGTACCGGAGTTCTCTTTGCTTCAGATCGTGTGACGATTTGTGGGACGTTCGTGTGGATACCGTAGAGACGCAGTTCCGTTGGATTGCGTTGGAGATTCGAAGCCGTTCAGAATTTCATCGTTCCATTCAAGCTCGGATAATCGATAAAACAAATCTAAACCTCTGAATTAATTTGTTCTTTTTACATGGATCCTGTTTTAGGGTTTCGGAAAATTGTTTAAAAATTTTAAATTCTGCTGCGTTTATGTGTCTAAAACCCTACATCAATACGGTATCAGAGCAGGCACTATTAATGTGCAAACCCAACGGCTCACATACTGCACGTTACCTAATTAAAATTGTCCACGTGTTTGGCAGTTGGATGCTTCAATAACAATAAACTCTAAAAATACACTCTTAAATTTAAACACTAAAAACTCAACCCAAAACCCTCTATGGTGATGACCTTCCACCGTGAACATTTATAGGATGAGAAGGAAAGGGTGAAAGATAATTAAAGCAAAGATAGCATTTCTAGATCAACCCAACTCCATCGCTCACCACCATTACCACCACCATTTGGGGTTATTAGAAGAGAGAAATAGGAGGTGCTTCAATGATTTGATGAGGTCTGAATCTTTAATTCTTGAAATGCCACGATGTCAAATTTCACACACGATGTCGTTTCGTGAGAACGGTGTATCTTAGCAGCGATAAGCAAGTTTTATATCACTAATTAACTATATAATTTAAAGTACAAACTTGGTTTTACTATTTTTTGGTTTCACAAATGTTTTGTTCAGCTTTCCTATTCATATTAGCATAAAGACTATCCAAATTTGTATCAATTAAATATTATTCAAAATTAAAAATATTTTTATCTCTAATAGAAATAGAAAAAAGGAAGATATTTTTATTTTCTATTCAAATTAGTATAAGTACTATACAAATTTATAATGACTAAATATATACTATCCAAATTTGTATAATATTCAAAAGAAACCAATCATTTAGCCAAAAAAATATCAATCTCTAATAGAAAAAGTAACGTCTAAAAGAATTTTTAGTTTAAGTTTTACCAATGTAATTACAAATTTTTTTATCACAATTTTATGTAATTAATCAAGACAATATAACACATTATACTATATAATTACTTATATTTATTAAAACTTGAAATAATACCAAATCACACGATTAATTGTATTAATGATATATTTGATATTTTTTTAAACATAATAACTGTAAAATTAGTTGAAAATTATAGTGCATTCATTACTAACTAATTGTCATAACTAAATTAAAATTTATTTGAGCTTTAGTTTTATACTTCTATTCGGATTAGAATTTCAAGTAAATTTTGTCAGTATAAATACTAATATAGAATTTCATTACAAATTTAAAATAATTATTTTCTTATAATCATAACTAAACAAATATGCACTCATTCAAATGTTTAACTCAATAATTGATTGAACTGACCTATAATATGTAATGCAATATTTATTATTTAAATAAATATTTTATAATCTAATAACTATAATTATCGTCTCAAAATCCTAATTAATATTTATCTATTTATTAATATAATAAACTATTATCCATATCATGGGGTTGATGAGCTAGTTCTATTAAAAGGGACTCTATGAGATGCGGCAAGTGTTGGTATAGTTTGTTCACAAAATTTATTTCTATTTTTACCCTTGAAAGTTTAGTGATATTATTGTTTTATGTTTTTTTTATTTAAAACTTTTTTATCTTCTTATTTAGTCATCTAAATTTTACAAAGTTTTTATTTTATCCCTATACCATTTACACATACAACACTTGTGTCATCGGGTACTAGTAATAATATTGTCTTAAGATTATTAAGACTAGTATCACGCGATACACACGTTTATAATGTGTTGCATGTGCAATTTAAGAGATGATAAAATAATTTTCTATTAAATAAAAAGGTCAGTTTAGAAAATGTGAAAGAGTTGAATTAAAACAGATAAAATAGTAATAAAAATACACGATAATTGATATTAACAAGGCAGAATTTATGGGGGCATGGCAATTATTTTTTCTTAGACAATACTACTCTCATCATAACATTATCACAAGATTCATGACGGAACAATCCCCACCCTCCTTTCCTCCGCTATCAAAATAACGTTGATTTGAACAGATTCAAATCAAAATTATCAATTGATTGGTCCCTCATCGCCATTTTTGTCCAGTGACTCTAAATAGCTCGTCATTCCGTCCCTTTTTCTCTCTAAAACTCCATCCCTTCTCTCTTTAAAGCAGCCACACCCGCACAGACGGAGGAGGGGAGGCACTGTCCCCAAAAAGTTGACGTTAGATGCTAGCCCTGGAAAGTCGGTTACTGCTTTAGCAATGACAGCTCCTCATACAAGGGTGTGCAATACCACTGAGGCAAATGACAATTCAGTTAGCCCATCAAGTTGTGTAACAGAATATTAACCATAGTTAGTTTCAACTATGGTTAAGTCTAATGTGTTTGTAATTGTTAACTAGAGTTAAAAATTAGTTGAAGCTAGGAATTATAGTATAAATACTAGTGAATTTTCTGATTGAGATTGTATGGAATAATATGAGAACAATGAATCTGGTTTTCTTTCCTTCTTCACTGTTCTCGTGTTCATTGTTCGTTTATGAAGATTAATTCACAGATATAGAGAAATCTATTATGGTATCAGAGCAGAGATCAAATCAATATGTTGCGCAATCAAACAAGTTTGTTTTTCATGCTGATTTTTCATCTTCTTCATTACGATTGTACTGTTCTTAGTTCGTAAATCGTTCTTCAATTCTAGTTTGTTTTCTGAAGTGTTGATTGATTGTTTGCTTTCATCATTTCTCAAAATTTTGAGTAATTTTCATGGCGTTTCAATTCAACAAAGCAAGTTATGCTAATGTACGTAGTAATAAGCAATCAAGCCCATACCAGTTTCCACCCAACCTACTCAAAATGATAAGTTTAATTCTGCTTTTGAATCGACGGCTATTGAGTTTAATTCTCATCCATTGTTTTTACATAACAATGACCACACTGGATGTAACATCCGAAACTCGATAAAGGCCCATGTGTTCCACGTCACAGGCCTAGTGGCTCGCAAGATAATAATATCAAGAAACAATTACATTTTAAAAAAAAAATTACAATAGTAGTGCACTAACAAAATAATTACAAAAATAGTGCATTTTCAATATTTTATTTACATAATTATTATAATTGGCAGTTTTAAATCCACGTCCACTTCCTATGATTAAGGGCTATTCTTTATCTCTCCTCAAATTTCTCTAATAAATTGCTATTCTTCGGGAGGAAGAAAAGGACACTAGCCGTAACCAACCACTGTTCTTATCTTTTTCTCTTTTTCGTTTTGCCGGCGTTCTTTTCTTCCCGTTGCCGCCGCTATGCTCTGTGTCTGCCGATGCTTCGTGTGCTTTGTGTGGTTCGTCGCCGCTCCAGGTTGTCACCTTCGGGTTGTTTCCTGGTTGTCGCCGTCGTCGATTTCTTATTATTTCCTGGTTGTTGCTGCTAGTATCTTGTTTTTGTTCTCCCCCAGAAACCGGAAATAAGCATGTCTCCAGCTCTTCTTGAACATCAAAACCCCGATAACTGCCCAAAACCCTGTGAAGAAACTACTCAATATATCAATGTTATACCATACCTTTTCCGATTAATCATCTGCTTCGCCTTTTTCTTCACGACTTGCGGTGGTTGGAGCTTGAGAAGTATGTAGTAACCAAAATATATCTAATTGGTAACCAAAATTCTGAAACACATTGTTTGCAACTATCAATTTTTTTTAAAAAAAAACAATAGCGTGAATGGTAACCAAAATAAATATAATTGGTAACCAAAATTATGAAACACATTGTTTGCAACTATCAATTTTAATAAAAATAATAATATAATATTTTGAATGGTAACCAAATCAATAGTATATAGTAACCAAAGTATATCAAATTGGTAACCAAAAGTCTGAAACAGTGCTTGTGAATGGTAACCAAATCAATAGTATGTAGTAACCAAAATAAATCTAATTGGTAACCAAAATTATGAAACACATTGTTTGCAACTATCAATTTTTTTTTTAAAAAAACATTAGTGTGAATGATAACCAAATCAATAGTATATAGTAACCAAAATAAATCTAATTGGTAACCAAAATTATGAAACACATTGTTTGCAACTATCAATTTTTATAAAAAAAAAAAAAAAAAAAACAAAACAATATTACGAATGGTAACCAAATCAATAGTATGTAGTAACCAAAATATATCTAATTAGTAACCAAAAGTCTGAAACATTGAATGTCCTTTAGCAACTATCAATCTTTAAAAACTTCGAGAGCCACCTGAAGATTTTTTTTGGGTTTGAAATATTTGGTAACTGCCGATAAGATAATGGCAGTTACTCCCCATGATTTCAGCGTTTGAAAGATAGGGAGTGGTTATTATTTTGCACTCTTTTTGTAATTATTTTGTTAGTGCACTAATATTGTAATTTCTTTACAATTGCTGTATATTACTGTAAAGAACCCTAATATCAAAATATAGCACAATCCAAAACAAAAGAAACAACCCAACAAATATACTAGATTAAAATCGAACTTATAACATCGTTCAAATTATATCCAAACCAATAGTAACTAAATATCGCAAATGCAAATAGAGGCGCAACTCCCAAAACTAAATTGTCTTATCAAAATTCAACGACAAATACAGTAACATCATAAATTAAAAACTCATAAATTAAAAACTCAACCTATCCATGATGTATCAAATAAGTGCTCATCTATCAATAATATAACTTGTAAATATTTACTGAAAGGGGTGAGCGATGAAGTTCAACAAATGACAATCTTTATTATTTAGGTGGATCAAGTACAATTTACAAAATACTTTTTCGAAACAACTTTTTGCTCGATAACAATAGTAAATATACTTTTAAAACTAAAACAAAAATAACAAAGCGAATTCATATTCAAAAACGATTTCAATATATTTAATATCTATGAACACAACTACGAACTTATCCAAGTATTGCTTGAATACCCGGTTCATCATGTCCATAAATGCCGCTGGCGCGTTCGTTAACCCGAATGACATCACCAAGAACTCGTAATAGCCATAACTAGTCCTGAATGCTGTCTTAGGTACATCTTCCTTCTTCACCTTCAACTGGTGATAACCCGTCCTCAAGTCGATTTTGGAAAAATATTTTGCTCCCTTCAACTGATCAAACAAATCATTTATCCTGGGTAGTGGGTATTTGTTTTTGATCGTCACCTTATTCAATTCGCGATAATGGATACATAACCTCATTGAACCATATTTCTTATTCATAAATAAAACTGATGCTCCCCAAGGAGACACACTCGGTTGGATATACCTCTTATCCAATAAATCCTGCAACTGTACCATCAACTCCTTCATCTCCACTGGTGCCAATTTGTATGGGGCTTTCGAAATCGGTGTCGTTCCAGGTACTAGATATATAATGGATATATATATATATATATATGTATATATATATACATATATATATATATGTATATATATATATATATGTATATATATGTGGTAATTATTCGTAACATGTATTTGCTATGAATCAAAAATGGTCATACACCATCTCTATCGTCAACCAACGACCAAAATTAGAATTGAAAAATTCACATCCGCTACTATTAATCTCGGTCGCTTGGTTCTTATATTGAATGATAGAGATGGTGTATGCCCATTTTCTATCCATAGCAAATACATCATTCCCCCTATATATATATATATATATATATATATATATATATATATATATATATATATATAGGGGGAATGATCTATAACATGTATTTGTTACACTGGACTTATCCTTATTGCTAAGAAATTCACAGGAACAAAGAACTTTGGACCTTCGAAAAGGTCAACGTGAATTGCTTTATCAGCAAAGAATAAACTGGTGGGTGTAAATGGTTCCTTCCTTAAACATGCAGAAACCTCTCCCATTCTTGTTCGGTATGAGCGAGTTAATGATATGGTTTTCATTTGGATATTGAATTCAGATTCAGATGAAATTAGTGATTGAATGAATTTTGTTAATTCTGCGGTTGAAGTTTGGGAGAGTTACTTGAGAGGTTTTTTGGTGTCAATGGGCACAGGATTTACCAAATTTTAAGAGATATTCATTCTCTTGAGCAAGAGAACAAATATGTAGATATTTATTTTTATAGATTGAAAAACTTATGGGATGAATATGGTGTTCTAGATCCTACTGTTAATTGTGTATGTTGATTTATGAGTTTTATTTTAATGATGACAACATATATTTTGTATGTAAATGTTTTGTGTTTTTCAAGTTATGGAATGATTATGCATGTATCAAGATCTCAAGTGATTCAATGCGAAGAAATGTTGTTTAGAGCCACCACATGGTTAGGTCCTTAGGACTTCACCTAGGAAATCAAATGTAAGGATTTCTAGCTTGATTAATTAATTTCAAGGCAATTTTATTGTGCTAGAAATTATTTTAAAAAGAATACTTTCATGTGCTTAAAAGATTCAAATCCTTTAAAGAGGTTATTTTTGGAAGCCAAATCAATTATGTTTTATTTCTTAGAGCTGAAAATTCAAATTCAAAAGATGGGAAGCTATTTTTGGAAACAAAATCAATTGTAATACTTAGCCTTGATTTCCAAAGTCAAAGATTTTTTTTGTTCTTGAGCTGATTCCTTATTTCATGTTGCTGACTCTTCTAAGTCCTTATCCCTTGATTTCAGCAGTTGAGTTTTCAAATTCACTTCCTTTCTAGTCTGTTAATATTTTCATTTGGGATTCTGTAATTAAGGAAGTTGTTTCTTGTCGTTGCATCTTTATTCTATATAAATCATTCTCGACTAAAAGCTTCAAACCAACGAATTGAAAATCATAACAGTACTCTAAAAGGAAAACTTCTAGCAATCTAATTTTGCCTTCCTTTTAGTCTCTTGTTGCTGGAATTCATAGAGATTGTAGTTATATTTGTTCATGTTAAAAAGTTGTATACAAGCCTAGCTTGGTTTATGCTTGATCTAGTGGTGGATAGGACTGTGCAAAGCAGGCTCTGAAGGTTGCAGTGGTGCAAGAGGTTGCTACTATGCAACAAGAGGCAGTGGTGTCCATCATTATCTACATTGTTTGTACAAAGAGTAAATTCTGTAATTGTTTGAATATTAAGTTAATAAAAATCTCCAATACCGATTGGTATTGGACGTGGATTAGGCCATTAGATTAGAGGATAAGGGTCGAACCACGTAAAAATCTTGGTGTTATGAGTTACTATTTATCTTATTTGCATTGTTTTAATTATGCACTTAAATACAAGTATTATTCTGCACTGATAAAAACTAAGTAGTTACTGCATAACAGGTTAACATAAATACCTAAGCAAACAGGCTTTGACTTGTCTGAATAATTCAAAGGAGTTTCTGTATATCAATAGGTTCTGCATATCAGTTTAATATACTTAAGCAGATATGCGATAACCTGTCTGGATAGTTATTTAGCAGAAAATTTTAAAGTATCATTGTTAATCGTTTAGTTAGATACACCTATTCAACCATCCCTCCTAGGTGTACACACACTCTGAATTTCATTTGGTATCAGAGATTTGGCTCTACTAACGTGTGTCTTTGCAGACCGTAGGGTAAGATACCTAAATTTCCAAGAAGGGCACTCCACTAGTAGACCTACATTGTTGTTGGGCAGTGAAAACTTCAATTTTTGGAAATTCATAATGAAGATATATCTTAACAGAGATCCATGGGAATGGTAGGTAGTTGACAATGGACCCGTCATTCAAAGGCATGATTATGGCAGACCCAAAACGCTCATGGAGATGGATGCAAATGAATTATGCATGATGTCCTACAATTCAACAGTCATGAGTACCTTGTTAAGTGGGATAGTACAATTAGAAATCGACAATGTCTCTGGCTGCAGTACATCAAAAAAAATCTGGCATACTATCATCATGAGCCATGAAGGAATGTCCAAGGTGAAAGAAGTGAAACTTAGCATGTTGATGCAAGGGTATGAATTATTCAAACTAGAAAAGAATGGGGTTAAATGCTTTTTTGGTCACTGTACTTTTGATCAACTTACAAACGGATAACTGAACTTTTTTTTCTTACAGTCAACTCACTGTACTATACTTTTCTTACAAAAATTTGAAAAATTGTCTACACCGCTAATTGACTAACAAAGTAATGATGTGGCAGTGGTGACATGGTGCTCACTTCTGATGTGGCTATTCTGACGTGGCTATTCTTAAATTAAAGTATAAAACACATTAAAAATTAAAAATTAAAATTAAAATTAAAATAATTAAACTATTAAGAAAATTAAATAAGTACAATATATTAAAACATAAAAAATCAATTCTTACTCCAGCAACCTAGTTTATCTTCTTCTTCATTCATATCTAAAAAAAAATTCAAACCCACAATTCACCTCCAAAAGCCTAGATCTATTAATTATTCTTTAAATCATTCACAGTAATCAATTGATTCATTTAATCCCAAAAATCAATTGATCTACTAGATCTACGTTGAGCAGATCCCATTTTTCTCTCTCCTGTTCAAGCTACAAAAACTCAACAATGGAGGTTGAACAAAAAGATCAGTCTCAAAATCAACAACAACTTAATCCGATTTTATCAGATGGGAAGCTCAAGATAAAGTTCAAGATTAATCCCAAAAATCTTAAAGATGATATTGTTCATGATTTTATCAAGATGAAGATTACGAAGAGTACCTCATATCGAACAACGATTTTTTCAATTTCAAGAGAATTTTTTCTATTTCGATCTTTTTTGTTAGGTATTCTAGTGATTTATAAGCTGACTATCCCTTCTTGGTTGTCGATTGCTAGTGTTTTTAGTATCTGGGTTTCCTGCACTAAATTGGTTGAGGAAGATGATGAATAGTGATGATGGTGCTAGGTTAGAGAGAGAAAGAGATAGAAAAATGGCTTAATTAATAATTCTTTGCCTGACGTATATAAACATTTATGTAAATAAAAATTTATTTTGAAAAGATTTTTAATTTTAAAATATTTTTAGTTTTATAATTTTTATAATTTCCTTAATTATATTTGTTATTAATTATATAAAAAACCATTTGCTATTAATTACAAAAATAACTAAATAACTCTTTTTATTTTTTAATTTCTTCGATGTATTTTTTGCTAAATTTTTTGATTTTATTATAATTTTCTTTCATTTTCCCCTAAATTTATTTCATATTTTTAATTAGCATATTTTTAGTTTTTATGTTTTATAAATGGCTTAATTATAAATAAAAATTCATTTGATATTAATTACAAAAATAATTAAATACATTTTTCATTTATTTTCTTGCTTTTTTTGGCTAACTTTTTAAATTTATATTATACTTTAAAATATTTTTTTCATTTTCTTCATAAAAATTTTCCTCCAGATCCACATAAAAACCGCCACGTCGGATTATCATTGTCACATCAGCTTTTTTTTACAACTCAGCAGCCTAGGTGTTAATTGTCGATTAAAGTCAAAGGACTTAACGGAATTTTTGACGGATTGTAAGTAAATAACAGTTCAATGAGTTGAATGTAAGAAAAAAAAAGTTCAGTTATCCATTTATAAGTTGACATAAAGTACAGTGACCAAAAAAGCATTTAACCCGAAAAGAATGAGACGATCAAGGAAGCTCAAACAAGGTTCCTCACTATAATGAATTCTCTTAGCATGCTTGGGAGGAAAATTGATCAAAGAGAAATCAATAGAAAGCTACTGCGAGTCATGCCCAAACGGTTCGCTCCAAAAGTCACCACTTTACAAGATTCATCAACAATTAGCACCATGGAAACAGTTACGCTGTTTGAAGAGCTTGAGGAATTTGAGAACCAACTAAAAAGATACGATGAAGAAGATGAGACTCCAAAGAAGAAGACCTTAGCTCTTCAAGCCAAAATCAACAATGAAGGAGACTATGACGACTTTGATGAGGAGATAGCATTAATGACCAGGAAATTGAGAGACTTAATCAGAAAGAAAAACCAAACAAAGTTTCAGGGAAATAACTTCAACAACAAGGAGTTCAGACAGAAATCCCAAGAAAAAATATGTTTTGAGTGTGAAAAGCCTGGCCATTTCAAGTGGGACTGTTTTAACTTAAAAAGAAGAACAAAGGCAACACTTCAAAAAGTCGAGCCTTGATGACATAGAGCGATGACGAATCAAAACATGAAGCTGAGCAAGATAAGGAAACTGCCCAACTATGCTTCACCAGATTAGACAACCAAGAAACATCTGAAGTAATCAAAATCTTGAAGTTACTGTTTCCGATTATATTGTGTTAAAAAATGAGAACCTACGACTTAGAGAAAAAACTGCTCATTTAAAAAATTGGATAAACGTCTTAATGAATGAAGTAGAAACATTGATTGAAGAAAAACAGGAAATAGTCAAAGATTGTTCATCAAGTGAAGTGTCCAAGTTAAATGCCAAAATTAATTACTTAAATAACTATAATAAAATTTTGTATAATCGTGCAAACAAGTTACATGAAGAAAACATGGTTCTTAAAAAGGAAAAAGATGATCTAAAAGAAAGTCTAAAAATGAGAGATACATGTATAAATGCATTTAATGATGGAAAAATAATAAACATACGAAATGACAATAATGAAGAAATAATCTCATTAAAAAGGGATCTTGCAAAATTTGTTCAATGAGAAGAAAATTTGAATATAATGTTGGGTGCTCAAAGATCAAGTCTAGATAAACAAGGAATTGGGTACAATCCCATCAAGAACATAAAAAGTACCACTAATAAAATTAGAATAATTAATAATAAACCAAGGCACACGTCACTTCATTGCTCCCCATTTGTTACTTGCAAAAATTGTGGTTTACAAGGACATTTTGATACAAACTACAATAAAATAAAAATAAAACAAATTTGGGTGAAGAAAAGTAAATTAACTGTTGCTAACAAGAGTGGACCCAAACTAATTTGGGTACCAAAAGGATGAGATACCTTTTTGTTTTGCAGGTATGTTTAAAGGCTAAGGTTCCATCAAATAAATAAGTATTGGACAGTGGGTATTCTAGACACATGACAGGTGATAAGTCTAAATTCACCTCACTTGTCTCAATGAAAGGAGAAACTGTTACATTCAGAGATGTCAACACATGCCAAATTGTCAGTAAAGGTAAAGTTGAAAATGAAAAAGGTCTTTATTGATAATGTTCATTATGTTAAAGGTCTGAAATATAATTTGATTAGTTTAAGCCAGCTTATGGATAGTGGTCATAAGGTAATGTTTGATAAAGATAAATGTGCTATTATTCATTCTGCTCACAATGTTCCTCTAATAGCTAACAGAGAAGGAAACATATATACAATCTGGTTAGCTGCTATTCAGGATCAATCGAGTCTATGGCATAAAGGATTAGGGCATATACACATTCAACTAATCAGCAAGTTATCTTCAAAGAATCTTGTCAAGGGACTACCAAAGCTAAAATATGAAAAGAAATGCATTTGTAATGCATGTTAGGTAGGTAAACAAGTAAGAAATTCATTTGCAAGTAAAAATCAGGTATCTACTTCTTTACCTCTTCAAGTGTTACATCTTGATCTATTTGGTCTTAAGAGATATGCTAGCTTAGGAAATAATCATTATGTGTTTGTTATTGTTGATGATTTTTCATGATTTACATGGGTCCTATTTTTAATAACTAAAGATCAAGCTTTTGCAAAATTTGATAAGCTTATAAAGAATCTTGAAACAAAGCATTATCTTAAGCCAATCAGAGTTTGGAGTGACCAGGGTGGTGAGTTTGGTAAAGACTTCATTCCCTATTGCAATGAGAAGGATGTTTCACATGAATTCTCTGCACCAAGAACGTCATAGCAAAATGGGGTGGTGGAACGAAAAAATCGAACACTCCAAGAAACTGCAAGAACGCTTCTTCAAGAGAGTAAACTGTCTAGAAAATTCTAGGCAGAGGATGTAAGTACTACATGTTATGTTTTAAATAGGGTACTAATTAGATCTATTTTATTGAAAACACCATATGAGCCGCAAAACAAAAGAATACCTAATATCAACTATTTTAAAGTGTTTGGTGCTAAATGTTTCATTTTAAATACTCAAGGTAATCTAGGAAAATTTCATCTAAAGCCATATTTCTTGGATATTCATTGCATAATAAGGCATATAGAGTTTATAATCTTGATAAACAAAAAGTAGAGGAATCTGTTCATGTTATATTTGATGAAATTAACCATGATCTGTCAAAAAAAGAAAATGAAGTTGATACAGAAAAACATAATTTGGAAGTCAGAAATCAGCCAAACGTATATAGATAGCCTGATCACCCGTCTGCTTCAGAAGGAGAAAAATCAGATAAAATAGCAGCATCCAGACAGCCTAACCACCTGTCTACTTCAGAAGGAGAAAAATCAGATAGGTTAATAGCATCCAAACAACCTGACCACCCGTCTGCTTCAGAAGACAAATCAAACATTGCAGAAGCTGAAATTGATATTCTTGAGCATGATCTAGAAAAGCAAATAACCAATGTCTGTCTAGCAAGATCATCTAGGACAGTGAAAAATCATCCTCCAAATATGATTATAGGAGATCCCAACACTTGGATGAACACAAGAAGAAAAGCTCGTAATTTTTGTGCCTTTTCAGCATTTCTATCACAGATAAAACCAAAAAGTGCTAAGGAAGCAATTCAAGATAAAAATTAGAGAATTGCCATGCAAGAAGAGTTAAATCAATTTGAACGGTGTCAGGTATGGGATCTTGTTAGACGTCCTAAAATGCATCAATAATTGGTACTAAATGAATTTTTAAAAATAAACTAGATGAAAATGGCATAATTACAAGAAACAAAGCTAGGTTTGTAGCTCAAGGCTATAATCAACAGGAAGGTATAGACTATGAAGAAACCTTTGCCCCTGTTGCAAGCTAGGCAATAAGAATTCTACTAGCTTATGCATGTTATAGACAATTTAAATTATATCAAATGGATGTAAAAAGTGCCTTTTTAAATGGCTATTTAAATGAAGAAGTTTATGTTAGGCAGCCACTATGTTTTGAACATGAAAAATATCCATATTATGTGTTTAAATTAAAGAAGGCATTGTATGGATTAAAACAGGTTCCAAGAGCTTAGTATGATAGACTAAGCAAGTTTCTATTAGACAATGGTTTTAATCATGGTAAAATTGACTCTACTCTTTTTATCAAAACTCAAAATAAAGATTAACTTCTCGTTCAAATTTATGTTGACGATATCATTTTTGGTGCTACTAATAACTCTTTGTGCGAGTGGTTCTCAAAATGCATGCATAGTGAATTTGACATGAGTTTAATGGGTGAGCTAAATTACTTCTTAGGGCTTCAAATTAAACAATCTGAGGAAGGAATCCATATTCATCAAACAACATATATAAAGGAGCTATTGAAGAGATTCGGTTTTAAAAATACCAAATCAAAGGCAACTCCAATTAGCACTACCATCAAGCTATCCACAGATGCTATAGATAAAGATGTTGAGGTAACCAAGTACAGAGGTATGATAGTGTGCCTTCTTTATTTAATAACATCTAGACATGATATTATGTATAGTGTTTGTTTATGTGCAAGATTCCAAGCTCAACCAAAAGAATCTCATCTTAATGCTGTGAAAAGGATATTTAAATACTTATCTGGAATAATTAATCTTGGTTTATTTTATCATGTTTCTCCAAGCTTTGAACTTATTGGTTACTCAGATGCAGATTATACAGGGTGCTAAATCGATAAAAAAAGCACGAGTGGTGCTTGTGAATTTTTAGGTCAAAGTCTTGTTGCTTAGCACAATAAGAAACAAATATCAATGACTTTGTCCACTACAGAAGGTGAATATTTGGCAACAGGTAGTTCAAAAATTTTGTGGATAATTCAAACTTTGCATGATTTTAATGTTATATGTGAAAATTTACCTATTTTGTGCGACAATACTAGTTCAATTGATATCTCTCAAAATCCTATGCTTCATTCTCGTACTAAACATATTGAGATTATACATCATTTTTTAAGAGATAATGCGGCTAAAGGATTAATTAAGCTTATATTTGTCCTAACTGAGCGTCAATTGGCTGACATTTTTACAAAACCTTTAAGTAAAGAACAATTTTGCACTTTGCGAAGAAGATTGGGCATGTCTATCTGTGCATAATATACATATTGGCATTAAATGGGCTTGATACTATTTTGTGATTTATATGTGATTTTTGTATTGCATATTATGTCTTCCCAAATTGATTAAATCAAATATATGGTAAGTATGGGTAATTTTGGAATCTTCTAAAAAGTTTTTTACCGGGAACTAGTATACCAAGAGTTTTATCAGTATGTTTCTCTCACTTAAGCACCGAGTTCTCTCCTTCTATCTTCGTCCCTCTCTATCCTTGTTTTCCCCTTTTCGTGCAAAACCTAGGGTTTCTCAAGCTCAACCATGGTTAGAACTTGAGGGGGTCACGTATTTTCCACCGGCAGAAAATCAGCTAGGGCTGAAGCAGAGGTTCCTAACAACTGCTCACAAGCAAATCATCGCCTACATTGTCAATTGAAGAAATCACATGCTAATTTGGGGGTTTCCAAGAAGAAAGCCATGAAGCGAAAAGGGGAGTCCTCTCGATCGAAGAAGAACTCAACAGAGACTTCTGTTATACCCAATCCATCACAACATGAACCATCCCCTCCATCTTCACCCCCTGCTCCTAAGGTATCAACTACTTCTTTGTCTTTCCAATCTTCTAAATATACTCGTCGATTTCAATCATCTATGGTTAATAAACAAATAGTCTATGAAAAACCTGTGGATACCATGTTGTTTCAAAAGTGTGGTATTACCTCTTTGTTAGAAACTATTGGGTTAGACAAGATGTTAACCCCGAACTCCCGTGCTTATCCTATTTTAATCAAACAATTTTATGGTAATATGTCCATAAAATCTAATATAATAGAAACCATGGTTCAAAATACTGTAATTTATGTGAATGCAACTTTGCTTGAAAATTTATTTAACATCCCTTACTCTGGTATCTATCCATTCACTCTCAAAGGTCCTATTAAGCTAGACAATCTAATTGTTCTTAACTAACTAAGAACTGTCAAAGACTGTGAATCATCTGAACTCTTTTTTCTTCCTAAAGTTATTGAAACAACCCCTTTGAACAGCATCATTCATACAATCATTCGATCAAACTTAATTCCTAGGATTGGTGGTCATTCAGATATGACCTACCAAGATTTGGACCTCTCTACATTGATTTTAAAGGGAATTAAATTTAATTTTTCTTTAATGATGATAAAACACATGGAAAGTTGCTTGAAAAACAAAACCAATGTTTTCCTTATGGTGGTTTAATAACTACTATTTTGGAACATTTTCAAATTTCCTTTGATCTTGAGGAAGTGTTTCTTCTTAATGAAAAAATTAACAATGCAATGTTTCATAATTCTTGTCTTGGGGTATTTGATGATGGACATATGTTCTGAGATGTTGAGGCTCACACAAATTCAATGGATGATTTGTTCATGATCTCCCATCTCCTCCTTCATCCTCTATCTTAGGTCCTGCTCCTTCAACATCTATTCCTCCCTCTGTTCATTCAACTTCTGAACTATTTTCTCTTCTACAAACAATGATGGCTAAGGTTGATAATGTGGTGGAAAAGGTTGATGAAGTTTCTACAAGGATCAACTCAGTTTCAGAGAAAGTAAATGGCATTGTGACAAAATGCTCAACAAAGTGCCATTGAAGCCAAGCTTTTTGCTCTGAACAAGAAGATAGAAGAAATCTATTTTGAATATGACAAAGAATGAAGGTTTTGTCTTTTTGATAATGATAAAGGGGGAGAGATATACTATTGATTAAATTGAATTGGTGGTGTTTTATTTTGAACTAATTTGACACCCTGCTTAAATTGTTAACACTTGCTGGTACTGTATAGACTATGATACTCTGATTTTTGATGTTACTTTGATGATGGTACTATAATATGCAATGATGATTCTCAGTGGTATATTATATGATGCTTAATCATATTTGCATTACATTCATGATGGGTAATCTAATGGTTATATTAACAGTCTGTACTGGCTATGTTATCAGTTTGCATGATCAGTTTTGTTTTTGCTCCTTAATATGCATAATCTTAGGGGAAAATATATCTAGGGAGAGTAATATATTGTCATCATCAAAAAGGGGGAGAACGTTGATTTATGAGTTTTATTTTAATGATGACAACATATATTTTGTATGTAGATGTTTTGTGTTTTTCAGGTTATGGACTGATTATGCATGTATCAAGATCTCAAGTGGTTCAATGTGAAGAAATGTTGTTTAGAACCACCACATGGTTAGATCCCTAAGACTTCACCTAGGAAATCAAATGTAAAGATTTCTAGCTTGATTAATTAATTTCAAAGCAATTTCATTGTGCTGAAAATTATTTTAAAAGAATGCTTTCATTTGCTTAAAAGATTCAAATCCTTTAAAGAGATTATTCGAAACTTCTAACACTCTGCTTTTGCCTTGCTTTTAATCTCTTATTGCTGGAAATTCATAGAGATTGTAATTATATTTATTCCTGTTAAAAAGTTGTATACAAGCCTAGCTTGGTTTGTGCTTGATCCAGTGGTGGATAGGATTGTGCAAAACAGGCTCTGAAGGTTGCAGTTGTGCAAGAGGTTGCTGTTATGCAACAAGGGGCAGTGGTGTCCATCACTATCTGAGTTGTTTTGTACAGGAAGTAAATTCTGTAATATTTTGAATATTAAGTTAATAAAAGAGTTTCCAATACCGATTAGTATTAGACGTGGATTAAGCCATTAGATTAAAGGATAAATGTCGAACCATATACAAATCTTGGTATTGTGAGTTACTGTTTATCTTGTTTGCATTGTTTTAATGTTGCACTTAAATACAAGATAAAAACTAAGCAATTATAGCACAATAGGTTAACATAAATACCTAAGCAGACAAGCTTTGAGTTGTCTGAATAATTCAAAGGAGTTTCTGTATATCAGTAGGTTCTGCATATCAGTTTAATATACTTAAACAGACAGACAATAACATGTCTGGATAGTTATTTAGTAGAAAATTTTAAAATATCATTGTTAATCGTTTAGTTAGATACACCTATTCAACCCCCCTTCTAGGTGTGCACACACTCTAAATTTCAGTGTATGTGGCGCACATAAAGTTCAGGAAGAAAGGGAGTAGAGAAAGTATCTAATACAGTTTCTTATTTGCCTTCCCATTCAGATGAAAAAAGTTTAGCAACTTCTAGTAATGCTTTTGTTTCCAAAAATGCAAAATAAGGAAACTCACAAGTCCAATATAAAGATTCTCATATTGGTTATTCACAGTTTAACAATTCATCATAAATTATCAGTTCGACAATTCTCAAGGACATAACTCCTTCAATTCTGGTAACACTACTACTCAGAATTCTACTTTTAAACAATCTATTAAGTGTACTTACTGCATTGGAAAAATCAGGCATGAGACCTGCTTTAAGCTCAATGGATATCCTCCAGTAGAAGGGAAAAGTGCATGTTGTGAACTATAATTTTAGGGGTGTACCTAAAGCTATGCAAAGTACTATAAATCCTAGTTTTCAACTGGAATGCATAATGGTGGCACATCTCATATGGATTTCTTGCAATCTCAATGTAAACCAGGTCAATCACTTGATGCAGTTGATGTTGGCTAACAAAGGTATTAAATCTCCTGAAGATCATGTTCACATTGCAGGTATTGTACTATGTTTTCTCTCAAAGAACCTAAACATACTCGCACATGGATTATAGATACAGGGCTACAGACCATATGTGCAACCTTTTAAGCCTTATGCACCATGCAACATCTTTGACTTATCCAGTTCATATATCCCCCTACCTAGTAGTTCCACTATTGAGATTACTCATATAGGGTCTGTTACACTAAGCCCATTTTTAACATTTCATCATATGTTGTTTGTTCCTTCATTCAATTACAATATGCTATCTATCAGTAAACTAATCAAGGATTCTTCCTGTATTGTTTCCTGTTATCATGACAAATGCCTTTTCTCACAACCCGAACCAGATGAGAATCTTGACAGTTGGTAAGGGGAGCACGGGGAGCAAGGAGGTCTTTATAGTTTAATTCTTCGCCTTGTGTTCATGTTTTTAGTTCTTGTACTGTTAATTCAGTTTCTAAGTCTAGGATGAGTTCTTGTACTGTCAATTCAGTTTATAAGTCTAGGATGAGTATCATATGACATATGAGGTTGGGACATGCCTCTCACAATGTGCTAAATAAAATATTGCTCCAAATGTATCTCATTCATGTAATAGCACATGTCCAATTTGTCCTATTGCTAAGTTCCACTTATGCTTCTGATATTTTTGAATCAGTGCATATTGACTTGTAGGGACCATATAATATCTCTACACAACATGGTTGTAGGTATTTTCTCACAATAGTTGATGATCACTTTAAGGCCACCTGGACTTTTCTTCAACTGACTAAAATGTATGTGTTTAAGACTCTTCTTAATTTATGGCCTATGTTCAGACACAATTTGCTAAGACAAGTAAAACTTTTAGAAGTGACAATAGGACTGAATATTATACCAAGGATCTTTTTCCTTTCATTTGTTTTGTTGGTCCAGTGTATGACTAACCAAGAGAGGGGTGAATTGGTATTCTCAATTTTGTTTTCAAGTTTTTCAACTATTTGCAACGGAATAAAAATTAACACGCCCAATCAAACTGTTCGACTATGTCTAGGTGTGTGACTGACTTTCAGTATTAATGTGACTATGTTTACTGATGAACTCGACTGACTTATAGTGAGTTCAATATATAAACAAGATACAAACCAAACTAAAATTAAATAAGCAAACACATAATAATACAGGAGATTTTTACGTGGTTCAACACAACTTGTGTCTAATCCACGGGTCGGACACTAGTTCAATGCCTTGTTATATACTCTTACAACTTCCACGGTTTCGTCCTAGGCTCACTGGGCAACCTTAACATCTCTTATGCTACCTATGCACACAGGTGCATAACCCATCTATTTTCATAGGTTCACAGATAAACTTATTCTTTACTCATTCGGTTTCCACGGTTCACAGAAAACTTCACCCATCTAAAAATAAAGATAGTGTTGTTTAAGGAAAAACAACAAACCTCACAAGTTGTTTAACAATGCACAACCAACCATATAACTAATGATTTTTTAAAATATCTGATATCACAATGTAAGCTCGATATCTAAACCATAAACCTTTCAAACAATTTAACCAATATCACAATGTAAGGACTCTTGTTCATTAGAGAGAAGCTAAGGAGTGTCAAAGAAAAGAAAAGCTTAAGTTCATTTGAAAGTCATTTTCAAACAGAGAGTCAAATAGATCTAAAAACACCCTTAGGGACTTGTCTAAAAACTTTCCTCTTTATAATTCTTTGTTGTTTTCAAGGTCATGTGTAACTAAATTTCTGTTCTTGGATTAAGGAGACGGAAACCTCAGATTATTACACTATGAGATCTAATTGGGTTTAATCGTTCAATTATTATTTTGAGTATTGATTATTCTTTTGTGCGTAAATTTTATGATTGATATGTTTAATTTCTAGAATGCACTCTAGTTTATTATTCGTAGAAATCTACTGCTAAATTAGATATCAAATCCGTAATTGTTTGGTCACTCTAATTTGCGAAACTACTAAGGTTAATAATTGACTGCAGATCACGAGATTACGAGATTATTATATCTTAGGAAGAATACTCAACTAAATTAAATGCAACCGCTTGTGCTTGTGTTGTTTAGCTTCATCGGTTTTTCTAATTCTTAAAGCATCTACTAGATTAAACTTTTAGTGCTTGTCTGAAGTTGTTTAGTAGTTAGGGTTATTTAAATCACTTGTTTTTATTTAAGTAAAATTAAAGAAAGACATGAAATGATTCAGAATGGTGAATTGATTCTAACGGTGAATATTCAAAATATTAATTGGTTATGTATGAGTCAATGATCATCGTAAGTTTCTGAGGTGGAAGTTGATTTAATCCAAGGTTTGTTTTTCTCTGATTTTCTTTAATAAATTATTTTGTATTATTTTTAGTTACTTTAATAATCACAATCAAAACCCCTAATTTTAGTATACAAAGAATAAATTTAGACTAATCATTCTCTGTGGGATCGACTCTTACTTGCACTACTACATAAATATTTTTCGGTGTAAGGTTTTATTTTTGGTTACCTGCGACAGCACACCAAATTTTGGCACCGTTGCCGGGGAATGATTATTTGTTTTTATTTATTCTTTGTTTATTTTTCTTGGTTTCTTTTGTTTATTTCTTTTTAGTTGACAAAACTCCAGAAGTTGCAAGGACCTTAATTGCAAACACGGCACAACAGTATGGAATTAGGATGGATTATAAGGTGAATGAGGTAAGTATATATAATCTTGAACGTCAACTTTATGATTTAACTACTATGATTCAACAAATAGCTGTAGGGAACATGCAAGTAGCAAATGTGTGTGGAATTTGCTCAGTGTCAGGTCATAATACAAACATGTGCCCAACACTGCAAGAATATGAAATTGTGCAACAAGTCAATGTAGTGGTGAATTTTCAGGGACAACTTCAGAAAAGATATGATTTTTAAACACTTACAATTCAAGATGGAGAGATCATTCCAATTTGAGCTATGAAGATAATAATAGGCAGCTGGGGCAGAATGTTTTTCCACTTGAGCAGTCTGGTTTTCAACCGACTCAACAGCAGTACTCACCTAGACAAGTTGATCATTTCCATTCTGGACCATCTCTTGAGGATATGATCAAAGTTATCATGACCCAGACACAATTGTTTCAACAAGAGACAAGGGATTCCATACACAATTTGGAGAACCAGATCAGTCAGCTTACTACCACAGTTGGTCAAGTGGAGGCACAAGATTTTGAAAAATTACCTTCTCAAGTTGTTGATAATCAAGGGGGAATGTGAGTGCAATAACATTGAGGAGTAGTGAACAGTTAGAAGTGCCCAAACCCACTGATGAAATTGATGAGAAGCAGTTCAAAAAGGAGGCAGAACCATCTAAGGTAATTACTAACTTTGATGTTCAAGATGAGACTAATCCTTTACCTTTTTCAAACAGGAATTCAAAGCCTCAGAAGGAGCAGCAAGGGGTAGAGGTGAATGAGCTAATAATTTCTGCAGCTAGGACAATGATGGATGTGCATAAAGTGCATAAATCTTTTGATCAAATACAAAAGGGAAGCTTGGAGGTTGTCATCATCAACAGTTTAAAGTTAGATAAATGAAAAACTATAAGGTTTTATTTTTGGTTGCCTGCGATAACACACCAGAGAGTTGCAGACTTGGTTGTGGAATTTTAAAATTTCCTCAACGGTTGTGATATTCCAACCTTGATCTAATGAATATGTTTACGTTTAAACTTGAAATTCAAATTTCAAATGACCTGAGTTGTGTTGGTAAAACCTGCAGAGTTTTCTTCATGCAAAAGGAATAATTAAGCTTTGACAAATTTGTTGAAGACTCAAGACTTTCCTCTTTGGTGAAAAAACCTTCAAACGTTTGACTCTGAAAATGACAACTTTATCTTTTAGTGTCTGTTTTATTCATTTGTTCAAATCCTTGTTTTCCTTGGTCAAAACAAAGCTTCCCATGTACGCTTTTATCATTTGAATGTATATCCACGCGAACATCATTGGTATTACCATTAAAATATCCGTTAGGCATTCTAAATGGTAACGCCTCTGTTCTTGAGCATACATGTGACTCTCGATTATTCTCCGACTCTTCCGTAATAACATGACTTTGTTAAGCTATGCACATATATAAGGCTTAACTAGTTTATTCCTGCATACTTGGATATACTTGTTAATAACATTTAATATATTTTGTCAATCATCAAAATCTATGTGAGTACAACATTTTTCACATGGCATATTGCACTAGACTTCTTGTGGTCAAACTCCACAACATAATGCAAGAGTCAAGAGCCTTAAGATTCCAATCAGATTTACCTATACATTATTTTATTTTTATTTTTATTTTTATTTTTATTTTTATTTTTTTTTGGGGGGTGGGGTTGTGTCTCTTAGCAGCAACTTTCTTAATCAACAAGCTTCCCACACCTATGCTTCAATACAAGAGTCCACATGAGAAATTATTTCAGGTCCCTCCTAGTTATGAAACTTTAAAAGTATTTGGTTGTCTAGTTTATGCATCAGTTAATACTTTAGATAAATTTGCACCTAGAGCAATAAAAGGAGTCTTTATAGGTTATTCTACTAGACAAGAAGGATACAAAATTCTTGATTTACTTACCAAGAAAATTTTTGTTTCTAGAAATGTGGTCTTCCATAAAACAGATTTTCCATTTTTAAATAAGTCTGTTTCTTCTTCTATTTCTGATCCTCATGTAATTCTTCCTTGGATTGATACTACTAACCAATCTTCACCTTTCCTATTTCAGCTATTGACATTCATGCACCAGAATCTTCATCTTCAGATCCTTTAAATCATAATTATAAGAATTCTAGTTCACAATCACCTGTTTCTAGTCCAACAGGCTCTAGTCACATTGTTTCCAAAACAGCTTATCTTGATTTTGGAAATTCTTCTACTTCATCTCACAATATTCCAGTTACTCTTGTTATTCCCACAAGAGTTTCTACTAGAAACAAAACTAGACCTAATTGGTGGAAGGATTATGCTGTCAATGGTAAATCTGCTAGCTTCATATCATCTGTTGAAGATTTTCAAGTATCTAAACATGTCTCTAAATATGCCATGACTAATTATGTTTCTTATACCTCTTTTGATCCTTGTCATCAAAAGTTTATAGCCAACCTTGCTCATATCAAGGATCCAGTTATATCTTTTCTCAACCAGTCTCAGATCCTAATTAATTGGGTTACTGAAACGAACAAAGAATTACATGTTATGGAGCTTAATAACACGTGGAAATTAGTTCAATCACCTAAAGGGAAAACTATAGTAGGCTGCAAATGGGGATCTATATATAAGATAAAATATTTGGCAAACGGAGAAATTGAAAGGTATAAAGCAAGGCTAGTAGCTAGCTAAGGGTAATACACAAGCAAAGAGTGTTGACTATCATGATACCCTTGCCCCTGTAGCAAAGAAAGTTACAGTCAAGTGCATTTTGGCAATTGCTTCTGCAAGGAATTGGCAAGTCCATCAAATGGATGTCAATAATGCCTTTTTGCAAGGAGATCTGTCAATAATGCCTTTTTACATGGAGATCTTCTTGAAGAAATTTACATGGACATACCTCAGGGATATATAGTCCCTCCTAGTTCTCCTACATTGGTTTGTAACTGCAGAAATCCTTATATGGGTTCAGACAAGCCTCAAGATGACTACTAGCTTACTTGATGCTGGTTACACACAATCTTTAGCATATTATTCCTTATTTACTCTAAAAAATGGAGCCCTTTTTACAACATTTGTTGTATATGTAGATGACATTTTGGTGACTGGAGATGATCTAGCTCAAGTTTCAGCATTAAAATATATGCTAGATACCAAATTTAGTATTAAAGACTTGGGAGAAATAAAGTACTCTATAAGATTATTATTGATTTTTTAAAAGTCAATTTGAGATGTTTTCAAATTTAAAATTGACATGATTTATTTGACTTTTGAGAATAATAAATCTTATAATTAGTAGTACTTTTTTAAGTAGTTTATGTTATTCATAATTTTGTTGATTTAAACTATGTGAATTTATGTCAATTTTAAATTTAAAAGTATTTGAAATTGACTTTTAAGAAGTCAACAATGATCTTATAATTCGGAACGGATGGAGTATTATTTGGGTTTTGAGGTTGTCAGGAACAAAACGGGTATTTTTATTAGTCAAAGAAAGTTCATCTTAGATCTTCTTACTTCTGCCGATATGCTTGATGTCAAGCCCCTTATCCCCTTTGATTAACAAACCAAATAACATGATAGTGCAGCTTCAGGAGAACTTTATTTCTAATCCTTCTCTTCATAGAAGCAGGGTTGTCAAGCTATTATACCTTACTCTTTCTAGGCCTGATATTAGCTACTCTGTACAATTGCTCAGCGAGTTCATGCAAAATCCTAGGGAAAGGCATTTGGTGACAGCTACTAGAGTACTCAGATACTTGAACTGTACAGCAGGCTAAGGACTTTTGTTTCTTGCTAACAACAATCTTGTGCTAATTAACTGGCTACTGTGATAGTGATTGGGGCAGTTGCCCCACATCCAGGAGATCCATCACTGGGTTTTCTGTCTATTACTTGGTCCTTCTCTTGTTTCTTGGCAATCTAAGAAACAATCTCTTGCTTCTAGAAGTACTGCAGACGCCGAGTATCGAGCTTTGGCTACCATTACTTGTGAGGTTTTATGGTTGCATAGTCTACTTAAAGATCTTCAAGTTCCTCTTTCTGGTCCAACTACTATATGTTGTGATAATAAAGCAACTATAGACATTGCTGAGAATCCTGTCTATCATCCTAGAAACGAACACATTGAGATCGATTGTCATTTTGTGCAAGAAAAGGTTCAAGCTGGGGTCATTAATCCAATCAAGGTGGCATCCGAAGATCAGTTGGCAGACTTGTTAACCAAGGCTCTAGGTAAAGTACCTCATTGGTTCTTAGCTTCCAAGCTGGGGTTGCACAATCCTTGTGCACCTCCAACTTGTGGGGGAGTAATAGAACCAGTGATATTACAGCCACACACACAAGTTCATCACACGTGGTAACAGGAGTAGCTGCATTTCCAAGATGATGACACAATCGTTTTAAGCAATTTCAAGTTAGCAACCATTATAAATGACGATCACATGGCAACCGCGCAGGCAATACTCCGGCATCAGTGTCGACTTCCCAATTGCTAACAATACAGCATAGCTCTTCCAACCAGCTGTCACTACTTGTTATTGATGAAAAATTCAATTTGTTTATATTGATGTTCGTAAATGTTAGTTTTGATAGAGAAAGTAGGTTGAAGTAAACTCTGTTAATTGTGTTGGCTTACAGAGTTTTATTGATAAGGGTATTTTTGTCCATGTAAAATTAATTGTCCTGTCCCCATAATTTTTGTCCTGTTAATAGCCTAATATACTTGTAAGGGCAAAATAGAAAAAAAAAATATTCTCATGACAGTTTCAACAAATGACTTTACTGCAACTACTTGCGCTGCTTGATTAATAAAGATGATCTTCTAATTAAGAAAATTATTTTATTCTAAAATTATAAGTATTTAAGTAATAATACACTCAAATTTATACTCAAATTGTTGTACTTATATTTTAATTATTCTAATAAATTAAAAATAGGTCAAATGATCTTAATAAGAAAATTGTTTCTAAAATTATATTATATAGGTAACAATAAAATTCTACTTATAGTTGAAACTATAATTAAAATTATATTTTAATAACAGTGATAAAATAAAAATAGTTAATATGTTCTTCATAAGAATTGTTTTATTCTTAAACTATAAATGATATTATGTGAGTAATAATAAGATATTACCCAAATTCAAATTTATCGTAACTCATTCATATTTTTTTTCAGAACAGTTAAAATTTACTATATAATTAAAAGACAAACATTTTTATTTTGATTCTGCATTTTCTTAATTAAATTAGAATTCATTACACTTGAAATCTGCATGTATCACGCGTTTGTTTAATTATATTTTTGATTCTGCCCCTTCTAATTAACTAGGTTTTCTAACTAAATTTAAATTCATAAACATGTACTATATGAAGTGCATTAGAACTGTAATTGTATTAAATAATTTAATAATTATTTTCTCTGTTTCCAAAAGCTCCACAATACATTATATTGATTATATTTGTATTTTGAGTGAAGAAATCTACATTGCATAGTGCAGTTTATTATTCTTGTTGGGGCCTGGTTTGTTGGGCCCAATGGATCTGGTGGGCTTTATCCTACGTGGAAGTATGGTGTGGTTGGGTCGTTTGACAGTTACGGAAACCAAGATTCCTAATTGTATTTAAGTTCCTAATGAAAGAGTTAGGATTTTATCCAACTTCTTTTCTTTAGGGAGATTGTGTTCTATCCAATCATAGGTAATTACCATGATTAAGAGTCCTACTACAATTCGGGGACAAGGCGATAAAGGAGGTGTGATCATCTATAAATACAAGGTTGAACCCTAATTTGCAGTTAATAACTTTTTGCTCACTAAAGTGCTAAACCTCCATTGTTAATACATTGAACAGCCTGTACTTATTCTCACACTGGAGTTATCTCTTGACGGCCCAGGCCGTCAGCTCTCTGAGTATGGTATCGTTTCTGTGCAGGATTTAGCACGGATTTTGGTAATTGGACGCGCGGCGAAATCTTGGCGTTAACATTGGCGCTAGAAGGAGGACCTTTAGTGCAGTTTAATTCGCAATCACTTTGACAAGCAGTAATAAAAGTAATAATCATGGTGAATACGGCATCGAATCGGGCTGGAAATTCGATTGACCCTACGGGTCAAGCCTAGGGGATCAATAAAAGATCGGCTCAAAAGACCGGTGAAGGAGAGGCTGGGACCCAAAGGCCAAACCACGGGGCCCCAGAAAGCCCAGTCGGCGCTGACCCGACGACAGTTGTTTTCCAGTAGCCAGAAGACGCCACAATCCCTTGATCGTACCAAGGGCACCCCGTCCCGGACACGCACTCAGCGAAAGAGCGGTAAGGATGAGCGGGATCAAAGGCAGTTAATCATGGCTCGAAAGAAGCAGCAGAATTAGGTCGCCATGGAAGCGCTGCGCCTTCAACGGTAGGAGATTGATGCCCAGTTGGAAAAGTTGGTGGACGAGGAGTAGGTTTCTTCAAGCAGACCACGCAACCGGGCGATTGTTGTTCAGAACCGGTCCAAGACTTATCGTTCGGACGGTTCCGGACAAAGAAGGAGCAGGCCCAGGAGCCGCTCCTCGATCCGCAACAGGCGCCAAAGCCGCTCGCAAGACTGGAGCAAACCGAGGTGTAACAACCCGAAAACCAGGATTATTTCTATTCCCGATCTTGTGCGTTAAATACTATCTCGTTCTAGCTTTACATCATTCATCAATATTATAATTGATAAAAATGTGGATAAATTTAAAACTTTTATAACCTTCTTTCATTTCCTGAATCGTAACATTTACGATATATTATGATCTATCTCAAAGGTCAGTTGCGAATATAAAATTCGACTTTTGATATTCAATTCATCCTTCTATACTTTCCGTTCTAATTCAACAAGCTAAATAAACTATACAGTAGGGTGAATTCAAAATTCAACGCTTCTCATACGATATTTTTATCATACAACAATAACTTATGTAAAGTTTAACAATCACATTCAAACTATTAACTATGATTTGATATTATAAATAATAACAGTGCTCAAGGTTCATTACAACAAGTCAAATTGATTTAATACATATTTAGTAAAGAAACCATAAACATTTTCCAATTAGAATGCACTCCAAACTTTCTTCTCTATGATCATCTGGTGATTCAACTTTTAATCTCCAAATAAGTTATTTGCAAGTATGAACGCGACAACTCAACAAGTCTAACAGTTAACACCTTTCATGTTTCACGTTTCACATATGCTTGCATTTAATCATGCAATATGCTTCCCATGCAGTGCACTTTATACATGTATTATGCATCTCATGTTGTGCAGTTTAAACATGATTCTCAGTTTGCATAGGTAGTACTTAATTACTTCACAGTAAAAACATGTTTCACATGTTATCAAATCCATCAAGTTCACATAACGCAACAAAATTTCATCATTTATCACATATTAATGATTCAACATCATAGTATAACATATTTCCACATAGCAACAAGTGCAGAAAATACTGAAAGTCTTGCCTTGGTCCGTAGTTCATCATCTATATTATTTGCATCCAATATTTCTTTTTCTTCCAGAATGAACGGATAGTGTCTTGACATTTTTCAAATACCTCATCCATGCTTATATGTGAATCTTTTATTTGTACCTCGTTGAACACAAAGATAAACAGAAATAACTACACCTCGGATTTAAACAATACTAGTTTTATGCTACAACTTTCATTGAAAGAGTATTACTATTTCTTCAAGAACACTAAGTGGAAACAATAATATGCTAATATATCTACTATATAATCAATAGTAGACAACCAAATATATTATATAATTATAGTATATAATATATAATATTATATTATATGATATATATATATATATGATAATATATCATCATTTTAGTTAGTAAGTGTATATATACAAATCCAAATATACACTTACTGGCCAAACAATCCCAGCATGCATCTTCATCCAAACATGGAACTATATTAATCATAGATGGTGTAGTATCAACCTTTGACTCCCCATACAACAATCCATCTAGGATTAATTTCTAATTCTTCCAAATAAAACATCTACTATACCACGAAGTAATCAAACCACCAGACAAACAAATAGCAGGACTATCAACAAACTCAAAATGATCGAAACTCCATAAAGAGGTAACTTTCCTTCTAGTCATCCCCTGAGATTTAATTTCCTGTAAACTAATGAATTCTAACCCAAAAGCATTACCATATTATTTTACTCGTAATGCCAGGTGTCATCTCCCCCTTCTTCAAGTAAATGAGGGTGAGTAGCAGTTGTTGGCTTGTACATGTATAGTTGTAGATTAATTTCCATGATTATTAATGACAAGATAAATCAAGATGAGGTTTAGATCAAGCAACCTTAACGTTCATGCCAGCCTAGTTATTTCCGTATGGAACTAAGTGGTATAATCAACATTCAATTTAGCAAGAGCACGTATCATCTTGTTATGAGAGGTCTCCACAAAGTTTAAGACATTTGTTGACTCTACTACTGCTTTCAAATTGTTCACCAGAACCACATGTTCTTCAATAATTCCGATCGAACTAGATTTGTTCCGTTGAGATGTA